>OX421234.1:6788849-8131474 GCA_949125135.1 Alcis repandata
GGCCACACATATCGCGATAATATTCGGGCGATAAACTTCGTCTTCGGTCTACGGCGAAGCTCATTTTCAAATTCTCTAATTCATTGCGATAAAACGCTTTGATCTGCGAGAATTTACCGACAGCGGAGCGAAGTCCTCGCAGCTACGTACGAAGCACCGAAGTATACGCGAATACGTGCTACACACATCGGGATAACGCGAATCTTCGGGTTATCGCGATGTGTGCGGCCTAGGCATTAGAATAACACGATTGTCGGTATGTCGGTTGACTACCGAAAATGACGTGACATTAGTTGACATTACTGACAGATGACTGACAAAATGCAGCGTATTGCGTTTTATTTCACGAACCTCCAATAATTTGTTAAAAAATTGAACTTTTGAGTCCCTACTTCTAAAAATATACCTACGAGACCTATAAAATAATTAGAGAAATATTATCATTTAAAACAATCATAATAACATTAATGAACGGGGCCTGGTTTTTTTTTTATTCAACTGGGTCACGCGTCGCCATCCTTCTTTAAATTGAGCTTTTTGACCTTATCAACCAACAAGTTTCCAACCCCAAACATACAAGTATACGAGTTTCGTTTAAAGTATACAAGTTCAACCATACTGGTTTTCTCTTTGTTTTTTGGGCTTTCAAGTGGTGAGACGAGCAAATCGCTCGCCTGGTGTTAAACGTCACGTTTGCCCATAACAGGTCTGCACCACCCAGGATTTTGAACTCATACAATTCAAAACCCTGCGCGACACAGCACTGCGCTCGTTACCCTGAGATATCAGATATTGAATCTCCTATTTGCCCTGAAATTTCACTGGAAATAATGCCCTTCCAACCGGAACAATGTTTGCACATTACTGCTTAGCGGTGGAATAACTGGTTAGGGAACCTCCAATAATCTTCACGCCATTATGTGTTCCTACATCAATGTATGAGGTAGTAACGTCGTAGATGACAAGTGGGCGCGCGGCGGCGGCGTGTCCGCACCATCATCAGTGTGACGTCACCAAATTACTGGTCACGCTAACTATAAGACACTCGTTAACAATACTTCCATAGATACTGTGTTTGTTTACCAATTTTTATGATATTTCCGTAGGCGGAGATCACAAGCCAAGATGGACGTGGCCTTCGGATAATGTATTTACGTAACAACAAATTTCAAGACGACACGCGAAAAACAAAGCAAATATATCTCGAATTTGTCGATAAAACGAATGCTCGATTGGCGGCGTCATAGGAAAAACCTGTGAAACTAAATCGGGATAGGTACGCATCGATGTCAATTCCATTCGTTTCAATAAAAATGGTGGATAAGTTTGAAAACCACAACTTAAAATGTGACAAAACACGTGCCCCGAGCTCGTTTGCCTTTGGTCACAGAATAGGTATCAGTTCAAGCCATCGTCTAGGCCTCGTGCTCGGCATCGTGCTGTTTAAACGATCACGGATATGACAACGGCAAGAAGACACCTTTTGCCGCCCACTCGAACCGAAGACTATATCGGTTCATCCGGACTTTTGTTACGTAAATTCGTATTTTCTTGGATGCGCCGATCTGATTCGAGACGATGGTCTCATTTTGTTCCACGCGGGAACCGTGCGACGAACGACGACGAGACACGCTGTGGCTCTCAAACTTGACTTTGAGAAAACTGTTAGGTTTTATCGGAAGAACATTTTGGTTGCTCGACTATTTCATATGTATGTTGATTGTTGTGACAAAATACTGGTTTAAATAATTCTAATATTATAAGTGAAAAAAAACAACATTTGTATGGGTACTTACATTTCTGTTACTCATGTAATCACGGCTAAACGGATTTGGGTGAAATTTGGCATTGAACCAGCCTGTTTCCCTAGTTTACACATAGGTTACTATTATCCTGTAAAAACTGAGGATTTCTGCAGAATGAAATCGTGGTGAAAACGGGAAAGCCTTGAAAATCTTAAACTTAAAGTTTTGAATACAAATACATAGTGACCAAAAAATCTATCTCGCCCAAAGGGTGAGCATCGCCATACAACGTGGTAATGGGGCCAGCATTTTGGGAACAATTCCCACAGGCAGCGGCCTTTTAGATAAGTTTAGTTTTATTGGCTTAGTTTTTTAATTTAATTATATTTTAATGTATTTTCTTAATTTAACCGCCTGGCCACGGGACATTCGCCGATGCGAATATTCGCACCGCGCGAATATTCGCATCAAGTAAGTAAAGTAAGTAAGTAAGTCTCTTTTTGCCTAATAAATACTTCATTAATACATCTCTCATTAGAAGTGTTGGTTGGTCTGCTAGGTCGTATTATGTTAAGCGATGCTATTGCCTCATACTTGGATACGAAAAAAAGGAGTAAATATAAAAGTAAACGAATCCACGAATATTAAGAAAGATAGATATGCCAGAGAGAAGTTTTACTCGTTTTATTTCCGGAACTGAATCAACATTAAGAGGGTCAAAAAACCGAATAAAGATCTAAGCAAACTTGTTTTTAGTGTGTACGTAACAAGATCCTTACTTGAACCTCACTACGAGTACTGGGTACTTGAACTTAGCAAACTTGTACCCATGAGTTCATCCAAACATGTTAGGGGCCATTCATTAATTACGTTACACGTAAAGGGAGAAGAGTCAACGAAGTGTGACATTGTGAGGGAGGTCTTAAGTTTTGTGACGTCACATTTCCAAATGAAATATCTAAGTATTAAACCGAGTTTTTCTTTTAATTCAATAATTTCTAGATGTGAAATTGCAAAATTTGTGACGGCACGCTAGGGGGGAGGGAGTCTCTAAACACACTAAATTTTATTGAAGGGAAATTACATACCATTGGGAAAATTATTGACAACAGAATAGAAGAAGAAAATGACATGGTAGCAGTTACTGAAAATAACGTGGAAAAGGGGAAGAAAATTTCCGGAAATTTGGATGCAGATACAAAATCAGTGCAAACATTGAGGGAAGTAGCCAAGCTGGAAGGGAAATATATCCACATTTTTTCCGACAATTGTGGAGTCGGACTAGGCGCACGTCTTCAAAATGGCACATCGAAGAAAATTTACAATCATTGCACACCTGGTTATCATTTGACACATATTGTGAAATCATTATGTATGGCAGCTCAGTCGGCACCAGAAAATACCTATGTTTTAATAGTCGGTGAAAAAACCATTGTTAAGCGCAAGGATTTTTTGCAATGTCTAAGCTCATTAGATGCCTTAAGCAAGACATCGAGACTAATTATTTGCTCTTTGCCATACCACCGGAAATATTCTGATAACTACAATCAATTCCTATACAAATTGAATTGTGATCTGTATAATTTTTCTTCGCTCCGGGAAAATATACATTTAATTGACATAAATAATAATCTTGACATGAATGTTTACAAAAATCAAAGTTTGACAAATTCACTTTCTCGAAGATTGTGTAATTTATTGTTATGGAATATTGACTCGCCCAATAATGGGAATAGGACTAAGACTATTACAGAAATAGTATGTAGCCCAAATATGGATCATGATGTCAACAAAGGTCCACCTGCGCAAAGCGAAATGATGGAACAATGCATACCGTTACGTCCAACCAATTTTTTAGACCACAATCAAGTGATCATACTATCTCCATAGCTCACCAAAACATTCAAGGAGGCATGAAAGACAAGGAACTGGAAATTGGCCTATTTCTGGAAAAGTACGATATTGATGTATTGTGTATTACCGAGACATTTCTAAAAGAACATCAGGTGTTAATGAACTTCGAGAATTTCCAGATAGTTAGTAGTTTCTGCAGAAAGCTTGCAACTCATGGCGGCTCTTTGATAGTAGTAAAAAAATCTCTAAAAGTCAAACAAAGAAAGGACATTGAACGTCTGTCGTCCGAACGTCATGCTGAAATATCCTGCGTAGAATTAGATAAATACATAATAGTAAGCATATATAGACCACCTTCTAGTAATTATAATATTTTTGAGTCTGTAACCGATGAAGTATTAAGTAAAGTTTGCAACAAAACAAAACAAGTTATAGTACTTGGTGACTTTAACATAAATCTGCTGAAGGATTCAAATAGTAGAGATAATTTACTTGCCCTGTTTCAAAGTTACAATTTATTTCCTCAATTTAACGAGCCCACGCGTATTACTAATACAACTGCAACTTGTATTGACAATGTTTTCTGTGAACACAAGGTATTATACAAATCTATCTTTAAATGCCTCACTTCGGATCATACTGGTCAATTTATTACTGTCCCGCTAAATAGACGTAACCCTAAAATACAAATTCGTAAAAGGCATATTACCACAGAAAAAATTAATCAGTTTCAAAATAATATAGAACATGACTTTTTATCTGAATTACAAATTAGCAATAATCCAAATGAATCTTACAATAATTTATTCCAAATTCTAATACGAAACTTTAATTCCACATTCCCCATTATTTGCAAAAAACTTGACGTAAAATTAGTCTTCAATCAATGGGCAACTCCAGGTATAAGAATTAGTCGAGATAAAATGTATGAACTTTACAATCAAAAGTCAGGGAGTAATGATAACCGTTTGATAAATTATGTTCGCAAATACAGTAAAACTTTTAAAAAGATATGCAAATATGCAAAAACCTTGTATATACTTAACAAAATAAAGCAGTCAAAAAATACCTCTAAAACTGTTTGGTCTATCATAAAAACGGAAACTGCTAAAACCAAAAGTCGAGAATCGGAATACAAGCTTAAGAAAAATAATGAAATAATTAGTGATAAAAAAGATATTGCAAATCAATTTTTAGGCTTTTTTGGGGATATACCTTATAAAACCACTGAATCACTGGCAACCAATTGTACGGAAGCTGCTCATTTATTAGTTGAAAATGTTGCTGCCAGCCCAAACCAATTTAAATTCCACGAAGTCTCAAGTGACACGATTATCAAAACATTTAAATCGATAAAAGCAAAGAAATCGGAAGATCTCTGGGGATTATCAGTCTGTTTCGTTGCTGAAATAATATATAACTTAGCTCCTTATTTAGCCCATATATTTAACTGCAGTGTCGACAGTAATGAGTTCCCCGATCTTATGAAGTGTAGCAAGATTATACCTTTGTTCAAAAGTGGTAGTAAGAAAGACCCTAGTAATTTCAGACCAATATCTATCTTACCATGTCTTAGCAAAATATTTGAAAAAATAATGTTAAATCAGTTAGCTTCATTCTTCTGTATTAATAATTTATTATTTAATAAGCAATTTGGTTTTTCTAAGGGCTGTTCAACTGTGGACGCAGCCTCGAATCTCGTAGAGAGCATCTACGAGGCTTGGGAGTCTCAGCATGATTCTTTAGGTATCTTTTGCGATTTGTCGAAAGCGTTTGATTGTGTGAACCATGAAATTCTATTATGTAAACTTTCACACTATGGTGTGACAGGTGATGCGTTAATGTTGATGAAATCATATCTGTGTGGTAGAACCCAAAATGTTGACATAAATGGGGTTCGATCGGAGTCGGCTAACGTTTCAATCGGGGTCCCTCAGGGTTCAATTCTTGGCCCATTCCTCTTTCTAGTCTATATCAATGACCTGCCTTTCTTAGCGCGTAAGCATTGTGAAATTATTTTGTTTGCCGACGATACATCTCTGTTATTTAGAATCAATAGGAAAAACTATGATATATCCAAAATCAATTTGTCGCTTAGTTTAATTAATAGGTGGTTTAGCGTCAATAACTTAATGCTAAATGCCAAGAAAACGAAAGCTATTAAATTCACATTGACTAATAATCCTTCCTTGCCTAGTATAGTTATTGACGACGATCAACTTACTTTGTCGAAGGATGCTAAGTTTCTTGGCCTTATCGTTGACAGCAAACTTCAATGGGGAGCACATATCAAGGAACTGTCTAGCAAATTGAGTTCCGCAGCATTTGCAGTGCGGAAAATAAGAGAACTATCAGACATTAATACTGCAAGAATTGTTTATTTCAGTTACTTCCACTCTGTTATGTCGTATGGATTATTGCTTTGGGGTAATGCAGCAGACGTAAATAGCATCTTTATTTTACAAAAACGCGCTGTTAGGGCTATTTATAGGCTAGGTTATAGAGAATCTCTTAGACAAGTTTTTGCGCAGGTGAAAATTTTAACGTTACCATGTTTGTATATTTTCTTGAACATTATGTATGTGCGTAAAAATATTCATAAATATCACAAACGAAGTCAATATACTAGCATAACAAGGAACAAGTTTAAACTTGTTCTATCTAAAATTAGATTAGCCAAAACTGGCAACTCTTTTGTAATGAACGGCGTACTATTTTATAACTTGTTGCCTGTTACTCTAGTAAATAAGAAAGACACAGATTTTCAAAGAATTTTAAAAGACTTTTTAATTGAAAAGGCTTACTACAAAATTGAAGACTTCATCTGTGATAAAGTCTCTTTACGTAAATTGTATTTAGACTGTAATAATAATACTTGACTAATTATACCTACTATTGTAGTTATTTTATACATTGATATTTTGACATTGCAATTATTGTATAATTTTTGACATTCTAATAATATTATTTTCTTTGACATTTAATTTATTGTGTATTAATTTATTCGTAAAAATTGTATTTGACATTCATAAGTGTACATTGATGTACCCATATTTGAATAAATTATTTTGAATTTTGAATTTATTTTGAATTTCTCACAAACATGACCAACTGTGACAAGGGGAGGCGTTGAAATGATGAAATTCGTGTGACATGATTTATAGATGGCCCGTAATAATTCACATCAACCTAAATCTATTTAGACAACCTGTAACTCCTTACAGGTTATTTAAACAGATTTTGGTTGCGTAAATAGGATGTACATATAATTTACGGCGGCGTTGATGTAAGTTATGATCACAAGATACACTCTCGGATAACCTTTCAAAAGATTCAAGTGTATTGGCATTTTCGATTCAATAGTACTTTCTGGTAATACCTTTGATGTATCAAAGCGAGCACGTAATCATGATGGTTCATGATGGATGACTTGTTGCCTGTTACTCTAGTAAATAAGAAAGACACAGATTTTCAAAGAATTTTAAAAGACTTTTTAATTGAAAGGGCTTACTATAAAATTGAAGACTTCGTCTGTGATAAAGTCTCTTTACGTAAATTGTATTTAGACTGTAATAATAATACTTGATTGATTATACCTACTATTGTAGTTATTTTATACATTGATATTTTGACATTGTGTAACGAAACAGCCTTCGTATCTCTCACAAAAATAACAAATAAAAATATTTATAATAAGTTGGTTTGTTGATAAATCATAGCAATGCTCTAGTGTTCTGCAAAGGTTGCTCAGGTTAGAACGTAGACTCGTAAAATAATGCAATGGCAACATTCTAATTTTCTGGGGTTTTTAAAATCAAGGGATGGCAACTTTACTTTGGACAAGGAGGAAGACATTTTGGGTTTTACAAGGAAAGGCAACGAAAAAACGAATTAAAGCAGGATTAAGTGAATGGTTTTATGGAATTTTATCCATAAGGTGGTGCCGAAGCCCTGAGAAAGGGAGCGATCGAATCTTCGAGCGTATCGCCGGGAGTTGGAGTTGGAGGTGCCGGCCGGAGGCGGCGACGGGCCATGTGTTTTAGATGGTTTTTGTTTCAAGGTTTAGGAATTGGGTGTGATTCAATAGGTACAGGTAGAAAGAAGATAGGTAAGCGATATTCCAGCCATTGGGAGTTGCCAGATAGGTATGGCGTCGAGTCCAAAGACCTAGGTAACCTAAGAGACCTAAGAGTTCGCCGCACGGGGTGAGTGACCTTAGAATATCTTGAGGAGTCTGTTCTTGTGTTCATTTTAACTATGTGTACTTCCATATCAGTGATTACATTGTTTTAGAATTCAGGGATCATTTTATAATAGTTTAAAAGTTAAATTCATAACGTAATGATGTGGGCCACTAAAGAAAGAGGTCTGGTATTTACACATACTTATTGAGCAATAGTTTTGATTTAGGATCGTGTATTTGCAAAAAGCAAAGATCATAAACATCGTTGAAGGTTGATTTTGGACTTCCTTTCGGTCTGACAACAAATTTTATATGGAGGTTTCAAATTGTGTGAATTTTACACTGCAAATTCGGGTTGATGGTACCCGTCCGCTATTATGTAAATACAAAAGAAGGAGCGATTAGGACATAGTCTTAGTCACTGACTGAAGATACTTGTGACCTTTTGTGTTTATAGGATGTGTTTTCTTATAGGTCCTGTTCAACGGGGAGCTCACTTTACTGACTTTATTTTACTTCTATCTGTTTTATATGATTTACTCCTAATGATGTGTTTGTTTTCAGGACGTAACGCGTTGTTAATTGTGTAAAATATCTAGTGTAAATAACATGCTTAATAAATCAAATGAAGTAAAATTAGATTAACTTAAATTAAAATAAAATCAAATTAAATCAAATAAAGTAAAATTAGATTATATTAAAATTAAATTAAATCAAATAAAATTAAACTAAATAAAATTAAATAGAATTAGAACAAATAAAGTAAAATCAGAATAAAATAAAGAAAAATAGAATAGTTCAATCTAGCTCAATTCGGTTCAGTTAAATAATAAAATAAATAAAAGTACAATAAAATAGGGTTATCAGGACCGGTGGTATTATGTTCATCTTTCGGGCCGAGGGTCCCAGGTTGGATTCCTGGTCCAACGGTTGTTGAGTGATGAGTTTGAGTACCTGTTCTGAGTCTGGGCGTTAGTAGAATCTACTATAGCGTATACACTATTACGTTTATGCTAGGACGTGGGTTCGATTCCCGACTGACATGTTATTAGAGTCTGGGCGTTAGTAGGATCTACTATAACGTATACACGATTACGTTTATGTTAGGTCGCGGGTTCGATTCCCGACTGATATGTTATTAGAGTCTGGGCGTTGGTAGGATCTACTATAGCGTATACAATATTACGTTTATGTTAGGTCGCGGGTTCGATTCCCGGCCGATATGTTTTGGTCGAGACTAAACTTAGTCAAGTCAATTCAAGTAAATCGGATAGCCGACCAATTTGTAGAATCTACTATAAAGTATACACGATTACGTTTATGTTAGGTCGCGGGTTCGATTCCCGGGTCGATATGTTATTAGCAGAGTCTTAGATAAGGTTAAGCTTAGTCAAGTCTTAATTTAAGTCTTGGTCAAATCAAGTAAATCGGACAGCCGATCAGTTTGTAGAAATCTACTGTATAGTAAATAGGTACGTTTACGATTAAAGTAAATCGGACAGCCGATCAGTTTGCCGAATCTATTATACGATTCACAAGCCTACAATTAAAGTAAATCGGACAGCCGATCAGATTGCCAAATCTACTATAAAATATATAAGCTAACGATTAAAGTAAATCGGACAGCCGATCAGTTTGCCGAATCTATTATACGATTCACATGTCTACAATTAAAGTAAATCGGACAGCCGATCAGTTTGCCGAATCTATTATACGATTCACATGTCTACAATTAAAGTAAATCGGACAGCCGATCAGATTGCCGAATCTATTATAAGATTCACATGCCTACAAATAAAGTAAATCGGACAGCCGACCAGTTTGCCATGTTAGCCATTCGAAGTTATACGAACTATCTCGAATGGTTGACAATAGTTGCTGTCAGATGAGCGGCCAACTATAGTTTGACGAGTAACTATTTAATATACAAATAAATGTAAAGTAGATCGGAAGTCTCTTTACTATTTTGATAATATTTACACAACGTAAATTCACGTGATGTTTGACTCACCAAGTCTTACATATTATAATATTTTGACTCACCAAGTCTTACATATTATATTTTGACTCACCAAGTCTTACATTTAATGGAACATAGGTTCTGAATCGACACGATGACATTTAAGTCAATTTACCTCTTCAATTCGAAGGTCAACGATGATCTTTCTTTACACACTACTTTTATCGAAGGTTTCTATGGAAAGATCCTTTTGCTGATAATTATCTGAGCTGTAACATGGAGCGATATCTCCGAGGTTACCCTTGACTCCAACGGGATGACAGGCACCTCTTATGTCTATGGTTTAGTAATTGTTGGTTGTCTTCGTAAGATACTAAAGGCTTCCACGGAAAGTACCTTACTGGTAATTATCTAACCTAAGCATGGAACTATGTTTCCGAGGTTACCCTTGATTCCAACGGGATGACAGGCACCTCATTATGCTGATGGTTTCTTAATTATTAGTCTTCTTCATTTAGTCTACTGATAGGAAGTTCTATCTGAGACTGACGACTTGAGATGGTATCGGGAGAGTTACATTCATCTTTACCACACTATGTGTTAGACTTGGTTGTCTAATTAGATGCTTTTAGATAAAAGTTCCGGAGTATGTATTTACGCGCTAACTTCAGAATAAAACGATATTCTAGTTGGTTGTTCACTGCAGTCACTATGTTGAGTTAGGCAGTTAGGTGGTTAGGTAGGGATCGGGCAGTGTGCCCAGGAGAGCCTTGATCGAAAGATCAAGGCGACCTCCACATAAAAAGATGATGGATAAAAGGGATTGCATTCGTTCTTCCGGGACCAGATTCATTACCTTAAGGTAATGAGTAAGCTCTTTGAAGAATAAATGTGTGAAAGGTAAAAGATGAAGTATGTAATGACTGACAGACTGACTGACAATTGCCAAAAGATTATGTCCTCTTCTCTTAGCTTTTGGGTTGTTATAATATTCAAATATGTTAAATATGATAGTTGAATATGATAACGACGTTTAAGTCAGGCGCTCTAAGCTGCTGTATTGGCTTAGAGCATGTTAGGAACACACAGAGGTGTGTATTTGTACACGTGATGTGGAGGGACGAGCCCAGTTTGGTTGACGAATCGTACTGCTTTGTCGCGGGGAGGCGCGGCGGCCATAGCCACAGTAATTTATGTGTACAAATACATACAAACATAATACATAAAACACATAAAATAAATGACAAAAAATATTTGATGTAAAAATCTTAGTAAAGTCTTAGCAAAATATTGTTCTGAACTTATTAGGCTTGAATCTAGTCCAAAACTATAATCTAGAATATATTCCATATCATATTTGGTAATCAGATAAATCAATTTTACATTAGGAATACTAAGAAAAATAGTTAAGGGTTAAACTTAGCATGCCCTTTATGAATAACCCTATATAACTTACGTAGTAGGAATCTTGTAGCTTTAGAGTAAGTCAATTCGTTAGGAAATCTATTCAGGTAACTCGGATGCTCATACTTATTCGTAACTTAGGTTCTCGATCACAACGCAAGGTTTTCCCACTAGACAATCACTTGGCCAAAACAGTAGGTTAACGTTAGCAATCGGAAAATTTAGGTATAGCTAATAATACATAATTTGCAGATAGGATAGATATAAATAGTTAAGTAGATATGTTTTTTAATAATAGGGTAGGGGTTTTTACAATTGCAATTATTTATATATTTTGTTTTGACATTCTAATAATATTATTTTCTTTGACATTTAATTTATTGTGTATTAATTTATTCGTAAAAATTGTATTTGACATTCATAAGTGTCTTGACTGATTATACCTACTATTGTAGTTATTTTATACCTTGATATTTTGACATTGCAATAATTTATATAATTTTTTTGACATTCTAATAATATTGTTTTCTTTGACATTTAATTTATTGTGTATTAATTTATTCGTAAAAATTGTATTTGACATTCATAAGTGTGCATTGATGTACCCATATTTGAATAAATTATTTTGAATTTGAATTTGAATTTTCGATTTCGGTAATGATAAAAAAGTTAAAATTATATGTTTGTAATTTGAAAACGTGTAGGTTGTTTGTGAAAAATTAAAATGTAACTCAATCTGACCATGTTCGTACCTATTTATAAGTGCTATTTGAGGGCTGTCAAATGAGGAGGGGAAAAGTGTATTTTCGGTTCCTATACATTAGTGAGGCAAGCTCAAAATAGACTCATTTTATTTCCATTCCAGATAAAAAAATGCGCATGTTTGTCACTTTACCGCTATTAGAAGTTTATATTCCGGATAATCTACGGACTGATTTCTACTCGTATTAGTTAAACGATTGAGTTAAGATTAGTTTATTTTTTTAGTACAAAGGAAGTATGCACTTAGTATTGTAGGTAAGCAAAACTTATGAGAAGTACAATTATATATATGTAGGTACCATCTGTTATATGTACCCACGCTATTAATTTATGTGTTCCTACTATACGTAATCAGTTATGTGTGGGTATGTAACATATCTAGCTGTCCTACCTAGCTAGTAGCGAAATAAAACAGCCAGTAAGTTAACAAAAGTATATTAAAAAACGAAAAGAGGGTAGATGACAAAAAAAATTAAGAATAGGTCAAAGGGAGAATTTAGGTCGGGGTTCGAGATCATTCACCGACTGAGATACGTGATTCGACCGTTTAGACACACTGGCCTTGGTTCGTAGGGCGAGGACACACTCGTCGACGGGCCCCGAAGTAGGTCTGGACCCAGACGACAAAGTGGAGACCGGAGACTGCACCGGCGCACGTAGTAGCCGGCCGGCACCAGGTCAGCAGCAGACACCTCCGATTCACGGAGTGGGGAAATGGGGTAGCAGCCCTTAGCCTCCGGATGAACCCTGGAAGTCAGTACATCGACCGTCTTAGGAATCGTCCATGTTCACGGTTTGACTGCCGCATTCCTTTGTGCCACGCAAAGCAAAAGCAAGCACCTAGTGGTATCTAATGCAGTGAATAGTAACTGAGATGAGGCAGTCAAACTCGTACAGTGTTTTTAGTATACACGGAATATTAATAACATCTATAAAAACTAGCACAGTGGGAGAAACATTAAAGATGGAAAATACAATAAAAATGAGGATTAAACTATCTAGGTATATTCAGATATGTTTCTTAAAAAAATAATTAACGGTCCCGATAGCGGGGACCGTTATGGAAGGTGCCTAATTTACGATAGAATTGATGAAAATATCTGAATATACTCACGTCATACAAGCAAAATGCACTGATAAGATGATTATTTAAAACACTCACCCAATTCGGGGTAAACACAGAGCACTAAAATTTATACTTATAGAAAATTATCGTGTGTTTAGCACGAATAATTTTTAAAATGGCAGAAAGTAGGACAGACGGACGAGCGTAGTGGTATTCCGTTCAAGTCACCGCAGCGGCCGCCAGCTCAGTACTGCCGTCGAGGTCAATCAGGACAAAACCGTTAGCTCGACGCCCGCGCATACGAGGTGCGCGCTCATTGGTCTATTACCTGTGACATTACTAGTTGCGTTTACGGAAATAGCTCCCGACAAAAAGTAATGACACAGCATTTAAATATTAAAAATAAATATAAGGAATGAAAAACTAATATAAGAGACGGTAACGAACCGTTACATACCCCCCTTTTTAGGTTTGGTTTTTTTCTAGGAAAAACCAACGAACTATCTAAGTGAGCTTGAAGTCTTTGACATGCCACGTTCCTAGGTTACGACCCGTCATGTCCTCGAGTTCGTAAACGAGCTTTGACTTCTTAGCCGTTATGCGGCATTTTATGAACTTAGGAGCCAATTTTTTTGAGAACCTACTGTCCTTATCACTTTGATAAAATGTCCGTTTCCAAACTATGTCACCTACGTTAAAGTCGACGTTTCTACGGCGCAGATTATAATTGGAGGCACTGCGAGAATGTGATTTAATAAGGGCTAGTTGTACCTTATCAAAGATTTTTCTAAGTGTGCCCAAATTTTCGGCGTAGCTATCACGGGGGGTAAATATGATCTCATTCGTTAGATCCGCATCAACATAGTGTGAACCATCGCTTGGTAGTTCGCGTCCAAAAACGAGGAATGATGGAGTGAATCCCGTTACTTCATTAACCGCACTATTCAAAGCGAATTGTATTTTGGGGATGTTAGTATCCCAAGACCTATGGTCATTTTCAATGAAGGTAGACACAGCCGTCATTATAGTTTTATTGTAGCGTTCTACAGTGTTGACTTGTGGAGTATAGAGTGGGGTATAGTATACGTTAGGTATGTTGTATTGAGCAAATAAGTTGCGCATCATATTGCTTGTAAATTGTTTCCCATTGTCCATTATGACAGTGCTCGGAATTCCATGAACGAGAAAGACTCTTTCTTCCATTATCTTGGATATTATGTCCGATGTAGCTCGTCGAATAGGGAAAAGCAAGCAGTATTTAGAGAAGCAGCAAGTTATTACAAGGAGAAAAGTGTTCTGTTTTCTAGTCACAGGCAAGATGCCCACCAAATCCACACTAATCATTTGGAAGGGTCGGCAGCAATCTTTAGGCCTTCCCATTGTTCCTAAGGTGGTATGGTTTGGATACTTATAGGAGAGACATGTTTCGCAACTAGAAACAAAATTAATCACATCTTTGTGAAGACTAGGCCAAAAATACTTTAAGCAGAGACGTTTGTGGGTTTTAAAGATGCCAAAGTGCCCCGATGTAGGTTCAGAGTGGTTTTGGGCTATGATATCTTGTCGAAACTCCGAAGGAATTACTTCCTTCCATTCAAATTCTCGGGTTAGAGGATTAAGTGACTTCATGTAACGGAACAACTTTCCGTCAGCTACGCGGTAATTAAGGAAAGATGTCGGGGAACTTTGACATCCACTGAAGATATTTAAGTACCACGTATCATTAGTTGTGCGCAATGGTTTGTCTAATGTAGTACTGATAGCAGAGACCGGTACTGAGCGACTCAAGCTATCTGGTACAACATTTTCTGAGCCTTTCCTATGTTTAATTTCAAAGTTGTACGCAGATATTCGCACGCCCCAGCGCGCCAGTCTTCCCGTAGGATTGTTCAGGTTCAAGAACCATTTAAGGGAAGAATGGTCAGTGTAAACAGTGAACTTGAGGCCGTTTTCTAGGTAGCAACGCCAGTGCTCGATAGCGATGAGCACGGCTAACGCCTCGCGTTCAGTAGCACTGTAATTCCGCTCTGTACTGGACAAGGATTTGCTCATGTACGCTATTACTTTTTCTTGTCCCTCTCTAGTTTGAGTTAATACCGCACCTATTCCGTAGTCGCTCGCATCGGTATGGACTTCAAACGCTTTCGAGTAATCGGGGCAGGATAGTATAGGCGCAGAAATAAGACACTTTTTGAGATCTTTAAATGCCTTATCAGCATCTGGCGACCAAGCAAATGGTGCAGCCTTCTTGCCTTGCGACGTCAGCTTATTCAGGGGGGAGGATAGACTGCTAAAGTTAGGGATAAACCTCCGGTACCAGGATGCCGTACCTAGAAAACGCCTAACTTCTTTACGATTGGTAGGAGTAGGATAACTAACAATTGACTCTACTTTTTCGGGATCGGCGTGCAAGCCGCTTGAGTCAACTATATAACCTAGATACTTTAGCTGGGTCCTAAAAAATTGACTCTTTCCATAGTTGATTGTCAAGTTAGCCATTTTTAACTTTTCAAGAACTCGCGTTAGTAGCGATATGTGCTGTTCGAAGCTGTCAGACACGATTATGACGTCATCAATAAAAACAAAGACCCTGTGTTCAAATTCAGGCCCGTAGAACAGAGTATCTACCAGTCTTTGTTGAGTAGCGGGTGCATTAGTCAATCCGAAAGGCATAGACTTAAATTGATAAGTGCCACGGGTAGGTATGTAGAAAGCCGTCTTCTCTCGATCTTCTTTCCGTATTAAAATCTGCCAGAAACTTTTAGAAAGGTCTACACTAGACAGGTACTTTGCATCTCGTAGGTTGTCAAGTATTTCAGAAATATAGGGCAGACTATAAGCGTCTTTTTTTGTGACAGCATTGAGTTTCCTACTATCAAGGCAAAAACGCAGCTCGCCATTCTTCTTCGGCGTTAAGAGGACAGGAGAAGACCAAGGACTCTCACACGGTTCTACAATGTCCTCCTTAACCATCTCGTCTAGCTGTTCCACGAGGATCCGTTGCTTTTCCGGCGACATCCTATAGTACCGTTGACGAATAGGGATAGCGTCCCCCGTATCGATAGAGTGCGTAGTTAGCGAAGTGCGCCCTAGACCGCGTTTTTCATATGAAATACCGTGAAATTGCGATATTATGCTATCCGCCGTGTCTTTTTGTTTGACAGATAAGTGATCGTAAGAAAACAGAAGTTTAGGTTTTCTGTCTTCCACGTCAGTAGTTGAAACCTCTAAATTTTTGTAGAAAGCGATCTGATCTAGATTTTTGGGCAGCAGCCCAAAGAGTCGCCAAAAGTCCATGCCTAATATTAAGTCATGTTTTACGCTAGGAACTGCATACGCTTGAAGAGTGTATGTCTGGTTCTGAAAGGTTACAGGGAGATCAATTAGTCCTACAGAATCCAACTTTTCCCCACCCGCTGCTACAAATCGAGTGGAGTCACTGGTGTCCAAGTGAAACCCTGCTTTTAGTATGCTAGTATGACTGCCATTACCTAGAATAGTGGCAGAGGAACCCGTATCTAGAAGTCCAGTCAGAGATTTATCATCAACATTAACCGAAACATAAAGCCGTGACGTATTAATGTTGGTATCATTATCGCGGATTGCTGAAACCGTATTAAAAGTTGAAAATTTAGTGACAAAACTTAGCCACTCCTTCCATTCAGATGTACTAGTTTTAAGCTGTAATGAAGGTACTGAAGGTTCAACAATACTGTTTAAGCATTCCGCTCTTATCAGTTTTTTGATGCATCAACGTGGTCTGATTTGCAAACCGGACAGTCGCCAACACGAACTCCCTTCTTACCGCACTTAAAACAAATCAGGAATCGCTCCGCTTTACAAGTCCCGAGTGTGTGATCATCTGTCCTGCATCTAGGACAGTACATCGACCTAGATCGTCCAAACGAACCAGATGCTAAAGCAGCTACATCAATGTCCTGTTCGAGGTTCGTTTCGCAATTGTCGGTGACGCAATTAAGGTTAGGATTAGTTTTAGCATATATATTTTGATTAGGATTAGTATAGTTTTTATTGTTATTATTGTAGGCATACGATCGGAATTTATTCAACGGTACATTCGATGTGGTCGCTGCTTGTTTATAAGCGAACTCGGGAGCCAGAGTAGAACCACTCACCTTCGGAGGTTCATGGAAGTGAGCGAAACGCGACTGGATACTCTCGTAGTTCCGACATAGCGATCTCAATGCATCGATGCTCTGAATTTCCGAAGATGCAACCAATGAGCTAGCGTAACACGGTCGAATATTGTGAAGCAATATTTCAAGCTTCTCCTGCTCCGAAAAAGGTTTCGTGAGACGAGAAAACATACCGTGCATAATGGAAAAGTAAATAGTTATATTTTCATTCTCGCCTTGAGTTCGCGATCGTATTTCTGCAGCAAACCTGTAGTCGTAGTCACTACTTGAAAAATCTGCTTTAAGCAAAACGCATAATTCCTGCCAAGTCTGTACCCTATCTTTATTATATCTGTACCAATGTAGGGCATCGTCGATAAAAATCTCGTAAGCGAAAGACAGAATTTTATCGTAAGAAATACGCCTCGAAAGAACAAATTCTTCCACTTTCTGGATAAAAGAACGCACGCAAGACTTTCCAGAGTACTTCAATTTAGCAATATCCGTAGTCAGACTTCGTTCACAAGTAACGGCTATAGCCATGTCTTCAGCGGTGGGAGAGGTTGACGTTTGAGGTAGAGATTGAGGCGTTTGTGGTTTAATGCTAGCAAGTTCTTTATATTGGGAATTAAAATTAGAAACGCAAAACTTATGCAAATCTGCTACCTCCGGAATAACATTAATTCTGTTCAGCCGATGGTAAATATGATTTAGCAAGTTCTCAGCCCTTACTAGCAAATTTTTATCTAGTTTAGTTCTCAAGGCAGAAAGATTACCCTGAGATTTTATTAATGACTCCTTCACGCCTTTTAAGTCCTCTGACGGTTCTAAGAACGATTCTAGAATATCCTCAGACGGTAGCAGCTGTGACAGTTTAATGATCTGTTTGCGAAGTTCCTGAACAGACTCACGAATACCACCACGAAGCTCCACCTCGTATTCTAATTCCGCCTTTTGTAGTGAAAGGAATTTCACAACATACGCCATTTCGTTGATTGGGTGAGTGTTCCAACAAAATAAATAGAAAAAAAAAATGAAATGAGAGAAAATTAATAAGAACTTAACTAATTGCGGAAGCGAGGAGCAACCAAGTCACCTTAATACTAGTGATCAACTAATGTGTGGGTAGTTGGAAAAAATTTCTGATCTAAAAAAAAAACATGAAATGGTCAGCAAGGAAAAGTAAAATATTTATAGAAGTAAAAAAAAAAAATATCCACACACTTTTTGATTACGCACAATAATCAATCTTAAAACTATATTTTATAGCCAACACCTTAGAAGACTATTAAAAGCAAACAAGAGGAGCACGCATCTCAGTCAAGAATGAAACCTGTAGCCGGGCGCCATTGTAACATATCTAGCTGTCCTACCTAGCTAGTAGCGAAATAAAACAGCCAGTAAGTTAACAAAAGTATATTAAAAAACGAAAAGAGGGTAGATGACAAAAAAAATTAAGAATAGGTCAAAGGGAGAATTTAGGTCGGGGTTCGAGATCATTCACCGACTGAGATACGTGATTCGACCGTTTAGACACACTGGCCTTGGTTCGTAGGGCGAGGACACACTCGTCGACGGGCCCCGAAGTAGGTCTGGACCCAGACGACAAAGTGGAGACCGGAGACTGCACCGGCGCACGTAGTAGCCGGCCGGCACCAGGTCAGCAGCAGACACCTCCGATTCACGGAGTGGGGAAATGGGGTAGCAGCCCTTAGCCTCCGGATGAACCCTGGAAGTCAGTACATCGACCGTCTTAGGAATCGTCCATGTTCACGGTTTGACTGCCGCATTCCTTTGTGCCACGCAAAGCAAAAGCAAGCACCTAGTGGTATCTAATGCAGTGAATAGTAACTGAGATGAGGCAGTCAAACTCGTACAGTGTTTTTAGTATACACGGAATATTAATAACATCTATAAAAACTAGCACAGTGGGAGAAACATTAAAGATGGAAAATACAATAAAAATGAGGATTAAACTATCTAGGTATATTCAGATATGTTTCTTAAAAAAATAATTAACGGTCCCGATAGCGGGGACCGTTATGGAAGGTGCCTAATTTACGATAGAATTGATGAAAATATCTGAATATACTCACGTCATACAAGCAAAATGCACTGATAAGATGATTATTTAAAACACTCACCCAATTCGGGGTAAACACAGAGCACTAAAATTTATACTTATAGAAAATTATCGTGTGTTTAGCACGAATAATTTTTAAAATGGCAGAAAGTAGGACAGACGGACGAGCGTAGTGGTATTCCGTTCAAGTCACCGCAGCGGCCGCCAGCTCAGTACTGCCGTCGAGGTCAATCAGGACAAAACCGTTAGCTCGACGCCCGCGCATACGAGGTGCGCGCTCATTGGTCTATTACCTGTGACATTACTAGTTGCGTTTACGGAAATAGCTCCCGACAAAAAGTAATGACACAGCATTTAAATATTAAAAATAAATATAAGGAATGAAAAACTAATATAAGAGACGGTAACGAACCGTTACAGGTACACATATAAATTATTACACACTTTCTTTAAGTGAAAATCTACTTATGCGCTATAGGTTTACCCGTTTATATGGCTACGCCCACGTAAGCCACAATACATGTTGTTTAGAAATAGAAAAATTCTAAAAATAAACAAGCATTGATGTCGAGGAGTACTGACTGGGCTACCGTTCCTTATGAATGTTTACAGCTTTTCCTTTACTCTGAAGGCAAAAAATAACGTTCTACATACAAACAAAATATCATCATTATCAACATCTCGCTAGCAAAGCATTTCGCTTATTTCATCACGTGGTAGCATAACCCGTGTAGTATTATTATTCTATTTATCCGTGTATTATAATCGAGTCTAATGTATTTAAAATAACTAAATTGTGGAAACGTTTACTCCGAATTACATCCACCAAGGTCAAAAGAAATTGATTCTGAACAGCTTTTATTCTTCGTTTTATTCATTAAGTTTGAGAACCCCGGCTGGAGCACGTTTTGTAGAAACGAATAAACAGGTAACGCGAGTCACGTGGAGGCTCATATTTTCTTGTGTTTTTCTAAATTCTGACGTACTAAATTACCCGTTCACCAACTAAAACGTGTTTGCTTTCTAGATTTACTATAAAGAATTTTATTAATTGGCTGAATTACATTGGCACAAAAATAAGATATTAGCATCAAACCATATATTATAATTTACATATAATAGTATAAAATGTATATTCATATGAATATCATTTTTAATTTTAATTAAAATTATGCTGTATAAGGGCATTTGTCATTTAAAAACTGTAAATTAATTTAAATAATATTTTATTTTTTAATAAAAATACTCGTAGATAGGTACTTGTAGGTCTCTACTTGCATACTCAAGTTATACAAAGGCTTATGGCAATATACTTTTCAAATGTGATTAGAAAATCTATCAAATCTATGGCAATCTCGTCAGGCACGTGTCAACTTTATGAATGAATATTGATACTGTTCACTTAAAAATGATTAAAACTGTGGCTAACCACTGTGGTTTCGTCTTTTTTAATCCGAACGGCAGAGGTATGGAACTCACTGCCCGCGTCTGTTTTTCCTAGAAAGTACAACCCGGGGATGTTCAAAAATAGAGTGAATAGGTTTTTCCTAGGCAAGCGTGCTACATCTTCGACCACATCGTCACTTCCCATCAGGTGAGATTGCAGTCAAACGCATGCCTAGTCCGATGTAAAAAAAAAAAAAAAACCTTTTTTTATGTTATAGGTGGCAGACAAGCAAACGGGCGGCCTGATGGTAAGTGGTCACCGTCGCCTATAGATACCTGTAACACTGGAGGCGTCACAGATACGCTGCCGACCCTTTAAGACTCTTGTAACAGCCCTTTTGAAGAACCCAATGTTGTACTTACTCGGGAATACCGGTGGAGGGAGCTCGTTCTACTATACGACGATATACATATAATATACAGGTACGAGCCGGGAGTCACCCGTTTTCTCCCTTAGCTTCCGCCCTATCTCGCTCACCCAAACCCTTAGCCTTAGAGCCTCAACGGCCCATGGTCTCCACGGTGATGAGCACAAAATAATATTGTGTCTTCAACGCTGCATTCTTCGGCCGCTTTTTAATGGCAGCGTCCTCCGCAGCAGATGCCGAAGAGTGCATGGTGCCGAGTTTAATTTGGTTGAGAAGATATCCAAGAATAAATGTACATATAATGTAAAAAGTAATTCTGTAAGCAAGTTCATGTAGGCCGAATGGCTAACTAGAACTAAATTGATAGAGTGAAATGTAATATATACTAGACCCAACATCCGTGTATTAATAAGTCTATGAGTACATGTTTATCAATTAGCAATCAAAATAATTGCTTACTTAATTTCTGTAGAATTAATTTACTCATACCGATGGTCATGCCCGACTGCACACGTTTGTGAGATCTGTGAGTTCAAAAGTGAACGAACTCCCATACTTTTAGAATTGGTGAATACTTAGTTGGATTAAGTTCTCCTATTAGGTACTCATGTTCTGATTAGTTTCGAGTTCCGAAACAACAAAAGGTAAAAATACAATTCCGGGAAGTTCATTCAACCTGGAATGCGTTTGGCAAATAAGTTGTTTATTTAAATCACAAAAATTGGGTATCTAGGGAACCGGGACTTATGTGACTGTGTGTGAAACACGTGCTTTAAATCACATTTTTTCTCCAAGACTTTAAAGAGGTATATAGGTGTCTCAATAGGCGTGACGAAAGATTTTAAAATCCTCTTCCATAATGTGAGTACACATTTACTATTTACAAAAAAGCCTTTATTTCGGTAATAAACTTAAGTTTAACGAAGTTTGAAGCCATTTTTCACATATTTTTTCAACAGTGCCCGAAAACAGCTTGCTTGTGTCATGGCGTCGATTTGACGTCATGGCTAGTAAACATGTCATTGTGTCTATGCGTGATGAGCGGCGGATGACCTGAGTTCACTGAGGCGTGACGTCATACGCTGTGATTGTTGTTTCTGACAAGATGGCCGATTGCTGTATTTTAATGTTTTAATTTATTGAAAATCTTAATAATCTGTTTTTTAAAAATAAAACTAAACATGTGTTTTAATTTTTTTTAATCTGGCCAGTCCCCTGAACGCATTGAATCGGCGATTTTTTGATACTGTCGTCATGCCTATTACAAAATGTGTGCCTATGTTAACTACAAACAAGAGAGTAATGACTTTTACCCAAGCCACTTTTACAAGAATTTTGACTTATTGCAACAACATTGTATAAAACTGAATAAAAAACATAAATTTTGATAACTTTGGATTGTTAAAGTGAAACTGCTGAGCTACTACAGCGTTTTAAAAGAACATAGTCCAATTACAAAATTCAAATATATTTTTCTTCGGAATATACAAAATCCAAAACACACAAAACAACAAAACACAACAACATTTGTCAATACATTTTTTAGCGGTTTGTCATGTAACAAAAGTAGTTAACTATAATGTAGGTAAGATGCCTGCTTGAGGTTTTTAATAAATTCAAAATGCATTTACATACTATCCGCTTGAGGCGCGTCATCGTTTGTTTATGTGACGTCACGCGCCGGGCGGCCGATCACTTGAATGGTTTTTATGACTTAAACATTCGAACAAGGACCCACTTGTAATTGTTTATTCTTAGAGCTGTTTAATACACGTGTCGAATGACGAATGTTATCATAACATTGGTTGGCCTGGTTTATATATAAATCAGCGTATAACCGCTTACTTTACAAAAAAACATGGACTTTGAAGTTTACATATTTTTACTAAAAAAAGTAAAGCGATAATGTATGTTTTTACTATTTAGATTTAATAATAGACTCAATCTGCACTTTGTCACAAAATAAGAATACATTACTCACCTTAAAAGTATTTAATATCAGGCATTTAAAAACCAGCGAAAAAAAATTTTTCCGCGATTTTTTTTGTTCCCACTTCACAACACTTGTTTACATCTTGTCGTAAATTGTCATTTCACAAAAACAACTACACACAACACTTCTAGGATGATTGTTTCACTATATTTTAAATAGATCATAACATCTAACACAGTAAATAAAATAAACTTTGAGAAATAAAAAACACAGCCGTCTATGATGATGACGCAATCAGGCCTTGGAAGAATGACTGAAGTCGAAACACTAAAACACTTGTATACCTTAAAATATATTGTTATCAGCCTTGTTAACAAGTATTTAAAGCATAATAACCAAGAACACCACCAGAACCAGCATAACTAACGTTTTATTTACGTAAAACCCGTCGATGCACCGCCGACCGCGCAAAGTCAACACAAACTGACTTTGACTCAGGGAATATTATTTAATTTTTAATCGAATATCCACCGAGTTTAAAGTTGTTCGACTACGGCATAATGGCACATTCAAGCGGAACGAGATGGCATTCATACTTATAAGTCTTTTGCCTTAGTAAAAGCAGGATAGAGACTTTTTCTGAGTCTGGCGCGAAATAAAAATCCGGACACTACAGTGTCCGCGATGCTTCTACGGGTTTTTTGAAATCGGACACTACAGTGTCCGCGGTGCTTCAAGCGGCTATGTTACCTTCTACATAATTTGCACACTAACTCAGTTGCTCCATCTTTCAAAACTTGCAACAATGTAAACGGGAAGTGACGTGACGACGTAGGACAAAACTACTGGGCGCCGACCTCTATATCCTCCTGCTCATATATTTAGTACATTCAACTACTTGTACCTTCTATTTTATCCTGTGCCCAACCTAGTTCCTAAACAATAGTCAAGTATGTGTAGACAATACACACGTTAACATAGAAGCTATAATTAAACGACTGGACCAATATTAGATTAGGTTTTACCTTCATTGGACCAGCAATTCCCTGGTGTGCTAGAAACTTTCTAAAGGTCAGTAGTAACATTTATATTTTGTTATACTCGTAACTACACGGGACTAGGGAATGTCCCTAGTCCCGTGTAATGAATGACCCACGTATCATTGAATGAGATATTCCGACATTAGTTTTAATCACATACGGTGTTCGTTTTCAAGGAGACTTGAAAGGATTCACATCCTTTCTTGCTCTCGAGATTTGCAATGCCTTGTGATTAGTACCGAACAAAACCAGCTGCGTGGCGCGGTTTCGCTCGCGCGGTGATGGAAAATGGTGACGATGATGATGATGAACAGCAGCGTATGACCTTTTCTGTACGCCTTAAAACGTGTATGCAAAACTTCATGATGATCGATTGAGTGGTTAAGGCGTAAAAGCGTACCTAACAGACAAACTCACTTTCGCATTTATGATAGTGGAATTAGTTAGGATGTGTCAAAACCACGCCAGTTTTCAAAGTAAAACAATTATATCGTTTCAGACTTGTGCAGATATCGAACACCGTGCAACAGCGCTTATATAGTCTGTAGCAGCTGTTAAACTCCAACTACCTCTATAACTAACAATGGTACTAATTCTGTTGTATGTATGATTTTCTAAACCAAACTCAATCTAAATCTAATCTAAAATTTAAATCAATTATAGGTTTGCATTTGATCATTATTTTGCAAGTATTGCTTATCTTGTCACAGAATAAGCAATATTTGGGATGCAAAGTCTTGTCAGATTAATTTACTTTAGTGAGTGGTATAACAAGATCGACACGTATGTCAAAAAAAAATTTCAATCGAACTAGTAAAATTATAAAACAGAAATAAACTCGCTTGTCGAGGGTTCTAAACCATCGCTAGCTTAAGTTAGTTCATATAAAATTAAAAAAAAAAAAACAAAGAACGTTTACACATCAACGACTAGACCATAGATTAAAAATATTATCGTAAAAATCGGTTTGAAATCGATGTTACGTTTTCGATACATCATGCATTTAAGGTTTAATAGTTTCTGAGATATTTGTCTGTGATATACAGACGGACAGTCTCGTCTGAAGGGTTCTTCCTCGAAGGTGGTTCGGGTACTGAACCTCCTAAAAGGAACGCTTTGAACTTTAAAAGATACTGGGCAGGGATTATTTTTTTCTAAGAATTTCAATTTATAGGCTATCAACTTGTTTACAATTAAACAGAGAGGGTTCGACACCTCTTTGTATCAGTTCGACGAACTGAAACTTCTATTAAGCATTTCGTTATTTTGTTATTGACAATTGTAAGAATTGTTTGTCGTTGTTTTCGGTTTTCTTATTCAGTTGCAATCGAAAATCTTAATAGGTCATTAACATGTTTCTTTGAGGTCACACTATATTAAACGAAATACAGTGCGCACAGTATTTTTATTATTGTTTTTTTAATTTTCGAAAGACTGGTCTTAGAGCGAGAATATACATATAGAGCTACTAGCTGACTCGACAGACGTTGTCCTGTCAAAAGCCATTGCGTCAATTCTATGTCAAATATTGCGTAACTATAGCAACATATGTTGATGCTAACTTGTCAATTTATAGTAAAAATTATCAGTATATATATAATTTGCAATAAATTAAAATTGCGACTATAATTTGAGATTTAAACTATCCTATCTCTCAAGTTGGATCGAACTGCACATGGTGTGCGAATTTTATTATAATCGGTTAAGTGGTTTAGGAGTCAATTGAGGACAAACATTGTGACACGAGATTTATATATACAGTAGAACTCCAATTATCCGAATTAATGGGGACCGGGACCCATTCGGATAATCAAATATTCGGATAATAGGATTTTTTTTAAAAAAATTGCCATTGGAGAGAATAAAAGCTACGTTTTGATATTGCACTATTTTTTTATTGAATTAAATGAAAGAAACATGAAATTTTCACATGTTTTAAATATAAATAAAATGTACTTATGTACAAGTTTAGAAATAAAAATCATTGTTTTTTAAACATCTCCGTCAATGTAAGCTGTTTTGCGGTCTTCAACCGTTTTCGGGCAGCCAGGTCACGCATTCGCTTGACGGTGAGCAGTTGCAAGTGGTCACACTCGGGCTGACGCTCCATCCACTTCAAAGCAGTCTCGAGGCCACACACGCGCGGGGGTTTTTTGTGATTCGGATAATCGGCGATTCGGATGGTCGGAGTTCGGATAATTGGAGTTCTACTGTATTAAGATTTCGATAGAAAAAAGTTTGAAAAATATAGTTTCTATTTGTGGATACATTACTTTATCGAATACGTAGCTACGTCTATTTTGGTGTACACAAGGTTGAAATTTAATTTTCCAAAAACATTCATGAAAATCAAACAGCAATATTTCATAATGAACTACACACATTTCAACCCAGCCTAAAAGCATAAAACTTTGGTAGATAACCTTTACTGGTCCGGTTCCATAAATTAGCGTGTGAAATGGGGCAATAAATCAGAGAAATCCTTGCCTTGAGCTCGTAGTAATGAAGCACTATGATTCAAATGCGCAGTTGTATCGTTAAAAATAGTTGCCTCGAGGACGAAGGTCTACTGCGAAGGTTCCTTACACATAATATCTGTAATAAACAGTTTTATGATATGAGGCTTGGAAATAGAACTAGGTCGGTGCAACCTTAGAAGGAAATCAGTTCACTAGAATCATTAAACATGGCCTAGAAGGAAGAACGTGGCCAGCAAAGCTAGATACGGATTAGCGAACCTTACAGACAAATCCACGTTTTCTTCAACTTATTTTGGAGATACAACATGGTCGTCATCTGTTGTATCTCCAAAATTGGTTGTTTCGTTGAAGGAAAAAAAGACAAGACAACAAAATAAAAGCTGAGATAAAAAAGAGAAAAATAAGAAGAGATATATAAGAGAGATAGAAGAAAGAAAGAAGAGATATAATAAACGAATTTGAAGTAACATTAAAATGATGTGAAGAAAATTTCTAATCGATATTTTATGAATTGACGGACGAATTCGAAACAAACTATTCTTTTTGGTATTTTTAACCGACTTTCAATTATATTTTGAATCATTATAAACAAGATGCTGTTTTTTTAACTCTTACTCAGTTATTTAAATCTTAAAATAAAAAGCACGAAAGAAATGGCTGACAGCAGTTGTCGGTACCATGCCGGTACCCTAAGAAACCATTTGGCATAAAACGAAATTCTCGTATTACATAAATTTGCAGGATTATTTTTAATTCTCCGAAAACCGGCTACGTTTACCTTCGGTTACCTGTAAAACGAAAGCCTGTCAAAAACAGCATTGTAATTTTTTCACCTTCACCCGATCAAACCTTCGGACTACCTTCGACACTGTCCTTGTGTCCGGCTTGTTTGTATTTCCAAGGCATTTCCTGGACCTGCGTACGTTTTCAAATTTCATTGTTAATTTCTGATATTTTTTACCTTTACAAGGTTACTTGGAACTGTAGCACTGAGCTGAAAGGAGCTCGTTGTTACGACAGATCATTTGTGTATCTAGATGTAGTTTCATTATAAACCAACTTACAATAAGATCAAAAATTGAGAAAAAAAAAAGGCTGTTAGGTACATTAACGAGTACATTTAGCTTGATGTCATAACAAATTTTCTATGAAAAATCGGGGTTTTCCACGATTTCTTTAGACCTAGCGTAAATTATGTCATACGTAGCGATTTGACTACTTTTGTTAACATAAATTTGACAGAGAAATGTGTAAATAAACTCAGTTTCCATTTACGCTGTCTCAGAACTCATACAATTACCATAATACATGCAGGTCTACATACAGTGGTTAATCCTACAGCAAAACTTATTCATAAATACGAGTAATTATAATTAATAAAGCCTTTCGGCTTAGTACAATCGTTTTATCTAACCCTGTACAGACCTTCGAAGTAGCCAGTGCGCTGCGCAGCCAAAGGGCACGACCCCACGATCTGTGTCAAGGATGCTCCTTTAAATAGATATTTTGAGTTTGCCACTGACATGCCTACTCCGTAATTGCTACAGCCTGCAGGCCCATTTGTCATTGAAAGTTAATGAAGACTTTTCTATTTATACCATTGGACTTTAGAAAAAAGGCAAAATTGCAAAAAAAATACGCATGAACCGTTTTTGTTTTATAGTAAAAAAAGCTTTTGTAATAGATTATATTGATTACAAGGCTAGATTGAGAGATGAAGATTTCTTAATAAAATTACAATCTAGCCTCAGGCTAATAAGTATAATAATTTAAATCTAACTAACCACTAAGAATGTGTCCAATAACACTTTTCTTATTGGACATCCTTTGAGT
The DNA here is from genome assembly GCA_949125135.1 of Alcis repandata. Lineage (NCBI taxonomy): Eukaryota > Metazoa > Arthropoda > Insecta > Lepidoptera > Geometridae > Alcis > Alcis repandata. Next base: position 6,817,143 of record OX421234.1, read on the forward strand.
TTAAATAATTTACAAGTTTTATTATATTATATTGATTTTGATGTGAATTAAGTAAGTCATGCAGAAAAATCGTCAGTCGTAACCAATATCATTGCCACTATTTTTGCTTTTTGTTCATCGTATTTAATCTTGAAGATAATTGCACTATACCTATCCTACTACTATTATAAAGGCGAAAGTTTGTAAGTATGGATGTATGTATGGATGTTTGTTACTCTTTCACGCAAAAACGGCTGAACGGATTTACATGAAATTTGGAATGAAGGTTGTTCATGGTCTGGATTAACACATAGGCTACTTTTTATCCCGGAAAACGCGGGTGAAGCCGCGGGGCGCAGCTAGTTAATTTATATAAAAAGTATCTTCCTGTGTTTTAATCCAGATAAAAACCAATTATTCTCAAAATGTCGCTAAAACTCTTAGACAATAATATCATTCGACAATATCGTCTACTTTATTAGAAAAATACTTAAATCTCCAAAATCTTCACAATAGCAGAAACAAATCCATACGTCTCAAATCTTACAACATAAAGTTAAGGCCACTTCAGTTTGAGCCAACAATGTCCTCGAGAGATCACGTATAACTTATGATCCATGTATTGTTGTGTATGTGTATGTGCAAGGTGGTGTGGCAGCGAGGCTGTGATCTACTTTTGAATGGAGGCTCGTCATGACGTAAGGGAGGCGTAGCTGTGACGTCAGCGCTGAAACTGGGTCGCGCGGTCGTGGACCCCGCTGCAGTCAGGAATATGTACTTGAGGCCTTGGAGAGACGCCGAAACTCGAATAACTCGAAATCAGACAATTTTGTATTTCCGTTGGCGATCAAATTTGGAGGTTTTAGTGTTCTTTGTTACTACTGCATTGAAGTAAAGATGCAGCAATAATCAAAATATGTAATAAAAACTATGAGGTTGATTTTTTTGACTCTATATAATTATATTATAGTAAGTAGAATATAATATAACTTTATTGCATACCAATAGAAAATACAAAAAAAAACTAAGATTAAACAGAATAAATAACATTTGGTTGAGTACAAGGACAGTCTTATGGCCTAAAGCGATTTCTTCCAGTCCTCTGGATGGACAGGACTGAGAGTAATTGAGTTTTTAATTTTTTTACAAAGGCACAATAAGAATTTACAAATATATATGTATAAATTTAAAATCAGCTGCGCCCCGTGGTTTCACCCGCGTTTTCCGAGATAAAAAGTAGTTGATGTGTTAATCCAGACCATGAACAACCTTCATTCTAAATTTCATGTAAATCTGTTCAGACATTTTTGCGTGAAAGTGTAACAAACATACATCCATACATTTTTACAGTTACACTTATTAGTAGGAAGTAGATAGGATAAATAAAAATAATAATTCTGTTTACTTAAAATTCCCTTTTATTTTATTTTATCATACATTATAAGTAAACAATAAGTGACTTAGTACAGGTTGTAGCCGGCTTTATGGTCCGAACTAAGTATTTTGAGCTCACCTGATGTTAATTTGATGTGATATTTATTTTACAGGCTGGCTTTACCGCAACGCATAAGAAATGGAATGGACTCTCAAGACGACATAGTTAAATGGTTAGCGGCAGGTTTTAACCATTGTCCAAGAAGTTTAACTTATTAAACTAATAGTTGAACAAATTGGACTACACCTAACCGATCTAGCCCTACTGGATACTTTAAAATATTCTAGAACCATGCTATAATTTTCTGAAGAGGTCTTAATTTACTGGAAGCTAAAGTTTATAGTCGGCATTTGAACCCACTGCCTGCTCGAGCCCACTCAAGCAATTGATCTATCATCGTATCTCCATAACTTTAATAGTATTTGTATAATAATAAAATTCGACCCGCGCAGTGATAAAAACGGCAATGAAAAGTAGACTATAGCAAGATGGTAACATACGCAATTTTATGATGATCGCTAAATAGTTGAGGCGTCCAAGCATAATAACCAAATCCACTTTTGCATGGAAGACCAGCGCCGGTGAAAATAGTTTTCTTTTGTTATCTTTTGTTTAAAATTTATCTTTTTATATGTTTTTACTGTATCTGTCTGTCTGTCTTTCTGTAATATTACTTAGGATTCGTCAGAATTCTCCTCTGACACAATTCGAAGACGTTATACTCGAAAGATATTACAAATGTGAATTCACGACTTACGCTACATTTCATCCCGGACTCCCCCATACCCTCGCTCCATTGAAGGTGCAAACTAGGTCAGTTGCTGCAGGCCCCGGCAGCGCCCCCGATCGATGTCCCGGCGTCAATGAGAACCAGCCCTGCTGCTGAAAATGCCACACGGACCCTTCTATTAATAGAACTCAAGGCAGAACTTGATACCGTACACTTGATGTTACATGGTACCCGTAGGCTCTGAGGCCATGAGAAGCTGAAAACACTCGTCGGGCCTGACGCAAGCGACCTTCTATGCCATGTTTAAAACTGGACGAAGGACCTTCGTGAAATCTGCGGTTTGGAAATAATTCACGTAATTTGAAGGTTGATTGTCGTTTGCGTCACTTATGTGATTTACCAAGGGCACAGATAAGTTTGTAATTTCTCTATGCCAACGTGTATTTCGCTGTACCAAAGTGTGGCAATTGGTAACTTGATTACCAGTTTCCTCGAATTCAAACTAATAGTTTCCTAAAAACTGCTTAAATGAGTACGGCCATACTCGTGGAGCAAGACCAGTCAAGTAACACTAATGACTAATGTTAATAATATTATGGATGTTATTAATCCTGAGAGATGTTGTGAGTTAGTGACAATTCGGGTTAATTGCGGCAAACAGCTAAAAATAGACTTAACATAGCTTCCGGGATATTAGTAACCAAATACCTATGTGTAACTTACTATTCGTAGCTAATGGTACAATCACGTGCGTATTCACAAATGAAATTTCAGTTTCAACAAATCTCACTATGTAAACTAATTTGGTTTTGAAACATTCTGTTATTTTGTCAATAATAATCAATAATATTGTTAATTATATTATAACAAAAAAAAAGTGTGTGTTCCGGTAATCTTTACCGAAACTAAATGGGTAGAAATAAACTTTATAGGTTGAAAAACGCGTCAAGCGCCAAATGCGTTAGGGCACTTCAGACGAACTTCACACTTCATGTGGACTTTAACCTTTTTCATCCCAATACGTGTAGGCGTAGATTTTGTATCATTTTTCATACGGGTTTCGCTCTAATGCATCCGACCAGGGTTGAATGAATCCACGTCACAGGCGCGTCACGCTCAGTGGCCATTATATTATCACCCTTTAAGTACACGTTAATTGTAGCTGAGTTAAGTGACCGCATGAAAGTTCAGTGGTTTCAATAAGAGCCGTGGATCCTTTCGAAGGTATACCTATCTGCCTATGGATATAGATACGTTTTGATTAGCTCACAGTGCCCTCGGCCGAGTACTCGGTTTGTTTAAACAGTTCGACGAGGCGAGACAGATACTTGAACCTTGATGTTTTTGCTTGGCTGAGTACCTATGCCATTTATTGTTTCGCCACTATATTAGTTGCGTGTCATCAACCCAGAATTGCGTTAGGTGACAAGTAGCAAGTGAATGCGTACCTACCTATATAAGGTAGAAATTTATACCGTGTAGCGTTACTTAGAAAAGTAATTTATCCAGTAGTAGACAAACATTAAGTAGAATAATGATGATATTGACAATTCGTCGTCTCAGTGCTTGTTTGGTCTATCTACCATTGGTTATTTTTTACAGTAGACGAGTTTCTTTCTCTATTTTAAAAAAGAAGCTATAATTATAAGATTTGAAAATCTTTCATAATACATTGGTTACCTTTAAATTGATTTTTATAATTATCATTTAAGGATGGTAATTAATTATACCTTATTTTACAGTTTTTATTTGGAGATAGGACAAACATGCACAAATATAATTACGAATGTGGAGTAAGAACATTACCACATTAGAGATAGACCAAAATGACTGTTCTGTTTTTGCGTGCTTATTTGTTCGATATGCCAGAAGTATATACAGGATGTATACATTTTTTTGCTATTCCTAAAAAAATATAGGTACGTTGCGCTTCGCTTAAGTTAGGAACTGACTTTTACTACAACTCACTAGAAGACAATTTACTATAACTAAACTACGTTTATTAATTGCTTTATGAATAATAATTACAAAGTAGGTAAATAGCAGGGCATTCCCATCACAAATATCCTCTGATTATTTTCAGGGAAGTCCCGAGGTAACTAACTGAAATAAAACAAATTTTATTTAATAAAATAAAATAAAATAAAATAAGTGTGTGTAAAACTCCGCCTGCTTGTGTGCGTGTCGTGTCACGTCCCGCAAAGGGTTGTGTAATTTTAAAACAGAAAATCAATTTTTGACCTTTGTATGAAAATCTAAATATGCTTATATCTTAATGAAACTTTCAGGATGTAATGGTTACAATGGATACTTTAAGATATCTCCGGCTTAGCATACCCTTTCTGAATAACCCTGTATTTATACAATCAGTAAGTTGCCGAAATAACTAATGCATTGGGATTATAATACTAGAACAGTAACACCATACCTTCAGATCATAGAAATTCAAACGGGAATCAATCCTATCCTTCTGCGTCTAGGATGACACATTGTGTTAAAAACAACACCCTGTTTCAAATTCATAACGGAATCGAGTGAAAATTAAAAAGTACTTACTGCTCAGTTTGCGGCTGCGTCTTTTTGTATTTAGTTTTGCTGCCAGTCGTAGACATATTTAATCACTTGTTTGGAACAATTCAGGCACAAACACACAGAGATTTATATGTTTTTTATTGTTTTTTCCGAGAGCGACGAAGTGGTCCCTGTGATGACTTCTGACACAATGGTAAATCAAAAAAAATGGCGGACATGGCGTCACGGACTATGATTGGTTAATTGCGTGGACAAAGAACACTCAAGCACTTAAATTCTTTGACGAAGTAGGATATAAAACAAATACTGGACAAAGAACAAACAAGCACAAAATTTTCATTGCGGTGTCGTGTCATAAATAAAATTCAAATTATTTTTTTTGTTGTTCTTTATGAAAAAATTGTAAGTTTTTCTTAACAAACAGGATTGAAATTTAAGTCTTAACAAAACTGCATTTAAAGTTCATTTTCGGTAAATTTGGTCGATAGGCCAAACAAGCACTGGGACGACGAATTACGTACTAAATGTTGCACCCAAAAGCGTTTGTTTGTATTTATTTCAATACAAACGGATACCCAGAGAAAAAGGTTTTGTTTGAAAAAGCCACAGCTGAAATTGGCTACGTTTGTCGGGTCACGTATGCACATCGATCGAAGGATTGTCCTTCCCAAATAAAACAGTGATTATGTTACAATCATTGTTGGAAACTAACTTTGAAATATAAGTTGCGTAGTAACTTTAGAACTGGCTGCGCCATGTGGTTTTACTAACTGTACCTACTAGACCAACTTTTTTTACTAGAGCAATATTTTTTTTGGAATAATATGGAGTTTGTTTTTTTCGACGTTTTTTGTTTTTAGTATTATTTTAACTACCTCATTACACTCCAAGTTGAACCATTTTAGCGTGAAAAAGTAACAAATATATACATACCTACAGAATCTTTCAATTAAAACTGGTTATAAAGTAGTAGGTACTCATTCACAAAAATCCGCAATTGTTAAATTGTAGGTGATATTTTTTTTTATTATAGTTTTATTATTTATTTCTTGTATGTCTATTTTTAACCGACTTCAAAAAAGGAGGAGGTTATCAATTCGTCTGTATGTTTTTTTTTTTAAATTATTTTTATTTTAATTTTTTATTTTATGTTTGTTACCTCATAACTTTTGACTGGGTGAATCGATTTTGATGATTCTTTTTTTATTAGAAAGCTGACGCTTCCCATTTGGTCCCATTTCAATTTAGTCCAGTTCTGATAATGGTATCCATGAGAATACCATATAAGTCTTAAATTTACATAAAGTACGTGCGCGACAAATAGATGAATAACTCAATAGTCGGCCTTTTGAAGTCGGTTTTCGTTTTTTGTTTTGTAAAAATAATGTTCTTGTTGGTAATTATTTTTTTCGTTATTAAGAGTACCTAATAAGTATCCGGAGAATGAACTTATACCTACAGCTGATTCATTTATTATTGTGCAAAAGTAATAAAATAATACAATACACTTTTACAAACATCGTTTTTGACTGAGACAAATAATAAATACAATAATAGACAGTTTGACGAGTCCCAATAGAATCAGTCCTCATTTTTATTTTTAGAATTGAAATTCTATCCGACTGTAACTTCTATGACAATAAAATCTATTCTTATAGCTGAGCTATTAATTTCCAAGATCTAATTATAATTATCTAAAAATAGTTACCATCCGTAGCACAAACTTTTTTGATGCCCAGTGTCAATGGCCGGTGAGTCGTTTACCTTCCGCTTCAGATTAATAGGGCAGCTTAGTTTTGGTACCCAAGGGTCCTTCTACGCCATCATTAACGGAGACAACTCGAATGAAGTGCAAAACAAACTCGACCGCGAAATGGAATGTCAGGTGAAGTCAGTCACCGTGGAATTGTATCTATCTGCGAAAGATGTCGACTCAGGCCAATTTCGTTTAAAACTTTGATAACAAGTTTTGAGTAAGTACCTAGTTTCTTATTCGTAAAGTACCTAGTTTTTTTGTAACCTAGGTTTTTGGTACCAATGTGATTAGATTTCTTTTTCAGTTTCGGTTTTGTAATACGTATCAAAATTGGTTCAGAACAATTGATCCAAATAACATGAAGCGTCCCTCAACTACATAGATATGGTTTCACCCACTCACTGCTAAGAGCCGAGGCACTGTTGTTTTCAGTCCTGCCACATAGGACTAAAAATTAAATTGAATATGGTTACACGGCAAGTGTGAAGATTTTAAAAGCTTTTATTTAACTTGCAATGTATAATATGTATGTATGTATGGTGAGTATGCGTTCGGGTGGAAACTTGCAACTCAATTTTTAACCACTTCCCGAAATTCCCGATGTCCGATTGAGCTGAAATTTTGTATACGTGTGTAACTTCGATGACAATGCAATAAAAGCTTGTATTTAAAAATATTTTTAAAATTAACTTATTTACAGACTAAAAGGTTCTTACAAACTAAAAAAAAAAAAAAATTCGGAAACGTCATCATCATCATAGACAACTTTTACCATAGAATAATCAACTAAAAAATATTAGCCGGTGTATGTACTGTGAAGTGGCGTTGTGTGAGGATAACATTTTTCAATGAAGCAAACAAAATATTCTTTATTCGCGAATAAAGAATATTTTGCTTGGTTTCCTAGGAAAAGTTGTTGACGACAATGAAACATTTTTGGCATAACTCTATTCTGTATAAACCAGAATGCTGCCGCGATATCTATTCTACTTGGTTTCAATATAGACCACAACAAAAGAAATGTAATATGGTTGGTTCTTTAATACGAGAAATCGACATGGAATATCATCCCAATGATTCGTGATACTCATACACTTATTGGAATTCACAAGTTTCTAGAGATATTACTATCATTTCCTTATCTAAGCTTTTGTTATCACGAAACATAATTGTTGAGTTCAATGACTTCCTAACAGTCCTACAGTTCCTATATGAACTTTATCTGAACAGATATCATTTTCATAGGCATTATTCTCTTGCGGCAAAACTTTCTCTTTGGAATTATTTCGTGTTGTTGGTAAACGGTTTGCGAACGGACCCTTGGGTCATATATCAATCTGGACATATTCTATTAAGTATTGAGGCATGGGGCAACCATGCGTACATGTATCGTTTGCCTTTCACAGTTATCTGTCATCTGTATGACCGTATTCTGTCACTCTCAGTCACTGACCTAACGAATTCACGAAATAATTATTTCAAAGCGAGTTTAAGAATCAGTTTATATCAAAATAACCTTGACGCATAGGTACTTACATACCAGCATTCATTTATAGATTTTTTAAAGTAATTTTTTTTTTAATTTTTATGTAGGCTTAAAGCGAGAGTAGGTATGGTCGAAAATAACTAAGTAAGTTTGCATGGGTTGAGTTAAATTTTAAATTTTTTTAAATTAATTAAATTAAATCAGAAGACATTTAATTTTGATCACAAGACAGTTAATCTCAAGACATTTAATGTGGCGTGGAGTTTGTTTTTATAGGACTAACATCCAAGGCCTAAACATATATGATGCGTAAACCGTACCACGAAAATTGTTAAAAAAAATAATCAGATAAAAGAACGAAAAAAGTTTTAACAAGAATATGTGAAAAGAAAATAATATTTTTTTTTAAGGAAATAATCGTAAAAACTGCTCACCTGAAAATAGTGATAGGCTTGAGGCCGAATGATCTTTTCTTTATACAAAACACTGACGAATAATCGCATATTTTTGTATTTTTTAAATTTCCAAATTCTTGTAACCTAAGGCTTTTCTAGCAAAAATAAGACACGTGACACAAATAAGACGCCGCTCAGCATGCGTAGAGACGTCTGGTCTCTTTCCATCTTCTATCGCATCTACAATGGGGAGTGTTCTGAAGAATTATTCGAGCTAATTCCAGCGTCGCGGTTTTACCACCGCACTAGCCACCACCGTTTGGGTGCTCATGCCCATATTATCGATAAGTGGAAATCGCACACTGTGCGTTTTACACGGTCGTTTTTGCCACACACCTGCAAAATGTGGAATGAGCTCCTTCCACCTGTATTCCCGAGTAGCTACAATATTGGGTTCTTCAAAAGGACTGTTAATAGAATCTTATAAGGTCGGCAGCGTATCTGTGATGCCTCCAGTGTTACAGGTATCCATAGGCGACGGTGATCGCTTACCATCAGGCGGCCCGTTTGCTCGTCTGCCATCTATGGCATAAAAAAAAAAAAAAAACGTGACTTGCAATGATCCCGCAATACCGAGCCGACTCACCCTTTCTTCCTTTATTTGAAAGTAACTGTCTCTGACTGATAATGACACAATGGTTATATTCGCCCGTCGTCTAGCCCTTGTTAACAACCATGATAAATAATAACGAGAAGTTAAGTATTCGTCTGGCAAAACACAGTTAACCTCAAAGCACCTTCAAAGGACGACCTCTACCATCATTTTCCGAGAACCCCAAAATTACTAGAACTAAATAATGTACAGGGCTCCTTTTGATTGGGCAAAAACGTCTGGCAATCAACTTCCCTCTCAATCATATCCGTGATTTTTGACTGAACCGAATACTTTCACAAAAATAATACCTACCAGTACAGCTTGATTGAAATTTTTGACTCAATATTATGTAAACTTCTAACTTTCAGCAAATTGCCTTTTGTAAATTTTTGTAAGATTTTTTTTACATCGTGCAAAAGTCGGCTTTTCAGCTTCATTCATTCCTTATTGCCATTGAGAGCTCTACTTAAAATATTCCTGGTTTGCATTTATTATTAAAGGCTCAAATCATTAAACGCTTAGAAACTCAAGTTACTTGGTGACATAAAATGGAAGCTACCTGTAAGAGTATTTCGGTGTATCTAAATAGCCCTGTATAATAAATAAGTCGTTGTGGGTGCCGAATTTTCTCCGTACATCAATCTTCGTTTAGGCTCTTTTAGTAGCTGTGAGCCTTTCATAAAAATCTTTCATACTGTAATTGGAATAATGTAAGGAAAGGCTGGTTATTGAACTACAGCATTCCCTTAAATGGTCAAGTCTAGGTCATAAGGATAGATTTCAAGATTATATCTAAGCTGGGTGTAACGATACCTACTAGTCTGCGTTAAATTGTTTTTTGTGTAGATAGTTGTGTAAGAATTTAAGTAAGGTAAGGGAGATCGATGGGTAAGGGCAATTGTCGAGAAGCATCAGCTAGGCTGGTAAGATACGTGAGGCAGAAGATCGTGCCTTGTGGCGAGGTTGGAGAGGCCTATATCCAGCAGCGGACAAACATTAGATAGGCTGATGGTGATGATGAAGGGCAATTAATGAATAATTATTTGATAATTGATGGGGCGCTGAAGAGGACACCTACACACCTCAGCAGAGGGTAGAAAAAAGTTGATGATGAAACACAGTGGTGTGGTGTGGGTGGTGTGTTGTTAAAACACTCTGAGCCTTATTTATAAAGTATGTTCTTAGTTATAGTTATAGTTTTATTTCAGTACCAAAAAAGCACATGTCAAATTACATTTTTCAAATGTCAAATTACAAAATTTAAAAATTTAAAATTACAAATTTCAAAATGTCAAATTACTATTTACAATTCCAGAAAAAATTAATGCATTCTAAACAAAAATAAAATAAAATAATTAATAATTAATTCGAACAATAAAATACGCTTATACTCTAGGCAGAAACTCATCTACTCTATAGAATGATTGCTCAACAAGCCATTTTTTCAACCGTATCTGAAACGAGTTTCTTGACGGAGCGTCTTTAAGTTGGTCTGGAAGACGGTTGTAGACGCCCGTCGCCATCACGTGCACCTGCTTGGACTCCTTCTCCAGCCGGCACGCGACCGAGCGCAGCACGCGCTCGCGCCGCGGGGCCGGCTCGCGCTCGTCTCCCAAGCACGGGTACTCGTCCAGGTGGTCTCGCGCGTACAGAGCTGCCCGCATTATCACCAGGCATGGGACGGTGAGTATTCCCATGGACCGGAACAGAGGCAGAGCCGATGTCTCCTGCGGCACTCTCACTATGGCTCTTACTGCTCTTTTTTGCATTCTGAATACGCGTTCCCATTCAGCCGAGCGAGCCCAAAACTCCACGCCATAGTCCAAAAGAGAGTGCACAGATGCAAAATAGCAACTCCGAACCATACTCTGCGGCAAAATCGCTGATAAGCGCCACAATGCAAAGCATGCACGCCCGACTTTTTGGCAAAGTCGATCAATATGTCTCCCCCATGTGAGGGAACTATCTATCTGGAAACCCAGGAATGTTGTTTCCCTCACCTGGTCCATATTGTCGCTTCCCAAACTGACGTTGAGTGGTTTTCTTCTGTGACCTGAGAGGTCAAATTGAACGAAGTGAGTTTTTGTTATGTTTAGGATCAAACCATTGATCATAAACCAATGATTTAACTCACCCGCTACTCCGTTCAACCTTCTCTCTAGTTCTTCTACAGTAGGCGCGGCCACTACCACGGCGACGTCGTCAGCATACATCAACACGTGCCCGTCGTGAATGCTCTCGGGTAAGTCATTAAGGAGTACGGAAAACATTATATTAGAGAGCGAGGATCCCTGCGCTACTCCAATGACGGTTGTAAGCGGCTGCGATTTTACCGTGCCTCCTCCCCCTACGACTATCTGGTTGCGGTCCGTCATAAAATCCGACAGTAACCCCAACGGGTTACTATTAATTCCATAATGCGTTAATTTTGCGGCAAGAACTTCGTGGTCGGCAACATCGAAGGCTTTGGACAGGTCACAGAAGATCACCGCCACCTGTTGACGAGCTCTACGAGCTTCTAGGATTTTGCGTACAAGCTCCCGGGTAAGAGACGTGGTGGACCGTCCTCTTCGATATGCATATTGCCTGTCTGATAGTGACATACACTCTAGTAGGTATTCAGTGAGTCGTGAGCTTAAGCCGTGCTCAAAAATTTTAGCAATAGCCGGGATTATCGATACTGGTCTGTAGCTATTGATTTCTTCTTGTTGACCTTTCCCTTTATACAAGGGGGACACCTTAACAAATTTTAATGAGGGAGGATAAATACCTTCACTGATGCACTTGTTAAACAGCAATGACAGTACGGGAGCCAAAGATTCCGCGATACTATGCAGCACTGATATCGAAATATCATATGCATCTTTGGATTTTTTCCGCGCCACCCCGAGTGTAATGATGCGAAACACCTCCAGGGCCGTGAATGGCTTCAGCCGTAGCGAGCGATCCGCAGGAGGCCGCGCAGCCGCCAGCGCGCGGGTCGCCGCGGCCACGTCTGCGGCGGGCGCGCCGCACGATATTGCTGCATTTACAAAATGCTCATTTACGGCATCTACTGCTTCCGACTTACTAGAAAAAGTTAACCCGTTGGGACGTTTCAGTATTTCAGTATAGTCTTGAAAACTCATAGATCTTCCAGTTTCGGTTCTCACAACATCCCACATTGATTTTGACAGATTCGGGGAATGTCGAATCAGTTTACAGTGGGGCTAGCACAACTTTGACGTAAAAATACGTAGCGAGTATTCGATAGAAAAGTGTACGCCATTTACACCCGTCAGGAGCACAGTTGACAGGCGTAAATGGCGTACACTTTTCTATCGAAAACTCGCTACGTATTTTTACGTCAAAGTTGTGCTAGCCCTGCAGTAGTAATCACTCCGCTCGCGTTGTACTAAGCTTTCGTATTTACTTTGAAATTCATTAATTTTTACCTTGAGTTCCAAATTTTGTGGGAATTTAAACGTTATGTCTCGCATGTCCTGTAAAAGAGAGTTCAAATTAAATATTTCGTCAGTTGCCCAGCAAATATTCTTGACTTTTATTGTCGTCCGTTTTAAAGGAAAGCAGATATCAATCTTATTTTTAATTGTATGTATTATGGCTAGCGCCAGCTCATTCGGTGAAGCTGTAGTATTCCTCTGCACGATTTCTGACCAGTCCACGCTCTCCACAGCAGTCACAAAGCTGTATCGGTTCGCTGGGCTGTATGACCTGGCGAGGCGCGAGCGCGCGGAGCCACCCGGTGCGGCCGCGCACGGCACGCATGTAGCAAAGTATGTTCTTAGCGATAAGGCCGCCAGTTGTTGCACTAGTTTTAAGTGCTATGATCATTTTTGTTTGAAATTTCTTATGTGCACAATATTGAATTTATCTATCTGAAAGTTATTCATTGCTTAAAGTTTTTTCAATTCAATTTTTTTTTTTCATTTAAATCAATGAATTAGTCATTCCAAAAATATAAAAGGAAAATCGTGAAATTTTGTAATTTCAAAAAGTGATGGATGTTCATTTTTGCTAGGCTCGCGTAGTCTCGTGAGACAATGGGAGAGAGTGAGAGAGTTCAGTCCCAACATCACACGTTTCCTTTCAAATTGTGTGCGTTTTGTCGGAACAATGGTCTGGTAATGCGATATCTATAGAAAAGTAATCTAGGCGTGGTCACTGGAATTGCGTCTTAAAATAGCACCAATTTCGGATTTAATATTTAGTATTATCGATATTGTATTTTGAGATAAACAATTCACGGATCCACTTTCAACTTTTGCTCAATTACGTGCTTATATACGCATAATAACCAATTTCTGCGTAATGTACGTTTTAACAATAATGAATGAAGAATGAATGATAAAATAAACAATTATAAAAATAAATAAATAAACGTTTCACACTCATAGCTCCCCGATAGGAATAAATCCTGTGTCGGGGATGCCATGGAACATACACAAAGACAAGGACAACTAACACCCAGACCCAGAGCAGATATTTAAATTCATCATTCAAACATCTGCCGGCCGGGAATCGAACCCGGGACCTCTGGCTTATAAGGCGGATATATTACCGCTGAGCCAAACAGGCCGATAATTATAAAATTTAGTTTGTATTTTTACACTGTGTGTAATTTTACATTGTAATAATTATCATAAACTAGATGTGGCCCGCGATTTTACCAGCTTTTTTCAGGATTAAAAGTAATCATGCCTCATCCAAATCCGTTCGGCAGTTTTTGCGTGATTGACCAACAAACTAAACATCAAAATTTTGATATTTATTAATAGGATATTGTATAGATTTTGATGACAATTCCAGTTTCAGTTGACAGTTACAAGGATCTATTAGAAGAAGTTAACTATAATAGTCAATTTATATCTATCAACTATAAAACCTGCAGAATTCCCTCGGTAACTTACCTACCTATCTATAACTATGTTAGTGATTAAAATAAAAAAAAAACCGCCAACATTTAAACGGCAGAACCGATTTTCATCAAACATAGCTAAGAACACTCCCGACTAATTCACCTTTTCCCTTTCCTGTAGTGGTAGGGCTCTTTTGCAGAGCCCGCCTGGGGAAGTACCTACCACACCTTTGCCAGTTATTCCACCGCCAAGCAGTAATGTGCAAACATTACTGTGTTCCGGTTGGAAGGGCATTGTTTCCAGTGAAATTACAGGGCAAATGGGAGATTAAACAACTTATATCTCAGGGTGACGAGCGCAGTGCTGTGCCGCGCAGGGTCTTGAATTCTGCGAGTTCAAAATTCTGGGTGGTGCAGACCTGTTATGGGCAAACGTGACGTTTAACATCAGGCGAGCGATTTGCTCGTCTCGTCACTGAATTATATTAAAAAAAAAAATAAAAAAAATAAAAATAATCTTTCAGACAAAATCAAAATCGGTTCATCCTTTCGGGAGCAACGATGCCACAGACATACACACAGACACGTCAAACTTATAACACCCCTTTGTTTTTGCGTCGGAGGTTAAAAACAAAGGAGCTTAAAAGTACCTTGTACCGTAAGCTTCCAGTCAAGGCTAGTCGGGCAACGACATTGTCTTCTTCCTACAACCCTTCAGTGATTTAAATAGAAACACGTACAAGAGAGTAGGGCTGCATGATAAACACCTGGAAATCTTTTCTAATGGAAACTAGCTGCGTCTTTCGGTTTTAACCGCAGTGGTATTATAAGCCATCTCTACTCCTAATTTCATGCAATTCCGTCCAACCGTTCAGCGTGAAGGAGTAACAGACAGACAGACAGAGTACAGACAATCTTTCGCATTTATAATGTATTATCTATTATCTATATATATAAAAATTAAACCCGTTTTCCTTGGTCACGGCATCACGCGTGAATGGCTGGACCGATTTCACTAATTCTTTTTTTGTTGTATTTGTTATTATTAGGAGAAGGTTCTTACGGAAAAAAATATTAAGAAAATCTCTCAGAAATATTGAAAACCCCTAAAAACAGCCCTTTTCTTTTTCCCATACAAACGTATGGCAGTACGAAGTCTGCCGGGCGGGTCAGCTAGTAATTTATAATTTATAAACTAATTTTCATGGTAGGTAGCGGAAACTTGAAGAAAAGAATCATTTCGAACATTTAGCCGCACACATTCGACGAAACGTTTTCTATTTTAACACGCTTTTATTAGCTTCACCTGTATGTTTGTAACCGACTCCTTTGGGCGCGATTTTGACCCACTTTAAACGGCCGGATTTCGTTCAAACTTTGTAGATATATCGAGGATCGATGACAATAAATTATTAAACAAAAAATAAAAAAAATATACTTATAAATAAATTAAAATAATTATATGAAGCTAATAAATTGTGTTTTTGCTCCGAACGCGATTTCTATTATTACTGTTAGCTAAGCTGTGACTCGGTACGCGAATTCTGTGACTACTGCTGGCTAAGCTGTGGTTCCCCACGGCTACTGGTACATATTCTGCTACGTGCCGCGTTTGTCAAAGAGCGATGACAATGCGTGTTTTTTAGTTTTTTAAACTATTCTATATTATTACTAATATTTCTTATTTCTGTTTCTTTGACTCACGCAACCCCTCTCTCTCTAACTTGCGACGAAAATCTTCCGTCCCACTCGTATCAGTGACAATATCCTTTTACATCCTTTTCAGAGGCATATCACGTACATGTCCTTCCTAGCAAGCAATAAACAGTCAATCAGACGATAGATTGAATCCCCAGTCAAGGTTAGCAGGACGATGACTCTAAGATATTTGTTGGAGCTCTAAATAGATCTTAGGTTACCTACCCACTGAATGAAAAAAAAAACATCACAATATAATATCACTAAATTCATACAGAATGATAATTAAGGTGCGTCATTTTCGGGTGCGACAAAGCACAATAAAAAGATTTTAAAATCAGAAGTAATGAAATTTAACTTTTTTTTTTCTAGATCTATGTACTAAGACACTCTTATATATTAACAAACTGAAATAACACATTAATTAACGGAAACACAATGTAATAAAATACTAACATCAACACAGTAACTAACACACAACAACCAAGTAACTATTAGTTGTTCCCTATTATTATTATTATATATTTGTATATATTTTTTTTATACGTTTTAGTATATTATATTTTCGGAAATGTAGGTAGTTTTAGTATTAGAATGTATTTCAAAGTATTTATTATTATTATTTTTTATGTAGGTTTATATGAGTATTCTTCAATATTGCATACCCCGTTTTTATATTTTTTATCTATCCTCTCCATCCTAAGGTTGCCTGGAAGAGATCGCTCTTAGCGATAAGGCCGCCAGTTGTCGCACTAGTTTTAGGTGCTATAATCCTTTTGTTTGTAATTTATGGTGTGAACAATAAAGAGTTTATCTATCTATCTAATCATATGTACGCTGATTCAATTTCAACTAATGCACTAACATCTAGCTTATAAATTACAATGTTGTTCAATAAATATTTCTGAATCTGAATCAAAATATTATGTTTCTGGCATTTGAGTATCAAATTACTCGTAGATACCCTAAACCCTAAATAATTGCTTTTCAAAGCATTTCCCAGATTAAATATGAAATCATTTGCCTAATTAAACAATTTTAATAACTCATCTCGAAGTATTACCCTTATATCTCACAGTAACCTAGATTTTATCTGGACTTTATATTCAACCTTTCAAGTTAAATTTCCTTTTAGTCGTACCATTCTGTGGATGTATTTAATGACGTAATTTTGCACTGTTTTTGTAGCAACAAGCGTGGCACAGCAAGAGAGAAAATCCTGTAGGTACTCGGTAGTGAGTTAACTGTGACGTGATGTTGAACTAGGCTAGGTAACTAACTAACTATAGTAACTTACTATAGCTAAGTATAGTAGTAGGTTTGTGTTTGAGGTGTAATAACTAATAACTAAAATTACCGCAAAACGTTTCCTCTAAATTTAGTAAATGCTTAAATTTAGCAAAACACGGCCTGGTTTAGTTTAAAGGGCTTTCGTAACAGGAAAAAGCAACAAGGTTCACATAATAAGGCGAAGAAACACGTATCTAATTTAAATGTGTTCGATCATTCGACTAAAATGCGAACAAATTGAACCCTCATCAATCAGCCTGGAAGTAAGCTGTCGGTGTCAACGACCGTCACGGACCAACGACTTGCTTTCAATTATACCTCTAACATCACGGGCTAGATACTTTCAGTCAACACATTAGCATAAAAGTACTCCACTAATTTTGATCAAAAATCATATTAATAACAATTAACTGGCTGTGATATACAGATAAACAGACACCGGAGTCTCGCCATAAGGGCTCAATCCCGAAGGAGGTCCAGGACTTAGAAACAGTCCCATTAACACGAGAAGAATAAATTAGTTGAAGTCGTTTAATTTATTCATCATTCACTCATCACCTGTATTTCTTCTTCTGCTTTGTAAGAAATACATGTTTGTAAACAAAATTATAACATAGATTTTTTTTCATTTCATTTTCTTTTATTTTTCATTTCAATTTTCTTTCTCTTCTTTCTAGTGTGTTGTAGTTTTGTTTTGTTAAGTTTTGTTTTGTTTTGTTGCCCTTGTACTGCTTGGGTGAGTGTGTTAGTACTGCGGTCTGATAAAGTCTGATTAGAGGGATAAAGTGGAGATCTAAACGTAAGTTACAATTTAGGGCTAGCTTGGTCACTTCCAAGACAAGTTAAAAAATTAGGTTTACTAAAACTTAATTTACGCTTACGTTACTTTAGGTGCTAAAAAAAGCTCTACGGCTACAAATCTTTCTTAAAGCAACTTTCGTAGCTTTCAACAGTAACTTACTCGCTTCACCGTAGCGTGTGCTACGCCGTAGAATTTCATAGCATAATCCGATACTTCGATGCAAAATTGAATAATAGGCTTTAGTTATTTTTAGAAAAGAGCGGAAATATCTGACCCCCTTAATCACTTTTGTCCTGTTCAATTAACTTTAACCCTTAATTTGGCAAGAAGATTAAAACTATATTTTTGTTCAAAAACCTACCTGGGTCGAACAATTCCGAACACATAGAAGCCAGAAAAAATAAAAAATAAATTGAAAAACACGCCATTTCGCGAAAAACCTATGTTGCTTTCTTACAACGTTGCCAAATTATGGGGATAGAAATAAAATAATAATAATGAGGTAAGTTTTTATTTTTTCATATGAAAATCATAAAAGCAGTTGCGGTTTCTAGTCAAACATAAACGGGTATTGCACTTTATGCATGCCATCGTTGAATATCCCGCCCTACATAAACGACAACGACCTTTCTCTACAATGTGAGGCAGATGGCCCATTCCGTCATACCTAACGTCATCAATTGGTCGAGGCACTGCTGATTTTTTTATCACATTACTTGGACCGGGTATGTCTCTCTTTTCTACAATTGTTTTTGATGACAGCGACAGGAAAATCTGACACCGAAACTTCTTCAGACTCAGGATATTTTTTACATTTTTTTGGGTACAATGCCGGCGGTACAATAACCAAGAGTTATTGATACAGATATCGAGAACCTGAGCAAAAACGCCCATATACCACCGCCTGGTTTTTATATGGGTCCTGTAAAGCGCAATGAGCATGTCCGATAAGTCCACTCCTCCCATATGCGCGTTGTAGTATTTTACAACCTGTGGGCATGTCACATCAGTTTTTGATTTTTTCTCTTTGGAAAAGCGCTTTATTTTGCTGACAGGATATGCATCGGCAAAGGAGCTTACCAAAGTGACAGCCTTGTTGTCATGCCATTTCACGACAGCTACTTTGGTTTTGTTACAAACAATTTGGGAAAATGTACCCCGACCTTTCTTTCTGAGCTCCTTATCGGATTTCAGCAAAGTTTCACATCCACGCAAGCGGTTGGCTCTGATAGTTCCGAGGCTAAATATGCCCAGCTGATTTCGCAAATATATCACCAATTCCAGAGACGTGTAATAATTGTCAAAATAGACGAAGCACGGTTTATTTTTGATAGATTTACATAGAGCCACTACGACTTTTCCTCCAAACCCTAACGTTTCTTCTTCCTCAGTAAATTGGACGCTGCGAAAAGTATCTTCTCCTCCATATAAAAGAAAATCATAAATGTAACCAGAAATACCAGATCGGACAAATGCTTTAAAGCCCCATTTCTTTGGTTTCCTAGCGTTATACTGGCGACGGTTTCCAGCTTTCTTCCCTTTATATGGAAGAGTCATTTCGTCAATACTGAATTTCTGTTCCTCCTCCGCAGCGTGCAAGCAATTCAATCGGATCTTCTCGATTACTGGCCGAACCTTATGAAACCTGTCAGTGCTTTCTTCAGTGTTGTCCACGAAATGAATAAACCTTCGGATTTGCTGGTACTTCTTCAACGGCATTATTTCTGCGACTTGGGCATATCTAAACTGAGAACTCCAGTAATCTAAATAACTAGGCATTTTCACTATTCCCATCAAAATGTGAATAGCAACGAAGTTCTCGATATCTTTCTTCGTTACATTTATGGATCGCCCCAGTTTTGCAACAGAATATATATTTGTCTGTTCAACAATATCACAAGTTATCTCATCAGAGAAGAACAGTTTGAAGTATTCGCGTGGTGTCATCTCCTCAGCGGGTGGATCAGAAAACAGAATCGGCTCGATGGAAGCACTGTGCATGAAATGTGACTTTTTCCAATGGAAGTTAACGGCTATACGTTTAGTTCTCTTTGGAAGCAGACGTGGTCGGGAGATGGGTTTGGATCTTGTGGATCGAGTTACTATTTTTTTTTGTGAACATTGAGATGCGGTCGGAGATGCGGTTAGAGTGGCGTGCACAGAGTGTGGTGATTGAACTGCTGGTGAAAGCAGTGCAGATAAAGACGGTATGGATTCGTAGTTAACTTCGTTTGCAGAAGGAAATACAGTACGCACAATAGGGGATAATTGGACGTCGTGGTCTGATTCGGAATAATGTGTCTGATCAGTGTCGTATTCAGTTCCACTTCCAAGCAGGTTCATACGTTCGAGGGATGAGTTAAGTGAAGGTGCTGGAGAGCTCGAATATTCATCTTGGTCTAAGCGATTATGTGGTGTTAATTCCAGATCATCCTCATTGTCTGAGCCATCACTATCGTCAGATCGCGCATTAGCAACCGGAACTAAAGCTAATATGCGGTTAGTTCTAGCCCGCTGAAGCACCTACGAACCAAAAAAAAACACCACATGCAACCAAAAACCACATCCAAGCAAAACAAAAAAAAAAAAAATTAATTAATGCATTAGCCACAAACATCATCTCCCTAAAAAAGAATTAGTTGATTTACCATTGCCACTTTACGGTTAAAACTTTCAAATTACTAATTGTAAAGACTTTTGGCAATGTTACTTTTTTACAACAACAACAAAATGCATTACATTGACGGGTCTTTGGTGATGTTGCTTTTTTACAACAAACACAAAATGAACTACTTTGACCGCTCTTTGGCAATGTTGCTTTTTTACCACATTGAGGTTAGGAAACTTGTAATGGCTTAGTAAGCATATATTTCAGTAAGATTTTTATTGATAACGTTAGTTAACTTCAGTATTAGTTTTATTACACCAAAACACAAGCACTTTTAGCATAAAAAACAAATGAATTCAGAAAACTTACGGCTGCTGTGCTCACTCTGCGCGACATGGCAGTTGAATGACGGAAATAGTGATGGGTAAGGATAGAAAAATTTAGTCGATTATTTTTTCTAGTGTTGTACTTAACTCATCCTAACAACTGAATCAATCGATTTCGAAAAAAAATTGTTACCGTGACCTGTAGGTTTGTCTAAAATAGCTGTAGCCGAGAGGTTACAAAAACAAATTAAGGGTTAATAACAAAGAGAGAATATAAAAAAAATGGATTACTACTCCTAGGGCCGCACATACGCGTTTATTAATTAAAAAAAACGTACAATGGCCCGCTAGTGGTTCGATCTTAGTGGCGACCAGCAAGATTTAGTCAATTTTGTTCTGAAGGAGAAGAACAAGTCATTTAATTATGGCATAATAAGAAATTACCTCTATAAGTGTAAATAAGTCGCGTAGCGTAGTCGATTACGTGTGTTATATTAGTTTCTGGTAGTAACTAGCATAAAATCATAATTTATTTATCAAATTTTAATCCTAGCATTTTCATTTGAAGTAAACATTTGTTAATTGTATTAAAACTTATAAGAAACGTTTTACTCATAGATTACTTGTGATTACTTTTGTTCGCATATTTTTTAGCACTGAAAGTCCAATACTGGCGCGTCCCTTCGACTGTCGTTACTTTTTTATAGAGACAATAACCGAGTATATCGTACGTATTATAATAGAGATCTTGATCTGATATCCGTTATAAAATAAAGTATAAAAAAACGCTATAGGGATTCACATTCCTTTTCACATTATTCAAACTGTTGTCTATTTATAGAGGAAGTAACAATTACGGTCTAGCCTAACTATCGGGTCTGTGATGAACATCGAAATAGAATAAGCTACCGCATTAAGCCACTCGAAACACTCTCTGTCATGGACATGGACAACATACATTGTATTGTCATGTCGGCCGTTGGCAAATATTACACTACCCGTCCAAAACAGCCCGTTTATTTCGGTATAATGCCAATGTGTCATAGGGAGTTGACTATAGGGTTGGCTGTCACCCCGTTGTCCCATCAAACTAGCTGTGTGAACACCCCTAATGTCTCTCACAGCGTTTGGTATTTCCGGACACCCCTAGGTTAGGGGAAGAATTTCTAATTGAGTCTTTTTACTTGATGTTTGCGTAATTCTGTGGGTGGTATCAATGGAAAATTACTTGAGTATCTTGTTTCGATAATTGGGTATTAAGTATATAGGGTTATTCATATAGGGTATGCTAAGCCCAAAAAGGGCTCATAGTACTCATCATTATGAACAACTTTTACTATGGAACCAACCCGAAATTCGCGAAAAAAATATCAGCTGTTCCATAGAAAAATGTCAATGACACTCGACAAAATGTATGGGAACAGCTGATTTTTTTTCGCGAATTTCGAGGTGCTC
The DNA here is from genome assembly GCA_949125135.1 of Alcis repandata. Classification (NCBI taxonomy): domain Eukaryota; kingdom Metazoa; phylum Arthropoda; class Insecta; order Lepidoptera; family Geometridae; genus Alcis; species Alcis repandata. The sequence goes on from OX421234.1 coordinate 6,839,148, forward strand.
CCATTGTAAAAGTTGTTCATAATGATGAGTACTATGAGCCCTTTTCGGCTTAGCATACCCTTTATGAATAACCCTGTATAGTATAGTGTGCCGGAATATAGTGTGTCCAGCAACACACTATACTCCGCGCTTTACTTGCTATGTCTTCCAATAAATACACATTTGCTGCTGTCAATATTTTATTACTCTCCATAATATAAAAATCATTTACCAAAAATAATAAACACGTTTAACATTTGGCTACATTGGAAATAATTTAATTATCCTTTCACATTCATATCGTAACCTGCAGTCAGTCACCAAACTCCAAAATCGTCCATATTTATTTAGAAGCGGTTCCTCTAGGTTCAAAAAGGTAGCATTGGTGGTAAGCGCTGCCCAAGACGCCAGTGAAGTGAGGTTCGTAATTGTAGATTAAGTATGCGTTTTCTTCAGCTGCGTTAGCGAACGAATGCAAACTTTTTCTGCATTCCTTCACGAAGAAGTCCATAAAGTATCTGTTACCCTTGACTGCTTCTAGCGTATGTGTGTATCCTTTAGAAAGTTTCCATTCGAAGGAACTCTTTTCGGGGTGGAATTGTACGCCGTAGAAGGGGTATCTGAAATTGTTAAAGCATTATTAATTTTAACTATGTAAACGTAACGGTTATGATACTAATAATGTTAAATTGGTAAATAGTAAACATTTGTGTTGCGCAAAAAAGGACAACAAACTTTTTCTTAATTTTTACCCAAATATCATTTATGATGTACCTAGTTAAGTGCTTGCAAGTTACAATTTATGTGACATCATAATTTCATGATCGCGAGCAATATTCTATTAAATACTTGTGCATATAGAGGTATTGTTCTTCAGGGTTTTATCGTATCTATGTATTTTGACCAAATTTAATCCTTCGAGCTAGGTAAAAACTATGTCAGTTAATATTATGAGCGTAGCTAGTAAGTACACATTTTGATTAAACTTTGTTTATTTTTATGATAATGAGAGACGAGACGAGTAAATCGTTCGCCTGATGTTAAACGTCACGTTTGCCCATAAACAGGTCTGCGCCCAGGATTTTGGATTCATAGAATTCAAGACCCTTCGCGGCACCACATCTTACATCTTTTAAACTAATTCTGGTTTGCTAAACTAGGTGCAAGCAACCTTTTACCGAAAGATGAATATTTGTGGTTTTATAAGAATTAGAAATTGAATTTGTTACCTTGTGTGTTCGTAACTGGAGATATATCGGACGCCGTACTCATCGTCAGTGTAGGACGTCGGTCTCCAGTCCTGAGTCAGGTTGTGCGATCTCAGATTCTGGGAAAGAGTTTGAATTGAGTTTAGTCTTTTATAACACAATGTCCCGATAAAGGGAACAATGGCATACGGAAGTGAAGGCCTATATTTGATGGAACGATAAGTGCTGGTGGCTATAACAGTAATCATTATTATAAACTGTCGGCGCTCTGCTATTTTACGCGCTATCCGTCGAACCGTCGATTTTTCCCAGAATACAGTAGCCTATGGGATAATCCAGGATACGTAAGCTACCTACATAAGCTACCATACAACATTCGTTCAGCCGTTTTTGTGTGTTTGAGCAACAACCATCTGAACATAACATACATACTATCATATTTCTATAATTCGTAGAATAGTTAGTTACAACAGTTTCCACAAAAATCTGTAACGGCGTAAAGGAAGGAAGAACTTTCAGTCTGTCAATGGATTTTGTTTATTAACCGACTTCAAAAAAGGAGGAGGTTATCAATTCGTCTGTATGTTTTTTTTTTTATGTTTGTTGCCTCATAACTTTTGACTGGGTGAATCGATTTTGATGATTCTTTTTTTATTAGAAAGCTGACGCTTCTCATTTGGTCCCATTTCAATTTAATCCAGTTCTAATAATGGTATCCATGAGAAAACCATATAAGTCTTAAATTTGCATTAAGTACGTGCGCGACAAATAGATGAATAACTCAATAGTCGGTCTTTTGAAGTCGGTTTTTGTTTTTTGTTTTGTAAAAATAATGTTCTTGTTTTTTAACCCCCGAAGCAAAAAGAGGGGTGTAATAAGTTTGACCGCTATGTGTGTATGATTCAATTTTTTTATTTAATCTAGTTATAAACATTACCTCGTCTAGAATGCAGAACTGGTGAGCGTTGACAGTGACGTCGTGGTTCGTCAACAAGTCTACAATATCATCAGCTGCCTCGCCGAACATCTTGCTTTGGCGGTAATCTGGATAAAAAAAAATGTTTTTATAGACAACTTTTAAAACTTTATTCGCTTGTAAGTACAATCGAACATGGTACGAAAGCGAAACATGAACAAGGCTATTGGGAATTCGTATAATTTCTTTTATTTAGGTAGTTATATCTGCATAAGGTATATTTCATTCAGGTATAATCTTTAAATCTAAGATATATTTTGGCAATGAAATTGACAGATTTGTAACTGTTTAAATTAAATTAAATATTTGAAAAACATAATTCGAAACGCTGTACAAACTTACTAAGCTACTCTTTTATTAGGTATATATGTCTATCTTTAGATGTTGATCCAAATAAACAAATGCAGCGGGCAAGCAATCAAAACTTATAGAGTAAGTCTCTGATTCCAAAATATATTATATAAATAATAAAAATGTAATAAAATAAAATATGATATAATCGTAAATATTATGTCTATTTAAAATTATAATAGTTCTAAAAAGATATCAACTTTAGGTACCTAATTGTGATGTCATTATTGGTGGGTATAATTACTTATATCTCAACATAATCTTTTAAATCTCTAAGTACACAAAATAACAATGATCCTAATCTTGTTTTATTTTGATAATAAACCCAATTAGATACATATTTTCTACCTAATTATTGAGACAGAATAAAGAACAATTAAGTATCTACTGCGTAATCAATACCTATCTTTCCACACGGGACCAATTTCTTCTCATGACTTAATGATTTATGTAGATAGGTATTTATATTAAAGTAAAGAGAATTCAACAGTCATGATAGCTAGAGATGTCAATCGAATGATAGCGATAAAATAAATATCGTCACATGAGTAGATTTACTTAGTTTTGTAGATATATAAAACAAAATAAGCCGAGAATGATGCAGATTTGGGTATCACTGCCGCAGTGTTTTTTATTTTTTTAAACAACTAAATGTTCAAAATTTATACTTTTCTCAAAGAATGACAAATAAAGAACAAACATAATCATTCTTGAGAATAGTTTTTTTAACCGACTTCAAAAAAGGAGGAGGTTATCAATTCGTCAGTATGTTTTTTTTTTTTTATGTTTGTTACCTCATAACTTTTGACTGAGTGAATCGATTTTGATGATTCTTTTTTTATTAGAAAGCTGACGCTTCCCATTTGGTCCCATTTCAATTTAGTCCAGTTCTGATAATGGTATCCATGAGAAAACCATATAAGTCTTAAAGCATTAAGTACGTGCGCGACAAATAGATGAATAACTATCAATAGTCGGTCTCTTGAAGTCGGTTTTTGTTTTTTGTTTTGTAAAATAATGTTCTTGTTGGTTTGTAAAAATAATGTTCTTGTTAGTGTTTAATACATTATACTACAAAACACATTTTTAGATTATGTAATGTTTTGCAGCTAAACGAACCTGACTGAAAAACGCCACGTAAGTACAACGATAATCCGCTTTGAACAAACCCAGGTTCCCTTTACTGTTGCTCTACATTTAGCATAATACAGTCCTCGTTTTTAAACTCGTTTAAAAAAACCAATGATCTAAAAATGTGGTTAGCCCATTATATTTGTGTTACGTCTCTCACTATAAAGCTCGTCTACACCAGATATCATCTAGAACTGTAGTCAGCCCTTTAAAACCACTCTAGCTTCCTAATCCATTGTGCATATGTAATTTCTGTTTTATTTCTTTGTCCTTTGTGTAACGGGTTGATACACGTAACGGGTACACAGCGGTGAGACAGTAAATGGGCACACTCGGCCGAGCAAAGACTTCATGGATTTAGTGACTGTCTCGCCTCGTCAAACTGTTTATACAAACCGAGTACTCCGCCGAGGGTACTGTCTCGCCTGTACTCTTTACATGTAATCAACCCTAGCTTTCGGTTTTTCCCCGACTCTATGGTTCATTACATCATTTAAACCATTTATTAATAGATACGCTAATGTTTTAATTGAAATAACTACGGATGTGGCATAAGCCCATTACACAGCCTATCAATATTACATGCTTAATGTATGTAAAAATGTAAGATAAAGGTGTTTACTGAGTGCTTAATATGTCCGATTGATGTTAAGATATCTATTTCATCGGTGTTACACACGTATACCAAATTGCAGCTAAATCGGACATCGGGAAGTGGTTCAAAATTTAGTTGCAAGATCCGAAAAAACATAGTTATGTATGTAACATTGCAAGTTAAATATATGGTAAGCTTTATAAAATACGTTAATAAGTAAATAAATAAACGTTTCACACTCATAGCTCCCCACTAGGATATCCTGTGTCGGGGATGCCATGGAACACACACAAAGACAAGGACAACTAACACCCAGACCCAGAACAGATATTTAAATTCATCATTCAATCACCTGCCCGGCTGGGAATCAAACCCAGGACCTCTGGCTTATAAGGCGGGTACACTACCACTGAGCCAAACAGGTCGACAAAAAACTTTAAAAACCTACCAGGTATAAGTTCCAGAGGGTCATTTCGGAAGGAGTAGCAGGTGTTCCTGTTCTCCTTCTGTCCTCGGCCGGAAGCCAAGATGATGATGAGTTGGAAGCCGAGGCAGGTGCCGAAGATCGGGAAGTATTCGCCCTTGTCGTTGAGCTCCTTAGCGATCTCGTAGATATGCTGGCCGGCGTCGGCGTAGCCGTTAGACTGATTGAAGTAGGTGGCGCCACCGGGGAAGAGGACTCTGCGGATGTAAGGGTAGAATGGTTAAAAGCTATAAGCAAGAAACATTTTTTTTTCTTCTTTATGCTATTGACTGAAGGGACGAGCAAATCGCTCGCCTGGTGTTAAACGTCACGTTTGCCCATAACTGGCCTGCGTCACCCAGTATTTGAACTCTTACAGTTCAAGACTCTGCGCGGCACAGCACTACGCCCATCGCCCTGCGATATAAGATGTATAATCTTCTATTTGCCCTCTCTCTTTTCATCTCTTTCTTTAGCCTGGAAGTGATTGTTCTTAGCGATAAGGCTACCAGTTGTTGCACTAGGTTTAAGTATCATGATCCTATTTGTTTGTAATTTCTGGTGTAAACAATAAAGAGTTTATCTATGTTATCTATCTCTAGGTCTTTAAAGGTGGGTAGACCTCTGAACTAGATGTTATGAGAGTTGTAAGTCGCCGCGTGGTGGTTTCACCCGCAACGTAATGAGAAACGGTAAGAAAGAAAATCATGAAGTAGCCTTGTCTTATCCTTTGTTACAGGTCAGTACTCAGTACTGCTCAGACTCAGACTACTGAGTCTATGTGTGTATAACCCGGTCACAATATCTGTGCACCTCGCTGGAATGCGGCGCCTCTCCCGCTTCCCCTGTCACCTCTCCGCGCACTCCCCGGTGCGACAGTACGGTTAGCATCTTCGTTGCCGATACACGTCCCGATAATTTTGAGATATTTTCGCTTTGTTGTTGTTTTGTTTTTTAATATTTATTGTTAAGTTTAGACATATGACGTCACGAGGTCAGGTGCACAGATATTATTGTGACCGGGTTGTATAGTTGTGTGTCACGAGTTCTATACTATTCCAAATTTCATCCAATTCCGTCCAGCCGTTTCAGCGTGAAGAAGTACGATGCGTTTGTCATTTAAAATGTAGTTACCTAGGGGCTGTACCGCGAACTCTTAGTCTGTACGTCTAGCCTGAAATGAATTGTGCTGGCTTTTGTCTCGCTTTTTCTCTAGTTGACAGAGCGAGACGAAAGCCAAGGCGATCCAGATTAGGCTCGCGCTAAGAGCTCTAGCTAAGTGGTACTCGTAGGCACGGCCCCTAATTTAAATGTTAGCTTGAACATGATGAAGAATATTTTATTTCCATACTTAGTAAGACATAATTGCAAAAAAATAAATTGGTTGTCTGTAAAGTCGGTTTACGGACGATAGTTTAACGTGACAACGTCATAACAAAACATTGACGAAATGATTGCATATTTTTTCTCTTCGATCGTAACGTTACAATGAGCGTAACGGGACACTTTTTCGTGCGTGCAGCCGGCGTTCATCGATTTATTAGACGTTGTCACGTCAAAAATATTAATAATTTTCTGATATAATTTTAATTTAGCTGGGTCGCAAACGTCTTATGTGTAGATTGTTCTACACATGACACATTTACAAAGAGATGATGGATAGTGCAGTGACATTGAATGATAAAAATAACTCACCCATTGATTTTAGACATTATATCTTCATAGTAAGCCCGGTCTTTGCCAATCCTGAAAAATACGAGAGACATAAATTAAAAAAACAAGTTTGAAGTAGGTCAAGGTGTGCAAAGTAGAGTTTATTTTAAATCTGACAAAATTAAACATGTCACCAGTGTAAAAAAATTAATAATTAAATCCAGTAGGCTAATTCAGACTAGGCGTAAAATATTTACAATCAGTCTTCGACCACAGCTCCACAACATAACATCTGGTGTACGGGGTGTACCTACCTACTCATACCTATATGTATAGGGTTATTCATAAAGGGTATGCTAAGTTGAAAAGGGCTCATAGTACTCATCATAATGTACAACTTTTAATATGGGACCAACCCGAAATTCGCAAAAAAATCAGCTGTTCCATACAAAAATGTCAATGACACTCGACAAAATGTATGGAACAGCTGATTTTTTTTGCGAATTTGGGTTGGTCCCATATTAAAAGTTGTTCATAATGATGAGTACTATGAGCCCTTTTCGGCTTAGCATACCCTTTATGAATAACCCTGTAGATATCTTATACGCTTAGTTAGTTAGTAGTTGCTCAGCGTTTAATAGCAGCTATAAAAATAAGAAAAATTTAATAATGCACTTAAAAAATTGTCCATCTAAATCCCGGATGAATTCACTTAAAGTAAAGTACGATGATTAGTACCAGTTTATGATAGTCACCGTAAAAACTAGTGCTAATCATCGTACTTTTTGATGATATCAGTATGCTCCATACTTTAAGTGAATTCATCATTCTTTTAGCGGAATTTAGATGGGCATTTTTCGCATTGTGTAGAGACGAAAACTTACATGATAGGCACGACCCTCGCGCCGGACGACTCTACATCTTTGACGTAGCTGGCCGCGATGTAGCTGGTGTAGTTCTCCTCAGGGTACTTGCCGTGGAGGTAGAAGGACTGCTCCTGCGACAGCACGCCGATGATCGGGCGGTCGTTGACCTGCGGCTCCTCGCTGCGGATCACCACCGCACCTTCGCACCGCAACAAATACACCAACGTGAGCAGCAGAGCCCCTTTCATCATGACCAGACTTTCCCAACTGTCCACTGAAACGCTACTCCACCTAAAATACACAACTCTTATCAACACAATCTCCGAAAGTTTCGCTATCTCAAATCTCAAACCATAATCTTCAATTAGGCCGCTTTGGTCTCTGTTAGATCGTATCGATAGATATGTTAATGATAAGTTTAACCGGTAGATATAAACAAACTAGTAACGCCTCGTGGATTTATCACCCTTATTTATCAGTCACTTTTTCTAAGATGAAAACTATGAAATCCGTTTATTTGTTTACGATATCAACCATGCACCACAACGAACTTCGTACCGTTACGTGGGAACAAACACACTAACTCACTTCCACACAAACTTTCGAACTAAACTATTGTGAAAAGTGAACAAAATAAACAAAAATAAACCTTATAAGTAAAATATTAAAAACATCGTTTGCTAAGCAAATCGCGACGCGCTCCGCGACTGTTCTCGAGTGCATCTGTTGTGGAACGTTTGTTTTCGTCGTCTAAAAATATAACATCTCCTACAGAGCTGTTCCAAAACTCGTACGCAATAGGTACGAGTAGGTATGAGAGTTTCGACTATAGCGACTAATAACTACATAATAATTGCATTACGTTTAATGAATTCACATACATACTTAACATGAGTATCTAATTAACAAAGTGCTTATTAGTTTAGATAATTAAGTGATAGGCAGGTACTCGAGCAATTAGATTAATTACCTAGTTCTCCAGCCCCATGCTCTTAGACCACATAGTAACATAAGTTGCCGACGTATATAATAGGCTCTCCATCATCATAATTAAAGGTGCCTATTTACCTCTAAATCTAAATTAGAAGTAATTATCATTTTGAACAATGACGAGTACTATGAGCCCTTTCCGGCTTAGCATACCCTTTCGTTATAGCCCTGTATTGCCCCTAGGTCAAGGTTCTAAGAATACGAATTCGGTATCTCTGCCTGGATGTTGTTAGAGCCAACCATAAGACTGAGATTTTGGCTCGTGGGTGGTCAGATTTGTGCTCTTGAGCTTTCTGAAAGTGGTCACACAGTCACACCGATACTGTAAAATAGTACATTTTTTTGTTGTCACACCACAGGGCCGTAATAGTTGCTGTAACTTCAAATGAAGATTTTGGCTTTCCGGATGTTTTTGGAGCCAACCATAAAATTATACTTTAACTACCTATGGAACCAACCCTAAAATCGAAAAATAAAACTCATTTTGTTAATTGTCATTGACGTTTTTCTATGGAACAACTGATTGTTTTTTTTTTCGATTTCAGGTTTGGTCCAATAGTAAAAGTTGTTCATAATGATGAGTCCTAGCACCCCTTTTCAGCTTAGCATACCCATTCGTTATAACCCTGTAATGCCCTGTATAAGTGTTCTAAGGGCTTTTTGTGTGAAATAGTGTCATTCTCGTTTGAATAAATAACACTAATTCACCGATTGCATTGCACCGGTGGTGTCATACTGCTGTTGTGTGACACTTAACAAAGTATTGCTCGTCTCGTCACTCAAAAAACATAAAAAAAATATATCACAGTAGACATAGAATGTGTAAAGTGCATATTATTATAACAGTAGGTAATATCTGTATAAATACGAGTACCATACGATTTATTAATATCAAATAAATATGTATTACCACTTGCCTAATTACAACAATATTATTATGTGAAAGTTTGTATGTTTGTTGTACGCTAAAACGGCTAAACGGATTTGGATAAAATTTGGTATGAAGTAGCTTATATATCCTGAATTGACACGTTTACTTACTTTACTTTTTTATGCCCGAAAATTAACAGTTCCTGCAGGCTGATTCAGCTATCCGAACATCGAATGAAATCGAAAGAATATGTCAAATCTAATCAAACACGTCAATATCTTTCCGAGATTTGGCATATTTTGTTTCGAAGGCGGATTTTTTGTTTCGTGAATTCAAGTTAGTCCCATAGTAAAAGTTGTTCATAATGATGAGTACTATGAGCCCTTTTCGGCTTAGCATACCCTTTATGAATAATAAGAATGAATAATGTATGGGTAGAAAGATGCCTGAAATAAATTGATTTTATCTATTTCTATTTTTATAAACGGTTTCAGAAAAATTTGATATGTATTCAGATCGAGTAGAAAGAAAGGGTATGTCGCTATGTCGATGTAAAGGGATATGTAGAAGGGTGTTCTTCTAAACGTCAAAGTGAACAACTTCTAGAACACATGTTTGCTAAATTCGAGAAAGAAAATATCGAATCTCCATAGAAAATTTATCACGTGACTAAATATTTTGTACGGAGACTCGACATTTTTTCTCGAAGTTAGCAAACTTGTTTTCGAGAAGTTGTACAGTATGACATGTAGAAGAACACCCTCAAGTATTACTACACCTTTCCGTTACACCTTATATATCCTGGATTAACATAATAAGTCTTTTTAACCGACTTCAAAAAAGGAGGAGGTTATCAATTCGTCTGTTTTTTTTTTTTTTTTTAATGTTTGTTACCTCATAACTTTTGACTGGGTGAATCGATTTTGATGATTCTTTTTTTATTAGAAAGCTGACGCTTCCCATTTGGTCCTATTTCAATTTAGTCCAGTTCTGATAATGATATCCATGAGAAAACCACATGAGTCTTAAATTTGCATTAATAACTCAATAGTCGGTCTTTTGAAGTCGGTTTTTGTTTTTTGTTTTGTAAAAATAATGTTCTTGTTAATGCTGGAAAATGCGGGTTAAATCGCGCGAAGCAGCCAGTAACACAATAAAAATACATTCTACTTTGAAACAAGGAGACATACCTCGACCATGAATTCTGAAAGTGTCCGTCGCGGTGACCACGGTTTTCCTACAGATGTACATAGCTAGCGACTTGTAGAGCAAAATTAGCACATTTACAACTGTTATTAGTACGTGTATCATTTTAAATATCTATAAATAACTGCAGACGTCCTGTTTATTTTTTTCTAGACTGACAATCGATACAGCCAGTTGTCGCATGCGCACTTCATGCCTCATTCATTGTAAGGTGTTTTCTCTTTCCTTTAGAACTTTTTGACAAAAACTGAACATAAATGAAAAGGAACTGCTTCAACAAAACTTCTAAAAAAAATTACGATAAAAATATAATGAGACTTCAGGGTGAGGAAAGCTTTTAGACTTCCACGTATTCTTTATCTAGGTTAGAAGAGCTCAATGACCCATTCTAGCACGTGCGATATTAACCCGGCCACCCCCAGTCCCTCTCGGTAGAGAGTATTATGTTCCTTGCCCTGTCCTAAGACTAACATATTTATAATCAAATGTTTTCAAGTCGCGAGTGAATCGGTTTCTTATAAGCAAGCGTGCTCCATCGTAGACCGCACCGTTGCTTACCATCAGGCAAGATGGCGGTCAAACGCAAGCCACTGAATTAAAAAAAGATTTATAATGACAATGATCGAGATAATAATATCAGCTCCAGAATAGAGCCTTGGGTAGGTGTATTCATTATCTTTCATAACACCGAATGAGTTTTCATCTAAAGTGAAGTCGATAAACCACAACAAGATATCATATTAAGAAATATTTTTAAAACTAGCTTTTTTTGCATTGTCATCGGAATTACATAAGTATGCTAAATTTCAGCTCAATCGGGCATCGGGAAGTGGTTCAGAATTCAGAGTGCCTAACGCTAGTCAATTTCACTATTCGATCACGTTAACGTTAACTATAATTTGTATGGAATAAAAACCGCGCCACCTAGTGTTCATAATATGAACTACAAATAGTTTCATACAAATTTATTGTAGTTTACGTTAACGTGATGGAATAGTGAAAAAAAACTCGCACTCAACGGAAGATATGATATAAACAAAGTAGGTATTAACTATTTAAACTAACAACATTTATTTATATTTAGCTTGCAATGTAACGTACTTTGCAAGCTAAATTAAATTAAATTATTTTAAAAATGGACACGGATGTGAGAAAGAGCCGTAGAGGGAGGCACAAACAAAGAATCTTTGGCAGTAGTTAATCCAGGGCTGAGGTTCGGGTTAGGGCGAAACATTCAGTGCCTATAAACTCTTTGAAATAAACCACACATGAGCAAAATTGAACCGCTTTTAGTTCAAAACTTATACCTACCTACTACCGTACTACGGAAGGACTATTTAAGCGCCTTAGTGTGCGAAGTAATAGTTTTAAAAAAAGTTACGCAAGTCTGATACGCTGAATAAAAATGTGTAGGTAAGCTTAAAAAAACCGTCGTTTTAAAAAATGTCTGTCAGTGGTACCACAGTGGTACGGTCAAAAAAACCGCTAGAAGCGCGAACGTTACGCGTTCCTGCACATTGCACAGCCACTCAACTTATTATTAATTTGTAAAATTAAATAAGATCACGAGGTACAAACATTTTTCTAACAACTTGCTAACATCTTTCCTCGGACTGTCGTTTTTTTTTTAGTCTGACCAAAAGTACGCTCAAGAAACAAACGGTCAGTTCGTCCCTCAATCCAACTCCAACCAAATTCATCCGGAATGAATGAAGGAATCACCATCGCGATTCTCGTATTTTTCCCAGATTTGCAATCAATTTTGGAGTTGTGAACGCACGAAATTATCCGCGGTTTACCGATTTTTATTTTTATAAGGTTTCCAATGAAACAACTCTTGTCTATGCCATAAGCCATTAAATTATTTTTTTTATACTAGCAACATTGTCATATTCCTCGTCAAAAGAAAAATGCCGCTGCCAGGATTAAACGTAATGATAAAGGTATTTTGATGATAGTTTAGATGTTTTTCTAATTCACCATCAAATATCTTGTACAGTTATTTAAGTGAGTGCAAAATGCGAAGTGTGCCAAAAGCTATTTTTCAGTAATTTTATGAAAGACTTATAAAACACTTTGTTTTAGGTTGGATTTCTGCGTTGACAGATAGAACTCGCGTATTTTCTTTAGTAATCGAACAAAACGATTAATAATGTTTGAAATGGTAAGTGATACAGATTCCCAATGATTTTAAGTGCTACTCTCAAAGTTTTCACATTAATTGGTATCAAATTTATAGTGGGACATGGCGAACTTCATTCCTTTGTATTCTCTTTCAGAATGCAGCGGAACCTATGCAGGTGGATCTTCCTCCTGAAGATAATGAGAATAATGAAGCAGAATGCTACGTCGTGGAAAACCCCACCTTAGATTTAGAGGCATATGGCGCCTCCTACACCGGTTTTGCGAAGCTTTATAGACTGATGTTTGTAGCAGATCATTGCCCATCACTGAGATTGGAGGCTCTTAAAATGGCCATTACTTATGTCATGACAACATATAATGTAAGTCTCTACCAAACATTACACAAAAAATTGGCTGAAGCAGTTGCATCAGCCGGCTTGCCAGATGTCGCCGTCCAGATGGGCTCGCAGGACATACCGGTTCTTGATACTATGTGGATAGAAATCGTAACCAAAAAAGCTGCTATCAAGTTGGAGAAACTAGACACAGATTTAAAAAATTATAAAACAAATTCAATAAAAGAAAGCATCAGAAGAGGACATGATGATCTCGGCGACCACTATCTAGACTGTGGAGATCTAACCAGTGCTTTGAAATGCTATTCCAGAGCCAGAGATTACTGCACGAGTGGGAAACACATAATCATGATGTGCCTCAATGTAGTTAAAGTGTCAGTGTATTTGCAGAATTGGGCTCATGTGCTTAATTATGTGTCCAAAGCAGAGGGCACACCGGACTTTAACGAAGTTCCAGGGAAGGACGCCAACCAGTCAATATTAACACGCTTAAAATGTGCAGCTGGTCTAGCTGAGCTAGCAACCAAGAAGTATAAGTCTGCTGCCAAGCATTTCCTCGCAGCCAGCATCGACCACTGCGATTACTCGGAGCTGCTCAGCAGCAACAATGTGGCTGTTTATGGAGGACTGTGTGCGCTCGCTACATTTGACCGTTCCGAGTTACAGAAACAAGTCATAGTTAGCAGTTCTTTTAAATTATTTCTAGAACTAGAACCGCAGTTACGTGACATAATATTTAAGTTCTATGAATCTAAATATGCTTCGTGCTTAAGGCTATTGGATGAAATCAGGGACAATTTGATGTTAGATATGTATTTAGCACCACACCTGAATGCTCTGTACATGCAGATAAGAAACAGGGCTCTGATTCAGTACTTCAGTCCTTATTTGTCAGCTGATATGCGGCTGATGGCTGCTGCTTTCAATCGCACAGTGTCTGCGCTGGAAGATGAGCTGATGCAATTGATCCTTGATGGGCAAATTCAGGCACGCATTGATTCACACAACAAGATCCTATTTGCTAAAGACGTTGATCAGAGGAGCACCACATTTGAGAGGAGTCTCGCAATGGGCAAGGAGTACCAGCGACGGTCATCTATGCTCATTTTACGTGCCGCTATGCTCAAAAACTCAATTCATGTCAAGGTAAGCTATGCTTTTGTGATTATACATATAAAATCAAAAACAAAGATAAAATTTTACTGTTTTCTGCAACAACAGTTACTTATTTTACACCTAACATCACATCACCATTCACAGTTATTTAGTCAACAAACATTTATGAAATACCAATTAGAATACAAACTTCTTTGTTTACAGAACGCTGGGCGCGACACTGGGCCCCAGAGTGGCGAGGCCCCTGGCTCAAGCACGAGCCTTACCACACGGACCTTTGACACTGTACCATTGTGATAAACTCACCATAACACTGTACCACTTTTGCATGAGAACATAAATATCTATAATAGCATCAAGAAGCATTTCGGGTAAAACCAAACATTTTATAACCACACTCTTAACTTATTTACATTGTCATGTGAAGTTTGATGTTAATTTTAAAACAGGAACCTTTTGTGTACCAAGTAATACTTAACTGCTTTTGTTTTTTGTTTAACGAAACTGCAGGAGTAGTGCCGCAATGTTTCGGTGTTGCCAATGCAATGCTAAATGTCGTTTTAAGGAAAATGTTTTGTCAGCAATCACAGAAATTAAAACGCTGGTGCAAGCATTATCTCAACTTGTTTATACTGAATTATTCTATGTAACCACAAAATATTATGTCCTACGTAATTTTTCAATTAAAAATTAAAGGCATATATTGTTTTTTTTGTCTATTCTAAAATAAATTATCAAAAGTATATTAACACATTTAGTGCCATCGACACGCCTAGCATGTCCTCACTATTCCTTATCGCTATGCCGCGAGCACACCTAGCGCGCTCGCGTTTGATTTGCTTTTTAAGGGCGGTATTGCTGGGAACTACCTGAAGGTAATGGTGGCGTTAAAAGTGTTAATGCTTAGGGCCACCAAAAAAGCCAGCAGATCAGTCAAATTTCCATCTATCGGAGTCTATCCGAGTGATTACGTCTTGCAGTGTCAGCATAAGCCTCAGCACGCTCCCAGTCTTATAGTCCCCTTCAAATATCCAAAAAATCAAGGTCACCAATATTACAAAAAGCACTATCTTATGATAATCCCAACATCACTCTGAAAGTTTGAAATAATTTTCATATTATTGAGTAGGTATAACAGCACAGGAATAATAAGGAAAAGATAATATAATTCCGTAGTAATTTATTTATTTGCTATCAAAGTTCAAAGTGCTATGACTTTTAGTAACACACAACTCATAATAGATAGAGGAGGTATCTAAAGGTCCTATTTTATCACTACATAATGATTAGAGGTAGTATAAAACAAAGTCGCTTCCCACTGTCTGTCCCTATGTATGCTTAGATCTTTAAAACTACACAACGAATTTTGATGCGTTTTTTTTTTATCGTTTAGTGATTCAAGAGAAAGGTGATTCTTACATAATATAGTAGAGAAACACTGATACTTTTAGAGTTTTCTAATGTGATGTCGTAAATAAACACATTTTTTGCGCTTACATTGCAAACGCTGGCTGAACCCTACGAGATAGATCAAAATAATGTACTACAGTATTCACCTGAAAAAGGTCTACAAAAAACTCCGCGATGGTATTTGTCTAGCTCTTACTCTTAGGGATAACTCACTAACCATTTTTATCCTTTACTCTTTACGAGAAACATTGGCTTATTTACGAAGCGATTAGCAATAAAGCATTAATCATTATCCAATTAAGTACCTTAAATACAGATCAATATGGTCCCTAACAGCATTTAATTAAAATTAGTATTTTCGAAGATATTTTACAGATTTGAATGCAGGGATAGCGGTTGCGGCCGGGCGTATTTATTATAGCATTGTACCCGTACGAAGACGGAGCGGGTCGCTAGTTATACCTGTGGTTATACGTACTTAAAGAGAGAATTCTGTGTTATGTGATATTAGCTACTGCAATGACTTCCTGTGAAATATTAACTGAATATCTAGTAACCACTTGTGAATTTACTTTTTTATTAATTACAAAGTTTTATTAAAAACAATTTATTTAATTCGGGCAACATATGCCCATATTAAAAAATACCTTACAGAGTAACATACTTAAATCTAGTAAAATTATGTTAAAAAATATTTTTTCTTCTGGGATTTTTTCTTTTTTCTTGGGATTTTTTCCTAGATTATTGGATTAAATAAAATTAAGAGTCTTTTTCACTGCATGCGATCGGTTTTAAACACGTAGGACAGGCGCCGGTAGCTACTCCAATCGCCGGAGGGCGACTGCCAGCAGATGCCACTAGCCACTGGAAAACGGAAATAATAATTAAGATAGATAAACTTGCTGACGTCACGAAGTACGATATGTGGGAGTAATTATTATCACTTAGGGATTAGTTGCAACGAATTAATTGACCGAGCGAGCGAAGCGTCTACAACAACTGGCAAAATTTTGTTTCATCTGTCCGGATGTTTGTATGTTGGTACTCGCGTGCAGGGCGTATTTATCAACGAATCTCGATGAAACTTGAAGACTTCATATATTTTTTTGTCGTTGGGATTTTTGAATGGGGGTGTATTTCCCTCAAAAAGGGGAGAAATGCAGCAGCGCCATTTACCGGCCGATTTTGATAAGCAAACATTTTGATAATTGTGTGTAAGCATCCTTAGAATTCGCTATAAGGCACATAGAGTTTTGATAGCAACAATGATGATGAATGGGCTAGATCTGAAGTAAAAAGATATCCACATGATTCTTGATTCTGAGCAGAGATCTTTTTAATAAAAGGATCTCCACTCTCGGAGGTTTTTTTTCCCTTTTGTATGCCTACCTGATATAAACAGTTTCTATGGAAGTAGACCCCACATGTAGGGGTTTGACAGAGTGGCTGTGGTAACCCTACATTATCTGGCAACTCATCACACAGGCATATGCCACAGGTTGGAACTCCGGCCTGCTTGTCCAGAGTTTTTCCACTCTCTGATTGCTTGTCGGCTGTAACCGGAAATTCAGTTATATCTGAAAACATAACATGTTTTTTTAATAATCAGAAAAAAATACAGTAATGAAACAGACTGAAATGTGAGTAAAAAAAAGTATGATAGTTCACAAGCACAAGAGAACCACAAAGTTTAGTCAAACAAAATGTAGAAAAACTTTGCACACAAGTCTACCTATGATGATAATATAATTATATTTTTAAAATAGCTATGGAACCATACAATGCGCAGGTCACGACATACACTCAACAATTTTGTTTATAAGCTTTTCATTTTCTAGGACATTTAATATTTGTTGGCAAAGCTTGTCTGTAAATTAGACATTCCGTTAAGCTATTAACATGACATGACCTTAATTTGAACCTCATTTTACTATTTTTATTCTTACCAAAGACCGACATGATGTTGTCTACAATGTTTTTATCATGGTCCCAAGTGAGAAGTCCTGACTGCAACTTCCCATGCCACTCTTCGGGATTACTAACCAGATGTAAATTGGTTGCACAGCCTTCACGGGTTACTTCTATATGCAGCCATGTTCTGCCATCTGGTGAATAAATTAAACAGTTAAAATAAAACTCGACTTAAGGGTTCTTCCCCAAAGGAGCTGAAACGCTTACCTACCAACAGAATTAATTACCTATGTTTTAGTTAGAAAGACTAGCCAATCCCTTACCAAGAAGTACTCTCCTGTAATCATCTTTAAAAGTAGGTTTATGGGGCTCCATTACTGTGCAAAAACTGTCTATTCTATCAAGTTCATAAAAATAAGCAGACAGTGATTCGACATAGCTCTGGTAAGCAGTTAAAATTTCTTCAATATTCTTAAATTCTCTATCTTGCAGAGGTGAATAGGGTAAATTCACTGAAGATATTACTAGGTTTTTAGGTGATATATATTTTACAAACACTTCATGTTGCCTTTCATAATTTCTTTCTCGAATTACACATTTAATATTTCGTAAAGTTTTGCCAAAGTAAATGGAATAGTTTCCTTCGGCAACTACTGTTTTGATTTCGTTTATTAGATCTGTGTCGATCAAATCCAAAGATGCAAAATTCAAAGGTTGAACTTTGCAGTTTTCTGTGCAAGAGAATATCTCACTTGTCTCAGCCTTTAGCTGAGACATTTGAAAATCTATGTAGATAATTCTCAAAGTTTTAAACTGTTGCGCATCGCACGTAAAATTTTGTTATTTTTGTTTGGGCACGGTTGCCAGATGATCAAATTTTATATTTTCCCCATATTGAATATTTTTAATTTTTATCTTCAAAAAATATTATTATGACAGAAAGAACCCCCAAAAACAATTTGGACTAAAAGTAAATTAGAAAATAAAAGATAGATGCTTATTTTACAAACAGGGGGCGTATTTTTTTTTTGCCAGCAGATTTGTTAGTGATCCAATGCTGATTATAATAAAAAAAATACATCTATGACATTTTTTGGGATGATTAAAACACACGTAAAAACCAATAACGACTGTCCAAACGTAACAAAAACAATTTTTGGTCATAAATTATAGAATGGAAAACAGATACTGTTTCTTTGGTGTTAGATAGACCAAACTACGTTCAGAGTACTGTACTTAGTGTATGTTTGAGAAAATATCTTGGAGAAAACCCCCAAAGAAAAAAATCCCCAAGTTAAAAATGTTTTCCCCAAACATTTCCCCAATAGCCAAATGTTTTCCCAAAATCGCGCCAAAAACCCCATATCTGGCAGCACTGTGTGAGGCCAAGCCTAGGGATGTTGACATGATGTTGAAAAGTATTATAAAACGATTTTACGATCGACAATTTTAAAAAATTACTGCGACTGATTTTTATTTTTTTTATTTTCAAATTTTGAGTAAAGCATAGCCCTAAGCGTAAAACCAATTTCAAATTAAAGGTAAAAATCTCCTTTTCAAAGTGAAATTTAGATTTTGAATGTATCTTTCTTTGGCTCTTTTATGTAGGCAGTGGCCTATCATGTTTATGAATTAGGTACATAACAATTATGTTAAGATCCTGGTTATTAGCACTAGTATTTTATAAGTTTGTACCTATCGGAGTCTAGAGCAAAGATGGGTAATTGAAACAAATCTTATTCTAGATACCTACACATTTTTATTTAGTCTGAATCATCTGATATTATCATGACTTTTGTCTTTTTTGCCTTTGATACAATATTGTTATCGGATTTTCGTTTAACAGATTCCTTTTCAGTCCTTTTATTAATCAGTCCAAATTCTGTTGGAGCTGGAGTTTGTAATTCAAGAGATGAAAACCGCCTAACCATCATTTTCACCGTAAAATCAGGATCATGCAACAAATCTCTGTTTGCACCTTTTTTCAGATAGCTTATTGTTGAATAAGCAGTAAAGTGAAAATCTTCTTCAAGATAGCACTCAACAAGCAAAAATGCAATGACATCTTCTCCTGTAGCTCTGGGGAAATTAGGTTCTTTCCCTTTATGTCTCAAATTCACGGGCCCCTTGAGGAACCAAGCATCCAGCAGTTTTTGTGCAGTCAATTTTGTGTCTTGCTTCTCAGCATTCTCTAAAATGCTGTATAGTGTCTTGATGTGAGATTCTAAAGCTAACTCTTTCTGATTGGTTGAGGACTTGCCTGTCTCCAAGCATATGTCACACATTTTATTGCAGTCAGACTCTCCCCAGTCTTCATCAAAATGTTCAGCGACCAGCTGCCTTCTACAGTATGTCCCATTTAAACAGTATTTTATCATACCATATAAATGATCCAAGCTTCCAACAGAGGAGAACACCATGGTGCTTACTTTAAAAACATCTTGCATTCTATACAGTGTTACACATTCAGCTCTAAGGCCATCTCTCCCAGCTCGGCCACTTTCTTGATAGTAACTCTCCATAGATTTACTTATTGTGTGGTGAATCACAAACCTTACATCTGGCTTATCTATGCCCATCCCGAAAGCTACAGTCGCTACAATGGCTTGATAATGTTTATCGTGCCATTTTAAATGGACTTTAGTGCGTGCTTCGGATTCCATAGTAGCATGATAACAGCCAACATTGAGACCCCGCTTGCGCAGCCCTTGTGAGACCTCCTCAGTATCTTTAATACTATTTGTATAAATTATTCCACTTTCATTCTTATATCTATATTTCAACAGTTTTTCTAAAATAGATATACAATCATCCTGTGAGGTCGGTTTTTCTATGGCTGTATAGAACAAGTTGGGTCTATTGAAGGTTGATTTGATTATTAAGCAGCCAGGTATGTTGAGTATTTTTTGAACATCATTCAAAACTCGAGCAGTAGCAGTAGCTGTTAATCCTAAAATGGGGACCTTGGGAAACATATTGGACAATATCCCAAGAAACTTGTAATCAGGTCTAAAGTCATGACCCCATTGCGAACAGCAATGAACTTCATCTATTGCAATTCTCTGCAATCTACCATCAGCGTAACATTTCTGTAAGTTTGACATGAACCTTTTACTTTTTGCAAATCTTTCTGGCGTCACATAGAGCAGTTTGATGTCAGAGTTTTTGTCTTTTAGAATATTCAAAGCAGCATTGGTTTCTTCTTTCGGGCTTGCACTTGTCATATGCTTTGCCTTTATGTTCCTCTTTGTTAATGATCTGACTTGATCTTCCATAAGAGAAATCAAAGGTGAAACAACAATAGTGAGACCTGGCTCTACTAGAGCAGGTAACTGATAGCACAGACTCTTTCCAGCACCTGTCGGCATTACCACTATGGAATTCTGCTTAGAAAGAGTTGAATTAATCGCACTCAATTGCTTAGGTCTAAACTCTTCAATGTGAAACACATCTCTACGGATTTTATCAATATCATCTGACCAGCTGGTTTTAATACCTGACCAGTCAATCGATGCCAAACGATCCGATTTAAGTTTGTTAATTGAATTCTTTATGGCATTTTTTCTTTCGTTTAGCTGACGCTGTTGAGTTTTCAGCTTTGCTAGTTCAGCTTCTACTGCATGTAATTCTTTATCTACATTTTTAAATTCTTTTTCCAGTTCGGCTACTGTAGACATGGTGTGTAATATCTGAAATATTAAAATTTAATACAATAATAAAGTTTCGTTTGTTATCTATTAGTTGGTGTATAATTTGAATAGCATAAAAAATAAACCCAATCCGTGAAACCCTTCCATTGAACCTACCTTTATTACTTAGCTAATTTTAATTGTTTAGTGTCTTTTTCGAACACTACAAATCTTTATAAAACAAAAAAAATCATCTTGGATACGCGTACGCGGTACGGTACTCTACTATTGAAAATTATTAAAATTTCCAACAGGAATCACGACAAAACAGTTTCCAGGTTTAATTTTCCCTTTCCCCATATAATTTTTTCCCCTAAAATTATACTATTTGGGAGAAAAAAAAATCCCCAAAAAACATTTATTATCAAAACATCCACGACAATTTTACATATTTGATTATTTGATCACAACTTAAGTGTTTTACACGAATAATGACAAAACCTCAGTAGAATAAAACGCGAGACACATATTCTTTACTGTTGTGTTTTATAGACAAAACTGCGCCCGGAGTACTATAAATTTGAGAAAACACCACAAAAATTCCCCAACCCAAAATTTTATTTCCATAGCGATGTCATTTTTTCAAATCATCCCCAAGAGTCTAACTTTTCCTCAAAATCGTGAGAAAAACCCCCAGTCTAGCAAACCTGCGAAGAACGAACGAAGAAACGAAAGGACATATTCGTTGTCAAACGTCAAATCAGTCAGTGACGGGCAAATGTCAAATGATGATGACATTGACACTAATTGTTTAAAAAAATACAAATTATCTTCATCGGAAGTTACTGACCGGTTTTTGTTTTTATTGGTGAAACGTTATTTGAAAACCAATTCTAGCGACACTAGAGACTAGAATTAAATAGTAAGATGGTGGAGCTACTATCGAATTTCCTTTTTCAACAAAACCTGCCTCCCGTCCATCACAGATTTTTACCGACAGGTTTTTACCTGCGAACAGGCGGTTATGGCAAATATCAATTGGACACGTGCTACAATTTTTATTATGACACCCTAGCATTTCTCCGCTCGTGCCTAATTCATAGAGGGGACATTTCTGTAATAGAATTTAGAATCTTATTTATAGCGTTTCGATTATAGAATTGCAAGTTGGCTAGGGGGCCAGATTCGACCCGCTATTTTTATTATATCGTCGACCCAACGACCTCGGGGATCGGGGACGACCAACGCCTCGTTTACCGGTACGCGGCCATACTTACCTACTTAAAAAATCTTTTACTGTCGAAGACTTGGTATAAAACACTAATCACCCCATCCCACCTGTTTAAATTATTTTTCGTCATCCGCATTCGAGGATGCTGATTTCCTGAAACATGTCAACGTAGTTATAATATATGACAGAACCTTTTTATACTACACGTACAGCACACGTATCTCACGTGACTTGTCACTTTTAAATGTTTAATACTCCAAGATTAAATGGGATATCTTGAAAATCACGGAGCGTCTCTGGTCTTTACAATCACTTGATAAACATTCCGGGCTTAATTTCCCTCATGGGTCGTACGACTCATCAGCGAGAAGTAGAATAGCTCATTTTATGGTATGGTTCTAATACTTTATCAAGCATTTACGAATAATGGAAGCACACGAAAAAATTATCAAAATTGAACACAAGTATAACATAAAACAATCGTTAAAATAAAACAATTTATTTCATTGTTTCTGTTACAAATAAATCAAAATAATAAGGCTCAGAATAATCAATCCGGATGTCAATGACAACTAAATTAGTAGTAACAAAAAAATAAGCACCTAGGTGTGTACTTAAACATTGAACTATTATGTAGGTCTAAGTACTAGAGGTGACACGGCAGTGCATGCGATATGCCATTTAATTGTGTTACTTGTGCCACACTTAAACAATCGCTAGAATAATAAAATATATTCACATGAATATGCCCGTGATGTCACGTAGTTGACATCATTCATAACACAAAGCGTCAAACGAGTGATTGGATCGGGACATTGTGATGAAGCGTGGCGTCATCTCTATTACATAGTAGCTCAATAGCTTTATGATAATTATTTATCAAACAAATCCCGTAGAACGCAACATGCAACATTCACAAGATCAATAAATAATACTGGCGTATATCCATCTTATTACAGAAATTCATAAATGACATTTTGATTTTGCATGATTTTGGATAGTGAAATAAAGTAAATAGTAATAAATAAAAGTCCATATTTATCAATATGAACGAGCCTTAAATTTTACCACTTAGGTACAATAACTAACAAGAATAAATTAAAAAAAGGTCAGTGTTAGTATGTTTTGGCAAGTAACACAACTCTCTAATTAAAGTACATAATTTGACAAGTTCTCGAAGATGTTCAAAACGGTAAAAGCATCATTATCATTATCTTCTTACTAGCTAACCCCCGTCTGTTTCACCCGCAGTTTTTTTTTACTTTTAAACCTTCCCTGTAGCAAACAAAACAAAAACAGACCAAAAAGATCGGACCAATTTCTGAACCTATAAATATTTGACAACCAAGTGACACTATTTTTTAACACGCTTTTATTAGTTTCACCTGTATGTATGTATGTAACCGACTCCTTTGAGTTCGATTTTGCCCTACTTTGAACGATCAGATTTAATTCAAACTTTGCACACCTGTCAAAGGCCGATGACAATGCGTGTTTTTTAGTTTTTAAGCTATTGCATAGATTTTATCGCGGGCCTTGAGCGTGGAATACAGAAATTCCGTTCCAAAAAAACCTAACACCCCCCACCGAAGTCAAAAAATAGTTCAATGGAGGCGCCACTATTGCACTTCCAAAACAAAAATGACAGTCTTTCTTAGAAAAAAATAGTTCCTCCATTTATCCACCTATGACAGAAAAGTATGCTGGCTGGAATAATAAAAAAGTAGGTAATCTAATTTGACATTCGGTAGCTTTTTAATGGGTACTGGCTGGCAAGGTTTCAGTACATTGGGATAGGGCGGGTCCTAACGTGTTTGCAATTAAATTTGGAATAATTTATTTAAGTATGCATGACTTTAATTATGGAACCTTCTTCATTATTGGCTTGTAAGATATTTCTTCACATAGAGAAGGCAGCGTGGTAGAGAAATCTCTAGGTTGAATTTTGCTACTTTTCAGGAGAGAAAAAATACTGTCTTACTTTTTACTCATTTGCAGTACAATCAGTATTTTTAAACTATTGCATAGCTTCTATCTTCTTCTATCTATTTGCAAAAAATATGCTATGCAATAGCTTTACCGCGGCAGTCCCCGAGTGCCACACGTCTTTTTTTTAACTATTTTGTTTGTACCGTTTTTTATTATTTCTAACAAGAACATTATTTTTACAAAACAAAAAACAAAAACCGACTTCAAAAGACCGACTATTGAGTTATTCATCTATTTGTCGCGCACGTACTTAATGCAAATTTAAGACTTATACGGTTTTCTCATGGATACCATTATCAGAACTGGACTAAATTGAAATGGGACCAAATGGGAAGCGTCAGCTTTCTAATAAAAAAAGAATCATCAAAATCGATTCACACAGTCAAAAGTTATGAGGTAACAAACATAAAAAAAAAAATTAAAAAAAAAACATACAGACGAATTGATAACCTCCTCCTTTTTTGAAGTCGGTTAAAAAGACAAAAGAGACATACCGAATTTACCGTACCGATGATAGGACGAACATCAAATGTGTCACAGGTAGGAACAGTTTGTATTGAAAAATTAAATTGTGTTTAAACCTTCCCTGAACTTTTACAAATATCTCAAGATCAAAATTAGCGAAATCGGTCCAACCGTTCTCGAGTTATAGCCAGACAAACGAACAGCGATTCATTTTTATTTATCTTCTTCTTATCTTATATATAAAAATGGATCGCTGTTCATTTGGCTTGCTATAACACAAGAATGGCTGGACCGATTTCGCTAATTTTAATCTTGAAATATTTGTCGAAGTTCAAGGAAGGTTTAAAAGTAAAAAAAAAAAACAGGTGAAACTGCCGGGTGCAGCTAGTTACTGATAAAACTATTCAAATTGTTGCAACAATTTTCAAAATAACGCAACTTTTACAATAATAAACGTTATGCTCCACCTTTACAGCTTAATTTCCAAAAGCGCAACTGTTATAGAAAGCGTGGTTTCCGCCATTGAAAGCACTGTGTTTTGTTGCCGTTGTTGAAGCTGTTCTAGCAAATCAAACAATGTTCTAATTTCTATTGTTTAGATATTTATCAACGCTGACCTGGATAATCTAGTTTCTAAAATGGTTTGTCTGTCGCATAGTACTTACCTACCTTTGTTAAAGAAATATCTGGATCATTGTGAAAACCTATTGTATCGTTAATAATGTTTATCTACTCTCTTAGCGTAAAATTAAAATTACGATCTTCAAAACGAATCTATAATGACATATACTTTATAAGACACAATACCATAATGAAAAAAAAGTTTCAATAGAACACTATTTCCCAAACAAAATAGTGTTACAATGTAATTTTTTTTTGTCATTACGATTCAGTTTCCCACTTGACTTTTTTGGCACGTAGTGACTATTAGCTAAACTGCGTCTGACAGGGCTAGGTTTGGCGCCATCTCAGAGCGCCGCCATTGATTCCATTTTTAAATTTCGGTGATGTGTTTAAAGTTTGTCAATATAAAAATTCGTATTGAAGTTTGTAATTCGCATTTTATGATATGAGAGTAGATAAAGTAGTGTATGAAACTGCACATAATTAAGCATTAAAACACTCGTGTGATACTATTAAGAACCTCACCTACGGCTCGGTTTTTAAACTCACACTCGTGTTTTAATACCCCTTCATTAAGCAACAGTTTCATGAACTACTACAATAATAGCCATTGGTAATAGCTATATTAATAGAAGAGAGAAATTCATAATTTTTGTCATTAGATAGGTCAATGGTGTTTCAGGAACATTTAAGTTTTCTAAAACCTGGTAATAATGTCAAAAAGTGCTTAGACTAATGAATTCGTTGTCTCTATCACTATTATTGCTGTGTATGTTTTACAAAGGGTCCAGCCACAGCCAGATGAAGGCGCGGCGGTACAGATTACAAAAAATATATGAGATCTGGTGCCGCACTAGACTTGCGCGTAATGAAACAACGCAGTACAGGTGCGCCAAAGCGGCACTATATTTCGTTTGAAAAAGGCTGCAACATTGCAAGTTGCAACGCCGTCACCTGTGTAGCGGCTATTAGTCTAAAAGAGGCACGCCACCGTCGCGCCGTTAAGCGTCGTGTGGCCTGGCCCTAAAATTTGAATTAGTTTACTTTAACAACGAGCACCTGTAGAGTATTCAAGTTTTTAATCTATTAATATTTATGCCCTAGTTTTTCATGGTTGTCAAATTACTACGTTTCGTCTAATCACAACATATCTATGCGTCTTAGTAAAATTTAAAAGATTCAAATACAAAACTTTAGACTACAAGATCGATAAAATTGCATGACTAAAATATAATATTTTTGTACATCATAAAACGACCGTTTTACTATAAAGTAAAATTATGTACATCAAAACAAGACCACAGTTTCCTTAGAATAAAAATTATTATGATTCAAAAGTATCTAAAAATAGAATAGGTCTAAGTACCTCAAATGATTCTGGAAGCCATTTAGGCAGCACTGATGTGAAACATGGAGGTAAGTATTTTACCGCATGTTTTCACGAGTGCTAATTTAACTGTCTGGTCTCAAAAGTTTGGTTTCCACTTTGAGAATTGATTCCTCTTTGCCCTTCAGCAGCGTGACCTTGAGAGTGGAGAACGTTTCGATGACTTGCTGGACTTCTGGCTTGCCTTCCTCGGCGCGCCACACCACTTCCATTTTCGACATCTTATTCCCGCCTTCATGTTTCACGCAGTTGAACGTGCCAGGAAATTCCTGAAAAAATACGTCGGTACTTTACTAAATAGGTACTTCTTGTTTCGTGCACTGACGTCAAAGTATTCGTGGTACGAAACTAACTTATAACTAAAAACTTTTTATGTATTGTATTGTTAACATTTTTAAATGTATCAAATCTGAATACATCACGATCGTACAGAGGCAAGTGCAATAAATTCTAGATCGATATTCTCTATCCTTGCTATGCCGTCGCTTACTATCAGAGATAATGTAAAACGGGAATACTCACGTAAAAATTAAGTCGTTTACTACAACTAGTTTCGATCACATTCGGTGACCTTCATCATATTATGTCAAAACCACGTTAGTTTCTATAGTAAAAGAGAATATACAATTTCCAAAATAAAAGAAAAATATTCAGAAACTTACAGTATTGAAATGGATCCTTCTATTGAAACCCATGGCTGTAATAATAACGTCAATAAACCGCTCCCTCACTTCAACCACCACGGCTTCACATGGGACAGGAGAGTGTGTTTCAATGTACTTCAGCATGTACAGGTCTGAAGACATCTCGCCGGCTCTCTTAGCGTTGTACTTCTGTTTGTTACATTGAGATGCCACATTGCGGACTTTGTCGACGTCCCAAGTGGGAGTTTCTCTATAGTTTAGACTTGCAGCTAACAATCTAAAACAAATGACAGATATTTGGTTCATTTTGACCTTGTGACCTTCAGAATAATTTCGATTGATTTGGCTCAAGTTTGAACTTATAGATTTGTATTGAGAATAATTGGGACAAGCTCCTTGCCTACAAAATTTTATGATGCTCGGACACAAACGGTTCGCATGTAATTGTCGATTTCAACAATATAAATGCAAGCACTAATTTGTGCCTTGAGACTAGATTCCAAGTTCTTTAAATAACTGTTCAAATGTATTTCTAGTGTATTTTGTGTAGTGTTTTTGTGTATTTCTGAGATCTTTGCTAAGTCAAAAATGTAAAGAAGAAGGAAACTAATTCATACCTGTGGACCATAATGTCAGCATACCGACGAATAGGGCTAGTAAAATGTGTGTAGAGAGGAACATTCAATGCATAATGATGGAAGTCATCGTCTTCACAGCCAGAAGCACAGAAATATTTAGCTCTGGTCATGGGCTTGGCGCAAAACATGTTCAGAACCATTGCTTTACCCGTATCAAGGCAGTCAGGGCCTGTATAAGGCAGGAGTGACCGGTGCAAGTTTCCAGCAGAGGAAATGTCAATTTCTATTCCCAAGGGTAGCAGGTCCTTGGCTAGATTTCTCATCATGTGCCCACTGGGAGGCGGATGACATCTCAGAAAAGCTAATTGCGGATGGTCTTCGTTTATCCGTTTCGCTACCGTCATATTGGCCAGTAACATGAACTCTTCAATCATCTGATTGCTCTCTTTAATCTGGTAAATCGAATATGATTCTGGCAAACCATCCCGAGTGCTCAGCCGGAATGAAACTTTAGGCTGATCAATCCTCAAGGCGCCGCCATCGAATCTCGTCTTACGAAACTTTGCTGCAATGTCGCCGACAATTTGTATAGCTTTTTTTATATGCTTGAATCCATACCCGTTGTAGGTTTCTGGAAAGTCTGATTCTGCATCTTCTTTGCCCTCAAGTATAGCTTGTGCATGCTCATAGGCTAATTGAGCGCACGACTTGATCACTGTTTTCGCGAACCTATGACTCAGCACTTGGGCATCTTTGGTTATTTCCCAGAAAACAGAGAAAGCCAATTTGTCAGTTCCAGGGAACAGAGAGCAGAGCATGCAAAGCTCATCAGGAAGCATGTGATATGCTTTCTCCACTAAATAGATTGTTGTCGCTTTTTGCGCAACTTTTTCATCAAGGACTGTGTCTTCTGTCAAGTAGTGAGCAACATCGGATATATGAACTCCTATTTCATAATTACCATTCTCCAATTCCCTGCAAGATACTGCGTCGTCAATATCCCGACAGTTGAATGGATCAATACTGAAAATGCACTGCTCGCGGCAGTCTTCTCGTATCTTTATTTCTTCATCAGGTATTGTGTAATCAAGTCGGGGAAAGAGATGCCTCACTTCACGGCCGAAAGGTGTTACATCCAAGGCATTTTGAGCAAGAATTGCGGTCGACTCCGTCGCCAAATCGCCAGCTTGTCCAATATTAGATAAGATTTTTCCCATAGCAAACCTGGTGTCAAACCAATCAACAATCTCAGCCAAAAATAAAGTATCCTCATATTTTTTAGCATCTTGGTAGAAGTTATCAGGCCAGCAAGAAAATGGTATATTAAGCCTTGGGGCTCTGTGATCACGGGGGATAAATAAAGCTTTTTGTCTGCTTTTATCAGCCATCAATTTAAGGTTACCAATAACCTTTCTTGTATGGACTTTTTCCTTGATGAAAACCACTTTGCCTCTTTTTTGTTTTTTCTCCATTTCTTCTTCAGTTTCATTTTCAGCAGGCGATTCAATGTTTTGCACAACAACTACATCTCCTTCCAATGACCGATTTCTATTTTTGACACCATCTATGAACATGTCCTGCTCTTCACGGTCATTTGTGGAAATATAACCATGTTGGAAATGTTTAGGGTTGATTCTCAGAACACCCTCGAGAAGCGTACCATCTTTAAGTCCTTGCTCAACCTCTTCAGCTGATAAGTAATTCTCAAACTTTTTGTCTTCTGGATTGGTATCATTTTCATTATTTTTATTATTCTTCTTGTGCCTCGGTGACTGTTTCCCTTTACCAGTTTTTGGAGTGGTTGTCATTTTAGCACCATTATTCACTTTGGTTGCATTACTTGCATATGTATGGCTCAATAAAGGATGTTGCATAATGTTTTGAAAAAACTGAACATTTGACTGAGGCGTCAGAGGTGAACATGGTATACTTGTAGAGGCTGGTCTCTGGAAATTATGAATCAAAGGGGTGTTCGGAGCACTCGCCGCATGCTGATTATTATGCATTGCAATTGTATTGAGAGCTTGCTGAAAGTCAATAGCATTTTGTACACTTTGCACATACTGAAACTGCGGGTGGTGAGCGAGATTGTTTAAGTATCTGGAGCTGCTGCTAGCATATACGGCACTGCCAGGACTCGTACTCGGGTAAACTGGGCCTCTTTGGTTGACGTAAAAATTGTGGGCAGACCCGTTTTGTCCAGGCGCAATAGGAATATGTGCTGAGCGACTCGTTTCTGGATGACCATTCATACCTGTGACTAAATGTAGCTGTTTTCGCTGTTTTTTCTTCGCATTTTTCTTCTTGGGACTTCCATTATTGTCATCATTTGAGTTTATTTTCAAACCAGCTAATGCATTAACAGGGCACATACCGTTTGCTGCATTGTATTCGTTTGAATGTTTTGGTTGCGTATTTGATGGTTTAGACTTCTCCGTTTCACCATTGTTGTGAGAGTTCTTTGTTTGTAAATTCTGTGAAGACGTGGAGAACTCTGCATTCGATGGCCCACTTCTAACATCTTCGCCCGGCGGTAAGTTAGGTTGAATATTGGGCATGATACAAAATTAAATCCTTCATTTGTTGAGTTACATGCGGCTTATTTATTCACTTGATACTTTCGTAACAATAATTTATCCGAAATTTTAAGTTCAATGCCCGGCCCTCACCAACCAGATCAATCAATGAAATGAAATGAAATGTTGCCAAGCCAACGAATGAAACAGCCAAACACTTTTAAAAAGCTGCTAGAATTTCAAACATATCGTACCCTGTAACAAGTAAATAGTGACTAAAAGCGTAAAAAATTGTCTTGTCTATGTCTTTTTGCGGAGATTACCCTTAATTTTCATAATAAGTAAGACTGGAGACGCCAGTTCAATAAAAAGCAAATAACTCAAATGCCAAAACCTTGCCGCAAATGGTCACACTCGACTCATACGTCATGACAACATGACGGACTAAAAACACACCGATCATAGATAAATTACTTACAGAAACCAAAGTGTAACCGCACATGCGACAGCTACAGTCCGGCAAGTATAACTTGGCGCGGCTGTGCGCCACTGTGTACTTTTATAACTGCTTCTCTTGTACCACTTTTTATCACTTTAGGCATGATGATAGCACAGTAGCAAATATAATAGTAGCAAAAATATTCGCAACGATGTTTACTATGAACTCGGAAGTGTCAAAGTGAATTTTCAAGATTGCCGATTTAGTTCCTCAAATCGCCACCGCCAACTTAAACTTGTGGCACTGTATATTCTTGAAATGGATGCCAGGATAGGAAAGCTTCCCCCATTTTAGAGAAAAAAAAATCATAAAATATTCCTAATCTTTAAACTTCACAAAATAAAACATTGTTAAACAGGGTTATAAGGAAAGGATATACAAGCCACAAATTGCCCATAGTAGGAAAAAATCTAATAGTAGGAAAATAACTACTAGTATACTAATCTACTCATAATTATGAACATCTTTTATTAAATAGGCAATCTTGCGATTGCGAAAATAATGTACCTTATCTTAGTTTTGGGTCAGCGGGAAATATGAAATAGTCCAATAAATTAATTATTTATTAATTTATTGGGTACAATCCTGGGCAAACATAATAGGCCTGTGTCGTAAATTTCAAAAATGGCTTATTTCGTTAGTTTAGTACCTGTATTACCCCAAAAAGATAATATTTCATGTTAAAAATTATATTTAAAACACATATTTTAAGTTTTAAGAAAATATTTTTAATCTGGCGTAAAAACACAAGAAAGTGTCATGGCGTCGTAAATGACGTCACATAGTGACAAACGATTGTGTTCACTTACGGCAAAAGTTTGTTTTGTTGAAAGTTTTTTTTCGGCATACCACTATGTGACGTCACATTTTCTGATTGGCGTTCACGGTCACGTGACTCAATGCCTATTTTATAAGATTTTCTTTTCTAAAAATATTAATAATCTTTAATTATTTTGATAAATTGTTTTATTGTTTGAAATCTGTATATCTTAATCAATAATTAGAAACTCCAATCCATCCGATTCATTCTTAGTGGAAACAAGCCTATTCACAAACTGGCAGCTACAAATCGTAGACGGCTCACGTAGTAACTATTATTCCTAATCTGTGGTTTGCCCACCGTGGCACGGTTACAGCGACGTGGACAAAAAATGAAATGTCTGTGTCTCTTTTTCAACCGTGTTTGGCACTTGCCATCTTGCTCTTTTTTACAAAGTAGCAATTATGGTTCTATCTGTTAATCTGAGGATACAATAAATAGAGATGGAACCAAAGTGTAACCGCACATGCGACAGATATATTCTTGAAATGATGCCAGGATAGAAATGGTTCCCCCATTTTAGGGGAAAAAAATCATAAAATGTTCCTAATCATTACACTTCACAAAATAAAAGGTTTTAAGGAAAGGATATACTGACCGCAAATCGCTCATAGTAGGAAGAGGTCTGATAGTAGGAAAATAACTACTAGTATACTAATCTACTCATAATTATGAACATCTTTTGTTAAAAGGCCAATCTTGCGCTCGCGAAAATAATGTACCTAATCTTAGTTTTGGGTCTGCAGGAAATATGAAATAGTCCAATAAATTAATTATTTATTAATTTATTGGGTACAATCCTAAGCAAACATAATTCACAACCTGGCAGCATCAAATCGTAGAAGGCTCACGTAGTAACTTTTATTCCTAGTCTGTTTGCCCACTTTGGCACGGTTACAGGGACGGGGAAAAAAAATGAAATGTCTCTCTCTCTCTCTTTCAACCGTGTTTGGCACTTGCCATCTTTTTTACAAAGTAGCAATACTAGCAATTAAGGTTCCATCTGTTAATCTGAGACACCGATGCGATGCTCAAACACTCAATGCAATGTAGACAACTTTTAAGATTTAACAATGCGCGCAAGACGCTCTGTTATTCTAATTTACATTTGATTTCTAATAATCATGTTTCCAAAAAACTAGTATCATGTATCGGACGACCTGTTTAGCTCAGTGTGTATCGGCCTTCTAAGCCAGAGGACACGGGCTCGATTCCCGGCCGGGCAGATGTTTGAAATTTTGAATGATGAATTTAAATACGTAGTAAATATAGTTAAATACGTACGTGTAGAAATCTGTTCTGGGTCTCAGTATTAGTTGTCTATGTCTATAATGTGTCCTCTCCTCCATGTTCCATGTCATCCCCGCCCCGACACAGGGTTGTAAGTAAACTATACGAGTATTAATGGCTATGAGTATGAAACTTTTTTTTATCTATATCATTACTTATAGTGCTCAGAAAAATATATAATAAGCCTAAAACTGTTTTAGCGCCAAACATCAAGTCATTCAATCAAGTCAATCATTATGGCTATAATGGCTTGGGCATGTCCATTTAACGAACAAGAAAGCTAGCTGTCTTTTCTGTCAACTGTCATTTATGTAAGTGATATGTCAACCTTAGGGTTGCCAAATAGGAGGTTATTCTCACGATCTTGGGAAAAAACTTAGCTATAAGGAGAAATTTAAGAAATTCTTGGATATTAATAATAAAGGTAAAATTATAGAAAGAGGTGTTTTAGCAGCGACAGAACAGACTGATGTCAAATAATAAATTATTTTTGTTTTACAAATTTGGTAGCTCTTTATTTTGACACAATACATGATACTTTTCGTTCAAAATAATTCAGCAATTTTTAGGTATGGAAACTTGTTTGGAAAAATAAAAAGTGTTTTCTGAATCTTTGTAATATTACTCTCAGCAACATGACCAATTGCATTATTTTTAATTACATTTGGTGATTTTAAAACCTTCAAATATGTTAAAATGTGCGAGGGAGATAGAAAAGCGCTAAAGTGTATCTTCATTAAAATAGGGAAAATTTATTTTTTATTGTAACCCACCCAACCAAAGCAACCTCGTTTACCTCGTTCACATTTTAATTTTTCGTTTGTTTGTGATTCAATTCGGCAAACCTAAAAAAATAATCTAAAACTAAAAAATCTTTAAATTTACTTGTAGAACGGTCGTAGAAATTTTTATTACAATACTCGTTTTAATTTAAGTACATAAGCGTCATAGACTGATTTAAAATGAAGCTTATAACTCACAATATGCTCACATCGAAGTGCTTGAAGGGGGTTCTGACTGGTTATCCTCTTGCTATCAATGCTAAAGACGTGAAAGTGACTGAAGTAGACTTCAACCGCGAGTTCATATCACGAATCATACCAAGACTAGACTGGGAAGTTCTTTGGACAGCTGCAGAAAGTATCGGGCACAGTGAAGGTTTGCCGAAAATCCTAGAACCCAAGTACGAAGAAAACGAAGAGTTCTTAAAGAAAGCTCACAGAGTTTTATTAGAAATAGACGTGGAAGAAGGTTATCTTACTTGCCCAGAGTCTGGACGACAATTTCCAATCACGAAAGGAATACCGAACATGCTATTGACTGAAGCTGAAGTACAATAAACTAGTTTAATGCATTAAATGTATTTAATTCATTTGAGTCTGTGATGATTTGTTTATGTTGATTTTAAATAAACATGTACAAAAATGTGCAATGAGCCCTGGCAGTATTTTTGTAACTACTACTTGCTGTATTTTTGTACTCAAGGTTCTTGAATAGACCCATATCCTTAGGCGATCCTTTTCTTCGATATATTAACACGTTTAGTACCACTACCACTTTCATGATGTCTATTCAGATGCGGCCTACATTTTACGGTTGATGGTTGAAAAACACTGAACTCGCCATGCGAGTCATCGGCACTGAAATAAGATTTACGAACTCTCCAGACGAGTTGGTGGCACCGAACGTGTTAACCATGTTATTATTTTCTATTTAATAGTTACTAAAAATATAAACAGGTGTTGAATGGACCATGATTTAACCCTAAAAATAATATTCTATTTAATACCTCACTTGAAGGAGTAGGTAATTCTTGCTGCCATTCAAAACCCACTCCAAAAAAATCCATTATGTAATATTTATTTCTGGAGAAGTGATAAAATTATGTATTTTTTTTTATTCAGAGAGATTAAAATATGAGGTTCTTGTTTTTTATTATTCTTTCATGTAAGAAGTTTCCACATGCCTTTAAAAATATATAACCTATAGATTGTGATCATAATCATTAATTTATTGGGGTTACTAAAATTATTTATAATTTAATTTCCTTGCAATCAAAGTAAAAAGTTGAGTGTATAACTCGAGCATAAAACCTACCTATTTTATCCTCGATTTTTTATATCCCCCTCGCCTTCGGCTCAGGCTAGCTAAATGTCTTGAAAAAAATGACTTGTTTTATGCTGTTGTTGTACTGTACAATATTTTTTGTTGTATTTTTTTTTAATTATACAAAAGATGGCATACAGGCAGACGACCAGCAGAACCGTCGCCTATGAACACCTGCAACACTAGCGGCTTTGATGATTCTTTGCCAGCCCGGAGAGGTGCTTGTAGACTCCCTTTTTAAAACGCCCCATGTTGTAGTTAGAAAAGCAAAAGGTGATTTTTTAAAATAAAATCAACATTGCTATTTACAACTCAAAAGATTTTATTTGAACAATAAATTATAAATCATACTTCACCTGCGATGACAAATTACACTAGATTGGTGTTGATTATAATACAGAGGTAATTAAATTTCATCTGCGAATGGAACAAACGCCAGGTTGCCTGCAGATCCCATGGAAAGCTTGCTCTTGGATGCAGTCGAAATAGCCTGCGGAAAAATATTCAAGCATTAGAATAAAATTAACTCAATTCTAAGTCATCATAATAGCTTATGTTGCAGTATAGAAAAAAATATTGTTAAATTTAAATGGTACAAGATCTAGGTAGAAAATACTTAAAACTGTCATGAAGTATTTGTTTTTATTTTGGTATTACATATACAATGTGTCCGATGGAGGCCCAACAATATTCAAACAGCACATACTTACGTATATCTAGAAGCCCTCCCCAGAGGTCTTTTACTCCTTAATCTTTTATTTTACGAGTTATTGAAGATCAAACTTTGGCATTAATTTGGACAGGTACAACCCTAAAAAGGTGAATAACCGACCTACGACCACGACTGTCAAAGACTAATTAGTGTACAGAAGGTTATGTTTTTACAGAATGCCTATTTCAATTCTTAACAAAATTTAACCAACTACATAAATTAGGTTTTTTTCAATTCATTACAGGAATTAGAAATTATACTTCAAAATCGACCTACCTTCATTATTTCGAACCCTATTATTTGAATTTCTCTGTAAAATATGGCAATTAGCGTATTGCTTTATGCGATTAATTTCGGGCAATTTTTATTCAGAAATAAATTCTAATTGTGCCCTATTTTTATCAAATAAAGCGCATTACATGGCAAGATAACAAATAAAGTCAGCTGAGCTCGGTTCACAAACAAGATTCTAATCATTGTAAATGATCGAAGTAGTACTTGGAAACGAACAATTTTATTTTATTTTCAATTTTGCAAAACTTTGAATAAACTAAAAAGATTGAGTTACACATCTGTGTTTGTGTTAGTCTTTGCGGAATCGTCGGCTTCGGTCCTAGCCGACAAAGAAACTCTAACGCTTGCCGATCGCCAATAGCGCGCTAAGCCGATTCTCAGAACAATGCCGCTAGCCAATAATATCACCGCGCTGTTATTCAAAGACAGCCGCAGCCAATCGTGCACGGCCGGCCGTTGTTCGCCCATTTTTAGCTAAATTAGTTAACTTTGTTGTTTCGGGTTCCGTCATAATTATTTTTGTTGATAGTTTTTATTTTTATTTTCCTTAGTTTGGCTGTCGAAGATTAAATGAATGGTAATAAAAATATCCTACGGGATGTCATTATTTCAAAAATACAAACTTTTATTTTTCAAAATATCCTTCGATGAAAACTGTACAAAATGTTTTTATTTTTTTATTTTTTTACTATCTCACAAAGGCTATTCAAAAAACAAAGCGTGATACACTGTAACACGTGACATCAGGTGAGTTGAGATTGAGAGTTGAGAGTCAAGAGCATAATGAATTTTTAAATAAAACAAATGCTTGAGTTAACTTGATAAAAATGTAATCTTAAAAAAAACCGTGCTCTAGTGTAAACTGCAACTCAACAACACAATCAATTGCAAAACAATAAAAATGATGTTGTACCTAAATAATAATGATGTTATACCATAACTGAAAACGTATTGAGTGTACATGGTGAAATTGTTTTAAGAATAAAAATGGAACCCTAAATGCATTCGCTTTGACTAAGCCGCAGTGTCGCTTTCTGTTTTTGAAAATCGCCACTCGGCTTTCATCATTCGAACTTCGAGGTCGTGTATTGTCACGAATTATCATTTCGATTTTTTTATCCAAATCACGATGTCTTATTCAAACGCAGAGTATTACGACATGATACTTTGCGTCGGAGCTGCGAACGGGAGTTGCAACGGGGCGCGTGAGCTGTACCGTCAACGGTTCGTCGACGACAGGCCGCTTCCGGAACAAAGACGTCTGCCTTCATACTCGTGCTTCCGTGGACTCTGCTTACGTCTGCACAGTACCGGAAGTTTTCATGGAGCAGCAACCGAAAGACCCGGCACAAACATCAGTGCAAACCTGGAAACACAAATCCTGCAGCATTTTGCCGAAGACCCGCGTACTAGCACGCGTCGAGCGGGCGCGCGGCTGCGCGTCGATCACAGAATAGTTTGGAGGACTCTGCATGAAGACGGCCAGCATCCATATCACTTCCGTCGAACACAAGAACTGCTGCAATCAGACCACAGTGCAAGAGTGGATTTTTGCGAGTGGATAGAAGAAAAAGTAGCTGTGGATTCTGCCTTCGTCGAGAAAGTGTTGTGGACTGACGAAGCGACTTTCACCAGAAGTGGACTCTCCAACATACATAATGAGCACGTATGGGCACATGTAAATCCGCATGCGTCTACCGAGAGCTGTTTCCAACATAAGTGGCGGATTAATGTCTGGGCGGGCATAATCGGAGACCGATTAATCGGCCCTATCTTCTTGCCTGTCACCTTGAATGCCGCAGGCTACTTGGAGCTGCTACAAGGTGAGCTGGAGGACCAAATGGAAAACTTGCCGTTGGCTGTGGAGCGGGACATGTGGTACCAACACGACGGAGCGCCAGCGCATTTTGCTCGACGCGTTCGCCAAAACCTACATGCTCGGTTTCCCGGCCGCTGGATCGGCCGCGGCCAAGATGCGCCGAGACAGTGGCCTCCGCGCTCGCCGGACCTGACGCCCTTGGATTTCTTTTTGTGGGGCTACATCAAAAATATTGTGTATTCGAAGCCGTGCAGCACACGAGAAGAAATGATACCGCGTATCACAGAGGCTTTCAGCAATGTAACCCCACACATGTTGAAAAACGTGATGGGCTCGATTTCTCGTCGAGCTCGGCTCTGCATCGAGAAGGGAGGCCAGCACTTTGAGCCTTTCCTTTAAATTAAATTAAAGCAAAAGTGAAATACTTAATCAGTGAAACCTAGTGGTTTAAAAAAAGTGAAACGTATGACGTCTGTCGTAAGTACTCTAACTATTTTGTTAAAATTGTTGTGAATAATAAACCAATCATGTATGTAATATTAAACATAATTAATTGAAGTACTGGTGTTTTTAATTATTCTCACAACCTATCCTATGATAAGCAATGTAGGTACCTAGATATTATTAGGGTATACGATAACGATAGGAGAGTAAAATTAGAATTTGACATTAATCTATCCAGGTTAGAATCATAACATGAAACATAAGTTACATTTTGGATAAATCATTTTCCCATCATAATGAGGTTCATAGGTACGAATAGGTTACACAGTTAGGGCTAGGCAGATGCTAATTTAGGCCACAGAGTAGGTTAGGGTGACGTTCGAAAGTAGATTAGTTGCGCTAGCGCCAGGAGTGGCACGTGCAGGTGAGGGGAAGGGGTAATCGGCGCGCGGGGGTGGCGATGCGGCGGCGAGCGAGACGCGGGCGCGCGGGGAATTCATGCGCGCGCAGCGCGCGGCACTCTCAAAGACAGCGGCCCGCGTTTATTGTACCATGTGTAGTTAGGGTTGCCAAAAAAAACACAAATAAAATATTTTTTAATTTTGTATGGAAAAAAAAAAATTCGTTTGCATTGCTAACATTTACGTCAACGACTCCAAACATGATGTAGATAAGTACCTCTAAATATTGTTGGGCCTACCTCGGACACCTTGTATATTTATTATTAATGTACCATACTCAAAATATACTAGACAAATTTCATATTTCCAAATCTCCGAGAAATCAAGGCAAAACTCCTAAATGACCAGCACACCTTGTACAGGCTGTTTGAAAAATGTCTTCTGACACTTTTATAGACCACAATGAACGAATGAATTAATGTAAGAATATTGTAATATGAACATCAAGAATATCCGCGTCCGTCACAGCCTCGATCTCCCGAGCCAGGTCGAATACGAATACATTAATACGAATACGAATACAAATAACATTGGAGAGCCAACTTATCCACGCCCCGTGCTAGGCGGACTACCGAATGAACTTGAACGAAAGAGTGAGTGAATGAAGTTATACGAACATCAAGAACATCCGCGTCCGTGACCGCCTCGATTGCCAAGCCAGGTCGACCGGCGACTTGACCTTGCCGGTGGTAAGCACTAAAATACGAATGTCACTTTCTCTAGCCACAAAAACATTCGAAAGCCAACTTATCCACGCCCCGTGCTAGGCGGACTACCGAATGAAAGAGTGAGTGAATGAAGTTATACGAACATCAAGAACATCCGCGTCCGTGACCGCCTCGATCTCCCGAGCCAGGTCGACCGGCGACTTGACCTTGCCGGTGGTGAGCGCCTGCGCCGCCAGCGACTCGGCGAGCGAGGCGCCGTCCTCCGCCTCGCTCAGCACGCTTAGCTTCAGCTGGTTGCGGCCGGCGGTGATGGCTGCCGCGTTGAGGCGCGGAGACTTTAGCAGGTTGCCGACGGTCTTCACGGCCTGAGAACAAGTACAAAGTTCCAAAAACTAATCACGGAAAAAAAGAAGTTTCTAACGAAAATACTATGATAGCAATGGGCGAATTTAAAACATATTTAAAAAAACGTGTCTCTATACAGGATTATAGAAAAGGCTGTGCAAAGCCGAAAAACGCTTATATTTTTATATATAAACGCTTATATTTTTATATATATATATATAGTACTCAACTAGTAAATATTTTTCAATGGAAAAGTTGCTTTTTTTTCTCTATTTCAGGGATGGTCTCGTACTAAAAGTTGTTCTTAATTATAAATACTATAAGGCCTTTTGGCCGTAGCGTACCCTTACAATCCTATTTAGGCTACTTTTGAATCATCCACTGTTTTTCAGCCCCGCGCGGGTGGAACCAGGGGCCGCCGCGATTGCGCCTATACTAACTGACCGATTGTGTGAATGATCCGCTGTTGACTGATGACATGCCGCTGTCGGTGTAGAACACGATGAACCCAGCGGCCACGAGTGTAATCTCTATACTGTGATACATACGCAGAGCGCCTCGTCTTTGGGCACGGAGAGTACGACCCCGAAGAGGCCACTGTCAGTGTAGGACACGTTGAACCCGGCGGCCGCGAAGGGCCCGATGTTGCCGACAGCCGTCGTCAGCGGGGAGTTGTCGCTGCCCCACTTGGTCACCGGCCCGCTGCCTAGAGCTGGGAGACAGAGAGATGGGTATTAATTTGACAATAAATTCAACACAAGTAACACAACAAGTAAGTTATTTTTTTAAATATTTTCAAAAACAATCTTTTATTGCATTGTCATCGGAGTTACACACGTCCTATACCAAATTTCAGCTCAATCGGACATCGGGAAGTGGTTCAAAATTGTGTTGCAAGATTCCACCCGAACAAACATAGTTACATAAAATGCAGCTAACGAACAAACAAAGAGAGTTAAATTTAAAAACTTTAGTTTCAATGACTTTTTTTGTATGTATTTTGTTTTTCGATTGCGTTGACTTGCGTTTTGCCATTTTGTCTGAAGGTAAGCAATGATGCGGTCCGATGCCTAGAACCTTGTTAGATACCTTTCGCAGCAATAGCGAGCGCGAGCGACTGTTTGGTGCCGGCGGGCGCTCCCTGCAGAGCCAGGGCGACGTGAGCCAAGTCAGCACCCATTTCTTTCCTGAAAAAATAAAACAGTATGATCAGACAGGTGACAACTGCAGGTGTAGTGTAGGGCTCTTTCGCAGAGCTCGCCTGTTATTAAAGCGGGTTTAAACGGTTTGGCTGTACACACATTCAGTGTGAATTTCATTGAATAATTATATGTATACACATTCAGTGTGATTACTTAGGATAATCCATACCTCAGCTCACCGCCGTGGTAGCGAGAAGGTTCAGCGACGGCATCCCCAGAGGCGCGCAACTGGAGGCACTGCGCGACTAAGTTCGCTCGGTCCTGAAAAATAATTTTTCGTTGATTAAGTCTTTCAC
This sequence comes from Alcis repandata, assembly GCA_949125135.1. Lineage (NCBI taxonomy): Eukaryota > Metazoa > Arthropoda > Insecta > Lepidoptera > Geometridae > Alcis > Alcis repandata. The sequence continues at coordinate 6,880,373 of OX421234.1, forward strand.
CTAAAAATATGAAAAATTGAAATTGTTTTTTTGTTAGCGATTAAAGGGTGAGGCAGATTTAATATATAGATAGTAATTAGTATTTTGTGAATTGCTATAATAATAATTGCGCGTCTTTTGTAGATTGCTATAGTCTGTTCCGACTGGTGACCGCTGCAGACAATTTATACCAAACCCTGTTTCATTTGCCTATTTACCTACATTCTGCAAATAAAAATCTCGAGTCTTGAATCTAGTTAGTTTTTATAACATTAAGTTCTTTCTTCTCCTCTGTACATTTACCTGGTTGTCTCCAATCACAGTGATAGCGCAGCGAGACGGGGTAAGGGTGTTGGCAGCAAAGTGCTGAATCGATTCCGAGGAGATCTTGCCGATCCTCTTGGGCGAGATGAAGAGAGAGTTACCAAGCCCGCGCCGGAACGCGGCCTTATGCAGCAGGTCGATGGCACGGACCTTTAATACATTCACAATATTATTCATCTATACTAATATTATAAAAAGGTATTGTATGTTTGTGTGGAATAAACTCAAAAACTACTGGACCGATTTCAAAAATTATTTCACCATTCAAATGCTACATTATCCCCAAGTAACATAGGCTATATATATATATATTTTTTTCTTTTTTATCCACAGCGAAGCGTGGCAGGGAACAGCTAGTGCAGTATAAACCGTGAAGTCACAGCAGTGCCTCCAGCCAAGTCAAGTATAAGTAGTCTTTTACAAAAGGCTGTGACGCTAACTGCTCACCTGATCATCATTGAAATTTGCATACATATTGTAAGGGATACAGAAAAGGACATAAGCTACTTTTTAGTTATAATAATCACCGTTAATTATCACTGTGTGGAATAAACTATGGGGTGTAGCTAGTTGGTTTTAGTTGGCCGCATAACAACAGCTAAATGGATCGGAAATAATATTAACATTTTACAGCTAGTTTGCATTATTCTATTTGTATGGATACTGCAATATACCTGGGGAGGAAGGGAGGCCAGGTCGTACTTGAGGCGGGGAACGTTGTCATCCAGCTCCCAAGACCTGAACTCTTGGTTCGAGACAATGTTGTTCAGATATTCTACAGCAGATTCCAGGTTTTCCTTGGTGGTCTGGAAATAAAAAATTAGTTAATGTTAAAATGTATTTTTTTTAATATTGCAATGTTATTTATCCCTGACTCACTTAAGTAAAGTTAGTGCTTATGAAGTGTGAATATTTACAAGCATAAATGGTTAAAAAACATACTTAGTATATCGAAACAGAGTATAAATTCAAGATACATTTTTACTTTGTTACATAAAATTGGCCTCCTTGATTTTACAGGGAGCAAGATCTAAATAAAGCCAATAAATTTATGTTATCAATAGAGAGATCCATGGTTCAAAACAATTAGACTATATTTCATATCCGTGCAGAGCCAGGGCAGGTTGATAGTTTGTTATAAAATTAGACAGGACTACTTATATCTGAGTGGGCTACTTCGACTATAGTTCTGGTCTCATCTGGTGAAAGTATTTTAGTTTAAAATGAAAGAAACAATAGGTACCTCCAGACTGTAGTAAATAAACTCGCGGTCTCCAGACGCACTCACAGTGGCGCCGATTTGGGAGAGCTGACGCGAGATCATGTAGGTGCTGGCACACTGAGTGGTCAGACCGGCACTTGAGCGCAGCAGGTGAGCCACGCCCAAGTCAGTCTGAGGCTCATAGCGAGACCCAGCCCTGTTTAGAGGACAATTGTAAGTAGTGATAAACTGATAAAATACATACAAAATATCTATTTTGTGGAAAAGAAAATTAACAAATCCATTTCATTAGTATGTTAACTTTTATTCACCTCTATTAATGTACCAAATAGTATATATTGATGTAGTAAGACAATTTTTGATAAACTTACTTGAAAGCGATGGTAATCCTGGTAAGTGGAGACCCATTATCTAAAGCAGTGACAATGGTGTTGTTTGGCAGGCAAGCCGACTGAACCCTGGCCTCAGCCTGAAAAGCTGGTGCGGCTTGAGCATATCCTCGAGTCTAAAACATGAAACATTGATTTTTAAACCGGAAAAATATCATTGAAATGGGTTTACATAATCGGGTTTGACAGCTAAGGGCTGCTGAAAAGATTTGAAGAATTAGATAGCTTATTCACTGGTAGATTATCAGCTATCCAAATACTTTAATTAGTATTTACCGCAACATGTCGAATTAGAGGGCTAACAAAGCCTTTCGATGCCATATTAGAGATTTTTTTACGATTTATCCTGCGCTGCAAATCTCAAGCACGTCGAAGAACTGTTTCACAATTCACAACTTGACAGGCCGAAAAACAGCTTATTTCTAGCATTATTCAGCCGTCATGAGTAAAAGAAAGATAACTACTTATGCCAAAAATCTAGTTTTATTGAAACATGCACTTTAATTTTATCTGTATTAAAGTTTTTAAGTCGTTCATCCACAGATGAAAAACGTTCATCGAAGAAAAAAAAATTAGAGAGGCCATCTAACATCCGGTTTCAGTCTTGTGGTATTTGGTCTATAGTCTGTGGTATGGTTAAAATTTAAATGTCAATGTCAACTTATAATGTGTATGTCATTTATGACATTTTGTAATATAGGCAAATGCAGATTGTGAAAATGCCGCCAATTTTGTTAAAAACTGCTGAAATTCTAGTTTTGGTAAGTATTTCATGAAATGTGACATATTTTGTGATACAATAAGCCAAATTTGGAACTTGAGATTGATTTGGTACATTTGCTCTGTACTGTTTGTAGTGCCCTCTTTACAAGGTAAAATTTAAGACGTGGTGCTGTTATTTATACGTTTTATCTTTATACAAATAAGTGTTATTTCGTATTGTACTAGGTACAAAAGAAAAATATTGTTAAACTTAATCATTGTTTAATTTGTTTCGTATGTTATACAGGTTTTTATACCTAACGGTAACCCCAACCTACCTATCTCATACAAAATGGTAATCAAGATTTTTAATATTTTCCAGGGAAGTTATGACAACTCTATTTGAAACACTCATCGTCGAGTCGTATACTGCTATTTCCAAAGACGCTAATCATAATATTCGACACCGACATTATAGAAATGCCTTAAGATCGAAGGAGAATATTTACAAGAATAAATGCAAAAAAAATCTTAAAAGGAAATTGAAAAAATACAAACTCAGACAAGATGGGAAAGAAGACCCAGATATTATAGATGTGTCTAACTCATTAGTAGCGTCATTGGTTATTAGATCACCCAATAAATTAAAAGACAGTGTTGAATTAGAAGAAGAAAGGTTAGAACCAAAGAACTACCTCTTTAGAATGGTAAGAAGGAAGCAGACAACTTTGAAAACATCAAAAGTTTCTCAGAGTTCTGATAATAAAATAAAAGCAGTTGAAGAAAATGCTACCACATCAATGTCTCCTGCCACGGAGGAGAAAAAAGCAACAAATGCTTTCAAACTCTTAATGGACTCCAGAAACAAGAGCCTCGGCACTAATTCACCCGGAAAAGAGAAACCCAATGATGAAGTAGAACTGCAAGAATTAAGTGAGAAAAAAAGCATAAAGGCCAAAAGAAATCTGATGCTTCAGAAGATGTCAGAAGAAAAAGGCTCACTCAAGAAGAAAGAATTGGATGAACAACATGAAAAGTACATAATAAAGAAAATGGAGAAAAGGGCAGAAAAATTAAAATGCATGATTTTGCATAAAGAGCCAAAACCAGTCATTGATGAAGTAAGAAACAATACTTTACCGAAAACAAGAAGTCCCCTTGATAGTATTGAAACAGAAAAGAATGGCAAAGTTTCAGATAAACCATTAAACACATTACAGCTTGTAAATATGTTCAACGAAACTGCTAATAAGAAAGCAAGTTCTAAAAATAAACTTTCAAAAGAGGACGAAGAATTTCTTGATAAGTTATCTCCATCAATAAGAAAAAAAGAAAGTATGCTGTCCTATTTCAAGAAAGTCGAAAAAGATTCGGAAAGTACTTACCCTGATGCTGAAAATGACAATGTTGTTATCAAAGTAAAGTTAGGGTCCAAAACAAAAAAGAGACACAAGAAAAAATTGAGTCTCAACAAAAACTTTGTAGAAAATACTGATGTATTGGAAAGAATAGAACTAAATGTAAATTGTACATCAGACAGTGCTATTATTGAAGTCAAAGAGGATAAAATTCAAATGAATAACAATACTGAAAGTATTACCTCCGATGTTAATGCTAAAAGAAGAAAACGCAAACGGGAAGCTAAAGAAATTATTCCTTGTAAAGATAGCCCCGTAGTTTCTGATACTTCTGATGACATTAGACCCAAGAGAACTGTAAAGAAACCTGTTAAATATGATGATAATGCGGCTATAACCAGTTCAGATGAGGAACTTCACATATTCACACCTAAAAAGAAAAAGCCATTTGAAGGCAAAAACATGTCTATTCCTAAAACAACTGATGTTATTGTTGTAAAGGATGATGTAAAAACATCCAAGCCAGACAAAAAATTGGATAGCAATGAAAAAAATTCTAAGAAAGAAAAGAAACAACCCAAAAATGCTATCCCAACAAAACCTGTGAAGTTAGCACCAATATTCTCTAAGACTCAACCTGACGCTGCAGCAATAGAAGCCAAGCAGAAGTTCTTGCAAAGTGGGGTCCCAGAACAACTAAAGAAATTGAAGTCAAAACAAAAGGATTCCAATACTTTCAGTAATTCTTTTCCAATAGTTGTACACATTCAGCAGCTTGAATTAACTCAGCCTCTTTCACCTGCTGTAAATTTATCTGAAGAAACCTGTAATGAGAATTTCAATTTTGATAATTCCGAGGATGTTTTTGCAAAGATGTTGAACTTGAAAACATATCAAAGTGCAAGCAGCATGCAATGTAAAAATAATGTGAACATACAGACTGCTTTGCAAAACTTAAAAGAGTCTTACCCTAGATTTCCAGTATACCGGATTTATAAATTGCTGAGAGGTAAGAAGAAAGGAGAGTACAAAGACAGCAACATCTTTTCCAATTTAGACAACAGTATAGAAATATTGAACTGTTCTATTGATATGCAGAATGATAATCCAGATCAATTAACTTGGTCTGATAAATATAAGCCGCTGTCTGGAAATGAAATTATAGGAAATTTTGAAAGTATTAAAGAATTAAAAAAGTGGCTAGTAACATGGACCGAGAATGATAGGAAAACCAAAGTTACCAAATTAAATGATTCAGATTCTTCGGACTATTATCAGTCTGACCCAGACAGTAGAGATAGCATGAAATCATACAATAACTTGGTTATATTGTCTGGCCCGGTTGGTTGTGGAAAAACCTCGTGTGTATATGCAGTAGCAGCAGAGCTGTCCATGAAAGTTATTGAAGTAAATGCCAGTAGCAAAAGAAATGGAAAAATAATGTTACAAGATTTGCAAGAAGCCACACAGTCCCACAAAGTAAACAGGGGCGCTGGAAGCAGTGAAAACTCCCAGAAGACTCAGGAAATTGTTGAACCTCTTCCAGAAATTAAAGTTAAAAAACGAGGAAGGCCAAAGAAAGTAGTAGAAACGCCAAACAAGCTGGTAAAAGAGAAGTTTGAAGGTAGTAATGGGGTATCAGCTAGCCAAGAGAGCACAAGAACAGCTATGTCTCTAATTCTAATAGATGATGCCGATGTGGTATTTGATCAGGATGACGGCTTTTGCTCGGCTATTACACAACTAGTACAAAGTTCTAAAAGGCCAGTGATTCTAGTAACAGGTTCATTAACTCTTCCTCACTTACAGAAGTTCTTTCTAAGCAGCAAAATTTTGAGAATGAAATCGTTATTGCCAAATATGCTTGGGACTTGGCTAGATTTGATGTGTCTGGCAGACAGTGGAACATGTTGGCCCGGTTTAGGAGCAAGGTTCTTGAATTTTTTCAAAGGAGACATAAGACGGACTATCAACTGTTTGCAGTTCTATGTAGGCAGCCAGGACCAGGTCTCGAGTGGGGAAACCAACTCCCAAACTGATTCACAAATGAGTGACGAGAAAATCAGTGTGGATGACGAAAACTCCTGCATGTCGTGGAGAGACAGTGAAGTGACTGATGACAAAAATAGGAATGGTTTTAGTGACACAGATTCACAACCGATCTGGGACACTTTTTTGAATGAAAACACACATTTAAAACACAGGAAATGTCCATTGAAAATGTTCAATGTTTGGTGGAACATACCCTTGATATTGGCAAATGATTTACACACTGACAGTGGTCAAGAATCTAACAATACTCCAGCATCACTTGACGCCTTAAGTAGTGTACTAGATTCTATATCTACATGTGATTTTTTGAGTCACAAAAGACCTGAAACAGAGGCCACCATGACATCAAATCCTTGGTATGATGCTGAATGTGACAGTGTTTCAGAACTAGAGAATTTAGATCAGTATGATCAAAAGCATGATATAACCAGGAGATTATGCTCCGACTTAGTAATAGGCTCCATCACGTCCGCTCAACAAACCATGGGATTAGAAAACAGATATGATCTCGATTTTCCAGGGATGTCTGCAAAAAGGTAAAACCCTGTTTTTTTATTGAAGTTGCCTTTTTTTCTTTCTATTTGTAAGTGAGGTGTACAAGAAGATAGACCTATGCTTACTGCTCAGCAGTAGGCGATAATGGGCTGGAAATGATGATAATATAATTGCAAAGGAACGGTTCAACTGTTAAAAAACAAATCAACTCCTTTTTCTATTTGTAAAAAGTGTAGCTAGCTCATATAGAAGCGGTGGCTATAAATAATCTCTTCAAGATAAATAAATTACTTTCTTGTTTACAGGCAAAGGGACCGGATAGTAACACGACACACCGACTTGACATCCTACCTGAGTCCACAATCGTCTCTGGACAGAAAAGCCTTAGCTCTGGACTACTGGCCCTCCTGCCGAGCCATTTGCAGAACAGAGAAATCAAAGACTGACTCAAACTCCAAGAGAAACAATCGATTTTGTCACTACTTGAAATCACTTAGTGTCTTATGTAAAAGTGAATCATTTGATAAATTAGCAAATAGTCTAAACTCTAATGGAAGTTCTTAGTTTAGTTCTACAGGGTTATAAAGAAAGGGTACGCTAAGCCGAAAAGGATTCATAGTACTCAACATTATGAACAACTTTTACTATAGGACCAACCCGGAATTCGCGGAAAAAAATGTAAAATTTACATTTTTCTATGGAACAGCTGATTTTTTTCTCGAATTCCAGGTTGGTCCTTTATTAAAAGTTGTTCATAATGATGAGTACTATGAGCCTTTTCCGGCTTAGCATACCCTTTTCTTATAACTTTGTATACCTTAGTAGCCTCGTGTGCGACCGTCCAAATTTACTACAGAAGTGAAGGTAACAAGCACAATGACTGTCTCTTTTGACGCGCACTTAGCACGCATTTCTTTTCTTCATACTACATCCACTTTCGCTTGTAGGGTATTTCGTTTCCGCCCTATGCTGTGGTGTGAGATATTATCTCCGTCACTGTCGCTCTCATTAGAAATCTCATGAAAGTGAGAGTGACGGAGATAATCTCGAGCGCCCAAGAATAGGGACACAGGAATGTCGCACATTAGATGCCTAATGTATTGTAATGAATTATTTTAGTTCTTAATTTATTTCCTATTATTTTGTTAATAGAATCGACGGACAGTATAGATAGAGTAAGGTAAAAATCTATTGGTATTAACTATTTCATGTTTAACATATGTTTGAATTAAATTCTTATTGGTCTACTTTAATATTTCACTACATTATTTTTAGTTTTATACTTTTTTATATGTAATTAAGTGACGAGACGAGCAAATCACTCGCCTGATGTTAAACGTCACGTTTGCCCATAACAGGTCTGCGCCACCCAGAATTTTGAACTCGAAGTATTCAAGACCCTGCGTGGCACAGCACTGCGCTCGTCACCCTGAGATATAAGTTGTTTAATCTCCCATTTGCCCTGTATTTTCACTGGAAACAATGCCCTTCCAACCGGAACACAATAATGTTTCCACATTACTGCTTGGCGGTGGAATAACTGGCAAAGGTGTGGTACCCGTACTTCCCCAGGCGGGCTCTGCAAAAGAGCCCTACCACTACAACAGAACACTACTTATTGAACAATAAGTACTTACGAGTATTTTGTTCGCAGAGTTATGTAAGGCTATATCAGTTTCTATTGAAAAATATGTTTTGGTATCTCGTCTCTTAATTGCTACGTTACTATACGAGGTATTTAAAAATAACCACGCGAACAATAGCGATAAAATGGTTAAATATAGACAGATATTTTATAATTAAATACGTGCGTCAAATGATGTGTTATGTAGATAGGTGAATTACACGAGAGTTTCATGTTGTTTACGTCAAACATTAGAGTTAACATGTCTGAGAATGGGCTCAGGTTTGTTACTATTTAGTACAAGTTGAATTCTGTTTAAACGCAAGGAAATCTTATTGATTCGACGATTCCATAGGAAAATTAAATAACTCCTGAGCACTAACAGAAACAAACTTAACCTGCATTATTTGCAGCTGAATCTGATTCACGCTCTAGGCTTCGCAAAACTCTATTTACCAATCTGGTTACTGGTTCGGTTAGTCGATTTGGACTCGTATCATGAACTCTAAACTGGATCGCGTTGGTTTTTGTCTCGCCTTTTCTCAAGCTGATAAAATGAGACTGAAATCAGGGCGATCCAAGTTAGGCTTGAGGCTCACGCTATGAACTCGGTACAGATCCAGTATTAAATATGGATAGAATAGGTAAAATCGGGTGATGCGGCTTGTCGATTATGTATCCGAATTCTGAGAAGTGCCATTGGTAACAGTATGTACTCAGTATCTTACGTTCAAGAGATATCATTTTAGGTAGGTAGTAATTTTGAACTTTGAGATGTAGACGCTACTCGACCGTATCGGTCGCTAGTCTACGGTTGCTAGTCGGTAATCATTTGCAAGAGATCATGCTGATCCGCGCTGCAGCCGCGTGTTGTCTCGTGGCGACGTGATATTCGGTACTATCTGTTTACTCTTTCTACTGTGCACAGTTGATGCAGCGGTTGTATGCACTATAACACTACACTGGGAATAAGCACAAATATAAACGTGAAATAATATTGATATTTAGAGTGCGCTCATTCGTGTGGAACTTTGCTTAGTTTATTCAATAATTTCTCAGAAACGAATATAATGTGCGTTATCTAGCCTTTTTTTACCCAAGTGCCCAAAAGGTTAATGAATACCTTTTGGGGTAAATGTTTTTCGCTCGTAATATATTTTGTCGTCGGCGAGGAACTGTCAATCGAAATTAGATTCAGTGAATGGGGCTTAAGACACATTTTACATATTTAAAGTTTTCTTTAGGCATACATTTAGTAAAATTGTTCCTGACAAGAGCCTACTTAGGCTTTTGATAACCTTCTGTTATAGCAGTCCCAAATAATTTTAATGAAACGTATCAAAATAAGAATATCTATATACAAGAGCTGAGCTTTTAGGTTGGTAGGTATATTTCTCTGTAATAATAAAACTGCCAAGGCGAAAACTCGCCTGTCGAGGGTTCTGAACTATCATATAAACGATCACGGAACCCTAAAATCGTATTTTAGACAACACAAATGACAAATCAATATAAATACGTAACTGAGATGATAAATATGGCCAAGACCATTGAGAAAGATTCTTATTTCATATTTTTATAATTTTAAGAAAAAGTATAATATAAAGTTGAGAAACTTCGCTATATTTTTCCTGTCTAGTTCACGTAATTACCTATTTACTTATTCAGATTTTTTCGTCGGTAAACTTCAGAGATAAAGAGGGGGAAATGCATCACTTGAGAACGACTGGACCGATTTGTCTAAGACTATACTTATACGAGACCGATGGCCGAGCCTCAGCCAAGCCCCAGACTTGCCAGACTGAATGCCAAGCACCACATCTGATAGGAAGTTCTGGGCATTACCTAGTTTCAAGATACCTACTCAAGACAGCTATCAGTTGTCCTGTTCAAATAGCTCTTGGTTACAGATATTTTTATTTTGATTCGTTTCACTGAAATTATTTGGAACTGCGATATCAATAGGTTATCTACTACAGCTTATCATGGGTAATTTGTAAATTATTTTATTATGACTAATTACTTACGTATGTAGGTACATGTTTTTAAAAATGTTCAGTCCAGCTGCAATCACTATGGTGTTTCTTGATTTTAACATAATAGGTAGGTACTTACCTTCTATTATTTATTCTGTATTAGGTTCTTCATAATCTTTTTCTATGACTTTGTATTAAGTTATGTACTATTGTATACGACTATTACTGACTGCACTACAGGGTTATTCATAAAGGGTATGCTAAGCCGAAAAGGGCTCATAGTACTCATCATTATGAACAACTTTTACTATGGAACCAACCCTAAATTCGCGAAAAAAATATCAATATTATCGAATTTCGGGTTGGTCCCATAGTAAAAGTTGTTCATAATGATGAGTACTATGAACCCTTTTCGGTTTAGCATACCCTTTATGAATAACCCTATAAAGGGTACAACTTTTACTATGGGACCAACCCGAAATTCGATAATATTGATTTTTTTTTCGCGAATTCTTGGTTGGTCCCATAGTAAAAATTGTTAATAATGATGAGTACTACGAGCCTTTTTCGGCTTAGCATACCCTTTATGAATAACCCTGTATACTACTGATAGTCTGGATTTTTGGGTTAGGCAGCTGAGAACGCTCCATTTCGATTAGCATAGTCATACTACGTACAATTTTAAGAAGTAATTATTTGAAGCAAAAAATCCAACAAACAAAATGAAGACTGCACTCCGAATATAATAACCCTTACGTTGATAAAATTTAAATTGATGAATTCGTTTGGTCATTGTAGAATACACAAACATAAATATTACACCAGAAAAGTTTTACACCTACCGGGTGGTCGTGTAAAATACTAAAATAGGCCTTCATGAAATTATGAATGGAATGAATAGGTACTACGATATCTTTCATGCTTGGCGCTCGAGTTAGAGCGTGCTAGCCTGGGTCAAGTAGGCAAATTGTTTTGTCGTCTAAAGTAAACGACCGCTTATCACTAACTTTTTCAACCTCATTTGCGTTTTCATTTTTCTCAACATTAATTTTGGTATTAGCTGCGCCCGTAGTTTCGCCCGCGTGGTGATGAAAAACTGTGATGACGATGATGATGAAAAGTAGCCTATGTCACAGAATACATAATAGTACAAGCCTATGTGTTAATCCAGGGTTCAGCTCTATTCCAAATTTCATCCAATTCCGTCCAGCTGTTTCAACGTGAAAGTACCTAGCTAAACCGTTTTTTTTTTTTTTTTTTTGGGGGTGGGAAATCATCAAATGACCCCTCCCACTCTTGGGCAGAGCGGAAGGGAGTGTCAGACTTCTACTGACTAAAAACCACCCATGTTCCTTCTACGCCCTTGTGCCGCCGAGGCCGCGGTAACTTCTGAACGACCCGCAGCCCCGACGGGAAACCGTTTATCTCAGTCCTCGCGGTACAGAGGCGCGGGGGACTGAGAGGGCGGCGGCGGCGGTACCGCGGCCGCGCAGGCGAGGACTTTGATAAACGGTTTGGCTATAACAAATATACAGACATACTCGCACTTAAAATATTAGTGTAATTTTTTCTCAGATGTTTGGGTGGTAAAGAATCATGTGCCTTATTCGTGCTTGCAATCTACGTTTCGTTGTTCCGGGCTGAGAAACCCAATTGGCGAAACATATCTATACTCGTATCTTGACACGCTGCGTCGGTGGTTTGTAAAAAGGGGCAAACATATGCCAATCATAAAAAATTCAAGAAACAGGAAAAAAGTAGAATGATTTTCTATGCAAATCATACACTATGCAATTTTTTTCTAATCTTGTAAGTATGTTTATAATTCTATTTCTACAGAGTCCTAAGGCAAGGGTATGCTGAGTGGAAAAGGGCTCGAATAGTATCTACTCAAATGATTTTATGGCACCAACCCTGAAATCAGTCCATCAATCAAGAATAATCAACACTTTGTCGAGGGTCGTTAACATTATTTCTATATGAAACAGCTGTTTTTTTTTCGCGATTACAGGATTGGTCTCATTGTAAAAGTTGTTTATAACGATGAGTACTGTGAGCCCTTTTCTGGTTATCCTAGCCTTTCCTTATAACCTTGTATAAAAACAGTTCTTACAAATTTTTCCGTCCTTGCTACGAAATACCGACGCTCCGCATGTGTAATTTAGGTAATTTACTACTCCAGTAAATAAAGATGAACAAAAATAAAATTAGGATAATAAGCTAAACAAAGTTAAACTTAACAATATAAAACCAACAGCATAATATTAGGTCGGGGAAAAAGTTCCTTCGCATTTTTTGAGAAAATTCAAAACATTTTTTAATATAGTTTATTTACATTTAACTAAAGTATGTAGGTACCATTTTGTTCGATAACTTTTTGCGATCTTGTAGGTAGGGACATGATCATTGAATTTGATCTGATGATTGAATTATGTTCTTTAAAATTTAAACTTTCAATGATACCAAAACCAGCCCAATACAAATAGTATAGCCAAAGATATTTTATTACAAGTTCATACACACTAAAATGCGAAAAGACTTTTTCCCCGACCTAATATAAAACCAATTTATTAATTCTAGCTTAACGCATTAACCGCACCACAATTACTAATTTTTTACTATTCAATCGCAACTGTTGTGGGTCTTGCGATACAAGTTCGCCTAGTGCAAAGCTCACAAGCACTATTAACTTTTAAACTGAATTTTTCACATTGGTTTACGACCTAGTTAAGTCTATTTTAAGGTTTAATTTAACACATATACAGTTATTATGTAATAAAAACTATTTTATTTCTACAATATAAATCCATTAATAAAAGAAAGAACTCGCAACAAAAAAGACCTAGGTATTTCAGCATAAATAGGTACAGCATAAGTATCCGACTATCTCATTTCTTTGTGGGTGGGAACTTCGGTTAAAAGCTATAAAAGGCCCAGATAGGCCGGAAAGGGTCGGCGGTCAAGCTATTAGTAAGTCTTCATGCCTTTATTAATAGCATATCAACTTGTTTACATTTTGTCAGCGATAATAGTCTCATCATCTCGAAGTTTCGAGGCATTTTTAGAAAACAGGAATAAGAATTAGCATCGGAGAAGTCGCCGATGCGTGGTTTGTTTGGAAAAATCGACCTCTTCTTCTTAGTCGTTCACTCTTGGCATAGTGGTCGTAGGTTGCAATGTTACACGGAGGCTCCTCGCTGTCGTCGACGCCCCCTTCCATTGCTGCTACACGTCTCGCAATGCTTCTCCATTTCTGGCGGTTTGTTTTCAGATCGAACTAGTGACTATGTATTTAAAAATGCAGATATCCAGCACGTCGATGTGCCGATCGTTCGAGGATGGGGCCACCTTCGAAATCATATCTCCCATACCTATTTACCATATTGTAAATTTTACCTACTAAGATTTTTTGCGATTTTTTTATTATTCGATGTGCGGTAACGTAAACTACCATTTGTATGGAATAAAACCGCGCCACCTATTGTTTATAATATGAACTACAACTAGTTCCATAAAAATTGTAGTTTACGTTAACGCGATCGAATAGTGAAAAAACTCGCACTAGGCACTTTGAATGCTCTCAGCTCTACATTTTGTTTGGCATGAGGTGCATCACTTAACTAAATATTAGTGTGTTATTGATAATAGGTACTAGTAACTAGTTAATTGATTAGTCGGATATACGGTCAAGGTTTGCATATTCCTTACCGTCCTGTGCCTAGAGTAAACATTTTATTCAAATAAAACCGTTCGTTTGCTGCGGTTTTAAGAGTCAAGAAAAAATTAAAAAATTAGTTTTTAATGATGCGGTTATTATTTAGGGCGGCACATTTTACGAACACATCGCTTAATTTTTTAAAAATATAATACATAAAACAGCCAAAAAAGGCTTTAGCCTTTAGGCTACCTTTGATTCTGCGACTGTCCTCAGTTTTTTACGCTACTTTTCATAATCGTCGTTTTTCATCGCTGCGGGGCTGAAACCGCGGAGCCCGGCTAGCATAATACCTAACCTTACTTACTAAAGATACCAGTACTATTATTTCTTGCGCTAAATATACTTTACTCAGAGCATAGATATCTTAGAGATAATATTTACACGACGCATTAGCGATGCATCAATCTAACGAGGTTGTAAAACCGGCGGTTACTGGTTGGGATCTAGAGCAATTGGTAGTTATCGACATGTGACATTAGATACCTACTTATGTAGGGATCTAGTTAATTTGGCGTAGATAATAATAATAAATCTTTATTCTAGATCCGAGATCCAGCTTACAAAAAACACGAACACGAAAAGCATCAGTTAAAACTAAAGCAGCAAAAACTGTCAATAATAAGTATAAAAATCTACAAACAAAAATAAAATAAGGATGGGATCCACTGAATTGGATAGACGTCAGGTTAAGTGGATTCAACCCTTATTTTAATTTAGTTATTTATCCTTAGATTAGAAGGTAAAAACACTAGTAGAGCACCGCCAAGACGGGTGAAACTTATTCTACCGACAAGTGAAACTCTCTTGAACAAGTAGGTACTGTGTGAATGAATTCTTAGATGCATTTTCGTGTACTATTTCACCTCTGACTAATAAATAGGTACTATCTACTATTTTTTAAAGACGAAACCTAAAAATAGTTATTTGTTATACAAGAGTGCAAAGTTGCTTTTTAACCGCGTGTTCAATTTTGATGACCGAGCAAGCGAAGGATTCTAAAATTGAATCACGAGCGCAGCGAGTGATTCAAAATTAGAATCTTGAGCGTTAGCGAGGGAATCAAAAGAGCACGAGGTGAAAAATCTTTGCACTCGAGTGCAACACGTACCTAACTTTTCATTCCACCTCAGCGAGGAAAGAGTATTTTTAATCTTCAATATGTGAGTGGAAAAGCTCATTTGCGCATTATTAACAGTTTCAGTCAATTCTGTTGGCGTCAAACAAACTTCCTCGTCGCTAGAATCACTCATTTTAGTTTTTTCACTTGTTTTCAAGTTTCTTGTTTTTAATAAAGGGTTTAACAATGACGTGAAAAAATGTCGCGTAAAGAACCGCGTACAAAGCAAATTGAAAAAAGAACACCAAGAAGGTTCCGAGTCTGAGTTTTTAACAAATTAAAAAAAAGTTGTATGATATATTCGGCACCATAGAGGTAGCAGTAAATAGGTTTAATGTTTTTTTTTAATTCACAAACTTAGTGCACACGATGTTCTAAATTCAATTTACTTTATCCTCTAGAGAATAAAAACGGCTTTTCCACTCAGATATTGAAGATTAAAAATACTCTTGGGATGAAAAAATTATATTCATTGTGACATTCCGGATAGTAAAGATTTTATTCCGGCACCTCGCAATCCAAAATCGGTCACGCATTTAGTTGTACCTGTGGTAGTACCTACATTGAAACAAAACAAAGACAAAATGACAAAATATATACGTAGGCACTGACACACACACCCGAAAAACATTAGGCTACCCTTCCTTTTAAGCAGTCTGGTAAATCTCGTCCCATTCATTCTTAATCCTGGCTGTACGCTATATAGTTAAATATTATATTTTATATTTCATTAACTATTTCAAACATTAACGTTTTTAACTTAAAAATGACAAGTGAAAAAAAAGTAGAACTAAATGAGACCCCGAACTTACCTTATTAAGTTTACGATCAAACCATTTACAAAAAGATACAATACTATCAATTAGATTTACATGAAAACACGCCTACGATAAGTATTTTATGTATTAGTTATGTGAAGAGAAGATGTCGTATGAAGTCGGCAATGTTGGCGCCAGAGCCGGGGTTATCAGGAGGCGCGTGCGCGACGCGCGCCGCTCCCGTCGCGGCCATAAATATCACGCGCCACTAGCATTCGGTTCAGTTCTATAAGTGCGACTCTATAGACAATACCTCACAATGGTCAAGAGCGATCTCCGTGGTGATACTTGCGGCTATTGCGGCGCCTGCGTACGCGCCAGGCTTTCCGCCGTGCGCGGCCGCAGCCCAGAACCAGTCGACTGCGCCTACAAGCACATTCTAGAGTCCTATGGATCGGGAGAAAAACAAGGAAAATTGCCGGAGACTCCGAAACCGGCGTGCGCGTCGTGCCGGTGGACTTCGGACGCACAGTTCCCGGAAACTCCTCCGACGTCTTCGAGCGATCTCAGCTTGGAATGGAGTTCGAGATCTTCTCAAAGGTACTGTCGCACGCGTCGGCACAAAAGGTAGACCTGTGGCTACAGGACGCAAGTTCCCAGAGATTACCAATGGATGTCAATCCCTCAACGTGTCAGCTGACGTGTCATTTGAAAATGGAGCAGAGCTACGAGAAAAGTGTACCTATCACAACTTCTGTGACGTGGCTTGTATGTCGAGTGCTAACATAATACCAATTTAGTCTTTTTATGAGAAATAAACATAATTAAAATTTCACAAATAATTGTTGTTTTTTATTGTTTATGATAAATTAATTAAGGAAGTGAACCAAATGTAATGTTTCTCCTAATTCCATCATTTATTAACTTTGACGCGGAAGCGTAGGTTATCTTAGCAGCAGATTTGTCATTTGTTTTAGGCGTGATTTTTATTCGCATTTTTTAAGATATTCTTACTTATTGTAAAACGAACTATTAGGTAGGATAGGAAAACTGATAATCCGTAATAATTAAATACTGGCTGAAAATACTGAAAAGTACCTACTGAAAATTCTAGAGCGTGTTGGATCAATAGATACCTAGACCTAGATGTAACATAGTTTTTCAAATTACCTATGTACCTAGCAAGTGAAAAGTTTTAGTTATTAGATACCTACTTAACGGTGGTCGTTTTCAGTAAAAACCGCAATACCTAATAGTTATTAGGTATGTGGTACTGTACCAAGTTGAGCTACGTGGCATTATTGGAAACGCGCAAACATGCGTGTTTATTAACACTTTGATGATTGATTTAGAAGAAGATAGACTAAATCCATAAGTCTAGTTTAGATATTATATGTATGAGTTTTTGAAGCAAACCATCTTTTTACATTCATACAGATAACAGAGCCCTTTCAATTACTATATCTCTACTGACTCTACTATTCATGAAATTAAAATGTATGAAAAATGCAGTTTTTGACGACGCCAGTTAAGGGATTGTTTTCCTTTATGTTCCCAGCTTTCTCATTTCATGCATTTTTCTATCAAATACGTACATTAAGTAATAAGTAGGTATACGTAAATTATTTCGATAGGAGTCTTGCTACGGGGCCAAACTAGGTATACTGTTGTAGGGGCACAGAATAAGTAGATAAAAGTAGAAATTAGGTAGGTATAAGTGTAATAAAATGATAGTACCTACTCTACCACGCCACGCGCCCCGTATTTATAGCCCATAACTCATTTATTTACCTACTAGCTGCATCCTTTCCAAGTGCTTTGCAATTATTTATTTATTTATTTATTAGGAAACACCAACAGTATATATATTAAAAATTACAAATAACATACTTAGTATAAAAAAGAGTTCTGATATATATACCCTTTATGGGTGTTTACAACATTCTTAAATAATGGGTAGAACATTATAATAAAAAAATAATTACAATTACCTACATTTTAAAATGAAATTTATACAACGATTACAAAAGGATAAAAATAAAAATAAATAGAAGATGACAGAGTACTATCTGTCAAAATGTTTTGCCATTATAAAGATGTTTACTTGAAATGCGCAAGCGAAATTGATTTATTGTTCTAGTATTGTCAAACGGAGAGCGTTAATGGCGACGATGATTTTAAAATGGCATAAATGTCGTAAGTGCGTTGCCCTCGGATCTAGCAAACATAAGTAGACAGATAAATTCCCAATTGACGCAGAAATAACCAGATAAATAGACACATTATTATAACAGGTTATCACTTTCGAACGCTAATTGGCTTTCCTGGAACTTTTTAAAAGTGCGTCCGTGAGTACAAATACTTTAGTGTTTATCTACATAATTATGCTTTGGAAATAACATAGGTTTTTATTATATAACAGGATTACAACGAGATCAAAAAGAAAAAAAAAAGATCAAAAACGCCACTCGGAACTTTGAATTAAAACATAGCTCGATAACTGCTCTCAGAAACATGTAAGGTACCCAGTAATTTACAGAAAAAGATGCCAGTCATTAGACATGGCACACAATAGGTACTTACCTACAGCCTTATTTAAAAGGCCTTAAAAACGTTGCTTAGCAATTGCTTAGATTGACAAATGTCATTTAACTTGGACGTACCTAATACAAAAGTGTAGTACGCACTCAGATCGAAGATGGTCCCGCCCTCAGATCAGTGATCTGAGGTCCCGCCTTAGATTCAGGTGAAGCCAAGCCACACATTCATAAAAACTACCCATATTACAAATTAATGTTCTTTCTATTTAATCTGAGAGTGCGCAGTAGGTATCTACTAATGTACCTACCTTAACTTTTAACTTTAAATAAACTTTATAAGAAACGCCCATATACATGGCCATTGACAAATGCCATTTATCTAACTATTGCGTAATACAAATAGAAGTGCGCGGTGCTAACTAATGCTTATACAGGCTTAAATAAAATTCAGCTGTTGGAACAACTGATTTTTATTTCGCAAATTCAGGGTTGGTCCGATGGTAAAAGTGCTTATGGCTTTATTGATTTATTTTTACTCACTTACTGTGTTCTTTTTCCAGCAAACTGTATAATTATAATGTTGTGCGACATAGATTACAAGAAATTAAGAAACTAATCTATAAAAGACACTGTCAATATTTAAAGTTAATAGTTATCTGGCAAGTCATATTGATAATGCATCTGATTTACAATATTTCGGCTTGTTTGTATACAATATTTATGATCTAGCAAGTTATTAATACATAACTATATTTTGCAGTGTTAATTGGTGCAAATAATTGGAAATTATGGCTTACTTATCTTCTACAACCTACGTAAACAATCTGGTAATTACTGGTTTAAATTGGATAAGCGTTTTAACCTGAAATTACATAAGAACGTGATTACTTTCCTTTTCTTACTTAAGTATGAGAAAGTGTAGTTCGGTCGCCTGTAGACTAAGGTACAATGATAGATGTTAAATAATAGAAATGTCGTAAGGAAACAAATCGTACTAATGTCTTAACTAAATGTTTTGCATCAAACTAATATTAAGAATTGCAAAAGTTTTTCTGTATGTTTGTTACTCCTTAACGCTGAAACGGATCAACGGTATAGGAATAAAGGTAGCTTATACCTATACAGGGTCATTCATAAAAGGTATACTAAGCCGAAAAGGGCTCATAGTACTCATCATTATAAACAACTTTTATTATGGTACAACTTGAATTTCGCGAAAAAAACAGCTGTTCCATACATTTTGTCGAGTGTCATTTTTGTATGGAACAGCTGAACAGCGTGGGAGCATCGTGGGAGCGACTTGGCGCAGCTAGGTTTAAATAAATAAAATCTACGGTTTTTTGTATAATACCTTTATTCAACCGAACTGTTACAGTTGTTGTGCTAAGTTTAATACATACATTTATAATTAGCTTGTCACCAGCTTACATATAACGCTTAGGTAGTTATTTTTAAATACGAGGGACACTGAGGGCATTACTCATAAACACTGCCTAAAGTTAGTCACTGCTTAAAATGTTCTGGCAACTTCTCACTGACGTGAAATATCACGTGCAAAAAATTTGCTTGATATTACACGAATTTGCGTAATATCGCGCGAACGTGCAAATTTTAAGCGGCGATTAAGTTTAAGCAAGCATAAGTAATACGCTGAATTTAACGAATTATTACTATTTTTTACAATACACTGGATATTTAAACTGAAATTTGGAAAAGCTGAGCCTTATTTTTATAAAACTTTGTCCCACTGGAAACACATTTTTTTGTTGAAATTTTTTTGAAAGACTTCTTCTACCATTTGAAATTATAGTAGGAGAATAACAAAACTTATAGTAGAGTATAAAATTGCAAAAAACTTTAAGTATACTTGTAGGTACTTCTTATTTAGTCCTGATGGTACGAAGTTATGCTAAAATAAGGCGCTAAGGTTCAGAAAGGCTAAGAGATGGATACTTTATCTTGTATCTTACGCTATCATGTTAAGATAACGTTTAGAGATAGACTATAGATTTATAGAGCGGCCGAGTTTCTAATTAAGTTTTTGCAGTGACAAAAATAATGTTTACTTATACTTAAGAACATTAGAGTCGACATTCTAACACAAGAGAATGTTTTAGTAAATGTATTAAATAAATAATATGTGAGCGGTCAAGCAAAAAGGTTTTTTGATGATTTTAAATTTGTTCTTTATTTTCATTTTGGTGAAAATGGAATAGTTTTAATTTAAAAAGTTTTCTAGTAGTCAAAACACTTTCTCTTAACTTGTTACACAGGTCTCTTTTCGTTTGACCGCTCTCATGATCAATAAATCAGTTTAAAAATAGCGCTTTATGCTTTGCCTTTAAATCTCCTGAAACCATGCTTAACTCTGCTTAACAAACTTTATTATTAAAAAATAGAAGAAACAGATTTTCGTACAAACCTAAGTAATTTAGCTTAACTAAACTTTACCTCAACAATTCAGCCTATTTTAAAAGTATGGCCATAAATTACCTACACTATTAGTTGGAACAATTAACTTTCACAGTAACGATGGAATTAAAAGATATGTATGAGATCGATAGAATATTTACAAAACAAATGTATTAGTTATTTATATTTACAAGAATATCTACCTATGTAGAATTAGTTTGTAGAAAAGAGCAAAGCAAATATCGTTGCATTAGTAATACCCAATCAGAAACAGGTAAATTACAAAAAAAAATATGTGTAAAGAGTTTTTGTCAGATTTGTAAATTTTGAGTAAAAAAATAGGTGTTTTTTGGTACGCCCGATGTAAGTCGATCCAGAATTGACCAGTTTCATCTATCCCCCTTTTTCAATGACTCTTTCCCCTAGGGACAAATAACGTAAACAAGTTCAGTTTAGTCCCCCTGAATTCTCCCTAAAGATTTTTGTAGATTAGATTTTTCTGTATCATTTCAAAAATTGGATTTTACTCTTGCAGCGATTTCTGTAGCATAATACAGCGCTGGCCAAAATAAAGCGCATCAGTCCTTCCTTACCTAGTCATTGGTTCCGTCCACGAAACTCATTCGTGAATAAAAACTTATCTATAATCATTACCTACTTTTATTGGCAGTTTTTTGGCCAAACGCTGCACGGAGTATGTACTCATTGGGCCCAAGTTTGCAGACTTTATTTGACAGATCTAAACCAACTAAAAATATATCTGTCTTTGTCATTGCAACCTAAAGAAAGATAATAAAGAAAGAAAAACAAAAAAAGAAAAAGAAAAAGAAAGACAAAGAAAGAAAGAGAAAAAAGAAAGAAAGAAAGACAAAGAAAAGAAAGAAAGAAAAAAATAAAGACAAAACAAAGACAAAAAAAGACAACAAAAGAAAAATCGAGGCAGTGACCACAAAAAAAAGAAAAAAAAATGCTTTTAGAAAAATTAGATCTGTCAAATAAAGACTTCAAACTTGGGCCTATTGTTGTTGTAAGATTTATCTACGCTACTATGCAGTAAGTAGGTAGGTAGGTACATACGAGTAGTTGATTCAGTCTCAATCAAATAACTTCCACTACGCTGCTTGTCAATTATAATATGCGAATACGACTTTAAATACAACATTGACACAATCAATCATTATTTCATCATCCATTAATATTGTTATTTACTAACTATCTATTAATTAACAAGAGCCTTACTCTTTAATTTTTAAAGTGACTTACGTTCCGTGTTGAGTATATTAATTATTAATATTTTTAATAAAATAAAGTAAGTATATTCTTAAAAATGAATAATTTGGTTGCGTAGTTTCATTTTCGGATTCGTTTCAGTAATAGGCAAAATATATTATGTAGAATAATGTAGATACTTATAAATTTATACATCGCAGGCACTCTTTTATGCATAAACGCTCACTATCATATTTTACGGTACAAGATGGTCTACTAAGTTTACGCTCAGGAGAATTTCAAGTAACGCGTAAAAACGAATTCATAGAGCAAAGTTATGGATCGTTTTTGTAAAAGTGGTTTATTTAAAATAAAACTATAAAGCGTATAACATTGCCTAAATATAATGAGTGCTTTGCACTTCAATGCCTAACTACAAATAAACTGAGGAAGTAATAGTCCGTTGTTCTTCGTATTTCTGACGCAGTATCGGTATCCCTAGTATAAATATAGGTACTTTCAATTTCTTTGTTTTTTCGATAGAATATGCCCGATAGGATTACGATTACGCCATTCATTTTTTCATACATACACACGTATGCATGCAGTATTCAAGCAAATAACAGGGTTATTCGAAAATAAATGACGACGCGTACCTAATTGAGTTTCAATTTTCGAACGGTTTTGTGAAAATCTGTATGGCCATGGACAACGGGAGCATGAATGGATTAAAATGTTTCACATCTACCAGGCGTCCCGTGACGGCTCACATTTTTTTCATACTTACATTATCGATATCGAATACGTAACGATAATTTTCTCAGTGGTTTTCATACTAGGGGTACAGAGAGCAAGTTTTAGTAGTAACAATTATGTCGATTTTGCAGCGCCAATTTCTTAACCAAACTAATACACGGGACTAAAATTATCTGCGTGTTTACCTTTAATTTGTAAGGAAATAATGACACCAATCTAAGACCTGTCAAATTAAGTTTAGTTTAAAAAATACTGCCACAAAATTGTCGTCAAAATATACACAGTTAAAAAATATTCAAGATAAAAATACTAAGGAGTTGCTCGTACGTTTGTTGGAAGAGGTTTTAATGTGCCAAAGGTGTGACCGTGAAGGTGGTATTAGGTAGCACTGTCACAGGGGTTATGGTTGGCAACACTGGGGTCGGGTAGATTTTGCAAGTCGAAGACGCGGGCGAGCCTAGCATGCTGAGAAGCAGGTATGATACAAGGGAGCCCGACAGCAATCCGCCGTTGTATGAGAGAGTCATCAAGTTGCCTGAAAAAAGAAGATGAAGTCATTTTTGAAGATCTTTTTCGTATAGTAAGACGCGTTTGAAATTAGTTTTCAACTTCAGTCAAGTTTGACTACATTTATGTTATGATTAATAATCTTTGGATATATGAAATCCATCCTCCGTTATTTTGATGAGAGAGATAAATGTGCGTAACTCCAGTTGAAACTCAGTTCTAAACACATTGCGTCATATTTAAGAGACCTTCTATAAATAGCAACTAGGGCTGCCATCTATCGATCACGCAAAAAATTACGTAAGTTAATTGATGCTCAATCGATCAAATTTGAATAAGAAGTTATCAACTATTATTAAAAGTTGTGTGAATATGCTTACCCGCAATTTCCCGATGTTCCCGACTGACGCGAGATGGCGCTAAAATCATCGGCACAGAGCCGAACAGTCCGTTCGTGAATCCGAGCACCACAGAGAACATTACAGGGTACATCTGGAAACAATTAAAATACTTATATGAGAAACGAACTTATATGCGCCCCGCGGTTTCCCCCGCTTGTTTCCTGGTCCAGGGCAACAGCCGTTTATGATGACGTTTTACAGTCATAGCTCCCGACTAGGACTCCCTTTGTCAGGGATGCCATGAAACACACACATAGACAAGGACTACTAACACCCAGACTCAAATCAGATACATTTGTATATTCATCATTCAAGCCAATAAAATAAATAAATAAATAAATAACGTTTCACACTCAAAAGTAGTGAATTCCTAGTGGATGCGTTTGGAATAATAAACTCATTGATTCAAGAATCTGCCTGGCCAGGAATCGAACCAGCTATAAGCATGAGGTCCTCTTTTGTTTATAATGCTTTTTTACTACAGAAAAATCAAAAAAATTAAAATCCCGTTTTAATTAAAACAAACTATAATGTTCTTGCTTAATATTAGTAGGATCTTTTGTTAACATACGTCTCCCACGATGTGAGGCGAGTGCCGCGGCGCCGCGCACAGCAGCAGCAGCGGCACGAGCAGCAGGCGCAGTCCGCTCGCCATCAGCAGCTGGCTGCGGCTCCACTCGTACGGCCAGGCCGCCGCTATCTGTTGACGACACAATAATCAAGGGTTTTAAAAGGCTTTTCTTCCGAAATGTTTGCACAAAAAATAGCTTGATTTTAATATATTTCGTCTGATATTCCGAAAAAGCTGCCATAGCGAAGTTAAATACCAAGTTAGAGACCCTGTGAGAGTCTGTTAGAAAACTACCACATTCTATGAGGTAGGTACATTAACTAGTTTCGGTTTTTTTTAACAAATGAACAACACCATTGGTGCGTGACAATTAAGGTTCACTTGCCAACTCGCCTCTTAGGAAAATGAAATCCAGCCTCAGAGCTTACCTTTCCGAGTAAGTCGAACAAGTTGAAGACAGTCATCAGCAGCACCGGCATCCAGGAGTGCAGGCTGCAGGACGGTATCTCGCTCGCGATGCCGGGGTACAGGCTCAGCGTCGTGAAGTAAACCAGCCCGATGCACACCATGTGCGGGTAGATCGCGCGCGCCACCAACCAGCGGGCTAGGATGTCGCCTGCAGTCGAACATTATAAAACAGGTTGATCGCACATGTAAAAACCGAGGGTTATCGTGCCAAAAGCATAAGATATATTAAGCGTAAGAAAAATACAAGTCAAAATTCATTAATTCTTTTCACGCCTAGCATTGACGACGTGTACTATTTTCTTGAATAGATGAGCTATCAACCGGTATATTGTTTTTAACGTGTTTGTACATTTTTTTAATAACTATTTTTTTTACTATTATTCATCGTTTAGTATAACAGACAAGCTTACGTTTAAACGCCCGCCAGGAAGTGGGTATCTCTTGCCATTCGAAGACAACGTCTTCTACTTTGTAGGAAGCGCGCAGGGAGGGGTCGGAAGCGGGGGGCGAAACGCTCTGGTCCAAGGACGGAGGCACCGCGGCTCCCGGGGCGCTCGGGGAATACACCGGGTTTGAAAAACTGAACGCGTTATCCGCTTCACCTGTGAAGTAAACATTGTCTTAGTACCCATTTTATCGATTAATTCCGTGATTGAATTGTTCACATGATTGCAACATGCTCGTTCTGGGAAATGGTTGTTTTGAGAAGTGCTCTTTCTGAACATAGCATATATGTATATTTTAAGGAGTGATTACAGTCTGGGTCTTTTTAGTCTAGTTTTTGTCTGGGTCTGGGACATGTTTAGTCCCAGATGGAAATGCGAAATGTCATTCAGAAATAATGGATCCAACTAAGCGTTGTACTGCAAAACTCTCGACTACTGCAAGGTAAGAAAACTACAAGAAATTATATTGACCTTGAGGTGGTGCTGACGAAACTGGGCTCTGGATCTTTAGTACGCCGAAACTGGGCTCTCCTGATTCATTCTCTACCACCTGAAAGCAGATACAGTTGGTAACTAGATGTAGCATAGCAATATTCTGTCGCTAAGAAATAGTAATAGTTAATAATATTGTATGGGCTAAATAGCTAGTCCTGGTGCATCCTGGTGACATTTACTGCTCAAAACGCAGAAAAAGACACGGACAAAAGCTTGTGAAAATATTTATAGAAAATAAGGTGTTATTTACAGTCTAAGTTTCTAAGATCAAGATGTCACTGTAAAGTGTTACGTACCAAATTAGCGTCTTCGTTCGGGTTTAAGTGCAGCTGAATGCGCCGCTGGCGCCTGGCCTCATTGGTTACTTTTATGTAGTGCGTGACCAATGAACTCCTCGACATTAACATGTGCAGAACAAAGTGCATAATTAGCAAAACTAAAGACATAGAGAAGAACAACAAGGTGCTGTCTTTCGAATTGCGCACGTAGTATTTGGTTGCGATCCGATCCAATGACACCCAAAAGCCGGCAGCACCTGAAAATGACATTAATTTTTAGTAAGTTTAGAAAAGGCGTATTCAATCTTACGGGCCTATTAATTATTCATTATCAGTCATTATTTATTCGTTAGCACAACTTTCTCTTTTTGAATCAAGAAGTCTAATTTATTTTCAAAAGGAAGGATATGAAAGGACTTACTCTCACCAGCCATGACGGCCTGCGTGTACCGCGGCGGGAGGCAGCCAGTAAAGCCGTAGTAAGAAGCCTGCTGCATCGTGCAGCCGAAAGCCACCACGGCCACCGCACCCAGGTTGATGAGGTACGAGGCGTGGTTCGAAAAGCCGTCCCAACCAATGTTGCACACCGCAACGAACACCATCGCAGCCAGAGATAGTAATATTCCTGAAATCGGAAAAGAATTTAATATTAGTTAGAAGTCTAGATGATAAAGTAGATTGCGCATGCAACTAATTTCTTTAAAACTATTCACCACCGAGCGCGGGACACCAAATTGCCATCATCTTTTACATTTCTTAAGATATAAAACCACTGATTGGGACTTAAAATCAGATATAAAAAAAAATTTAAGTGAAAAAAGTACTTATTGAAATCTATGATTTTGACCAGGGAATTAAAAAAACAGTTTTCTCTAAATAACTACGATAAATCGTCAAATCGATTCAATCATTTATGCGCGAAAGAATAGAATAGCTACTTATTAATAGCTAACAACCATTTTCTCCGTCAGCATGACTAATCGCTCACCGAAAACAATCCTGGTGTTGTATTTAATGACATCGAGCAACATGTTGTTGATGATGACGGCGACGCACGCGCTGGCGATATACATGGAGGACATGTCGAACATTATGCTCGAGTCGGGGTAGTGGTACTGGAAGTAGTCCACTGCCATTATAAAGCTGGAAAACATTTACAAAGCTCAAGTAAGCGTAGCGAAGTAAGCGGAGCGTTGGTCGTCCGGCGACGAGATGGGTCGACAACAAAGTTAGATTTAGATATCTCTATTGGCATGTGATAAAGCCAAATGGCATAACAGGAGAGATGGCCTTCTCTCTCCCACTGCTGGGTAATGGGAGAGAGAAGAAAAATTGCATATATGTAATATAATAGCTTAATTCTCTATCTAACCCTATAAAATCTCCGAAGACATGGATATTTGTAAGTGCAGTCTGGTAGAGTTTACAGGAACGGCTCACAAACTTTTTGAAATTTTCAAAATTACAATTACATATGTTGCATATTACATATAGGATATTACCAGCTTGATATTGAATGTGAAGGTGTAAAAATAGGTGAATCTAAACCCTAAATCTCTAGCTAAATTCTAAAGCCCGCATCTTCAGACTAAGTGATGCTTTGCCTTTGTTCTGCATCAAGTTGTCATTAATTAAGGTTGTGCATTGTTGTCAGTCATTCGTTAGATTTTTTATTTAACTTGGTGTACAACCTTGTTCTGATGTACGTTTAAGAAATTTAACGGAACGTGTTATTTCAAGCAAATAAAAAATTCTAAAAATAGATTTGGTGATGATCGTTTACACTGTTTATAGCAAACATTTAATCTCCTGTAAAAATAAAATGATCACCACCATCAAAATGACATCTACTCGTATAATATCACACCCAAGAGTTAAGAATTATTATTATTTGAGTTATCAGAGCTTGCTACTAAATCAATATTGTAGCCATATTTGTTGAAAAATATGTAAAAGTACGAAATTTCACAACACACAAAACAATATTATGAAGTAATATCTGAACTCACCTGTTATAGGGCAGTAGGAACGCAACCCCGGCAATGAAGAAAAACAAGTAGACCATATTGTAGTAATCTTGAGGCGGCGCGTCGGAGGACCCGTCCGCGGACAGGGGCTCGCCTCGCATCGTCCGGATCGTGTCGATGCGGGCGTACCCGCGCCCCAGGGTCTCGTGCATCTCCATCAACTTCTTACCACATCACTATTCAAAACTTCAAGAAATCCCCGACCACCCCTTTGTTCATCACTCTTATTTGTTTACGTAATGAAATCAGTTCCCGCTGGGATCGTCATTCATTTTCACTCACAGATTTGTCAAGTCACACCTAAGTTATCATTTCACTGTGTTTTTGGTAGAAATGTTAGTTTTTGTTCAAAATCAATATGTAATGCAATTTTTTAATAGCGAGCTATGGGCCGTGCGCCGCGTGACAGCGACTGGGGGCGGAGTTCTCATGGCGCATGCGCTAATGTGCATCGATTATCAGTGCAGGAAGTTCATCGAAATAAACCTGAGTTCTTTGGATTCTATTTTTAGTGCGGAAGCCACGTTATCCTAACTAGGGATTTTGTTACATGGATTAATTAGGAACGGTAAAAGTTATAATTGCGTATTTCAGAATGATGGGAACGAACACATGTTTGTACTGTAACCACTGTAGTCATAGTGTACAAAGAATATTATTAGAAACAAAACACCTCCGCAACATGTACATTATCATAAGTACATCATAAGTAAATTGATGTTGTTAGAATGTTTTAGGACTAGTCGGCTGATTCAGCTAACCGAACATCGAATGTATTCGACGATTATCTTTGAAGTCTTCCGCCTTCGGAAAGAATTCGAAGACGGAAATTTGTAGCGATTCATATCGTCGGAACGTGGTCGGATTTTTTTAGAATTTATATGTCAAATCTCGTAAAGATTTTATTCTTTCCGAAGGTGGAAGACTTTTCGAAGATAATCGTCGAATACATTCGATGTTCGGATAACTGAATCAGCCTGCAGAAGGCAATATACAAATAGACATACTCGTAGAACAAACATAATACATTTATGTACATCCGAAAGACATTATTTTTTCATGGATAGTTGGGTAATAGTATCATACACCTACACTATATTTGAATAACTAAAATAGCTAGAAATATACTAATTACAGGACAAACGGGAGATTAAACAACTTATATCTCAGGGTGACGAGCGCAGTGCTGTGCCGCGCAGGGTCTTGAATTTTGCGAGTTCAAAATTCTGGGCGGCGCAGACCTGTTTTGGGTAAACGTGACGTTTAACATCAGGCGAGCGATTTGCTCGTCTCGTCACTCAATTACATTAAAAAAAAAAATACTTAGAGTTATGTAAAAACGAAAAGATGTAAAATAAGAAGCAATATTTTTACATATAAATAATTGATTAATTAATGTACAGTATAATTAGATTTGAAAATAAAAACACTCAGTAAACTTCAAAAATTTTATTTTCTAGAATTTCAAGACCTAATAATTAACAACCACGGGCAATATAATGCACCATAAGACTGCGCGTGCTGGCTGTGCGTTTACGCACATAATCATAATACTTTTTGACATTATTTTAAACCTACTTACCGTACATAAGACTTTGGAAAAAAAACATACTTACAAAAAAAACAGTCGAATTGAGAACCGTCTCCCTTTTGGAAGTCGGTTAATAAAGAATAGCATTTATTGTTGTGCATAATTTAAAACCTCGGTTTAAAAATAATACTAAAAGGCTTGGCCGAGAGAGACAGGCCGTCTAAGGGTTCAGTAGACGGCAGAGGTTCTCCGACCGGAATAGTTAACTCAAACTTCTGCAGTAGATGCGTGACAAACATGAACAGTTCTGATCTTGCCAATGCTTCGCCGATGCATCGTCGTTTACCTGAGAAAGTTAGATGAATGTCTTGAATGAGTTATTTATTATACTGAGTTAAAAGGGTATAAAAGTGCTCACAGTATTACTTTTACAATAGGATCAACTCGGAATTCGCGAAAAAAAATCAGCTGTTCTATAGAAAAATATCAATGACAATTGACATAGTGTAGGGAACCGCTGTTTTATTTTCGCGAATTCCGTGTTGGTCCCTAAAAATTGTTAATGATGAAGCCTTTTTCGGCCAGAATCTTTCCTTGTAACTCTGTATAGTCCTGGCGTCCTAGCCAAGTTGAAATTTCATAATCGCAAATGCTACAGAAACCTAAGACAACGCAGGCGAATGACATTATAGTAGTTTATGCAACTGTCATATAATGAAGGGTATTAAAACACGAGTGTGTTTATGAAACGAGCGCAGTGAGTTTCATAATAGTAACGAGTGTTTTAATACCTGTGTTATATGCAGTTGCATACACTACTTTATCTACACTAATGCTGTTACATTCTACTTATGTTTCCAATACTTGATAAAATACGTTTATCTTCACTAATAAAAACGTGTATTGTCACAGTGTTTTTTTTTTTTTTTTTTTTTGTTTTTTTTTTTTTTTTTTTTTTTTTTTTTAGGAATGACTAAATGCTGTTGGCCACTGAGG
Source organism: Alcis repandata (assembly GCA_949125135.1). Taxonomy (NCBI): domain Eukaryota; kingdom Metazoa; phylum Arthropoda; class Insecta; order Lepidoptera; family Geometridae; genus Alcis; species Alcis repandata. The sequence continues at coordinate 6,910,724 of OX421234.1, forward strand.
CCTCTACAGCGTACCGGGTGTTTGGCGAGCGCAAATGGCGCTGGGCCTAAAGTTTTTGGGGGCGACACGCACAAGGGCACCTCGGAGGTACGAGCCTCGGCTTGGGCCGTCGCCCGGGGTTGGGGAGACTGACTTGCTCTGGCACCCCAGAAGGGGTGTGCCCTAGAGCCCTAGTAAGATGATCAAGTCGATTGTTTTGATGTGCATTTATTATTCGGCAATCGGGTATATTGATTTAGAACTCTTTGATTATTTGGAACTGGGTTGATTATTTAGAGCAAAATCAACTTGATCTGATTGATTATTTTGTACTGTTTGACTATTTGGAGCGAATCTAACCGATCTTCTAACAGATCCAGGGAGTCTTCGACCTCGCCGGCGAGGTCGGTGTGTGATTGTGTGCCTATGGTAACCGGCGCCTATACCAAAAACTGAAAACAGTTGTCACAGTGAACTTGGCGCGCAATCAGGAGCGAGCGCGCATGCGCGCGCAGGGCGGCGGAGCGAGCGCGCATGCGCGCGCAGGGCGGCCAATCAGGAGCGAGCGCGCGATGTTATAATGAGATTTTACGACATCGATGTGGATATTATAACATCATGTGAAATTGCTTAAATGTTGTCTGTGCTATAACAGTAGTCATTATAACACAAGTATTGGAAACATAAGTAGAATGTTATAACATTAGTGTAGATAAAAATATTTACAGATTCTATACAGGGTTATTCATAAAGGGTATGCCAAGCCAAAAAGGGATCATAGTACTCATTATTAGGAACAACTTTTACTAAGGGACCAACTCGAAATTCGCGAAAAAAATATCAGCTGTTCCATAGAAATATGTCAATGACATTCCACAAAATGTATGAAATAGCTGATTTTTTTCGCGAATTCTGGGATGGTCGCTTAGTAAAAGTTGTTCATAATGATGAGTACTGTGAGCCCTTTTCAGCTTAGCATACCATTTATAAATAACCCTGTATTATATTACAGAAATGTCATTCCCATACATCGTCTGAGTTTCGTATAGCGTTTACGATAGTAGATTGCAACTTGGCTAGGGGCTGTACACTATACTGACTATGTTTTTGTCTTAAGATTATAGAAGCAGCTTACCTGTGCCAAAAGGCATGAGCCACTCATCTTGCACCAGATTCCCTTCTTTGGTCAGAAATCGTTCTGGGCGAAACATTTCTGGGTCTTTCCAGTGGCAGCCGTTGTGAAGGTCATACATAGCAAGCAATATAAACGTACCCTGAAATTTCATTCATATTCATGGACAGTTCTTTGCAAAAATAAACAGAAATAAAATGAGTATAAAATATAGCCTTTAGCACTCAAGGACAGTGGAGTTTTCCATTAGAGAAAGGAAAGGGTATGCTAAGTCGAAAAGGCCTCATAGTACTCATCATTATGGACTACTTTTACTATGGGACCAACCCGGAATTCACGAAAAAAAAAAATCTGCTGTTCCATAGAAAAAAAGTTGTAAAGTAAAAGGTGTTCATAATGATGAGTACTACGAGCCCTTTTTCCATTGCATACCCTTTCCTTATAGCCCTGTAAATAAAATGATTAGATATGGTTTGGACGTATTCAATAATACAACATACAGTGAAACTCTTTTATAGAAAACCTGTAACAAAAACCTCCTGAAAACTTTTGTCATTAGCGTTTTTGTCATTCGTCCTTTCTACTAAACACCGACGAAAATGGGTTGATAACACGTAACGAGTACAGTACAGTCGCGGGACTCTCGGCCGAGTACTCGGTTTGTATAAACAGTTTGACGAGGCGAGAGTCACTAGAACCATGATTTGTTTGCTCGGCCGAGCTTACCCATTTACTGTCTCGCCATTGAACTCGTTACGTCTAATCAACCCACAAGTAAGGCCGTTAATTAACACGTATCAGCTAATCAAGGCTTTATTACTGAGACAGCGGGTTTAGTCGCATAAGGAAGGTCAAAGATTCGCTAGAAGGTGGCCAGTTCAGCCGCGAGGGGGATATTATAATTATGATAGCTAATTAACCTATTAGGTACTTTTATTCAAAACAACATTTACAATTATCGCAACTCGGTCTAGTCTTGATCTTTTTAGATTTAAGTACTGGCTATAATTATGTTTGATTTTATTTGATTGAATAAACGGTTTTTGACATGGTCTGATAAAATATTTACAATTTAAAATTCATCGAGAACGTTAAAACGTTTCCGATTTTTGGATAAATTTGAAAAACGACAATAGTTTTCCGTGATTTAGGTACCTAGACCTACTGTAAATTATTTCTTTGATATGTATTTTTGCCTATCGAGTCACAAGTCAGTGCCCTGGATGTGATTCACTAGAAATTCCGGAAAGAACGTTGCAACAAGTAACGTAGAAAGTTTTCCTGTCAAATCACAGAATTGTCCTGGACGTAATTATTTTTTTGTTTACGATGTATACGATATCCTACAAATATGAAATTTTAAATGCATAAGTTTGTGTCTGTGAAAGTTAATGTTTGTTTTAAGTACCTCCGTCACTTAGAGAAAACAGTATAAAAAATAAATATAAATTTGGTAGTTTTTGAGTTGCTCGCATACCGCCATACAGACGTGACGGACGTAGTGGCGTATGTTGTGATTCACTGGGAATCCTGGAAAAACGCTGCAACAAATTATTGCCTGTTGCATATTCAACCGCTACGTCCATCAGAATTAGTTCATCCGTTATGAACAATTAACTATCGATTAAAATGTGACGGTCTCCGAGAGATTGTCTCTCACAATGTCTGTCATATACCTAACAGAAGTTTATTTAAATGAGTGTAATTTTTGTCTGCTCCGAGAACGCAATTGACATTACATTGAAAAAATGTTCAACTATGATCCATTTTACTAGCTTTAAATGTAAAAGTAGAGCGCCTAGTTTATTTACGACATGAAAGCATTGATAGAAAATGTTTTCAATCTTTACACTATATTTTAAACCAGCTGTCAAGCGTATTCTCGAGGCGACCGAACTTAAAAGGCCTTAATTATAAACATTGCTTAAACTTCAAATCAAAAATCAATTTGCTTAAAATCTTCTGACAATTTCTCTCTGAAACAATTTCTCTTCTGAAATGTCACGTGCAAAAATAGAACAGAGCGACAGAGATATTTTTAGCAGGTTTTGTAAGTAATCTATCTATCTACTCAACCTTTAATCCTTCCCCTGCTGGGATTCAGGTCTACCCTCGACGGCTATCTATCTACTCAAACTTTAATCCCATTTCTAGGTCATTGGGCCGTATTCCACCACCCTGGTCAAGTGCGGATTGTTGGATTCACATACGCCATTGAATTTCTTCTTTATTTTAAGTGAGGCTCTAAGTAATTAAACTTACGATAAAACTAAGTTACCTTAGGTATGACGTAGTTTCCGAGACGAGCGTCTTCGAGAGCCATGTGCGGAATACCGACCGCGGCCACAGTCGATATCCGGAGCGTTTCTAACAGAACCGCTTCTGTATACACCATGCTAAGAAAAGAAGCAATCGATAACGGCTATGCTACTGTTTTGACCTGACTGCCCAAAAAGAGTATAATGTTTTTATCTAAACAACTTGTCTTCTCCCACAACAGCAGCATACGAGTATAATTATCTAAAACCAGTATTTTGCGTGTGGGCGCAGGTCGCATGCGGGCCACAGCATTTTGACATTATAGTAGGTATTCTCCATTATTATGAATTGATTGATGCGAAAAAAGTTAAGTTAACCACAAAACATACCTATCTGTTTTGTGAGTTTACGTTGTTACTGTACAGTGTACCTAGCACACATTTTGACATAAAACACTAAACTTGTCGAGTGTATTCGATAGTTAAAGTGTGCAAAATGGGACAGCGCCAATTTACTCCGACGCCCGACGGAGGGCCTAAATGGAGACTGTATTGTTCATACATTTTCGTATTGAGTACTCGCTACGTATTTTACGTCAAAATTTATGCTAGGTGTACTGGTATCCATAGCCGATGGTGATCGCTTACCATCAGGCGGCCTGTTTGCCACTTTTGTCACAAAGAAATGAAATTAAGGGCATTAAGGAATGCGAATCATCTACTAAAACCTATAGCTATTCTGTTGTATCTCACTAACCAGCTTTGTATAAATTTACCTGGTCCGGTCATCAATGCTCGGCGAGCGGGTGTGTCCAATGACTTCATCTATCTCTTGATGCAGTTTTCTCTGCACGTCGTCGTTGCGAACAATATGCAGCAACATGAAGACTGCGGTGTTGGACACCGTCTCCATTCCAGCCTCTAGCAGGTCCAGGCATATCACTTGCAGGTCTTCTTCTGTGACTAGCAAAATTAAATTTTATATCCATACTAATGCATAGAGTGTCTGTAGAAGATGATCTCCGGAACCGGCTGGTTGGTGCGGTATTCTTTTAGTCTTTTCAATAAATCAATTTTCAAAAAATTGCTAAGGGTTCAGCTAGTTATTGATATTTTAACACAAGGTTTTTAAAGTTATGTCGTTGGATAAGCGAAACTAACAAACTGGAGGCATATACAGGCGCGTGCGACCGTTCGCCTATCGTTGAAAAACCCATGAAAGTAGAATTCGCGAGCTTTTGGGCGGCTTTTATGGCGGATGAAACCGGGGGGGCGGTGATAATATAACAGGTACTGATAACAATTGTATACTGTGTGGGTGTGTGGCCTCTTTAAGACTCATGGGTCAGATGTTGTCGCAAATTAACTGTCCATTGATAAGAGAAATCAACTGACGTCAAATAACTTAAACATTTTTATTCCTTGAGCTAGTTTCGTTTAAACAAATAGGAATAAGTTGCAATAAAACTTTCTAAATGCTACTTTTTCGATGTGGTCTGATTAAGAAAGTCATATTTACAATGCTGTTATCAAGTGAGGTAAAGCCACTCCTCCAGGTGACGAAATATGAATCACAGTAATGATTCAACATTGAAATGTAATCAGAAATCTGCAAGTGGTTTTGTTAATATAATTGCCTACCACTCGAATGCGATAGAAGTTCATTGTACCTACTTAGAAAATGTTATACAGGAACAAATATAATTTAACAACCAGATAATCGACAAGTATCATTGTTGCAAGAAAAACAAAAGTCTACTGCTAAATAACATTTCGCACTCGTACCTCCCCACTAAGATTCCCTGTGTCGAGAATGCCATGGAACACACACAAAGAAAAGGACAACACCCAAACCCAGAATAGATCAGAAGCATATAACACATAAGATATATGTACATATAAGATAAAGCATATGACACTCTGGATACAATTTCGAATCAAACGATACCTTGCAACTTAAATAAAATTGGTAAAACCGTTTAGGCGTAAATTTTCATACTTACAAACTTTGACTCGAAAAATATTATTCTCCCTTTGGACAGTCGGGTTAGGAGCATGTCTGATCATCTTAATATATATAAATCTCGTGTCACAATGTTTGTCCTCAATGGACTCCTAAACCACTTAACCGATTATAATAAAATTCGCACACCATGTGCAGTTCGATCCAACTTGAGAGATAGGATAGTTTAAATCTCAAATTATAGTCGCAATTTTAATTTATTGCTAATTATATTTAAACTGATAATTTTTACTATAAATTGACAAGTTAGCATCAACATACTACGGTTGCTATAGTTACGCAATGGCTTTTGACAGGACAACGTCTGTCGAGTCAGCTAGTTACTATATATGTAGTGCCTAGTGGGAGTTTTTTTCACTATTCGATCGCGTTAACGTAAACTACAATTTGTATGGAACTAGTTGTAGTTAATATTATGAATACTATAAAGGTGGCGCAGTTTTTATTCCATACAAATTGTAGTTTACGTTAAAGCGATCGAATAGTGAAAAAACTCGCACTAGGCACTCTGTATCTTGGTTGGTTAAAGAGTTTCTATCTATCTATCTAATAAAAAGTATCGTACATACATGGTTCGTCGTGTTGCTCACTGGTTTCTATGATGAAAGCGTCGATCACATCCCTTGGGTGGTTAAAGTCGATGGTTTGTCGGTGCTCCTTTATAGTTTCCTGGAGGGGATGGTTTAAGTTTTTGATAAACTTAATGCAATGGACAAAATAGAGGTAACCTTCCAACACATGCCTAATTATCTATGATCATTAGTAAAATGTATTATAATGTGAAGGATCGAATCGTGGGCGATTTAAATAATCCCAATTGTGGATACATCTGATTCTACTGGTTCAGCGCTCACGCAAGGGAGATAAGTTTATACCTCTAGAATCACAAAGCTGTGGATAAAAAGCAATTATAGACATTATGCCAAAGTTAACCCTATTCTCATAATTCAAAGTTAATCAAACAAAAACAAAAATCAGACTGCAAAATATACAGAAGGCAATTTAGACGTACGATGTCGCAATCCATAATAATCGATCCATCCGTTTAGTGTTTAGACGCGGTAAAACGTCACAAAGAAACATTTTTTTTTAAATCGCGAATATTTTTGCTTTAGACACCCAACTCGCCACCCAACCCAACGCGTTGTTAGCGACAATATGTTCAAAGATGAGACATGTAACATAAAATGTATGTTTTTAAATTACCATTTTCTAGGTAGTCTGATAATAAACAAGAACATTATTTTTACAAAACAAAAAACAAAAACCGACTACTGAGTTATTCATCTATTTGTCGCGCACGTACTTAATGCGAATTTAAGACTTATAATATGGTTTTCTCATGGATACCATTATCAGAACTGGACTAAATTGAAATGGGACCAAATGGGAAGCGTCAGCTTTCTAATAAAAAAAGAATTAATAAAATCGATTCACCCAGTCAAAAGTTATGAGGTAACAAACATAAAAAAAAAATTAAAAAAAAACATACAGACGAATTGATAACCTCCTCCTTTTTTGAAGTCGGTTAAAAATGATTTTTAATCGTGTTGTTTGTTTGTTCATATTTTATTTAACTGTTAGCCCGCCTCCCTCGTAAATTGATACGGCCTATATCTTGTCTCATACGCAACACAAAGACCCTTGACCAATAACTGCTATCTTATCGAAGAAAAGCCAAATATATGAATTCTTCTCGATTTTCTGGAATCATCACCTGAATAAAATGGTGAAGCTCGCGGTGAATGGCTCTTAGTTTTGTGTATCCGATGAGGTCTGGGATGATGTGTCTCAGGAACGGTAGAAAAGTTAACACACTGCCGCTCATGTCCACAATTTTAAACAGCTTCATAACAAGAGAGCACAAGTGATTCAGTCGAACGTCTTCTAAATCATATCTGCAAAAGTCATGCAAATCGTCTGAACGGGCTTGAATGAAATTTCTAACAGAGGTAGCTTATACATACCTTGGATTAACACATAAGCTACTTTTTACTCCAGAAAATTAAGCGGTTCCTGAAGGATAGCGGGTTATACTGAAGGATAGCCACGGGGCGTAGCTAGTTTAAGACGGCTTTCTTACCAAAAAAGTATAATTATCCGACGGACAATGTACGCACGCAGATAACGAGTAGAGTTTAACGAGTAGTCAAGTGTTCTTATGTGATGAAATTTTCATCCACATAGCGAACATGGAGATGACTTTTAAGGCGTTTAATTGGCTAAGATAAGAATTGGTAATATAATTTAATGTAACCTGGCAGAATTCACAAGGGCAGCTCACCGACTGTGAGAGGTGTGAACTTGTAATTTAATTAATTTATATCAATATTATTTATATTATATTATATAATTATTTTTTATATTAATTTATCGCATCAGTAATCTACCACCAACAGAAAATGTGGTCGCCGTAGCCGAAATCGGCATGCATCATCATAATATATTGTTTTATTATATTAATACATAATTATTATGTAGATATAAGGGTAGCATCGCCTTGGTTCAACTGTAAAAGTGTTATCAAAATAGTTTTAAAATAAATTAATTTTGCACGAATTTACGGCTTTTTGACTACACGTGTTGAAGCACGCGATCCAAGATCCAATCAGTTGCAAAAAAAAGTAAAAAAACGATATTATAAACACAAATATTTAGGTAGAGCAAACTATTATTAAATTTATTTTTATTAATATAAGTTTAGTAAGAATTTCTTACAATGTCAAGGTCTACAGATTTCAAGAAATGTGGACTCGGTAAATGGAATTTTTTAGCGTGTTGATAGCACAGATTACTCGTCTAGATTCCGCACTCGAGACCAAACACTAGAAGTGCACCTTTCGTGGATCAAAATATACTTATAAAAATATATATTCCAGTGTATATTGCAAAGTGTGGGTATGCGAAGCTGCAAGATAACCAATAAGAAAGCTCTCTTTCTTCGCAACCCGTGCTCTGTCTACTTTGGTGGCTTTTTGTTCGAAAAATACCTCGTAATACGATATCTATCGTGGGTAATCGGTTGTTTATAGGTACGAGAATCTCTGCAGTGTTGCTATCTTGTAGGTAGATTCAAAAATGCACACTTAACCTTTTCCCGGCTACGAGTCGCCACAGTATATTGACGATGGTCACGTGAAACATTGTGTTGACCAGCACGGGTCGGCCGGCGTCGCTCATTCGAAGCTTCGTAAGAGCTTTGCACTCTTCTTTAATATAACTTTCCATGAAGCGAGTGTTATAGCCAAAGTTTTTCAGATATTTCAACACGAACCGTCGTGTTTCACTCCATTTGAGCCCGTCGGAAAACACCACCCCTGAAATACAATGAGCACAAAGTTGTGTCGAGTGAAATTGTGTAGAGATGTTCTAATATAATATTTTTTGCGAATACTGTCTGCTCGATATTAAAGTTACGTTCATTATCATCATCTCCCTACCCTTTATCACTTATGTAGTGGTCTTACTTTACTTACGTTTCCTCCATTCATCTCTATCACTCGTCATATCTGGATTCACTCCCGTAATAGTTATAGTTACGTTCATAAACTCTAAATAAATATATAATAATATGTACCGTTGTTGTGTTACTCGCATATAACTGAAGAGAAGGCGTACAGAAGCGTGCGTGACATCGGTTATTTACATTAATTACAGCTTGAGATAGTTGAGGCAACGGTGAAAGCTCGCGTAATGCTAGGTCAGTGGGTATATTTTTTGCAGAGATAAGTTTATAAAAACAAATTGCGTACTTTTAACTTTAACTCATAATTAATTTGATAAAACGTAAGTATCATTTCGGACCTCCAGTTAAAGTAAACTGATCGAGAGTAAATTATGCAATATTGCAGGCATAACTGCTTCACAACAACGTTAAAAGTGGCTTTAATCATAATATATTTAAGTTGATAGAGATAAAATATTACTTAAAACTATTAAGTTGATGGAGGTTCTCACCAATGCAAACTCACCAAGTTTTTTTCCGAAAGACCTCATGGTGTAAAGAAAGCCGTCGGGTCTTCCTTGGAAAACTTCTCTCGCCGAGACCTCCTTGATGTAGTCTTTCCCTGACACTATCACGATATTGGTGAGGCCCAGCCTCAGTCCAAGTATCTCCCCGTACTGCCTGCTCCATAGCTGCCACAACTTGAAATGATTCTTCACTTTCCTCAGCTTCACATATACTGACAAAATATTTCCTATAACTGGTAGCGGTTTAGGCCCTAAAAATTCAGATCTCGTAAAAATCGTAATTTTTTTTCAAAAGAATGTTCTTTACCAAAAATGTTTTCAACCTGGAGGATATAAACGATGAGGCTTGGAGCATCCTATCACGAAAAGATAGACTAAAACAACACAAATTATTGCAGTCCACATTCTTCTGTAAAGCGACTACACCAGACTGGAAATATGTTTCGAGTAATGCTCAGGAAGTTTTTGAATTGTATCTTTGAATCTTGAATCTAATGTTATTCAAATTAGTTACGATGTGTTCAATGGGGTTTTTACTAAAATAGAATCGTTTTCTTTAGACCTGCAGCGACGAACACTTATGTAATGTTTTTAGGTACTATGTTTTTTTGCACCTAACAAAACCAAAAATCTACACTCTATCTAACTCACTACGTTATTCTAATCAGAATAAAGTATAAACTGTAGGTTAAGTTTAACCCCTGTGGGTTAAATAAAAAAAAACCATCGAAGTACTGATCAAAGGCGACAAGAAAACCTAATTCGGGTATAGGTACTTGGTACTTGGTACTTGGTGAGCGGGCTCTTTTCCGCAACTAGGCCGTACGTCGGCCCTTTTTGCGTGAGCGGGTGACGGCGGCTACTCCAGCCACCCGATGTCCTCCAGGAAGTCCAGCAGCTTGCGTGTCACGCTGCAGGCCTCCCGCAGGGTTCCCGGTTTTCCCAGGAACTTCGCTCTCTGGGACGCCACGCTTTCGCACTCCATGAGCACGTGCTTGGCCGTTTCTTCCGCCTCCATGCATCCTCTGCACAGGGGGCTATCTGTAACACCTATAGTAAATAGGTGTTTGTTTAATGGGCAATGTCCGGTGACTATTCCGACGAAAAGTCGGAGCTTGTCCCGTTTTAGACTGAGGAGCTTTCGGGAGGTTCTCCGGTTCAGTACCGGGAAGGCCTCCCTCGACTGCCTGCAATCCTCCATACTTGCCCAAAGCTTTTGGTGTAGTTTGTGCGTTCTCTCGCGAATCCATGACCTGATTTGGCTGAAAGGCAGAGGTATCATTGGCTCCGGTCCTACGGGGCGCATGGCCGAGCCTCTTCTTGCCAATTCATCAGCCGCATCATTTCCTCTGGATCCACTATGTCCTTTTATCCATTGGAGGGTCAGTGAGTTTAGTTTACTGACCTTTTCCAGTAGACAGTGACATTGAACTGTTAGCCCCGAGGAGTGCTCAACTTTTTGCAGTGCTCGAAGAACTGCCATGCTATCTGAAAGTATCCTGATATTGTGGCCAGTTACCTTCCTGTTTAGTATTGCTGTTGCTGCTTGGATGATACCTGCACATTCCGCTTGGAAGATGGAGCTGTGTGTCCCTAGAGCTAACGCTACATGGATATTCAGCTCGTCTGAGAAAGCGCCTGTACCTGTACCTGTTTTCATTTTAGAGCCATCTGTATATATCCTAAGCTCCTGTGTGTTGGTGTCTACACTAGGCTCCTCGTACAGCTGTACTTTGTAGCTTTTAGTGAAGATGTGTTGTTTAGGTACCCTGTCATAAATAGAGAGAATATCTGGGTTGCCCTCTGCACATTCCTCTATGATTGTGGTGTGGGTCGCGTTCCTGTTATGTTCCCAGAGATTGAGTGCGCGGAGTCTGTAAGCAGAGGCCGCGGCCTCCTGTTGGATGTGTAGCTGCAGTGGTGGCAGGTCGAGTAATGCCTCTAGGGCTGCCGTAGGGGCCGTTCTCATGCAGCCGGTTGCAGCTACACAGCCGAGTCTCTGGAGTTTTTTCAGTTTGTTTATTGTTGTGTGTTGTTTAGTTCTAGGCCACCAGACTAGGGCGCCATATGTTAAGGAGGGCCTTATAACTGTGTTGTACAGCCATACTGTTATTTTCGGGGTTAGTCCCCAAGTTTTCCCTATCATTTTCCTGCATTGCCAGAAGGAGATGATGGATTTGTTTATTTTGCATTGGAGGTGGTTTGCCCAGTTTAGTTTGCTGTCCAGCGTGATACCCAGGTACTTCACCTCATCTGTTAGGGCCAGCTGTGTGTTGAAGAGGTGAGGTAGTGTGTATCTCCCTAGGTTTCTTTTGTTTGTGAACATTACTAGTTGTGTTTTTGTTGGATTCACGGACAATCCGTATTCGGTGCACCATCTCTCCACGACCCGTAGTGCGCCGTTCATGATGTTACACGATACGCTCGCAAAATGTCCTGAGATGAGGATGGCCAGGTCGTCTGCGTACCCTACCGTGAGAAAGCGTTGTCCGTTGAGCTTTGCGATTAGATCATTTACCACCATGTTCCAGAGCAATGGTGAGAGGACACCACCTTGCGGGCATCCTCTGGATACTGTCGCTCTAGTGGTACCTCCAGCGTCCACCCTCACCGCTCTTAGCTTCAGCATGTTGATGATCCAATCGCTCAGCGTCACCTTTACCCCATGCTTTCTGAGTGCTGTTTTGATGCTGCAGAAATTTGTTTTGTCAAAGGCCCCTTCAATGTCTATGAAGGCACCCAGGCAAAGCGTCTTGTTCTTGATATCCTGCTCGATAGTGCTTACCACTTTGTGTAGGGCTGATTCGGGTATAGGTATTAATACTTAAAAAATGCGACTATGGTTTTAGAAGTTTAAAAACTCGCTCCACTGTCTGTACGGAATAATTATTGATGTTTAATCATTTGAGTCTATTTTCGGCGAGGGTGTGACTGGACTGACCAGATTCAATGGCTTGTCGATTGATACGAGACACTCACTCAACAATATCAACATTAATATACAGAACACACACTCGCGAGACACACAAAGCGACATTGAGAAATTACTTTTAGCGATTTTTCAATGTGATCTTCTGTAACTTTCTCTTAAATATTTTACTATGTTTGTATGGCTGTTTTTTTCTTTTCTGGTGTCAATAAAGAGTTATTGAATTGTTTTACTATGGAAACTGACGTGGTTTTCACACATTTTTGTTATAATTAAACACGGGAATACTCACGTAAAAATTAAGTCGTCTACTACGACTAGTTTCGGTCACATTCGGTGACCTTCATCAGGCGAGTTTACAAACGTGACGCGCTCGCGGTTGCGTCTCGTTTGGCACTGAGTGCCAAACGAGTGCAATTATTGAATTGTATTTTAAGATGTACCTAAACGTTATGGATGCCGATTCACGTCATAAACGAAAAATGCGTAAAATACAACATGAGAAAAGAGCCGCCAAATCTAAATAACCCAGTATTTAACCACGCTGTTTACTTAATAAACAACGGAATAGTTCTGTATTGAATGCCGTAATAGCTCAGGATATGTTGGCATCTTATCTCCGTTCTGGGGGGTAGAGCCACAGTAATTAATACGTCATGTTTACTCGAGAATATTCATAATCAACGTAGTAAATAGTCTTTCCAATGAATTTGAGACAACAAATTAGTAGATTTAACTCATAAATATAAATTGCAGTATTTAATATAACCAGGCATTGTGAGTAAATATTAAAGACTACCTAATTGCAAAACGGACACAAATGTGTCTAGACATCCTTGGACGAGGCCTTTACAAAAAAAAAACTGTTTCCTATTAACTTTTTCTGCTAAAATAAAAGCCCTTTATTTTTTTAGGAAGTAACATCGTGTAGTCATTATATTTACAACATAACGCCCAACTAACTAGATACATATTTACTTAACATATTTGTTGGTCAATGTTGATCTTAATATTAAATTAGTGAAGAATCAGCAAAGGAAATGTTTGAAAAAAGATGATCCAAAAGCTTATTGATATAGAGAAACGATAGCAGAAGAGTGATGCAACCATAATGCAATACTTATGCCTCCAGTGACGACGGTGTCAAATTGTTGCACCCGCAAAAGTTTTAATTAATCGAATTGTAATTTGTTGATTAACATGACAATAACATTACCCAAGTGCATTACACTTCGGCAGTACAATAACCCCTTGACTTCAAAGGACACCTTCAATTATACCAACCAACAATACATTTTTACTACGTGTTTTTTTTTTTTTTTAATGTAATTGAGTGATGAGACGAGCCAATCGCTCGCCTGATGTTAAACGTCACGTTTGCCCATAACAGGTCCGCGTCACCCAGAATTTTGAACTCGCAGAATTCAAGACCCTGCGCGGCTCAGCACTGCGCTCGTCACCCTGAGATATAAGTTGAGGTAAAGAGGAGAGTTGGGGTTGAGGTGAGTTGTTGTGGTAAATAATTAGCAGAAAACCCACACATCATCGATTTCTGCTAATCTTTACGCCTCATAAAGATTACTTTTAAATTATTATTTTCTCCACGTTTATCTCGAATTACGATAGATCTACAATCTCTTTCCATTTATCCCGCTATTGATGTGACCTGTCAATGACATCCATGTTTGTCTACAGGCCTCTCTCTTATGCAATCTGTCTGTTATTTTTAACTACATTTTATCAGTTTTTACTCAAAACCTTTCAGTAACGCAGTAATCGCGCAAAATATGAACGATTACTTGTAAAAACATAATCATAACCTCAAGTCAATGTATAAAACAGTTGAGGTCCCTGGGCGACCGCATTATATGCTCGGACATCGAACACTACACATCTCGCGGACCGTTCTTTGATCCAATTAAATTTAACGAGTGAAGTGATGGCTCCGATAAACGCAAATGACATCAACGAGGCGAAAAACTTTGTGCCGGCAAAAAAGGTGCTACCAGAAGTAGAGACCGAAAATGGAAATGGCAAATCGAATGCTAATGGGTATGTTCAATTATGGTATATCGTTAAGATTTAGGACCAAAAATTAAACTAAAGTTCGGGCTTCTCAGTCCTCATTTAGTCCTGAGTCACAATAATTTGATTTGCTAAAAATATTCATTATTTTGCTTTGTAAAAAAATGTGAAGGAAATTAGTTTTGAAAGAAAATTGTTTAATGTGTTTCTAAAAGTTTTCCTTTGTATTGACTTCCTCATTAAAACTCACGCAAATGGCTAACAATTAGTAATTAAGTTCCTCATAATAAATAGCATTATAAATATGTAACAAAACATTACCAGTACTGACCTTTGCCGGATATTTATATAGCTAATTGCAATTAAGTCCATAAATAATCATTCGATCATAATAATCGGTTCGATTGTAATATCGTATCTATTATTTGATAGATGCTAGAAGGATCTATGAGGAACAATGAGTCTGCAGTCCGACACACAACAAGGGTTAATTGAAACAATCAATATCAATATATACCAGTTTGAAATCGATGCGATCCTCTTCGACGGCAATTCGTTTATCCTTGAATTGTGGACTGTATTATTTTTGCTCGAATAAAAGTCAATGAATTTAAAATGCCATATGTAGCAACCTTGAACGCTGGAAAGGTATGCATATAAATAAACTTAGGAAAATTTGAAGCAGGTTGTGATCAGGTTACGGTTTAGAATCTTGTTTCCTGCACATTCTTGCATATCGTTTCGCAGCTATATGAAAAACTGAGCATACCTTCTGAGAATGCAGTTAATCATCTTAACTGTCCAGTCATTCACCTGAGTTAACAGAGTACTTCGTGTATTGCACATTCCTCACGCGATATAACACATTTTACTAGGGAATATATTATTTTTCTTTCAGTTTTAAAATTGTACCTAGTATGTGTAAATTACAAATAACGAGGAGATCGATGCGTGTTTTTTTCGCTCTTTTTTTTCGCTTCAATGACCCTGAAAATGTCTTATTATGAGTGATTGACTGCAATACAAATATGTACGTACGTACAGTAATTATATACTGATTTATCAGATAGCTAGAGTAAAATTGATTCCTATAATTAACGCTCCGTGTGAATGATGTGTCAAAGGTAACATGAGAATGCCGGCAGCACAAACCTGCTCCACGAGGCCTTTTGATTTCGTTTTTTATCCAACTAATACTAAATCATGACACCTTGATTATTCAGTACGACTACCTCTTGAATTAAGAATGGCCGGTTTCGTCGATGTCTTCCCAAGCAAACTAGATCGATATTTGTGAGATAGTTTTCGTTGACTGCTAAATAAATTCTATTGCAAAAATAGTTCGCGTAATATAATAATAGTGATGTGGTGGGTTGTTAGTGTAATATATGTAATGTTTTTGTAATTTCAGGTACTCATACGAAACTTTAGTGGAGACAGCAAATTTCTTACTCTCCAGGATACAAGCAAAACCAGGCGTGGGCATCATTTGCGGCTCTGGGATGGGTTCGTATTGGAACGAGGGTACCTATTCCGCACTTTTATACTACTAGCATGCACTTAACATAATTATATAGGTAGTTTGGCTAAATAAATACTTTACAAATAAATTAAAGGAATAAACAAATATTGCATGCCCACATTTCTTTGCAATTAATACTTGTTTTTGTTTAGAAAAAAAAAACTTTCTTTTTTCATTAGTTACAGCATGTTAAATAATGAATATTAAGTATTAGATCATTATTTAGTAGTATTAATAAGTGAGAAATGCTTTGATATTTTTATAACAACTTTTTAGCCAGGACCAGTTTTACAGTAATCAAATAATATTTCTTCTTCTTCACCAGGTTCCTTGGCCGATCACATAGAAGATCCTATAAACATTCCTTACGAAGACATCCCTAATTTCCCCATCAGTACAGTGGAAGGTCACCACGGTCGGCTGGTGTTCGGCCGCCTGGAGGGAGTGCCGGTCGTGGCCATGCAAGGACGGTTCCATTATTACGAGGGATACCCACTGTGGAAGGTAAGTGAGGAAGCGCAGAATTAATAATAGAACAAGTTCAAGGCTGAAAGACTCCAATCACGTCCCGAACTTGCAATATGTTTTTTGGCATATCCTCAAAAACGAACCGGTTTTCCTTTTGTCCCGACTACCCAAAAGGAGAATAATGTTTTTCGGATGTATGCAAGTATGTGACAGGTTTAAAATTGCCACTCCAATCGGAAAAAATCTCGCGATGGTTAACCTCGTACACAAAAGCTATCAAGAGATTGGGTATTTCCAAAATGAAAACGAATATCATTTCTGCGTCTTAAAAAACCGTACTTCTTTCACGTATCAGAATATTTTAACCAGATGTCAAGGGTTAACTTTAACCCTAATCTCAATTGTTTTTGTCCGACTTGTTGTTATAAAAGGAATGACGTACATAAACGAAATATTCTGGAATTCTGTTGATAAGTTCAGTAATTATCAACAGTATTCTTGATAATTTAAAATGTACCTAAATTCTTAGCAAATCTTAACAAACGAGAGCCTTACTTATAAACACTGCTTCAAAAACAATTCTTAGCTGTGTATCTAGCACAACTTTGACGTTAACTTAATTAGCCATTTACGCCCGTCAGTGCGCTGTTGACAGGCGTAAATGGCATACACTTTTCTATCAAATACTCGCTACGTAAGTTTACGAGTATGTCGAAGTTGTGCTAGGCCTACTGTTTTAAATGTTTTGACAAGTCGCTGACGTAAATTGCCACGTGACACACCCAGACGGAGAATTTAATTGGTTCCCCGAGTAGGTACCCAATCCTGCAATATAAATTAAATAAACCACACAAAATAAATGACTCAGTTAATTGTCCGCAATTCGGGCAGGGATTACCACTATTATATATTAATTTGAATTTGAATACATACATATTAGTTAAGTATGAGATGTTAGTTATACAGGGTTATTCATAAAGGGTATGCTAAGCCGAAAAGGGCTTATAGTGTTCATTATTTTGAACAACTTTTACTATGGGACCAACCCGAAATTCGCGAAAAATAAATCAGCTGTTCCATCGAAAAATGTCAATGACACTCTTCATAATGTATGGAACAGCTGATTATTTTTCCGCGAATTCTGAGTTGGTTCCATAGTAAAAGTTTATGAATAACCCTGTATAAAAGACAGTAAAAATGTGGAAAAAGTTCTCCGCAGCTATAAATGAGATAGATAAGACTGATGCAAGTATCTCGCGACTCCCAGCAGAGAGGTTATCTCTGCTCACGATGATGACGCCGCAACAGACCCGATAGATATTCAAAATCAGTCACAATAATATTATTATTGGACTAGATGCTTAAAGAAATATTTCTAAGAGAAATATTAATCACCCGGCAGTTTCAATCGCTATATTTATTTTTAATTTTAAACCTAACCTGAACTTCCACAAATATTTCAAGATCAAAATTAGCGAAATCGGTCTACCTAACCATTCTCGAGTTTTAGCCAGCCAAACGAACATCAATACATTTTTATATATAAGAAGATTAGATTTGGATCTTGAGAATTCGTCAAGCTATTTACGACATGTCTTCGCTGTAATAAAAATTTGAATCGATAAAGGGGCGTATTTTATCGTCTTTCTGGGTGTCTTGTCTCGTTATCTGGAACATGAGGGCATCATAAACTGCTGTTGAGACTAAAGTACGCATTAAGATAATTCGTCCGTACGCAGTCATAAGATCAATAATAGTTACTATTGTTTGTTTCCAATAGGAAATGTTTGCGATCTGTTTTCCAAACACTTACCGTACGGTCTTTATCTTAATCAAAAACAGTGTTTCTCAACGTGGTTTCAAATCGGAGTTAAAAATAAATTAAAGCGGGAACAATGGAAAGAAAATTACTGCCGACCTTTCTGTTAAATCACGATTATTTGAAACGCAAACTTGTTTATTTTAAACGATTATCTATTTCCTTGAAGAAACATTATAATTTTAAATTAGCTAATAGAAAATAGATAAAGTAGAACAAGCCAATTAATTATTTCAAACTAACAATACTTATCTATTTTTTTATATTTTTCAGTGTTGTTTGCCAGTTCGCGTGATGAAATTGATTGGTGTAAAAACTCTGATCGCGACCAACGCAGCGGGCGGGCTAAACCCCAACTTCAAGATCGGCGATGTGATGATTGTCAAGGACCACATCAATATGATGGGATTCGCTGGGAACAACCCTCTCCACGGGCCTAACGACGAGAGGTTCGGCCCGAGGTTCCCGCCGATGAGCAAAGCTTACCGGCTTGAGTTCAGGAAATACGCCAAAGAGGTATGTTTGTCAAAGAGGTTCTTTACGAATGGTCCGGTACGTTCGCAACTCATTTCAATGTTGAGTTTTGCGCGCTAATGATATTATTTAATTTCCAAGAACGACTATTGGAACATGATCACGCTTCGAATATATTTTTTTTGTTTTTCTTATCTGGAAATAACTTAATAGCGCTTGACCCCATAGCACCTAAGGTCTTATAATTGTGGGATGGTATGATTTTTATAAAAGACAATACATGACCAGATTGAATCTCATCAGATTGAAACTCGAATCGAAAATAATTTTCACGCGGGTCGCATCGTATCGCCCAGTAAAGAGGTTATCGCCTTCCCAGTTGGTTTGCGTAAATGCGGACATGCGAATTAGCTCGCTTAATTAACCGGAACCAAAACACGTCAATTGAGGACTAATTAAACCAGCATCAGTATCGATTTACATATTTTTTAATCAATCTGACGTTCTCTAAAGCCCGTTGATGAGCACACTTGAACCAGTTTAATTGTGACCAACTTTTACCATAGATTAAGTTTCCATAATTATTTTTTTATACCATTGTCTAACTATTATAAGGTTGAGGTTGATTTCAATAATTGATTCCTACACGATAGACCTTTGCCATAAAATAAGCTGACGAAAAGTGTCACGTGTAAAACCGACTCGGCGGTCATTCAGCAAAAAACAGACCTTTGACCAATTAGAATTAGAAGAAGAGCTTACGAAAGCATAATTAACTTCGGTGTCATTGTATGATCGAGTTATCGTACCATTTCCAAAATCAAAGCCAAACAATAACAAGGAGGAGATACAAAGTTAGAGATAAAGATGATGTTATCGATACCATTTGTTGTTCGCAAAGTGGTTTATGTCATATTGTGGTAGTATTACTATATGTATTACCATTTCAAGCGCAAGGTTATCTCGGGTCGCGATATAATTTACAACTGGTGAGGAAGAAAACAACTCGATTGTTGTAAAAATACCAAAGGCCCGAGACTTCCTGTTTATCTGGTACTGATTGCCCTATATGTAACATACTGCTTATAGATATAGGCTCTACGAAGTTGGCTAAGTCTAGATCTTGGTGGCAGAAACTTTTTGTGGTAATAACTTTTATTACTAACCAGTGGTTTTCCGTACGATTTACTACTTTTCTCGCAATTTTGCCATAAAAAGAACCCAGCCTGTAGTTATGCTAAATACCAACTAATGTTCCCCGCCAAACTTCAAATTGATTCAACATATTAGTCGAAAACAAACCTAAGATAAAGGTACAGGACTCTGGATACACACTCACTCTGATAGATAGAGCATACACCCTTTCTCATTCATTAGTGAGACAAAAATAACACTAACGTATACTACTTTTAATTTCCTCAGGTGGCCAAAGAGTTGAACATGGAAGACATAATTCGAGAAGGCGTGTACACGTGTTTAGGAGGACCTAACTTCGAAACTGTAGCCGAATTATTCATGCTGAAGATGGTTGGAGTCGATGCCGTGGGAATGTCGACTGTTCACGAGGTAAGAATCCAAGTTTCCACTTCTGAGCAAAGGTCTCGCTCGCCATCAGTTTTATATTTAAAACGCTCTATAGCAATAAAACTGTTGAGTGATCTTGACTAACAGGCTGCGATTGGTCAACAATTCATTCATTTTATTTTGGAAGGTTTGGACTAAACTGAATAGACTGTTACGCTAGTTCAGTGTATTGTCAGCACCAGGCCTAGTCTAAGCCTAAAATACTTTTCGCATTTGGTACTAACATAAGTTGCCCCTTGCCACTTGGCATCTTGGCGACCGCTCATCTAGCCTTATCCGAAGGCCTGCGCTGTACTTGGTGTCGGTCTATCGAGTCGCCACAGTGCCTTGTTTGTTTTGTAGTAGATAGACCGCGACAGTAGATAGATAGAGTTTGGATTTGGTGCTTGTTGGTTAGGACCTATTTAAACTCAGAATACACGTATAGTTGTCTGTTTGATGAAAATAAAATTAGGATAAAACACACCTAGTCAAGAGACAATTTCCTTCTGAATACATCTAAGATATAGCGCAAAGGTGCTAATAAAAAACTGCAGATGCAAAATCAGGCTGGATTGTACTTAGCACATATTTGCCTTCAGAAGAATTTTGAGTTTGTTTGATTATTTTTGCAGGTGATAACCGCTCGCCACTGCGACATGAACGTATTTGCGATGTCGCTCATCACCAACGAGTGCGTCACCAGTTACGACGAGGATTCGGAGGCAAACCACGAGGAAGTGCTGGACGTCGGCAGAATGCGCCAGGACATCCTCAGAAAATACGTCTCCAGGCTCGTTAAGAAGTTCGCCGAGTTCGATAACCGATCCCCTTGAAACCCTATGCAATCACACTGGATCTTACAGCTAGCGATCAATGGTTGCTACGTTATTTTGAATCTTCAGACGAATTTATTAGTTAGTGTAGGCAGTTCGTACTTTTAACCTTATGTGAGTTAAAATAAGGACCAATTAGGATAATTGCTGTTTTAGGATCATAAGGATTTATGACATTTAGAAATAGTATAATAGAATGCGATGGATGTAAGTGTGTGGGATGTGATCAGCAATAAAAGACAATAACGCAATAAGTGTGAATTCCTATAGTAAATAGGTTCGTTTATATAACAAATAATATAATGAGAGAAATGTTGAGGTAGGTTGTTGCATAAATAGAATACACAAAGATTGAATTATGTCATAAATAATATAATTATTATTAAGTATGTTAAGTATAAAACAAATATATTTAAGTATTTATTTAAACTTCGCGCGTTAAACCTAGAAACTGTATGCAAAATATATGATATTCAACAGTGATAAATAGACAATATACATAATTATAAACTTAACATGTTGTTATTGTAAATAATTCTAGTTTTCAATGACATAAACATGATTTTAACAAATAATTTCATTTACTTTTATTCACATTATACAAACAACTTCAAAAACATTAAAAAGATTACCAGTCTCATTTTAAACGCCTCCCAAAGTTACTTAGTATTGCACATTTAATTTTTAACTTCACTGAACATACGACGTAACATACACACGTACGTTCGTACGTCTATACGTTTGAAAGACGTTTACAAGGGTGTTTGTAACAATTCACTATGTTCATAACCTAATTTTCCTCGCGTTCGTTTTGGAATCGGTGGAAAAATAACAGTTCAAAATTTCATAATCGTTTGCGTGTTCATGTGTCACACAAGCGAACTATAATTATTGTGGGCAAAAGTGACGATTTCAACTGTTTTCGTTCTCAAAACGAACGCGAGGTTCGTAAATGCAAATAAATTATTTTCTACTAATGTAACGGCTTAAAACAATCTCACAATTTGAAAAACTACTTACCTAATAAGAGATCTTGGTTAGTTGAGCGGGTGCTGCTTTGGCAAGAGGTGAGCGAACTCCTGGCAAGCGTCGTTGATATCAGCGTAGTTGTATTTGAAGCCGTAGTCTAGGACTCTTTTAGGGATCACATGCTGGCCTTTTGTCATGATCATTGCTCGCTCGTGGTTCAGAAGGAAGTTCAGGATCGGCTCAGGCACCGGAAGGCAGGCCGGACGCGAAAGTGCTCGTGCAAATGACTGTGGATTCGAACAAAAAGACTGTATGTAAAAATGCTTGGCATGACCAGATTGGTCTCATGACTACATAGGTACTTTAATACGTTCGGTGCCACCGACTCGCCCTGAGTCCACGTAAATCTTATTCCAGTGCCGACGACTCGCATGGCGAGTTCAGTGTTTTTCAACCGTCAACCGTAAAATGTAGGCGGCATCCGAGAAGACATCATAAAAATCGTAGTGGTTCTGAACGTGTTAAATGACAATAGGGAGAGTTTAACAATTGGGCTGTTTATTAGGGCGTTAGGGCTGTCATTTATCTCAGCCCGTTGTGTCCCAACTCCCATCTCCTTCCATGTATTCCTATTCTACGCTAAGTTGGGCTAATCGGGCTGGAAGATGCAAAGATCGTTACGCCACTTCGTGTATTTTAATGGCAAAACTTTCTCTCGAATTATTTGCGCAGGATGTGCCCATGATTAGAAATGGAAATAAAATTAAGTTTCAACTATTTTTTTACAAACTAGTTTATAATCACGGGATCGAAACTTCAGTTTTTTTATATGTCCGAAAGTTAAACCCATTTATTCAATTCAACCTTCTTTTTTGTGCTCATCTCGTGGAACTCTTATGCAAAACTACATAATGCTTCTAGACCGGTTCCAACTGTCCTTTTCTGTCAGTCATACATAAGCATTTACCAGAAATAAAAGTAAAAAAAAATAAATTTCGCTTTAAATTAGTTCTTACCTTTGTGAAGTCTTCATTTGTAATGACTTGCGGTGCCACACCATTCAATATCCCTTTGACATTATCGTTCTCAATAGCAAAGCAAACAAGCCTCGCGAGATCCTCCAGATGTATCCAGGGCAGGTACTGTTTGCCAGAGCCAATTTTACCTCCCAAACCCATGTAGAACGGCAAAAACATATTTTTTATCATGCCACCCCATCTGCCAAGAACGGCGCCTGACCGAATTATTACCTGGAATGTACAAAATTATATTTCAACATATGATTTGAACTTTACTGAGTTACTGTGATGGTACTAGTGACTAAGAACAAGTCACTTTTGTTAATTGGTATGTTGAACATTAAATTAGACTCATACACTGATTAGGAAAGTTTATATAGGCCTACTTTGGCATCAGAGCTTGTAATATAGCTTGTTAACACTGTGGTTGTGGGAAACACATACCTTGTGGTTTCCTTAGCGCGACGCGAGTGCGGCTGCACACGCCAGGCGCGTAAAAAACAAGGCGTTTGACTATTAGCCGGGTCTGGGGCTAGAGGATTACTAACCGCAGCCAAAGTGTTAAGCTTGGTTCTTTGCTAGCTACAGCTACACCTTGCACTTTTACCAACATTTTCCCAAGACCAAAAGTATTCTACATCTACTTTTGTCTTTACTTTTGGCTGTTCACATTTTGTTATGACCGGCTAAATATAAACAGATAAAAATACAAAGAATAGAGCTGAATTTTATCATGTTTACTCTTTCTTATTGTTCTAACAAGGCTTCCAGAACTGGTTACACTGGTTGGCTCAGCTTATAAATTAGTTTAAAAATAATATCCTAACTTGTAGGAAAATTCTGTTCAAATGGCAGCCAGCCAATCATTTACCCAGTTTTATGAAGCAACTCTTAATATTTTTTGGCACAATTTACACTGTAACTGTAGAATAAATGAGATGAGATGAGTAAATAATAATGCAAAAACCATAAGGCCACTCCTAGTAGGGTTGCAGTAGCTAACTCAATATTAAACAACAGTGTAAAATAAAACGGATCATCAACACAATAGGCCCAAGTTTGAAGGCTTTTTAAGACAGATCTAAATTTTCTAAAACTATTGGCATCCTTGTCTAATGGCTTGCAATGATAAAGACAGATATATTTTTAGTTAGTTTAGATCTGTCTTAAAATGCCTTCAAACTTGGGTCCAATGAAGAAGAAGGAAGGAATACAAAAACAAAAAACATTTTTTTTTTTTTTTTTTTTTAATCTTTTTTTTTTTTAGGGACTTTTAGCCACTTATGCGTAGCCATGTCAGCCCCATAGGTGCTCTCTTTTTGTTTTTTAATTAGAAGTCCGAACACATCGCCTCAAGACTTAAAATAAACATGTTATTTGCCATTACTGACGTCGGTTCACTCAGTATAGATTGAGACAAAAAACATTGTAGATGTTATAAGTAAATAACACTCACAAGTCGGACAGGTGGGTCCACTTGAGCCGCTTTTTCCCATTCAACACATAATCTTGAGAAAAAGTCTATGCCAGTAGAGGGGCTAGTTTCATCATATTTTTCCGTGTCTGAAGGTTTGTAAGCTCCTACACCTGTGATGACGACAAACACTTTTGGTTTCTCCTTAGCATCATTTATAGCCTTGGCTAAAGCTTTGGTTGTGTATATCCTCGAGTTTTGGACATTTTGTTTAAACCTGAAACAAGTTTTAGTGAACTAACATTAACTAGCATTAACTTAGGCGTATAAGAAGTGGGGTGCTAGGTCGGGTAACCTCCTCGTGGTGCACCCTGGGCAACAGCGTGCGGTAATACTGCAGCTTTTATGCAGTATTACCGCACGCTGGCAAATAACCTGACACGGTGGGCCCGCCCGCGTGTCCCTCTGACTAGCAGAGGGCACAGCGTGATGGCTTGGATGGTGGCATTGCTGCCACCAGGGGGGTTTTCCTTGTGCTCCTCGCCGCATATGGGTTGCGGTCGGGAGTGCAAGGAAAGGAGGAGGGTGGACGCTGGAAGCGTGTGCCGCATGGGGCCAACCAGCGGCATACGCTTTCGGCCTACATAGGCCGGGATCTCTCGTTGCCGAGCGTGGTGAAAGCCGTGCTCGGCGGCGAGAGATCGTGGCAGGCCGGGGTCTCCTTCTGCGAAGAGGTGATGACGCAGAAGTTGGCCGCGGAGCGGGTCAGAGAGGATGACGCCCGATCTGACCCGCTCCGGCGCAGACGAGGGAGCGAGGAGGCGGTTCGCCCGTATCCTCGCTCCTCTGCAGTGGGGTTGCCGGGAGAGTCGGGGGACTCTCCCGGCCTGCACGACCCCACACTGACTGTCTGGGGGGTGATCCTGGGGAACAGGGTCACCCCTCCATATACGCGGGGGGCCCTAATCGGGCCCATCGCCGGGGCGAGGTGGCGATTGCCAACGCGACCCCACCTTGCCCCATCTCAGGCGGATGCCGAACACCCCAGTGGTTTTAGTGGGTATGCCGCCGCAGGGCGGAGACTCTCACATAACCACCCTGCCTCCCCCGGGGCGGGCGTGGTATCCATAAAGGATTTCCACTGGGTAAACAAAAAAAAAAAAAAAAAAGGCGTATAAGAAGTGCAAAAGCAAATGTACTCTTGAAGTTATGAACAAGTTTTAACACTCTTACCCTGGGGTCCAGGATTTAGTAAAGTCCATGAACTGTTGACCGGCACAATTGACGACGGCACCAGTGCGAACTGGTAAGCCAGACATCTCTAGCGAGGACCACGACAAATTGCTAGTACCCGGCATCCTAGCTACGTTCATTACGGAGTAGCCATTTTTAGATAGCAGCTCACCGATCTTGCATCCGATAAAACCAGTGCCTCCACCTATTAACAGAGCACCAGGCATTAATAATCTGTACATCGACAGGGAGAAGGCATTTCAATAATAAGTAAAAATGGCTTACCGATTAGGATTTTCGTAGCTGCCATGTTATATAATAATTTAGTTTGGTCAGTATGCTTTAAATTAGGAAAACTATGCAAGTGACCCGCGTTAAGTTTGAAACCTAGGGTCTAGTAAAAACACCCTGCACAGCAGTTTTGTATTCACTTGGAATTTGTTTGTTTTGTTTTTGAAATTTTAGTTTGTTTTTCTTTTTTCCTCTTGAAGCGGATTTTGATTTGACATCACATGTCTTGTACATTTGCCAGAACTGCTGGATGCCAGTGTCAAAGTCAAATCCATGTTTAAAAAATTGCACATGGCAATTTAAAATGATTGCTAATGTCAGAAAACGCACCATCTTGTTTGTTCATCGCCTTGTTGATACCATGTCGGGAAATTTTTCCCCAAATTTAAGTAATTTTCAGAGAGACGAAATTTGTAGGGAAAATAATTTATGGAGGAAGAAAAGCCCGTAGAACGTAATAATGCTCTACCAGGCAGTCCGGCAAAGAAAGTAATCTTATGTAAAAAAAACATTTTTTTTTGTACAATTCCATTTATTTTTATCCTCAATACACAGTTATAAAAAAGTATAAAAATAAATGAAACTATCCCGGTTGCACTTATGAACGAGCAGAGACAGACACCTGCCATACTCTGATAATCTTGTCTGAGTAGCCGGCGAGATTTTAATAAAGGTTCGAAGGTGTTGAGCAAAGCCTGGCTTTTAAAAACATTTGCATTTTTTAGATTTGTTTTACAAAATTATTAAATAAAAATGTTTTTGGCAAATACCGTAGATAAAGATTAAAAAATGATAAAAAAAATGTCTATGCAACAACCGGAGATATTTTAAAATGAGATTTAACAAAGATAGGGCTGGCAGCACTGGTTGTGTTTATCTTTAATTTTTACAGTAGTGTTTTGGTTCGGCTAATCGGCTTCGCAGTCTTCGCACGTTCGCACTCGCAGTTCTTCGCTCAATAGAACCCTATTTAGTTATAGTGGTTTTGTAATACAAATATGACTACAATGATACCTCTGTATGTTGATGGAGGAAAAGCATACATATGGAATCCTGACGGTATTTTGTTTTATGCATTCATTAACATAAAGACATAAGAATAATTAACTCAATATTTGAGACAAACTAATAAATTGTTTTGTTGCACTTGAACAATTATACAATAAATTAATTTGTTATTTGTTTATAGATTGGTACACCCTCCGTTCTAAGTATCGAATATGTGGATCCCTCATCGGAGCAGTTCCATCCTTTCCCAGACAAAATGACTTTTTAGGTAAGCCCAGTCTAGTAGCTTGTTAAATAAGACATAAGTATTATAGGTATGTAAGTATCTAATTATAGTACCTACTAAAGGGGTTGAATACCTATTAACATTGAAATTTAAATATTTATTTATGTCTCATCTTCTGTGTTCTTACTATTGTCTATTTCTATTTCAAGGATTACCAATGGCATTAATGTCAGAAGAAGCTGCCCTGCTGGTTGATAAAGGGATCTGTGAGCTTTATGAACTCCCTGATTTAACCAAATTACCTTCACAACAACAAAAAGAATATATGAAAGCGCTTGAAGAAACGTTTGTATTACTTATTAATTTATTCTAGTAAAAAAGCTTTCTGCACTTACAATTACCTCTCATTCAACATATATTATTTATTATTATTATTATATTACATCTTTAAAATTCTTTCTATACTGTAAGGCTCTATAACTGAAAGTACAAAACATATTATTTCAGAGTAAATAATGAGCAAGAAGAAGCTCTGAAGCAAACAAGAATAGTAAAGTTATCACAAATGATTGAGTGTATTATGGCTGGGAAACAAAAGAAGCTGCTGGCGAAGGGACTGCATGGTAAGTTTGTTACCAGCCAAAAACATCTAATAGGTCTGTGTGAACTCACATGCTGGTTCCCTTTTCGAAAGTGACCACAAAAATTTGCTTTATTATCTCTCATATTGGTATCTCAATGTGGAGTGTTATGCCTGAGACATTGATACCTTGCCTGCTTTAAAGCATAATAATAATAATATTATATTAGTTCATAATATTTTTCTTTGGTACCCTTAGGGCTGGAATTCTAGATTATTTATTATTTACTAGCGGCCCGTCCCGGCTTCGCACGGGTAGACTTTGGGATAAACGTAGAGTAAATTGAAATCGGTCCAGTCGTTCACGCGTGATGGCGTGACCAAAGGTGTTGAGAATAATTATAGGAACTCTTTGTTATAACCTCTATTCTCATGCTATTGCGTAACTATAGCAACCGCCTAGGCAATAGGTTTTCATAATAATGTACCTACTACTACTACTTACTAGATATCCAACAAAAAAAATACTGTTTGCAATAATTGCCATGTGCGGGCATACAAAACAGTAGGTTGAGAACTCTTTTCCAATTACCGGATTTCTATCATCTATCACAGCTGTCCCAACGCTCGCGCGGTTTGCCTCTAATAATAATATTATGGGATGCTCCCTGTTTATGTGTTAAGGTAAATTTTTTTAGAATGTTTTTAATATTAGATAGATTGTAATGTGGTAGGGCTCTTTTGCAGAGCCCGCCTGGGGAAGTACCACACCTTTGCCAGTTATTCCACCGCCAAGCAGTAATGTGCAAACATTACTGTATTCCGGTTGGAAGGGCATTGTTTCCAGTGAAATTACAGGGCAAATGGGAGATTAAACAACTTATATCTCAGGGTGATGAGTGCAGTGCTGTGCCGCGCAGGGTCTTGAATTTTGCGAGTTCAAAATTCTGGGCGGCGCAGACTTGCTTTGGGCAAACGTGACGTTTAACATCAGGCGAACGATTTGCTCGTCTCGTCACTCAATTACATAAAAAAAAAAAAGTGGTACTCTGTTTCCAAATTGCAGATGTACGTTTGGACAAAGAGGCGCTGTTGCAAGAAGAAATAAATAAGCTTCCAAAGTTGTCTCCAGCTCAAATGCTTGTGCATCTGCCCACGGAATCATTTCTGAAAACAGGTAAATACGATCAGTAAAAAATAATTACATAAAACCTCCTAAATGCGAAGTTTTGTAAGAATGTATGGATGGATGTATGACATGTATTTGTTACTCTTTCACGCAAAAACGGTTGAACCATCGATCTAATCCGACTTCGGTGTCGGTGGGTTGAACGGATTTACATGAAATTTGGAATGAAACCTTCATTCATTCATGGTCTGGATTGACAGCTACTTTTTATCCCAGAAAACACGGGTGAAACCACAGCTAGTAAAACTATAATTATAAAGTGTGGAAGTAACTCTATTTCTGCTTCATCTGTTTTTTTTTTCTTTTTTTCTTCAACTGTTTCAATTGCTGAATTGATTTACAGTGAAATTTGTAGTGTTGAAGTGAAACAGTGCGTGCATTTTTTATCTGCATTCAGTATTAATTACAATACTGTTCTTTTTTCATTTGAAGTAAATAACATTTTAAATAACATACGAAGTAAAAACTGCCCTTCCTTGAATATGTTATAGTAAAGGTACATCTAAACGGGCCATATTTTACGACAATTTGTAGCTACAATTATTGGCAAACATTGCCCAGCCATCAAAAAAACATTTTAGTGCATTTTATGGCTGAGCAATCAATTGCAGGCAACATGTTGCAATATGGCTGCAATAGTATGGCCTTTGATTCAGAACCCTTTAATGAGCCACACAATCCAGCAACAATGGCCGACGAAATGACGCTCATCGCAGCCGCTTACATTGTTTTGGCAGAAAAACGACAGACCAAGTATTAGTCATTTTAATTTATTTTCAAAACAACACAAGAATGACAGCTGCTGACAGCACAGAATATCGCCACACCTCAGATATATAGGTACACGATGGACGTCGCAGCACTCGCAGCACACTTCACGTCGCGCAGAAAGTAAAACGCAAAGTACTTCACGTCGC
Organism: Alcis repandata; assembly: GCA_949125135.1. Lineage (NCBI taxonomy): Eukaryota > Metazoa > Arthropoda > Insecta > Lepidoptera > Geometridae > Alcis > Alcis repandata. The sequence continues at coordinate 6,940,570 of OX421234.1, forward strand.
AGGGAGAAAGGGACGCGCATATACAGTAAAACAGAACAACAATATAGATGGCCCAGATATATTGCAGTATTTTCGATTGCGAGGCGATCGTTCGGCCACACGCCGGCTACACATAAAAACATTTAGACATACCAAAAAATATGTGGCTATAATGCCGGGCCATCCTTAAAATATTGCATAGTGTGGCTGGTATTGCTAGCAATGTTGCCGGCCACAGTATTGCAGCCACAAATTGTCGTAAAATATAGCCCGTTTAGACGCCCCTTAAGAATAATATTTATTTTTCTCAAATTTTTTTTACAGTTATGCCAAATAGTATTGAAACTTAGATAATGACTTATTTAGTCCATGACGTGTATCACCTACACTAAATATTACTCCTTGTGTTGTAGGTGTCTACTAACCTTCTTCTTTTATACATTATACAAGGTTATTCATAAAGGGTATGCCAAGCCGAAAAGGGCTCACAGGACTCATCATTATGAAAAACTTTTACTATTGGACCAACCCAAAATTCGCCAAAAAAAAAAAACAGCTCTCCATAGGAAAATGTCAATGACACTCGACAAAATGTATGGAACAGCTGATTCTGGGTTGGTCCCATAGTAAAAGTTGTTCATAATGATGAGTACTATGAGCTCTTATCAGCTTAGCATACCCTTTATGAATAACCCTGTATAAAGCAGAATACCTAGTTATACTTTATTGATCTCTGCTAAAGTTAATTTAGTTGATTCAGACATTGACTTGTGATTTGTGATGTACATATTTGATTTCAGAGAAGACCAGTGTTGGTGTTAATGTTTTAAATCCCAGTATAGTGGAGGGTGAGGGTCTCATCAAATATGCAATCTTCAAGGACCTTTGGGAAAAGAAGTACCATATTACAAGTGGATCTAAATTTGGGTCAGATTATCTAGTGTATCCAGGTAAAATATACATTACAAACTATATACAGGGTTATTCATAAAGGGTATGCTAAGCCGAAAAGGGCTCATAGTACTCATCATTATGAACAACTTTTACGAAATTCGCGAAAAAAAAATCAGCTGATCCATAGAAAAATGTCAATGACACTTGTGTGAATCAATTTTTTTTCGCGAATTTCGCGTTGGTCCCATAGTAATAGATGTTCATAATGATGAGTACTGTGAGCCCTTTTCGGCTTAGCATACCTTTTATGAATAACCCTGTAGTGTGCACTGTCTCAAGGTAGTGCTAAGAAATATTCTGCCTCCTGACAATAACATTGTAATAAAAAACCGGCAAAGTGCGAGTCGGACTCTTGCACTAAAGTTTCCTTACCATTATCTAGAAAAACGGCAAAAAAATCATGATTTTGTACGGGAGCCCCCTTAAATATTTATTTTATTCTGTTTCTTAGTATTTGTTGTTATAGCGGCAACATAAATACATCATCTGTAAAAATTTCAACTGTAACTATCACAGTTGAGACGCAGATGGATGGACGAACAGCTAAGTCTTAGTAATTGGGTCCCATTTACCCTCTAGATACGGAAAGCTGCATATAAAGTTTGCTGTTTTTTCTTTCAATATTTTAGTATATTGCCTAGCAGCTAACATTAACACTTTGACTGCGGCTAATAATCTCATGCGCTTGCTCCAGGCGCGGCTAATAGTCAAACGCGTTGTTTTACGCGCCTGGCGTGTGCAGCCGCACTCGCGTCGCGCAAAGGAAAACACAAGGTATGTGTTTCCCGCAGCCAAAGTGTTAAATGAGTAAACTTGATCCGTTTTGTTGACAGTTTTTATTCTAATTTTTAAAATGTTATTGCAACTGTTAGTAGTGTAGTAACATAAATGAAAAGTCAGATATGTTACATCTTCACAAGTTTATTCCAATCTGCTATGCTCTGTTGCAGGAGATCCAGTCAAGTTCCATGCTTCACACATGGTTCGGTGTGTGGCTCAAGATACAGCATTCAACACACCAAATTATGTGGCTTTTGGGAGATTGGCGGTCGCTGTGAATAAGTTAGCAGTTTATGCATATTGTAGCAATAATACAATAGAATATCAGACATTACAGTGGCATGATAGCATTAATTAATACTAGTTAATGCAGATTGTAATATATTCTTCTTTCTTAATAAATATAAATTAAACACAAATTAAAACAAATTCAAATAACGCACCCCTGGCTGTATCCGGTGGAAAGGTGCCTATCACCTATCACGTTGGCAGCGTTGCCACGCTGGATGGCTACGGCTAACCTTTGCACCAGGTACGAGCCAGAGTGGGTGTCACCAGTTTCCTCTCTCAACTTCCGCCCTATCTCACTCACCAAACCCTTGGCCTCAGAGCCCCAGCAGCCCATGATCTCCACGGCGATGGGCACAAAATAATGTTGTGACTCCAACGCCGCATACTTCAGCCACTTTTTCAAAGCAGCGTCCTCCGCAGCAGCTGCTGGAGAGAACGGTGCGACACCGATGACTGGCAGCGAAATTGCTGAAGCAAGTTAGGCACCTGCCGTTTTTCCACGGCACCAGGGTCAGCCCGTCCAGTTTCTTACCATCCGACCTGCTAAGACCAGGTGGCTCCAGCACGCACGGGACGTCTGCCGAAACGAAGGTTCTCAGGGCTATGTCGTTAAGAGCATGGCAACGACGACAACTCAAAGCATGATGGCCATCAGCCTCCACCATGGAACCGCAGGTGCATACCGTACAACCTTGCACGATTGCACAATCGTTGCCCAGCAGAGTATTTTCAAGAAAAAAAGAAAATAATGGCATCATATTTTAGAATTCTTTTTCCGGGCGGACAATGAGGCGTTTTTAAAAAAAAAGATAATTTTAGTTCCAAAATGCGTGGATCCTGGTAAATAGATAATCTGAGTCCTGGTCATGTCCCGCCGGGACATGACCACGACATGACCATGACATGTTCCATCTCTTGAGATACCGGGACAAGAGATGGAACTGTCCAAGGCTATATCACTTCTAAATGGGTCAAAAGCCCGACGCCTCTCCACTATAAAAACAAAAAAATTCTAATATGACATTTAATGGCTTTTTACTACTGTCAATCCTAACCATCTGTTATGTCAGGCTGTTACTGTCACTTCGTTGGTTTGGTTGGTTGCCATCTTTGTACGTTTTGGTGATTTCATGCATTTTTTTATTTCACTTGCATTTAATATCTAAGCTATAAACAAAATAAATAACAAAATGAATGATCCGGAGTTAGATAGAATTAGACAACAACGGCTTGCACAGCTTCAAAACCAGCAAGGGGTACGTATTATTCACTATTGCCATAGGTAGAGGTTAGGAAAGAATGCACTTGTCTCAGTAAACAATACTCTAAAAACTTAACGGTTTGAAAACCTTTGTGCGATGTTTGCTAGGAAGTAATTCTAGTTCAAGAGTAGTGTATTATTGCACTTTCAATACTAAAGAATCGCATATATAGGTACATTAAAATAACCAGATTTACTTCTAAATATTTCAGGGTATGGGTGATTCTGGCCATGGCAAAGCACAAGAAGAAAATAAAAGGCAAGCAATGGAAGATGCGAAACACTCAATACTTGCTCAAGCACTCAGTCAAGGTGCAAGAGGGAGACGTAAGTAATAGTTTTTGGTAAACTACACCTTTTATGATCTGACTGCCCACAAAGCAAAAAGTTTGTGAGGGCAAAACTACTAAAATGCACTACCTTCTTTTTTAGTTACTATTTTACCTACACTGGTGAGTATGAATAGAATATTCATGTAGATTACGTATTCTTATTTCAGTGAACACAATAAAAATAAGTAGACCGGAGAAGGGTGCTATGGTTGAAAATATGATCTGTAGAATGGTGCAAACAGGACAGATACGAAACAAAGTTACAGAAGAAGAACTCATCCAAATGCTGGAATCGCTCAATCAACAAATGCCTAAGTCATCTAGCACCGTGAAGTTTGACCGGCGTCGCGCAGCCTTAGACTCTGATGATGATGATTTCTAGAAGACTTCCAGAGCCATCCAGTTTTGTGAAGTTCGATGGCCATTGTCTCTAAATTTAGATGGCGATAATTTTGGACAAATTAACACTTTGGCTGCAGCTAGTAATCACATGCGCTTGCCCCAGGCGCGGCTAATAGTCATAAGCGTCGTGTTTTAAGCGCCTGGCGTGTGCAGCTGCACTCGCGTCGCGCAAAGGAAAACACAAGGTATGTGTTTCCCGCAGCCAAAGTGTTAAGCAATGTCTTAACACACAAAATGAATTTGTATCTAACACAGCTATTTAAACCTAGTGCCTGGACTTATTATTATGCTGAACAAGAAATAGTTTTGTTTACAAATAATTCATTTGCTTTTAGCTAGCTAGAGTTTTGCATGTGTATTAACTTTATTATTATATAATCCGTGTATTCTTAAAAGACCTCAATAAGAATAGAAAACTTGATTTATCTCAGTAGTTCAAAACTGTTACTGTTCCTTACATATCAGCTTGAACTCTTTGGCTGCGGCGAGTAATCACATGCGCCAGCCCCAGGCGTGGCTAATAGTCAATCGCCTTGCTTTTTTACGCGCCTGGTCTGTGCAGCCGCACTCGCAAAGGAAAACACGGTGTGTGTTTCCCGCAGCCAAAGTGTTAAGCTATAATGCCTGCAGAGTGCCTTTGCGTCTACATGCTTTGATTGCTGTTGAGCATGCATATGATATTATTGTAGGTCTGTACTTCTTTTCTACTATTACTACAACATATAATTTGATATCAATCTAATGTAACTAAATTAAAGAGATATTTATAGTATCTGATAATTTTTTTATTCATAATTGGTTTTACCCACATAACAAATCCCTGAGGTCCTAAACATTTTTCTTTTAGTTATAACTATGCAAAAAAATATGCCAATCTGTTGATACTCAAAGATAAAAAAACATACACACATAAATTTATTAATCTAGTAGAAAAAACGTTACTTTAAGTATGGAGGTATTGTAGGTAGTTGACTTGCTTTAAATACAAATAAGTTTTATTTTAAACAAAGTCATTTTAATTTAATCTTAATTGTGATAGAAATCAACAAAATACTTATAGAAAAATAGACAACACTACCTGATTTCGGATAGTTTGGAGAATTAGTCATTATTCTGCGGTTGTCGCGCACATTGCTATGTTAAAAATAAAAAGCCTGAAATTATTTGTTACTCGTATGTTACAAAAAAGAAATAAAATTGTGTAAGATATATAACTGCTTTGAGATCACAATTATCATTAGCTAGCTTTACTTATTAATTGCGTAGTTATTTTTGGGCTCTATGGTTCTCCATTCTACCGATGGAAATATTCAAGGATATGATACTGTTGAATACTGGGTTATAAGGAAAGGGTTTGCAAAGCCGAAAAGGGCTCACATAAATCAACAACTTTGAATACGGAACCAACCCTGAAATCGAGAAAAATAAGCAGTTTCATAGGTACATTTGGTTGAGTCATAGACATTTTCTATGGAACAGCTTATTTTTTGTAGTAAAAGTTGTTTATAATGATCAATACTGTGAGCCCCTTTCGGCTAAGCGTACCCTTTCCTTTTAACCCAGTAAACGGTCTACATATACGGAGTACCTAGGTATACAGAGACATAAGTAGGTAAGTACAGAAAAGGTTTACGATCGTGTTCGGTATTCATACCGTACATGAATCTGAACGGTTGAATTCATAATATACCTAGTATATTTTGGGAAGTGGACATTGTGGAACGAAACGGGCATTTGTAAGGGTTTTCGTACCGTCCCGAAGTATCTGTGGTGAACGCTCTGTTTATTGTAGAAATACATTTTGTGGATATAAGTACCTACCGACTCGTCGCGGTGTGACGCTCGACGACTGACCCGACGTTAAAGTTTAAAAACAGTGAAATTATTTTATCACCTTAAAAAAAATCCTAAAAATCCTTTCGGCCGCCTATGTAACTGTAATTTGTAACCGGTTACAAACGAAGAAAATGGTCTCTTTTCTCGTTACCAGTTACAAACTAGTAAATATTTCAATGGATTAGAAATATTTTAAATAGTTACAATGAAAGAATTTGTTCTTATTTTGTAGTAAAGTTATCAAAAACGATCTTCTGTTCTTTTCAGGCTTCTATATGGACTTCCCCTTAGAGCTCTGCCTCATTAAGACGCCATGGCGACGTCGCCAGCGGCGCAGGCCTGGCTACTTCTGGCATCCGAAGGTCGCCAAGTCGAGTGGCCATGGAGTCTCGACAGTCAGTTCGTTTACGTCGTCAGGAATGGATGTAGAAGAAATCGCAGTTCTTTGTTATCTGAAATCGTCCAAATTGGCGGCTGACTGGCGACTGAGTGAGCGAGGTGCAGTTTACCGTGTACATTATAGTGGCAACGTCGCCAAGCCGCCAGAGTATCCAGAAGCCACGTAGAGAACTGTAGCTCGTGGCCACGCTTCCAATTTGGCGACGTTACCAAACCGTCGCCAAGTGAGTTAGGTACCATACATTTCAATATTAACTGCTTGGATACGTAGCCGGCGACGTCGCCATGGCGTCTTAATCAGGCAGAGCTCTTAATTACAGAAAAGATAGGTGATTGCAGTCTCAGATGCCTATACAATATCATAACTCTTACACACACACACACACATACATTATCATCATCATAATTTTATACATTTGGCCGTTTGATTATTTTTTACCTATTACGATTTTCTAATTGTCTAATCCTGACTTGTTATTTGATAACTCCGATAAGTATTGAAAAAAACATTCAGCTCATGCTATGTGCGTAAGCACTGGATAGTGGATAGGGTTTAGTCGTGTTATCGTGTTAAGTAATTACATTATCAGATGGGCAAGGAAGTTATAAAGATGATTGTCGTTCTTTAAGTCTTAGTGTCTTGGTGGTTTCCACGATGTGGGCTAAAGCACTACTTGTAGTGTGCCTGGGTGTGCCCCTGATCTTCGCCGGGGAGTCGCCTAATGCAGAAACTGTTAAGAAAATCATAAATGCGAGGGGCGCGCGCTACTCGGACAATCTTATTGAAGATGCCAACCTTGACGTGGTAAGTATAAAATATATATATACTAGCTGCACCCGGCGCTTTCACCCGCTATTTTTTTTAATTTTAAACCTTCCCTGAACTTTCACAAATATTTCAAGATCAAAATAAGCGAAATCGGTCCTACCATTCTCGAGTTATAGCCAGACAAACGAACAGCGATTCATTTTTATATACCTACTCGTATAAGATATACAATATGTCCGGTTTCCGATGTCCGATACTTTAAGGGGTTAAAATGCAGTTAATTTTATCGACAAATCACGGATTTTTTTTTATTTTTCTCCATCAATAAAAAAATGGCAGCACTTTTAAAAAATTGTTAGCGAAGCATAGGTGCTTGTATTAATTTAACAATATCTACCCAAGTAGAAGACTTACAAACACAAAAGTGGTCTCAAATGTTAGTTAATAGTGTAGACAGTAAATCTAGATTCAAATTTTATTTTTTAATGTTTCAGTATTATTAAAAATAATTTTTGTAAAAAATAAATTGGACAACAAATTGATGTTTTTTTCAGATTATTAGTTTTAAAAAAAAAAACCAATGTGTTAACCAATTTTATTTATTTATTTTTTTAATAATACAGGATATTTGCTATAAATGTACATTTAAATCTTAACTGTGAGTTAGATAGTTTAGGAGCTATGACAGTGTAAACATACGTACTTGAAAAGCGCGCATACCCCAGCAAATGAAATAAAACAAAAAAAATAAAATAAGAGATAATGAGAAAAAAAAAATCCGTGATTTGTCGATAAAATTAATTGCATTTTAACCCCATAAAGTATCGGACATCGGAAACCGGACATATTGTATATGTTTTATTCTGCTATAGGGTTGTGTTTGACCGCCATATAATACGAGTATGTCTAATTAAAGCTATAAAATATGTCTGCTAAATTCGGGAAACACCAAAATACCAGCGGGGAAAGTTAGAAACGTATCCTTAGTAGGTAGGTACCTATCGGGACATGTTTGCGGTAAGTCGGATGATATTTATTTCAAAACCGGAAGTCAAATCGCAAACGAATTTGCGACTGACAAGTACATAGTTCGCTTCAAATGTGATTTCGCAACCCTTTTTAGAACTTCGAAATATTTATAATACAGACCTTTAACCGGATTTGCTAATTTTTGAACTTAAAAATTGTATCGTTATGTAAAACTCAATTTTAATTTAATTTTTAAGTTGATTTTAAGTTTTCAACGGCAGATACGAAAGTTGTGGAGCTAACTTACACCATACATTATACCCTACGTACAGGGTTATAAGCAAAGGGTATGCTAAGCCGAAAAGTGTTCTTAGTACTTACTCATCATAATTTATTACGTGATTTCAGAGTTGGTCCCATAATAAAAGTTGTTCATAATAATGAGTAGGTACCTACTATGAGCCCTTTTTGGCTCAGCGTACCCATTTCTTATAGCCCTGTTTATACTGTACTAATTAATGTACACGTACAGTCACTGTGAAAGACCGAACCCTTCGCTTTGTTCGGTTACATTTAAACACCATTCTCGCGTCACATTTCCAAAGCCTAGCCGCAGGCGGAGCTTTACTTACTCTTTAGCTATGAGCACGAGATATTCGAAGTTACTACGTACGTGCATACGTTACATTACATTTTATCGTTTTAGAGGTATGGAACTCACTGCCCGCGTCTGTTTTTCCTAGAAAGTACAACCCGGGGGTGTTCAAAAATAGAGTGAATAGGTTTTTCCTAGGCAAGCGTGCTACATCTTCGACCACATCGTCACTTCCCATCAGGTGAGATTGCAGTCAAACGCATGCCTAGTCCGATGTAAAAAAAAAAAAATAAAAAAAATATATTTAAAAAAATGAATCAGTGTTCGCAGCGGCGGCCTTACCCATTGCGAGGCCCCTGGCAGCAGCAGGTCTTTGCGAGGCCCTTTGTCTTTCGTGGAAAGTATGTGATGCGAAAGTAGGTCTGGTGGTTTGGTTTAGGTATTTGTCGTGTTTGACGAGAAATGCTAGTTATAAATTTTTTTTTAAAAATAAAATTTGAGTTTTCAAATATTTTACAATGAAAGATTTTCACCCCATTCCATTCACACTAGCGATTCTCACGAGCGATTTCTCAGCGATGCGAGAAGTGTTTCAAGGCGCGATATTCAAGTACTAGGTACATAATGAAATTTTCAATTATGTTTTGTATGAATGAATGAAACTAACTTTATTTTCTTAATAAATAAGAATTAAAGTTAAAAGTTTTAATTCTGACTAGATACATTTTTAACAAATATTTTTAAATATTAGCTTGTGTTGTTGCGCGAGGCCCCTCCAAGCGCGAGGCCCTGTGCGATTGCACAGTTCGCACCCCCCTAAGGCCGCCACTGAGTGTTCGTTTGGCTGGCTATAACTCAAGAGCGGCTGGACCGATTTCGCTAATTTTGATCTTGAAATATTTGTATAAGTTTAGAGAAGGTTTAAAAGTAAAAAAAAAAAAAACAAACAGTGGATGAAACCGCCGGGTGACAGCTAGTTTGTGATATTTTTTTATTTGTCTCGTAAGTTCCGCATCACTTTGAGTCAGCTGAATTTAATCGATCGAATTAATCTGAAGGAAGATAAGACTATACAGGGTTATAAGCTTATAAGGTAAAGGTATGCCAAATAAAGGGCTTATTGTACTCGTCATTATAATTGACTTTCATTATGGGACTAACCTGGTAATAGAGAAAAAATACGCGGTTCCATAAAACAAGTTACGAGTAATTATGAAAATATTTTTAAATATAAGCTTTTATGGCATTGTCATCGAAGTTACATACGTATACCAAATTTCAGCTCAATCGGACATCGAAAAGTGGTTCAAAATTGAGTTGCAAGATTCTACCCGAACTAATATACACAAGTTATAAAAGCTTTTAATTAAAAAATGTTACCTAATGACTCGACAAAATGTTGACATTTTTCTATGGAACAGCTGATATTATACCCACTATGAGCCTATTTCGGCTTGGCATACCTTTTTATTATAACCCTGTACAGATATGTTACTTAGGTAATTCGTTTTTAGGGTCCTGAACCTCCTTCGGGGAAGAACCCGTAAGGCGAGACTACGGTGTTTGTTTGTAACAGCCAATTATTTGATTTGCACTTCTTGGTTTTAGCCCGAGCTTGTGAGGAAATACCGATACCCCCTAGAAGTCCACGAGGTGACTACTCCCGATGGCTACATCCTGACGATGCACCGCATACCTCACGGGCGCGACAACAACAACGTTTCTGGAAATAAGCCTGTGGTTTTCCTGATGCATGGACTGTTGTCGTCTTCGGCTGATTACGTGGTCATGGGGCCTGGCTCTTCGTTCGGTAGGTTACTCATTACCTGGACATATGTATATTATGTATGTATAGGTAGTTGATGTAAAATTATAAGCGAGTCAATTCCTAGGTAATTCTGTAGGAGTTTGTGTGCGCTATAAGAACTAGCTTTTTCAACCACTGAATCTTCATATTCTCGGCGCAATTACTCGACTACTTCAGACAGCAATATGTTAGATGCTCACCGCTTCACTTTTACTTTTTAAACTTTCCTTTTCTTCAACTAGACGTTCATTTAAAAGGGTTTTAAATTTATGGTTGGTAATCTAATTCTAAACATAGTCCACACATTTTCGTTTGGCTAATTTTTATACTCGTTTCCAGGATACATCCTCGCTGAACAAGGTTATGATGTATGGATGGGTAATGCTCGCGGCAACTATTATTCACGCAAGCACCTTTCGTTGAACCCAGACGGTATCTTCAACACTAGGTTCTGGGAGTTCTCTTGGGATGAAATAGGCAACATCGACCTGCCGACCATGATAGACTATGCTCTCGCTCAGTCGGGGCAGTCCAGACTGCACTACGTTGGGCACTCGCAAGGAACCACGGCCTTCTTCGTGATGGGATCTTTAAGGCCAGACTACAATGCCAAGATAGTTTCCATGCATGCTCTGGCGCCTGTGGCTTTTATGGCAAACAACAGAAATCCACTTCTCTGGTTCATATCTCCGTATGCAAATGATATAGAGGTTTGTTCTTTTGTATCTTATTTCTATGTCGCAACATCTGCACACCTTTATGAAGCTATTGCTTGTTGCGGGTTTTTATGTGGCTTCATAAGTCAATGTGACAAAATCGGGTCGTTAAGAAATACCTTCAAGATCAATGCTAAAGTGACCATTTAACCTATATAATGTTGTTTTTTGTAGAGAATTGGGTCTTTGCTGGGTATTGGCGAATTTTTGCCAAACAGTGCAATCATGACTTTGGCTGGACAAGCCGCGTGCAGAGACGAGGTAGTCTTCCAGCCTCTATGCAGCAACATTCTCTTCTTGGTCGGTGGATGGAATGAAGCTCAACACAATGCGGTAAGATCTACTTGGCTTATTTTTTCTCATTATCATTATACACAGCTAGTCTTTCTTATCCCACGCTGATTTATTGCTACTACCTTTATCTCTTACTAGCTGACTCGTGCCCACTTCGTTGGGCATAATGTTAATTAAACCCGAAGCCATCGCGCGCCGTCCGGACCGTTTTTTCTCCGATTCACTTTGCAAAACGGACTACCACGTAAAAGCCTTTTTATTTTTCGGTTTTTTATATAACTTTTTTTTTTTTTTTTTTATGCAATAGAGTGACGAGACGAGCAAATCGCTCGCCTGATGTTAAACGTCACGTTTGCCCATAAACAGGTCTGCGCCACCCAGAATTTTGAACTCGCAGAATTCAAGACCCTGCGTGGCACAGCACTGCGCTCGTCACCCTGAGATATAAGTTGTTTAATCTCCTATTTGCCCTGTAATTTCACTGGAAACAATGCCCTTCCAACCGGAACACAGTAATGTTTGCACATTACTGCTTGGCAGTGGAATAACTGGCAAAGGTGTGGTACTTCCCCAGGCGGGCTCTGCAAAAGAGCCCTACCACTACAAACTTATGACACTCAGCAATAATGTGGCTTTCTATTGGTGAAAGAATTTTAAAAATCGGTTCAGTAGATCCCGAGATTACCCCTTACAATTTAACAAATATACAAACACACAAACTTTACTTCTTTATATATTAGTATAGATTACCTTATCTGATTTGGGGCCGCCTACTGGGGTTTAGGTTTGATCTGAGAATAAACATAAATATCATCACTCTTTCCAGCGTCGGCTCTAGCCCTTGGCCAGGGTAGAGCAATCACTCACCACAGTAAAAAAAAACTAAACTAAACTCTTCCACTAGAAAAATAGCTTGAAAATATTCAACGCTTTTGGCATTTTGGCGCCCTTTTCTGACGTCTAGAGCACCGGAAAAAAACCTTTCCTCTCACTCTACTCTAGGGTTTGTGCTGACTCTAATTGCTAGACCCTATCATAACTTGTGTGATTTCAACTCTTCCCTCTCACACAAATTACTGTTCTAATAAGAGACAATGAACAGATAATATCGCACAGGCCAGATACGGTCCCTGAATTAGTGATAGATACTCGTAGATAGATAAACTCTTTATTGTTCACACCATAAATTACAAACAAAAGGATGAGAATAAGGATGATGATGATTGTATAAAGATGATAGTGATTTGTTTTTTTTATGATTTCTTACTGCATTTTTTTCTAGACCATGATGCCAGTGATATTCGGCCACGCACCCGCCGGCGCCGCGGTGCGTCAGTTCGTCCACTACGGGCAGAGTATTGCGGACAAGGGTTTCCGTCGTTACGACCGCGGCAGCTGGCTCGCTAACAGGAGAGCGTACGGCTCCATCAGGCCTCCAGACTACGACCTGTCCAGAGTGACCACGCCAGTGTTCCTCCATTACTCCGACAATGATCCGCTAGCGCACGTCAACGATGTCGACACCTTGTGGAGACAGCTCGGACGACCGATTGGAAAATTCCGTGTGCCTGATAGCAAGTTTAGCCATTTGGACTTCTTATGGGGCATCGATGCTCGGGAACTTATCTTCGATAGAGTTATCAATCTTATAAAATCAATGGATATCAATGGACTTGATGCGGTTGTGTCTGAACTTAATGAAGTGTAGGTAAGTAGAAATGATGGAAATTCGTATCTACCTATCTATTTACTTAGGCTTAAAAGTTTCCAAATTGTACAGATATTTTTCTCTAGCTATATAAGTAGATCTATATTCTGTGGGGTTTTAATTTCAAGAAATTAATATACTCGTAGGTACATACGATTCATGCTCAATGTTTATACATGCGATGAAATAAATGATTTTATTAACAACGTAATTATTTATCTACTAAACTAATAGGTATAATAATATTATATATTAATCTTAATATATACCTATAAATTACGTGTCACGTTGTTTGTCCGCTATAGACTCCTAAACTACTTAACCGATTTCAATCAAATTTGCACACCGTGTGCAGTTCGATCTAACTTAACAGATACTCGTAGGATAGCTCACATCTCAATTTATAGTGTCTACCCGTGCGAAGCCGGGACGGGCCGCTAGTCATACATATTTATATAAAATTCTCGTGTCACAATGTTAGTTACCATACTCCTCCGAAACGGCTTGACCGATTTTTATGAAATTTTATATGCATATTCAGTAGGTCTGAGAATCGACTACTATCTATTTTTCATACCCCTCAGTGATAAGGGTTGTCTACCCCTAACATTTATTTTTATTTTTTGGACAACATTTTTATTTTTTTATAATGTGGCTTATGATGTGGCATTATGAAATACATGCAACCCTAAATTTTCACCCTTCTATCACCAACCCCTTTTTTTAATAGTCACTAGAAATAATTTATATGGCAAAACAACGTTTGCCGGGTCAGCTAGTATAATATAATATGTAATAGGTACATCCGTATATGTTGGTACTAGGTATTTTATGCTCAATTATCTGTTTATTTAATTACGTTTCGTAGATATACATGATTATGTAGATTGTTCGGATTTAAGAGATAAAGTATGATAACTTATTTGATTGCTTTAAATTAAATCCGTAAGTGAACAGATTTATGTATATGCAAAGTACCTAGGCAGGTACCTAATAGTTTATTTGACGCAAAAGCCTACTAATACCTATTTATCAATAACAAAAATTATAGATTTCTTTTATAATTTTTATAGAATTGTGGGAAATAATGGAAAATGATTTATTAAAGACAGTTATTAAGTTATTAAAAGTCGGATATTAATATCCATATTTTTTAAGTTAAATCTTACTTAGCTTTTAATTTTTTTTAACTTTATTTCCGTATTCAAACTATTAATTTAGGACAAGCTACATACTATATAGTCTTGTAAAGTTCCAAGTTAAATATGCGAGTAGGTACATATCTAATCAACTTTTTGGTTCAAGCTAGGTTGTTTGATCAACCATCTAGTTGTTTGATCCCACTTCACTTTCCGAATCGGCTCTATGAGAATCGAATAAAGCTTTACAGATTTAGATGAAGTGAAGGTATCCCGATAAAAACAGTTCGTTTAGGACTACGGGTAAAAATGTGTGGCGTAGCTACTTAGCTATAGGTATCTTACCCAACCAGCTGTTATGTACCTATACAGGGTTAAAGTTAAAATATCAATGACACTCGACTAAAAGTATGGAAGAGCTGTTTTTTTCGCGTTTTTAATGTTAGCCCCATGGTAAAAGTTTTTCACAATGATAAGTGCTATGAGCCCTGTTCGGCGTAGCATACCCTTTCGTAATAACCCAGTATAAGAACTAGCCTTTTCAACTAACATACTTCTTACAACTACTATTACTTTTTCATATTCTCGGCGCAATTACTCGATTACTTCTGACAGCAATATGTTATAACTTAGAACGTAGGTATAGATACCTATAACTAGATTGATACTTTACCTATTCTGTATCTATTCCTTCTACGTCGTTCATTTGATAAGACACTATTATTTACCATTTTTTATTAAAATACCTACACAATACACATAGCAACTTTAGCTATATCAAAAATAGTTCATTTAAGTATGTAGCACCTACAATTGATTATGATAGACATGGTGATAAGAGGTACCTAGATAATCGTAGATACACAGCCATCTGCCAGAAACATTTTAATGTTGTTGTTTAACATTTTAATAGTTAGGTATGTAGTGCTGAAAAAAAGCGATAGCAACTGCGCTGCTATCGTGGAAAATTATCGTCTTTAGTGACTTTATCAAATCTGCAAAACCTATAAAGCGAACATGAAGAGATGTAACCGGTGTCTACCTCGATCGTGGTACGATGTGGCGGATCGCGCTCTTTGTTTGTCTGAGTGTTGCATTTATACCTGCCAAGGGCTCGTCCCTAGCAGGAATAGTTAGCACCAGAGACAACAGGTATTCAACTGATATTATCGAAGATGCCAACCTTGATGTGGTAAGTGGTATTTTCTTAATTTCTGGTTGCTGTTATCTTACTTACATAATTATTTATAGGTAATTCTATGTAAAAAATTATATGCCTAACTGTTAACTTCTATTGTGTACTTAAAAACTTTAGTTCCATTAGTTTTCTTACTTCGTCTTCTTTTCTCTTCCATTTCAAAATATTTGACAAAAAAGGAAAAAAAGCCTGGGACGTTATAGCACAATTACAACGTACAGTATTATTTCAGCCCGAGCTTGTGAGGAAGTACCACTATCCTCTGGAAGTCCACGAGGTGACTACTCCCGATGGCTACATCCTGACCATGCACCGCATACCCCACGGGCGCGACAACCACAATGTTCCAGACCCGAGAAAACCTGTCATTTTCCTGATGCATGGTCTTCTGAGCTCGTCAGCTGATTATGTGCTCATGGGACCAGGTTCTTCACTGGGTGAGCAGTTACTTCCGTTTATTTTATTAAACAAGTGGCTATAAATTAAAGAAAATACTCTTATTACTGCTGCTGTAGTAGATGCCTACATTATCGGCTGTGCCTGTCCATTGTGTTGGGCGATACCTCGGAAAAGAGATCATTACTGTAATAGCCGCTGTTATATAGCTTATGCAATGAAACCTGATTTCGAATAAAAACGCAGTTTAACATAGGTATTTTGAATAAAAATGGTCAGACACAACCATTCTATTTCAATTATTTTATTACCTCATGAGGCTGAGGGTACAAATTTCTTTAGGCGATGGTAACTGCTTACGATAGGGCAGGTCGTCTGCTTATTTTCCCCGTGTCACAAAAAACTACTGCTAATGTATCTGTATTTATTTCCTTTGCAGCATATATCCTCGCTGAAGAAGGCTATGATATATGGATGGGAAACGCTCGCGGCAACTACTACTCTCGAAACCATGTTTCACTGAACCCTAACGGTATCCTCAACACAAGGTTCTGGGAGTTCTCTTGGGATGAAATAGGCAATATCGACTTGCCTACCATGATTGACTATGCTCTCGCATACTCCGGACAGAGCAGGCTGCACTACGTTGGTCACTCGCAAGGAACAACGTCCTTTTTCGTCATGGGTTCACTCCAACCAGAATATAACTCAAAAATTATTTCAATGCACGCCTTAGCTCCCGTGGCTTATATGGCAAACAACCGCAATCCGCTTTTATTTTTTATTTCACCATTTTCAACCAACATTGAGGTTTGTTTTCACATCTAGGCTAGTTTGTATTTTGTATTTTGATTGAACTTGAATGCTTACTTTTTTGACTGTTTCTAGAGAATAGCATCATTGTTTGGAATCGGTGAATTTTTGCCGAACAACCAAATCATGACATGGGCCGGTCAGTCCTTATGCAGAGATGAAGTCATCTTCCAGCCACTGTGTAGTAACATTCTATTCTTGATAGGCGGATGGAACGAAGCTCAACATAATGCGGTGAGAAACCTTTCTACACTGTTTTTGTTGTTGTTAGAGTTCATAAATTTATGTTTCTTACAATTTTGTGGTCTTTGCAGACGATGATGCCCGTGATATTGGGCCATACGCCCGCGGGTGCTTCTGTCCGTCAGTTGGCTCATTACGGTCAGAGCATCGCTAACAAAGGCTTCCAACGTTATGACCATGGTAGCCGGACTGCTAACAGACGAGTGTACGGCTCCAGAAGACCACCGAGCTACGACCTGAAGAAGGTGACGACGCCGGTGTTCCTTCACTACTCCGACAACGACCCGCTGGCTCACGTGAACGATGTCGACACCCTGTGGCGAGAGCTCGGACTAGCGATCGGAAAATTCCGAGTACCCGATAGCAAATTTAGCCATTTAGACTTCCTGTGGGGAATCGACGCTAAGGAACTTATCTTCAATAGAGTAATTAACCTCATTAAGGCAATGGATGTCAACGGACTTGATGCGGTTAAATCTCAATTAAATGAAATGTAAGTAATGATTTTGTACGTAAATATACGTATCTATTAAACCACCTTCTATTCTAACTGTTTTTTTTAAATGAGATAAGACATACCCGGCTGCGTTGAAGTGCAACCCAGTTATGTACACAACTACGGGGTAGGTGTGTAGATACATAGCTACGTAGAGCTTTAGTAGGTTCAGATAATCCCAAGCTTATACCCATTGAAACCCTCCCGGTACTCTGCCTCGCAGCTCGATGAAAGAGGGGCCCGAGAACTGTAGAGGAATGGACCACTTATCTGCATAAAAACGTTTTAACAGTTTGTCGTTTTAAAGAGATATCTATTGTATTAATTTACTTATTTACACCTAATAAAATTTGCTATACTTCGTTTTGGCCATAACAAATTACAACTACATGGTTAAGCTTAAAGTTTAGATAAATAAAATCTAAACTATTTCTATCTCAGCAGCTGACATAAACAAAGGATAGTGATTGGCTCACAAACGAACTAGACAAAGTTATAACAAGAGTGGTTGTACGAGTATGGCATCACAAAGTTTTTATTAGTGTCGATTCAATCCAACTTCCCCTGTTATGAAGCTTACAGGCGGAGGATTCTCGACTACCGATATAATAAGATCTGTACAGTAATGTAGTGTCTCTACTAAAAGCTTCCGGAGCTGGCCAGTACCTATTATATCAAGGATTATAGGGGTCAACTATTGTTTGCCTGCATTAATATGTTTGTCAGATATTAATTGAGCAACCCTATTATAAGCCCATAACAATAGGGTAGCGAATGGTAGTTACTTTAGATTAAATCTACCTAGATGGTATTGTTGGCAATTAACTAGGTTCTTACAAATTTTATATATTTTCCATATTACTATAAAGTTTTTACTGGTACCCATATTTGCCTAATGAGGCGGTTCCGTACTCTTTGTTGAATAAAAGAGGTTTATTTTTGTTGCAATCGTTGCAATGACATATCAGTACTGTGTCTACAAAAGTCGTCAAAGTTTTAAAGTGTTGGTGGTTCTTGGTGTTTCCAAATTTCTAAAAAATGTCGTGTCCTTTAATTAATATGAAGATTTACAACGGTTTTCACAAATTTGAATAAACTATGCAATATCAAGTCACAGTAGATGTTTCCTAACCCTAAAGACGCAGTCGTTGAAATACGCGGCGTTCCGTACAGGAAGCATGTCATTCTAGCCGATGTTAATATCCCGTACAAATTCTCTCTGGACCGGCGCCGGAACGTCTTGTTCTTCTGCATGAATGCTGATGAATTCTCCGACCAAAGTTTTCATTCTGTTGTCCTCGACCTCGAAACTGAAATACCTATCGTGGTACCTGGGATTCGCAATGGGTTTGCGAGCGCAGTCGACCAAACGTCTGGTCAAGTCTTTTTAGGAGGAAGTTATGGCATATTTCGCTACAACTACACTACGAATGATATCGAGAAGCCAGCTCTAATCGAATGCATTGATATATTCGATATGTACCACAACAAAGATCTTTATTTCGTGGATACGTCTACTCAAACGCTACATATTTGGAAGAAAGGAAAGGATACGATTGTCCCGCAGACTAGAGATCACTTGATACATCACTTTGTCGTGTATGATGAAGGATTATTCTTTGTTAACCCGACCGGTCTATTTTTTATACGGAATGGCAGTAACACTGCAACAGCGGTGGACGACGGGGACATACATTACCGAGGAGCTACAGTAGACTCGAATGGCGCCCCGCACTTCATTGCTCACAACGGTATTTACGCCATCAACGAGCAGTCCAAGCGACCAGAAAAGATATTACCCATTGAAAATGGTTACGGATTAGCGTTTGACGATAAGAACAATATTGTTTACGGCAACGAACGCTCGGTCATTAAATTAATTCATTATTAGCTTATCTACTGATATCAACTGATTTTTAACAGATGTTGATATGTTTTTCGTATAAAAAACACGTTTATATACATGTTTAATTACAAGAACTACCTACTTACCGAGATTAACAATTTTGATGTAGAAACTGATTTATTTAGGTATTACCTAGCTATCTATTGACACTATCTTGAAATATTAGGGGTCGTATTATCTAGCCAGCTTATCTACACAAGAACAACGGAATACCTAGCATAGATGCTTAGATTAGATGCTTAGCAGGTAATTAAACAGATAAGATTGTAGTAGTTGCTGCGAAACATAACATTTCAAATAATGTCGAAAATTTCCTAAGGTTAAGGTTATCTACTTGTTTATATAATAGTTTCGATTACTTGTAGGAATACAAAAGGTACATAGTTCTTATTACCAAACTATCTATAAAGAGCGTATGAAAAAACCCTGGAAGCTTTATTGTGGCGTGCTCTGAATGCCCTTTATAACGTACGTTGCCAAAAAACCTAGTAGGTATACTTCTTGGAACCGACCAGAATGTCCACTCCATGTACTATAATTACTCATATCATGGCACTTAGGGCTGCTCCAACGTCCCAACCCCTTCCTGCAAAATAAAGAGTTCCGCTACGGATCTCCTTGAATGCAAAATATTTTAAGCTCCGCTTCCAAAGAAGAAATTATTATAAGAGCTTTGTGTACCCACACGCAGCCCTAGCCTAAGTGGCGAAATGGAATCTAATTTATATTCGCTGTGTGTCCAGCCGCGAATACGGACATCGGACCCCCGTTACCAAAAAGAAAATGCGAAAAGACAAATGAAAATAAATGAATCTTGGTTTCGGGCGGTATCCCAAATACCGTCCAAAATAGCGAAACCAAGATTCACGAGACTTATAATTCTAATAAGCAACGTTAAACATATTTTAGTCTCAAGAATTTAATTAGATGCAATCTTTATTATAAAGTATCTTAGAACCTAAGATGTACCTAAGTAGGCTAACATACAATATTTTTTATGACCAATAAAATATTGATCTTTGAAAACATAACTTAAAATATACATAATTACATATATGAAAACACTTATTTAAAAACTAAAAAATCTCACCTAGGCGCTTACTTGAATACTTCACTATTACTAAAATCATTGTTATAAGATAAGTTCTAACTACCTACCTAAATACCTACCGGTTTCTAGGCATTGCCCTGCCACAAAGTAAAAACAATGCCCATGTAATTAGTACTTATAAAGAGAAACTCATCATTTATATGGCTTGCTCTCTGTTGTAAAACGGAACTAACGAACTGTAGACCTATACCTACTCCAATAAAGGAGCCAGTATCCTGTAGGTATAGATATATTTTTTCATTGATGCGGGCAGTGACTACCCGTAGGAAGGGTTGGTGAAAGAAAAGATCGGCGACGTCTTGTCTTATTAGAATGCAAGGCAGCGGGCCCGGCGGGCGACGCGGTTGAGCGGGTGGCGGGCGGTGCTGGGTGGAAAACGACGACTATTCTTGCGCGCTCGAGATTCTCTATCACTGTCTCTCTTATTTAAAATGTCATGGGGGTGAAAGTGACCGAATTGATCTCGAACTCACACCATTCGGCTCCTCACGACACATGGCCTGGTGATCAGAAACAGTGTCAGGTCGTGTTTATGCCCTTAACATATTTTTATGACAACGAAATGCTCTGGGAATGTTTATCGCCCGATTCGCGGAAGTAATTTAGCAAAATGAGGACAGGAAACAGAATGATACCTTATTGCTTTTGATTAGTTTCGGAGAGAGTCCTTGACAGTTGAGAATATTAATCTAATTCTAATTGTGATTTAAAAGTAAGGAAGCTCGTGTAGGTAAAGTGGCTAATTGTCAATTATGTTTCATAGGAATACCTACTTAGTTATTTATACAGGGCTGTACAGAAAGGCTATGCTAAACCGAAAAGGGCTCACAGTACATTATGAATAACTTTTACTATGGGACCAACCCAGAATTCGGGAAACAAAAATCTGCTGTTCCATAGAAAAATGACAACGACACTCCACAAAATGCACGGAACAGCTGATTTTTTTTTCGCAAATTCCGTGTAGGTCCCATAGTATAATTGTTCATAATGATGAGTACTATAAACCCTTTTCGGCTTTCCGGCATACCCTTTCTGTATAACCCTATATAGAGCCAAGGATTACAGACCTATTGTATCTCATACAGCCTATGAAACCGGCGCTACGTAACCAGTAACGTAGATAATGTATCTAGATATTGAGATTAATTAAATCCGTGTTTGAAAGATAACAGTTTTGTTATGTTAGGGTTCAAATAGGTACATAAGTGCGTAACAAATTAATCATATTAAGATTTCGTGTAAAGTAACATTTTGTATTTACTGGGTTAGTATTGTCTAGTTAAGATCCTTGTAAGTGTAACTACTACCTACATAAAGATAAACTACTTTAGTAACTTAATTTTTGAATCAAAAACAAAAATAAAAAATTTATGATATGCAATACCAAGAAATTTGTGTCTCACTAATTTTTAAACTTATTTGAAACTGGAAATAAGTCCATTCTACTTTCTATCTTCTTTGACTTAAACTAATAACTTTTGATTAGTATTCATTGTTTTTACTGCATGCGCTTGTCATTAGAATGTAAAAGTAATCTGCATATAAATAACTTTCCTGAGTCGTCCCTCAATGTAAAATCTCAATGAGAGAGAAACTTTCAGACTCGAAGAGCGGTTTCGGTCAAATAAACAGAAGGTCTTTTCAGAAGGAATTTTATCGTAGGATCGTTGAGATGTATTTCGTGATTTTCTCATAATACTTATTGAAAATGTTATATTTTGGAATTACACCTAGATATACAATAGTTCGTATAGCTTCTAGAAAAAAAAAGTGTATTTAGTAGTACCTAGTACCTACTGGTATGTATTTATCTCAAACTCCCGGCTGTCTAATGAGACCATAGGTAAGTAAAGAATAAAAAAAACTTGATATTGTTTTTCTCCAAACATAGGTTTTGACAAATTCCTAGAACTAAATGTAATATGTTACTTACAATACCTATTATGTCCTACAAAGTCAATTTGAGATTAATTACGTGGGCTATAAATTAACTTAGGTATAAAGATAACGTTTCACGTTACTAAGTTGAACACTGTGAAAATGTTTCGAAAAGAAACATCGAGTAAAAGCTCGAAAGTCAACATCGCCTGTAATGAGTAACTTGATCCAAAGTCAACACTTCACTAGACTTTTTCTAATAGAAATAAGCGTAGGAGCGCAAAATTGAAACTTCATCTGCGTTGAGTGCGTCGTTACATTTTAACAAGTTACTGAGTTTCGTGAGTGCTAACTATTATTTATTCAACGGTAAATCAACTGCTCTTGACGTAGGAGCTTTTTGTGAACTGCTGTATTATAGGTCTATCTAGATTGTATATAGGCAGTACTATTCTTGATTGAGGCATACCCTTAATAAATACGCATTATACTATTAGATCACCATCACTAAATAGTGAAATACCTTGAAAACTACTCAATTACAATTGCAAATATATTTTAAATAATGAAACAGCTAGAAAGAATTAGTTTTGATATTCCCATTTAATTTAAAAAACTAAAAAAATTCAATTTAAAAAATGCAATCGTAGAATTTGTGGCTTTTACGATTATGTTAGTCCTGTATGGTATTTATATTATTAAGCCTTGCCTTCATATTATAAAAGCTTGGCGTAATTGTTTACCAGTTGCCAGACTCGCTAACAAGCGAGGACATGAAGTTAGTTAGCCAAGTAATGCAATAAGCGTCGCAGTAGACCGCCAACCAGCTCACTTTGTGACGATCGATCAGGAGCCACAACTCTAATAAATTACATTTTCTGGCTACCATGTGTTGCGTAGGTTTCATTGCGAACATGCATAGGTACCGGCCAAAGCCAGTTTGAATTATTCAATGTGCTTGTGTCGCGAAAAAAAATATAGCTATAGAAAATATGTCAAAATCATCTTGACAAGAAAATATAAGGGAAAACTTCTAACCCAAAAAAACCTGACTACCGCCTGGAAGAAATTGCTCTAAGCGAAAAGAGCGCCAATACAACTACTAGTACACCACTATTACTCCTGCTACTAGTTTCAAGTCTGGTTTTTCGTAACAATAGATGATTTAACAACAATTCAACAAGTTTTCTCAGTCGAATTAATTTTCTTTAATTTTAGGTACTTTTAGATTTTTTTAAAGTAAGTAGTGGTACTAATAGTATCTACTATGTAGTTTCTAATAATCTTAGAATATTTGTTTTCGATTCCAAAGAGCACTCAGCTTCAGCCATCCTTTCCGTGCAGCAAAAGTGTGCAGGACGCTACAGATACCCTCAATTAGACGCTCTACCGGGCAGATGCAGCAAATTGAATCCTGCTCTCGGTAGAGAGGCACTATTGAATAAGTTTCCTAGAAACTGCAGGTTTATTGTGTTAGGTTTCACTTTGACTGCCTTTGATATCACGTTCGCTGAAGTACCGAAACTGACCTACATAGAATTTTGTAAACATTTATTGTGCTAACCTAGAAAAACTTATTTAATAAGTATTTCTAGGCAAGCACAACAAAGGTCTATCTAGGTCAGTTTCGGTAAAGCGAAACCTAACACAATAAACCTGCAGTTTCTAGGAAAATTATTAGTAATACTTAAATAAGTTTTTCTGTTAAGCTAAAGTCAGAACAATTAAGAATTGAGGCACACTCGCGCGTGATGTTACATACCGCACATTTAGCATTATCAGCACAAAACCATCGCTGTTTTCCAGAAAACTAATTTAACCTAGTTTCAAAAGTAGGCACATAAACAAACAGGTGCTGTCATGTAGGCTAGTAAATTATGAAGTTACGTGTTGAACACAAACGCTACAGGGCTAGAGAAACGTGTTCATTAGGGCTGAAGGAGGCCGCAAACACCGACCGCGGCCCGTAAGCCCACTTGCCTCGCAGCCACTTCCGAAGTGTCGTTTATCAGCATTAATAGTTGATTGTACATTTGAACTGCACTCATCGATTGTGCAGTTAGCAGTACTTAGGCAGTCTACTTTAAATTGCTCTTATGTCGAAGTAACTGGATAAACATATTGTTTGATTATTTGTTTGTTGTTTTCATTTATTGTTGTTCATGTTTGTTTGTGTTTTGATAACAATGTTGTTTCAATTTCTTTGTTTGTGAATCTTGTGATATTTGCTCAATAACACAACTTAATGCTTCTTATATTGTTTTAATGTTGTCGCACCTGATAATTTTGTTTACGCAGATGCATCAACATATAAAATATATATTTAGCTAACGCATAGCAGAGCAGTTTGAACATAAACGAATAGGGTTAAAGAAATAGCTCAAAGTCCATTGTCAAGCTGCAGCAATTGAAGCTACCCATTGAATTGACTTGCATAGCCTCCTGCACTTTAGTGATAGCTTTCATACGGCCCAGGATTGCTAATAGGCAAACTACGGACTATAGCTTCATTGAAAGGCTCTATTGATAGAGTACACTCTCTCTACCTACGTATAAAATGCCTTAGGAACTTATAAAGACTGCTTAAAGTCTTTGGCTTGTCTTCACACGTGACATTTTACGTCGGCGAGGTGTCAGAGCATTTGCAGTCTTTATATGTATGTGAGGCCCCTAAAGTGGGCTACTAATAATACCCAGGTATCAATACTGCTCAATCTAGTGAATTATGGGATGAAAAATACATCATCTACAGGGTTATAAGGAAAGGGTATGCTAAGCCGAAAAGGATTCATAGTAATCATCAATATGAACAATTTTACTATGGGATCAACCCGAAATTCACGAAAAAAAAAAACAGCTGCTCAATACATTTTGTCGAGTGTCATTGATATTTTTCTATGGAACAGCTGATTTTTTTTCGTACATTCTGGGTTGGTCTCATGGTTAAAGTTGTTTATAATAATGAGTACTATGGCCTTTTCTGTTTAACGTAACCTTTCTTTATAACCCTGTATTAATATTCAAACGAATTTATTTAAGTAATGTCTATCCCAAGTCCCAACCCCTAACGTGTTTAGAGTTGTTAACGGAATCCCTTTTGACTTTAAAATCATTTCATCTAAAAACTTACTCAATCATGTTCATGGTAGGAATTCTCAATGAAAAACTATTTTGGGTATTCTGCGCGAAACTTTTCGAATTGCTAGGAGAAATCTGCAAAAGTACCTAAATCGAACCTTTTCCGGTGACCCGACATTAGTTTGACCAAAAGGTATATCTATTTATTTTATATATACCTCTAGTATACATAAACATCACAAATCAATCTGTTCAATACAATTAAGTTTTGTAATAGTGTTGGTTTATAGCAAATAAGTTCGCGTTCAACTACAAAGTTATGTAGGCTGTATAGCTGTAGGCCTGTAGGCGGCCTAAAAACTCTTAACAGCAGGATCAAACTAGTAGGTAGTAGGATCATACATTATCTGTGCAATATATAGTACCTACAATATTTTTGATGAGCCGTGATTGTCAGTCATATTTTTATATTGTCACATTACATCGGGTGGATAAAATTAGTGAAAAGCATCATCACTTTGGTAATAGGTACTTTATTAAAGCCAGGAACACAAGTTTCATTGATACATCCAAAATATAGCAGTAAAAATAATTTAGAACTAGATATAAGTAATTCGGTTTCGAAAGTAATTATAAATAATTAGCATTACACAATGAGGTATTTCTATCCTAATAAAAAATAACAACATTAACCAGCGATTTATTTATCTTAAACATTCAATAAAATATTTTTCTAATAATATAAAGCATAAAGCGCTGAATAAAGAACTATATTAAGGATATATTGTTTAGAAATATAACCCATTCAACTCCAGTTTTCTATTTATATTTGAAAATTTGTACAAAATCTCGTTTTAGGTATATTTATAAATTAAACATCAGTATAAAATTAAGCAATATGTTCCAAAATATAGACGTAGGTTTTACTTTCGAGTGTAAAATAATGTTTATTATTACAGCTTACTTTATATATTTTAATTGACTTTTGGTCTCGATTTGCCAAAATATATTTTTATATAAATGTTATATGACATAAAACACTATGTTGGACGTTAAGTGCGAATCGCAAAGGTAAAGTAAAATATCAAAATGTTGGCGGAGAGCGACAGTTTCCAACAAACTCCGAGAAAACGATTTCCCTCAGAATGATATAGGAAATGGCGACCGGCTGACGTCGCGCTTTCGCAACGCCCTGAAAGATGCCGTCTACGTCTGTATAATTTAAAATTTCCTCCGTAAGTTGAAAGCTCAGCGATATGAATAGATTACATTAGGATATGGTTGAAAGATCTGGCTTTCCTGTAGTACCTATCTGTTTAATATAACCATAGACACCGAGGATTGCAAAATCACGATACACATAATGGATTCCGTTTCATATTTTAAGGAGACATTAATTGTTATCACTTATATAATAGAGTTAGTTAAAATTTGCCCCATTTGTTACATTTCATGACTTTCACTCCGGAACACCGATTCATCATTTTATTATTATATTTGCTGGGGCATATCCCGAGCGAACACTATGTTTCATACATTTAATATTCAAGATATTTTTTTACAAAACAAATATTCGTAAGTATATAAATTCTACAAGGTGATATACACATATGTATAGGTATAAGTTGATATAATATTAATATACATTTACTATATTAAACATCAATACATTGGCCTAATAATACTTGTATACTTACAAAGTGATATCGTTCATCACTCATTTTTATAAAATTTATAATTTCGTAATCAATTTTATTTTACCTAGGAATGAAAATCAGTCGTCAAAGACTATGCAAGTACAAGTTTTATAATTTTCATTTCATTTATACGTTATATGTGACGGCTTATACAAAGCTCTCATTGGCTTATTAGCATTGTAGCATAATTATGGAAAACAGCGCGATTCATGAGAAGCGAACACTATGACATCAAATTAAATTCACTCTAATAAATAACGCAAATCATTGAATCGGTCTAAGCAATAGTCTTAATTAGTGACAAAGTTTACTCTCATAAAATAGATAAAATCTGAGCAACAACAATTGCATGATTGACTAGGAAATGTGCACCACACATTGATAAATACGTTGATATTAGTAGACACAGATAGGAAATTATCGATAATAACAATAGATTACCACTGAAATCTACTCCGAAAACATTCACAATAATGTATAATATATTTGACACTAATTGTAAGAATGGATATGAAATGCCTTACATTTACTTGGTCAGGAAATTCTAGTAGAGAGACTAAAAGCTAAGGACATAAGCTCACAGGGTGCGTACTATCTACACACATCGCACGAAAGATTACTGATAGATTAAATATATATTCTCTCATGAGTAAGAGTACACAGTCTTCGTAGTATTTTATACATTAATACTGATGTGTCGCATTAATTCTTATTAAACAAGTATAATTCGTAACTTTCAATAAATATACCTCTGTAGTAAATTAACTTTGTATTTCAAAATATTAAATCTTATTTTTGTAAAATATATAAATATATTGTCGAAATTTTAATGGACGTTGTGCGTAAGTAATAGAAAAAAATATAATAAAAATAATAGGTAAATTTCAATACACGTAGGAAGAAACATTGTAAAATAATTCATTTACTGTTCAGCAAACCTCAGTTTCTGTTTCTTGACGAAGTCCTGGGCCAATTTGTCGTTCGGGCGCAGCTCCAATATTTGCAGGATGGGGTGATCTGTGAATTAATAAATCAGATCATATTCATATTTTCATTGCGCTATTTCTTACCTAAATTAGATTAGTTATGTTTATACCTTTAAGTTAACAAAGAGGGAAAGCAATAAAACATTAAATTACCAGATATATAGGTATTATGTTATAAGAAGAGATCACTAACAAGAAAAATAAGACAAAAAGATACACGAGTAAGTACATATACCTAAATGAAAATAGAGAGAGATAAATATAATATATAGAAAGAAAGAGAGAGAGCTTCAGATTCAAATAAGACTGAATAACTAATGCATTATTAATTCATACAGTGCTTGAAGTCATCAGTTTAAGTTTAAGAGGGGGTAGAATTATGAAGTTAGACTATTTTTAGTTTGGGTTTGAAGAAGTTAGTACTGACTGCGGTCGTGCAGCTGCATGAGCGGCAGCTCGTGCGGGCGCTGCGGGTCGGGCATGGCGCGGCCGAGCACGCCGGGCACGCGCGCCAGCGGGACCAGCGCCTCGCCCGCGAAGTCGTCCGCCGTCAGCACGTCGCGGTCCCACACCGACAGCGCCAGCGCCGCGTTGGGGGACCGGCACGACTCCAGCGGGACCACGAACTCGAAGCACTCGTCCCACACCGGGTTCAGAGTTTTCTGGACAACATATACGAGCATGAGCCTTCCAAAGCCCTGCTCAGGTCATGACTAGACTGCTGGCCGAGACTTCACATATTTGACAACAACCTAAGAAAAAAACGCTAAAAGCTGAAGACAAATAAGCTCTAACTACACTACTTAGCTCGCTTAGTTTGCTCTTAGCGATAAGGACGTCAGTTGTTGTTGCACTAGTTTTAAGTTTTATTAACCTTTTGTTTATAATTTTTATTGTGTACAATAAAGACTTTATATATCTATCTATCTACTTTGGAGATAAGATTTCACCACCTAATTGAAGCGCCCTACTCTCCGTTATGCGGTCTCTAAACCAAGTCTCCTAACCAAAGACAGCCAACCTTGCTTTGATGTGTATACTATTCCAATACTCACCTTCTGAACGTGGGTAGTGAGCTCGTGTACTTTAGGGAAGAGTCTCTTGGGCAGGAGCTCGACGACTACGAAGGGATCGCTCAGGCCGTTCGGGTCGAGCGGGATCACGTCGCGCGCTGATAAAACCTCCACACACAGGGAGTCGTGGTTGTAGTATGCCCTAAGAAGAGTGGAACATTTGTAATTTTGAAACCGACACAAAATAGACTGCTTCATCAATTTCCTTCCCATGATCAACACAGTGTCAGTGAGTTAGCGTTATGAATTCGTTATTTTTCAAAGGTAACTTTTATATGTAATATGAAGAACTGACTACTAATCTTCACTATTTGGAGAAGCACCCTAAGAAGAAGCACAAGTCTTATCACATTACTTGACTAGGATGGATCCATAAGGCGAGGGAAACGGTGTGTGCTGTTGGTCGCGCAGACGATCCGCGAGCCACAACTCCAGCAGCTCCTCGGTGGGCGCCTGGTGGTACTGCATGCGCTGCTCCAGCCGCGCCCACTCCGGGCTGTGTACGTCTGACATCGGCAGACCTGACACAAATACGTCATTAGGTACTTGGTAATAAACCGAACACTTCCGAGACAGAATGACCTAGTGACCTAGCGGCCCTCATGGTTGGATAGGCATCTGACATTTGGATGATGATTTTAATATCTGCTACGGGTATAGTGCAGGTATGTGCGTCTCGGTGTCCCTGATAACCTAAACCAATCGAGTGGAAAGCTGAGCACAAATTCGTTTTAGTTAGATCCACAAGATTTTTAACGTCTTTTTGAAGTTACTCGGAAAAATTAGTACCCTACCCCGCTGTAAACTTACCTTTACTCTCCGCGTGGAAGAACTCTGCGAGCAAATCAAGCGCCTCGCGGAGGCGCGAGTGGTAGACGCGAGGGCGCTCGGCGCCGCCCGCGTCCGCCTGCGCCGACATCTCCTTGAGCACCGCGCTCCAGCAGCCGGCCAGCGCGCGGACGAACGCTCGCGGAAGCAGCCACGTGTTCAGCGCAGACAAGTGCTGATCCAGAAACTCCAGAAGTGGAGTTATGGCCTGTGTGGATTGTTAGTGGAAGAAAAAAAAGATTTTGAAATATCGTTAGAACGCCATAGTGTACTTACTATACGGGCTGACTGGTTAGACACTTGACATATCCTAGGTTATTATAGTACTCATCATTATGAGCAACTTTTACTATGGGACCAACCCGGAATTCGCGAAAAAAATATCAGTTGTTCCATACATTTTGTCAAGTGTCATTGACATTTTTCTATGGAACAGCTGATTTTTTTTTCGCGAATTTCGGGTTGGTCCCATAGTAAAAGTTGTTCATAATAATGAGTACTATGATAACCTAGAATATGTCAAGTGTCTAACCAGTCAGCCGGTATAGCGTTATGGTTTATTTCATGTCTGTTATTTGGGATACTTATGTTAATTTGCACTTCCTGCAAAAAAAAACTCATACAACATACTCCGCCAATAGGTTGTGACCAAACACGTAAAGTTACCTGCGGTGTAGGCAACGTATCGGGAGACCAGGCCAGGTGGAAGACCGCCTTGCGAAGCGGCGGACGCGCGCGCGCCGCGAGCGGGGCGGCGGCGCGGGTGGCGCGCGCCTCCAGCGTGCCCAGCGCGCCGCGCACCAGCTGCCGCGCGTTCTCATCGTTGCCTCTGCTTCGATACAACCACAAATTGATATGAACTAAGCTCAATCACTCTAAACTTCGGAGCAAAGTTCTGTATATATTGAGTGCTCGGTTAAGCCTTTCGGAGTCCATTGAGCGACCTGAAAACTCTGACATCAGTGTTCGTGTAATTAGGTCGCCTAAAAGCCTTTGATATGGCTTAGCGATTTGATTATCTAGGTCAAACAAACATTCAACAAATCCAGGTTGCACTAAGTTGCAATTGAAACATGCGGTAAACCATCTGAAAGCTGGCTAGCCCACCTGCTAAGTTGAGCTACATTACGAGAGCTATAGGTATTCGAGTTCAACTATCGTTTGGAGTGCATACTCAAAGAATAAGTTGTAATAAAAACAAGAGACACCTAAATAGCTATCTGTAAAGTTATGTGATCAGAATGACATAATCACAATCACAAATTGGAATACAAAAGCCCTTGACAGATCAATGTACAAAGCAATATGCAAAGCGATAAATTACTAAGCAAACAAATATTACCACGGTGTCATGGTATCGTAGGTAAAATTGTAGGCTTTTAGAGGATTTCGAATAAGGAAATCGTGGCGGATGTGTTCATGTTCATACATTTCGCATTTTCCCGCCCGACGTTCTAGTTTTACTGACATGTTGACAGCATAAAACCTCTGAAAAGAATTCCTGCACGTTTTTAGCAGAAACACCCAGCCCAGTTTTATTTAACAAAAGACATCAACGAGGGATCACCGAGTCATTCCGAACCTGTCAGAATGCACAAACATTGGATTTGCACAACGGCAAACGCTCTGTTTGATTGATTTACGTTAGGGATTTACAAAATGGACTTCCATTCTATAGCTGTGGGTCGAAGAGACAACACCGAAATCAATTTAGAAAATTTCAGTTAAAGTATTTATTCAGTTCATTTACATAAATACTGCTCGGTAACGCCTAATTACTGTTGATTTGTAATTGGTTATGAGTTCATGAATAATTTTATGGCTACTGAATAAACCATTAATTTAATTTATCAGTCTAATTAAAACAAAACATACCGCTACGTATCTAATATAATATAGATATCATCTATATTATACTTCCTTTATTCTCAAAGAAAATAATTGAATTAGCGAAATAGCAAGTAAAACTACAAACAAGTAAATGTAAAGTAATGCCTCAAAGTTATATTGATTATAATAAAACAAGTTTACTGAAGATTTTCTGTTCAAGTTTAAGTTACATAATCCACAACTTGAGACTCGGTACACCCGAGTGTGGAATATGGAAAGTTTTGTATCAAAATTTTACGTCAAGTTTGTCTGTACATAAACACGAGTTATGTACCTACTCGCAGCTAATCTGAGTCAATTTGTTGGCAGGGACGCGAACCGACTCGGCTGCTCTATTAGATTCTGACCTAATGTTTGTTACATTACTTACAGACAAGTCGGAAACGAATAGAGTACGAGTAGCAATAAATAAAATGTTGATATTTGAAGTTGTAAGTCGTTACTTACTTACATTAAACATATTAAACTTGTCTAGAATTGCCTAATAATCCTATTAGGTTAACAGAGGTTAATTTCATTAGTTTTAGTTAATTTTAATTTCAGCTTTCACTCGGTTCGAAATAAGTACTTCCCAGCTTTCAATGATATGTGCAAATTCACAGACTCTATGTTCAATGCGAATAAGAGTCATTTTCTCGTCTAAAAGTGATGTCTAGGTGATTTTGTTGTAGAGGCGAGAAGTGTTCACGGTTCAGAGATAAGGCTACACTTACATGTGTTCATCGTCGTACTCGGCCAGCGAACGGCGAACGTATTCCAAGTTGTTTACAATCGTGCATATCTCCTCAGTCGTTTTGTTCTGACCTGTAAAGTCCCATATGTACAAAAGAGCTCCTAAAACATTTTACAGCTTGCGAATATGCGCTCAGGGAATATTGGATAACAATACGAGGACGTTAAGCTAGGATTATTTACGTTATAAAAATCTGAACAAGCGACTCGATGAAATAACAACCTCCGGCCGGGCCGATACCAAATACTCGTGTTAATAAAAACAAGGGTTTATCACGAACATTGTAAACTTCAGGGCAAAATGCCCTTCGAAGTAGCTTTCCTATAATTCTGATAAATGTTGACATCAAACAATTTGTAAGTTGGAGAGTTTTCTTTTCAGGAATTTCTCTTGTTGAGAAGTAAAGTTGGACGTTACTCGAGAGCTACTCAACTCGCTAACAATGGCTTTTACATTAAGAAATTACTATCTTTTTATTACAATTTTGCCGCTTGTGCCGACCTTTTTAATCTATTTAAGAAATATAAAAGTTAAGGAATAAGTTGTTTAAATGTACTTACCCACTTATAGGTACTTCAAATTCGAGAAGTAGATACAGTGATGAAACATAATTTAGCTCCAACTTCATATGGGAAATCATACCTACTCTACTACTCTACATGCGAAAATGTTTAGGTATGTATATAAAATTAGACTTGTCGCAAGTTAGGTATGGTGGTGGTGTAAAGTACTCAATGGATTAGTACTACCCGCTTCGTCGCCACTGGTTACCACTATACTGGCTTCGATCGAAACTAAAATAACTAATTTAGATTCTCGGTCGCAGCAACCTAGGAAATAGAATAAAGAACACGAAATAATAAACAAAAACAAAAAAAAAAAATATGAAGACTAAATGACGATGAACGATGACGACGACGACTAAATGAAGACTGAGTCCTCTACAGCGTACCAGAAACCTCTAAAATCTAGGTGACCTAATTTAGTTTACTGACCGTGGTTCTCGTAGTAGCCCTGGTCCGCGAGCGCGCCGTGCA
This sequence comes from Alcis repandata, assembly GCA_949125135.1. Classification (NCBI taxonomy): domain Eukaryota; kingdom Metazoa; phylum Arthropoda; class Insecta; order Lepidoptera; family Geometridae; genus Alcis; species Alcis repandata. The sequence continues at coordinate 6,974,167 of OX421234.1, forward strand.
CCAGGTCCGCGTAGTGCAGCGCGGTGGCGCACGCCGCCTCCAGCAGCCGCACGCCGCCGCCCGACGAGCTCTCCTCCGCGCCGCCGATCGCGCGCCACACTAGGCGCATGTGGTACAGGCTGGCCAGAAAGTTTATTTTTTTAGGAGTTAGAGCGATATTGCACCAGTCCGTTATATAGAATGAGCGGCACCTCGATTCTTGGCTTCCTCCGATGATAGTGACGCCAAGAGTCTATTGCATTGCTGTTATAATCCTTGATAATACTCATGAAGTAACAGAGAAACAGAGACAGATAGGAAATCATTAATTGCCACACACAGCACACATGCGTGTGTTTGCCCGTACCTACAGTCTGCGCAAAAACCGCGACCTGCAGTTTGGTTGATTATAGCGCACTCGCTCTGGGATCTGTCCTCGTCATTTACCTACGTGTGAAATGCTTATTTTGAATATGGTTCTTATTGCTTCTCTGCTAATCTACCTATCAATATGAACGTTTCGTTTCGATCAACTCGTAACCAAAATGCGCACCAAACCCCGTGGGTACACGCTGGCGGCTGAGCAATTCGTATCCGCGCGGCTAACAAATATTGAACCTTCCTCGGACGAATAGCTTTGAACTTTGTCACACACGTGTCGTGTTGGTCACCCAGATACGACCCTTTATTCTATAATTAATGCCAATTTAAAATTCGGAAGAGGACCCGACTTCATCCATAAATAATATTACGTCATGCTTACGTATCGTTTAAATTACCTGCTCGAGTCGTGACTAACGAGATCCAGCGCTATTTAAATTACAAGGCTATTTCGACAAAATGCTGTTCTAAAAATTAACTAGGGCAGAAGACGGACTATCCAAGTTTTAACGTTATTGATGGCGATTCCATTTTCGTAATGGGTGGCACGGGATCACTCCGACAACGTTCCAAGCGATCCGTTCTCGTGTCCATTAAGTTTTCCGACGAGCGCTGTCACTTTTACAATATATTTTCTCATTATATCATTACTCGTCTTGTTTTTCCGATATTTTTGCATAAATAAATTTCTTTGACAATCTTTTCATCTGCCGTCTCGTGCCGTCGCATGCCTTAGCGGTACGACTAAAATATTTTACGAAGTGTACGTATTGAGAATATTTTTATTGTCTTTATGAAGAGAAATGAGAATTCTTTGGTTTGACTAAGTACTTTTCTTTTCTTAACAAGATTTATAAACACATTTTATGGTGATGTTTTAAGCTATCGGTATAAGTAGGTAAATAGTATTTAGAGCTTAGTTTTTACAAACATTTTTCAATAACGTATGCTAGTCCACCCCTGGGTAAAGAAAGATCTCCCGATCTCCTTTCAGACAGAGCGATCAAATACAAAACAAGTCTAATATTCATTCACCTACAAAATTGTTTGTTTATTTGAGTAGGTAAAAACTAAGTAGGTGTATCTAAAATAGATTATTTACTTTTAGTAGACCTTGTGGGAACTTACCAAGCAGCTGTGTCAACAGAAGAGGTACTGTGTTTGACAAAATGCTCTCCTTCAACAGGCCGGTCTGTAACAAATAAATCGCTTTTAGGATAGCTTGTTACGAGTTGTATAGTTTTGATTGAATTTTCAAACTACTAGTCGTGTAGGGTTGTTCGTACTTAGTTCCATAAAAAAATAATTTAGGATTGATTTCTAGGTTCTCGACCACGTACGTTGGTCAAATAACAGGTTTTACACAAACAAATCGTTTATTTGTCTCGGCCCAATAAAAGGTTTCGTGTTACGGCACAGTTAGATTTCGATGCTTATCTAAATGGTAGCCGCCCTAACTCGGGTGTGAACCTTCGCCTTTTGCCCTCTCGATAAGGGTAGGTTCTCTCGTTGGAAAATCACTTTTCCACACCAGATGTTACGTTACACTTTTATTTGACTAGTTTCAAGATTGTTGAGCCAAGATTCCAAGCTTCAGTGGAGTTCTTTCCATCGGCATTTTGTTACGGAAATACTGGAAGTAATTTTCATGCTTGTCGGATTTAGTTTCGCTTTTGCTTGATTTATGCTCGAGTGGAGGTGAGCTTTAATTACGCCACGCTTGCCGAAGAAATATCATAATTGATAGCGTAATACATTGGCAGTTAACACAAAATAAAGTTAGTAGGATTTTATAGGCTCGTTACAGCGAGGAAACGATAAAATGTAATGAAATAGTTAACAGAGTCACACGGAACGGCGGTACTAATCCGAACGAAGCTGTGCTTTACGAACTTTTACTGTAGGACCAACCCTGAAATCGTAAAAACACAATTTTTCCTACTCAACAAAATGTTTGGAACAGCTGATTTATTTTGGCAGTTAAGGGTGGTTGTTCCCATAGTTGATGTGAAGAATGATGAGTACAATGACCTCTCCCTTTTGCTTGTTACAACCAATCCATGTAAACCTCTCTATATAGTAACGCAAATCAGTGAAAAGTTGTGTTAAAACACGAGTACCTGTTTACTTAATATACTTAGTACAAATACCGTTGTTCTAAGATATGTTCTAAGATGTGTTCTAAATATGTTCTAAGTTGTGTGCGAATGTTCTTACCAAGCTCGACGGAGACGCGCACCCGCTGTAGGGCCATGGTTTTGGTGACGGACAGCCAGCGCTCGATGAGCGGCTCGAACCACCTGCGCCGTCATTGCACATGTCATTTACACATAGATTGAGGCCGCACGCCGCGCCCCTTTGCATATAGGATGGGCAAATACAGGGTGTTCGGAGACACGACAAACATAATATATTTAATGATAGACAGGCTAACACGACTCGGTACTAGACGGTTGTAGGTCTCTTACAGATGCTCTATATCTTTATTGATAAAATAAAAATAAGTAAAAGTGCTTATCATAGTAAAACCTGGATACCACTGGACCTTTTTTTTTTGACCCAGGGAAAATCCTTTATGGATACCACCGGCTCCGGGGGGAGCACGGTAGTGATGTGGGTCGGTAGTCTCCGCCCTGGTGGCGGCCTACCCACTAAAAACCCTGGGGTGTTCCCCCTTGACGCTATCCGCCGGGACTATGGGCACGCTTTCGCACTCTTCCACGGCGGATACCACTGGACCTAGCACAACTTTGGCGTAAAAATACGTAACGAATATTCGATAGAAAAGTGTACGCTATTTACGCCCGTCAGGGGCACCAAGGGCGTCGAGGGCGTGCTAGGCCCACTGATCAAAAATTACGAACTGCCCTCTTTTCGGCTCATTGCGTCAGTAGATCGGACAGTTAAGGTATTATTAAGAGTCGTACTCTTTACAGAGTTCAGGATCTTGTACCACCTGAAAATCTCCCGAATGAACAATATATACGTTCGTTGTATAAATAGAACACCCTGTGTTGTAGGGAAACCTTGCAAAAAATTGCCAATGTTTTTAATAAATCACGCGCGCTTCAACGTTTGCCTGACAAAAAATACAGAATAATAATTGAAAATGTCAACATGAATAGGTTATTTCTCAAATTCACGCTTTGATCTCTTTAATTAATCTTTTTTAGGTTGTTAGCTTTGGTCTCTTAGCTCTAACGTAGCTCAAAGTTAGTTTTAATTAAGAATGGTAATTTGCATCAAACCTCATATTTGTCAAATTCGAAAAGTTTTTTATCTATTTTAATTAATAAGTTTCTTTAATTATTTTTTGAACTTCAAGCAAAGTGTATTAACTATTCTCAAAGATAATTAATAGTTAGATTAATTAAGTTTCCGATAACCAATTCAATCAATACATTAAACACTACATTCATATACACTCTATTTGTCAGCGATTGAGGTACCTAGTAATAAAACGGATTTACTAAAATGCCAGTTCAAATCTTACGTATCGAAATATACACCGTTTGAAAAGCTGAACTAAGCTCAGCAGAATAACAGCACAAAGCCAGAGCACTTAGCTCCTAATTACCGACGGCTGCCAATTGACGTCCCGTGTAATGCGCGCACAAACATTCACTGCTACACAATACACAATACTTGTAGAGTTTTTAATGAGCATTCAAGTTTACGAGCTGTAAGCCCAAGTGAGCACTTCGACTTTATGCGCACTTATACAGACGAATCTTATTACCACTGACTTTGCTTATTTGAACTTCAGTGGGTAGTGATCGGCTGATTGCCTGTTAAAAGTTATACTTTGGCTAAAAAACATCGTCAAATTTTTGTGTGATGTTTGGCCGAAAATCATTGAGTTATTCTAGGAAAAATGGCGTAGGTTTCCATATTTTGCGTGTGTTTTCTGTAAATTAAAAAGGTATGAAAACTCTGTTTGATGTCGGGGCGTGTTTCTAAAACTGGCGGAATTTTTAGTAGCAATGCCGAAGCGATGTCAAAAAAATGTGAAAAAAGGGGCTGTTGCATTTTTCCAGTGATTTGATAACGCGGTTTTGGTAACTTTAAAATAGATAGGATTTTTACTATGTTTGTAAGTCTAGAGCGCCATGTTTTCATTTAGCTGGCGTTCATAATTTATTTTTGACTTTTGAAATACAAAATTAAATATTCTAATCTTCTATTACTAAATAAGCTACAAGAATTAAACTAACAAAGCTAAATAGAAAGTCAAATGTTACGTAAGAATAGCGATTCTCTCTATCTTCTAGAGCCCGTATGGCTCTAATCTCGGGCCTCTGAATAGTCTCGTAGTCTTTAAAAGCTGTCAGTGTCAAGCTAAGAAATTAGAACAAATGGAAATTGAGGGTAATACAAAATTCATAAGTTTCAGGAACCAATTTAAATATTTTATGTACATACACTTCTTGAAAAAGCTAAACTAAAACTAAACTAGTTAGTTAGTTTAAACTATATGTATTTCGCAGTAAAAAGTCTGTCTAGGTACAAGAAAAAAACAAAAAAACATTCATTTTTACAAATATTCAAGTAAACTAATTTCATATACCCAATACTACAAATAGGGTCAAACAAAAATAATATTACTCCAATTTGATATTCGCGGTTAAATTCCGTTGTACGAAAACAGAAGTCCATTTAGTGGAGATTAAATATGAGCGATGTTGAGTGATGATTAATCGGTGACAAGTTACTCACAAGTAGCAGTCGAAGAGCATGGGCGCGGGGTCGGGCCCGGCGCCGGGGTGCGGGTGCGGCGCGGGGGTGGCGGCCGTGCACAGCTCACGCACCGCCGACAGCACTTCAAACGGCAGCGTCTTCGCTGTCACCGTGCACACCGCTGCGCACATATAATCACCATTGAACTTCTAAATTGGCATCACTATTATTTAGCGGTCATGCAGGTTGAATTCACGTAGCGAGTACAGTGACCGCGGCCGAGTACTTTCTGTAAACATTTTGATGAGGCGAGATGGTCATGATTTGTATTATCGGCCGAGTATGTCCACTTACTGTCACGTCACTATACTTGTTACGTGTAGTCGAACCATTAGTGTGTGCTACGAGCGCGTAGCTGTGAGGGCAGACCACTTATCACAATTTGAACAACGTTGAAGTACTCCCACTTACCCATTTGATTCGTCGTAGCGTGTGCTACGATCGGTATAGTCAGTTACAAACAGAGTCAGTGCACAACTTAATTATTATTTGAAATTAGAAACCCTCATAATAATTTAATGTCGTAGTTGTTTTTGAAACTACTACGGACGCAAGTAAACGCCTTTGCGGAATTATTGCTACGTCGTACGTAGCTGCTACGAGCTACGCAGTTACGATCGGATTCCACGTTAACAAAGAATTGATGAACTTGTGAAGTGATTTTGTTTGGATAAATGGAATAAAGTAAACAAATGGCTGAAAGCAAAATTAAAATATTTCTGAAAAAATATTCTGCAATGATTACCTAGTATTGCTACGTCGTAGCGTATCTACGTAGCTACCAAATTTCGTATGAGCACCATCGCAAAACATTGCAACATTAGATATCATAGCAGTACTCATTTAACATTTGTTGTTTGTGTTTGTATTACCTTACGAGCCCTATATCCTTCACAATCACAACCCTTTATTTTTGCTCATAAAAGAGTTCAAAAATTATATTTGCATTAATTACTTGCCCGGTAATTTAACTCAAAACATAATGGAACCAAAATACTTATAACCATACAAATAACCGCCAGTTTGTTCCCCAAGCCTCTAAAACTTTCATTTCGCTCCATCAAAACGTACTTAAGTGCTACTTTTACGAACATTCCGTAGCCTGACGAAACTTCCATAAATGAATGTGCACTACCGCACACAACTGTAACGAGTAAAATCAATAATTATTAAAAGTGCATGGCGTAATAGACCAGCGGGACGCGTCGTGCTACGTGTATCGAAAATTGACAAAAAGCTTTTTTATCCATAAACCCTGATTGATGGTGACGGCGGCCTAAAAAAGATAGCTTTTAGCGATAGAGCTGCCAGTAGTTACACTAGCTTTTACGACTTACTGTATATGTACGACTATAGAGAGGTATGCTACTACGCCCGTTGTTTAATTTCTGGTGTAAAGACAAGGAGTTTCCTTATTATCCATCAAATATGTGTGACGTGTATAGGGTATATGTGTAGGGTATATGTATGTGTAATTAATTGTGTATTCAAATGTCGTAATATTAAGAGATCAAAGCTATCCTTAACATAGTACTGACCCGTCTGATTGGCCTCGTCATACATTTCTTCTTCGGCGACTCCGCACCAGCCCTCCGACACCCACACCTCCACGCACTGCCTCACGTCTTCTGTTAGCTGTTACATAACAAAATATGGTGGACATTGTAACATTGTTATTATATTATAACCGGTAAAAATCAAACAAACATCGCTTACATAACAAACGATAAGTAATGCCACCTACATTTCAACAGAAACGGAATCCTAAAATACCTGTAACCGATTTTTGTTTTACGTAAATCCTATACATTCTTTTATAATTACTGTAGTAAGTATGTACTCCATTGTTATGTTGTTGCGGCATTATTAATGACGACGTATTTGAATTTGCATGCACTTTGTTCGCTTTCTATTACGGAACTTAGTTTTGACATAAAATATGATTGAAAATATTTCTGAGTATCTTATTCGAATTGTTTTTCAGTATCTTGCTAAATTGACAAAATTATCATCGGATCAGATATGCCAAATTTCAGCTCAATTGAAACACTGGGAAGTGGTTCAAAATTCAGTTGAAAAATTTGACCTAAACAAACAAAGTTAAATAAATACAGTGCAAGTTAAATAAAAGCTTGTTAAAAACGGGGATTCTCAAATTCAATTGAGTCGGATACGCTGACTATCTTTTATGTTATCCGTTGATCTGTTTCCCCACTAGCTTTTTAGAGACTATTTCTATCAACATATTTTCAATCAAAGCTATAACTGTCCTTTTATAACCAAAAGTATACTTGTAACACAGGTGCAGAAAGGTACGGCAACATTCAACGTCATACCTTCCTCAAAGAACTTGATAATACCAATGACAGCCACTTTTCTATCACAAAACATGAGATCCGTTTTGACTTGAATCGTCTCGAATAACAAGGATGGAATGAAAGGCCAGATTGTTGGTGCGAGCAAGACAGAATGGAAGTAAGTGTTCCGCTAGACTCACTGTAGCATGACCACATTTAAATTTACTTACATTACTCAACACTCAATGCTCGAACATTTATTGTAACCATTATGAGAATTTTATGGCAATCTTAGTTAACATATTTAGGGTCTTACTTATAAACGCTGTTAAACTTAACCAGTGTTTAAAATTCTCTGTCTTGTTTTTACACGCAAGTATTTACTCGTATATAATAAAGGAAAACTCTACAACTCATATTTACCGGTCACCGAAAATTTAAACTGTACAAATTCTCTGCGTTTGATAGTTTATTTAAACATTGGCAGAGTTGTGAAAAATCTTTACGAGCCACAAACAAGAGATGAAGTTGCAGTTGAAGCAGTGTTTGTAAGTCCCTAATAATTGGGCAAGAGAAAACATTGTGTAGAGGATTAATCTGTTCTAAATTACTCCATCGGTAAGAATTTTGTATAAGATACATTTCAAAAACAGCAGGTATGTTCTATTTTGATTTTTGAGCCTTTCTATATTTTTGTAACTGTCTCAATATAATGCGAAAATTTCCAACTAAAATAGAATTCTTCACAAATTCTCACTTCAAACTACATTTCTGTTTACAGCTTCATAAAGAAAACGGATAATTACCGGTCGAGGCGTTCTACTTACCATTTTGTCGATTTGAGAGAAAACCACGCTGAAGTACGGCACGTTATTGGTCCTAAAACATTAAGGTTAACGTTATCTCTCCGACTTTTATTGAATCGGAAAAAAAGTATCGGAAAATATAAACATGGCGAGTGGAGAGGGGCCCGGGGACTTCACGCTCTTTACTTCTTTCCTCTCGATGGATACTCCATACAATAGGCTTCACTGAAAATATGATTTTTCCGCATCCGCTGTGATTCAGATAAAGTTTATCTCTGTCGTGCTGGAACATTGGAGAGTTATGTTACGACTTTCTTTGATAGGGTTCAGAATGAAGGTTTATTTAATTTACTGGAAAGGTTCTCTTTATCTAAGGAAAATCAATCAGTTCTTTTACGCTGTGAAAGAAAAGAGAAAAATGATGATGAACTTATTTTCCGTATGACTTCTTTCACGTTCATTTTGTACAAAATTTTTAATTTGGTTATTTGTTATACTGTTTGTAGGATGAAGTATTAAAAAGTAGGTAAACAGTGTACCGCTTATTAACAAGAAATTAACGAACAAAAAACCGTAATATAAAAAGACAGGAAATTCCTCAAGGAAAAGATTTTCCTGAAGTTTATTTATAGCTGATACCAGTTTTGATACCTACCATTCAAAAATCATTTCTAAGGCGGCGACGGTTTCTAAGAAAATTCAATTAGTACAAATCTGGAGGCAGCAAAAGCTTTCCGTTATAAAGCTACAAAACAACAAAGCTGTTAAATTCGTACCTATTTTTTATTAGATACGACGCAACCCCGTAAAGGCTAATAAAAAAACCGTAAAGAAACCGAGCGTACAAACTGGAACGAAAATACTTTACTATGCGCCCATTTTATCTGATAATAAAATAAATACAAAATACTTGATGCAACAGTTTGTTTTCCAGAGTAAACGTTTACACGCAAGAAAAACACGAAATGAAAGCACGAAGTTTTTACGTGCATGATAACAAACACATTTATATTTTTTTGCATATCAATACAATTTCGTATCGTGAAACCAGCTGATTTCTGGATTAATCTAAGAATCGAAACTTGGTTCCGAAATACGAGTAGCTCTATAAAAGAAGTTTATTAATTTTAATATTTAAATTTTTTATTTACATTTTTATTAACTACTAACTAACTAACTCTATTACTAGTTTCCTAAATAATAATCATTTGCAAATTGAAAAAAAACACCATAGCCCGTACCATCCATTTCATATACCTACGCTGGCTACAGTATACACTATTTTGACGTAGGTAAATCTTCCTTCCCAAATATGCTTATATAGGTATGTTTATATATGTAGGTAGGTATGTAAGTGTATACAGGGTTATAAAAAAGGGTATGCCAAGCCGAAAAAGGTTCATAGTACTCCTCATTACGCACAACTTTTATTATGGGACCAAACAGAAATAAATAAACTGTTACATAGAAAAATGTCAATGACACTTGACAAATGTATGAAATTCGCGAATTCCGGGTATATCCCATAGTAAAAGTTGTTAATAACGATGAGTACTAACCAACAACCCTTTTCGGTTTGGTATACCCTTTCCTTATAACCCTGTATAGTGTGGTGCTCACATTTCGAAGAGCGGGTGGTAGTAGGTGAGCCCCTGCTGCAGGTCGATCTGCACGAGCGTGATGAGGTTGACGAGGTCCTCGCCGCGCTCCGACTCCGTGTCCTGCGCGCACAGCGCCTCGTACCACTCCGCCGTGCCCTTGCGGAGAGCTCCCACTATCTCCGTCCTGAACGACAAACTCAACCATTAACCAAGGGTATATATATTTTTTTGAAATGACGAAATGCTGCTGGCCACTGAGGCCTCTGCAGCGTACCGGGTGGTTGGCGAGCGCATATGATTCTGGGCCGACTCACTCAAGTAGATGGTCAAAATATTTTGAAAACACGTTTTTAGTGACGAGTTTGTAGAGTATAACTAGATTTAAGCTCAATCGGACGCCAGAAACTGATTCTAAATTAAGTAAAAGATTCGACCCGATTTTAGCTTTTAATAAAAATCGTCTCGCAGCCAGGCTTAACGAATTTTAACAGTACTGTGTGTCTAGCACACATTTCACGTAAAAATACGTAGCTAGTATTCCATAGAAAAGTGTACGCCATATACGCCCGTCAGAATCTTTTCTATCGAATACTCGCTACGTATTTTTACGTCAAAGTTGTGCTAGACACGCTGATATGGCAAAAATGACAAAAACTGTATTGGTACTTTTTGTTTTATTCTTGCAACGATCCGGGTAAAAGCTCTAATTAACCATCGTTTCCAGCTTTAGATATACTTGAATTGTCCATTGCAACCGATTTACTAACAAGTTAGAATCATCATCATTCGTAGCTTTTACTTAGCTTAATATATATAAATTACGTGTCACGTTGTTTGTCCGCTATAGACTCCTAAACTACTTAACCGATTTCAATCAAATTTGCACACCGTGTGCAGTTCGATCTAACTTAGGAGATAGGATAGCTCACATCTCAATTTATAGTAAAAAAACATGAAAAATTAGTAAATTTAAAAATACTTAAACCATATAGCGCTTTGGACAATGTAAACTTTTTTAATGTAACTTTTGACATTTGACATATGTAGAATTGACGCAATGGCTTTTGACAGGACAACGTCTGTCGAGTCAGCTAGTTAACTTTACGGAACACACGAAGTTAGTATGCTTCTCATGTTAAAGTAGGCTAGCAACCTCATCTTAATAATGACTACCATTAAACGTTAGACGTGCCTGGGTATAATACTCAGCTTTCCAAGCCTAAACAAAGATTTACCGAAATTCAAGTACTACAACTATGCCTACAAGTGATTTGTTATTTATGAAAGTTAACTGAAAGTTGTGTTCTAATAAATATTGAAAGAGGTACCTAACACAAAATAACACTAAATCCTAAATAAAATATCCTTTCGCGTAGGTACGAGTTATTTTCCTTAAACGTATTTCAATACGATAAATTTGTATTAAAAGAACCACTCAAATCTTTTAACAATCATGAAATATTCAAGAGAACGGTAGGCTTGTTTGAGATGAAATTCCGACAGATTAAAAGACAATTCGTTAAAGGGGTTTCGCCTCACCTGATTTCTTTGTTGAACGGACAACATCGCCAAAACGCTTTCATTTGTGAGAGCTGGCTCAAGCAGCGCAGGAGAAATTCCAATCTAGAAATAAACTCTTTTATTAGTAGGTATTTAATAGGGTTATTTTTCCACTTCAAACGCTCGTCAAAACTTAATATGATAAGAAATTTTTTGTATTTTTAGTCGACTATTCGCGTGGGTTTGGAATCTATAAAATATAGCCGGCAGCAGATTGTCCGGGAAATTCCAATAAATAAACATTATTGGAATAAAATTAGTGTCACTGAAACGTGAACATTAAGGCATTTTTCTCGTAGTCAATTACACTATCTTGTTTTATCGAAAGATTGAGAGCTTGTTATAGATTCTACAAAAATGAAGGCCACAGTTTACACAGTAGTAAATATCGAAATCGTGATTAAACATCTGTTTTAAGTTCGATACAAGTTAGAGAGTTACGAGCTCTTTAGACGTTGAGGGTAATGCTAAAGTTTAACAAAACAATAAGCAAGCAACAATATGAGTAGGTATTTACTTTAGTAGGTACAATACATGAATACCTAGTACAACAAACTCGCGGAAAACTAAACATCCAGAGTTTCCCGTCCGCATTTAGCTAGATTTTATTTAACAATTTAAATATGTTTAATACTTGATGAGACAGCACAGGGTATAATTGTTTGTAATCATACAGAAGGTGCAGCGCGCGCTCCACGAACTTCTCGATACAGTCGATGAGCCAAAGCACCTCGAGGCTTCCCAATTTTTGTAATACAATAGAAACCAAGTTCGACCTACAGCTCTAAATCGACTATTTTAACACACACACTAGGACTAGTTACTTGATGAGGCAAAGAGCCTTGTGGGCGTTTGTAGGTCCAGGTGCAGACAAAGCTAGAGTAGCGCGCGCTCCACAACTCCCTGAAGCAATCAGCGAGCCAGATCACCTCGTGACTTCATGATGCTTTTGACTCAGTAGACGTCCACTCGCTCCTAATCAACTGGTCCAAAAAAGATAAAACCCTAGGACTAGTTACTTGATGAGGCTGTGTGCGTGCAGCACGGGGTAGAGGTCCCGGTGCAAACGCAGCTGGTGCAGCGCGCGCTCCACAAACTCCCCGAAGCAGTCGGCGAGCCAGCGCTCCTCGTCGCGCGAAGCACCTGCGCCGGAGTCCCCGCTACCGCCGCCGGCTATAGCTTCGCTCGCGCACCACGCTTTCTCCAGCTCCATTAGGAGTTTGTTCATGTATCTGGATCAATTCACGTTTTGTATTTGGATTCATCTACTGTCATATAAATATATATTTTAGTACGCTTTACAATATATAAAAAGAAAAAGAGGTTAAAAGAGCTTAACTTTGTAAACCTATTTTTAAAGAAAGTAACCAATCTACTCTCGAGCTAAGTGATGAATGAATAAAATCAGTTCGTTTACTCGTTGCGTACCTAAAACGTAGAGTGTCTTCACTGATAGAAAACTTCAATGTTTCTATTTTAATCATAGCCATTTTAATAATACTTTTTCATCTTTTTGAATACCTATTATATTTTCTGGACCTATTTCAGAAAATAAGCTATAACTGGCATCAATTTATTTATCTAGCGAGAATTAGAGCAAAAATCAGAGGTATTATAAATACAATTTAAGATAAAATTTGTAGAAGCTTGCTTGCCTTTAGATTTAAAAAACTCGGCCGCCCAATTTTTTTCAGTTAACAAGGGGACGAAATCTCATCAAACGTGGGCTTTGTGAAAAGTCGCAGGACTTTGTTGGTTGTTGGCGAAAGTAATAATGCAGTTCAAATTATTCCGAGTCCCTAACTTTTTATCACAGACGGCCCCGGATTGACAATACAAAAAGTTTTAGCTAAAATTCAACCGTAAATACCTACGATAACACATAGCTATTTGTTGTAAAAGAAAATCAAATAACATAACTCACCGCTTATTTATTAGACTCAATTCAAAAGTGATTTCAAAAGCAAAAGTTGCTAAGCTTTCAACGTAAGCAATATCGTATAGTAAAACATCGAACTTTGCACTACATTTTCAGAAAGTGATTTACGCGGTTCCAAAGTGTGGGCACTTTGGGTAGCCAAACATTTTACAGTAATATATATAATAGACCGTAGAACAATATGAAAAGAAATGGAAGAGCAAAAATATTAGGCAGATAGATAATTTCGCCAGTCTTCAAAACAAGATCGTGGTCCTCGAGATGAGATCGGACCGTTACTAATGACCACTTACTCCACAAATCAATTTTAGAGTTTCAGTATGAACAATGGTTATGAAGCTAGAAATTAATAGCTCAACAATAAATCTTTGATGATGAGAAGAACCTCGTTAACGTAATAAACAAAGAGTTTTACAGAAATAGTAACATTTTAAATTATATTGTAACTTTTTGTTTTTATTATGGTAAGTATTGAATGTTATTTTATTACTGTGTTTTTAACCAGCTGCATGGATTTATTACCTTTTCTTCTTCTTCTCTTATGTATAAAAATGAATCGAGTTTCGTTCGTTAAAAAAAAATCTTTAATTTATTTTGAATATTTATTTTCTTGTGTTTTTCCTCTAATACAGGGGTGGTTTAAGAAAAAACAAAGTGGGTGAAACCGTACTAGCTACTCTGAAATAAAATATTCGAATTTGAATATACAAACTTGGGATCGAGCGGCGCGTCTCCGTTGAGTCGGCAGGCGGCGGCGAAGCGCGCGATGGCGGCCTGCAGCGCGCTGAGGTCCCCCTGGATGGCGTGCTGGTGCAGCAGCGTGCGCGCGGCGCCGCACAGGTCTCCCTCGAAGGGCGCGCCCTCGCCCGCGTCGGAGCTGCAGCTCCCGCCAGCCGCGCCGGCGCCCGCGCTCGCCGCGCTCTCCACCTCATGCGCAAGCAGCACGCCGAATAGACGCTCATGTTGACGGACCTTCATCGACATTGATTCGATGTTGATTCATTTTTTTTTATTTTAAATAATGCTGCCGCTATGTTCGTACCATTTTCCAAACTAAATTAAACATGCTAAAATTGTTGACATCATTTTTTCACAAATTTAAATTAAAAGAGACGTAAATGGTTTCAGTTACCTCAGATTACGTTAAATGTAAGTTTCGAATATAAAAAATAATTGTCTTGTCTACTACACACAAGTTTTTCCATAAAATTTCAATTGATATTAACTTTTACTCAGACAGTAAAGACATTCGAGAAATTTTACTGACAGACAGGGAAACTTTTAATAGTCCAATCATAATAAGCTCTGTCGGAAGAACTCAGGTACGAAATAAAAAGTACAAAACAGGAATAGAATAAAATCGGAACGTAAAAACCTGTGGAGCGACGAAAATCAGTTCGTGAAAAAGCTTCCTATGAAAAATGAATTGGATTTACTGTGTAATCGCGATTTTGCTTCAACGCTCGCTCACTTGATTACGCAGGCCAAAAGATATTCACTCACTGAATACACTGAATACGTTATCGAGATACTGTGAATTTCTTGGATCTTCCCAGATAGTAGTGAGTTCATTTATTCTCCAAGATTATTCAGTGAATAGAGTATATTTACCTATCTCATGCTATCTACACAAAGTCAAATATCCATCTGAATATCTAAAAATAGACTGATTCGGAATATGAACAGAGTGCACTGAACTTTATGTTAGAATTATTTAGGGGTGGTTAATTCAAGCAGCGTAACATATTTTGGCCGTAAACAAACCTTTATTAGGCTATCTATGAATAGAGCGATGTTGTATCATCCACATAATACCGGCCATGGGCTGTTAAGCAAATAAAAGAGGCAATATGATCCAAAATAACGCTGAAGGCAATGGAGCGTGCGCGACATGCGGCCCAGCCCTGTCGATAGCGTTATATCTGACGCCACAACAAAAGGCCTCACATAGCGACAAATGGCTCGTTGCAAAAAGCCACAGGCATTTCAAACTATTGATGTTTAGTCTAGGATGAAATTCACGGGAAAAGTGTCCTGAATTTTCCATACAAAATATAGTGTGATAAGCTGCAAACAATGCCTAATTTATTTTGCAACAGTTAATGCTCGAATTACCAAAATATTTACCATGCTTTTAATCTATATTTGGTTAGAATATTTTCTACGCTGACCCGAAAGCCATAGTTTTTCATACCTTTGTAAAAAGCCAATAAAATGTTTTATGTACAGTGCATGGCTCGCCAGATTAGCAATATTGGCTACTACGTCATAACCTACGGGTCTATAACGTGTGTTTTATTATACGCGTTAAAGCTCGACCATTATGGGAAGACCTCGAAAGAAAGGGTCGTTCGGTCGTTGTTTAATATTGAAAGGTCTACTAATACCATCTCATTCGGTCTGTTTCAGTTCTACTAAACCATAGTACATGAATGAACTCATTTCTATAATACCGCTATGGTTTAAACAAGATTGGAAATTTCTCAAACACAATTATAGCAAGGTATATACATCTGAAAACATTACAGTGTACCCTCTACAGGTTACATACGCTGTGACGGCAAGCTTCTTTCAGCTTAGTACCACCGTTCTATCTAACTCTGTTTAATACACTTGAAGATAACAGACATATTGCATCATGATTGATGATTTGTTATCTGGTTCGGATTAACCTACTAATGCTCTGTTAACACGAGAAGTAGGTACTCCGAAATAGAATAGGTGTATATGCACAAGTGCTTAATTGCAGATTGCCTAACCAGATAGATAGCTATAAATACATTCTATAGCTATTTTCAGAAACTACCAACAAACAAGGTCATTGTTATTAGGTTTCCCGGTAATTCCATTGAATAGGTAGTCTAAATTTCAGGTAACAAATCAATTCGATAAGACCTCTCGTGTAAGAGAGCACGCGGATCATTGAGTTTGAATTTTGGTAAAGTGTTCCCCGAGCCCGTAGGCTATATACTCGTAGGTAAATACTTCGTGTTTAGAGGTACGTACCGTCGTGGCACGTTTTTATAGCGGGATAACAGGTGTCGGGGAAATTAATTTCCTTCAGATTAAAATGTTGGCAACATAAGCAGATATTAAAACAATTACTTATGTAGATATATCTGGTATATATTCAATTAAGTAATATAATGAAAAAATATTTAGTCAGTGTTATAATACTACGTAAACTAACTAAAACTGGTCGGTCCTTACCACAATTAGCAGAGAAGTCATTTCAAACTTATATTGAATTTTCTCTGGTTCTCATTTCTTTATTTACTTTGATCGCCTCTAAAGTCAAGTTACGTGAAGCCAGTCACTAGCGTAGAACTTTGCTATTGACTGGGTTCACGTTCAATTCATTTCACAGTTCAATTACGATATGACGAATGATATAGACAAATGGAGAAAACATACAAACAGTACTGAATATTCAATACATTTTTGTATGAAAAATGGGACAGCGCCCCACGGGCGTATATGGAAACCGCATTTGTTTGTGCATTCATCTATCGAATACTCGCGACGTATTTTTCGACTGAAATTCAAGCTAGGCCTAATGTACCGACCCCAAATGAGCGAGATAAGGGTTGGACGATGATGATTGTTAGTGATGCTGGGACCACATTATCGCGCGAAAATTCGTGTCGCATTGAAAACATTGTATTTGGTTATACAAACGTGATGTTCTGCTTTGATAAGCGCTAGTTTACCGACAGTGCCGCGATACGCATTCATGGTCGCCTATAAACATCGCAATTCGACGAACCACTTGGTCACTTGTGACGATAACGCGAATACTAGCCGAATCTCGATAAAAATAAAAAATCTTTATGTCAGATCATAGAATCCATTTCTTGCATAAAAAATAACAAAAGAAAACACAAAATGTTACACAAAAGAAAAAAGATTTACATACTAAGCCGAAAAGGGCTCATAGTACTCATCATTATGAACAACTTTTACTATGGGAGCAACTGGAAATTCGCAAAAAAAAAATCAGCTGTTCCATAGAAAAATCACACTCGACAAAATGTATGGAACAGCTGATTTTTTTTCGCGAATTTCGAGTTGCTACCATAGTAAAAGTTGTTCATAATGATGAGTACTATGAGCCCTTTTCGGCTTAGCATACCCTTTATGAATAGCCCTGTAGAACAGAATATCGCTAAAACCATTAGAAAGCATAAATAATCATAAAAGCATAAATAGAAAGATTGGGCAATCGTATTTGAATTCATTTCGATAATGTGGCCGGACATGGTGGGTTCCCAACGAGTCACAGTGTTACTCGTTGGAAATTCATTAGTGAATGTTGGTAACCTGTTGCCAGTTGTCGTCGTCGTGGCGGCTGGCCTCGCGCGCCGACAGCCACAGCCGCAGCCGGATGCGGCCCTGCACCGACGAGCGCTGCGAGCGCGCCTCCAGCTTGTACCAGGCCTCCACGCCAGTCGACGGGATCTCGCGCAGGGGGATGTTTACGCAACCTACACGTGCATTACCATTTAGATTAGCACGTGATTACTTACCACTTTCTTAAGACTAAAACATATAGAATATCTAGTCGGATCTCTGTAATATTATGTTTAAAGAAATACAAGAGAAAGAAGTTTTACAAGAATGTGTAAAGATAGACATTTGGATATGACAAACTCAAAATAACAATCTGATCCGCGCATTCCATACACCAACACATTCCATAAAGCTTATTATACTTTTAAAATATTTTGTTTTTGATTACCAAGTAATTATTGCTGATATTGAGACCTGCTATATAATACATATAGGCAGGAGAGATGCAATTAATGAAAATCGATATAATACTATAATTACGCCTGTCCACGTGACCATACGCGGCGATATTTGCAAATTGAAGCTTTTACGAGCTCGCGAATAATTTCCTCCACCTGGGATAAAATCAAACACCGAGTGACGCGTTCCGACGTATAAATTAATATTGAATTGAATGTGCGCCCCCGTCCATCAATCTTAGGTATTATATCCAATTTTTTCGACATAGCTCTCATTTCATCCCATTGCCGTGAAAGGATTTGAATTGAAAATGTCAGCGTAGTAAAACAGGCTTTTGGGACGGAGATGGATTATTTCAGTAAAAGGGACGCAAGGAAGGTCACTCGTGTCTACTCAAAAGAAATGTGAAGCGAATTATTTTTCATTTTAAATCCTTAGATAGCAATTTCCTTACGATTTTCTTCTTCACAAAATCGTTATGCACACGTAATCTTGGTACAGAAAATACGTTGATTTAATCTCTCCCTATATATGTAAAAGTACAGGTAAAAGCACAAGCATAAAAATACCACGCATTAACGCTTTTCTAGGACAAACAAGTAATAACTATACGACCCGTGGTGTTGACGTCATAGTTCGTAGAATAATTACGCTGTTCCAACAGAGCGACACTGTTATCAGCCATAATAGGCTTTATTGCGAATCTACTTTCTAGCACTAGATATTTATTATCAGTGTTACCAGAATTTGTTTGCTAAAAGTATCATTTTAATTGGACTCAAAAATTAAAGACAAACCAATCAAATGAAAAGTATAGTAGGTACGACAAGCCGTCAAAAGTAACAGTTTTCGTGATAAAATACGTTAATGCTGCATAATATCAGCTAAGTAAGTAAGTACGAGTAAATATAGTACGCTCATTCGCTTCGTATCTGTCACATGCAATATTTGGTTCCACGCTCCCGTGCCGTATCCAATACCAACTTTTCACATTTAATTTGTGGTGAAACGTGTAATCACATTATTCGTTCACTTGGTAGAGCCACATGTGAAAATCCAACGACAGTTTAATTAAAACAGTTAAATGGTGTGCTTCGGCGCGGAGGTATCGCCAATTTATCAACAAAGCTAATTAGGTTTGTCTTCTACCTATTTTGGGAGTGCGACCACATTCGCAAACAGTTGCTGGGGTAAATTAACTGGATTGAAATATTACTAACACATCAATTGATGTCTATTTAAAGGGAAAATTGATGTATGTCGTATCTCTTTTTTCCTTGCACGAGTGGGTGTAGTCTGGACATGCCCATCGATATTGTTACCTTTCCCTTTTTTCTTTACTCACTTAGGTACCACATTTTGGTTGACTATTCCCTTGTTACTTCAAACAGTGCTCCATCACAGTCAGAGAAGTATGTGTGGCAAATAAACAACTAAAAGGAAGACAAAAGACGTACGAATGTACCGATGAAATATTGGGCCAGGGTTAACTCAATCAAGGCCTTTCAGACTATGCTACAGTCATATCGCACCATAGTTTAGCCTTCGCTTTCCTCATGGTACATTTCACTTGCGATTTTTATCGAGTGGTATTTAACCCTAAAACGTATTTGCGCAATATTATTGCGCTATGAAGTAATAGGTTGAGTTGATAGAAACTACGAGTGTAGGGCCTGCCTCCCTAGCCAAGTTGCGATTCCATAATCGCTAACGCTATAGAAAACTAAGACAATTGGCTATTGTTCTGAATTTGTCAGGGCGCGATATGAAACTATCACATAGTTACAGCGTAGTCTGAAAGGTCCCATATTACCACGTTACTGACGTATGTGTGAGCGAGGCTACAAATAGCCTACGTTTGCAATTACCGCTTCAATCTGCGTCTGTTGCGAACGAAGCCTAGCAATTGTTAAGAACGCTTCACTGGTAATGAAAGCTACTGTACATTCAATTTTGTACCCTTATTAGTCAGTTGTTAGGTTTCTTATTAGTTATCACTTTTGCTTTCTTGTATTATGCAAGTTCTGTAGAACAAGGTACCTATTTACTATTGCATCAAAAGTTTCCTCAAAGACATTTTTTTAACGCGAGTAAGACCGCGTTTGACCACCAACTCGCTTGATGTTAAGCGATGATGTAGTCGAAGGAAGATGCAGCACGCAGACCTAGAAGATACCTACACTTAGATAAAGACATCTTAGATCCTAAGATACCTTTTATAATATGTATTATTATATAAGTAAAGTACAGTACTATAGTACAGTAAATTCGGATCTATAGGGGCTGGGCAAACAGTTGTAGTAAAGAAAGGTCCGACGTCCTTTTATTTTAGTTTTATCTAGAACTGTTAGTAGACAATCAAGTTTATTTCGTTCTCTAGTGGAAGGCAAGCAGGTGTGTTTGAGTTTCGATATCACAACTCTCAAGGGTCGCGTCGCGGGACACCTTGTCAAGAGCAATACTTTATTATTTTCTGTTTGGACCCATGTCATCTCGTAAAAGGTGTAATGGAATTCCGGTGACATGTGTACGTGTGAACTGTGAAAACATGAATAATAATTTATTTGTTTTTCTCTTGTTTATCAAGCGCTTAGTTTGATACTAAAATTGAAGCGATAAAGTTTTTTATTTTTATCCAGCCATCGATTTCCGCTCAAATTATGTTTTACAGCTGCAAAAGTTATGTGTAAAGTGTACAATTTGAGTGTGCTATATACTACACCTTTCATGGTGGCATTTAAAGTTGTAATTTGTTTGGCATACCATGAAAGAAAACATTAAATTAGATACGACAAGCACGTTAGACAAAACGAATGATCCATAACCACTAATATGAATCCCAGCTGATTTCAGCCATGGTAACCACAGTTTATGTTAAATTAAGGCACATTAAGGCTTCATTTCCTTTTTCCTTTTTTTTTTTATTGCCTTCATGTGACTATATAGTACCCTAGTTTGGCCTTGAAAGTGCGCAAACAATACCATAAATTCACTACAAAAACAGTATATAAATAAATAAAATAAATAAACGTTTCACACTCATAGCTCCTTACTAGAATAAATTCTGTGTCGGGAATGCCATGCAACACGCACAACGACAAAGACAAAGACAACTATGCAACTATATGCACTCTAATTGTGATATATTATATTATTTTATCTCAATTTATGATTTTAGTGGGGCTTCTTTGCTGTATTTTATGTGACATTACTGACTTACCGAGGAAGTCGTCCTGGCTGCCCTGGCGGGCGCTCTGGCAGACTTGCTTGAAGAACCGGCCGAGGCCGCGCACGCCGCGCACCTCGTTGAGCCGCGACACCGCGTCCAGCACCGAGCTCTCGTCGTCGTGGTCCCAGATGTCCAGGTGCAGCACGTCCGACGATATATCGTCGATGTCGCTGGGGATGCAACTCTCGGTGAGAATATTAAGCTTGTATGTGATAACCTAACCTAACCTCTATGTTGTTGTGATTTTATGTGTAGGTATGTGTGTATTTTGTTTTGTGTGCTTGTAATTTCTGGAGTAAACAATTATAGTAGTTTATGCAACTGTCATATAATGAAGGGTATTAAAACACGAGTGTGTTTATGAAACGAGCGGAGCGAGTTTCATAATAGTAACGAGTGTTTTAATACCTGTGTTATATGCAGTTGCATACACTACTTTATCTACACTAATGCTGTTACATTCTACTTATGTTTCCAATACTTGATAAAATACTGTGGCGTGCTCCTGAAACAAAATAAAATAAATTAATAGTGATTGACAAAAATATCGAACTTACCACTGCCCGGCATGTAAACCGGCCCGCCGCTGCACCGCGCGAGAACAATTTAGACGGCCAAGGCCGCTCCCACCCGCGCGCGCCCGCGCAGCTCCCGACGTCGTCCGCGCGGCCGGCAGCGACTTGCCGCGCGCTCGGCCGCGAGTGCTAAACTAACCTTCCGAGCCCGTTCACGCTTCTCGTGCCAATTTTTAATTACTAAATTTTGTACATTTTTTAAACAAAAATAAATTCTACAAAGTTTATAGTTGTGTGAATGACCTACCTACCACAATACGTTTATCTTCACTAATAAAAACGTGTATTGTCACAGTGAACTTGGCGCGCAATCAGGAGCGAGCGCGCATGCGCGCGCAGGGCGGCGGAGCGAGCGCGCGCATGCGCGCAGGGCGGCCAATCAGGAGCGAGAGCGCGATGTTATAATGACTCATTACGACATCGATGTGGATATTATAACATCGCTTAAATGTTGTCTGTGCTATAACAGTAGTCATTATAACACCAGTATTAGAAACATAAGTAGAATGTTATAACATTAGTGTAGATAAAAGAATTTATCTGTCTACATCGGTAGGGATTAACCCAAATCATTGATTCACGCCCATTGTACCGAAGCTTAGCAGCATTTAAGAGCTATACGTACTAGATGTGTTAACTGTGGTCACTTTGCCACATTTCACTCAGCCTTTGAGTAAGTGAAGTGTCGCAAAGTGACCTCAATTCAATGGAACATCACCCCAACGTATTACGGTGTCACCTCTTGTAGGTAGGTTACACAACTTAATTGCTGCAAAGGTACGGTACAATGGGTGCGAATCAATAATTTGGGTCAATCTGTACCGAGCTGGCAGCGCTTATCTAATAAATCTAACCTAAGAAATGATTTAATTATTTTCCTAGTGAGAATCAAGTTTAGAATGTTATGGTAGAGTGTGTTACCAACTAGCGCCTGCATTGACTTTTGTTTTCCCAAAAAGGTGCCGCATGTTTGGAGAATAGCGCTACTGGGTACTACAATTTCCGTATAAATTGGCGCTAAACTGAATAATACAACAAAGGTCGTATTGTTTTATTGCGTGGCTATTGAAATTGCCTCATACAATTTTCCTATGTGTATAATTCAATTTTGATTGAAATTATGTAGATATAAACACTAGTTAATATGCTAGTATTTATATAATTATACCCGTGTTCAAATAATTATGTTCAATCAATCGTAAAGTGATGATGCGGGTAAAGTTACAAATTTATTTTTCAAAATTGTTGACATATCCTAATGAAAAATTGTTTTAAAAAAAAAAATCCCGAAAGGATACGTGATAAAAAATAATGGAGGAGCAGCTAACGATATTTTAATGAGTGTAAGTGTTTTGGTACAGGAAAACATCGTGAGGAATCCTGTATATGTTCCGAGAAGATTTTCAAAGGCGTATGTGAATCACCAACCCGCACTTGGCCAGCGTGGTAGAATATGATCTAATTACCCTTCGAGAGTAGACATACATTCCAGCAGTAGGATGTTCAAAAGTTTATTTTGAGAATAAACTTTTTGTTAAAAAACTAATCAGCATTGGCAAAGTTTATGAAATCGTGAAAACAGAAATTCGGGTACGATAAACACAATTCTCTTGTTATGGCTCTTTGGTCTTAATTCCCACGTAAACTTTACAACGGGTTCCGAGGTTTTCCTCGAAATTAATGTTTGGCCCATTGTCCGCAAAACTCTTAAACAATTAAACCGGAATCGACACCCAAGTTGAAGTTTATTAGTTTCAAACAGATAGAGCGAACCCTCCATTAATACACACAACCTTAATTTCTATTCAATCAATTCGGAAGGTTCCAAAACAAAGCACTCAATTGTTTGTTTATGGAAAAGTTTATATATACAGAACCCACAATGAAAGGTCATCTATAATTTATGTCTATGTAAAAATAAATTGCCGTAAAAACTCAAAATGGCTCAATCATATTTTTTGGTAAGTTTGCGTTAAAAGAGTGCGGCAGTGATGGAAAATAAGGAAAACCCCAAATAAACAGCCGAAAAAAACAAAATATAAATTTTAGGTGGTACGAATGCACCAAGTCAAGTCAATGCATCTAGTCTTATAATATAGTAATGATTTCCAGGATTGGGACATATATCAGTGGCCTTACAATTTGAAAGTCTCGTTCCACTTGGGAGAGAGCGTGTGCGGTCGGACGCCGGTGGCGCGGATGTAGCGCGCGGGCAGCCGGCCGAGGCTGTCGCGGTGCTGGCGGCCGTCGCGCCGCTTGAAGCTGAGCCTGAAGCCGTGCTTGCGACCTTCTTCCTCTGAGGCGGCACGCGGAGACGCCGGCAGCGACGCTGGCTGGATACCCAGCATACAGTACGGATCGCTGTACCCTGCACAGAGTGCAAACAAACTTTCTTCAGATTGAGATCAGTCGTCTGAAAAGCTGATTTTACATTTCTGGATAAAACCACGAGCTGCAGTAACAAGAGCTTCGTCAGAAATACACATTTATTACTTGAAATTACATAGTATATACCTAGTTACCAACTGTTCTGTACATTACTTTTTTCCACAAATCACCATGATGACGTCCATTATTCAGAGTAAATTGCTAATATTTCCTGCTTATTAAACCATTCCCTTCTCTTACACACCATGAATAAAGATATAAATAAAATTATAATATGCGCTGTACCTATGGTAAGGGGTGACCACGTTGGTAGGTTAACCAAGTGGTGGTCGATGTACCATTTAAGTCGGGTCGTATAACCACTTGTCACTAGTAGGTAGTTACTAGTTGTAGATATGAAACAGCAGGCACTATAGTCTTTATAAAATATATTTGGAACACAATACTTGACAAAACAAAACAGAATAAAAAGTAGTCGCAAATTAACGGAGGTACGCCAGGTCGTGACGTCTATATCGCACTAGTCGTAGATGGCGCGCGCGGCATCATCGCGCGCCGAGCGAAACCAGTTTTGCCACTGGATAGCTGCCGTACTAACTCGTACGTAAACTGCGGCTGCCTGCCGGCGCGGAGACAATAGGCGCGGTGCAAGCGGCGCGTTTCCAATGATTGCAAAATCGTACCGAACGTTATTATGTTATTATAAGTTTGTGTTGTTTATTTTATTAATATATTATTATGGTGAAATTAAATATATATAGTAATGTGTGTTTGTATTTATGTAATTAATATTTATATATGTGTAAAAATATTTTATGTATGTAATTATTTATGTAGGCTAGTGAATGAAAAGATGAAATATAATGTTTATATACTTATAAATAAATATGTATAAGTGTATGTATAAAATTATATAATAATTAAATGAGATGCCTACATCACTCCCCCCCAGACCGTTACTACGGTCGATAGTAGTCGGGAAATCGAACCGTACGCCCAGAACGCGTCTTTTTAAGACTCTGAGCTGGGACCGGGACCGTTTCTGGAACCGGGACTGTGTCTGGGACTGGTATGTCTGGTTGCCGTATCGGGATTGGATCACGTCGGGGTCACCAGTTATGGTAAGGGGTGACCACGTTGGTAGGTTAACCAAGTGGTGGTCGATGTACCATTTAAGTCGGGTCGTATAACCACTTGTCACTAGTAGGTAGTTACTAGTTGTAGATATGAAACAGCAGGCACTATAGTCTTTATAAAATATATTTGGAACACAATACTTGACAAAACAAAACAGAATAAAAAGTAGTCGCAAATTAACGGAGGTACGCCAGGTCGTGACGTCTATATCGCACTAGTCGTAGATGGCGCGCGCGGCATCATCGCGCGCCGAGCGAAACCAGTTTTGCCACTGGATAGCTGCCGTACTAACTCGTACGTAAACTGCGGCTGCCTGCCGGCGCGGAGACAATAGGCGCGGTGCAAGCGGCGCGTTTCCAATGATTGCAAAATCGTACCGAACGTTATTATGTTATTATAAGTTTGTGTTGTTTATTTTATTAATATATTATTATGGTGAAATTAAATATATATAGTAATGTGTGTTTGTATTTATGTAATTAATATTTATATATGTGTAAAAATATTTTATGTATGTAATTATTTATGTAGGCTAGTGAATGAAAAGATGAAATATAATGTTTATATACTTATAAATAAATATGTATAAGTGTATGTATAAAATTATATAATAATTAAATGAGATGCCTACATACCTACATGATTTACGTTACATTACCTTTCGTAAAATAACAGCTTACGTACGTAAAGGTAAAGTTACTTACATCTATTATTCCTCCCCGAGAAATCCCCCAAAATATAAGTAAGTACGAATTTAATATGACAGAGCATTAAAATTCACCTTCCCCGTTATTTTATTACGCTGCTCGCTAGAGTACAGGAGGTAATACGCTTTGCAAAAACATAATTGAATACGGAACAACTCTCCAAAACATTTGTAAAAGTTGTCGAAACAAACTTTACCCCGAATAGAAATTTGATTTTAACTTTCGGTTTGCTGCATTCATTCTGCTTCTGCAGGAAATGTTATAAATAGGTTATAATCTTGTTGGTTCGCTGCTGGAGAAAATAAATTAGAGAGAGCGCCTGCGGCGAATTGTCTTTGACTTATCCTTTATGTGACGTGACAGCGTACTGACGTTTGACGTATGACGTAGCGCTGAAAGCTTTTTACGCCCACTGAAAGTATGGGTCCGTCCGCGCGTTAAGAGTTGGTAATTCCATAATATATAGTGCGTTTTCCTGTTTTTACTAACCTAATAAAGTAGAATACAATCGAAATATTTTCTAACAAAACTCTTGGGCAGCTAATACAGGCCATACCTATTGTCAACAGGCTTTTTATGAGATGACCGCTTTGTCATTTATTGTAAAAAGAAATGCCACGCGAAAGTTTGTCGTATGAACATTCTCTAGAACATTTGTTATTTGAAATACCTACTTAATCAAAGCTTCAGGACTTTACCTTCATTAAGTAGACCTATCACCCGCATCAATTAAGAAACGAATCTAAGGGAAGTAACGCTAATCATGTTATATCTCATTCGTACTGACAAAAATGTGAGAATATACGAGTGAGAGGACATAATAAGCGAGGTTTCGCTCCTATAATGACGCAGCTTATATCCAAAAGCCTCTCTGTGAAAGTACGGGTCAAATCAAAGGCTTTAAGGTGTAAAGTAACTAATTATTTATGTACAGATGGGTCAGCTAGGTGTTTCTAAACGGGGTTTAAGAAAGTGCTCCGTTTAATTCATTCGAATTTTAAATGAATCAGTGAATTCGTTATGTAATTGTGTGATAAGAAATATATTATGCTTCAAACCTCTAGTCAGTTAGTGTCGGAGAGGCGCTCGCTGCCAGGCACGCGCACAGCACACGAGTGTAGCTCGGGTGGCACGCGGAACGGACACGTGCCTGTCTCTACAATCGATCACGAACGAGGAGTCTGTTACCGTTAGCATCCTTTGCCTCGAGTCCGTCCGCCTCGAGCACGGAGCAGCCGAGCACGACGGTGGGCGGGCGCTCGCTGCCGGCCGAGCGCACGGCACGTGCGTGCATCTCAGGTGGCACGCGGAACGCGCGCTTCGCGTAATCTATAACTTCGTCCTTGTACGCTGTGAACTGTCCGTCGGGGGCCGGGGCGCCAACAGTGTTCTCAATGCAGTACAACACCTAAACGATAGAAAAGAAATTATTTAATTCTGGTTCTGCTATAGTTATTTCTATCTACAAACTAATTAGGGTCAAGTGCTTACCCAACAAGCAAGT
Source organism: Alcis repandata (assembly GCA_949125135.1). Classification (NCBI taxonomy): domain Eukaryota; kingdom Metazoa; phylum Arthropoda; class Insecta; order Lepidoptera; family Geometridae; genus Alcis; species Alcis repandata. Next base: position 7,001,756 of record OX421234.1, read on the forward strand.
GCTAAGCATTATCTATTTTTTTAATTAAAAATAAATATGTTGTCAAAATGTTCAACATTGGCAGCCAGCTTCGGAAAAAATAATAAATGAAAATCAATAAGCAGTTAATTAAAATTTGAATTTGGAATAAAGGTTATACAAATCCATACAAAAAGTTTTGGGTTTTCAGCCTCTACAAATGAATAAACTCGATGAATAAATCCTCTTTTAGAATTTTAGCGGACACTTTTATACTCTTTTAGGAGCTTTTTTCTATATTCTCTGTAATTTTAAGTGATTTCGGATTATTATATCAAAACGTGGTTCAGTACAAGTATCTTTTATTTCTAAAACTTGTATTTTTTTAATTTAATTTCTAAAACACGTGTTTTTTCGAGTTGGTGAACAACAATTAAGTGTTTTTCGCACCTCCACAATAAGAAAAAACTGGATCCGGAGCTGGATACTTCGTGGCATTTTAAAATAAATGGATGAGAATCCGTCGGATTCGATATTACGTCCTCCGACAAGGTAATTGCTGTTTACAGCCGTTTTACTCCTAATTATGAACTGAGGGTTGTTCCTCGGAGATTTAAAATAATAAGATGGAAATTGCTAAGTAATTGTTTAGCAATTTCGTAGTAAATATTATTCTTAATAATAATCACTTAATTAGATCTTTTTTGGTTTCGTTTTCCGTCTTAAATTATACTTTGTGTCCAGACATTTATCTCAGTGAAATACAAAGTCGGATCTACTCGTAAAAAAAGCGTAGACTTTCATTAAAATAAATGAACCAGTGACGTACCTCCACCATACAGGTAGACCATACAATACACATTAAAATCTCTTTGGTAGCAAATATAAAAAAAAAACTTTGCAATTACTATCCGCAGTAAACTCATACGTACAAAAAGATTTCAAGAGATTACTACTCCTTAGTTTCGTACTCTTCATTTGCTACTTCAATTACGATCTAATACAATTTTACCTTCATCGAAACTTGGCAGGCGATTAAATTTTTATTATTTTTTTTTTACAACTATTTAATAAGTTAAATGTCAACTACTCGTCAATTAGACGTAAAATTAATAACCGCAATGCACAGAGTAGTACTGTATTGTTAAATAGGTGAACATGAGTCTTAAATGTGTAATCCTTCGTTACCCGTCTTGTAGTGGTAGGGCTCTTTTGCAGAGCCCGCCTGGGGAAGTACCACACCTTTGCCAGTTATTCCACCGCCAAGCAGTAATGTGCAAACATTACTGTGTTCCGGTTGGAAGGGCATTGTTTCCAGTGAAATTACAGGGCAAATGGGAGATTAAACAACTTATATCTCAGGGTGACGAGCACAGTGCTGTGCCACGCAGGGTCTTGAATTCTGCGAGTTCAAAATTCTGGGTGGTGCAGACCTGTTATGGGCAAACGTGACGTTTAACATCAGGCGATCGATTTGCTCGTCTCATCATTCAATTAAATGAAATAAAAAATAAAAAAAAACCCGTGTAACAGTCTTACTGCCAGTAAAATGGTAACATTTTTTTGCCCGTGTCACCACTAACTGCTCTAGTAGTAACACAGGACAATTTTAATCTCCCATATTACCACTGACTATTAATCTTTATTGAAACTTCTTTCTTTTTCCAAAATCATTGTTGAAACAATTCCTTTTTCTAACATGTATTAACGGAATGTTTTCCACGCTGCAGCAGATGTGAACATTTGTGTTTTTCTTCAGTTATATTTCTGCTTCACCTTTCCAAATGGACCAGACCCCAGAGAATGGCTGACGTGAAGGAATGTATGTAATAATGTAAGGCAGTAAGAGGGCTTGCATGTGTTACGGTCGTTACATGACAGACAGAGTACAGGGTTATTTTGCTTTTATTTGTATGTATGTATCTAGTCGAAAACACGTATTGGTTAGTTCTCATAATTCTGATCAACTTTTACTATAGACCAAATCAATCAAAGTATTAGCTGTTTAATTAGTAAAGTATCACTAACGCTCGACGAAAATGTATGAAACAGAGTTGGTCTCATATTAAGTTTTCAGAATTATTGATGAATATTTGTACGTGTTTTCTGCTCAGTACACGTTCAAACTATTAACCCTGTATATTCAATTACTGTTGATAGCTTTCTGTTAGTTAGGAACGCTACCTATATTTTTCTACTACCTGCACTCCGTGGTTGCAACCGCTATCCGTCACTTTATTTTAGGTGAGTTGTGGTCAAAAGACTAGTCTGTCAACCATAGAAAAGGACTACCTTGAAATAATGAGTCCACGAATAAAAGGCGCAGCTAGTCAAAAATAAATAAGAAAAACTCAATCTCAGGAGGAGTAAAAAAATTTCCAAGTAAAACTATTTTTACTTCTTACTCAGCTTTAAAAAACTATGAATAAAATAATATAGCAAATCTAGAATGTTTTTATATTTGAAAAGAGCTTGAAGATACACAGAAAGCAAGGGTACAATCCCAAGTCAAAGAAGTACAGTCACAGAAGTGAAACCCAAGACAGATTGTCATTTCTGAGTGAGATTTTCTTTTCATAGCTCTTTGAATGACACATCTTACCCGGCGGCTTCGGAGTTGAGCGCACAATAAAATTGTACTCAGATAGACTTGTAGAACGGTCGTCATGGCTCTACAAAAGCGTGAAGTGAAAACTTTCTATAGTAGAAACCATGTTAACATTTACCTCACTAGTGTGGCAAGACTATTATTTACCACAACATCTGTGTTGGAAAATTGGTTGAAATTTGCCAGTATTTTCTGTGTTTTCGCAAAATACCTATAGGTTTCTGGTTACAATAATATTCACAGTAGAAATGCAATACTCGCAGGCAGATGAGGAAACCAAAGTTCCGTATCCGGGGTCGAGCGAGCTTTGTTTGCATTTATTTTGTAAGTTATATGGTATGCTTCGTTTATTCTGCCCGTTCAAATCCTGCTTGCAAATATTGTTTCCGTTGCAATAAAGCAAGTATTTGCAATTTAAACTCAAATTCACAGCGTAAATACAGAGATATACAATATTAAATTGTTATTTGATTGGTTCTAGATATCGGAATTTATCTTGCTGAAGTTTTATCTTAATAAACTGAAATCGTTCGAGAAAGTTCAGCGACAACTCATGAATTAAACATTTATTGAAATCGGGCCCTGGAATTGTGAATTTTGCAACAAAATTTCATAGCTCTTCTTCTATCGACGTGTTCGTGATTTATTGCTGGTTGTGCTATTTCCTCTCATTTCATCGATTAGAAAAAGAACATATATTTTAATTGTCATAAAAAAATGACTAGAGATGGTTATATCACTGAACTATGAATAAATCATTTTATTTTTTAGTACCTACTAAAGAAATGTCACCACACCTAATTGTAATATTGTTTATTTTATCGAACATTTTTGCATAAAGAGTTAATGAGAACGCATATACCTCGGTGTAGAGATGCTCGTGCTCCTTGTGCGAGAGTTGTGCGGACACGCTAGGCAGGCCGAGGTCGTGGGGCGAAGGCGGCGGGCGCTCCGCCCTCGCCTCCGCCAGCCGCAGGCCCGCAAGCCGCCTGTTCTCCTGCCGCCACGACAGTGCGGTGAAGCTTTCGAAGTACGACCCATCTGTGTCTTGAACCCTGTGTGCATAAAAAATAATTACAGTACAAATAATTATAGTTATTGTATACATATATCTACTATATAGCTGCGCTCCGCGATTGCACCATGTGTCATAGGAAACTGTATGTAGTGAACTGTTTCTTATGATAAAAATTGTCTATGTTTTATCCAGCCTTAAGGCTATCTTTATTTCAAATTTCAAGTTGCACTCAAACTTGTTTCAGTGTGAAGAAGTAACAAAGACGCACATTCGTTTAACCACACACTTTTGTATTAAATACTAGTTGTTCCCTGCCACGCTTTGCTGTGGATAAAAAAAAAATAAAAAATAAATAGCCTATGTTACTTTGGGATAATGTAGCATTCGAATGGTGAAAGAATTTTTAAAATCGGTCCAGTAGTTTTTGAGTTTATTCCACACAAACATCCAAAAATACAAAAATACAAATCTTTCCTCTTTGTAATATTAGTATAGATTACTAGCTGTTCCCTGTCACGCTTCGCTGTGGATTAAAAAAAAATAAAAAAAATATAGCTTATGTCACTTTGGGATAATGTAGCATTCGAATGGTGAAAGAATTTTTGAAATCGGTCCAATAGTTTTTGAGTTTATTCCACACAAACATACAAAAATACAAATTTTTCCTCTTTATAATATTAGTATAGATTAGTATAGATAAGTAAGTGTGATGTCGATAGTTTCAATAGTAGTAGAGAAAAACGAATGCGTCATAGTGACGAAGGCACTATAACAGGTAACGCAATCCCATAAATAAAAGGGCAAACGCGGTTCGGTGCCCAAAATAATGAACCAAAACACTGAATTTTTTATTATAATTGGAGAATAAATAGGAATATGTTCGATGTTCATATTTTTTTGTTATGAATATTATTTATCATTTTCATGCCGTATAAAATTACGTACATAGTAAAGTCGATACGAGTATGGTATGTATGAATCCCAAGGTGAGAAAAGGGAAACAAAATGAAATGTGTGCGGGTCACGTATCTTCAAAAGTTCAGCTGAAAATTTGAAACGTGCGAGTAATGCTGAGAGCAACCACCGTAATAGGTAACCGTACCCGTCCCTTATAATTAATTTTATCTTCGCATTCATCTTACTATTGGATAAATTTAAATTAACGCGGCATTTAAGTGATTTCTTATCCTTGGCAAATTCTTAGCAAACTGTTCCTTTGTGCAAAAGATTTCTAGAAGATTCTCTGTAAAAGCGCAAATTATCCGCTCCGCTCATGCAAAGGAAAATACTTAAGGTAAAAGAGAAATTGTACATCCTATACTTCACGAGACCTTTGCTTGTGATACTTTGTTTCTAACTGGTTTTTACCGTCGAATTTTATACAGCGAATTTTATTTTTCTAGTCATTTGGTTGTTGGTTTTGTTTTTTCGTGTTTTGTTTTTCAAGCCAGTACTTTTATTTTATTAAAACGTTTTGTTCTGTAAGAATGAGGGTATGAACCTACAACAATTTTAACCCTGTCTACTACAGAGTACCCCGTACCCGCTGAGGTGACAGATTCAACCGAGCCATGACGAAGGGAAGGGAAGGGGCAAAGGGGTAAAACCGTGAGTCCGTGACAGAGCTGCCGCCGTAACAAGAATAATTTGTATTCATGGACTAAATAAGAAATGCTTTAAAATACCTACTATTTCTTGAAAAGGTCTCGTTACTACAAATCTGATCGGTGCATCAACAAATCTCAAACGAAATTGCATTTGCGCTTCGCGATTCGCGTCAGGAATTTGGGGAGCAGCACCGATTGAACAAGAGATAATAGATATAGAAATAGAGCACCTTCGAAACTCATTCCTTAGTACACTTACTTACTTAGTTCCTTAGTACTAATTACATAAAAAAAAAAAACATTTATTTTCTTTCGGACCTACTCAGCATTCCAGTCTCAGCGGCGGGGCGGTAGAACTTTTCTTATCGCACTGCTGAGAAACAATTTAAAAGAGCAAGAGAAATATCCATTCAGGCCTTTATCTTAATATGCCATCTAGTAACATATGTCAGTTCTGATCTAATAGAATAAAAAATTCAGGAGTGGGGACTACCTTTAATAATTAGGTAGTTTCATAAGTCGCTCGCATTTGCCAACTTCGAGCTTCCATTACTTAAACTTCCAAACATCATTTCCGTTTCATAAATTATTAAATGAGAGACCCGAAACTTTTTCAAGTAGGTAGGTACTTATTTTTCGAGAATTAGATACGATTACGATTACTACGACGATTAATTTCTCAGGTATTTAAATTGTCGGTAGATGCGATTAGATACAGACGATTTAGAATACAAATCGACGCTGAATATAAACAGCAAAAAGTATTTACTACATTGCAATTCAAAAAGTTTAACTCTCTCGCGATTTCGTTTAAATAGTGTCTGGTGACGTTATCTACGAGAGCAGGTACGGAGCAAGGCGTGATGGATGTAGCGCTCGTTCTGGTCACCCGAGATCTGTACTTCACGCTGTTGTTCTACGTTAACATGGTAGTGTAGTTGTGTGACGGGTAACTGTTAGTAAAGCGTATGCCACTGTGATGAATACCGCATTATCGCGCCCGACGCGACAAAGTTCCGGCCATCTAACACCCATAACGCTAAACAATACAAGCGCTCGTGTTAACGTCAAACGGTGCTACTTTAGAAGCGTATTATTAATGATCATCTGGCACGCAACTTTGACGCGACTGCCTCACAAATTGGTGCGATGTGATTTGTCTTACAGATATAAAATGTCTGTGTAAAGATGATTACGTCCACGTTGTATAGATTGAGGGAATGAACTCACAATGTACGAGTAAGTAGATACAGAAAAATCTAAGCCACAAACATTATAAATTTATGTGAAAGTGTGCTAGTAGATTTGTTTGTCCTTCTTCCACGCAGCGATAGAGCACAAAACATGCGAAAAATAATATTGATATATTATTTTTCGCATGTGTATATTCAGAAGACCAGAAAGTGTAGTAGTACCAAATAACACAAGAAATCAGAAATTCTTGATAAAATACTAACATAATTGAACGTTGGTATATCAAAGGTCGATTAATACGTAGCAGAATAAACAAAAATATCACGCTGCTTGTGTCAAGGAAAGGCAGAAACGACGAATATGATATTCGTAGTCGTTTCCTGTTCATACGTTTGTTTACCTCTATTTATCAAACCAAACATTGTACGTAAATGGAGTAAAACAACAAAATAACATGTTGGGTTTCATGGTTCATAAGCACTTGACTTTAAAATGTCACTTGTGATAATATTTGGGTATAATATTTTGATTTGAGCTAGATAAGTAGGGTGAACTAGATTAGAGTTTGAGGTTTTTGAAAACTGTTTTGGTGGCTGAGTAAAGTAGAGGAAATTTTTAAAGAAAGCTAATTCTACCGCCATTATATTAATAACCGGAAGACAGAGATTTTGATATTTAGGGTTTAAAAAGGTATATTCAATATACGCTTAAAATTCTTTATCAAAGGTTAATGTATTTGTATGAGTTACCTATATCGTATAAGAATATTTCTGATCAATTGAAAACTAAGTTGTTTCTATATTATGTATAGGTATTTTTATAAGAAATCAGAAGCTCTTTTCCTATAGGTACTTCCCAGATTTATAGGTACGAAACTGCACTTAAGCACCTTTCCTTTTATTAGTGCAGTTTTTGCAGCAGTTGTAAAGTGCTCTTAAATGCTTCCATTATTTTCCTGTTCCCGAGTAATGGCCGATGCACGAACAGGCACTAGTAAACACTTGCTACATTTTCGCTATAAACGTTGAAAGCTTATTCAATATCCGCTCGAGTGAAACAGAGGAAATTCCCATACGCGACTTTACACGAGTCGATAAAATACGACTATAGTCTATGTCTCTATGTATACAGGGTTATAAGGAAAGAGTATATTAAGCCAAAACAGGCTCATAGTACTCATTATTTATTATGAACTTTTACTATGGGATCAACCCGGAAACCGAAAAAAAAAAACAGTTGCTCCATACAAAAATCAATGTCACTCGACAAAATGTATGGAACAGGGGATTTATTTTTCTCTTTTTTCCGGGTTGATCTTCATTAGTGAAAGTTGTTTACAAGGATGAGTACTATGAGCCTTTTCGGCTTAGCATATTCTTTCCTTATAACCCAGTATAGGAGACTGCTGTCAGCGATACTGACAAGGTTCCCCGCGTGTCTCGCACAGGTGAGCAACTTCAAGAACTTCGCATCAGTCTCCAAACTTTCAACTTGAACTTCGTGAGTTCACCTCAATGTGACTCGATGTTAATATAAGTTTTACGGAATTGGTACGAGTAAGCATGCTCTGCTATTCCGAAGGTTTGGAGGAGTTATTCAAACTTTGACGTCATACTAACTGTAATCTAGATTTATTCTAAACTCAGTTCAGTACTTATACCTACATATGTACCTATATACACAAAATACAGTAAGCAAAATGTCTTACGAAATTGACCAAAACTTCTATCAAGATGTACTCTATACTTTGTAACACAATATTGTCCATTTTTCCTTTATGCCACTAAGTTCGTGTGAACCGGGTCTAGTGTCAAAGCTTTTAGGACACCTGAACACCTCTAACGAACTCTCTCGGCTCCTTAACTAGGCGGTTGTTGTTATAAGACAACCAACTGGGCCAACAATTTAACGTGCCGCCTAGGATAGTGCTCGCTTGTAAATGCCACTATTTCAGTGACCAAAGCTTTATCACACCCCAGTAGCAAGAAAACAATGCGCGCAGAATTAGCATATACCTACTCGTAGTTTTTATTAGTGAAAACCTAAAGACGGTCAAAAAACTCTGAGATTGACCACTCAGCATATACGAGTGAAAACTATATTGTTTTTAGTAAAAACGAAATTTCCAAAAGATTTAAAAAGGTCTTTGGCGTATTCGGAACAGAGTCCTGGCATTTTTATACAACTAGCTATTTTCCTTTAGTCAAAAGCATATTTCGTTCCGGTGAAGAGAAAATAATTGAGGCAAATATATTTTGGGGCAAACAACCTTCCCCCGAGTACCCTTGAAGCGGGCAGCGATCACAGTATAGTATCCGTTTGTGCGTGCACCCTGTATTTTTTCCTCACTAGTGGACTATTCCATATTCAAGACCTTCATAAAAGCGGGACCATACCTAACATAGGAAGTTGGATTATTGAGTTATGCACGGCGTTATAAAAGTATTTTCATGTTATCTTTTCAATCTGTGACGTTAAGAAATCTATTTTTCTAACACCACGTAGATTGTACGCTTATAGGTTTTATTCTTATTTTTTTATTATAATAATGATTACCTTTAATGTATCAAATTGCACAGATGAAAGATACATTCACTTTCTTTTTAACGAAATAATGACAGCGTTTTAGCCGTTAAAAGCAAACTCATGCAAAGTAAATGATCAACATTTACCTAGATACTTTTAAATAACACCTACATTAAATCAAACATAAACCCATCACGTCTGGACAGTCATTAGGGACCTTAAAAGCTAACGCACACTACCATCGATTAGTAATTACAATAATGGAAACTCAATACCACTCACGGGTGACCTTTCTGTGTATTCAATCATCCCGGCGTGATTGGTGTAAACTGGGAAGATTAATAGCTCTACGGGGAATTAGGTCACTCATCGACCTGTTGCATGTCCTTGCACGCACTTATGATTCACCTTTACTGGCTCTAGAATATACTTGGGTTTTGTATCAGATAAATCATGACCTGCTTAGCTGTATCCCGCGGCTTTACCCGCTATTCTACTGGGACTGCTATTTTTTACGAAATTAATAGTAGTATATGTATATCCAGAGTATATCCAGAGCATATTATGCTATTATTGTCATAATAAATGCTATTTTTGCCAGCTCAAAAACTGGCACTAGGGTTGGCCACACGGACAATACGGAATAACTCGTAGTATGAACTCGGACTTAATGCCAGCCTTTATCTTATCGAGAGAACCTCTTCAAACTCTCTTCAAAGCACTTATAAAATAATCAATTTAAAACGTCAACTGCCAGCTTTGTGCAGAAAATGCGTGGCTCTGCCAACGCTGTTGGGAACTCGGGAACGTAGGTAGGTACTAAATGGATAAACTTTATCAAGAGCACTGCAAATTGAATTTCCTTTGTGTGGTGAGCCTGGATACAGGACTCATCCCAAGGCTTAATTGAAGTAATCGCATGACTAGAACTGTCATAGATTTTAACCTAAACCTGAGAGACAAGTAGGACAGTAAACCACAACCCCATTACTGGCTGTGGTAACGAATTGACGTCATCGCGAACACATTTCTTAGAAATTAGGCGAGTCAGTATTCCTGGAAATGCGTTTTATTCCCTTGACAATAAAATAACCAAGCAAGCACAATGTCGTAACTTTATATCAAGAGCGTCATAAACTTACCTCCCAGGCGGAGGCCAGCAAAAAATTGATTACATTTGAAGTGGCAGAACAAATAAGAGGTAATAGGCACCCGCAGCTTTAATCAAATTTTCTATTCGACCAAATGGGAATCCCGCTGACTAATCGATTCAACTACTTATCTTGGAGTATTTCGAATTTCCCTACTGTTTGTTTATTGACACCATTAACGGAATTAAAGGAACCCGAGTATTGCGTGGAAGTTAAAGTAATTGTTGCACCTGGGTACAGACAAAATTGATCAATCTCACTGGCCATTTCCAAGTTTTCCATCAGAGAGCGAGGCACAGGACGGCAACGATGCGCCGTTAATCTCTGTGTTGTATGACAGCGATAGGAAATTTCCTGCCGCTTCGAGCGGACGGGAGAGCGTTCATCGGGATGATGGAAGCATCGATAGATTTTGTGAATGCATGTTCGATGCATTATGTTAGTTTGTCAATTTTCTTTAGGGGTAGAATTAATCGATTTAAAACCTGCTTAACCATAATTGGCAGAAGGTAGTAATTTTGTCACATATAATTAATTCTCAAAAATTACTAGAGCAATTACTAAAATTATTATAATACATTACGAACAAGACCATCCATCAGACGGTACACATCATCTCCTCAAATTGTATGGTTACAAGGGGCCTTTGCAATTATTTTTTCTCGGAAACGAGCTAATGTTACAAAGCACATTTTCCTGATATTTGCCTTGATGGTCTTTGTTGAGATGACAATGTTAGAACTTCCTAATGGAGCCCTATTGATGTGTTTTCATAGCGCACCTTTTAGAGGACGGATCAGTTTTCAGGAAGCTATTTGCAAGGTATGGATGGTAAAATATAAAATATTCGTATAATAGAGACTACTTTACCTTGAAATCTCTTTGTCTCGTGCTCGTAAAGTATTCCGAAAAAGGCTAGTAAAATACCTCAGGGAATTACAAAATCGTGTAGCGATCCAATTTATCACCTTTTATAGAATTAATGCCAGTATGAAAAGTTATACCATTAAGGCATAATAGATTTTTGGGGTTTTTTTGATTTTTCCTACCATTAATCACTTCGATTTGAGCGGTTCAACTACTTTAGTCTCCGAAATTACAAATGAATATTACAATATAATTAAATTAAAAAACTAAACCAATAAAACTAAACTAAACTAATCTAAAAGGCCGCTGCCTGCGGGAATTGTTCCCAAAATGCTGGCCCCATTACCACGTTGTATGGCGATGCTCACCCTTTAGTCTCCTTAGTCTCCCAACCTTGGTTTACTAGTCATTGGATATATTAGGTATGGAGACTTGAAATCTGTACAGATTTTTCAAAATAATGTTATCGTCGGGATTTAAGATTCATTCTAATCAGTGTCATTTATCTACCGATAGATATTTAAGATTTATGTGACTTGTTTGCTCTTGCATTTTTTAGAACCTTGTATCATAAAATAAATTTTAATAAAATATTTATTTTCTCTACTTAAATAAGGCGTAGGTATATGTGTTGAAGGTATAAAATAACATTCCATGACTTTTCTGACGTGAGTACAAATAAGAAGGGCATGTAAAATACACGTAGAGGAAAAAGCTATACATATTTGTACGTAGCTTTACTGAGCTTCTTAAAAACATATCAATATGCATCATTAAAACGTGTACTTTTGGTCGAGCGCCGAGTCGCGAACCATTCGACCAAAATTAAATGTAATAAACAACTTTCTTAGTTGGAAATAATGTAAAAATTGGTATTTTTGGATGTTTGTAATGTATTCACTGAAAAACTGCTTAACTGATTTGGGTGAAATTTGGTATGGAGGTGTCCCTTGAATTAACACACAAGCATGAAAAAGATAACTGGAAATATAACTACATAATGAATTACCCGGAGTTGACGGAGTTGTCGACCTCAGGCCAGGAGAGGCGGCGCTTGCAGAAGGCCATGGTAGGCGGCTTCTCGGGCACGGTCTGCGCTCGCGGCACGCGCAGCGAGCCTCCGCGGCGCGGAGGCGGCGCGGGCGCCAGGCAATCCAGCGTGCGTCGGCGCGCGCTCAGAGCAGACGCGCCTTCCGTCGGCAGCACGCGCGGGAACCCAGCTACAATCATACACGACATACTCCTACGTGCACATCGATCTATACATGCATCATATGCTCGTTCAATAATATAGTAGGATACCAACAACTTTCAGTACCTTTTCTTTAATTTTAGGGGACTGCCATGTAAACTGCAAAAGTCCCAAACCAAAAATAGAAATGAAAAATAAATAAAAAAGATACAAACAACGTAAACCTCAATAAATATAGGTATATCTATATTTTGTTTTGTTTGTTATGAATCTGAGAAACTTGAAATAAATTAATTTGAATTTGAACAAGAGCTGCAAACTTTATGGGTTATGTTACTCGAATTTAGAACGTACTAATTGCAAACTATGTACATGTAAAGCTAAGGCAAAACTAATTTAACGTTTTAGTCTGGTCTTCGTTAAAGTTTGCCTTTGGAGATTGCACTAATTGCGACATTGGTGGACTGTACAGATATTCTCATGTCTGAGTATTGGTTACAACCAAGAATTCTCATCCACCTACAGGTTGTAGACACCTACTTACGAGCACTTATCATGATTGCTTAAGTCGATCCGTACTAAGTAAAAGAAGATTGTGACTTTGTTTTTAAACCATATATAGACTATGTAAGTTAAATCATATTCCTTCTAAAAACAACAAAACTCTTCGTGTACACAAACTTGAAAGCTTAAAAAGTAAAGAATCACCTCTCTTACATAAATCTGGCTTAACACGAGTTGAGAAGTATTTAAAAGATCATTACCCCAAAAGTTTTTATGAGACTTCACCCTTGCCGAGTGTCAGAGTGTTATCTTTATACTGCTGCTATTTAGGTTAAATACAATAGATTACACTGAGATAGTATTTTACTCCAGACCTTACAACAAAGTTTGCTCTGAATACATCAAAATCGCGAAGTGAATGAACACAAAGAACCCGTCTGTTTTTGAAATACTATCATCACTACGCAGATAAGTTTTTTTTAAATATTTTACCAACAATTTCTAAGTAATTTATTTATTTTGTTAGGTTAAAACACTCATATTAAAACGGGAAATACGCACACTGTTACACAAATTAAAAAAGTCGAGCTGTATTTAGGTATGAATATTATATTATGCTTACTGAAAGTATCCAGTTATTAGTGCCGGCTCGGTGCACAAGTACTAAAAAGGTTAGTAGTAGTTGTTCGGCATTATGTGTAAAGTTACCTCTCATGCTAGCCGTGGAGGGCGGCGGTTTCTGCGTCTTCACCTCCTCGGAGCGGTGGCGGGCCGGCGGCGCACGGCGCGGCGACAGCGCCAGACCCGCCACGCTGTCCGCCACCCCCGCCACATACTGCCCGATCGACGAGAAGAAACTCATGGCGACACACTCACATAAACATTTGACAAAAACACCTAATTTTACTCAACGTGCATTGTCTCTAACATCGATAACTGAAACCACTCGCGAATCCAATTCAATGTACTTTTACATAATGTTTGTTCTTCGCCGCCCACCTGAAAAGAAAGAAACTTTTGTTATAAAAACATTCCTTGTTCCGCTCAGCCGGCAATAGGTGGACTATTAAAAAAAATTTAGGCGGGGCTCGGAATGGCCGCAATATTTTCTTATAATAAGTCCCGAGCAATAAACCGTTTTATGCCGGCAGTGAATTTCTCTCAAAAGAAATCCTTTTGTTATCGCTAACGTTAAAGCAAGCCATAAGACCGCAGAACGTTTATTATTAATTTTCAGAATACGCAGAGTAAAAATAAACTTATTCACGACAAATTATATCGCAAGAAATATCTAAGCAAGTAGCTTCCTATAATTTTTTTAATATTCTAAAAGCAAAGTGACCAATCTGCGGCGTACCTACTGTAATAGCTCACTCGGCTCCCTTCGCGGGCTTGAAATTAGGGCCACGTCGGCTCCACTTTGAATATTAATTTATAGCTTTTTTATTACTTGAAAGTTATATCTACCATACTTTACCTGTTATACTTGCCAGGATTCATAATAAAATAACCCTTTTTAAGCGCTAAGATTCATAACTCAAACACTGTGTCTTCAGTAAATGAAGGAAAGCAGTTTCCCAATAATTCAATTATGTTTCCCAGGTGTTGTTCTCAATCCTCAATATTGGAAATAGACGCCTAATCTGTCACCGGTTGCTGGACCGAGAATGACAAAGGATTTTTACAGCCCCTACACAAGCAGAATTACCGTTGGAGATATTTGGTTAAAGGTCCGCTCTAAGGTTTGGTATCCCTTTCTACGGATTACACTCAGTCAGTAACAATTTTTTTTTTACTAGGTGCTAACTACTGACTAATGTTACCTACGACCAAAACATAAACAGAAACTATATTCTACAATACCTACTTTACACACAGAGTTATTCTTTCTCGTAATTAAAATTGGAATTTGGTATACAAACCATAATATTGTAGCCGTGACTACTAGTTTGTATGTTAATCCAGTTTTCATATTTGTGATATTAGATTTCTGGAATGCAAAATGCAGAATTAAATTTACGTTAATTTGGTACTTGGTGAGCGGGCTCTTTTCCGCAACTAGGCCGTAAGTCGGCCCTTTTTGCGTCTACGTTTATTTATTAGTTGATGGTTTGAATTTCAAATAGAATATAATATATCATATTTTCTAATTCCAAGTAAATATGCTTTTGAAAATCACAGTATAAAAAAAAATTAAAAAAAAGATTTCTATGAAAATCACCGAGAAGCAGCCGGTGTCACTAGACGAACAAAAAGTATTGTAAAAGTGACTATATTTGTTTATGGTATACTGTTGGTTGAACATGAGAGTGGAAAACGGAGTTGGAAAGAGAAGTTTAGTACAAACAGCGTATCGCAGCTACAAAAGGCAACACTGAGTGCCGCGCCACGCGACGCCGCGCGGTGCGATATCAATTACGCGCCTAAATTTATTATCACTCGCAGGACCCCCGAAGGCCAGAGTTCAGGAAAAATAAACTGGGACTTTCTCAGCACAGGATTTATTAGCTGAAAATGAATGATCCGTAATTTCCGCGGCTGAATGTTGTGTTGAAATTGAGAAAAGAGCCCGCAAACTTCTCAGTCTTCTCAGTCAATGCGTAGGTATCAAATTATTGGAAAATAAGTATTTGATGAAATGCAGACATATTTATAAGTCTGAAAGTAGAGAAATAGGTACTCGAAGTGATTATCCTCCTTGTTAAACAAATTGTATTTTTTTTGTCAATGTCATTCTGTCACGAAAAACCTACAAAAATAAAATCATAACTTAAATTAGCTTGAATCTAAAACCTCTTTTAAAATTCGTACTTAACATACATGTACTTTCTTAATTACTGACAGACACTTAATTAAAATATTTAAAATCTAGCAAAACTAACTTGTTTGCATTCAAAATACACCGTGACTTAATTAAGTTATTAAAATTCTGTCGGAGGCTGCTATAAAAAGAAATAATTTTGTAAACGGGCGTGCCTCTACAAATGTATCCCTGGCAAGGGGTTAATGGACATTTAGGGAGTGCCCAGATGGCCGCAACCAACCGCGACATCTCTTAGTATTGGTAAATAGTTTCACTTTCAGGAAAGGTAAATAATTTTATTTTGTATAAGCATAGACAAATAAACACAAAGCATAAGTAAGTACATTGCATGTATGATATAAATACCTGCATGACATGTGAGACAAATAAAAGTTAATTTAAAAGATATTTTTAAAAACAAGCTTTTATTGCATTATCATCGGAGTTACACATGTAGCTTAAACCAAGTTTCAGCTCAATCGGACATCGAAGTGGTTGAAAATTGAGTTGCAAGATTTCACCTGAACAAATATCGTTATATACATACATATGTACATACAGTTACATACATTGCAAGTTACATAAAAGCTTTTAATAATACAGTTTCACATTAACACCCTAGTGGGGACTAGGAATCCCTATGTTGGGGATACCATGGAACGCGCACTACGATTGTTCAGCAATTGTCTATGACTTACCTAGTACTTAACTTGTACTAGTTAGCTCATAGACAATTGTAGTGTGTGACAAAATAGTGACAAACAACCGGGACCTACAGTTTAACGTGCATTCTGTTAGTAACTTGCGGTCAACCACTTGCGGTCTCTCATCTAAAGATCGAGTCTTATTGATCGATTAGGGATCGGATATTTGCGCTTCCCCCAATGCTTCATATGTGGCCAACTGCCCATGTATAAGTGACATTAATTCCATCTACAGCTGACCCAACTCTTTGATCCGCACAATGCCTTATCTAATCTCTAATCAGCGCTCCGTTCAAACTAGTCGAGTTTGTTCCCTAAAGCTAATTATTACCCTCTTCGCCATCAGAATGAAGTTAAACTCGGTCCCGAAATAATTCTGTGAAAATATTCAATTATAACCTTTGGCAAAGGAACTTTTTCTATCAATTAATTTTTTGCCGCGATTTTTGTGAAGTTCGTAAAACAATTACGTTTTCATGCAAACCGGCAGGGAACTGGTATTGTTCAATTTATCTCAACGGAAGTATTCAAAAATGTATAGCACATGTGTAATTTTGTTTCAATCTGTATGTATTGCGACATATTCACTACAAATGATCAATCCTTTAACCATCGTAGACGTCGCGTAGGTATTTTGGGAACGAAAATTAACCTACCTTAGAAACAGAAAATTAATGTAGGTACCATGTAGGTAAAGTTAAACAAGATTTTCATCCCGATTACTTACTGCATCGTTCAATGATCAGACTAGATCACCAAAAACTTTCTTGGTTTGTAATATGATAAACTAGCTGCACCCAGCGGTTTAAAAAATAAAAAGTATCCTTTGTTACTTCTAATACCTCCAAGAATATGTTTGTGTACAAAGTTTCATGATGATCGGTTAAGTAGTTTTCGCGTGAAAGTGTAACAAACAAACTTACATTCACATCCTACTAATATTATAAACGCGAAAGTTTGTGAGTACGAGTATGTTTGTCGCTCTTTCACGCAAAAACGGCTGAACGGATTTACATGAAATTTGGAATAAAAGTTGTTCATGGTCTGGATTAACACATAGGCTACTTTTTATCCCAGAACGCGGATGAAACTGCGGGGCGCAGCTAGTTTATAATATTATATAATATAATAGTAGGGATTTGACCTCTCTCTGGCTGTGATAGTAAAAAATACACTTCGTAACTGCTACGCGCGTAGCATCGTAGCCGTCGTAGCACAAAGATAAGTAAAATTTATTTTTATGTAATATTATGTTTTATCTTCAACGTTGTCTTCAACCTATTCCCAACCTTTTTAACCTTTTTTTTTTTTCGATTATTATTATCTTTCGTGCTCCATATAAAAGCTACCTGAGAAAAGAAATATGTAGAAGAATAGGTACGAGTATAAACACAAAACTTTATCTATTTGCAAAGTCGTCTCAAATTTTCGGTAAAAGATAAATCTCGTGTAATTATTACGGAATGATCCCGAACAACGGGAATAATTCGCAGAAACAAAAGCTCGGTTTAGTTTGAGTTTGTGGAACTCAAATTGAAAGATTTTATACGCCGTTGCCACTCCCAACGTGTTCCATTTTACATTATCACAGAATGGAAAATTAAATTATTATATACTTACTTGTAACATATATATTATATATGTAGCTAGTTTACGAGAAACTTCCAATCAGCTAAATGTTTTTTGTTCAAAGCGAATGAAGCTAAATGACTTTGACTTGCCTTTTTAAATCATACGAAACGTGAAAGGTGGAACCAACATTCCACCTTTATTGTGCGAACCACTAGAGTCTCGAATGCTCTGCCCAAACGAGTGTTTCCCGATATACAAGGTGTCCGAGGTAGGCCCAACAATATTTAGAGGTACTTATCTACATCATGTTTGGAGTCGTTGACGTAAATGTTAGCAATGCAAACGAATTTTTTTTTTTCCATACAAAATTAAAAAATATTTTATTTGTGTTTTTTTTGGCAACCCTAACTACACATGGTACAATAAACGCGGGCCGCTGTCTTTGAGAGTGCCGCGCGCTGCGCGCGCATGAATTCCCCGCGCGCCCGCGTCTCGCTCGCCGCCGCATCGCCACCCCCGCGCGCCGATTACCCCTTCCCCTCACCTGCACGTGCCACTCCTGGCGCTAGCGCAACTAATCTACTTTCGAACGTCACCCTAACCTACTCTGTGGCCTAAATTAGCATCTGCCTAGCCCTAACTGTGTAACCTATTCGTACCTATGAACCTCATTATGATGGGAAAATGATTTATCCAAAATGTAACTTATGTTTCATGTTATGATTCTAACCTGGATAGATTAATGTCAAATTCTAATTTTACTCTCCTATCGTTATCGTATACCCTAATAATATCTAGGTACCTACATTGCTTATCATAGGATAGGTTGTGAGAATAATTAAAAACACCAGTACTTCAATTAATTATGTTTAATATTACATACATGATTGGTTTATTATTCACAACAATTTTAACAAAATAGTTAGAGTACTTACGACAGACGTCATACGTTTCACTTTTTTTAAACCACTAGGTTTCACTGATTAAGTATTTCACTTTTGCTTTAATTTAATTTAAAGGAAAGGCTCAAAGTGCTGGCCTCCCTTCTCGATGCAGAGCCGAGCTCGACGAGAAATCGAGCCCATCACGTTTTTCAACATGTGTGGGGTTACATTGCTGAAAGCCTCTGTGATACGCGGTATCATTTCTTCTCGTGTGCTGCACGGCTTCGAATACACAATATTTTTGATGTAGCCCCACAAAAAGAAATCCAAGGGCGTCAGGTCCGGCGAGCGCGGAGGCCACTGTCTCGGCGCATCTTGGCCGCGGCCGATCCAGCGGCCGGGAAACCGAGCATGTAGGTTTTGGCGAACGCGTCGAGCAAAATGCGCTGGCGCTCCGTCGTGTTGGTACCACATGTCCCGCTCCACAGCCAACGGCAAGTTTTCCATTTGGTCCTCCAGCTCACCTTGTAGCAGCTCCAAGTAGCCTGCGGCATTCAAGGTGACAGGCAAGAAGATAGGGCCGATTAATCGGTCTCCGATTATGCCCGCCCAGACATTAATCCGCCACTTATGTTGGAAACAGCTCTCGGTAGACGCATGCGGATTTACATGTGCCCATACGTGCTCATTATGTATGTTGGAGAGTCCACTTCTGGTGAAAGTCGCTTCGTCAGTCCACAACACTTTCTCGACGAAGGCAGAATCCACAGCTACTTTTTCTTCTATCCACTCGCAAAAATCCACTCTTGCACTGTGGTCTGATTGCAGCAGTTCTTGTGTTCGACGGAAGTGATATGGATGCTGGCCGTCTTCATGCAGAGTCCTCCAAACTATTCTGTGATCGACGCGCAGCCGCGCGCCCGCTCGACGCGTGCTAGTACGCGGGTCTTCGGCAAAATGCTGCAGGATTTGTGTTTCCAGGTTTGCACTGATGTTTGTGCCGGGTCTTTCGGTTGCTGCTCCATGAAAACTTCCGGTACTGTGCAGACGTAAGCAGAGTCCACGGAAGCACGAGTATGAAGGCAGACGTCTTTGTTCCGGAAGCGGCCTGTCGTCGACGAACCGTTGACGGTACAGCTCACGCGCCCCGTTGCA
Organism: Alcis repandata; assembly: GCA_949125135.1. NCBI lineage: Eukaryota > Metazoa > Arthropoda > Insecta > Lepidoptera > Geometridae > Alcis > Alcis repandata. Next base: position 7,021,499 of record OX421234.1, read on the forward strand.
ACTCCCGTTCGCAGCTCCGACGCAAAGTATCATGTCGTAATACTCTGCGTTTGAATAAGACATCGTGATTTGGATAAAAAAATCGAAATGATAATTCGTGACAATACACGACCTCGAAGTTCGAATGATGAAAGCCGAGTGGCGATTTTCAAAAACAGAAAGCGACACTGCGGCTTAGTCAAAGCGAATGCATTTAGGGTTCCATTTTTATTCTTAAAACAATTTCACCATGTACACTCAATACGTTTTCAGTTATGGTATAACATCATTATTATTTAGGTACAACATCATTTTTATTGTTTTGCAATTGATTGTGTTGTTGAGTTGCAGTTTACACTAGAGCACGGTTTTTTTTAAGATTACATTTTTATCAAGTTAACTCAAGCATTTGTTTTATTTAAAAATTCATTATGCTCTTGACTCTCAACTCTCAATCTCAACTCACCTGATGTCACGTGTTACAGTGTATCACGCTTTGTTTTTTGAATAGCCTTTGTGAGATAGTAAAAAAATAAAAAAATAAAAACATTTTGTACAGTTTTCATCGAAGGATATTTTGAAAAATAAAAGTTTGTATTTTTGAAATAATGACATCCCGTAGGATATTTTTATTACCATTCATTTAATCTTCGACAGCCAAACTAAGGAAAATAAAAATAAAAACTATCAACAAAAATAATTATGACGGAACCCGAAACAACAAAGTTAACTAATTTAGCTAAAAATGGGCGAACAACGGCCGGCCGTGCACGATTGGCTGCGGCTGTCTTTGAATAACAGCGCGGTGATATTATTGGCTAGCGGCATTGTTCTGAGAATCGGCTTAGCGCGCTATTGGCGATCGGCAAGCGTTAGAGTTTCTTTGTCGGCTAGGACCGAAGCCGACGATTCCGCAAAGACTAACACAAACACAGATGTGTAACTCAATCTTTTTAGTTTATTCAAAGTTTTGCAAAATTGAAAATAAAATAAAATTGTTCGTTTCCAAGTACTACTTCGATCATTTACAATGATTAGAATCTTGTTTGTGAACCGAGCTCAGCTGACTTTATTTGTTATCTTGCCATGTAATGCGCTTTATTTGATAAAAATAGGGCACAATTAGAATTTATTTCTGAATAAAAATTGCCCGAAATTAATCGCATAAAGCAATACGCTAATTGCCATATTTTACAGAGAAATTCAAATAATAGGGTTCGAAATAATGAAGGTAGGTCGATTTTGAAGTATAATTTCTAATTCCTGTAATGAATTGAAAAAAACCTAATTTATGTAGTTGGTTAAATTTTGTTAAGAATTGAAATAGGCATTCTGTAAAAACATAACCTTCTGTACACTAATTAGTCTTTGACAGTCGTGGTCGTAGGTCGGTTATTCACCTTTTTAGGGTTGTACCTGTCCAAATTAATGCCAAAGTTTGATCTTCAATAACTCGTAAAATAAAAGATTAAGGAGTAAAAGACCTCTGGGGAGGGCTTCTAGATATACGTAAGTATGTGCTGTTTGAATATTGTTGGGCCTCCATCGGACACATTGTATAAGCCTATAATCTGTGTGTCTTCAAGTCGCGAGTGAATAGGTTCTTTCAAGGTAAGCATGCGCCATCGTAGACCGCATCGTTGCTTACTATCTTTGCTTACCAGGCGAGATGGCAGTCAAACGTAAGCCTATTCAATAAAAAAAACAAACAAATGTAATAATTGACCATACTCTACTACCTACCCCCAGAACACCCTACAAACTGAATTCGGCCAACATCTTTACATAAAGCACTAGTCTGCTATAACATAAGCTGCTAGTAGTAACAAATAATCTCTACGTGCACCACCGAAGTCTACTAGATCGATGACGTGCACAAATAGTATTGCGAATTTCATTTCACTCACAGAACTACCTAGAACAAAAATATGTCCGGTTCAACCACTTACATTTTGGGTTGCCGCGCCGCACGGTACTTAATAAAAGCAGGTAAGTCAAAGTCAATATAGACATATATGAGTAATATCATTAAACCATACCGTAATCTTGACCTAATTGTGATGAAATATAGTGAGTGTAACAAAGTGGGTTGCCAACATAACAAGACAACATTGTGCTCATAAACGCAAGGGATAAAAGATATCGTACAAACATTATCATACGATATGCCAATACTTTTCTAATCATGGGCCACGCTTCTAACCCGGTAACTGTAGGGGAAACGGGCTAAAGTATGAAATGATATAGAGATATTCAGGTAAAGTAAATATTTATGTTCACATAGTCGCTAGCCCAGGCGTCAGAGTTTTAGATTTTTTTTTTGTATTTTGTGACGATTGAACACACTTTGTTAATTGTTACCTTCTGATAGTATAGGTATTGTTAATTTCAGGTAAAGAGTTAGAGTTACTGTTTGTGTGACGAAAAATGTCCTTAGCTTTTCTTCATTGACGAAAAAAATATTTAACATTCAATTGAATTCATATTTTATAATAGTGTTTAGCGCTTAGTTTTTTTTTGTTTATCGGAAGGTTGAGCATGTCAGCAATAAAACGTGGTAATACCGCCAGCGTGTTTCATTGTGTCCATCAATGAGAAAGAGCCAAAGGCTTTGACAATCAACTACACATTCACACTCGAAGGTTCACTATTGATGAACATTATCAAAGAGAACGTGCTGACCAAATAAAATTGAAGCAAGAGGAAAACACGTCTAAAGCTATTCTAAAGAGATTCATCTGCTAGCTTATAGGTAATTTCGATGTTTTTAAGATTTTTCATTTATTTTATTAAGTATATTATCTTATTTATATTATTAACCGACTTCAAAAAAGGAGGAGGTTATCAATTCGTCTGTATGTTTTTTTATTTATTTTTTTATTTTTTATTTTTATGTTTGTTACCTCATAAATTTTGACTGGGTGAATCGATTTTGATGATTCTTTTTTTATTAGAAAGCTGACGCTTTCTAATAATTTAGTCCAGTTCTGATAATGGTATCCATGAGAAAACCATATAAGTCTTAAATTTGCATTAAGTACGTGCGTGACAAATAGATGAATAACTCAATAGTCGGTCTTTTGAAGTCGGTTTTTGTTTTTTGTTTTGTAAAAATAATGTTCTTGTTTTCTAGTATCATTATTCAAACGAGTACGTCAAATGAATACCAAAGAGTCCTAAGACGGTACCACTTAGCACATTGACATTGGTAGTCATAATACCACACATTGTGCCACAATACATACTCATTTACCTAAAGGTGTTCATTGTGTGGTCAGGCCGTCAGCCCCGCCCTTTAGACCTCTTTGTAAACACGATGATAGCCCGATGTGTAAATGAAAACAGCTCGTGGTCAGTGATCATTGTCAGACCGCAACCTGGGTTTGTTTTTACATTTTTCCAGCGGTCTTGTTTGACATTTTCATTACAGTCCGGTCCCTCGACGATTTTCTCGTGCCAAAACTCATAGCTCACAGTGATGGCGACAGGAAAATTTGAAAAGAATTTTTTGTTTATTCTACCGGTTTTTTCGGAAACGTAAAAAATATATAATAGAGAGACATTTAGGTACAAATAGCCGGAAAAACAACTTGAAAAGACATGGATGAACCAACGTGACAAGGTTTTTATTGAAGACACATTTTACCTACTTCAATAGCAGAAGATGTTTTCAGAGAAAATATTCCATTGAAATAAATCAGCACGGCTCTCAAAACAAAAACAATCTTTGGTAAAACGTGTATTACTTTTTGACTGATGCCCGATTTCCTCAAAAAACAGATAGTTTGACTCAGCATATTATTATGTGTATCGTGTACCATAATATGTGTTTGTTAGCTAAAATACTTTCACATTTTCTATGAAATACGGGTCAAAGTTCTACTACATACATTTATGCAAACGAACCGTTTTTGAATAGGAAAACCGGGTATGAATGCAAATATTTTTGAAAAAAAAAAGGAGTTTTCAGTTGAGGCATAAGCCGCCTGGTGTTATCGCCAGCGTCAGCCCCGCTTCCGACAGCCGCTGACTACTAACAACAAATTAAAGTGACCGTCCAACGCCCAACTGCCGCAGTTAAGCAGCTTATCAAGTTTTTCTCCAACGTACTGGCAATACAAAGACTGACATTATGGAGGGAGATTTTCAAAGCGCTCACAAAAGGAAGGAAATTAAATTCGCAATATCGAGAGCGTTCAGGTTGCAATTATAATACCCCGTTCTCGACAAGGGAGGCGATCCTGAAAGCACCTAGGTGCTCGGGTACAGAAATGCTAGGTAGGTATAAGTGGAATTCAGAGAACCTCTCGCGTCGATAGCGCATTGAGTTATGCAAATTCCATATTGCTTAATTATCTATCTGACCTATCTATGTATCTTGCCTAGATCATTAGTAGTAATATAATCTAGAGGTATATATAGAATAATAACATTTTTGTGTCATTGGTTTTGGACAATTTGGACTATTAATAAATGTATATTTGTAAATTGGTAAAAACAATGCCTGAAATAAGTTGTGCTTTTATATTTATTTTTTTCTATTGATTGAATACATGCTTAATTAAGTATGAGTGCTAAATCTATAAACTTCTATTGTGTCTACAGGGTGTGGCGTAATGAGTTGATAGCCCTTTAGCTGCGGGTGGGAGGACAACATGACAGTTTAGAAAACATCCACATGTGTAGGTCCGTTATATTAAATATTTATTGATCTACTGTTCAATTCCATCAACCACAATAAAGCAGGGGTGTCCAAATTACATGCAGGAACAGATAAATTATTGAACAAGTAACATTTGTTCAAACTTAGTTGAGTTTCACAACACTAGCTATCCTACAGAATCTGCTAATTTTACCAAAACATTTATGTTTTGATAGCCTATTTATGAATCCATACTATAAGCTATGTTCATTAAAATTTCCACTAAAATCCGTTGAGCTAATTTAGCGTGAAGAAATAACAAACACTTGATTTCTCATTTAGAAACTTTTGCATTTTAAATATTAGTTGAATAAACGTATTTTCTACATACAAGTATTTCGAACAAGTTACAAAATATTTAGTGACATAAAATTAATAATACAAATAATAAAGGCAAGCTAAAAGTATTTACTTAATTACTTCGGCCTAGGAAGACAGTGTCTGAGTCTGAGGATAGGCCCAAATTAGATTTCAAGAACGTATTATTTTATGTCATTCTATCGGCGTTGGCTATCGCAATGTCTTTCCAATACTCAATCCCTTGCCTAAAAATAATCACTAGACCCTTAACAATAACCCATTTACTAAAAAAATAATTAGTCTTTTACGCCTTTTTAATGAACGTTCTGTTTTGTTTCAATTTTTCATCTCACTTTTCTTCAAATAGAATATTATTTCTGGAAGTAATTAACGTCTATGAGTAACAAGCGTATAATAAACGACGTAAAAATCAAATAACAAGTTAGCAATAATACTTACAACATAACAAAAAAGAAAAACAATGGAAGAAACAAATGGAATCAACTTACGTCGCCTCCAGCGATAGGCAAAGGGCTCGCGAAAATCCGCTATCCGATGGCACTTCAACAAACTTCAGAAAGGTTTTTATCTTTTCACAGAAACGTTTATAAAGTGACGGCTCGGCGCACGCGAGTCGCTTGTGTTTTGGGGTGTTAAAATATGCTGTGAATTAATTTCGAAACGCTCGGTCGGTCGGAGGGCGGAGGGCAGGATTTCGCGTCGGGCAAGCGTCGCGCAGGGCGGCTGGGCGGCGACTGGCGTCCTCGCAGGCTCACAAGCCGCCTGCTCCACTCTTCCGAGCCTCGCCCGGATCCCTTCCTGTTGATCGTGTACGCGACAGGTGATCCGAGCTTTTAATCACTAACTTGTGTTTACAACTCGATCAATATCGATTTTGCTAACTTAGAATAATGATGCTATAAAGTTACCCGAACGTGCTTTGCGGGCGATCCTAAGCTCTATCGATAGTAGACGAAGATAAACTCAAGGGTTTCGTTTCGTTTCATCGAATTCCTTCTTCGTTATTCTTGCGATTCTTTTTTACATACTCTATTTTCATTATGAGGACATTTAAACACACTTTTTATTATTAGTTTCTATAGACAAATAGTAGAGAAGTAGATATGGAAAAGATCAACAAAAAACAAGTAAATTAATTTACTTTTAGAAGTTTTTCTAACTTAAACTTTCTACTTACCTAGCTATATTACTTTTATTGATTGCTGCCATTTGGTGCTTTCAATTAAAACTTCTCGCTTTAAGTCGCATGCCAATTATATTATTTAAAATCTAATAAGTAGTCACTGAAATATTATTTTTGGGAATTTTGAAAAGGCTTCAGATTTCTTATTTTTAGAACCGCCAGAACGCTTTACATTAAATAACATGACAGTTTTGACATTTATGCTTTACCAAAGCTGTCAAAATTTCTTTCCAAACTGTCGTTACCGGAAATGTGAAGAGACACTAAAACTTATTATCTAGTATTACGCAGTTTTTATATTCAACTTTTGCCTTCCAATAGGGTTAGGTAACTTCGAGAAATATCTATACCTAATACCCACGCACTTCCCTAATTGCGTACGTTTATTGATATCCGACTAAAAATAAAAAGGTAGGCAGACAAAATGACATGGTTGACATGGTAAACAAAACTATCTGCCATCCATATGTAAACTTTTTCAATTCGTACAAATATGTTTAATTGCCAAACGAGACGCAACCGCGAGCGCGTCACGTTTGTAAACTCGCCTGATGAAGGTCACCGAACGTGACCGAAACTAGTCGTAGTAGACGACTTAATTTTTACGTAAGTATTCCCGTGTTTAATTATAACAAAAATATGTTTAATTAACTTACGACATTTTTGAGTCATATCGATAGGGTCAAAACGTTGAGAGAAGTTGAAGAAGCCTTTGTTTATTTGCCAAATATTGAAAAAGTTGAAAAAAAAATACAAAAAAATCTGTTTTTGAACTTGGAAGCCGGACATAGCAACGCATCGCATAACAGAAGCACTGGTTCCCAGCACGTAGCGTAGGCGGTAAGCGGAGACTGGTCATCATACCAGCCTGTAGGGCGTCCACTGCTGGACATAGGCCTCCCCCATAGATTTCCAACGGGACCGGTTGGAAGCGGCCTGCGTCCAGCGTCTTCCGGCGACCTTAACTAGGTCGTCGGTCCATCTCGCGGGTGGACGTCCTACGCTGCGCTTGCCGGCACGTGGTCTCCATTCCAGGACCTTCCGGCACCAACGGCCATCGGTCCTGCGCACTATGTGGCCAGCCCACTGCCACTTCAACTTGCCAATCCGCTGGGCTATGTCGGTTACTCTCGTTCGTCTACGGATCTCCTCATTTCTGATTCGGTCTCATAGAGAAATACCGAGCATAGCCCTCTCCATGGCTCGTTGAGCGACTGCGAGCTTTTCCATCAGGCCAATAGTTAAAGACCACGTCTCTGATCCATATGCCATCACTGGCAACACACACTGATTATATACTTTTGTTTTTAGGCACTGAGGTATTTGGGACGAGAAGACGTTGCGAAGTTTCCCGAACGCTGCCCATCCGAGTTGGATTCGGCGATTGACCTCTTTCTCGAAGTTGGACCTACCTAACTGGACTGTTTGTCCTAGGTAGACGTACGAGTCTACAACTTCAAGAACCGAGCCTGCAACTGATACTGGGGTGGGCACGACATGGGCGTTAGACATAATTTTCGTCTTGTCCATGTTCATTTTAAGGCCCACCCGTTGCGAAACTCGATTGAGGTCTTCGAGCATCGTGCCGAGTTCCTCCATTGACTCTGCCATCAAGACGATATCGTCGGCAAACCGAAGGTGAGTGATGTATTCGCCGTTGATGTTGATGCCGTGTCCTTGCCATTCCAGGAGCTTGAAGGCGTCTTCCATTGTGGCTGTGAAGACGAAGAAGGAGACTGGTGCGGTAACTTAATTACTTTCGAAGGAACTTTCTTGTTATAATTTATTCCTAAACGAGTGGCTGTTCGAACGGTGATTAGCAAAGTTTACCGCTGGCGGCGCGGTCCGCACCCGCTCGCTTCCACAGCTGTTAACAAAAAATGCAATAAAACAACCCTACATTGGTTACTTGCTTTGCCCCGCGGCTCTTTTCGTCAAGTTACCTTAAAGAAACGGTGATATTTCTGGAACAAATTTCCAAATCAATCCAGGGTATATATCAAACAAAATTACAACGAAACGTTCAGCTTCAGAACTTCAGCATGGAAACTAACATACAAACAAACACTCTAATTTTAATATTATGGTTATTCTCGATTCTGACTACATGTGCGTACCTAAGTATGTACCTACCTATCTAATGTAATACTATGTTAATTGTTAATATTATAGTAATTAATTTCTATATCAATATTTCGATAATTTTAGACTTATCTTGCTAACAGTTTAACATCCTTTTTTAATTGTACCTACAAAGTTCTTTGTTATAATTAGAATCTTTCCAAGTGATTTCAAGCTCAAAAATAAATAAACGTTAGTAGGTATTACCTACAAGTAAAGGTTAAAATACTGCTAAATAAATAGCTCTTTCATAGTTATTTATCGCTATTAGCAGTTGACGGGGCGTGACCGACAGGCGTAAAGTAATTAAGTCGAGAACAATAGAATTTATAGACTTCAATGTTATAACTGATAGCAAAATTGGTAACGATATTCAATATTAACTGAATACAAACCAATTAGTCAAAGAATTACTTTGAAGCTCTGCACTTTATCTAACAGATCGATTACCGATTCCAATCGACTGCGCCGATCGAGTTGTCGATTAAAACTTATTTTAAACGCTAATATTTCTTATTGAGAATGTGCTAGAAGTGGCACAAAGTGACGAGAGTTAGGTACTTACATATGAACTTTAAAACTGTGTCCGCGGTATTGCAAATTGAGCTGTCATGCATAACTTTTACGGCTCAATTTGCAACATTATCGATGCGACTTTTACTGTCATTAGCACGTACGTTACCCTACCAGTTCGTGACTGAGAGTCGGTCAATCGCTCACATTTAAAAATATTATCAGTTATCTCTTTCGCACATTGAATAAATAAAATCACTGAATAGAAATAACTTCACGAAGAAATAAAAAAAAATTATTAATTAAAAAAAGCCCCAACCCCTATATTCTAGAACAAACTATCCGGATACCTAACCACGGTTTCGCTCAATTATTTTATGTCAGTTGCAGTCACCCAAACACTGACGGGCCAAAGTTTGCTTAGCTTCAGCAATTTACTAAAGCTAGGCGGCCAACGCTTCCTAACTAGATGTTTACTAGAAGTTGCTATTCAAGTCTTGGCCTACAATACAGGGTTATTCATAAAGGGTATGCTAAGCCGATAAGGGCTCATAGCACTCATTATTATGAACAACTTTTACCATGGGACCAACCCGAAATTCACGAAAAAACTAATCTGCTGTTCCATAGAAAAATGTCAATGACACTCGACTAAATGTATGGAACAGCTGATTTTTTTTCGCGAATTTCGGGTTGGTCTCATAGTAAAAGTTGTTCATAATGATGAGTACTATAACCGCTTTTAGGCTTAGCATACCCTTTATGAATAACCCTGTATAAATTGAAAACACCGCTTATTAGCTATTCTCTCCGTATCTAAGGCAAATCCAAACTGTCATAATAATACAAAGTTCGGAATATCTCTGTCAACGGAACTTAGCGGGACGTGGGTAGACAGATTCGCCATTAGACAGCCGCTGCCGCCCTGATTAAGTTCTTCGTTACTTGCATCACAATAGCTGTTACAAATCTGTACATCAAGAGTTTTATTTCAAAAGCTGTCTCGTTAGCACAATTGAAAGATTTTTGAAAATAAAAATTCTGAAAAATAAAAAGTAAGCAGAATTTTTTCTGTCCTAGGTACTACGAGTAATGTAAATATTTTAAAGTAGATAATTTTCATGCTGGTATGTTATTTTGACGAAGGAGACGAAAACATATTTTTCTGCCTTAAAAAATAAATTCTTCTCTTTTATCAAAATGTAAAATTTCAACATGAAATGATTTTAGGACATTTGTAATGTTATTTGAAAGATAAATTACTGGCTTTTTTTAATTCCCACAGTTTTTTAATGTGTGATAGAGATGGCTATGACCAGGAGGCCAGGAGCACAGCCAGGAGCTCGAACCTAACAACAGCCGTAAAACCATAATTTTAAGTTATTCAAATGTCAAACATAACGACAGGCGATAATTCTACGCAGTAACTGTTATAGACAAAACGCGTAAATAAAGCTATATCATGACTTTATTACATTGGATGATAAAGGCACAGCTTATTGAATTTCAGCACTTATCGGCTATCACGAGTCACGTCGATACGAGATGATATCAGTGTTAACACGGTCGATAACACCGCTCAATGAAAAATATTATTAGGGAATATAGTGAGGGGAACGAACTTCTAACACCGGAGCGACCTCTCGCCCAGACGGAGCTGAAAGTGAAAACTAGAGAAATGCATTAAGCTTTCTTTGAATATGAAAATGATAAAATGCCGTCATCTATCTCGTGGGATAGGGTTTATAAATTCTTTGAAGTATTTATGAATTTCGTACTTCGACTTACCTACTTAACCATGTAGGCACATATTTAATTTCACACCTTTTGTGCCAACTAACTTTTTTTGCAAGTGTATCCACTTTTTATTAATATTGTAAATGTAAAAGTTTGTATGTTTGATGTTTTGATATTTTTCACTCAATCACGCCAAAATATGATAGCAGAACGGATTTGAATGAGGTTCGGATGTATCTTAAATTAGGTATATAGTAGGCTACTTTTTATTCCTAAAAAGTAGCGGTTACTGTAGGATAGTGGGTGAAGCCGCGGAGCGCATCAAGTAGTCTAAAGCTGTAATAGTTTGATGCATAGCGGTTACTGATTTCATACTGACAAGGTAACATGTTTCGCGAAATATATTAAAACCAAAGTGCCACTCACATTATTTATCATTATCGATAAACACTTTATGAATGTACGACAAACAGTAAAATACTCGTAACTATGAATTCACAATGAATGACGAAACAATAGAAGCACATGACTCAAAATATTTTACGTACTCATCGAATCACAGACGTAAACAAATGAATAGGTATTTGCAATTATTTAGAAAATGACGGTGAATATGAAGTATTCATATTCATTCATTGCGGTTCTACAGGACTATACAAAAAGGCTCTATGCTAAGCCGAAGAGGGCTCATAGTAGTGAAAAACGGTGGCTAGGCTCATGAAAAACTTTTGCTATGGCATCAAGCCGGAATTCGCAAAAAAATAAGTTGTTCCATAGAAAAATGTCAATTACACTTGACAACTGTATGGAAGAGGTGATTTTTTTTCGATGGGTACAAGCGGCTCTATCGACTAACTTTTTCGATGTCAGTTCTGGTTTTATGAAATTCGAAATTGGCCGATGATTTTTCTTATGCCCACGTCACTCTAGCTTTCAACAAGCACTAACTCTTCGCTCCTCTCCAATTTCTAGATTCCTTAATTTTCAAACATCATAGCTTTGAAGCCTTTGAAGCTTTGAGTAAACCTAATTGTGTTTGATATAAAAATTGTATGAGCTGACAAACTGAACTTCAAATTGCGAACTCCAAAAATTTGCCAATAAGCTGAAACTCGCGGCGTGTAGGCCCGCGACGTCGTAGGCGACCGACGTTTGGCTCTCAGCGTCGCATCATTCCCTATTCAACATCTGTTCAATCCCTTCAAGGGAATGAATTTTCAAAAGTCCTTTTTCAGTCCGCACCTACTTTAAATGATAAACTGTTGAGCAAAATTTATTGCTTTGAGACCCACCAGCTTAGCGTTATCTGTCAGTCGTCAGAGTTTTATAAGAAAGATTATTATATAAACACTACAAATTATTCTATGCATGTGATGAATGCATATTGTAGTATATTTAGATGATTACCACATCGTCTGAACTATTCAGAACACCATCAGGATGACATTTCTACATTTATGTAATTTAATGCTCTAAAGCTATCCAGAAGTTGAATAGGCAATAAAACGAATAGACCAGAACTCCGCAACCACGCAAGGAGCGCAGGTAAGTGCGGTGAAGTGAATTTGACCTATATTTTGAACCTATCGATCGACGCCGCGTCCCTATGCACTAACTTCCACCCTTCCACCCTTCCACTCTTCCACTTTCGTAAACAACTCCGCTTCGCCTAAGACCTTCTCTATAGCCATTTCTTCGGCAACAAGTATTTGTTACTTTCAGCTGATGGCTGAGGAGTGGACATTTATTTTGTAGAAAGCTTTTTACCTCAGAAAATATCAGTTATTATCTATTTGTTATTATGTATCTATGCTACTATTTTTCAATTGTTTTATTGCAATAAATTATTTGAATTTGTTTATAATTAATAATAATTAATGGTTAAAAAAACTAAAAAACACGCTTTGTTTAGTGTATTGTCATCGGTCCTCGATATATCTTCAAAGTTTGAAAGAAATCTGACCGTTTAAAGTGGGTCAAAAACGCGCTCAAAGGAGTCGGTTACAAACATACATACAAACATACAGGTGAAGCTAATAAAAGCGTGTTAAAAATGCGCAAAATTTCGGAAATTCAGAAAGTGACAATCGCTCACCTATTGGCGGAGGAGTATTTATCTACTTATTAAAAATCGCAGACAACCAAAAATTTTAGTGTTTTATTCAAACATCACACTTTTTTGCAAAAAGGCATTAATCACAACTTAAATGTTGCATTCCATCAAATGTTGCAAACCTATAGGAATTTACGATAAAAGTAATGAAATGTATTGCGCAAAAAGCTATAGGACGTTAACCGAACCTATTTAGAATACGTGTGAGTCGCGTGTGAATTAGTCACCTGAGCAGTGAATAATGCGGGTAAAGACAGCCAGTGTCCTCACTTTACTCGGCCACTGATTATCGCTGCTTAGCTAGAAAGACGTCACAGTTTACTTCCCCAAGCCACAAAACAACAAACATTTCCTGTAGATCAAGTACTACTTCTCAGGGACATTTATAAGTAAACAAAAGCCATGCTTTTTTAAATATTGGTGCCTATTTTTGTTGATAGAGAATATTTTTTGCAAAGTGGCTTGGCTTTCCGTAAAATTTCAGATACTCACACACCCCATCACCAAGCCCCCAAGCGGACAAAACTACATGCTCCACTTCACTTCGACGGCTCTTTATCTCAGAAATCTCTTAGTAATACCGATGCCTTACTCTATTGCCTCAACAATTAAGAACATTATCAAATCATACGTCCACTTACGAGTACATCAATTTTAATTTGTAAGAAACCTTGAAACATTCTCAAACCAGCTGGTAGCAAACAATTCGGCCGTCCGAACGCCAGAGGCGATTGAAGATAACTCACAGGATATTGAATTCCTATCGAAAAAAAGAGATTTCGATAAAATGCGTTGTTATTTATGTGACGTCCCACATGTTCGTGTAAAAGATACTTATGCGAGAATAACATTTCTTTCACGATATATTTTGTAAACTATTTTTGTTTCTACTTTTATCTATCTATTAACTGATAAAATATGTTTGTGTAGGTAAAGCTAAGATAAAGTTTGTTTAGAGCTTCTATATATTTCTATATTTCAATGTTAGTAAGTAGTAGCAAATACCAGTATACCATTATGTAGAGCAGTAATTAAAGAAAATAATTTACAAGTAAAATTAATTTAAAAAGAATCTGACTGCGAAATGTAGCCAATGCCACTCACTCCTTGTAGAAAGAAGAGCCTCAACACTTAATTCAAAATTGGTCAAGCCGTTTTGGTGTCAGGAGTTACAAAGAAACAAGCATAATTACATAGAGAGATCCAACACGACATTTTAAGGTGTAATTATGTAGGTACACCCGAAAATCATTATTCCTTCTGGGTAGCTAGATTAAATTAAATCAGATTCAAAGTTTAGCACAACTTCATTTGATCAAAACACTCTCAGCCAAGGTTCAGTGCGCAGTTGGGTATTTTGTCCTAGCTAGCCGGATGACGCGCTAAAACCGCAAATTCCAATAAAGTTATTGTATCATTTTACCTACTCTTCGTTTGTGAATAAGGACACTGAGTCGTTATTTCCCGTCTGATATTATTCTCACAATGCAGTGTGTTAATGCCAGTCTGTCTGCTGCTAGGAACCCGGCAGGGTAGTGTGTGACTTGTAGGATATTCAAGTAAATAAATAGTTACCGATGTTGCTAAGATGACACAGGCAGTGACCGACCTCAGTGTTTTAATGGAGAGCACCGTTGCTGCAATTACTGAAAATGAGCCTACCATCTACGATGATGCGGATACGACGACGATGGACGGTCTTTGGACTACTGAAAACGTTTCTATCTCGACGAACGAGGAAGACTTACTCCGCGACTACACCGTATTTGGAACTTTTAATATTTTGGAAATCATTATGACATCTGTAGAACTCATGGTGTGGATCATAGCAGCTATCAAGATGCCCCGCTGGAGAAGAAATTACAGGAACCAAATGTTAATGCAAATCAGTGTAGCTCGATTCATAAAACGAGTAATATTTTCATTTAAATTTTTACATGATTACGGACAGCTCACAGTTTGGAAAAACTTTGCTGCGGTTCTTGATAGTTCTCAAATTTATATTGATTTTGTTATAGTGATTTTAGTGTTCTTCTTTATAAAACACATGTATGACAGCTTAATTATAGTGTTAGTGAAAATAAGACAAAACAACTTGTATAAAGTAGCTCTTTGCGCATGGCTCGTGCCCCTGCCCATGAGCGCAGTCTGGACCGCCATTATTGTATGCGAAGTTTTAGACAAAAATGTCGTCTATTTATTAATCTGTTGTATATTCAGATGGCCCTTGATATTCATGGGTACCGCAGTGTATGTTACGACTTTATACAAAGTAATGTCTGACAAAATAAGAAGTTTCGCCAGAAGCCTCACTGTTGTAACATTTTTCATGTGTTTGGTAATCAACTTTTACTTACTTTCGAAAGATGTGATAGAGTTGTGGTGTAATCATTCTTTTGGAACTAAACTCATCAGCTATACTTCAGGGATTATCATGAATTTCTCGATCCTGAGTTTTTACATAATTTTAATAACGCTGGACTACAAACATTGTATTAAAACACCCAAAACTATAGACGCGATACCTAATTACAGCCTAGCCGACACGTGTTGTAAAGTTTCAAGTTTTAATGATAATTACCTATAGCTGAGCCAGTTTTATGTAAAGCTGAAAATAGATCTTCTAAGCTAAATGCCTTTTGCTCCGTCTCTATTTATTAAATTTCAATCCGTCTTCCTCTATCTATTACTCGTAATAATCCTTTCTTAGGTATTAATAATAATAAGTAATAATCTTTTCTTAGGTAACTAACATCTTCGCCGTTATTATCAACAAGAAGGAATAAATCA
The DNA here is from genome assembly GCA_949125135.1 of Alcis repandata. Lineage (NCBI taxonomy): Eukaryota > Metazoa > Arthropoda > Insecta > Lepidoptera > Geometridae > Alcis > Alcis repandata. Next base: position 7,036,958 of record OX421234.1, read on the forward strand.
TGTAATGATTTTATGGTTGTTTGATTTGCTTTTGTGTTTTTATCCTTATAGTTATCATATATTTCACACTTGTCTACAGAATAAATTGTGAAACGAAATAACATCTAGGCAAATAATTTTTACATCTTTGTAGATACCTAAGTGGGTACATTCTTATCTACTTTTTTATGTAATTGAGTGACGAGACGAGCAAATCGCTCGCCTGCATGATTTGAAACGTCACGTTTGCCCATAACAGGTCTGCGCCACCCAGAATTTTGAACTCGCAGAATTCAAGACCCTGCGTGGCACAGCACTGCGCTCGTCACCCTGAGATAGGTATAAGTTGTTTTATCTCCCATTTGCCCTGTAATTTCACTGGAAACAATGTCCTTCCAACCGGAACACAGTAATGTTTGCACATTACTGCTTGGCGGTGGAATAACTGGCAAAGGTGTGGTACTTCTCCAGGCGGGCTCTGCAAAAGAGCCCTTCCACTACAACTTACCGACTTACCGATATATACAGATACTTGTATTTATTGTATTCTGCTATGTAATGCAAATATTTACTAATTGTATGTACTTTTATGTACATCGGCGACCGTTTTCCAGCCGTGTCAGTCTTTTCCATCTAAAAGTTCTCTGGAAAAAAGGGCTCTATGCAGTAAGGCCGCATAGAATGTAATTATTTTTTTTTTTTTTTGTTATTTGTCTGGTTTGGAAAGTTATATAATTTATTTATTGAAGTAAAAACGCTTTATGCACTTGCAATTACTTCACAGAAAAAATACAAATTCGATTCAGAAAATTAAAAACAAAATAAAATAATAATAATTAGAATACAGTGAAGGACCAGTTACCAATTATATTATTTTCCTACAAGCGCTTTCCTGCATACAGGAAATTTCCATTTACATTAGCGAACATCATAATTAGAATAATTCAATTACTATGTTTCTCGTTTTAATTGATTATTTATCCCTAATGCATACCTAAAGCATTCATTCATTGACTTGAAACTTTGTATGTTATTTACGATACCGAAGACTGAAGAGCACCGCACCGAGTATACACGAAGTTACGAGCATCAACTAGTTAGATGTAAATATACATATAAATATATATGTAATATATAATAGTCAGAGAAAAATACTGGGTGTTTGGTTAATAACAGACATTAAAGACATAATATACATAAATATTATATTTAAGGCACTTTCTATTGTATTTTTTTTGGTTGAGTACAAGATAAGTAAAAGAAGAGTAACTACAGATGGTACAGTAGAAGAGCTTTCTCATTTACAAGCGCTTGGCTTGTTTATTCACATTCAACATCTGTCTCGTACGAGTATGTCCAACAACATCTTGAGAAACAATAATAAGGATAATCTTTTCTCATTACTTTGCGGTTAAGGAATTGCCTTAAATCTAATATTTCCCCAATTTGTTACAATGTAATTAAATAGAGAAATAAACACTCCGCAAGCTGCCTCCACTCAGCATGACAACGCAATCTGGTCCGTTTTACCCCAAATTAAAGTGGGATTACTCATAAAATGGAAAATCGAAATGAAACTAGCGTAGGAATAAAACTAATATACGTTTAATTTTAGGATCACAAAGAATATAGTTCACTTCTACCTTTAGCTTTACAATATCACTGGGCGATTTTCACAATTCAAATTGAAAGTAGGGAGTCGATGTCGAAATGAAATATAGTTTTAGACAAGCAAATGCAAATAAATTAAAATTTATTGAAAGCGCACAGAACCGGAACTAATAGGTATTGCGTCGCCAATAACCTCCTACTTCACAATTATTAATATCACACCTGTGACTACCCACTAAATCATAATAAACGCTTAAATTATACTAAACTTAACTACTACGAGATATTGCATTCTCGGGAATGAATAAGTAATTGATGGTAGAAATTTAAAAATATTAAAACGAATTATAAAAAAATATTTATTTAACAAACATTAAAATTTCCCATAAATACAAACGTTATTTACGACGACAGGCTGGCAATTAAAAACGACTGTTCGTTCCGGATGGAAAACAACTTTATTTACAGAGTGGCTTTGGGGGTCTAACTCAGTTACATGGAACGGTTTGAGATTAGATGCGGACGGAAGAGACCATCGCCGGAGCGACGGTTGTGGCGTCGCGCGACACGGTGACTGTCGCACGACGCGGGCGTGCGACACGCGCGTCTTTTACTTGCAGTCGCATGCACAGCGTTTCACGCGGGGCTTTTCAGCCGGCAGAAGCGCGTCAACGCTGCGTACTGAGCGCGGCTGCATGTCTGGAAACAAAGCAAAAACACACCGTTAGCAAAAAAATTATACGCATATTGAATCAGATATTTAAATAAATAATAGTTTAAAAAAAACTAAAAAAACACGCTTTTTATAAAAAACCGAACTAAAAAAATAGAAAATAAAATTTTATAAATTTAAATTAAGAATAGGGTTGAAAATTTCAATAAATATAAATTAATAATAGTGTAAATAAATAAATATATATATTTTATTTTTAAAAAGCGTGGGGTGCATGGGTCAATAGATATTATATATTTTGTAGATACATTTTGTATTGACAGACATGAGTAGAGTGATTAGCATTTTGATAATATCTTAGAAAGCACCCCACGCTTTTTTAAAAATAAAATACATATATTTATTTATTTACACTATTATTAATTTATATTTATTGAAATTTTCAACCCTATTCTTAATTTAAATTTATAAAATTTTATTTTCTATTTTTTTAGTTCGGTTTTTTATAAAAAGCGTGTTTTTTTAGTTTTTTTTAAACTATTATTTATTTTTCGCTTTTTAGTTCGATTTGCTAACTATTAACCATTATTAATATGTACAAATGTGTTGGTGTTATCCGATTTTGGCCGTCTGCTCAAGCAAATTAAAAATAAAATTGATGCGTAACAAAAAATATTGAGCAAAAAGATTTGTAGCCGCGTGGTTTCGATCCTCAGACCTCATAAAATAAAATTGATGCGTAACAAAAAAATATTGAGCAAAAAGATTTCAAGCGCGTGGTTTCGATTCAGGGACCTCTGGGTTATGAGCCCAGCACGCTTCCACTGCGCCACTCTGTTCTCTGACACGAATGACGAAATTACCATTTGTAAGTTAAACGGTATTAAAAGTTAAAGAAACTTTATAGAAAAAGCGTGTTAAACAAATTAATAGTTAAAAAAACTAAAAAACACGATTTGTTTAGTGTATTGTCATCGGTCCTCGATATATCTACAAAGTTTGAAAGAAATCTGACCGTTTAAAGTGGGTCAAAAACGCGCTCAAAGGAGTCGGTTACATACAAACAAACATACAAACATACAAACATACAGGTGAAGCTAATAAAAGCGTGTTAAAAAGGGCCTTTTTTTAACCGTGGTGACAATGATCGTTGCGTGCCATCCCGCTCGCGCGAAGTCACTCGCGCCATACGAGTGAGCGGAATGACAGACAAGACCATCACTCACAATAAAGCCCCGGGACTGACAGCCATGTGTATGACTTCCTCAAAACAAATGCAAAAAACGTATGAAACATGAAACAGGGACCCGCAAAGTAAAATATAAAGTTTACACAATATGAGAACAAAGACCTCAACTGAAAGTCGGAATGAACACGTTTTACAAACTGAGAGCGACTTTCCAATGTTTAATGAGTTAGACAATACTCGCTAACGACGTTGCCGATGTGACCACAATCTCTCCAAGGTGAAGCTACCATAATTACTTAGCTATACAACTAAGCTCTTAGCGCAAGTTTGGTATTACTCGTAAGAAGATACCTGATACTCCCGTGTATCGAGTTTTCACTCGAAAAACGTGAAGTCGTCAGTAAAAATGTTACTTCATTTGTACGTAAGCAAATCATTATAAATAGGTACAAATAAAAGTACCTTGTAAATGTATGTTTCCTGTAAACAGCCATGGCAGCGATTCTGTTGTAACACTAACTAAACTTAAACAAATTCATCGGACTTAAGTTATTAGATGCTTCCATTTTAATTTTCTTACGTCAGAAAAGGATGGCAACGACTAAAGTTGCTATTTAGTTAAGTTTTGAAAATCGTTAAACAGAATTGCCGTCATTATTTTTAATAGGGCCCTACGCTTTGTTCGTTATGTCGTAAAAATTATACTCTCGTATTGTTTCATTAGTATGTAGATTATTATAATGGTCGTCGTCTATAAACAAATTGATAATCTCACTACAATAGGCTTCGCATGGGGGGGGGGGGGTGAATTGTAGGCCAGGTCGTTTAAGATTATCTCGGTCACTCTCACCGTCATGACATTTCTAACGAGATCGACAGAAACCGAGACAATACCTCACTTGCCTGAATAGAGCCCCAGATCCTAACTCATCTAGCATGCCTCAAGGCACGCTTATGTCTCGCTCTGGCTGCTAGGCACACCACGGTTTAGAGCGAGATAGAAGCGCGCCTCGCGACGCACGCTCGGTCAATCAACACCTGACTATTCACTATACTAAACTTAATCAAAGACTTGGACAGAGATTATGATAATTTGGTAGATAATTCTGGGTGGCGCAGACCTGTTATGGGCAAACGTGACGTTTAACATCAGGCGAGCGATTTGCTCGTCTCGTCACTCAATTACATAAAAAAAAAAAGAAGATAATTACAGGAAGATCGAGCGACGGTCATCCTGCCGGAACAATAATTACTGCTGATTTAGCTAATCACCAATTTACTCAAGAACAAACAGGTAATATAATAATGAGGAAAATAGCAATAAGGTACGAAAACACGCGCTAACTAATAAAACAAGAGGTTAAGTTTGTGACTTTGTCACTGTTTGAGGTAACCTCTAGAAATAGGCACTGATCCGATATAGAAAACGTTTTATTATAAGACTTAACATAAAACGAAGTATAGATCACATGGAAAAATAGCAGCTATGAAAAGTGGCTGGTAGATAAGATATTATAATTATAAATGATCAAGGAAATGTTCCTTTAATAGTCTATAAAATGATGGTGTCATGATCTTGACACATTCAAGGAGGTTGGTGGCACAGTAGGAGTCTGGAATAGATCGCGAGCGATAAAATCATTATTTGTGCCTATGACTAATGCTTAACTGTGTTTTTACTTCCATTTTGTGTTTTCAATAAAGTGTTATTGCATTGTATGGAGGTTGCGGAAAACCGGGATTTGTGGAAAGAAACAGAAGATATATTGCACATGACTTGTATAGGTCAAAACAAAGGAAAACAAGTAAATATTTTAGAAGGAAAACCGTATGGTGCACAAAAATAGAGAAATAGAGTGCAGAAAATGTAACCTAAACAATCCAACTACTTATACCTTGCATTCCAAAATTTGTCAAGCCATATAAGCGGCACCTGCACCAAAAAACATTTCCCTCCATTGAACAGTCGGGCAACAGCTGGTGCCTTTTAGTCGTTCTTCAATAGAATTGTCTCCACAATATTGCTAGATATTAATACAGCGATGTCAGAAACATCCGTTTAATTAATACACCTCCGGTCCAACACGCCTCTAGGCTTGTGATCTGCGCGTTTATAGAGAAAGTTTCCATAACTATGAGGTAAATCCGTCGTGTCACACGATACTCGGAGCGTACCACGCATAAATATCATGTTTTTGTAGATACCTACGCAGTGTTCATCGGAGAAACTTTATTGAACACTGACTATAAAAGGTCAGAGCAATATGATCTAAAGTTCATCGAAATAAAACAATAATAAAGCTCTATTCAGTGATTCAATGGAATCTATAATACTCTGCTTGTTATCGGATTCGAACGGGCAGAGCACCCGACAGCATTCAACGATTCCCGGAATCGACGCAGGTTTAGTACCGTACTTGTATTTACGTAGGTCTATTTAAAGGTATAAGTATGTTTAAAACAGGAGAGCAAAAGTTCAACAAAGGGAAACGTGTTGTACGGAAATCAATCTTCATTAGTCATGAGAGCTGAAATACATGAAGGTACACTTAAATAAAAGTGCTATTCAATAATTTAGATTTCTAGCTAACATATTAAGCAAGTCAGCTTATAAAATGTGTTTAGTCTACGTACAATGTTTTTCTTGGCAAAAAGCGTTCATTCGATAGGGGTTCAAGTGAGGTCGCGAGCTGCTTTGTTTAGTCTTTGATTGTCCTTCGTTGAATTAAAGATTTCTAACGATGTTATCGGTGTTATTTACGACTTTTTAAGATCCTACAAGGTCCTAGGTATCGTAGCTCAGATCAAGCTATTCTTTTCTATGTTTCAATTCTCAACTCAATTTTAAATCAACCTGCTGGGATATCAGGTCTACCCTCAAAAAGTCATTAGGCAATATTCGACCACGTTGACCAAATTTCTATGTTTAGTTCTAAATAATTCCAGTTTTAAACCATCCCAACTTTTGAGGCATAAGTATACGAGTATAGAGTTTTAAAAATAGGGTATGCTAAGCCGAAAAGGGCTTAACGTACTCATCATTATGAAAAACTTTTACTACAGGACCAACCCGGAATTCGAGATAAAAAATCAACTGTTCCATAGAAAAATGTCAACGACACTCGACAAAATGTGTGGAACAAAACAAAGAATTAGGCCGCATCATTGCTTCCCATCAGGCAAGATGGCGATCAAACGCAAGCCTATTTTTGTGTAAAAAAAAAATAAAGAATCTATCAAAGAAAAGTAAATAGTAATAGGAAATACTAACAGTGTGGCCTCTCGTCGACGGGCATGTCCTGCGGCAGCAGCAGCGTGCGCGGCGCGCGCGGCGCCGGCGCGGGCTGCTCGGGGGCCTCGGGCTGCTCGTCCTGGCCCTGCTGGCTCTCGGCCTGCGCCTGCGCCTCCGCCTCCGCCTCGGCCGCCGCCGCCAGCGTGTTCACGATCGTCTTCATCTGAAACAAATGATTGGCTTTCTAATAAGTACTTCCCTTATTGCACGCTACAGAAAAAATAAGGTATTAAAATTCAAAAAGTCCAATGTCCAGGAAAATGATCCAACTGTTGTACAGTATGAAACTATACTATCTCATATCTTCTAATCCAGATTAAACAGAGGTGCCAACGTCCTAGCTGCTCCGTCCTAGGCCGCATCAATGCTTTGCTTAGGTAATATCAAACAGGAAGTGGTCTAAAACAAGCCTGTTTTGTTTCTGTTCTGTTCTTTTATTTCTGGTGTGAACAAAAAGAGTTTATCTACCTATCTATCTGTTTCGAATTTTGAAAAACCTTAGTATGGAATATGTACTAACCATAGTTACCTCTTGCATGTCATTGTCGACCTGCTGTTGGTTGCGGCGCTGCTGGCTGGCCTCCTCGGCGGAGCGGTGGATGGCGTGAAGCTCCTCAGGAGTTAGCCCCCAGGGCAACTGCATCTGCACTGGCGTACCGTCCATTTTCTGCATCTGCCAGCGACCCTGCATTCACATACAAGTCTTATTACTAGCTCCAAGTACTTTCTTAACCTAGCACCGATCGCCTCAATCTTCTAGGCAATCCTGCAACTCTTTGCGTCAGCTACAGCGCGTCCTGACGCATGCCAGCAATACCTTATCTACCACCCACAATAGTACCCAGTGCCTCTCACCCACTGGTTGATGAAAGGACGAACTTTGCCAAAAACATATTGCCCTTTTGTTGGGTGTTAACTTTTATTTCCTTGTCTTATATCCATGTTCTTATTTTTGTTCTATTTTTAATTTTTGTTTCTGCTGACGACGTTCAAATCTTTTGTTGTTGAATAATTATTTTTACTATACTACCCATAAATTTAATATGGAAGTTGTAAAGCTTGTAACCATAAATTGCATTTTTCAATAAAAATAAATTAATTTGTATTGAATTGATTTACACATACTCGTATTAGAATTTCAATGTTTACGGTAGGTTACAAAAATTAGCAATATCCAGCATGTTACGGTACCTACTGGTTATTTCAATCCATAAATAATTTAAATTATTACTTTATAAATTGAATAACTTACGTTTGTTGTTCTTTTGTATTAAATTTTTGTGTTTATTCCTATTACTTACATCTAAAAATTATTGCCAATAATGTCAAAATTTTGATATAAAACGAATTAAACGATACTATGCACAAAATAGAAATCTGCTCTCGTATATTCATATATTTACATCTTAAATTAAAAATAAGCTAAAATAACTAAAACAAAGAAATTTACAAAGCTAAAAATCAAAAAGTAGGGTTTGTAAAAAATAAATTTTAACTTAAAAATCACTCAAAGCTTTGCCGACATCATAAATCAACATTACTCGGGTAAAATTCATTATTTAAATGAAAGCATAAATAAAATAGAATACGTTGTATATTTTTGAATAATTTACTCTCTGTAAATGTATTCAGGTTTTAGATTTAACCTAGAGTGAAAGTTACTAACAAAATATCGAAAGCGAAAATATCGGTATTATTCTTTCTCTAAAATGTGAAATCGAATATCGGTTTTGTATATCAGTTTCTCTCATTTGCACAGAATAATGAACTGAGAAAAAATAGAGGTGACAAATGTATCGAAAACAAAATTAAGAATAACAGCAATTGCCACATCTGACCATTGATAGCTGCAACTATTAAAACTAAGACCAAATATTATGGCTGTTTAAACATTTATGCTTTATGTTATGTTATGTTATGGCTTGTGTTTTGGCTTTAAACATAATTTAGCATAGAATTGTTACTATTTGAAGAATTGATTGATCTTACCTCAGGTTGTTCCATTTCCTGAGTTGGGGCGGACTGTGGCACAAACTGGTGAAGGACGGCAGCTTGCTGAAGAAAATACAAATCATTAATAATGACGTGCATCCTTTTCTATAAATTGAAAAAATTATACCCAGAATCTACACATGTACTGTACCTACACAATTATACATGTACTACACAATTATACATGTGTATACATTCAATTTGCTGAAACAAAACATAACCCGAAAATACAATAAACAAAGGAAAATCTCTAACTAGAACCGTTAAGCTTTTCAGCCGAAACAATATACTGACAATACTCGGAACTCGGCAGATAAAATAAAATACCGAGTTCAGTTACCTAAGAAAACAAGAACAATAGAAAACACATTTCAAGTTACGTATAAAACTTTTAGAATAGCTACGTAAACGTCGTCGCATCGGTTACGGTAATAAAATTAAAGTTTGCAAGTTTATTGACACGGGAAACGATTCCAACGATCTTTAAGTCCAATCACTGCACAATTATTTACTATATCATTTATTACAGCTACTATTCTATACTAGTACTACCAAGTACCAACTTACAAGGTGGTTCTATCAAATTTGTACTGGATTCTATCAAAAATGTTACTATAAAAACTGATGTGGTTATAATCCATCAAAAATGATCATAAAATTGTAACTCAACTATTTCCTTATTTGTGTAAAATCGTTGGGTACATAATTGTAAAATCTAATTGGCAAATAGATTAATGTTATGTTATGAAGGTTTATCTATCGTTAGAATAAATTATGTAAACTGTCTGTTTGTACAATCATTCGAGACTAATTGAGATGTCGAATTTCTGAAGCGCACAAAAACTTATTTTAGTAACGCTAACTTGTTCCACATGATGTAAGTAGTTACTCTCATTGTGCGTCAGGTTGTTTATTTAAATAGTATTCAGTATTAGCCGGTGTCATTAAATGTATTCATTATTCATTGCTTCCGTATCACATCATCTGTAATTTGTACGCGTTACTGAACTAGTAAATTACTTGCTAACGGAACGTTTTTTATGCGCTCTCCAAAGTTTTTCGACACCGACACAGGCGAGTAGTATTTGAAAAAAGTATGTACTGATGCTTTTAAAATAAATAATTGCGTTTGGTATTCTATTGAGTAGTCTCTGTTGGATAGAATCAAGATATTGCTCTTCATTATAATTTCAAATTGCCTGTAGTCGAACTTAAGAGCTTCATTCACGCTCGGTTACAAGTCCCCCTCGACATGTCACAAAATTAAGCAAATAGGAGTTCGTAAAGCGCCGGTGTACACAGTCACCGCCTACTATCCCATTAAAATAAACAGTCTGCCTTATCCCCGGAGTAACTTGACGCTAATTAAATACCTTCCGTATCCAACTCTGTTTATTAGGACCGCTGACTTCGTTAAATCTCTAACAGACTTTTAAGTGGATCATTCAGTTTGGTGAAGTTGCAGCGGCTAGGATGTTTATTACGGTTTAAAGCTAGTCTGGACAGCAAGCATTGTACACATCCCTCTAGAGCCTTCGCGAACAAGGCTCGCACGCTGGGGAGCTACGTGACACTAATTAAATATCTACTCCGTATTCATGAACTTCTATTTGTTGACTTCGAAGATAAATATAAATTTATGGCAATCGCAGACAATAGCAGTTAATGAAGTATAATTATGTAACGTAGGTTCACAAAACCACTTTGAGTCGCTACGCCAGAGGAGTAAGTAAGGTTCTCGAAACTATAGCAACGCCGTTATTAATTTTCGAGTAATTAGCACGTATTAAACTGTTTGCAACGCTATTGGAATTTCTTTGAACTCACCTCATTTTGATCGTTGTTTTGGGGTGGTGGTGGAGGAGGGGCGAAGGGTCCCATGGTCTCTGGGGGTGGAGGCATATTCTGGGGCGGCATGGGCATGTTCTGGGGCGCTGGGGGCATGTTGTGCGGTGCTGGGATGGCGATCACTCGTTGCACTTGGATGCGCATCTCGCGGGGCGCGCCCATCTGTTCCTCGGACGAGTCCCATGGCAACTGCAGGACAAAAGGGCTACATCAGTTCACGTAGGTACACTTAATAATTATATTAAATATTTGTGCACATATTATGTAATCTACGTTCCTAAATGGAGATATAGTCATTTGTAAATTGCAAGAGCACGATTTGCGGTTACACAATTAACGCAATCTACAATGAAAAAAATCATAGTTACTTCTTAAAAATTTAGTACCTATAGCTATAGCTCATCACTAAACTTATGTCATAATACGTAATGATACAGAATAGGCTATAGATGTACCTAAAACTAAGCAAGACCTTGAAAAACTAGCAGATAAAAAACTGTAACAACATCTGGTATTATCTAATAAATAACAACAAAGGCAATTCACGATAAGTGAATTAGCATTGTAATATGAAATTATGTGGTTCTTTAGAACAAAGGATAATGGAGGCTCAATCGTGTCGGGTATGAATAATGTATGAGAGGTTGCGCAAACGCAGCGGGAGCGTCACCGCACGGCGCGGCTCTCAGGCGCATCTCGCCAGCAGGAAGCAATGACCGCGGACACCCGAGGACGCGCGACTTGCCCCGCGGTCCATGCCTCTTAATTATTATGAACATACCCACGCGATACGAACTTTGTATCTGACAATAACAAAGGGTTTTGCAGATGTCTCTCCTCTTTCAATTTTTAATAAATTATCCAACTATGCAATTACACAAGAAGCACCTATAGAGAGTATGTAGTTTGCTGTTCCTACAAATAAATATGCTTCAATTTATGAGTACACGTTTGCCGGACTGAATTGTACGAGTAAATGCTCGATTTGCAATTCCTCATCTTCGAACCGGCCGAGACTCCTTCAGAATGTTAAATTAACAAAAAAGATCACAAAAACGCGCTCATAAAAATAAACAAAGAAACCGATTTGTATTGACTTCGGTTAACGAATATTAATATTCTAACGATGATGCTACGAGCCGCGAATGATGCGGAACAAAACAAAAACACGGAAGAAGCGACGCTCCAAGCATTGTCCATGCGCCCTTGACAAATATCGCTTAGTGCGCTCTACTCTACGGTAACATGCAGGCAAACAACATTATCCACGTCGTGTAAGCAATTGCGAGATTCAATAGCGACAGTCGACTTTTCTATCTTATGCTGGAACCGGCTCCTGCCACTTTTTCATTGACAGTAATTAAATTAATTACACGAATAAATCTTTATTCACGCCCGTTGAAGTTTTTGCTACTTCCACTGGTCATTGAATGCTACTGTCGGAAAAACATATTTCTGATTGATTAGAAGTTTCCGATGATCCGATGATAACTTTGTATTCGCAAAAAGCGCTAAATCTCATACTTAGATAGATTTAGATTTTACTATTATTTAATACATCTACAAAAACTGTGATAAAAAATACATTTAAGAAAGTATAAGTTCTTAGTTATAGCATGACGGTTTTTGACAACTTTGTTGTAGGTACCCAGTTTACAAGCTAGCCAAGAATTAAGACATCAATCAAACAAACTAATCTAACCTGCGTCTGAGTATATGACTACGCCAGACGCCTTCTAATTTACCCTTGATTTTTCCAAAAATATGTGTTCGTAATACCACTACCACGCCGTCCCAATCTCCAGTTGTTCATTTATTTTAATGAATTGCTTCCGGTAACTATTTTAATATTTCCGTAATTACATCCGATACTTGATTACCGACCGGCTCGTTTACATTGAATTATATTTATAACATTAGATATTGATACGGATTAGATAATTAATCAATATCTAACAAAAAATATGTAAGTTCAAATGTAAGTATCTTAGTTGACAATACTAATTACTATGATCGATATTTATCGATCATACCTACCTGCTACCTGGTTGCTTCGTATATTCTATGGTTTAATTCTATAAAGGAATATATATATATATACTTATCATATTTTATTAAATACTTAGGTTTTTTACTAACGTTAACTGTGTAAAAGGCTGTATAAAAACTACAAATTAAACGCTTGATTTAATCAATTTCGTATCAGAAAGTTTCTTCCAAAACTCAATTAAATAATGAGGCAGATTTAGGGTAAGTGTGATCATTTTATAATTAATGTTCAATGTTTATCTAAGTCGGTTAACCATCGTTAAATGGCAACAATTTGTTATAATTAAATAACTGGTTAAGTAAGTAATCAACAGAGCAAGACATCCAGGAAGGCCGCGGGCGTTCGGTTAGCTTGCTTCCTGTGTTTGGGTTCCTACAATATAATTCGGCATTGACCCTTAAATCATACTTCCGATTTTCCAAACTTTCCAATCTACGTAAAATATATTCGATGAGATGAAAAGAGATCTTCGTGTAAGACATGAAATCTAATCCCTCATCTCGACCTCAATCTATCAAAGATCGTTTGTTCAGCACGTACAGTACAATAGTTTCAATACATGCCGGCGATATTAATGACTTCTAAAGTATGCACCTGTCTGCGATGAGCTTTACCTATGTAAAGTGTACAAATAACTAAATGTACTGAGTTGAAATATCCTTGAAGAAATCGTGTTCTAAGTTTTGAATGCGCAATTTACAGCGGTTATGCACTGTGTCCAATTTCAATTTTAACCTACAATTTAAAAATAAATAAATAATATTGGTATTTGTTCTCTAGAATTTTATCTGAAAATGAAATATAATTTGGTATTATGTATGTAATGTACTTTTACTTTATGTATTGATTGGAAATATTTGGTATAGTACCTAAGTAAGTTTTAATCTAAAATTCCTTTTTGCTTAGTGTTATCTACACTAAGCGGTAAACTTTTATGGACAGTTCAATGTACCTAAAGCGCACGAGGTGTGATAATTGAATCCTTACGTACCTGTGCGATATTCACCTTGTAACATCAAGAGGCGAGAGTAGCATCGGTTAATATCAGCTAATGTAAGTGGAACGAGGTTCATAGCGGTCGAAACCACCGGTACTGCATCAAATCTATCAATTCAAATAATAGCGGAGACGTCGCGCGTCCAGTCTGAGCGTCCGCCGTCCGCCGACCGCGCTCCGCTGACGCCTACCTCTCGCGGTACACTATCAAGTTCAAGAGCGCTTCGTACATAACAAACAAAAAATATGTACTCAAATTGGGCACGAATGGTATCGATCGCTCGGATATATAAAAATGTGTGTTGGACGCGCGCGGCTCAAACACTCGACACACATCGCAATATGCACGCGTACCTCGCGCTCGCACTCGCGCTGGCGGCGCCCGCGCTCGCCGCCGCCGCAGCCCTGCCCGACCGTCTCGGGTACGAGAGAGAAATAGACCCACTAGTGCCAAAACTCCTAAACTACGTGCTCAGCCACGATTACCTAAACTCTCAGAAAAATAGAGTGGATTTCGAAACTAAACCGAGGTCCGAGGAAATGATCGTCGATAATGTGGTGCTGGAATCCAACGTGCTGCAAGTCCGGCCGGCGAAGAGGCAGCTCGAGCGGCAGGCGAGCGGCGCCGAGCTGGTGCGGCACCGGCGCGGGTACAACCTGGAGAACGTGCGCGTCCCGGCGCGGTACCCGTACCTCCCCGTGGTGAACCCCAACCGTTTCCGCCGGTGGGGCTAGTGGCCGCGCGCCGCATCGCTGCGCTTCAAATGTCAAGGCTGCGCAGACGCTACTCTAGCTGTACACCGGGAGCTCTGCCCCGCGCCGCGCCGCTCGGTCCGTACCTATCCCGTTTCCCGTGAGTGCGAATTGTGTATGCTCGCAAACTCTACTTAGATGTTATGTTATTTAATAGAAGTGGCTGTGATGACCGCAAATTACGCCGGTATCTCGACGGGAAAGAAACGATTAATAAGAAAGAACTTTACATTGGTTAGTTAATAAGTAGTAAATAAAGTGAAAGTGATAGCTATAAGAAAATATACGGTTTTACGTTAATGAAATGTTTTCTTTTACATATTTCAAAATCAACTTGCACATTGGAATCTGATTTTACTTGTTTTTATTTTTTATGTGATACAGTAAGTATAGCGCAATTTTAATAATGAAAATGTTCAAGAACATGGTGTTCTTTTTGTCAGTAAATTACTGTAGTGCTTAAAAGTAAAGTATAGTATAAAAATATAGTACTAATAATATAGTACTAATATAGTACCTACTTGAAAGTACAGTATAACAAATCGTTCCTTGTAAACAAATTAAATAGAAGCGAAGCAGGTTCCAATGAAATAAGACATCGCATGCAAGCACGAACGGGCTCGCACTTAGACAATATTACAGTAATTAGACCCTATAATGTTGTAATGGGAACAATGAAATATAATGTATGCGAGTTTAAAATTCAGCTGGCACAATCTGTGTCAGAGAAGCCAGTTATTGAGCATTCTATAAGTCGTCAAGTTATTACTGGCGCTATGGTTGAATTGCTTTAAACAACGTGGAGTAACTAGTAAATGTATACCTTCGTCAACATACTTGTGTACTTATTACAGAGGTGCTTCCTCGCCGGTTTCACCTCCCAAGGCTTGCATTGCGCATCGAATACATTTGCTAACCAGAATTGCTGCATTATTAAAATGTTTATACGATATTCGAACAATAGGGACAGCAGGTGTGTCACAAACACGAGCTGCAAAGTTCCACGAGCTCCGATGAAATTCTCGTCATTCCACACAGGGAAGGTACCTATGAATACAACAAACGTAAATTGAGATTTGCATTTACAAAGCGAACTCTGATAGGGAATGGTTGCTGGAATATTGATTTTATGGAGGTAGATATAGTTATGTTCAGTCGCAGGCTAAATAACGCTGTTCACAACATATCAGATTGCTATAGAAGCTCGAAGCGATATGCATTTAAAGAATTTCATTTAGAACATATTTATTTTAAGAAGAGTTGACTTTGTGAGTTGATTCATCAAACAGGTTCAAAGCGAGCCGATTTTAAATAAAAAATCTTATTGATTCTGTTTCTATCATAACCCAAGGTGAAGGTTGTAAACATCGAAATATTATTTTGGTGGTTGTAAAAACAACAGATTACAATCAGATAACACAGAATCAGATTTAAATCGAAGCTAGGCAATAGGTTCATAAAACCTAATAGTGATCCATTACAATATTTTAAATGCCAATATGCACAAAAAACCACTTATCGTAATTTGAGATTTTCAAAACCGTATTTTTAGACATCTATAACAAAATAAAACTCTGATTATGGTTATTAATGTTAATGTCCACAATATCCACAAACTAACAATGAATGACCTTAAGCAAGATACATATAGTCTTTTGTTTTTAATAACCAATTTAAAATAGCAACATTCTTAGTACAATGGTGGCACCAGTACTTTTTTGTCCTAGTAATTATACCTATCCTAAATACTTCGATCACCTGAACTCGAAATAATATTTTTAAAACTATGTATGAATACATCTTAGAACCCATAAATGTAAATAAACTGTATTGCTAAGAAGGTAAATGACTCTTTGACACATCAAGCACATATTTTTACGCGTCGTAAACTTCTATTTTTATTAAACTTTTTCATTTAAATGAGAAATCTATTTAAATTTACAGCACAAAGTAACACGGTAAGAAAAAAACTGAATTACTAAACTTCTTTTTTGACACTAATAAAAAACATTTATACTTCAAATATTTTAGATGTTGTGTTACCTAAGTACATCAAAAAGTATGTGAGTATATACTATATGTATACTATACATATATATTATGTAAATAGGCAAGTATTATAGGTAGGTAGTTCATAGCGACTGGCTCCGTTGAAGAGGTGTCAGGTCGTCGACAGCCATGCAGTCTACAAGCCATCCCGCGGCACAACAATGCCTACGTACAATGTACATCATTATAGATATACCCAAGGGTACCCTCCCAGGCCCCCTGTAGCCGGTAACAGGCCATTTACCCTCCGCCCTTCAACTCCCACACAATTACTGTCAGATGCTGCCTCTCAAACCTACTGAAAAAGTCTTCAAACTTCTGATGAAAGATTTACGTTTTAAGCTTAGAGATCAACATATTATAAGGTTTGTTTACGAACAATAGCTCTACGAACAAATTGAGTAGGTATGCATTTAGAAGACGAATAAACTGCGCTGCTATACCCTTGTCACCTTGAAAATTTTAATCACGCCAAACTTTGTGCTTTATTTATCCCATGGAATTTACATACGTTTATGTTATTTGAATGATGATAAAAACTTTCTATTTAAACTGTTTACAAGTAACGAAAAATATTGTTTTGCATGTCTATATAAGTTTTATTCTAAACTGAATTAAGTAAGTAAGTAACCCATATTGTTTTGGAAAAATAAATATTTTTCACAAGATCGTAAATCATCGAAACTCGAATGCCTTTCATAAAGCTTAGAAACGCCGACTTAGAAAGTAGACTTTTCTCTTAAAAGGTTAAGATGAAAGTTGACTTCAAATAGAGAGTTTTGGAGTTTCACAAGAAAGATCATTATGTACCTCGGCAAGAAAGGTATATGAATATAGGCTTAAGTCTTTCATTGCATCAATTTATTTGTCGTGTGGCATAAATTCAAATCACTTCTCGGCGTGGTCTACTTCCTTAATGTGAACTTGTACCTACTGTGTACACTCATGACGCTCCAAAGATGTTAAGTGCTCATTGTGAGCAATGAATCGACAAACACCTACCCACTGCATCACTTTTTGTTCAGCTGTCAATATGTAAAAGTCGAACGTCGAGTACAGTTACCTTACTGTGTGAGACGAGTGATTATCGGTTTGTGGCTGGCCCACTAACATCTAATTGTCTTATGTACCTACCCCGCTAATCATATACCGCTATTCGCAAACTTAGGTGTGTAGGCTTCAGACGTCACCGACGTTCTACTAAAATGCTTGCTTTATAAAATAAGTCGGTACCTACACCCAGTTTTTAGGTTTTTTACTATTCGTATACTTAGTAAAATAAACCAAAAGATATTTTTAACACGCTTTTATTAGCTTCACCTGTATGTTTGTATGCTTGTATGTTTGTATGTTTGTATGTTTGTAACCGACTCCTTTGAGTTTCCTCCGTTTTTGACCCACTTTAAACGGTCAGATTTCTTTCAAACTTTGTAGATATATCGAGGACCGATGACAATACACTAAACAAATCGTGTTTTTTACTTTTTTTAATTGTATTTAGGTACACAAACTGTGTATATAAACATTATTATTACGATGGCGTCTCATGGAAATAGTTCTTTACATTGTATTTATATAACAAAAACAAGACAATGACGTGATTCACGTGACATTTCAAATGATTATACTAAAATAAATAGCTGTGACCTGTAAGAATATTTTGTACATTATAATGAGTAGATATTGTTTTGATTTTTCCTACACTGAAGTGTAGGAATAATTATGTGAAATAGCAATATTTTGCGTGGATACAGTAATGCATTTTTAAGCAATGTTTGTAACGCTTGCATCTAAAACTCAAAAAGATACGATATGTCGTATCTTTTTTGCTATGGCAAGCAGAAATTTAAAACGCCGCCGCGTCGAAATAGCATTTTAAAATTTCCAACTTTTACACGGATAATACAATTCATACGTGCAGAGATTCAGAATCGATTCGTGTTCTCATCAAAAACCTATATTGACATACGCGATGCGGAGAGCTCTGTTAACGGAGAGTCAACAAGCAATAAAAAACATATCTGGTCGAAATATCGGTGCACGGTCGCCGTACGTGATCTTGTTACGGCGTCTGTTTCACTGCCGACATAAACTCCTATATATTCGTTATTTATTTGCAACTTGTGACTGTAATACTGCAAAATACACGACATTTCTTGTAACAATTTCTTCGCAACAACTGTACTAGTGTACCTACGAGTATATACTTTTCATAAAAACAGACACCTGGATATTGTTCTGGGTAAAATATTAATAAGGGTCAGCTTTAAAGTCTACTTCAGAAATGGATGTGGCTGAGTTTAGGCACTTAAGTCATTAAATCTTCATCAAGATACTGAACATTAAATCCCGTCGACCCTGACAATTTATCCGTGACAAGATTCAGTACTCAAGTTTTTTTATTACGCAGATAGGCTAGCGTTTGACCATCTTCCACCTGAATAAGATCCATAGCCTGATTGTTAATCTGTTAAAAATAGTAAATTAACAAGTAACACGAGTTCTATTCATAATCATATCGAATCAAAGCTATTTATCATCTGACGCAAAGATCCGAAATCAAAATCTAGCTCTATTTTATTAAACCCTAAATATGAAAATATTAATTTATCGTAAGAGCTTATCGACTTGTTTCAAAGCATGAATGGGATTTACATAGTAGGTATATTCCTTTCCAAGGTAGTCCTGTAAATGTTAAAGTATGCAAATATCACATTGGTAGGCATATGACCAAGACATTGGATTATTATACCTACTGCTTGAATATTCATGGCAACATTATCAACTTCATCTTCAACTCTACACTGACGTGAGTGACTTTATATTGCCTCTTCAATAATATCACTAATATTAGTGTCATATAAACCTTTATACGTAAATGCCACAAATGTATTTCACTAATCACTACAGCAATCCTTCTACTGACTACGCCCTGTGGTTTTGTTCGTGATTGCGCAGTAATTTTAGAGTTTGGTAGTATTGGTAGTGGTTCTAAAGAGTTTTTATAAAAACTTACCATAAATGTAAAAATAAACTTAATACCTAATATAAATCTATAGCCAAGTTCAATAACATTTCTAATATTAATGTCATTATCTTCTACAAGATATTTCGCTATACAGCTGAATTGAGATCGAATATCGATGCTTCGAGAAGTAACTAATCCATTAGCACGTCTCGCTACAAGACGTGAGCCTATTACCTACATAATAATCAACGTTAATAACCAACTTGGTACCTGATTTATAGCTGTGTAATACGTACCTACGAGTCTAGTTACTTATCGCCGATATCGTAAATTGCTAAGTCGACGAGTATCAGTTAGGTGTCTGATTACTCATGAGCCGAGGAAATCTCATCATTAATCTCTTAACATGACAGATGCTCGTACTACACTTAAAATTTATATACATGGTGGTTTTAGATAACTAATGAACACAATTTTAGAATTTTCGTTTTCTAAACTGTCAAAATTCATTGTAAACTGTTTTTACGAAAAACATATGCTAATAGATTATTGAGGTGTTCAATTAACCGCTCATTGATATTTAAACAATTTTAGCACCTACTTAGTTAATGCAAATAGTACAGCCACAACAGCCACTTTATTTTAAATCTACAAATGAAAAAAATCATTGACAGGTCTTTGTCAGTATTTAAAATAAATAAGGAAAACTAAAATGTCAAAAGAGTTCAAATAACTTGTAATGCACCAGCACCACCAGCGTAGGTACGTGTGTGCCTAACCAAAACAAAACAAAGTCGTCTCATTTAAGTAACGGAATCTCTGCTGCGTGTTTAAACAACATGTCTAATGAGTTCGTGTCCTCCTCGCAAAAAAGTGGCTCTAAATAAGTATATGTGAGGAAGAGAGCGAGGTCGAAGTGCGGCGGCGGTGGCGTGCGAGCGACGTTCGAGACCCCACTTGTTTGTTGCGATCGGAAACGTTTACATGTATTTACTCCGCTCTCGCCCCGCTGTGTCCAAACTCGGAAAGCCTTCGATTCGTCCTCCCAGCTCCGCACGCTACTCCCGTCTTCTCCCCCACCCAGCACCGCGGGATGTATTGTTTACCACAAATAGACTCCGAGTGACACACTCGTGTAACTCGCTTTACCCCAGCTCGCAGCATAGAAGCTCGAGTGTCACTTCTTCCTGTTCACCGACAATCCCAGACTCGCTTGGGCAGAAAATTGCAACGAAAACTGTTTAAAGTATCTTTCAGTTTGTAGAAAGTTTCGCGGCAAAATCATTTCACGAAATCAGACAATGTTATTTTCGGCTGCCGAAACGGAAACACTGAAGCCTTCGAAATAATTGTTTACTTAACTCGGCTCAGAACAAAATTAATTTCATTTTGCATGAAGAATTCCGGCATTTTTTGTTTGCTTTAGAGAATTCTTATTTTATACTGCAAATAAAGTGAATCGTTTTGTCTTTCTTATTCTTTGAAAGCGTGTTTTGTTAATAACGGTGTAGGTATCTACTACGACAGAAAAGTTATCATTATTTGGAATCATACCAGACTCAGGTAATTTATTTATCACCCTACGCTGAATGAATAAGCACACTTTTAGGACTCACTCATTTTATCAGCATGAGCATGAATAATGATAAATGAAAGGGCAGCAAGCAGCCGCTGACCAAAACCGGCACGCATGTGATTGCATAAGCCCATGTGCACTGTTGCAGCAGCTAACATCGAGGGCGACGACCGTACGACCCTGATTTTTGCGGATTTTGAACCAGAATGATTGCACTTAAATCACATGACCAAAGCTCGGAAGTTAAGCTGCAGTCGCTTTGACCATTCTCTCTCGTGAATTCAAACTTCGAAGCACAATGCAGTCGTCGTTTCTAACTTAAAGTACCTAAACTACGAGTACAATATACTTATTAAGCTATAATTATTTTTACACAGGCCTGGCTGACAAAGAGTACCTAGTAACTTAGCAAAATGTTTACCTTAGAAAATATATAGTTCCTCTGTAAGGCGCTTACTTATATATACTCGTATAGCATCATGGACAATTATATTATTAATATTATCCTTGGTAGTCTTAGAATGTCTTGAGCACGACAAAGGATCACCTAACCTTTCAGGGTTAGTTTCCAGGATCCCATTATGTAAATGGCTGCTAAAACAATGCTACCCTGATGATGTTACTTACGAGGGCTATATTTTATACTAACTGCTACATTAATTAACTCAGGAAAATAATGATGGGAAAACAATGGCTTTCGAGACTAAACAACAAGCATAACAGTGGGTAGGTGTAGAGTTCCCTTTTATGAGAAGAAATATGGAAATGTTTACTCCACACTCCTTTCATCCTTCTAACAAAAGACTTTTCCACAACAAAATACATATCTACCGTGTATAAAGGAAAGGAGTTATTTATTTTTTATATTTAGTACTTCAAAGAAAAATAGGAATTCTTCTGATTGTTCAATGATAAGATATTACAAAAATGCTATGACCGTTAGATTTTTTTTTCTTTTATTCAGTAGGTAATAGGCTTGAACAGCTAGTTTTCTGATAAACGAAATACATGTATGAGGTATGCGTACCTGCCATCTTGCAATATGCAGATTCCAGGCGCTAAAGGTTAGTATAATAAACTATAGGTACTCGTAGGTAGAGATTTTTGTACATCAAGATTTGTGAGCCATCGCCATTCAGGCTGCCTTTATAACGGTATAGGCGCTCGCAGTAAACACGAGCAGTTAATACGGCAGTAACAGCGAGGTACGACGTAACGTGGGCGCACTAATTGCTTTTGTTAAGACACCATCAATCATCTTTTGGAGCCATGTGCAGGTTGGGATGATTCGTCAATTGCTAGATTTTTTTATTAGTTTGCTAAATTGGGGTTGGAATTGGAAAAAAAGGTTTTTTTACAGATCCTTTCAAATCAGAGGCCGTCAAATTTAGATTTAAATAGAGCATCAAAGTACAGGTGGTTACAATTTTTTTTGTCGAAACGTAAAGTTTATTTTATGCTTGTTTACAGATTTATTTATATTGATGATTAATAAATGTTTGTTCCTTACTAGCAGCGCCTGGCTATTTCACTAGAAGCGTTTATTTTTCAGGATAAAAAATAGCCTACGTATAGGCTATCTCTATTCTAAATGTAACTTAAATCTGTGACATTTCAACGTAGTACGAACGAACGTAATAGTAATAGAACGTAGTAACAAACATACTCACACACTCACAAATTTCGCATTTATAGTACACAAGTGTGACTAGAGTACTATTAATGTCTGTAACGTAAAATCACGGGTCGGGAATTAGCTATCCAGTTATGCATTAAATAGACCGAATGAAACGTGTCGCTCATGTACGACCCGGTATTAGTGGAACTTGATTAAACCAAACTGGGTCAACTGATTTGGAGCATATTACAGATGCCCCCACAGTTTACATATCGGAAAATTAACTCAACTATATTGGTTTATAGAACCTCGGAGGGTCTGATCACATTCGTGATAACGGTTAATGAATTTTTGCGGGCGAAAATAGCAAGGCTTGCAAAATGAAAAAACGAAAAAATTGTATTCGTCAAATTAGGAGACATTAAAAGAACATTTCAATAAAACATTCTAATTATTGTTTTAAATAATTGTAGCGGTTTTTTATACTCAGTGATTTTAAATCTTCAATTCACGATAGAAATATCTGGCAACCGCTTGTCACTGCCTTAAATAAAGTTAATTCACAACAATGCAAATTGTCTGATTCACATCAGTATAACAAGCGGACGCAGACGGAGTGACAGCTGATTTCTATTCAAAACGGGTTTAACAACTCAGACCAAAGTTCACCGAAACTTGACAGGGTGATTATTTTTTTAACCAACTGTTTTTGACAACGGCTCTATAGGTTAAATGTCAACAAAAGACGGTTAAATAAATGCGATATTCTTCTCTTTGTTTTTTACACTGTGTTAGGTTTTGGTGAACATGGGTCTATGTTAAGTACCTACCTACTCTACGAACAGCAAAGTTCTTAAATGAAACAGAGGGAAAAAATCAAATCAATCAAATAGTGACTATAAACGCACTTTAAATAATACCAAAGACTATACTCAAAATCCCGGAAGAAAGGAAATTGTCTGATTCTACGTACTAAAAGGTGTGTAGGTACTACGGGTATTAAACGACATTTTAGGCGTGTGTCGTGTTAAAATTAAATTATTCCGCCAGAGCGAATACAACACAAGACTGCTTGACTCTCGCGATAGAAGGTATTATTAACTCATTCATAAAATAAACTCTAGCATAAAAATGGCCCCTATTTGAATAAAAAAAGAATCGAAATAGGTCCCGCAAACTAAATATGATTTACAACTTGTAACAAATGTAAATTACAAGGCATTTAAAAAAATGTATGTTAGAAGCATTTAGATCGGGCATTTTATTTCATGAATTTGGCTTCAGATCTGAAAATATAAATTCAGATCAAAAACCCAATTTATGCCATCTGCAAAGATTCAAAGCCGTGTTTCAAATCTACCTAATTTATCTCAACGCTCGACTAATATAAAGCAAAAGGGGAAGGCACAATTTGATCAGTCAGAAGGCCACATCGTGATACACAGATTAGAGGCGATTAGGACGATCGTTAGACTGAATTACCATCTTGTAAGCAGTATTCTTTGTTAGTCCCAAGATTTGTACAGAAAATATAAATATTTTCCAGGTATGCCAACAATACTGAGTCCAATTTGTGCGCGCACTTCAAATATCTGAGGTCTCGAAACATTGCGGCAGAACTAGAAACGAAAACGCCCACACACAATTTAGGAAATTGCGAATCAGGTACTTACCTAGCTGCGCAGTATCGAGATACATGAGAGTCACTCTCTTGTAATTTTTATTGGATTGCATAGAGTGGCGAATTCACTCAACTCATCAATCCAATAAAACACGCCAAACAAGGTTAAAGTTTTTTGTTATTACTTTAACTGTTCAGAGTTGGAATCTAACACAAAAATTTACTGTAGTTGCGTAATCCTTTGAACCCACTATAAAATTGTAACAAGATCTAAACACCAATTTACAACATCAAAGCTCAAGAGAAACATTAGCCAAATCTTTTAAGACTTTACAAGAGAGCTTTGAGCATAAATAGGGCACTTGAATGCTACTCGTAGCTATATCTGGCCACTCTAATCCCGGGTAATCCCTCGATCCCTAATCAAGGTCGCACTTGACCTGGAGACGGGAATTCATCGACGCTTATTGCTTTCCGTTTACAGCTGGAAGCACTGTCGTATCAAAGAGGCGATGGACTTATAGCGGTTTACTGCCTTTTGACAATTTTTTTAATGAATCTCAATTTTTATAAAGAAACCATGGCGATCATTTAAATGAGAAACGATAAATTTATTGATAGCTCTCCCTGTTAACGTCTTCTTTTATGACTATTATGTAATAATTTAATTAGCAAAATACAGTTTCCTTTAAAAAAATAATCTTTGTCAGGGTAATAGTTTGCTATTTTGGTGTCATTTACAAAGAATTGGGTATTTACTATACAATGACGTGAATGTATTTAAATATTGGTTAGTAAAAAATCTGAAAAAAAAACCACGTAACTCAGACTTTCTAAATAAATGTACCTACCTATTCTAACAATTTCTAGTCACGCGATGTTAAACTATAGTATGCACTTGCACACTATATAGTTATGTCTTAATTACCTGTAGATTGCAAACTCATAGAGAAATTTGCCAGCTCTAATATTCGAAATTCAATTTTAAATAAATAATTTGAAATAACTTTTATCGACTAGAAAGAAATGGCAGGTAAATAAAAATCTACCAAATAGAAACTGTAGACATGAACAACGAGAAAACAAACTTACTTCATCGAGATTGAGTCCGTTGCGAAACAACATTTTGTTTCGTAGAAATCGATAGGAAACCTTGCAGGAAAGAGTCCCTGGTTTTTGCTTATTTCAGAGTTTTCCAACCACTACATCTAAGCACTCGCTGGCTCAAAGAGCTGTGCAATGTGCATTCTGGGTGAATATTTTGTAAAAGCTCTTTGCTTTACAACTCGCGTCCTCGTGCCTGCGACGGATTCAAGGGTACTTACGTAAAGTCACATCTTGCAAATACGAGTAAAATTTGCATCATTTGCATCTCATGAAAACCAGGCGACGTATTTTGCAAAAATAGAGAAATACAAGCTTAAGTTCAAGGTTAGTCAGTTTCAATAATGATTTCATTAAATAGCTATGTTATGTCGCACCCAGTTGAAAATTATTATAATAATATCAAATTATAGGCGTAGGTGTAAAGCATCGTTGATATCACAACTGTAACCATATCACAAGATAATATCACTTTACATAGAAACCCTTGTAGATTCAAATAGCAATCTCATGATCTTTTGATCACAGATCAACGAACGTCGCGCGTCGTAGTAGTGATGAGCTACGCATATTTTATGTCGAGTTGTTAAGGCGCTAAGGCTAATCCGACCTGAGGTAACTACAGTAATGCCAAATAACAAAAAGAACTTTGATTTTGAAAGTTAATATTGATGTAATGTATTTAAAGTTGCAAATTTGGATATTCTGACATTAAAACATTGACATTTACGCTGCAAGAATCATACAAGGATCGCTGCAAAAATCAAAATGTAATTTACATTTTTATCGCAAAAGTCAATGCTGATAAATTTGCAATTTCATACTCATCTAGATAGACAGGTAAGTTGAAACCTGGTTCTAAATTTGGTTCCAGTATGGATGACAATGCTATTCTTCAGATTTTTGACATCCAAATATATGAATTTGCTAAAAAAAAATGTTTGGCACTTTATCATTACATTCAGTTTCTTTCATCTAAAATAAATGATGTATCAATATGACAAATATTGTATACAGCTTTCTGAATTGCTGGCTCATAGATTAGTTATCCGCAATAAATCAGGATAAATGTGACGTGATCCACGCCAAATTAGCAATGCCATCTACGGAAGCTAAGGACTAGAACAGGATCAACCATCACAGCTCTATATCTATTCTTGTTGTTTTATTTTTGAATCAGCACTTACCGGCAGAGGGAAGGGCACGCCGCGGTGCTGTGGCATGGGGCCCATTGGTCCCATAGGCGGGAAAGGCATACGTGGCTCAGCAGCAGGGGAAGGCCTCTCGGGCTGCGGTCTCATGGGCAGTCTGACTGGGCCTGTCAGCGGAAATGCGAACACTTGCGACTGCGGCTCAGGGATCATGGGCCTGCAACAATACATAACGTAAGTACAACCATTCTTACCTTTTTAAGTGGGGCGTACCCTCAACAGTATAAAGGTCAAGTAATCATTAGGTAAAAAACCCAAAATGAATATAAAAACATGGAATATAAAGAACATTAATTTGGTCAGCTACCTAATCTTAACATTAGGCTTCTTCGAATTTTCGGTTAATAGTGTACGAGTACATTGGTAGGCTATTTCTTGTACGACAGTATAGCTCGGATAAGAGGAAATTTCACGAACCATGTCAACCAGATAATAACTTGGCTGGCTTTATCGCTTCATAAATAACAAATTCACAAGTATCTTAGCTACTACGTATATTTATGTAGCTCTGAGCTACCTCAGACGGAGGTTATAATAAAGTCCCAATTCGGAACTTCTCAGAAAATAACCACCTCTAATAAATAGTGGATTCTAATACACGTTGAAGCTCAGCTTTACAGATTACAGCGGATTCAATTATCACAGACGTGTCAGTTTCACAGAGCTTTACTAAAGGCACGTGTAAACGGGTAATGACTTTACGGAAAATAGTAAAAAATTAGTAAAAAAAACCTAAAAATTTCAAAATTCATTATTTGTACAGAAACTTAATAGCTAAAAACAAGAAAAAACGATGCTACCCGCAGTAGTTAAAAAACTGTGTCGCGGGTAGCAACGCCCAACTACTTAAACTTATTTAGTCATATTAATTTTCACGGAATATACACCTAACTGTTTATTTATCACAGCCAACGTGACTACATTTTAACAGTCAACGCCCAAGCTGTTTGACATAGAAAGTGGCTCATCAGAACTTCACAATGACAAATCGATCTACTCGCAAAAACGTCTAGTTTATTGCTTTACTTTGTTTTGACAATATTGCCAGAAAACTACCATAGGTACATGTTTTAATACCTACTGTTACCGATAATATATTTTTGGTGATATCTACCGATCACAGACTCCCGTAAAATGATTATTATTAATTACACAACCATGCCTTAACGCTCTCCATATTAATTTTCGCAGATAGTGTGAGACACTTCCGCTCCCTTTGATGTGAGTTAAATGTCAAGTGTCTTCAGACATGTGAATAATCGAGCCTTAACTCTAAAGC
This sequence comes from Alcis repandata, assembly GCA_949125135.1. Classification (NCBI taxonomy): domain Eukaryota; kingdom Metazoa; phylum Arthropoda; class Insecta; order Lepidoptera; family Geometridae; genus Alcis; species Alcis repandata. Next base: position 7,064,767 of record OX421234.1, read on the forward strand.
ATTCCAACTAAATGGTTTGTATTCGAAGACTTAGAGGCATAGAATAATCGGTTTGTCGAAATGCAGCACAACCTAAATCTGCCACAGATGCTATTATACCAAATTGTTATGAATTCGGAAGTTTTCAGTTTTAGTAGTAAAAGAAACAGCTCCAAAGATTTGAGTGGGATTTTGTGTGGATATAATTTTACTTTGAGATGAACACACAAACTATTTTTTACCAACTGCCAACTTCAAGAACTTTTTTTTATTCCAGTTAAGTTAACGATTCCTGTGAGATAGCGAGTGAAACCGCTGAACGCCGCTAGTAAAATAGTACATACTTTTAAACCTGTCCATGATAGTAGAGTCACAATGGTTGAAGAGTACCTAACTAACTAACCGCATTAAAATGGAGGTCAAAAATGAAACAGTATGCAAACGAATCTTGATTAAAGTGATTAACCCGACCAAAGTAAACCTTTTCTCCAAACTGCAATGAGATAAGATATATGTATTCTCAACGCCCCTATGATAACATCTCTAGGGTAATTAAGTACGCACCTCCTCAAATCACAAGAGAAAACTTAAACAAGCGACGCGTTAAGCGCACGAACTCATGTAAGATTTTTGAGATTACGAGTAAAACTTCAGCGGAACCTTAATAAACTTAAGTTTATGGTTAGACTGTTTTTATGGAGTCTGCAAAGTGGAGATACGCTTTGATGTACCTAGAGCGCTGTAATTTTGTAAAGCAAAGACGTAGGAGTTTCTTGCGCCGGTTTGTCACGTTCTGCGGCAAAGCATTAAACTGCTGACCTTGCTCCGAGTTCCTCCACTAAGTGAGGGTTAGTTTGTAGAGAGGAATATTTCTAATGTATTCTTAGAAGGTCGTAGTGCCACAAAATATATTCCACAAGCAAAATTCTGTGAGTACCTATTCAATAAACGATAAGTTATGTTGATGTCGTTACGAACTAGTCGTCCTAAATCTAAAGTAGGTGTTTAGTATACATTGTGTGACAAGTACGGTGGACACCGTGGACATTAGGAGAGGCTTATGTAACGTTCAGCTGTGCGTTAAATATAAATGCACTGTTTACAAAAGTAATCATAGTACACATGGTCAGACTTGGTCAGGTTTAAAAAATTGGTTGCCTGTAAAGTCGGTATACGGGCGAAAGTTTTACGTGACAACGACTTTGAGTGGTAAAATAATTTTAATGTGAATATTCATTCGTATAGTAGGAAGAAGGATGAAATAATAGTAACAATTTAAAACATTTATTTATACAAAGAATTATATTTAAAACATTAATTTATACAAAGAATCTCGCACTGAATTTCATATTAACAAAATTTTATGTCTGTCTCTCTCGCTCTTAGGCGGGCTAACCATGCCCGAGTGGAAGGGACGCGTGCCTCTCACTCGCTCTCATTGTGAGCGCATAACGTGAGCGGAGCGTAACGCAGTTTCTTGAAGTGTCACCCGGCAAACCAATTTATAAGACGTTGTCACGTCAAAATAAACAATTACGTATCCATAAAAGCCAAGACAATTGCCTGGAAGAGATAGCTCTTAGCAAAAAGGCCGGCCGTTGTTGCACTAGTTTTAAGTGCTATGATCCTTTTTTTGTTGTAATTTCTAATGTGAACAATAGAGTTTATCTATCTAACTATCTATACCTCATTTCTATCTAGATTACAGGCATTCTTGTAAACCTTTAGTGATGAAGGAATCGTTCATCGTATACCTACATGTAAATGAAATGTAAGCATAACGTTAACTCGCAGAGGTTTGAGGTTATTACTCTGATAAACTTTAACTAGTCTAGGCTCCCAAGGGTTGCTTTTCATCGCGAAGAAACTAGGTCGGTTTATGAATGTAAGGGTTGTTAACTACACGTGCGTTAGTAATTTATAATCATAATATCTCTCTCATTTTGCAGCGGTTTTTCATATAAGCGATTTATTATTATTTTTACAGACAAATATGACTAAAATGTCACAAGTAAGTTCATATTTGTACGAATACAGTACGAATACTAACGAACATACTCATAAGTATTCGTGCTAAATATTATATTATTTGTATTTAATACTCGCCGTCGATAAAAAATAAATAACATACGAGTAAGTCCATTTTCAAATCCACCTTAACTTTTGAGAAGCAAAAAGTCTGAACTTAGGCACCCAACTATTATTCTGGAAACCTCCAAATGAATAAATGATTTTCACCTTACCTTCACTAAAACATTCACATTTATTTCAGGAGTTGCTTCCAATTTTACGTGTTTCTTTTTCTTGGGACCATTTGTATCAATCTACGAGATAGAGAGAGAAAAATTTGTTTCGTTTTGTGCATAAGCATTCGAATTAATCAAACAATAAGTATAAGGATTCTTATTTAAATATTTGGTACGGAGCGGTATTATTCTAAGATTAAAAAAAAAACAATCTTACTCAGAATCGTTAGTCTCTCCAGATTTTCCCAATAGTGTATTTATTCTTGTTTGAAATGGTGTTACATATCGATATCGAATAAGTCCCGACGGCGTCCCGCAAGGGGTGCATTGTGCATTTCCCCTTGCGTTCACTTGAGCCGACCCAGCTCCTTAAAAATAGTAGTCCTAATTAAACTGTCTGTTTTAAAGATGGTACCTTGGTTCGTCTCCGCCGTGGCAGATGATGGCGATGCGCTCGGCCTGCGCGCTGCGCGGGGCGAAGGCACCGAGGATGTTGAAGGGGAATCGGCGCTCCATCGGGTCGTCACGACGCTTCTCCACTACGCAGTTCATGCGGCCCCTGCACCAGAACAACACCAATGGTAAAACACGTCATTAGTCTATAATACGTCTTGAGAATTTGCAAGAATTCTTATATCTTTGAGATGGCTGCAAGTTTTAATATACGCGCGGTATTTTTTCTTTTTCTAAATCATGTCAAACGACTACGACTGTTACTATTAGGAGATCAGTTGTAGATCGGTATTTGAAAACCAGGTCACCGGCTTCCCTTGGAAAAGCAGTTAAATGAGAAGCTATTAAGTGACAGATAGGTACAGGTACACCTACATGCACGTATACTCCAAAATGATAATGAGGCTTGCTGGCTAGGCCCGGAGAACGATGAGCAAAATTATGAGCAAGAATAAAACAATGATGGATTATGTGCTTACATCTCGGAGGAAATAAATATACGTTTTATCTCAGCGTGCAAATGATTCAACGTCTACGGGGACTGTAACTATAAACTTGGATATTAAGAAGCTTGTAAACACTACAAGCTACGAGTTCTGTGGTTCTTCCCGAAACTACAGCGACTTTGTATTTGATTGCAGTTTACAAATTGGTGGCAACATTGCACAACTCTGTCGTCGTGTGGCGTGATCGCAAGTTAGATAATAATAAAATAATTGACTTTTGTCGTAATTGTTTAAATCGCATACATTCAGTAAATATTAACTGTTTGTTTATATAATAAATTACCGTTATTAAATAGCGTGCACATAGGTTTCGTAACAGTGAAATCAAAGTTCACACACGCTCATTTCTTTTATATATTTGATTACATAAGTTTGTGCGGTTTTTCCGGGTTTGCTTCCGGGTTGTGTTAATCTCCCCGAGGAGCGGCCGCGGTCGAACCGGCCCGGGCCGGGACCGGGCCGGGGCATAAGTGGCTTACAGAAAAACTTAGACGTTTCACCGTTTTCTCCACCATAAACCTATTTGAGTGAGCGGATATCACTCGAGTAAATCTCGAGATGTGAAGTGTTTTGCTGACGGTAGTTCGATTTTGATTTAGTTGATAAAATCAATTTGCTGTAAATTGGATAACGGGAGGGGTTGACTCTCAAGAATACGTTGGTGATTTTAGGATAAAAGACGAAGGGCTACGTAGAATGAGACTGCGACAGGTATTGATAGAAGTTGCGATTTTATTGATTCAGTTTTATTGATTCAGGTTCAGTTTGGGTGAACTTGACTTACTTTTGTTGATTGGCGAGGAAGGCTCCCGCGATCTCGTCCAGGTCAAAGTGCACGGGCAGCCTGAAGGGGCGCGCCGCGTCCAGGTCGTCGTCTTCTTCCGCTGAGCTGTCGGATTCGGAGCTCTCATCGCTGTTAGCTGAATCGTTCTTGTCATCGTCGATTTTCTGGAATATTCGAATTTGAAATCAGAATCGAGTCACCTTTTAGCTACTTAGAATTACAAAATATAAGAAACTATATAACAAACTAGCTGACCCTTGCCCACTTCGTTGGGCATAATGTTAATTAAACCCGAAGCCATCGCGCGCCGTCCGGACCGTTTTTTCTCCGATTCACTTTGCAAAACGGACTACCACGTAAAAGCCTTTTTATTTTTCGGTTTTTTATATAACCTACGACACTCAGCAATAATGTGGCTTTCTATTGGTGAAAGAATTTTTAAAATCGGTTCAGTAGATCCCGAGATTACCCCTTACAATTTAACAAATATACAAACACACAAACTTTACTTCTTTATAATATTAGTATAGAAGTATAGATGTGCAAGGTTTTTGTGATGCGGTACAATGTTGCAATCGTAAATTTTCAGAGCGATCCAAATTCAAAACAAAAACAAACCAAGATTTTGCATTTTAATGTAGAATGCTGTAATAAAAATTGAAATTTTTATGACTCGTTAGGAAATCACTGGTTTCCAAATTTGGCGACCGTAATGAGTTCATCGTATATATTTGATAATGTATGCATCTAGAATCAGATAATATTCGTAGTTTTATTCGACCATTTACGATCACCGCGCCATACAGAATACAAAATGAATATTGTATCCATATCTAAATTGTATATCGTCGTGATTGCCATAACGTTTGAATTCATGCAGCACATTCATCAATTCACGACAAAGGTTCGCCCGCCTGACCCCGGCCGGCCGCTTGCCGCGGGTCATGCGAAGATTACATTTGTCTTCCTGCACTTTCAACATTCTAAGCCATCTAGCTAGACTACGGCGAAAGTCGCTATCGTGAGAGATCAGGCTAATATAAACTTTCGCTCAAGGGAAGTTCTTAATAACCTCGGCGGCTAGTTGCTTCACGTAATGATGAATATAGTCGCTGCAACCGTCTTTGTTCCTATATTTTTGCAACTTGATGCCCACTTCTTTATTTTTAAGTCTTTTTTCTTCTTCATCAAATGCAATCATTGATTTAATACACGTCAAATTATTTATCTTTAGATATAATATTAAAGCTAATTCTATTTTGGTTACCATTTTTTTTAAACCCTTAACAGATCGATTCAGAATAATTTTCCGACAGCTAAATAATTATATCAGTTTAGTAAATATACATATATACCCAGGTGCTATTAATCACCTATTGTATTGCAGACGTGATTATTTACATAATTATGAATGAAAAACGTCATAATAACAATTATCTGCTGATATCATTCTTTTGGAATGTTTCGAAAATGATGTCGTCTTCATATCTACTGGGTATATTTATGCAAATGTAGTGGCAATACCGTCACGATAGAAACAAAAAATTATGAAGTACGAATAGGAGTACTAACAGTAGGTCTTCTGCACCACTGGTGTTGCCTTAAGGTTAGCAGACACCGAAGTCGGATTATACTAGATCGATGTTAGCAGATAACCTGGTTCAAAGAATGTCTTAGACAGGGAGAGTCAAGCTTTGCAAGGAATTTTCACCCGCTACTCGATTGTAGAATGTGGAATGCTATTTCTGAAATTTCCACAGCTTCCATACTGTCCGCATTATTTGCTCTGTAATCTCGTTCTGTGCTGTTTGCCGGACACAATGGCTCGGACATCCTGCCGAGACAATGCTCCCGCACACCATTGTTGCGACCCCCATTTGTAAACACTGCCATTTCGATAGATACATCACTCATCACTCGATTGATTTGTCTATGAGAATACCAATCGATAAACACATAGACCATTCAATGGCATAGTTATGGAATTGAATGATGTACTTAATACAATTTTATATTCTTGATCTGATATATGGGTGATAAAAAAATTCAAGCAGTAGGTAAGCAGTAGGTAGCTCTATTGAGAATAGGTGAAACTACATCTACTTATGTTTTTATGTTTCTATTTTTAGTGTTAATCAGTATAAAATGTATTGCTTGTAAGTAGGTGCTGAAAGTTATTTTTTTAATTGAAATTGGGTTGACATAGAACAACTATAGCGTAACGAATGTACCAAGCACGAGCAAATAACGCAAACCACTCGCCTAATGGTGAGCGCCATGCTTGCCCATAAATATAACTTAGTGCAAACAAAAATGTTACTCTTAGATTTTCATAAATATTTTTTGCGAATTTACTGTATTTTTAAAAGAAAACGTTGAAATCTGGAACGTACTAATAATATGTTCCTGACCCGTAATGAGAAGTCCATGTAAGTAGGAAACCAGGTCAATCAGGGACTACGGGGTCATGGTCCCAGAGACGGGACGGGATTGGAAACAAATACTTCACAAACGTTTGTTCTTTGTCTTTATAAAATGGTACTGTTAAACTTGCTTGTATTCAAAAAAATAGGCTAAAAACCGTAAAAAATTAGCCAATAGCATTGTGTGTGCTTACAAAATCGAAAAAGCCCAGCATTTATTTCATTGCGACGCAATTAAAGCACGCATACGCAAGATATCTGTGCAAAACATATAATAAAGGTGGCCGCTTTCTCGTGGTGCAACGGTCGACCACCACCACCGCCGAGAGAAAGCTACGATGACGACACCACACCACTTGCACCGGCCGACTGACGAATGCACATAAAATTATTGGCACACTGTGAATTGTCATTGAATGCATAACGTAATACGCAAATTGGCGCCTGCCACACGTTGCACAATACATTATATTGGAATTGGAACCCACATGGAATTGCCAACGCTGGAACGATAATGTTAAATAGACACAAACTCAATCTCAGATAAAGAAGACTTTCATAAACGTTAAGCACATGCAAACTCCGACGTAGAGATCCCTTGAAAGTGCATCTCTAAAGAGAGAGTCTCAAGTCGTGCCTAACTACTTTAACGAAGTATTTAGGCGTGCGATTACCGTCACTAATTTATCTGACGGTTACGACACTGGCCGAATTATAATTATATCTACGACATCGATTTGTTACGGTCAGCTCGAGTCAACCTTCGACCTTTATTGCGCGAGATTTTACTTCTTACTCGCATATTTAGGAATGAAAGCGTTTAGGAGCTTATATATACCTATGCTGTTCCAACCGCTATCTAATCTCCCCCTATAATTAAGAGATATTCAAGTATGTCTTTTCTATGTATTTTTTTACATGATACAGAATAAATATAATAGTACAAGGATCCATTGTGTCATTACTTTCCCGACCCATTCTAAATCAGTTATTTATCGTCAGTTTATCTTAATTCTGAAAAAAAAATAGATATTATATTAACTGTTTACCTGTAGCTTGTCCTCGTCGACCTTTGACTCTGCGTGGTAGAGCGTGTCGTCTGTCTTCTGGACTTGTTCGGGGTGGGGCGGCGGCGGCGGCGCCACCGAGGACGCTGGCAGCGACGGCGGAGGGGCCGCGTGCAGCGCGTGCGCATTACCGATCGGCAACATCTCGTCCTGGAATATAATTAACATAATCATTCTAACTATCTATTGAACTCGTAACATACGCAACGATTTCAGTTTACAAATCGAAAGAATGACTGAGTTTTAGATAAGAAAAACACTGAAATCATCGACGCTCATCCTGAGTCAGTTAAATCTCAAACAGCACGTAGTTTTCCTCATAATCGCTTTTTCTTGGTCGAATGCTCATTTAAACTTCATTGAGAAACCTTTAACAAAATGGTTATTTCCACGACAAATTACAAAGTACCTAAAAACATTGCCAAGCGACCGCCGCTCACTTGAGCACAAAAACCATCAAAGTGTTCATCGCAAAATGGCGGATGCCTTTTGCATGTAGCCACTCTCTTGCGTAATCTATGTACGAAGCGTAGGGTATACATCTAAGCACAAAAGTTAAATGAGCAGATGTAACCTTCCTACGCAGCTATTGAAGATTGTCATTGTTCTTGTCAATTGCTGTATTTATATTAAGTAATTGCTGGGTTCACGCGTCAGTGTGCGGTTCATGCAAATGGTATGAAAAACATTTTATAGGAAAACTGCAAGACTACGTCGATGCCGCGCCTCGTGGATTCGTCGGTCATTGATTTGCTTTATAAACTTTAGTATACCTAGATAGATGACAAGGTAGAACGATGGGTGGCTAGTTTTAAATAATTTTGGTTTAGAAATAACTTCTGCCGTTGTCCTTTGTACATTCCTACCTATATTTTTTTTGTAGTTTCAATAAGTTGTTCTTGTATTGAAACTTATTCTTCAGTTGTGTAATTCACAAACCTAGCTTACGACTACTAAACAACAATGGTACTCCTGCCGAAAGATAAAAGACCTGGATTATGTCTGCGTGATCAAAATGCATAAAATTTTGTTTTATCAAAGTGAGCAGAATTATTTTGCTGTGCAAAGTGAGTCGTCGCCGTACTGCCGGCTCTCGAACGTGACCACAAAGAACCTTAATTGTTCACGTACTGTTCAATAAATCATTTTGTTCAAGAAGTACTTAGTACCTACCTACAGAAATCGTGCCGTGACACTCTTGTTTGTCTCAAGGCATAATCAAACACTTTATTAAAAAAAGTTACGTGGATTAAAATGACGGAAGCCCATAAAGGGAACTTCACAGGCTTTTCCGTCATTTGCTCCTGTGGAAGGTCGGTTATTTATCTGCAAGGGACTCTCTAGGTAAAGGCTTAGGTTTGCTCTGCTGATAAGGATCATACAGATAGCATGTTCTGTGTAAAATGTACTAGGTAATTGTTAAATAGGCGCGAGCAGCCGAGCGCAAAATGTACGCGACCGCAACTGATAGAAAACGGTGATTACGTCGCAAACTATTGTCGCATTGTGCTCTACGCCCACACTTTTACTAGATTTACGAAACGGTTTAAACATTTTATCGTCATTGTTGCCTTTGGCGTCGAACGTTGCGTGATAACGAGGGAATTGCCTTAGAAGACAGAAGCAATCATCAACGGAGTGATTGCATTTCTAAAACCAGGTGGATAGGTAAGCGCTTCCGTTACGTAATCTTCTCTTTGAAACTGTACCGTGCACGCATATCCAGGTAACCTAAGCTATTAGAAAAGAAGAGCCATCCATTATTTAATTTTCGCAACAGCTCATATAAGAGAAGGTACGCCTTAAATTCATTAAGTAGCCATTTAATTATTTTTTTATCGGTGTTTGTGTAAATGGCCCAATGTGGCCTAACATGAGTAACTTTTTAACGGTTATCTAGATACTTCTGCTTCTTTTCCTTTATGATAAAGCCATGTATCATAAAAAAATAAACAAATTATCTCATGTTTTAGGAAAAAAACCACAAATGGTTGTCAACAATTCGCTCGACAATTATTAAGAACATCGAAAAGTTTTTTATTTTACATATTTTGAGCTATATTTTTCTAGAAATACGAGATAACCACAATTATCGAAGTTTGACCTCGATAGACCACACATTTCTGCTCTGCTAAATACGACCTTAATCCATACAGAATAAGCATAGTGATCGACTGCGGTAAAAGCATTGTTTAGAAGTGGGAACACCTTGTCTTAAAACCTGATTTTAACTAAGGTACCAATAACTCAAACATGCTAGGATAAAATAATTGATCCTAAATATTCGTATTTAACTCATTGATATTTTTGATCTTTTTCAACCTAGTCAACTCCTGATAAACTTAACCTAATCTTCAGAATTTTATAGATAGGTAGACGTAGGTAGGTAGGCATAGGCACTAGACTAATAATTTTTTTTGAATTGTCTTAGCTGCCTCTTAAAAATCGTTAGGTACCTAGCAAATAGGAAAAAACATGAAGTATTTTCCTTGTATCATTGTGGTAGGTATTCAAACGCAGAGTTTTGAAACACAATGTTGGTGTCCACGGTAGTTTTCCCTTGCGGTTTTTACGCAATGTGGTGATTACCTACTAATAAAACGTCGGCAAGACATTTCCCTTCCTTTAAACTTAATATTGACATTTCTATACCGAAACTACTTATGCGAAATGGATAAAAATGCAAATAACCTTACAAGAAAGAAAATAACGCATTGGGAAGGAAATTTTTCCGCAAACATGCAATCCACATTTTCATGTCCGTTTATAGAACTTCCGCGACTCTTGTTTGAATTTCCTATTTGAAGAACGGTAGTGTGTGAAACTTTATTGTTGAAAAATAGTTTACTCAAACTCTTTCTTTAAAACGTTTGTAAAAATATTGAATCATCATGATTTTTTGCATACACTTTATTAGGGCTGCAGAGAAGGACATAGGCATTACACTACATTACTATTTATATTACACATACATATATTTTATATTACATTTCATTACTATCATAATCATCGTTTTTCAACACCACGCAGGTGACACCGCGACTATTAGTTACCTACGTACTTTATAAAAAAAGTCAAGGCAAATAATACAATTCGTAATTAAAACAGATACGAGTACAATGTAGTCATACCCAAATAGTTAAGCACTTGTCTGGAAATACCCGAGCAGCCAGCATTACAGGTGTTTTGATAACATCCGTCGTAGCTTGTCTTTTAAAAATTATTTAAAGTTATTCTAGCGTGAAGAATTTTAATAAACCTGTGTATGAAGCTCTGTGTAATAGAGCCAAAGGTGGTCTATTTTACTGCGGTATAACTCGTTTCTATATGCTCTAACGCTAGGTATAGTAGAACCGAGCCGAGATTTGCTTCACGCGCCGATAAATACCTAAACATTTTAGGACACATAACTTTGGTTGGAAGGCTTTACTCTACTCTAGTTGTGATTCCAAACATTAAGTAAATTGCCACTAGTATCTATCTACGTACCAACCTATTTATACGAATACATTTAAACCGATCAAATTCTTCAATACACCTGCATTTAGTTAGGTATAATTAAATAAAATTGAACCCTTGCCTTTCGATTTAAGTGACTGGTTGACGTACCTACATACTCGCATATCCGGACGGACTCATTAAACAACAGATCGATCCTCGTGCGCAGAAAATGACCCGTTTCCGCTGTTTCAGATGGTGTTTAATTCGAGTCCAACATGTGAGGATCAAAATTACATGGAAATGGAGAAAAAATCGTACGAATAATTAGTACGTCACTCGATAAAACGCTGAATCATGCAGAAAAATCGGTTCTAAGTAGAGGTCGTGCATTATCATCTGACTACAGACCATGTTGACAATACCTATTGTGAAATTTCTTTATATTTCTTTATATTCTTTATTTGTGAAATACCTATTGTGTAACTTACTTTTATTTTTTCTAAATATGTATGTATTCATAGAAGAAAAGCAGGTCCCTCGCCTGGCTGTAAGCTAGTAGATACTCGACAATTATAATGGAAACCGTAAAACTATATAAATATCCATCTACTAACTATCTAAACGGTTTATTTACTATTAAGTTGAAATCCAAGTCTAAATTGCTGCAGTAAAAAATATACCTGAACAAGCCAACGGAACAGCCTTCGCGAGAAACGTGCCTAAAGCATAATAGTAAAGTGTTAACTTATTCGTAAGCCATTTACCTAGATAACAATCGGCTGTAAACTTTTTCATAGCCCCTTATAGAGATGCTATCAATAGTAACTACACCGCTTTTACGGAATATGATAATAGGCTCTTACTTTCTTCTACTAGCTCTGCTCTACGTTTGCACCTACTGTCCTGAAGGAACTGTTTATAATACTGAGAAAAAAAGCTGCCGGTGTCGATTCAGGACATAAGCCATATCTATTCTAAATTTCACTGATGTATTTTTCAGCGTGAGGAAGTGACAAATATGCACACATACTTTCTCACTCACAAACTTTCACATTTCTAACATCAGCGTGATGAGCGCGCTTGTTTGACTTTGACTCGTCATTTTTAGGCTCCTCAGGTAATGCAGTGGACATGACGGTGACACGGTCACAAAGTCATTCATTTATTCATAATAGTGAATTACATGAACTGCAATACCACTTTTGTTACTAATAAGTCAATATTAAAAATATTTTAAAAAACAATTTTTGCTTTTTCATCAAAGTTACACGCGTATACAAAACTTCAGCTCAATCGGAAATCGGGAAGTGATTCAAAATTAAGTTGCAAGTTTCCATCCGAAAAAACATTGGTAACATACATACATTCTAAGTTAGATGAAAGCTTGTAAAATATAGACAAGGTTCAATATTGTTTAAGCTTGACAGCGGCTATCAATTCAACAATTAATTAATTGCTAACCAGACAATGATAAACTCGTAAATGTGTTAATATATTTCTGGAAAACCTGTTATTTAATCACTTGGCTATGTTATTTAAAGTAATACGATATAAGTATTTGTGCACTTGTTTACTTAGATAATGTTAATTACTTTAATATCATTTACTGTGGAAAACGAATTATCCATTTCAATGTTATCTTCATTATATTAATTATATTATTAAGGTGTGTTTAAAAACTCATTTATCTCTCTAGACGAAACTTTTTGAACTTGTTGCTTAACGGCTCGGCAACAACAGAGCTATTGTTTAGTCTACTAAGTCAAGAGCGTTTTCGTTAGCCTCCGTGCCCACACTAAAACAATTAGGATGCTGCATCTATGAAAGGATCGACGAATCGAATGAATAAATACTATTGTAAAATTCACCGGGCTAAGAACGACGCTCAAGTACATGTTAATTTACAATACTTCAGTCACGGAGAGTGATTCAAGGACTTCGCGCCTTTTAAATGTTTGCATTCTGACTCAACGGAGTGTTACCAAAAATGTTTTGGCTCCGCCATGCTATAACTACCTACTACAGATACTTTTAATTTGTAATTCATTATTATTTAAATATACAGTGGTACCAACTTATCCGTGCACACGCTACGATCAAGTGCACACGCTACGATCGAAAAATAACAGCCACCCGTGGAAAATAGTTGTTTTCTCATTTGGCCACTCGTGCAGATAAGTTTGTCGAACCGTATTAGAATATTATTTTCAAAAATTGTAAGCATCTCTCAAATAGTATTAGTAGAGAGAAAAAACAGCTAGATATTATATTTATCCTACATCTTCAAGTAATAAAAGGCCTCGACGACCATCTAATCTGCTAATAATTGGTGCGACGAGATTAGCAGCTTCAACGACCGCAGGCGAGGAAACCTCAAAATTGGCCAAGCGCCTAAATTATAGCTAGAGCGAAATATATAGAGGTCAGTGATCTCAATAAATCGACGAACATTCTCCACAGCTCTATCTGTCTCTAGGCAACACAGAATTCTCATAAATAATCTTTCTAGGGTTCAGAAATTGGAACGAACGTTGCCTCTATCTAATCCATAATGATCTAAGTATCTCTTCAAAAACAGTTTTCTCTATCCGGTTGACTGTAGATTGTAGGTACTTATTTAAATTTGTCAAACATTTTCTACGGATTTTGTATTTTATTAGTTTCTAATACTGACTAGGAGTCTTACTTATAAACCCTGCTTAAACTTAATCACTGCTTAAAATGCTCTGACTACTTATCTTTGACGTGAAATGTCACGTGCGAAAATAAGACAGAGAACTATATAAGCTGTGATTGAGTTAAAGCCGGGTTTATAAGTACGACCTTAGGTCTACAACTATGTTTAATACTGCAGTTATCTGTGAATCTGTGAAACTTATTGCGTTTGTTGACAGGTGCTTGTGTAATCGACGATGTAACGCAACAGACGACACAGTCTTCGGACGGGTGGCCGCCAACGACATTTACATCTAAACGCTAACGTGGCTCGAACGATATGTTATATTGTAGACCCTGTACTGGTTGTATCTCCTTTTACAGCGACCGCCAAGCCATGCCATCTTCATATTGAAGTTTGGAAGTCAGCGGGCTTAACTGCTTGCTATCTCATGCTATGCTTTTCAAATGCTGATAACTCAGCCCGGTGTCGTCCAGCCGTGTCCGTTTCTTTTGTCTATCCTCAAGCCACGTCAAAGGCTTAAAAACTCAGACAACAGAACTAGCCACTCGGCCCATACGAGTTCACTTATATTTAACTACATACCTATATTGCTTAGTTTTTCTAGTTAAAAGTCTAATTAGTCTACCTACGCAATATGTTTATTGCTAAAATTTTCCATGAAACTCTACCACAATACGAGTAGCATTGGAATAACGACACGTTTTAGCATAACAACTGCTACATTTTGAGAAGCGAAAATAGACACATTGTTTTGGTAAGACTCGCCCACTAATGGTAGGTAAAGAAATAAAACAAAAAAAGAAAGTATTCTTCAAACCATCTTCAAACAGACAAACAATAATAGATATTTGAAGAGTTTCGAAGAGCGAGACGCTTCCAAAATAAGACGTGATCACAGTTTTACTGAAATTGAATAATAAACAAGTTTTAAAAACTGTTAACTTGGCTACGGAAAATAATTTAGAGGACGGATTATTTTTGGATGACGTCCGGGCTATAATAACGGATCGATTGCTACCTCATTTATCAAAATCAGATGAGTAGTTTAGGCGCTACGGTGAAACATACATAAATACACCCTCTATAACAGACATGCATAAACATTAATCAGGCTGCTACAAACGTCCTTTGCTTTGGCTTTATCGTGGTCGGGTAAAAAGTAGAGATATTTCATGAACCGTCGAGCACAAAACATTACCTCAGACAGATGGCTTAATAGGTATATCTACGTTAATATTATTTTTCATGGCTAACATTTTATAATCGACGGTTACCAAATATGGCTGGGTCTGGCATTCATGGTCAATTGCTCGAAGACACAAAACACTACCTACCTAACGAGCGGAAATTAAAAATGAATAGGTAGGTAGGTAAATGTATAGAACCTACATAAGTTAAACAACACGTTTCGTTAAACGTGGCAATATGTGTTTTAATTTAAATTTTGAGTATCTGTAAACCCACAAATTTCCGTAATTTTCATAAATTATTAAGTCGGCATGGTGGCGTGTAATTAGATAGCCCAAAAAACTCTTGATTGTAAAAAAAGGAAAGTAAAATGTAAGGTTTGTTGGTTTCTAAATATTTATTCTTTTATAACCAAAGAGTTGGTTTACGTCTGATCTAAGTGTACTGGAAGTCTAGAGAGTATTTGCATGCGAAACATCTCACAGGTCGTTACGTGAACTAACGACTGAGTACCGCATTCGAAACGCAACTAAATCTGATGTCGCGGGCATCCAACGGGTCAATGACCGCAGGCCACTTTCGCTACAAATACATAATCACTAAGCCTTCCTATTATGTTCCTTTGTGTAAATATTCATAAATCATAGCAGACGAGCGGCGCGGCGCGGCGCTGACCCCGGACTTACTTGACTAGACTGAGATTGCTCTATTGACAGTTTTGTCTTGCACAACTCGCGAAGCTTCAATAACTTGTTGCTCATCTTTGGTTCTCAGTATGTTTTGCGTCGAGAAGAAAATCAAACATCTACATCTTTATTACTTTAGGTACTTTAGAATAGCACAGTGTACTCACTTCATTTACAACTAGCTGTAAATATCCAACCAGTCTACAATACCTTCCTAAAGTAATTCCCCGGCTGCATGATGTAAACTCATATCATATCATGACTTGTTGATGCCACGAAGACGTCGCAGAAAAAGACAATCAAGTGAATCGAGTACAATAAAAACAGCCTATAAAAAACAACGTCACATCAAAGAACAAAGACTACCTATATATAGACATGCCTACTTACTGAAATCAGGGTCGACGGAAAGGCGTGGGAAACCCACGCTCAGTGCGGATGGCCAACAGTTTTAATACCCAGCTTTACTTAGTTATTCAGTAAGCATAGGATAGCAAAGGCTCTGCCGTTGTAAAGGGCACCTATAATAAATCAAGACCCTATTATTTAGGTGACTTTCTAATTCTAAAGAACGGCGATAATTTTGGTTTATGTTCCAAATTTGAAATGATAAAACCGGCTAGAGTTAAAAATATAAGTTCAAACAAAAGAGTTCAACGCGATAATTTATGGTCAATGTGTCAAATAAAAAAAATGAAGCTTAATTATTTATTGTAGTTACTTTAAAACACCTTCAAAGTTTCTATTACGGAGTGATTGTATCAAAATTGAAATCATTTTCGAAGAGACAGTCTCCGTAAACCTGATTCATAAATTGTTGTTGTACCATTGGTTTCACGACATGGCCGGATTTAGAGCAATCTAGCGTACGTTGGCGGAATGGTAAGCCTGAGCGGGCATGGCCCGGGACGGGGGTAAATAACGTTAGATTAGAATCACAACACACGGTTTGTGCCGAGCCTGAGATTCAAGGTGAGCCGGTCCGACGACGTGGCGTCCTCAATGCGACGACCGAGTTAAAGACGCTTGCACATTATGTATTCAAATCGAAAGTTTTTGTTTCCACATCTAAAGCGCTCCAGCTGAACATTACTAATTAGTTTGCTCGTGACTTTCTGAGCTTTGCTTTAGTCGTGTCACGTTTCCACTAAACTATTGTCACGCGACAAGAGATCGACATTCGAGAGACGATGAACTTCTGAAATTGGACATATTTTAAACAAGAACATTATTTTTACAAAACAAAAAACAAAAACCGACTTCAAAATATCGACTATTGAGTTATTCATCTATTTGTCGCGCACGTACTTAATGCAAATTTAAGACTTATATGGTTTTCTCATGGATACCATTATCAGAACTGGACTAAATTGAAATGGGACCAAATGGGAAGCGTCAGCTTTCTAATAAAAAAAGAATCATCAAAATCGATTCACCCAGTCAAAAGTTATGAGGTAACAAACATAAAAAAAAAAACAAAAAAAAAAAAAACATACAGACGAATTGATAACCTCCTCCTTTTTTGAAGTCGGTTAAAAAGATACATCTAAGTACTATCTTTATATACATTCCGAGTCACGTCAATATGCGATGTTGTAAGCTCCGACGGATAGGCAGATACATGTCACGAAGGCCCTTTTGAAGAGATCGCTAAACGTCGCTGCAAAAGCAGGCATGTCTACATACGGTTTTAGATTCAACGAGCGGCTAAGTTTAAGTGTGCACACGGAACCACGACATACAGAGATTACATAATTACACAGACAAACATGACGACTTTATACAATAGCAGTGGTGAGACATGACGGATAGCACAAATTAGACGTCTTTGAACGTAATGCCGGTCAATTTTCCTTCAAGGAAATACCGGTTATGTCATACATTTAAATAAACACTAAATTCAAGGTTTAAAACATATTACGTAAACAAACATTGCGCTTACGTTCATCAATTCCTTCGTTGATAAAATTAATTAAATACCTACTGATTTTTTAATCTGAGAATCTGCATTGTTGAATGGCCGACGACGCCGGTGACCCCGGGGTCATTTTACATTGAAATTACAGCTACTGCACAGGTATCCTACGCTCCAGTGCCGGCCACTGCACAAGTAGGGTACTACTCGAATTACACAAATACCATAATATAATATTATTATCAAATACTTTATAACAGTTTCCATCATCGAAAATGTTCGTAAGTAGACTTTCCAATCGATAATTGCGTCCCATACTACCTCATTATGTGCAACTCTATACATATAGTTATTTGTGAAGTTTCAACGACCGTTAAACTACTTAGACAATCATCAATAAATTTTCTCTTTTAAATTACTAACAGTATCATAAAGTTCTTAACTCTCTCTATGCTACGAACGATTCATTAAATAAGTAATAGAGTTACTTACCTTAGTTACGAACTTACCTCCATAGAGTTTATTTTAGATCATAGGCAGTAGGCACCTATATGTATACTATTTCTAATTTATCGCTGGTCTACTCATAGTGTTTATGCGAGTCCAGTACATAGTAAAAAAATAAATTAAATGACTCTAAACCGTTCCGCCAAATTATTTCATTTTACTTGTTTCAAAATGTGTGTGAAAACTTGTCGGGGCGTCATCATTTTAGGCATCAATAAATCAGAAGAAACAATAACAAATTACTCACCGCTAATAAAGCATCGTTCCCATATGATCTCCCCTCAAGTGCCAGTTCCTTGTCGAGCATGGCGTCGAGCTGCTCGAGCTGGTGGCAGGAGGAGCGCGCCGCCACCCAGCTGGAGGCCAGGATGAAGGCACCCAGGATGAAGGAGGCCGCCACCACCGTGACCGCCGCGATGCGCGCGATCTGCACCGACGACGACACCCGCTGCCGGTATGCCTGCACAGTCACTCACCACTCAAAAAAGAGATAGACATAACACATTTTGCACTCAGAGCAAAATATATGTGTGTTACCATTAAGTGTTTTGTATATGTGTTTGTAATTTCTTGATGTCAAGAATAAAGTTTTTATTATAGTGTGGACGGTGCTTGCTAATCCTGAGCTTTTCTTTAATAACAGAAACGTAAGTAGAGTAACTCTTACTTTCGTTCGGTTGCCAGGCACTTGTGTTTTTTGTTTATCGTGCCATCGTTAACATCAAGTGAGTTGTGGTAGAGGTCTACCTTGGTAGTAGTAATTTAAAAAGAATTGAAGTTTTCGTCCAGGATTTTATAAGTGAAGGGACAAGAATGTCGAAAAGATTTATAGCAGCCAAGATATTTTACGTTTTCTTAGAAATATAATACATCTGAATCAAAACAGGCCCAAATTATTTCTGTTCAAAATAAATAAAAGCAGTGCAGTTTCATAAAAAACTCAATCGTTCAGTATGTGTATTGTGAGCACAGTGCTCGGCGTACATGCTGTAAATTGTTTGCAAGGTATCAGTTTGTTCCCACAAAATTATTGCACACCAAAAAGCGGTTGCAACATACCAACAATAACCTATACCAGAGCGCTTGGTCCTTAGCGGGGCAGAGTTAATGAAGTCGGTTTACTAACAGCTAAGGTACCTCCACGATGCCTCACCAAATTACATAATATTTAAACGGCACGCCGCGGTCGGTAACCCAGAGAAAGTGCTTCGACGAATGCAATCGAGAAATCCATCATCTTTAGAAGCGTTACCGAGGTGCGAGATAATGGCGATTTCAATCTTGCCGATTTGTTTGGTACATCTCCAGTAATCCGTATCCAACTTAGCAATTAAACCGGTCGGGACAAGACATCCGTTCAACTTTCAACTTCGTACGAAATATTAAGTTTATATACAAGTGTGCGAAATGGGTACGGTAATTTATCTTTGAATGCACGTAGACTACTAAATTATAATATTTTCATTTCTTTTCTGGGTGTTTGCATTTAAAAACGATAAGAAATAGATAACTGTATTTAATTTAAGAAGTAAAACTTAATTGCATCTAGAAACACTGAGATAATGTTCTTCTTTAACGAGTGGTTGTAGCTTCGTATATACTGTGCGCCCGTACTTAGGGTGCATCTTAAATTTTCATTCAATTAAATACTGTGTCACTACTGTGTCTTTTACGCACTATGTCTTTTTATTATTGTTACCAGAGAACATTTCCAATATGCATAACACATACTCCGGAAATGAACACGACGCGAAGCTAACGTTCCAAAATCTTTAGAGATTTTGAAATGTAAGGTGTCGTTTGTCTTAATTTGACCTCCTAACCGCCTAACAGCTTGGCCGATTTTAAATTACAAGGTGTTGTAAGAGTCGTATTTGTATCTGGATCATCGACTACATTTTGCAGTAAAACTTTTTGTTTTAACAACATTTTAAAACACATAGCTTTTTTTAAAATATTATTCCATTATTCTTAGATTGGGTACCCTTAAAAATATCTAAATTTGCTATTTTACATTGTTCAAGTACAAAATAAACTCTACATCTCAAGTTGCAATAGGTCCACACACACAATCAGTCATTCGCCGTTTGACTCACAAGAACACTGATTTTTATGCCGCGTCCGTAGCTCCGGCTCACCGACGTAATGTAAAACATAGCTTATAATTCTGTCGACATACAGAACATACTTCCAAAGGTACCTTATGGGCGTCATAAACATAAACATAAAACCATTATATCCTAAAGGTATACGCGTACGTTTGCATTTCAACAATTTCTATAGAACCGGTCACAATACATTAAAACACTAAAAACTGTAAACATATGACAACAGCGGTGTTTCTGTCATTGTGTAAAGTAGGTATTTTTATACAGAACGTGTGTATATGCAAATTACTTCTAGGTTCCAGTTACCTGCCGGTACGGGCGGCAGGCTGTCATTAAGTAATAATTAGAAGCCTGGTTGGTTATGGCGTGCTGTAAAAATTTTAAATATCACGATTTAGAGGCGAATAGGCAACTTACGTCGTAGGCTCAGTTATTAAAATCTAGGCAATTAATCTTTAATGACACCGTAAGTGATTGAATGACTGTGTACTATGAAGGTACCTATACTTCTGTAGGTAGGTTTTCAAATTGACTTATTAATTCAGATGACACAAACTAAAGATCTATACTTTGACAGTCTCCGCTACTGTTTTGAACACATGCCTTTTCAAGCTATGTGTATCCACTTACCTATACTTACTTAGTTACAAAACGAGTATTTTCTATGCTTACGGTATGGCTCCTTCGAAAATCCGAATAAATAAGTAAATGCATGGATTTCTTCTAGAAATGTTATTTTTACAAGTTTTAGACAAAGACGCATTAGTTTCACCTGTTATGAAATATCACTATGAATTCATTTGTTTGCTAAAACAGCGGAAAATACGGTATACTCCCAACGGCCACCACTAAAACTGGCCCCAGTGGTGGCCGTTAGATCAGTGCATTATTTTTTGTCCCAACGGCCATCAGTGGCGGACGTTGGGACATTCCAAATAATATTTATTTTCAGTATGACGGTCCGCCTAATGATAGAAAAGCTGTCTCTATTGCCTATGGGTGTACGAAATCGCGTCTTAGGCGATAGACCCAATTATATTTCTGCGTTACATTGTTTATGTTTAACCGACTTCGGTAGCAATTTCCCCATGTTCCCTCAGAATTTGACCCAAAAAGGCAGTGTGTATTCTGTGTAGAGCGCAGGTATTTACACAACGAGAGTTACCTAAGCCGAGAACTGTCCCATGCAAACAATTACGTTTTTATGTAGTCAGTTCAATTTCGAGCAAACATCTAGTTTGCGTGCGGCTGACCGACTCGCTAGGATGTGACGCAAGGCTATTGTCCGGCGGTCACTTGGTCCACTCCGCAGTGATTTCACTCTGTGACGACTGACGGTTATTCTTGAATATAATACTTTGTCTTTCGAACATTATTGTCGTCGTTAAAATTTCAACCGAGTTGACAGCAAAGTTTTTGCTAATCCTTTCAATGAGATGTTAAAGTTGTTGGTAATTCAGGCAGAAGTCGCAACTAGATGATGGTGTTAAACGGTCTCACCCGAGGAGGTGACTGGATGACTTGAATTGTGTTGGACCTACTCGTAATCTCAGATCCCTTTAGATTATTTCAATGGTGAATCAAAGAATTCGAACAAGAACTAAATGATGATGATTATACTGCTATAGCTATCTACATAGATTTTCTATGAAAATAATCCCAAAAACTAATAGAAACAAATCATTCGGGCACTTGTCGAAATGTCAAGCAGAACAGGAAAAATTAAAAACAGTACCTTACGCAACGTTACATAAAAGTTCTTGTTTCTTGATTGAAATAGATACTAGATATCTACTCGAGTGGATACGAGTAACATTACTTATCCAACTTTTTCATCTCAGCATAACCTAGAAACTTGGGTTACAGGTTCGAAACCGTTTTTCCTTTTTCAGAGATAAAAAGTCATTTCCCTTCTCGCCCTGTTCAAAGCAATAGCCAAATCGATAAGGAAACTCTTTGAAAGGTTTTTCAGCGACCGTTATTTTTTGTTCTGTATAAAAATATGTTTTACACGCACTACTCATATTGTAATATCACATCACACTAACACTAGGTAGCTCTATGTTACTCTGTTTGTCAGTCTGTGAGTTAACGACTAAACGGCTAAAACGATCTTGATAAACTTTGGCAAGGAGTAAAATGCGTCATATGAATTCAATTTTTCTGAAAATTTTGAAAACTATTAAAACGAGGTATTCATACCATTACATTTTAATTTCCAAAATAGAGACATTTCGATGCAAGGTTTTTAGTAACTCTGATGTGCTTTTAAAATTATATTATGTCTATCTTAATTTTGAAAAACATTTTCCAAGACTCTACTTTCTTAATTTAGACTCAAACGTTTTGTCTGTTACATCAATATATCTTCGCTAACTTTATAACTTTGTTATCAAGGTAAGTACTCACTTCTGTTGTACCCATTAGGATGGTTACATAGATGCTGTCGCGTGATAAAATGTGATAAGTAGCTATGATAATAGATGCCCACGAACAATAGAACAATGATTTTCCCATCTATACACATATCGCAGTTCTCGGAAAAATATCTATGCTTTACCACCATCACCTTAATGGTCTAACATCCTTTAAGGGTTGGCTCAGACTAACTATGTTGAGCCCCAGACTCGGCGCATATTTGTAAAATCTTTTAGAGCAATGTATGAAAAGTTCATTAGTTTCCAAAAATATCGTAAGATTAATGCATAGTCTTGGGAAAGATGCATGGATAAACTCTTTATTGTTCTCACCAGAAATTACACACAAAAGGGTATTGGTGCAACAACTGGCGGCCTTATCGCTAAGAGCGATCTCTTCCAGGCGGTCTAGGAAATGCGGTTGCGGTAGTGATTAAATTGAAAAGGCTATATGGACGCTCTGCTTACACTGCAACTTACAGCCGTTCGTTCCTTACAAACGCCTCGTAAGTTTACGAGTATCTACTGCGCAATACTTACTAACTAAAGCTTATGTAGGTACCTCTAGTTGCCAAACACGAGCACCTCGTTGCAATGTTAATCAATTCGCATTCGAAAATACTACATATAAGGTACAGATAAGGTACCTGCTTAATGTTAATAGTATCGTGCTTGACCGCTGGTTAACAATTTGCGTCAAAGTAAAATAAACAAACAGGAGCTCTAACCAATATTCAAATCAATTTCAATTTGCAGGTTAATGCGAGTCAATCAAAATGTTTACTTTGGAATTTCCTGAGAATCCTGATTCTTTTGCAATAAAAATATACTGCGTAGGTAACGATTTGCAAATTTTTTAACTCTTTTCTAGAGTTTTTTTTTCTGTGAATGACTAAATGCTGTTGGCCATTGAGGCCTCTGCAGCGTACCAGGTGGGTGGCGAGCGCTGATGGCGCTGGGCAAACATCTTTTCTAGAGTTGTGTAGCTAGGAACCTTCATATTATGTAGTTTGTCTATGTTAGTCTGTCCGTATCTGTATACTATAGTATGTGCGGATTTCTTAAACTCGACCTATGATGATAATGATGATTTATTTCTAACAGCTTTTCTAGCTACGGAACCCTAAGCGTGTTATGGGATGCACTCAATCGATGTTTATAAACGTAAGCTACGAGTATTTTCAAAGAAGACAACCTGATGAATCCTTTTAAGTAAATTGCACTTTCGTAAGCTCTTCTTTTCATGTAGGTATACGAGTAATCAGACATCTAAGCAAATTAGGTAGGTATAAGTTATCCTGATACCCGAACACTAGAAACCAGTAAAGTAGAAATGCCATTAGATGAGATGACAAGGTAGGTAGGTAGGTCCTACTTTCTATTCCAACTTAGGTGACAAATCCAAAGTAGTCATGCTTTTAGATATCTAACCTTTTAAAAGAGGGTAAAAGCAAATACTGAACTCAGAAAATTGAAGAGATGATTCACGAAAACAGAAAGCCTTGGATAAATAAACACTTAGGTACCTACTTATAATAAACTACTACAGCTGATAAGTGATGGATGTTCATATTGAATGTCCAAATACGGCCCTGTGTAATAGGGAGAATTCTTTGTAAATGTTCTAGAAGCTATTCTATGGTCATGTTATGCATAACAAATCGAGTCGTTTATCTCTTTGAGAAATAAAATTACAAAAAAGGTAAGTTTGTGGAAAGTAGGTATCTAAGGGGTTTTTTTAAACGTTTTGCAAAATAAATTATTTTAATATGGACAGTCTAAGTATACTAAAACTTTATAGAAGTAAATACAGTTGAAAAAAAACTTTCAAAGGACTAATCAAATAAGTACATGTGTGTACGTACGAATGCGAACATCGATCAAATCAAAACAATCTTAAAAGCTGGAATGTGACAAAATGAGATAGCTTCGCAGGGAAATCGGAATGCATTTATCATCGCACCCTTTAGTAAACTGGGTGACTAATTTCGAACTTGTGAGGCTACTTGGCGGCTAGACTCTGAGGCTATATTTACAAACATTATGGCACGCGTGAGGCGACCGCCTGCCGAGACAGCTGGCTCTTGCCCCGGCACGTCGACATCGACAACTCGCTGACACAACCCTAGTCGAGAGAAAGGCGTTTTCCCGCACCTAGGCTCACTCGGTGGACTAGGCACTTACGTTTGTTTCGTTTTATGGTCGTAACAACTGACATAATGATGATTTCTCTTCTTATGTTCGACAGTAAAAAAATTATACCTCGTCTCTCTTTTTATGAGTATCATTTTAAGAAGTAATAATGTTTGAGTTAAATGGTTTGAAAGGCAATAATAATCACGGCGTATCAAAACTTTTAAACACCTAACTGTTACCTCGCTAAGGTAGGTATGTGTTTGTTATGGTCACCAACCGTGATTTTAAAAGTAGGGCATAGCAAATGTTTGAAAAAATCAAATAACATTGACGTTCCGCCGTCACAGCAATACGTTCCACTTGTGAAATTTCGAGAACCAAATTGAACTCCATTTAGCCATTTACTCCGCTTTATTCATATAGGTAGGTAAGCTCCGTTTTATTAAAGAGATATATACCTCACGATTATCAGATAACCGTACCTACGCGAACAGTTCAAAACTAAGCTTTGTGGGAACAGACAGACTACGTGCTTAACATATAGTAAAGCGAATAACGGATGTATGCATACCGGCGGCGGCTCAGAAGCGCTGTATACTTCGGAGGGTGGGTACTCCGGCTTCATGGTGATGGTGGCCATCGAGTCTGGTTGGTGTTTCTCCTCCATCACAAATTAAATCTTCACGGTAAATTAAAGGGTCTAGTGATTATTGTTACGCGCGCTTTGTTGGACGTTCGAAATAGGAGTGCGCGCGAGTGAACGGCGGCGGCTGGCGTAGGCGCAGGCCGCAGCCGCGCGTGGTGGGGTCGCCCGCTGCGCCGCGCCCGCTCTCTTCGCGAAGGTGATTGTGGAGACGAAACTAGCGACGTTTATACATTTGTACAACTGACACAATAGAAAACTTTTCGTGATTCCTATTTAATGCCTAATATTTGTCTTCATTGACAATAATTTAAAGTAATCGGAATGCTAGTAAGTATTTACAACTTGCATTGTTTTTCTTTAACGCCTGAAGCGTCTATAAAGCAACAACAGATGCCGCATATTTTCATTACATAACCAATGGAACCATTCTGAGATCTGTGAATGGAACCTATGGGCCTATAGGTACTAAGGTGGATAGTGTGTATTATTAAGTAGTATTAGCATATTAGCAAATCACTGTTTAACGAGAACTAGCAGAATATTTCTCTAATTCCCGGTCGTTATACGCAAGGTATAAGTACCTAGGTACCTACTGGTATAACAGCTTTCCTTTGAACTATGAGTGCATGCTACTATAGTAGCATATGATGATGATGATGATGCATTCTATGCACCGAAATCGGATTATGATTTCGGTGCACGACATAGGTACTTGATCGATGATTCCATGCCGATTTCGGCAACGGCGACCACATTTTCTGTTGGTGGTGGGTTACTGATGCGTCCTCACATGGCTGATGTAGGTACCCAATTTTAGCAGTAAATGTCCTAGGACATTTGCTACATGTGAGGACGCTATTTACGCCATTAAAAGGGATGTTGGAAGGCGGTTTTTAACCGACTTCCAAAAAGTACTCATAGTGACTGTACTCATGAATACACCATAACATCTCATTATAATTTTTTAGCAGACGGATACATTTTAATATACAGATAAAGTAATGAAAAGAACGGGGTAAGTACACTACCAACTTTTTGCATTGGTACACTGAAACAATTTCAAAGTCCTGTGTTACTTATTTAAAGGACTGTAGGTATAGCACAAGCTATTCACATTTATTCATTCAGTGCAAACTTTTTTGTGCAAACTTCACATAAACCATCTACTAAATAGTCCGAACAAAGCCTAAACATTTGGTTTGGATAGGTGAGCCCGTTCTTATAAATTAATATTAAGAGGAAAGATTTGTATTTTTGTATGTTTGTGTGGAATAAACTCAAAAACTACTGGACCGATTTCAAAAATTCTTTCACCATTCGAATGCTACATTATCCCAAAGTAACATAGGCTTTTTTTATCCATAGCGAAGCGTGGCAGGGAACAGCTAGTGAGTTAAAAAATTACAACGATTGATTTTGAACGGCATTGATTTTTATTTAAACACAGATACATGGTACATTCCATTCGTGCAAAGCCATGAAATCGAAATTAAAAAATATAAATTGACAGTCAGTGACATGTTTTGAGTGTGATAACCTCAGAATATTATCTACTGAGGTGATAACCATGGAAGTAGGATCATTTTTTCATCTGTGGTGTTAACTACTGCTAGTTGACATTTGACATTGACAGAAAAAGGCAAAGCATTTGGAACAGTGTTGCAAATGCTATGAGGCTAGGCTATGCAAAGAGGCGTTTTAAAAAAGTTTTAGTTCCAAAAAGTAAAACAGGTGCGGTGGTTTTAACCTGGTATTCTATGATATATCTACTTGTCATTTAACTTCTAAATGGGTCAAAAGCTCGAAGCCTGCCCAATAAAATCCGAGCCAGATCAACATTTAAATATCAATTTCAATGTCGCATTAACCTATGACATTGACATAAAATAGCTCATTCAAGTACAAAACTTGTATTGCCTGAACTTGTATAATTATTCCCAACTAAGGTAAAATACCCTACGCTAGACAGTAAACCAGTAGAAGATACTTTTAAGAAAAAAAATAAAAATTAAGAATAATAATAATTAAAATAATTTTACTATTGTTGTAAAAGCTACCTGTCATTTTTAATCACAATCAATTGACCGCGGATTTCAGAAAAATGGAAAAGAACAGTATCGGTCAGTGATTCGATTTTTAAAGATTTTTAAAGAGCGCTTGGATGCTGTGTACGGTTACTCTTCTTCTTCAATGGAGACCGTCAAAAATTGGTTTTACGAATTTCAACGTGGTCGCACGTCAGTTTTTGATAAGCCACGCCCAGAGGCCCCAAAAACTGCTACCACGGAGGATAACGTGACAAAAGTCGTTGATCTGGTGTTGGCAGACCGCCGATTGAAGGTGCGTGAGATAGCTGAGACAATAGGCATCTCAAAAGACCGCATGGCTCATATCCTGCATGAGATATTGGCCATGAGAAAGCTGTCGGCTCGATGGGTGCCGCGTTTGCTCACTCCGGACAACAAGCGCATCCGTGAGACCACTTCAGAGCAGTGTTTGACACTGTTTAAGCGCAATCTGAAGGAGTTTTTGCGTCGTTTCGTGATCGTTAATGAAACATGGATTCACTGGTACACACCAGAGACCAAGGAACAGTCGAAACAGTGGACTTTACCCGGTGAATGTGCTCCGAAGAAGGCGAAGACTGTCCCATCGGCCGGAAAGGTGATGGCCACCGTTTTCTGGGATTGACCAGGTGTAATCTACATTTGACGAAGAAAAAAGTGCTCTTCCACCATGACAACGCACCGGCTCACATCTCCGCCGTCGAAACGGCCATATTGGTCGCATTTGGCTACGAACAGCTGCCCCATCCGCCGTATTCTCCAGATTTCTTCTTTTTGTTTCCAAACTTGAAAAAGTCACTCGCCAGGTAGAAATTTGAGTCGAATGAAGAGGTTATTGCCGCCACAGAGGCCTACTTTGCAGACCTCCAGAAAACGTATTTTTCAGAGGGGTTATAGAAGTTGGAGCATCGCTGGGTCAAGTGTATTGAGTTGAAAGGAGACTATTTATAGAAATAAATCACTACCTACTTTTCCAAAATTTTCGTTTTTCTTTTGAAGGCTAAGTACTTATCGAACTGCCCTCATAGTATAACTGAGGCTCAAATATTGATTTGACAGAAAATACTAGACGCTTACGACTTACGACGCCACTTACGAACAAACCACGGACTATACATATTTTTTTTACAAAAACGCCTCACTTTCATGTTCTACTGCTTTCAGGCTATAAAAAACACAAAATCAATGGCCTACGGCTGCAACCCTGTGGCCGTGGCAGATTCTACGAGAGGAACGGCACCATACGATCGTCGGCGTAGCCCTTCTGTACCTGATTCCTTTTTATAGATTTGTACCCT
Source organism: Alcis repandata (assembly GCA_949125135.1). Lineage (NCBI taxonomy): Eukaryota > Metazoa > Arthropoda > Insecta > Lepidoptera > Geometridae > Alcis > Alcis repandata. The sequence goes on from OX421234.1 coordinate 7,093,313, forward strand.
AGGAATGTTTAATAAGTATAAATGAAATTTAAAGTTTCTTACTTACCTACGTTGTTATTTTTTTTCAAACAAATAGATAAAATTTGCAAACATTAGCCAAATTACGGAATGTTAAAAATTGTTTAATTAACATTGATTTACCTTTTTTTTCCAGCAGGGACACTGCTTACTATTGGTTTTTTACCTTAAAATAGACTATTATACTTCGCACTTTGTCCTCGAAATTAGTATTAGTAGATATTATATACACATGTAGTTTCGCTAGGTGACACCACTCTTTGCACTAATTGTTGAGAGAATGTAGGTAGAATTAAACAAGTTAAAATATCCGAGGGTAGATATAACCCACCTCGCCATTTTGTCGTTCTTATTCTTCATTCGCAATTTAGTGCTCAACCACTCCGGACACTTTCAATTCAACAAAAGTATAATACTTAGTGTTCTTTTTGTTATTCAAAAAATACCTAAAAGAAAACGCTCGAAAGCTGTCAAAGAAAACCGCGGAATTTTAATGCGTAAAATTAAAAAATTAAAGTGAAAAATAAGTCGTATAAAAGTGACGTTTCTAGTAGTGATTCCGAGGACTCATTGGAGCAACGGATAATAGTACGAAGTACAGTAGGTACATCGACAAGGTATGTAGTGGTATTACTATGTATTCATTACCTTAATAATTATAAAGCAAAGTTCATAAGAATGCAACCGAGATCGCCAGCGGTGCTATTTCGCCGCATTCGATATTGTTATCAGTTGGAACTGATAACCTCTGGCACGGGGCAGCCTTAAAGCCCATTAATCTGTCAATGCAACCGAACTAACCATCAGGGTTTTTTCACCGCATACGACATTTTATCAGTTGAGACTGATAACCTTTTTCTCTTAGCTGGCACCGGGCAGCCTTAAAGCCCATTAATCTGTCAATGCAACCGAACTAACCATCAGGGTTCTTTCACCGCATACGACATCTGTCAATGCAACCGAACTAACCATCAGGGTTTTTTCACCGCATACGACATTTTATCAGTTGGGACTGATAACCTTTTTTCTTTTAGATGGCACTGGGCAGCCTTAAAGCCCATTAATCTGTCAATAAATGCAATCGAACTAACCATTGGGGTTTTTTCACCGCATACGACATTTTATCAGCCGGGACTGATAACCTTTTTTCTTTTAGCTGGCACTAGGGCAGCCTTAAAGTTCAATTATTATCTCAATGAATGCAACCGAACTAACCATTGGGGTTCTTTCACCGCATTCGACATTTTATCAGTTGGAACTGATAACCTTTTTGCTGACACTAGACAGCCTTAAAGTCCACTAATCTGTCAATGAATGTAACCGAACTAACCACCGCGTTCAAAATTTGATCAGTTACTCGAAACTGAAAACACAATAACTTTTAATCATTTACTTTGAGCAAAATTTTAAGACCTTTGGACTTGTTGTTATTATATAAACTAAACGTATATTATATAAGGTTAAAAACCTATACTTACAAGTCAATATCGACTCATTCCTGAGTCACCCCAACCAAACCTGGGCCCAGACGACTGAATCCCAGAGCCTCCAAATCACGTGACTGTATAGGACGTTGATAATTTCGGCGCAGATCTCGTCGACACTTATGGAGGTAAAGCGGCGACGGTCCCTATAGTTACCAGTAACTTAGTATAGTTAGTATTTGCGATCTCAGGACCGCAAATAATATCGCGGACATAATTGTCGACGATCCAACTTCATCGACAACAGAACCTTTAAAATTAGATGAAGAGGTACTGGAGGTTTTGGGCAAACACCCGATAATCACAATGAAAATTGCAAACGAAACCCGTTCAGAGTTGCAACCGCCTCAAATATATCGCGCCTGAAGGTTACAATATACAAATATTTTGACTAAGTACTCAATGCCTGCATGCTATGCCAGCAATTATGCTTGCACATCAATGCTCCACAGCTTAACCCTGAAACAAAAGCTGCCCTTCCAGAACGGCACTGAAACCGGACAAAGAAATCGAAGCCGAACAAAAACAAATGGCACGTGTTATATCATGCCTTGCTGAAGTTATTACTATTACTTGCTATATGGCGACTTAGCAACTTGCAACACAAAAAATAAAATAAAATAAAAATATACATTTTTGTTATAAGTAATTAAGAAACATTTAATAAATAAATAAAAAATTTACCGGTCAAACCTACACATACGAGCACATAAACCGCTCGGTCTGTAAAGCGCAATCAGTCGCGCGCTTTTTTGCGCTGATTTAAAAAAAAAAAAATAAATAAATAAATAAATAAAAAAAAAAAAAAAAAAAAAAAAAAACTGAATACAGCATTTTTCTTCTTGTAATTTTTATTTTTTTTCTAAAATTTATTAAAAATTTATAAAAACAGGTAATGTTGCATATTTTACTTATGTTGATGCATATTTTACCAATTTCACGAATGTTTCACCAATTTAATAGACATAATTATTATAAACTTTTTATGTTGCATATAATCCGGTTCTTATAAATTACAAATGACCATAGTACTATCCTCTCTTGGATAGCTGGAAGTTTTCCTCATCGGTCGTTCAGGAATCTGTTCCTAAACCACGCATATATACAAATTCTGATAAACAATCGAAATAATTGTATTTAAATTAAAATAATAATAATATAATTAATAAGTTTACAAAAACTGAACATTTTAAACTTGGATGGGGACTTACGCACTGCAGTAAAATTATTTTCTCAGAAATGCTATATGGCACCTTTGATCTCAAAGATGCATATTTTCTTTTAAGATATCACAATGGCTTTATAAAAACCTTCGGTTAATTTTCAACGACAAATACGACTATTCCAATGTAACATTGTGCCGTTCGGCTTAAGTACTGCAAACTGCACCGTTTGCTTTTACAAACATTATGAATCTGTATTTAGTCGATTGGCTACTAATAAGTCAGTGCCCTGAAATGCTACTGATAAATATTGAAATGACGAGAAAAACATTTACTTCTCTGAGTCTTACGAGGAGAAAAGTGTGTTGACACCTTCAATTACATGCTAATTTTTAGGCATGATCATAGACTCTTATCAGATGTCGCTAAGTCTAACCTTGGACAAAAAGTTACACATTAAAACTGAAATAGATAATTTTACTAAAAAGAGACGCTGTTGATTTAGGAAATTCACACAAATCAAAGGTTTATTAGTGTCGGCTTGTCCAGCCATTGAGTATGGGTATGGGCTTTATACTAAGGAAATAAAACGCTGCAAATATCTTAACTTATGATGTTGTGATAAGTTTATGAATGTACCCGACACTCTGTTGCCCGATATTAAGTGGTGGATTAGTGCCATAGGCCAATCAACACACCATATCAGAAACGACGTGCTGTGCACGTTACAGAAATTTATTCTGACGCCTCAACTACGGGGTGGGGGCGAACTGTAAAGGTCAAACTGCAAGTGCTCAATGGTCAAGTAGTAAACAAGAAAGGCATTGAAATTACCTCGAGCTGCTTTCATAGCTCTTAATTTTTTTCCAAGGATTTATACGGCTGTCTGATACTTTTGCGCATCGACAACACCACCGCAATTCTGCGATAGCTTACATTAACCGCATGGATGGAATTCTATTTCCAATCTTACTAAAACAGCAAAAGAAATTTGGCCTCACGGCTACAAAGATTTTTATCTTCACGTCCTATAGTAGATCATGTATCAATGTTCTCGCTGATTTTGAATCACGTAAAACACACCCAGATATCAAATAGGAGTTAGCTGATTGGGCTTCCCAATACTTAGCAGCATCTTTTGAGCTGCCTGAAATAGATTTGAAAGTCGAATCATCAATAAATGTAATAGATACATATCGTCACACAAAGATCTTGACGCAGTCGCTTTTAATTCATTTGCAGTCATGGTCAGACATCTTATTTTTATTTACACCTTCCCTTCATTTTCAATAGTCCTAAGAAGGCTGCGAAAAAACATTTCAAACAACGCATGTGGCATTGTGATTGTAGCAATGTTTCATTGTACCAATGTTCCTACACAAGCATGGTTCTCTTTGTTCAAATCCCTACTTGTGTCTGATATCGCTACGTTTACACCTAACGATAATATTTTGATATCGCATTACAAATCGCAGATATATTCCAATCTTACCCTGGCTGCAGGAGTGTTATCAGGCTTTATCAAGTCGAAGCCTACAAGTTGCCTCACTGACTAAAAGCTCCAATAAACAACATGACGGATTTCTCTGGAAGTGGTGGTCGTATTGCTTAAACAATTACAATGTTGTTCTATATAAGGCCTCAATCCCTAGCGTACCTAATTGTCTTTCTATCGAAAATGTTTAGCGACGGTAAACCTCCTTTACCTAAATACAATGCTACCTGGGGCACCAACAGTGTTTTAGGTCACTTATGCATAATTGACAATTGTCAATTGGTAATGAAAAGCTTGATATAAATAAACATTCCTGGTTTCAAGCAGTCAGTTTTCTTCTGACCTTTTTTCTACGAAAACCCAGCAAAAATACTACAGGCATACATAGACAAATGCGATATTTTATTCACTTAAACCAGTCGGCAAACTGCGACTGCCGCACGCTCGCTTGGTGTCAGTCTTGACACTATCCGCAACACTGCGGGATGGAGCCACAGCTCCACTACCTTCGTTCCGTTTTACAACAGGGTTGTTACCGATGCCTGTCACCTGTCCTTAGCTCAAGCAATTATTAATATAATAATAATACACCATCAGGCGAATAGATGCCTAGATACTGTTTAAGCTAAATATAACAATTAAGTTAAGTAATAAGGTAGTAACGTAAAATATGAATATTTTCACGTAAAATATACCTACAGTACCTATGGTTGTGCTTAATAAACATTAAGTTGATTTCACACGATTAACGTGTCATTGACAATACTTCTTTACATTACTCTCAAAGTCTACATGTGTATATAATATCTACTAATACTAATTTCGAGGACAAAGTGCGAAGTATAATTAGTGATTAAACGAACTTACCTTTGTGAAGTTCTATCATAATTATATGTAGCACTTTGTCCGAAGAAATTAGTATGTACTCCCGCCCCCCCAGGAGCAAACGCAACCCTTGAATATCATTAGAACTAAAGAAGCATGCCAATGACAAAGGTGTAATTAGGTGTGTAATATAAATATGTATATCTCTAAACAAAATGAAGAATAAGAACGACAAAATGGCGAGGTGGGTTATATCTACCCTCGGATATTTTAACTTGTTTAATTCTACCTACATTCTCTCAACAATTAGTGCAAAGAGTGGTGTCACCTAGCGAAACTACATGTGTATATAATATCTACTAATACTAATTTCTTCGGACAAAGTGCTACATATAATTATGATAGAACTTCACAAAGGTAAGTTCGTTTAATCACTAATTTTACTTACCTTTAAGTACACGGACACGGCCGCCTAAAGCTAAAAGTTAGCATTGGCAACACTGATTTGGAAATACACGAAATACAGAAAAAGAAAAACTATTGATTTTTAAGAAAGAAAATTCAACTCGTATTTAAATTTAAATACCAGAAATGGCCTCAACAGGAAAAGGAACTTTTCGGCCGGTAAGTATAAACTTCTTCATTTATATCTGCATTTTTGTTTTATATAGGTTAGGTGCCTCTGTACAAACTAAAAATAAATTTAAAAGAAGGAAAACTTATGAATGGTATATATTTTTTGTTATATCCTTGTACTTTTACGCGACACTATGCGTTATTTAAATGGACTGCAAATATTTTTTACGAAATAACTATGTATATTTCAATTCAAATATACTCCAGGTGGTCTAGCAAGTCACAATTCTAACTCTCGTAAATACATCGTGTTCTATTTTACCTAGCAAGCTCTCTATACTTTGCAGGACTCTGACGTCCACATCTCATATGAAGATCAGGAAAAGATCAATAAATTTGCTCGGCTCAATGCTAGGGTTGATGACTTCAAAGATGAACTCAAAGTAAAGCAGAATGATGTCAAGAACCTGGAGGATGCAGTAGAAGAGCTGGCCTTAGCTGATGATTCCGATAAAATACCCTACCTTGTTGGTGAAGTGTTCGTAAGCCAAAATCTGGACGACACACTGGTAAGAAACTAAAATAATATTTTTGTCTTTCAAGCTAATCTACACTAATATTATAAAGAGGAAAGATTTGTATGTTTGTGTTGAATAAACTCAAAAACTACTGGACCAATTTCAAAAATTTTTTCACCATTAGAATGCTTTTTTTTTTTTTTTTGACGCGGGGTAATGCACTTACGCATCCCCCACCCGCCGGGGGAGACGAGTGGGGGTATGTCGGACTCGAGTTGACTCGACACCGGTGAAGATGGTGGGTACCGGTGCCCATACCGACTAAAACCCCCGCGGTGAGCAGTCCGCCGCCATTGTGGAGCGAGATGGGGGCGCTTTAGCAATCTCCATCTCGCGCCACGGCGGCAGGCCCGGATCGGAACCGGGCCCCAGTCGCCGAGGGAGGGACGGCCTTGCTCACCAAGGCCGCCCCCCAGACGTGTGGAGCCGGTGCAAGCCGGCGGAGAGTCCCCCGACCCTCCGCCAGTGGCCCCACTACGGAGAGTGAAGGAGGCGAGCGAATCGCCCCCTCCTCCCTCCCCGTCGTCTGCGTCGGAGCGGATCAGAGCGGGGATCGTCCTCCCTGATCCGCTCCGCGGCCTCCTTCTGCGACATTACCGCCTCGCAGAAGGAGGCCACGGCCTGCCACGATCTCTCGTTGCGGAGCATCGCCCTAACAACGCTCGGCAACGAGAGATCTCCGCACCATTAGAATGCTGCATTATCCCTGAGTAACATAGGCTATATTTCATACCCGTGCAAAGCCGGGGCAGGTCGCTAGTAGCTTAATATTTTAGTATAACATTAGGCCCAAGTTTGAAGGCATTTTAAGATGGATCTAAACTAACTAAAAATATATCTGTCTTTATCATTGCAAGCCATTAGACAAGGAGGCCTATAGTTTTAGAAAATTTAGATCTGTCTTAAAATGCCTTCAAACTTTGGCCTATTATCTATTTATGCTTCACAGTAATGAAAAGATAGTGCCTCTCGTTTTTATGACTATACTGGTGTTGATGAAATTAGCTAAGTACAGTGAATTTTGAAGATAAATTCTGTGTGCTTAGCACAACTTTGACGTGAAAATACGTAGCAAGTATTCAATAGTGTATGCCATTTACGCCCATCAGAATCACCCCTGATAGGTGTATATGGCGTACACTTTTCTATCGAATATTTGCTACGTAATTTTACATCAAACTTGTGCTAGGCACACTGTTCTTACTTTTTATTCTGGAAAAACAGGCAAATCTAACAGCTATCATGGATCTAGGTATAATTTTAAATTTTTATCTGCTCAATTATAATTTTTTAACTTTTTACCTTTAAAAATTTCAGAAATCATTAGAAGGCGCTAAGGCCAGGAAAGAGACAGAAATAAGAGATTTAGAATCTCAAATGGAAGATATTAAATCTCTAATGAGCGCACTAAAGGCACACCTGTACGGAAAATTTGGTAGCCACATCAACTTGGAAAATGAAGAGGAATAAAACTAAAATGCTTGTTTGAATTAAATAAATTGTAATAATCCTATAAGTGTATATCAATATACATAGCCAATACTTCACCTAACTAACAATTGCACTAAAAGTACTTAGTTGTACCAAGCTTTCTGTTTAAACTAAAATACTTAAGTAGTTAGGACTTCAAACTATGGCTCCATCCATCGGAATTGAGAATTTTTTCTTGCATAAAAGGAAAAAGTGTACATAATTACACACACCTGCAAGTTATACTTTGTACTTCATTTGCTAAAATGTTTGCTACTTACTACACAAAATGATGTTATATACAAAAGTAAAATTTCAAACATTGTACTTCTCTAATCTAATATTACAAGCTTCTGCATTAAGATATTTTTAAATAAATTAAATTATAACATACATTTGAATAGTTTTTTTATCCTAATAATAATCCAAATAAAAATAATACTATTAATTTAGTCAAATCAAATTTATCTTTGTCTCAGCAAACGGCATACATTCAAATATGAGAGTTATGTTTTGCTTTGTCTGGTTTATTATTTATCCGTTTTTTGATTTCGTCTCTTTATTTCTAAGACTGATACAAAAAAAGATTTAAATATTGGTACAAGCCAACTTAAAATATCCGTGATTGGTGCTGAGAAAACATGAAGATGAAGATATTGTGTGCACACACAGACTATTGGGTAATCTTTACACAGACGTTGTTGCACACACGCATAAATACGGTTCAGGTGCATCTTAGAAACCTTGTGTCCTTGGGACACGATTTGTATGCGTGCAGAGGTCAGTTCAAATAAATTATTAATTTAAGATATACAAACATAATACATAATTATAAAAATAGCTAAGAGCCTCGACCAACATCTGAAGAGGCTCTCGCTAGACGGTTGGGTCAAGGGTCAGATACAACAGGCGGTGGTTCTTGACACGGCCCGCATTGTCAGGAGATTCCTCACTCTGCAGCCTTAACCATCGGTAGCTTGGGCCCTGCCCCGCTGACGGCGGCACCCTAGGTTTAAGTTTTTATAATGTTTTTAGGTTTTTTTATGAAAATATGTATTGTAAAAATTTAAATTTAAGAAAATGAATATAAATAAGTGAATAATAAAAATAAGGTTAGATAAGTCTCTAGATCACTCCAAGCGTCTATTACATGGGGTTTCTCCATTTTGATTAACATTTTTATCTTATAAACTAATTTTTGCTATTAAAGCAAGTAAGTACAACGTAGCAAGAGTAGCAAAAATATTAGTATGCAGTGATATTAATGATTATATTTTAAATTACATTTCACATTAACACTTTGGCTGCGGGAAACACATACCCTGTTTTCCTTTGCGCGACGCGAGTGCGGCTGCACACGCCAGGCGTGTAAAAAACGAGGCGTTTGACTATTAGCCGCGCCTGGGGCTAGCGCATGTGATTACGCGCCACAGCCGAAGTGCTTTTTCACACAACCAACAAATACAATGATAAATAATCACTATTGTTAAATACTTGTGTATCTTTGGTGTGTTTAACCAAATCACACTACTAAAAGTTAAAGTTCTAATTACTGACTGGGTGAGACTTGTATGTGGTTTGTTACGTCTTCACACTGAAACGGCTCAATTGTATGAATTATACAGGGTGATTTTTTGAACCCGAGCAATATTTATACAGGATATTCAGTACTCGATTCTCGTTCGAAATAACCAAAAAAAATAGGTAGTTAATATTTCAACTAATTATCCTAAGAAAACGATAAATTATCGCCACGGCTACCGCGAGCATCAAAAATGTCCCGCATCCTCATCTCAACCGCCGCGCATCCCTAGCGGTCATCGACCTACTTAGTTGTCGCGCGCGCGCCGAGTGCGGCGCGGTAGTTCCCCTCACGCACACACGCACTGAATGCTCGCATGCCTATAAGTTTGAGAGTCTCGGGGATAAACTTTAAGGAGGGCTTTCCAAGTTTTCTTTCAGCATTATCTAAATTTTATTTCTTTATACGATTTAGATGATTAATTAACATGCCCTTGAATATTGCTAGGGTCCAAAAAGTCACGCTGTATTTAGAGCTTAAACACAAGATAAACTTGTGGTTGTGGTGTTATATCTATTTAAACTCAAAATTAATCAAAATCAAATTGAATTTACATCAAGTTGCTTGGCTTTTATTACCAGTGCCGGATTTATCATGACTATATGGGCGGAAGGTTTTCACAATATCACCTACTCAAAAATACATCATCATTATCCACAGCCTTCCTTATCTCACGGCACATATAATATAGGCCAAAAATCCTTATAATATTTAGTTTTTTTAATGTTATTCCAAGAACAATCTTATAAGATTGTCGAAGTCCATTCAATTATATTAAATCAAGAATAAATCAACATTGCAAAATAATTCAGCTATTTTATACAAACTAAGCGGTTATATTACAATGTTATATTAAATTACCATTTCAATTAACATGTCGACATAATATTGCACATCAATTTGCTAATCCGAGTTGTGCAATAACTTAAAACATAAATACTATCACAATCCTTGACTATAACAATGAATTACATTGCATTTATTATGTCACAGTTTAATATAACTATAATTCACCTAAATAAACAGAATAAATAAACAATTTTGGATATAATGCAGAATTGTTGTGGGCTCAATCAAAGTATTCTAAAAGGAGAATGAGCAAAAACCATACAAAATTCAATGTACACTAACGCCATCTATCTAGTCATAGCTATTAGTATGTGATCAAATTACATTGGTGCTGTCCTCACCATGCCAATTAATCCTTACACCCTGTATTTAAGAACCCCGTGACTTTTGTGTCCATACAAAAAAAAGTACAATCAATAAGCTTTTCATTAAATGTATACTTCATTCGTTGAGTTGGACCACTTTGCCCATTCTTCTTTCTTTTGAAAAGGCCGGGCAGCAATCCTGACCCGCCCGTTTTTATTTCTGTCCCTGTTACTCATAACTTGAATCGACTTGTCTATGGCCGATTCAGTGAGAGTGACAGGTAACAGAAATAATATCTATGGCCCAGAATAGCCGCACTGGATCGGAATGATTAGAAGTTATATTATTAAGATTCTTAAATCTTATTATATTATTATAAAAATTTGTCTAGCGTTCAGATAACCCTTTGTAGGCTGCTGTGCGAGTTTGTGAGCGAGCCTGTTTGCAGACTCTCTTCGTCGTCCGTCTCCCTGTCGTTCGTTATCCTGATCGCCTGGTACCACTGGTTCGTGAGGTCCGTCATTTGACTCTTGCAGTCCTTTAACTCCTGTAAATAAAAATTAAATAATTTTAATTTCTCGAATGCTTTAATCAAGGTAAAGGCGGTCTCCCAAAAATATATTTTATTTTTTATGTTATTGAGTGACGAGGAGAGCAAAGCTCGCCTGACGACACGTTTACCCAAAACAGGTGTTGTAACAAAAAACAGATTTGGTAATGCCTAGCTGATGCCCGGGACTTCATGTCCGGTGCTGCTCGAACTTCGCTCGCAAAGGCTATATAAAACATAACAGACGTTTTCATTTTATTTTCTGCTATAACATAGGTAGTAAACAAGCAAACGGGCCGCTTGATGGTGACCGATCTCCCGTGATTAAAGTTTTCCTTTAGTATTTTTTTTAATCAGACTTGTCTTGTAGTTTACTCTTTACAAACATACAATTACAAACTTTATAATATTAGTACAGAATATACTAACCTGATGCGTAAATCTTCTAGTGAAGAATGGAATCAGATATTTCATATCAAGCCGCGCAAATCCTTTAAGTCGCGTGGCATTTGAGTAGTTTACCTGAAAGATAACGTTTATTGTTAATTTATTGGTTTAATATAGTAAATTAGCTTAGATATTCTGTGACAACAATTTATTAGAAAACATTTTCTATTAAGGTCAACATACACAAGAGATTTAGTTCGGCCGACAGTTTTGGGAGTCAGCAAGTTTGTGCCCCAAGTCCTCGAAGCTTCGATCAAGTAAAACGCACCACGATGCACCAACTAAACGCCTTTAGTAAGTCACGTGCATTGCGATCCATTGTTCATAATAAATGTACATCGTGCGCGGAGGCTACAATTTGTATGAACCTTGATTTATAAGTGATTAAATTGAATGACTGCGAGTGACGCCAGGCAACGTTTTGAGCACTCGCCAAGCGACATAAACTAACCAATTATATTAATGGACATGTCGCCTACATTCCTTTTCATTCAGGAATGGACACAAGTGTTTAGACATACTTTATACTGTACTTACAGCTAGTACACAGAACCCTGTGGTAGGTATGACCATAAATAAGTCGGCCTTGAGCAATATTATGCAGCAAAGTATTTATGCCTTCACTTTATGACATCATATTGGCCTTCAGCTAATATAACGAATCGATATCTAAAGTGAAGTAAGCGAAGCAGTCAAGGTACCATATTTGAACCTTTAGCTTCTGACTCAAACAGTTATGGGCAAATTGGGCTCTTACCATAACTTTGTTTTCCGATAAAAATACTAGAAAACGAGAATACGTATCCGTAGTGTACCTATGCGTAAGTTCATACTTAAAATTGTCCTTAAAATCGCGCGGCACAACTAGTGTTTTAAATACGAAAATAACTGCACCTCTTCTTGGGCAAAGGAATTTCATCATAAAGAAAGACATGGAATACTTTAAATCTTGAAAAAAATATGCGGAAAATCAGAGTGAAAGGGTGCATCTAATTTTTATGTTGTATGTTACATTAAGATTTACCTCTAGCTCTTCCTCGGTGATTTCAGATAGATGTTCGGAGTCGATGGCCTGCCCCCACTCCTTGGTCTTGGACAGGCTCACTTCCTTCTGCTTCCGGAGTGAGCGCGACCGTTTCGTCTTCTTATTAGCCTGTGGTTTAAATATACATTATTAAAAGTACTGTGGTTATCGGTGATAGTTATTGGTTTTTAGTAAAGATCAGGCTTTATAATTCTTTCATGCACGGCATTTGGACTGTTGGTCACGTCTCGTTTGGTGAAATGAAATGAAATATTTATTTACATCATTGCCACTACCATTGGTGTTGAATCTTGGACCTCACCGGTCCAAGATGGTTTCTAAGCTGGAAAAATCTAGAAAGACTTAATTCTGTGTCTCTGATATTTTGGCGTAAATACACCTTGAATTTCCTCGTCCGCCAAAGGCACATTAAAATTTGTTATACAGATGGCGTTATTGCTTAAGTTTATTTGCTGGGCACTGTACCAATAAAACCATTACAAAACATTCAAAAGACGTACCCTCAAGAATTTCAACAGAGGCATAGTGGAGCCGCCAAAGAACAGAGTCGTGAACAGAACGATGATCAGTGTGGTCGTGATGATCACGTGTCTGGTCTCATCGGAGAAACCCAGATGGAGTGATAACGCGTACGAAATGGCGCCTCGTAAACCTGCAATGGAAAATATCTATTTAGGGCGTTCGAAGCGATAGCACAATGATTGTCAGTTTGTCACGCGTGTCCTTTCCTGATACGAGATCTGCTATTGAATATCCAGATAATATCCATCTCGTCCCCGCCATGTCTGTTTCCCCATAGGAAGGGTGCACACATATCTTCTACTAGCTGCGCCCCGCGGTTTTACCCGCATTTTCCCAGATAAAAAGTAGCCTGTGTTAATCCAGGTTATAACCTACCATCATAACAAATTTCATCTAAATCCGTTCAGCCGTTTTAGCGTGAAAGAGTAACAAACATCTATACATGCAAACTTTCGCGTTTAATAAGGATCTTATCATTCTATATGATATTTCTCTCTTTCTTCTTTGTTTGTTTCAAGATCAAGGTATCATCGTATAAAGAACGTATAGTCAAGGAACAGATAAAATATTGTGGTATATCCAGATTCTAGGCACGCAGAAAAAAATCAAGTGCTATTAAGAACCTTCGCTTCCAATTTGCACTCGGATAAAATGCAATTAGCCTGTTTAAAATCGTTTTGTTCAGGCACACTTATCGAGGTTCTGTTATCAAATCTCGGTACAATATAGAGTTTATTGCTAAAACTGTAAATGTTATGATTGTTATCGGCGTTTAAATTAGATTTTCCATTGAAAGTCTGATCCCGCGCGATAATTTATCAAAGGCAATAGCATTAATTAGTTTTAACCACGTTGTGTTTCGCATCAGAAAAACTTTTTTTATGCCATAGATGCAGGGCCGGATTAACCCTATCGGGGCCCCTAGGCAATGCAATTAGACAAACTGGGCCCCGCGGTTTTACCCGCGCTGTGATTTTCTAATGTTCCTCTCAACTTCCTTATTTTTTTCTTTCTTAAGAACCTTCTTCTGACAATAATTAACAAAAAAAGAATTAGCGTAATTGTTGCATCCATTCACGCGTGATGCTATGACCAAAGGAAATACCTAGAGGTTTGTAGATTATGAAAATATAGAGCAATTTAAGAAACTAATTTGATTGTTTTTGTTATTTTCGTCGTATTAGTTTCTAAGTAAAAGCAATAAAAAAATATAACTTTCAACTTTTTCACCAACCAAGCATCTCGTCGAGTTTTGAAAAGAAGAAGGTATAATATTGAGGAAGTATACAAATTCTCAAAAAAAATTGTTAGTTGAATCGTTTTTTTTTTTTGGTGCGTGGCCCGCATCCACTAGGCCCCCGTGGGCCCCTAGTCGGTGCGGGGCCCATAGGCAGTTGCCTAATCCGCCTTATGGATAATCCGGCCCTGCATAGATGACAGACAAGCAAACGGGGCGCCTGATGGTAAGTGATTACTGTCGCCTATGGATACTAACTAACGCTAACACAGGGTTATTTTATAATAGTACTAACTGCGCCCTGCGGTTTCGCCTGCATTTCGGAGATAAAAAAGTCTAATGTTAACCCGGGGTATAAGCTACCTTATACCAAATGTTATTCAAATCCGTTCATCTGTTTTTGCGTGATTGAGCAACGAAGACAAACATCCAAACTTTGACATTTATATTTCTCTGATTAGTAGGATTATACGAGTAGGTATGTATGATTGTATATGTATGTTCCTATGGTGACCTTCTACCGCCTAAATGACTGAATCGATTTTAAATTGCCAGATGGCGTTACATACATTTGTCTTTCTTTACGTGATACACATACGTTTCGTACATTTCGTCTTTACGTTGGAAGTGAGTTCGTTTGTTTATTTATTACGCTTTTATACTTAACCGATCACCATGAAATTGTACATGCACGTTATCAAGGGTACAGAAAAGGACACAGGCTACTTTTCATTATCATCACCGTTTGGAATAACCACGCGGGTGAAACCGCGTGGCATAGCTAGGTATAGGCTATATTTCACAGCCCCGGTTAAGATTTTTTACTAGCATCTTATACCTCTTATTGGTAACCATCATTATGCCCAAAGACTTTGGTTTCATGACTTCAAAGTTCCATTTTATGCCCTCGAATCACAGGCCTACTTACCACTGAACCACATAATGAACATCATCTTCTTGGTGATCTTGTGCTCGCGGAACTTGTTGCAGAGCAGCGCCAGCGGGAATATGTTGGCGGCGCGGCCCGCCAGGCACAGCACGATACTCCACACCACCAGCGCTGGCTCCACGCGGTGCCGGAAACTGAGGGGAAACGATTGTTCTGATACAACTACAACAAACTCTGACCACAGAGCCAACCATTCGGCCTATACTATCATCATCTATGCATCCTTTAATCGTCCCACTGCTGGGATGATAAAGTAAAGAGTGGGCTCTTTTTCCGCAACTAGGCCGGTAATCGGCCCTTTTTGCGTGAACTACATATGCAGGTTTCCTCACGATGTTTTCCTTCACCGAAAAGCCAGCGGTATGTAAATTCGTACATAAGTCCTAAAGAACTCATTGGTACGAGTCGGGGTTTGAACCCGCCACCTCAAGAATGCGAAGCGGCGGTTCTCCCACTGAGCTACCACGGCTCTTCCACTGCTGGGATACAGGTCTACCCTCAAAGGGCGATTAAGTGATTAGGCCGTATTCCACCACGCTGGCCAAGTGCGGATTGCTGGAATTCACATACGCCAATGATTTTTTTCTCCGGAAGTAAGTTTTCCTTCACCGAAAGGCCAGTGGTATGTAAATTCGTACATAAGTCCCAAGTCCCAAAGAACTCATTGGTACGAGTCAGGGTTTGAACCCGCCACATTCAGAATGCGAAGCGGCTGTTCTTCCACTGAGCTACTACGGTTTTACAAACATATAGCTTTACATAGTAAAGTAATGGAATACACATACTTGAATTCTTAATTTCAGACACCTATTGCTACAAGAGGTAAGAGGTAGTTTATAAAGTTGGGCCAGGACTGAGACTTGGCGCAAATAGATCTCCGACGGGTAGCAGATATACAGGGATAGTTGTTCCATACATTTTGTAGAATGTCATTGACATTTTTTATGTAATGGCTTTTTTTCGTAATTTCAAGATTTGTCAAAAATTTTCCATAATGATGAGTATTAAGAGCCTTTTTGTCGGCTTAGCATACCCTTTCCTTATAACCCTTATTATTACTGTGTACCTTGTGTAGGTACCTCAGGGCTGTAGTTCTTAGTCTCTGAATGAAAGTACCGTGACATACCGACATAGCGAAATTGTAACCTTGGCTGAATTCAACCCAATTACTTTTATAAAGCACCATTTTAAGTTGAGCCCTCCGCCGATCGCCGATTCTAAGCGAAGCGGGTTCAACCGCCGGTCAGCAGTTAAACTAGTTATTTCATCATTGCAATGATTTTACATGCAGTTGGGTTTTTGTTTTATTTTTAAATTATTTACAAATAATTGCTGAGCCAATCTTTGATTACATTGAGCAAGGTAGCAATGTGCATCAACATAACAGAGATATGAAATCTTTTATCCTAATAATATGCAAGAAAAGTAAAAAATGTGCTTACCTAAATATAGCGAGGCCTAAATAGGCAAAAACGCATGTTTCAGCTATAAAAGCCAGCGTCCTCATGGTCTGTTGCATGGTGACCTGTGTCACTGTTGATAGGTTGAAGTGGGTGTAATGTGACATCACTATACCACAGAATAATATTGCCATGATTCCTGAAACAAGGTAGATATTGTGTTAAAAAATCTGTACAAGTAACCAAATGAGGGAATAAATGTTGTGGTGATCATACTGTATTTTAAGTAAAGTAGAATTCAGTTACAACAGCAAAGATCACTTTGTGCTAACCAAATTAGAGGGCACTTTATGGAATTAAAACAAGCAATAAGTTTTTATAGCTCAAAACAGCCCATTGCTACTGTGTTTATTTGGTCATGGACAAACAGGTCAACATTGGTTTAATTCATGTTTATTGCATCATGCACTAAAGTAAAGTGGTTTAAGTATATCTTTCTATATTGTGAAACAAATTTCAAAGACACTTTAAGTAAGGGTATAAAATTATCTTGAATGATTTACCTGATAAATGAATTCCTTCAGCAAGTACATATGGGGCATATGTGAATACCAGCATCATTCCAAATTCAAGCGATGGGTTCTTTCTAAGGTCGACATGTTTCAAAAGCAAGGCACTCACAAGTGCAAATAGGACTCCAATACCAGCAGAAGCGAAGAACATCAGCCAGAAACGATTAATAGCTGATAAAATTGCTTCTCCAGTAGACATGACTGGATCAGTTGAGTCCAGCACAGCCGTTGTAAGGACAATGGCTACTGCATCATTCAATATACTCTCTCCAAACACCAACATGTTCAACACTGGGTCTACATCCAGAGCATGGAAGATGGCAACTGTGGCCACCGGGTCTACCGCTGATATCAAAGAGCCAAAAGCAAAAGACTCAACAAAACTCAACTTATAAACAACTTGGGCCAAGCCCAACAAATATATCCCAGCTCCAATAACAAAGGCCGATATTGCTGTTCCCACTATAGCAAATAACAATATTGACACTATATTTTGAAAGAAATTACCTTTGTGAAGATTGTACCCAGATTCAAATATTATGGGTGGCAAAAGGACCAAGAAAAATGCTGTTGGTGAGAATGCTTCTTCTTTTTTCCAATTAGCAATATTTTTGATGGACATTAGGTTAATGATCATCCCAATGAGAGCCCCTAAAAATACAATCACAACACTTTCAGGTAGGTATGAGAACCCTGTTTGTAGCATGAGATGTATCAAAAGTATGCCTAGTGCTAATATACACAGGACGAAAAATATGGACATGGAACTGTTATGTTCATCTTCAGCAGAACTTTTTTCAGGCAATGGAGCGGCATCAGATGGACTGACAGAGGCATTGGGCGCTGCCGACGAGGAGAGGTTCACTTGGGCGACCGCCAGGACCGAGTCCGCCGACTGGCCGATTTCATACACCACCTTTGCGCCTTCCGTTGATTCCGTTGAAGATGCCACAATAGTCGGAACAGTAACACTTGTTTCACTAGAACTAGATATGTTTACTTCATCAGATCTTTTCGGCCTTGACAACAATTTCAGTTCATTTCTATTCTCATTGCTCTCGATTTCTCGTTTCTCATCAATATCAGTAAAAAAATTATAGCTGCTTTGGATATCGGAAGGCGCATTTTTATTAGAATATGCTTCTATAAAATGTAAATCAAATGATAAGCTAATTGCACTCATCATAATCCAATATAGAAATTTTCTATCACACAACATTTTCACTTTATTTGGCCTAAGCCAACGTTTTCATCAATTTTTATAGAAATTCTTCCAGAAAACTCTCTTTACAATTTTACAAAAACTGAATAGAAAACTTGAACGAACGCTATGAAACTGAAAGAAAACTCAATTTCTGTCCTTTCCTTCTGTCATTTTTTCCTGACTGACTGATGGAGTGGAGATGGATGACATGACAGCATAACAGACTTCAACAGACGTTCGTTCATTGTTCGGACCGACACCTTGACAACACGAATTCAGGGTTGCCAAATCAAAAAGTGCAAAACAAAATGTGGAGCAGACGGTATGGTTTTAATGGCTTTAGCATGCCCAGTGACTAAATAAAAAAGGTCCAAAAAATCAAGAATGGATGGGTGTCAAGATTATGTCAAACTCAACTTGATTCAAAAACTTTTCATTCATTTCATTCACTCGCTTGTATTTTTCTCTAGATTGATCAGATTCTTTTCTATTTACGAAATTAATTATTTTATTACAATGGATTCTACTTTACGTGAGCAAGTTATGATAAATCAATTCGTATTAGCAGCAGGTTGTGCTCAAGAACAAGCTAGACAATTATTGCAAGCCGCTCACTGGCAGTTTGAGGTAAATTTCCTAATATATGTAAACAAACAGTAGGTAGAATCATGAAATGGCTGCTACATAATTTTATTTTACAATAGCCTTCAAACTCTATTTACAATGAGTTTGATACGGAGCTAGTATCTAACAATAATAGTAGTTAATAATCAAGTTACAATAAACCCATTTGACAAAGATAAACCGCATAACAAACATGTTTCGTATAAACTATTTTTATTTACCTCGTGCTGATTACGTCCTGCTTATGTACATACCTATAGTTAGTTGTATGTACCTCTAGTGTTGATGTTGACGAAATACGCAATACGCGTTGCGGACATTGCTTTAACATGATGATAACAAATAAATTGATTAATAAGTACCTCTAGGTAGGTCGATATACTAAAATTCACCTTCATGTTAAGTACTAGTTGTTTTGATTCTCATTGTGATGATGGTATTAGTATTAAAATGTTATACTTATCCTAAACTATTTATAGATAACATTATAAAGGTCACTGATACTGCCATTTTTATTCACAATTTTGGATACATATATGTATCCATAAAAAATGTTGATTGTGACTGTGTTATTAAAAGATAGTCTCTAGAATTACTGAACCAATTTATTTTGTCAATTATTTTGCTGAAGATACACTACTCCTGTATGACAGCATTATTGTTCAAAACATGAGTGAGGTGAAAGGCAAAAACTAATCTATACTAATATTATAAAGAGGAAAGATTTGTATTTTTGTATGTTTGTGTGGAATAAACTCAAAAACTACTAGACTGATTTCAAAAATTCTTTCACCATTCGAATGCTACATTATCCCAAAGTAACATAGGCTATATATATATATTTTTTTTTTATCCACAGCGAAGCGTGGCAGGGAACAGCTAGTACATTATAAACCTAACTTCACTTGGCCAACCATATCAACCATAGCAATTTTAAATTGAACTTTTTTATCATTATCAGCAGGTTATTCATCCCACTGCAGGGCATACAGCTCCTCCCAGTTTACCTGGTTTTAAAAAAAATAATGTTCCAATCAACAAATAGTATTTCACTAAATATTTCTACTTTATAATTGCAGACTGCTCTTTCAATATTCTTCCAAGAGGTGACCATACCTAGCGGAGCTAATGGCATTGCAGCACCACACTATCGTCAGGTAAAACTATCTTTCTCAATGAATGAGTGACCGAATAACATACATGTTTCATTGCTCAGAAAAAAAAGTTATTTTGTGATTGAGATTCAGCAAAATGTTGTTTCAACTAACAAGTTCACTCCTCTAAACTCTTATAACGTTTAAGCTAAGCTCACCACTCTCCTTCATTACTTCAGCAATCAGACAATGTAATAAAAACCTGGTTGTAAAATAATTTCAGCAACTAATGACGCCGTGCAACACTCCGGCGACGCCACCAAACTTCCCGGACGCGCTGGCCGCGTTCTCCAGACTGTCGACGACGGGGAGCCCGAGCACGGGCGGGGGCTGCGGCCCTGCGGCTGGCCCGCCGCCCGTCTCGCCGCTCGCCACGCACCCGCCGCCGCAACACCCGCACCAACACAACATATTCCAGGGCTCGCCAAACAATCAAACCAATTATACTCAACTCTCCTGCTCAACCGCGGTAAGATTTACTTAGACATGGAACTTTTTTACTCCGCCAGCCACCACCACCAGCGTAAAACCACGTTTATAAAGAAGTGCCGCGCATTGAGCGGGACTTTGACGCGGACCGCGTCAAATAATATTGCTTTGAACTTTCTCACACATGACATCAAAGAAATAATTTGTATTTTAGGATAAAATGATATTTCGAATATTGGATCCAATTATTATTCAATTACTTCATATAAAGTGGTACATTAATGAAGTGGCTCCCACATTTGTGTTAAGAAAGGTCGGCTGGTACATTAATGATTTTGTTAATTTATGTCCTTCTGCTCTCATGGAGATGTGAACATGGATTTCTCTTACTCATACGATATTTTCGATAAGGTAAATTACAAATACTAAGTTTTGACACAATACATCTTCTATACAATTGTTAAAAAGCTGCACCTAATATAATTTAAGAGAAAAAGTATTCTGTTCTTACTCATACTGTATAAGTATATTTCTTGCCCTTCAAGATTGCTTCCATTGTTTAGTTGTGAAATAGTAACAAACCGACAGACAGAAGACTACATAATCTTGATTATAATATGAGTGTGATGCGCTAAAGTCTGTTTCACATTACAGGTGTGCAGGGAACACATGCCGAGATAAATAAAATGTATTAGTTTAGGGGCATCAATAATTTATTTTTCTAATGGTGCGCAATGTGAGCTGTGGAATTGTGTATGAAATTGTATAAGTAATTACTTTAGGTGAACTCCCCAAACGAGCGTGGCAAGCTGGACTATGTTTGGGGTGGTTGTATGTAGTCAAATCATGTTATAATAAAAATTTGCAAAATATTGTATCTATGTATGTATACAGCAGCGATTTCAGTGCACATGTCTTATTATTTAAAATTGTTTATCATGTGTAATATAAAAAATTGGTAGATATTTTAATTCACAAGTATCAGGTTTACTGAAAAAAAGCTTCTTGCAAGTACGCTATAATATACTTAATATAATTACATTGTGTATTCATAGCTCTTCCTGTATTGTTCCTACAACCCTGCAATATAGCACATAAGGAGTGCTATATTGCTATAATAGAGTGTGAACCAGGGGGGGCGGTGCACAGGAAGCTATGATATATCATAGCGTACTGTGTAGAAGCCTTGAATATAATTGCATGTACATTATACTCGTAACTTATGATTTTGCGAGGGCAACTACTCTTTCTAAATATAATTAGATAGTTGTTATTGTAAGGTGTTTCTAATGTTATTAAAATTGAAATGATTACTTGTCTAGTGATAGTTTTTGGATGTTAATAACTTGTACCGTTAATTCCTAATTGTAAAGCCACTTGAAGAGAATAGTGACACAAAGCGTAGTTGCCTTCAAAAGTAGCTGTATTAAAAATTGTACATCCATCTTTAAATCAATGTTGATATTAAATATTTTTATTTTAGTGTTATTTCCTTCCTGTCTTACTTTTTAAGACAAAAAATTGCTTTTATTGGCATATTAAATAAGAATAATAAATAAAATTGTATTATATCATGCATTTTTAGTGTAGATTGAATTTTATTTAAAATTTTCCATCAAAGATGGCTAGTTTTCTTACATGTATTGGCCGTGTATTATGTAATGCACTTATTAAGATAAAGCATGGTATAATAAACTGTTCTCACTGACGTTTCTAAACTTCCTAATCGAATCTAATAAAGATTGGTCAACTTCTAATCGAATCTTTTCTTGAATGTGGGTAACAACAAGACATAATCAACTAAAATCACAAAAATAATCCATCATAGAATCCGCATCGGTCCGACTGAAAGAAAATAATAAATAAAAGTTTCACACTCATAGCCCCTCACTAGGATACCCTGTGTCGGAGATGCCATGGAATACACACAAGGACAAATAACACCCAGAGCAGATATTTAAATTCATCATTCAAACATCTGCCCCGCCGGGAATCGAACTCGGAACCTCTGGCTTATAAGGTATATAAAGTAGGTATATCCGATACTACCGCTTGAGCCAAACGTTAAAAAAATGTTGAAATGTCGGTTGGTGTAAAGTTGTTGCTTTGTGCAATGACCTAGCCTACGCATACGAGATATTTGTGCGCGGAATCACCTTCCGACCAACAATAAGGTGACGTCTGTTTTTTATTGAGCCCAAAAAAGTCGTGTCATTGGCTGAATCAATAGACCATTCCAATTTTATGAATGAAGAACCTGTGTATGGCGTTTCAACGGACATATCAAAAGCCTTGAGAGTTTGACTGCGGAGTGTCTCGTGTGCGTATGATAAACCCCTAACATCAGGAGAAAACAAAATAAGTAGATTAAAGAATGTAAATTATTTAAATTTTGTTGCAATATGTTAAAGTTATCTAGGTAATCAAATTTAATACTCAAAATGACCTAGTGTTTAAAAGATAAAATATACTTTGCTAAATCGCTAATTTATTGCTAATAATTTTGAATTTAGATTACAATTCAAAACTCTCCTGATCTTTCAAACGAATCTGGCATTTCTTCGACATTCCGAATGCGATCCTGAACGAGATTCGACGACATCTCACTCAACACCGGACTTAGTATATTAGAATGTTTGCTTCTCTTAAATATAATCTGCAATCAAAAACAAACAAGAATAACAAAGAACAGTAGAACCCTAGGGCCAAGGAGCCGGAGTAAACAGTGTCAGGTCAAATTAATGCCTACTTCAATAAGTTAATTCTTACGGAAGAAAGTAAGTTTTACTCGACTTGTATTAGTCTATGATTCTACATCATCGACTTTTCGTCTATGGATGGAGCATTGCAGCCAGTGAATTAAGGGACGTTTTTTGCCTTTTTATTAACTCCACGGGCGACACACCACTTATCACTTTAACTGTTGCTAATAACCACATACGTTTGTGTTTACGCGCCTGACGACGTGTGTAGCCGCATTCGCGTTGCACATTATGAAAACACAAGGTGTGTTTTCAGCAGATAAAGTGTTGACTGCTGAAAACGCATACCTGTTTTCCTTTGTGCAACGCGAATGCGGCTACACACGCCAGGCGCGTATAGCCCACGTTTAAAACTATGCGGTAAAACACAAACGCATATTAAGTGTTAAAGCAGTTTAAGCAGTTGAGGTTGTACTTAGTGGTTTTTGTGCGGTACACCACTCCGGAATACTTCGTTGTCTGGTAAAGAGTGTAAACAGAGTACCTAGACCTACTAAACAGAGTAACTAGTGTACTATATAGTTTAAAAGATATAAGAAATTACTACTAAGTATTTAGAAAAGGGATCATTTTTATTACCTAATGATAAAGAGGTAAAGGATCATATTCTTTCACCAACGAAAAGCTACACTACCTATCTCTGAGCGCTTGAGGCTATATTAAAACCCCATTCACGAAGTTCCGAGCATCAGTTATTACTTACCTTATAAAGTCGTGGTCTGTCATTAACCCATGCCATTAAAACGGACGTTAAAACCACAGTTAGGAGAGTAATATTTATAGGCTTCTCTGAATACACCGGACCAACAATTTACTTCTAAACTATGCATAATTTTTGCAATAAAATATTTACATCATTATAATTCCATGACATGAAATAATATTTTTCAGAGGACCTCAAAGAGAATAAAAACTACAATGTGTAGAACCTTCGTATTGTTTGATTGTGGTGCGCATAGAGTAGTACTGTATTAAGTGGTGCGTTTATCGATCTCTGTGTCTTTGATTACGATGAATACGATCATAGCTTCCCCATACAACTCTATTTAATTAACATCAGACTAACTGTAAAATAGGCTATTTGACTGAACTGTTTTAAATTATTCGTTGGCATATGATTAATACACCACATGTATATTTCTGCGAAATTTGCAGTATTTTTCGTAAAATACTGTGTTAAAATTTAAATTACAATATTCGCGCTAAAAACGCTGTTTCGGTAATGACGGACGACATGTGATTTGCGTTACGTCACAGGCAAGTAAGCAAACTTTATTCTTTGACAAACGTCAAACTTGTACCAAAGTGTACATAAAATCACACAAAGTGTCCATTAGACAATGTTTACTTGCGTGTGACGTCACGCGAGACGTAGCCAATCACAGAGCGTTCTTGTGGCTGAAGAATTTTAAAAAATAATTTGAATTTATTTTGTTTATTTTGAAAAATCTATAAATATTTTTGGATAAAACAGAGATAAATATGTTTTTTTATGTTATTACATAATAGAATGACCACATTTCGTAGCATATTTTTAATAGTGTCAAATAGCCTATTGTAACTTCTAATTAAGTTAATACTTTTATTCAATACTAGCTGTTCCCCCTGCCACGCTTCGCTGTGGATAAAAAAAGAAAAAATAAAATAAAATATAGCCTATGTTACTTTGGGATAATGTAGCATTCGAATGGTGAAAGAATTTTTGAAATCGAATCAGTAGTTTTTGAGTTTATTCCACACAAACATACAAAAATACAAATCTTTCCTCTTTATTATAATATTAGTATAGAATATATTATATTAATATTTTATAGAGACAGAAATAGTATTAATGAAACTAAAGAAATTCGAAAAAAGTTAGTCCGGTGAACAAAATGTTGGTGGCTCCATGGTTTAATCTACGTAAGTTGCAAAACAACGTCGCCACTTTACTCTTCAATTTTGATAATTTTACAAGAAATCATAAAGTTGCTAATAAAAACTATTTTTTTTGTAGGTACCTACACATTAACGCTACCCGAATTCAAAAACTCGCGCTTATGACGCTCTCTATCAGCCCGACGTCTATTTTGATTGCAGAATTTGCAGACTCCAGCTCCAGTTTCCAGACTGATGGAAACTCACGTGCAGCACAAATAACGTACAGAGTCGTATCCCAACAGACGAGTGCCACATCATAGCACACTACATCTGTGTAGTGGTAGGGTTCTTTTGCAGAGCCCGCCTGGGGAAGTACCACACCTCTGCCAGTTATTCCACCGCCAAGCAGTAATGTGCTAACATTATTATGTTCCAGTTGGAAGGGCATTGTTTCCAGTGAAATTTCAGGGCAAATGGGAGATTAAACATCTTATATCTCAGGGTGACGAGCGCAGTGCTGTGCCGCGCTTACCACAATGAACTTTTTTTTTTCTTATTTGTTGTTTCATTTTCTTTCCACCTCATCTAATCTACAAGCTGATAAGTTTTATATCAAGTTTGTCTGCCATTGTAATAAGTGTTAACTAGACAAGCACAAGATCTCCAAAAAAGCTAGTGGTTCTTAATTAGATCGTTGTGAAAGTTTAACTTTGAAGTATTTTTTTTTTAATTTTTCATTTTTTGAGCTCCAGATATTTAGCCCTGATTTGTATTTAACTCTGCCTTGTAAAGCCTTGAGATGTATCAGAGGCCAATCTCAAATAAAAACATCCGGTCTAAAACAGATTTTCCGAAAGTTACGGTACTAGTTAATAGGTTAAATTGCGGTGGAAACGGAAAATCACGAAAAAACAGGTCAGGGATATTTTCTCCAAATGGGTCTCCGAACACACCTATTCAGTTTGTCTAGCCCTCTACCAATCATTCTGTAGAAAATAATGGTGGCATTGAATGTGTCAATAATAATAAATAAACTACTATGTAGTAATAATAATAATACCGGTGGAACTCTAGTTTTTAAGTTTTTTATATTCTATATTGTAAAAAAATGGGGTGAGGGTGAGCATCGCCATACAACGTGGTAATGGGGCCAGCATTTTGGGAACAATTCCCAAAGGCAGCGGCCTTTTAGATTAGTTTAGTTTTATTGGTTAGTTTTTTTAATTTAATTATATTTTAATGTATTTTCTTAATTCAAGTCTCTTTTTGCCTAATAAAAGTTCCCTACTTAAAAAAATTAAAAAGTATGAAAATAAATAAATATTTAATAAACTACATATGGTTGGTAAAGCAAGTTTGGCAAAATGGTCAGGGAAAGTCAGGGTTTTTTTTAGCATGTCCAGTGGACATCTTAGGTGAGCTATTACAAATGATCTACCTACTATAATTTCAAAATAACTGCTTGTCTTTAGGCTTCAAGGAATCCCAGCTCTTATACAGATATAATTAGTAGTAACCAGAGTATGTAGGTAATATATAAGAATTCAGAACAGAAAACTACACATTCTGTATTTATTTTCATACACAATTATATCGACATTAATAGGGGCTATAATATGTATAGATATATTAAACTATGATGCAACCAGTCCATGTCACAATATGAGCAATACATAATATTGCAATGTTTATATTTTTTGATGGAGAAAGATCTCTCCAAAATGGCAACCATTAACTGTGGTTGAACAATGACAAAACAGTTTTATAAAATCACCATTCAAAATCTAATGATTATTTTAATTTTGTACATATTTTTTCTACAATTTATTTAGTTGAAGAAACACATATTAGGTATTACAATTTCATTAAACACAACTATGTTTGATCGTAAGTTTCCATATTGGAGCACAATAATAGTTTCATCTCTAAAATAAAGTTCAACATAAGAATAAACTCTGTAGTTTCTTAAATGTACATCATTTCAGCCATAGAAGACATTTTTTTAGGTATGTGAACTAATGTCTCAAAGTAGCTAGCTAGTTCATCGATGGTGATGTCACACGGCGGGTTCAGGGCTTGTTGTGAGCAGGAGCCAGTCTGGTTGCTTTGTCGTTGTTCTCTACTTTCTTGCGAACAAACAATTTCATTTTTCCACCATTTTGTTTTATCATTACCATCTTTATTTTTCATTTCATTATTTAAACCACTTGATATTTTTAGCTGGTTGCATGTCTTTACAAGAGTGCACAAATTCAGAGAGTCTGTATTTATATTAAGAGTTGGAGAAGCTTCCTGCTCACACTCTTCTATTTCATCAGGTTTGTGAGCCATGCAGGTTTTAAGAAAACACAACACAGGTTTCTTGAGTATTTTGTGTTGTTTCTGTTTGTGAACTCTAGTCTTGATACTTTTCTTAATGGAGTTGCAGCAGCATGAGCTGTTTTGAACAGCGGTTCTTTTAAAGACTGCTCTTTTGCTATGTTTTTCAAACGGATTCTCATTATTTTTGCTTTTGTTAAATTTTATAGGTTCTATTTCCAGTCTCTCCATTTCTTCTCGCAACAATATATCTTCTTTGGCCATTTTAGGTTATTCTAAAACAAACAACAAAAAAATAGATGAGAATTGGCTTGAATAGATGCAAGCAGAGGAAATGCATAATACCACCAAAATATCAAGCTTATCACCGTATAAATCATGGTATTACATTCCTAAACATGTACATAATATAATAACATCCACAACTATCTACAAGCAACTCTACCCGAAAAACATTAATTACTTGACCTTTGACTAGGATTGCTTTGGGTATCATCATCAAAATCGTAGATATTAAATACTGACAGAATAATACAACTCCCTTTAACATAGTAAACACTACTACTACTTTATATAATTACTCTAGCTGAATTAGAACACAATCGACACAGCAAAATCAAGCCTGGTAAACGCATTTTACACTCAAAGGATAGGCTCTTGGAGCACGAACAAAGTACCTGGAAAAATCTATAGGTTTCTATTAATAATACTTACCATTCGACCAGCACGCATTAAAATTGTAATTGGATACTTGTTTTTTGTAGTTTTGTAAATGATTTTACAAAGCGTCTCAATCACAAATTATCGAAACAAAATAATTATTAGAATTCCAGTTTGTTCCACAACATAATATTTTGTTTGCGTCATGCGATATTGCGATATATTTCTTGATATGTCATTGTCATTCAACAGACTCAACATCACAAATAATCGTTCATTCAATAAAACCAGACAACCTGAGCAAACGACCGGCCAATCCGGCCATCTTCATCCAATCCAGTGTCTTTTGTAGACTGTGGCTGTGTAGATTCGCCTTTTTTCTAATGCTCGCGCCACACTATGCTCCTCGTCATGCTCCTCGCGCTGCCGCGATGTTGCCCTGTCTGTCCACACACTGCTCTACTCGCGCGATTAATCGCGCAATTAATCGCTACGCGCCGCACTTGTCTATTCGTCGTTGCTACACAATGGACGTTGAAACTGTGGTGGCAGCGAGTGCGTGTATTTTGTAGTATAGCTAATTATATCTATGTTATGCTACAAAGCAATATACATCGTCGGCGTCGACGTCTAGATATGTAGCAGTTACCGCAATTTTTCTTTGGAGATTTTAACTAATATCTATATTAATTATATATTTTTTTGTAGTAAGCATGTCTTCAATTTAAACAAGAAAAGTTGGATGGAGTTAAATAAAAATTTGAATTCAACTTAATTTTGTTAGGGTAGACTGGGTACGGTAGTGACAATTTTGAATTAACGACCAAAGATTTTTTTTAGTGCCTTTAATTTTTACGAAACTTTTTTTTTACAGTAAAGTAATAATTTATCTACAAATAGATCTACAATTTTAAAAGGAACATAAATTAATGTTTTTTCTTCCGACCATTCTCCGTTGCGCGGCGACGACATGACGAAAACAAAGACGTGCGTCTCGCGTGAGCGCTCGGCACGAACTGCGGACTGCGGCCGCGCGAGTATGTGGACAGTCACTCGCGCTCGTATTGCCGGTCGTACTCGCGGTGTGGCGGGCGAGGACGAGGAGCATGACGAGTGGCATGACGAGTAACGTGGCCACACTACGTCTCTGCCTACTTTCCTCGCTACTTCCCACGCCACTCGTCGAGTGTGTGGCGGGCGCATAAAGATTTTTCATACTGGCAAGACAAATGTAGCGAATTAGCGATGCGGCCAGCCAGACAGAGCTTTGCTAATCCGTGCGAAAGAGACCTTCACTTGACCGCTCACATTTAATTTTGAAAAGTTATTTTGAGCATTTATATTCTGTGTCCCGCAGTTTCATCCGCCTAAACGTGGTTCAGAGTATAAATTATAATAAATAATTAATCCATAATAATGGTAGCCGGTTCAGCCGTTTTTAGTGATTGAGTAACAAACACCCAAACTTTCAATGTAGTGTCTTTAGTTATACACTATAATGCCAAACTGGTGAGGTCTATTGGCGTCTAAGTTAATCAAGGCAAATCAAAACGTGACGCATGATGAATAATTGATTTTGTTAATTTTACAAGACCGGAAATTATGACAAGTCAAATTTTTGTTCGCTCACCATACCTTTTGGCTAGCGGGTTCTAGTCTGGCAGCTTGACGTTGACGATTTCATGCCTTAGCTCAGATGCTGTAGTCATGTAGCATCAGTCATCACGTCTGTAAGCACAGTTAAAGAAATTTTCCCATGTACCTAGATAATTATCGAATGTAATTTTTGGGAGATTGAACTTATTTGGAGGCAATAATAATATATGACACAAATTATGACGTACGGCATGATTTAACTAGTATATTTCGTTACTCCGATTATCATACAATAATAATAGTAGGGCTTTTAAAAAAAGTTTTAGTTCCAAAATGTACAATACATGGCGTGGATTCATTGACCAGCTCAATGAATCCACGCCATGTATGTTAAGTCATATCACTTCTACATGGGCTAAAGGCCCGACGCCTTTCTATCATAAAAAAAATGGTTGTCTGTAAAGTCTGTTTACGGACGATAGTTTAACGTGACAAGTGACAACGTCATATTAAAACATTGATGAAATGATTGCATACTGTTCTCGCTCCGATCGTGACGTCACAATGAGCGTAACGGGACACTTTTTCGTGCGGACACCCGGCGTTCATCGATTTATTCGACGTTGTCACGTCAAAAGTCTGTATAATTATAATATTACGACCATATTTTTTACTCCAAGACTGGGAAAGGATATGGGAAAGACTGGATAAGGTGACCGTACCTAGTCGATTTGACCTATTAAAAAACCACTGACTATATTTTTTTTAATAGATTAAAAAAAATTAAAAATTCAAATTAGAACACCTCATTAAAAACGGTTCACATGAATTATTAGTCGTACATTCCTTGCCATACATTATCGTATCGTCAAGAATTGTGCTGCAATTTATTGACACAGTGTCAAAAAGGGCGAAACGCGACACGGAAATTGGATCAATTCAATTGTAACAGAACAGAATTGGATTGGCCGGCGTAGTGCAGTGTATCTGCTATTGATTTTCTTAATCCGTCAGAGAATGGAGGCAAGCCCTGTGATTATTGCTGCTACAGCACGACATAAAGCATCTGTAAGTCTTAAACATAAAAATATAGCATAAACTTATTCAATAATCTTGATTTTTTACGCTGATTTTTAATTTCAGCTGATATTTCTTCATGGCCTTGGGGACACTGGGTAAGTAAATAAGTATGTTTTGCAGTTTTCTTGAATAGTTTATATTTAGCGTCCCATTAAAAACATTTTATTTTAGCCATGGCTGGGCGAGTACGATTGCTGGAATCAGAGGTTCGCACGTCAAGGTGATATGTCCTACTGCAGCTACGATGCCGGTGACGCTGAACGCTGGGTTCCGGATGCCATCATGGTTTGACCTTAGAACTTTGGATGCCACAGCTCCAGAAGATGAAGAGGGCATACTGAGGGCTACAGACCTAATTCATGGACTCATATCTTCTGAGATCAAAGTAAGTACTTATCCAATATTAGGAGTAAATTCTGTTATGTAGAAGTAATTCAAGATTTAGTTAGTCTCACTATAGGATAAATATATAAATGTGGAATTAAATGAATAAAAACTACAACTGAGATCCACTTGGTAAGGCATGAGCTTGTTTAATATTGTTTGAACTTGGCTTATTAATCAATATTGAATAGAGAACAACCCAAGTGACTCATAAAACAAAAAAATTAAGTGCTGTGTACCCCGAGGAATGATAACATGATGATTAACTCAATTATATTAGATTACACATAATTCAGTCAGAGTTCTCAGCTTTACTTCTCCAGTCAAAGCTGGAGCAAATTCTTAAGTGTAATTAAATATCTCACATGTTTTATTTGTTCAGGCGGGCATTCCTTCCAACAAAATACTGCTGGGTGGGTTCTCTCAAGGAGGTGCGCTGGCACTGCACTCGGCTCTGACATACCCGCAGCCCCTGGCCGGCGTGATATCCCTCTCTTGCTGGCTGCCGAGACATTCCCACTTCCCTAATGATGTCAAAGCTCCTTTAGAGTTGCCTGTAAGTATAAGTCTTAGTGTTTTTCTTGTTATGTTAATATTTTTGTTTTGTTTAACTTATTTTCTAATTTTTGTGTTATATAAATGGTTTATTGTTCACACCACAATTATTAATGTAAAAATAAATTGTGCTTTATTTGTGTATTTTGTATTTGTGGTTAATAATAGTTAAAACTAGTACATACAACAACTGGTGGCTTTATCACTGAAGTACAATCTCTTCCAGGCATTTTTCTTTTTAGATAGATAGATAGATAAACTCTTTATTGTTCACACCATAAATCTATATATATATGTATAAATGAATCTCTATTTCCCTTGGTCAT
The DNA here is from genome assembly GCA_949125135.1 of Alcis repandata. Lineage (NCBI taxonomy): Eukaryota > Metazoa > Arthropoda > Insecta > Lepidoptera > Geometridae > Alcis > Alcis repandata. The sequence goes on from OX421234.1 coordinate 7,125,334, forward strand.
CGCATCACGCGTGAACGGATGGAACAATTTCACCAATTCTTTTTTGTTGTGTTAATTATTGCCAGGAGAAGGTTTAACGAAAGAAAAATTAAGGAAGTTGAGCGGAACGTTAGAAAATTTAAGACTATTCGAATAAAATATTCATAGTTAAGACAGGACACCGTCTGTCGGGTCAGCTAGTTACAAATAAAATAATTATAACCTAAAACTAGTGCAACAACTGGCGGCCTTATCTCTAAGAGCGATCTTTTCCAGGCGTGCAATATTAAAGAAAACTGGATGAACCACAAAAATGATGATGATGAGGATGTTTTTTTTTTATCTCTATCACTCGGACTATAATTTAATGCAACATTTCTTAATAACAATACCAGGATATTCAAATAAACGACAGCGGCGACGACAGTATACGAATTTAGAACACCAGTATAAAAAATCTTAAAAACCATAAAACTAATCACCATAATAAGTAATCACATTCTGTGCGTGACATAGTAAAGCATGGTTAAACACGCGAGCACGCGTTTAAATGGACAAAGCAATGCCACGCGAGTTCATCAGCTTTTCACATATCAGCCACTTCTATTTCTATCAGCTAATTGAAATACAAATTTAACAGGAACAACTAACATAACTTGATGTTATATCTAGTCCTAAGGTTTTTTTTTATTCTATTACTAGCTGAACCCGGCGGTTACACCTGCTGTTTTTTTAAACCTTCCCTGAACTTCCACAAATATTTCAAGATCAAAATTAGCGAAATCAGTCCAACCATTCTCGAGTTTTAGCCAGACAAACGAACAGCGATTCATTTTTCAAGTCCATGCCAGCCCATCGTAACTTAACACGCAATACAATTCACTAACTAATTAATTCACAACAAAACATATCTTTTAACAAATTTGGTAGATTAGTTGCGCTAGACTAACTGAACTAAATTAACTAACTTAACACCTGGAGAAAAAAAAATCACCAGGCCGTAAATCAATCCAGCCCCTTTGGAGTTAGGGTCAGACAATAACTTGTGGATTGTACCCACATTGGACTGACTCACTTTGAGTTTTGTAAGTCCTAATGTTGATGTTATAACTTACTCGAGGAACTTACTAAATCAGGAATCACACTAAACTACACAGTACCCCCGCTAAAACAATTGCTGTCTACAGTTTTCACATATTTAAAACTAAATAATTTACGTAAAATATGGGATCAGAATCGTCTTGATCTTGGGAAAGTTCCCTAGGTATGTATATTGTCTAACCAAACAGCCAAACACATTGTACATAATTATACTTATTATCATGCAAGCTGAAATTAAAATTATTTGAAAATTATAATTTTATACATACGAGTACATAATTAATTTCGTTAATGAAAACGAATTACATATTTATGATAAAAGATAATTTATTTCCAAAAGTCAAAGCAAAGGTTAAGTATTTAAGTCCACGAAATTTAAATTTTATTTTAAACAAAAAATATTTCGAACTCTGGAATAAAAACTTTTTGAGTTATTTATACAAACTGCAAATATTCACCCTAGAGAATTAGTAACTTAACATATAACGTTAACAACTAACATTGATATTTCTATTTATCTACACTAAAAAGGTTGTTTTTTATCAATTTTTTTACATCTAAATATGGTGATTTTCTTGTGACACAACTTATACTTTGACTAAGGTCAATTAGGCTTTGTTAGAAGAATTTGGGGAGGTGTCTATGGAACCTATCAACCTATATATCCGTATCTCGACACGCTCTTGACTTCCAATCTACAATAATTTAAATCTTGAAGTTAGGAACTATTAAGAGTGCGAGTGGCAGTGCGAAAAGCACGCTGTTTAGAGGCTTAAATATATCTAAAATATTCATACAATATTTTTACATTGCTAGTTAAATTCTTGAAAAACAACTCATTCGATTTTAATAAAATAATAAACTTTACACACTCGTAGCTTCCCACTAGGATACCCTGTGTCGGGGATGCCATCGAACACACAAAAACAAGGTCTAACACCCAGACCCAAAGCAGATATTTAAATTCATCATTCAAACATCTGACCAGACGGGAATCGAACCTGGGACCTCACATTACCTAATAAACTATCTGCATATTCAAATTTGTCATACCGGATCTGTTGGAACTTGCAATATACCTACTCAATGAAATAAAATTGATTTTGCTGTCTCACTGCATTCAGTGACGTATATGCAAATTTGAATACTATGTCGTACCAAGTTTATTTAAAATTGGACAAGTACTTCCCGAAAATTTTAAATTTGTTCATTTTGTATGGTAATGAAAATTCCGTGCCATAAGGTCGCCGGCTAGCCCTTGTTCTTATACCATGTTGCCAATTCGGTGCATTAAAAAAATTGAAACAATTCTTTATAAAAAAAAATAAAAAAAAAATTGCAAAACCGTCTGTCTATATTTGACGGAGTTATGCACGAACATACATAAATAAAAAAATAAAATACGAACATCCGAATTGAGAACCTCCTCCTTTTTGGAAGTCGGTTAAAAATAATACATGATGATTTTGAAATAAAGGCAAATTCTCTGAGAAAACTACAGGACTTTCTATGGTTATAATTGGCGTTCCTTTACAAAATACAAAATGTGTGCAACAAATCATACCCAATGCCAGCCGAGCCCTACGCGGACGCCTGGGCTCGTACTATGAGCTCCTAGCGCGGGCTTGAACTGAATCACGTTGGCTTTTGTCGCCCTTTTTGTCTAGCTAATAGAGACGAAAGCGGCGATACAGTTTAGAGTCGCGCTAAGAGGTCACGGTACGTACTCTGATATGATCCGTTGCATAATTTCACACATTTTGCAATTGTACACTCGGGTGCGCTTCGGTCGCCAGTCGGTCGGATTTTGCTAGTGCAAAGACAAAAAGGTGGCATTGTGATTTCATTACAATGCAAATTACAGTACATCTATATATATAAAAATGAAACCCGTTTTCCTTGGTCACGGCCTCACGCGTGAATGGCTGGACCGATTTCACTAATTCTTTTTTTGTTGTATTTGTTATTATTAGGAGAAGGTTCTTACGGAAAAAAATATTAAGAAAATCTCTCAGAAATATTGAAAAACCCTAAAAACAGCCCTTTTATTTTTCCCATACAAACGTTTTCTAACTAAAACGAGCTTTATTGCTATTGTATAAAGTTCATATTGAATTGCAAGCACTCACTGTTGTTTAAGCAATGTAGGTATATTCCTAACGTCCAAGAGTCAATTTGCACTTTATTACCTCTGTACAAAGTTCAAATTCAATCATATCTATCAAAACAGTGTGCGTTTTATACTGATAATTTTTACTATAAATTTACAAGTTAGCATCAACAAACTACGGTTGCTATAGTTACGCAATAGCATGAGAATAGAGGTTATAACAAAGAGCTCCTATAATTATTCTCAACACCTTTGGTCACGCCATCACGCGTGAACGACTGGACCGATTTCAATTTACTCTACGTTTATCCCAAAGTCTACACGTGCGAATTAGCATCAACATACTACGGTTGCTATAGTTACGCAATGGCTTTTGACAGGACAACGTCTGTCGAGTCAGCTAGTTTTGTAATAAAAATGAACTTTTTGCTCCATTGTCTGTAGTTTGTGGCATATTTATCTATTAAACATATTTTATTTTTTTTAACATATTTTATTTGTCGGCCTGTTTGGCTCAGCGGTAGTGTATCCGCCTTATAAGCCAGAGGTCAGCCCCGGATCTACAAATTTTTTTAGGCGGGGCAAAAACTGAAAAATGCCGCCCCCCCCCCCCCCACTTATATTTATTTTTACCTGTATCATCTATATCAGGGGTCGGCAACCTTTTGGCAGACGCGGGCCGCATAGTGACAATTTGAAATAGTGGCGGGCCGCACTTGTTCAAAATAATCAAACATAACCGTGTTTTTTTTTCAATGAACCAAATAATTCAATTTTGGAGAGCTTTGTGAATCAAGCACAGTTGCTCAACACAGTGCTTGATTAAGTAAGTTTAAATCTCGTAGTAGTTTTTATCAACCGGCATTTGGATGTTATACGCATCAAGTTTAAAAGCACAAATAAATAAAAAAAATCGCGAGCGCAGCGAGCGCGAAATTTTTCGACATTGTTCATTAATTCAAAACATAGAATTTTTACGAATTAAACGTTTAACGGAAATCAAGCACCATGAATACGCGAGCGCAGCGAGAGCGCAGCGCGAAAATTTGAGATATTTTTGATCAATTTACGATAGATTTTTACGCGTCAGGCTATTTACAACGAAAATTACACAACACTCGCGTCGCGTCGGGTACAAAACTTGTAATATTTTCAATCAATTCAAAAATAATTGTGGCCTTTATAAAATAAATAGTAATGCGCGAACGAAGAGACGCAGAGATTTGAAGATCTTTTGTTTTTAGAACGGGCTATTACGTAACGGAGTGTATTTAATAGATAACAGAAATCAAGAATACGCGAGCGCAGCGAGCGCGAAATTTTGAGTTATATTCTGTCATTTTGAAAATAAAATTCACGCGCGTCACACAAAACACTAAATAATAACGATGTGGAAATTTTTGAGACGTATTTTTAGCAATTTAGGATATGCATATTTATTTTACGAGAGCCTGTTTCCAAACGAAATTGCACTCAAAAATGCGTAAACAGAGCGGAAATAATGCATCTATCGCTGTTCTTTCTGTATTAAGCTTATTTATTCAAATAAAACCGTTTTTATTTGACAAATCAATTAACTCCGTTTTGGGTAGCTTTGTGTATTAAGTTTTGATATAAAAATTGATAAATAAAAAATGTTTTTGCATAAATTTGCTCTGCCTGCAAACAGTGCTCGATTAATAAGCGGAAACTACAAAAAGCCTTTAGTATTATGTTGTACGCAGCAAGTCTAAAAGCACAAAATAATCATAATAAGAAATGTTTAGGCATTTCAATAATCAATAATCGATCTGTTTCTGAATTATTCAGAAACAGATCGATCATATTTGACAAACTATGCACAACGGAAATTAAATATCAAGAAAACGCAAGTGCAGCGAGCGCAAAAAAGTGAGACGTTTTTCAGAAATTTAGGACAGGCTGTACAAAGGAAACTACCCACTATTCGTGTTGGTTGAAAACTTTTGATTTCAACCAACACGAATAGATTGAAGATTTTTTCGGTCAATTCCAAAACAGTTAGCATCTACTTACCGAAAAGAAAAACAAGACGAGAGTAGCTAGCGTAATGATTTTGATTTGGTTGTTATTAAATTAAATACAGGCTATTTAAGGCCAGGCTATTTTTTTTTTATTTATTTTAGGCTTTTGTCGGCCTGTTTGGCTCAGCGGTAGTGTATCCGCCTTATAAGCCAGAGGTCCCGGGTTCGATGTTTGAATGATGAATTTAAATATCTGTTCGGGTCTGGGTGCTAGTTGTCCTTGTCTTTGTGTGTGTTCCATGGCATCCCCGACACAGGATTTATTCCTAGTGGGGAGCTATGAGTGTGAAACGTTTACGTTTTTTACGTTTACGTTTAATTACGGCGTGTGTGTAATGATTATAATTAATCAAAAATATGCGAGCGCAGCGAGCGCGTTTGTTTTGGCGTCTATGTCCTAGACCTTCAGTTTTTATTCAAACGGTAACTTGATACAAAACAAGTATTTTCTTTCCTGACAAACAACACACATGTTCATAATAAAACACTGTCGTGGAGAGAGATCAACGAGGGAGTTTTCGAATATCATCCCTTTCGCACGCACGGTAACCAGACGCGTGCTGCCGCGATTTGCGATTCCTGCGGGCGAGCGGGCGCGTATTTTGACTATGCCCTACGCGCCTCGCGAATAATAAATGTTCGTACAGCACGTCTTACTCCGCGCTCTGGGTATCGGTCGAGTTGATATGGTCATGACTGTACTTGTACTATTATTTATTCCGTGGTCAAAGTTTAGTAAATGATGAGTTGTCTAATTCGTCTGTAAAGTATGAATTTGGCGCCCCCCTAAGCTTGACGCCCAGGGCATGGGCCCCGGCTCGCCCCCCCCTAGATCCGGGGCTGCCAGAGGTCCCGGGTTCGATTCCCGGGCAGATGTTTGAATGATGAATTTAAATATCTGTTCTGGGTCTGGGTGTTAGTTGTCCTTGTCTTTGTGTGTGTTCCATGGCATCTCCGACACAGGATTTATTCCTAGTGGGGAGCTATGAGTGTGACACGTTTACGTGATTAGAATTGATGCGTTAATTCTATAGGTAGTTAAAGTTTTTTCGAGTTATGTGCCTGTAAATCATCCGGTATGCTACTGACTAGCAAATGTCATGTATAACTAGGAAGCGGAGTACTGTTACTTAACACATAATAGTCAAGCCACTTCCATTATGTATTACATGAATATATTACCGTGTGTGTGTCCTGTATGTGCGTCTGTCTACTTTATATTTTCGTAAGGTTAATGAAATAGTTTAATATTGTATGCAAATACATAAATTATACAAACAAATTTATCGGTGTTTGTACTGTTACATCGGCATATTTGAGGATACAATTATAATTTATGCTTACTTTACACGGTTACGAAATAACATCGAGGAAAATTTGATTTATTCACTAATTAATATTGTTTATTCATAGTAATGATCCTGATAAACTTTGTCAGGCAAAACGCAGATAACATAATAATGTAAGTCATAATGAGTGGCGGTATGTTGATTTCAGATCTTCCAAGCGCACGGTGACTGCGACCCCGTCGTCCCATTCAAGTGGGGTCAGATGACGGCTTCCTTCCTCAAAACATTCATGAAGAACATTGAATTCAACACGTACCGCGGTCTGACGCACAGCTCCTCAGATGCCCAACTCAAAGACGTTAAACTTTTCATTGAGAAAATCATTCCAGCCACTGACTAAGTATTCTAAGAGCAATATCCAAAAGTACATAATTACTCCATTATCGTAATATATTTTTATCAGAGCTAATTTTATTGATATGGCGGTACGAACTCCATTGTAGGTTTTAAGTAGTAGGGGAGCTGGTGAGCTATTTTCTTATGTATTTATAGTTCAATCAAATTTTCGCGTAATCAGTTACAGTTCAAGTATTTAATGTTTTTGAGTGTTCTATTAATGTAATTAATGTTAGGTACAAAACATAGCTGTTCTCTAAGTGAAATCACTTTGAAAATGGAGTTCTCGTCTTTTAGTAGGTAAATGCAACATGTCATGTTGACCATGAAATTAGTCTATTGTAGGTACCTAAGGACGTGATTTTATTGTATCCCTTTTTATTAAATTTACTTACATAGCCCATTAATTTTTATTTTACAAAATTGTATCCTTAAGTTCAATCATATTTTTGTTGGAATACTGTGGATTTAATGGTGAATATAACTGTACAATGAAATACAATCTGTAGTTAAAATGCAATACATTGAAATCATTGTGTTTGTTTTTATTAAACTTCGGCTACATTAGCGGGCGAAGATTCGTATCGTGTTGGCGCGACAAAAACATCGTGTTCGGACTTAGGCGATGTTCTTGTCTACATTAAGGCGGGCGAAGATTCGTGTTGAGTTGACGCGATGCATCGTGCCGGATTGTGTTGTGAATTGACACTGAATTGACGTAGGTGTAGCCACCCAAGCGAATATTGTCGCGACAAATCCCTTTGATCCGTGCCAGTTTACCGACAGCTCCCCGAACTACATCGTCTTCGCCCGAACACTACGCGATGACACGATGTACCCGGCCACATTCATCGCGTTAACACGAATATTCGCTGTAGCCCGCTAATGTAGCCCCAGCATTAGTGAAGTTTAAAAGGCTGAATGAGCTTCATCTCAGCTCAGTACTCTATTTTTGCTGTAAATTTTTACATGGAAATTCGAATTCTGAAACATAAATTACATTCTGAAAATTAGTATAGCTTTTGAATCCGTGTTTTGTGATGAGCTAGGTTCCCGACACCCGTTATTAACAATACTCAAGCACTTGATACAAAAATGATCAGTATAAGAATGCCACTTAAAAAGGTGGAATGGCTTAACGACTCTAGCGGAGACAAGACTTTTTATGACAACGACTATAGTCGTCACAAAATAAGCCCGTTTGGACGTTTGTCTTTGCGACGTAACTAGTGATGTCACCATACGACTCTGTATTCGATACTCACGATAAATCAATTCAAGTTTGTATGAGTATTTGATCGATTTGATTTTGTATTGTAAAGTACATTGGATTAAGGTTACGATTCAAAAATTTAACTTAAAACTTGAATATTATAGGTATATTGAAATGGTGCGAGAGGTCAATTTGTCTTTAATTTAATATTATTAGTTACAATAACATTCATTCATTAAGAAAAAAACGAAAGTGATTGAATCTTCATTCAATAATTTTCTTTGGATGATGAGCCAAAATCGTCAGTTGAGCTATCGTCAATTCAATAATTAATTGGTTACAAGTTACAACACTAATATTTGAAAAAAGAAGACAGAACGTTACTGTTTTTGAGAGTTTCGTTATAATTTGACATTACATGCTACCATAAAGTATGCGCTTTTCGCGCATACTAATTATTTACTTACTAATTATTTTGTGACGACTGTAGAGTAGATTTTTTTTGCGTAATGGGCACCCTAGAGCTGTTAAAACTTGCCTGGCTAAATGGTCGAATTCACAATGTTCAAATTAAAAAATTATATCATCATCATCAGGTGCCATCTTCATGTTGAAGTTTGGAGGTCAGTAGGTTAAACTAATAAAAAAAAAAAAAAAAAAATTATAGAGTAAATAATTTTAAATGTCACTGTCATTTTATTTTCTTTTTCCAGTTTTCGCACTGTTGAGCAGGGTTGCCAAGTTGGGGATTTTCTCGCGATTTTGGGGAAATGACATCGTTAGGGAAATTAAATTTTGGGGGTTTTTTGACGTGACAACGTCTATTATATCGATGAACGCCGGGTGCATGCATGAAAAAATGTCCCGTTATGCTCATTGTAACGTTGTCACTGTTGGTTAGTATGCAATCATATCATCAATGTTTTGTCATAACGTTGTCACGTTAAAATATCGTCCGTAAACCGACTTTACAACAACCAATTTTTTTAAAGGTGTTTTCTCAATTATGCGTACGGTACTCTGGACGCAATTTTTGTCTATTTATCAATATAGAAACAGTATCTGTTTTCTATTCTATCTATGCATCGAAACACCTGCCAACTGCAAAAAGCGCGTGTGAAAAATCAGTATGTTTGTTTTTGAGTCGATTTTTTGTTCAGAGAGATTTTGGGGGTTTTTTCTTCAAAATAGTATCCTTTGGGGAAAAAACCGAAATGGGGAAAAACTTTTAAAATTTGACCTGGCAACGGTGCTGTTGGCTGTTGAGTGTTAGTTCTGAGATCTGAGGTTGTTATTTTGTAATACATGTTTTGCCAGTGTATTAATTGTTGTTTTTGCTGTAAAGAAATCATCAATTATGAATGGTTTATGTGAGCCACCAACGAATAAAAAGCGTCGTTTAAGTCATGAATCTACTTCAAGTAAGTTTACCATAGTGTCTGTGCATTACTAAAGCCTACAATATGATCACCACTTCACCAGAAAAAATTACGATTGCTTGTCGAGGTTAACTCATATTTAATCCTTTAATAGAATAAATAAAATGGGTACTCAACATTCTTCCCTTGTCATTTACAGATCCGGTGATTAAAGATATGAAGAAAGATAGAACCAAGACCAAGCAGGTAAAACTTAAACAATTACCAAAATTTCGATTAAAATCAACAGGAGAGTCTGCATCGTTGTCCACATCTGAAAATGAGAAGATACCATTGATGCTTACAGATGTGCAGCACTTACTGCTTCACTCACTTTTAGGAAACTTGAATTTGACTCAGTCTCCACGCTGGTACACCATCGATAAATGTCATAAAGTCAGCCAAACCACATGCCTTATATTAGAAGGACTGTCCATTAAACATTGGAAAAAATATTCAAAAGAATTTGCTTCTACAAAAAACATCTTCAAGGATGTAGTGGAAGTTCTAACTCCATCTGTTTATAATGGATCATTGATTCAAGAGCTTGCATTAGTGCCGTTATCTGAGGTACAAAAAGAGGATATCATTCAAAAATATGGAAGCCTCAATTTAGCTCTGGAAGCAAGAAAAGACTTGATGGTGATGATGAGGGCTGTATTTCCAATTGGAAATGAAGGTGAAGAAACAGAAAAATGCGCAGATAAAGATAATTTTCCTAGAACTCAGCTGATATGTTCCGCTTGGCAATTAGTTGAAGAGGGTTACCCTGTACCACTCAAAGGGAAGTTAAAAGATGCCTATTCTGATTATGTGTTGTCAAAAGATGAATATCAGCCAGTGACAGACAAATCACCATTAGTGGCTCTGGATTGTGAAATGTGTTTAACAAATGCTGGATCTGAGCTGACTAGAGTCTCTGTAGTCAATGAACAACATGTAGTTGTGTATGAATCATTCGTAAAACCATACAATGAAGTCACAGATTATTTAACCAGATACTCAGGAATCACAAAAGGTATACTAGAGAATATAACAAAAAGGCTCGATGATGTCCAGAAAGACCTGAAGAAGCTGCTGCCCCCTGATGCAATATTAGTTGGCCAATCTTTGAACGCAGATCTACATGCTCTAAAAATGATGCATCCATATATTATAGACACCAGCATTATATTTAATATCACAGGTGAAAGAAATCGCAAGCCCAAACTCAAAACTCTAGCTAGAGAGTATTTGAACCAAGACATACAATCAAGTAAAAATGGACATTGCTCTATTGAGGATGCCCGCACAGCATTACAACTGGTGCAGCTAAAACTGAGCAAGTCCATTGAATATGGAGATGCAGTCCATACTAATAGGGAGAAATACAGAAAAAATGCCAGCAAAATGGTAACCACTAAGGAGTATGTTCTGCCCATATTCAACAACATGATAGAAAAAAAGAAAAGTTCTTTAGTAGTGGGCTGTGATGACATCACCGGTGACTACTATTCTTATTTGGTGCAAGCTAAAGAAAGTCTATCAGCACAATTTAAGAAAGGGAATCCAAAGAAAGTCAAGCTAAAAACTGTTGATGATGCTGAAGAAGTGATCTCTACTGTCACGGAAGCTGTAAAAGAGTTCAATTTTACTATGGCACACTTGAAATTTGAAATGAAAGATGATGATGAACAAGATAAAGTAAAAGCTATTGACAAGTGGATCAACACCATTCAGGAGAGTCTTCCACAGTCCTCATTATTCGTTGTTCTGTTAGGAGGCACTGCAACTGACAATGGTTTAGCAATGATTAATTTGTAGGTAGATATGTATTGTAGATTATATTTGTATGTTATTATTATAGTTAACTATAAACTATGCTATGAACATCTTAAAATGTTTCTGTAGGTGGATATTAAAAATTTCTTCTATTTTTGTAAATTTTTGGCATAATTATTGTTTTAAAATAACAACTGCTCGTCATAGTTGCACTGGCGTTTCTACAGGGGCACAAGCTCTGTAATACAGGGTATAAACTATCTCCATTACAAATTTCACTTAAATTGGTTATTTCATTTCAGTGTGAAGTAGTAACGAACAAACATACATACACACTAACTTTTGCATGTATAACATTAGTGTAATTAGATAAAAAAAAGTATTTTCTTGTAAAATAGTATGTAAAGAAAAAAATTAAATTCACAAAAAAATTTATTCACAATATATATCTACTTAGAAGTAAAGGAAGGAATTAAAAAATATATTTTGGTCTGAGAATCATTTTGGGAGCGCGATCTGGTAAATTTGTCCGGTGACGGGGTCGACCGCCAGCGAGGGCGGCAGCTCGGCCGCGATGTCTGCGAGCGCCTCCCATCGCGTCGCGCGACTGCTCTGCGACTGGCTCGGACTGGCCTCTTCAGTTTCTTCTTCACCTTCCTCTCTGTAACAAGCAGAAGAAACATTTGTCATTTGAAACATTTTTGACAGAGTTTAGGTGAACATTTGGGGGTAGGACTATTTTGCAGAATCCGTCTGGGGCTGGAGTCTGTTTTAATTTTATGTTTTATAGTTTAATGCATACATAATTACATACGCTTTAACAAATTTTTATGCGCAACGTGCATACTAATTGTGCGTGCGTGGCTGCCGATCCGAATCTCGAAATCCATGAGTCCTATCAACATGCATCCAAAAGCAATACTGTAGAGAATGTTATAGAAAACATACTTGTCTTGAACAGTTTCCTAGTAGCTTGAACTGCTTTTGAGAAAATCGGGAAAAACCCGTTTTGGTGACCTACCCGGAGTAAAATTTTTTGCACGTTTCGGATTGATGAGGACTTTAGATTTCATTTATAATGGTGTTTTAAATAATCCTACCAATTTTCAGCTGGGTGGGAATTAACGTAAGGTCACATCTATTTTTTGGTCTAATTTGACCCCACTATTATTGTATGTCATTCTTGAACTGTTGGAGTTCTAAATAATTCTAGATAGCACTGCACTGTAATGCAAGCGTGACGCTTTCCATCAGGCACAACTTACTCGTCTCGCCACTCAAGTTTTATAAAAACCAACAAATTATTCACCAGGATTTAGTCTAGATCTAGGTAATTAAAAAAATAAAAAAGTTATTACGCGTTGTCGAGGGTTCTTCAAAAGACTGGCAAGAAGGTCAGTAATCGGTATAGAGGTAGTATAGAACTACATACTACTCGTATTGTTCCACAATTGCCTTCACCTTTGTACTCGAAATTGATCTTAGTTAAAGGTGAGGGTTGGGCTCGCGGTTCAATAGACTCGCCTTCTTCCGGCGGAATTAAATCTATAGCTGCGATCTAAGCTCGGGTCTTTGTTTAATCTTACTTAGACATAGGTACAAAACTTCAGAACTACTTTTGGAATAATTTAAAAGGTCTTCAAGCTTTCTTTTTTGAATAGGTATAGTATTTGTATAAAGGGTTATAAGGAAAGGGTATGCTAATCTGAAAAGGGGTCGTAGTACTCATCATTATGAACAACTTACCATGATACAAACATACAAAAATACAAATCTTTCCTCTTAATAATATTAGTGTAGTTAAGAAGATTTTTTAATACTTTGGTGATACTCACTTGTTTTTCTGATCTTCGTTTTCAGCATTATCATTAGATTCTTGCTCTGCTTTTGCTACGGCTTCCTTATTATTATTCACCGCGCTCTCAGCCTCTTCATTCGATTCTGTGGGTACATTGTCTTCATCACTTTTAATAAGATTATTCAATTTATGATCCGACCCATTCAAATGATGATTCTTCTCAAAAACTTTGTCCATAAACAATTCTAGTTTCGGTATCTTCACCTCGTCTTGAGTATTTACAGCCTCGGTAACGGCCTCGCTCTCAATCACGTGACCATTCGCAGCGTCTGCAATCATATAAATACCATTATAACAGTGGGTAAACGTATATTTTCTCATTTCTTTGCACAATTTGCATGTGTTTAACATACGAGTAGCAACCTGTTTTACACGATGTAGTTACTTTTTATACGTATCTACGGCATACGTTGGACTTCGCGGACAACGTGTCTCAAGGTTTTTTAAACATGGAACAGCGGTACTTCATATAAATACTTAGAAGGAACCTACTTTACGTAATCTCTTTCATTTTCTTTCGTAGCGAATAAATTCCCAAAGACTAGACGTGAAAAACGTAGGATGAGCAGAAAATTTTACTAAAACAAATGAATTCGCTAAGCGAAAACTCGTTTCTGAACACTTCTTAGTATTGTTGAAAAAAAGGCCTAACGGGAACGGAACTTTGACTTTAAAACCGAAATTGGTTCGTTAGTTTGCATGGATCAAATAAGTACGTAGATACCTACAACATGACATGTCTGAAATCCAAAAGTAAACATTAACGTGTTTGCGGGGGAATAGAAGCCTAGAGTAACGGACGGTTATCAAAAGGCTTAGTTTGGTTAGAATCGGTCACAGTCACAGAGCAAAGGGTCAAGTTGAGAGCAACATTTAAAAAATGCTAAAAAACCGCTCAAGACGCTTAAAAATGCATTGACATAAAAAGTCACTCTTTATCTAATCGAAAACCAGATTATACAGGGCTATACAGAAAGGCTATGCTAAACCACATACCCTTTCTATATAGCCCTGTATTTAATTCTCTTACCCTTTTCAATAGTTAAACTATTCGTTGATTTGTTATTCCTAGCTATCTGTACAGACTGTTGAGTATCACACGAAGGAAGCACTTTTGTTTCATTAGTTCTGTTTTCGTCGTCGATGTCGGCCACATCGACCTCTATCGATGGGTTTTCGTTGGTTTCTTCTTCGAATTGTATACTTTTGTCTGAAAAAATATTCGAATTTTTAACAATGAAAAATGCAATTGTCTTAACTAATGTCTTGGAATTAATTATCGTGTTATAAGAATAGGTTATAAACTTATTAAGAAGTTTTGAGCTCTGGTCTAAGTGCGTGGGTTTGGTACCCTGACTAAGTAAGTGGAACTGAAGTGGCCCAATCCGCCAAACTGAATTGGTTGGTACTTAACAGAATAGATAAAAGGATACCTAGTTCATAGATACATACATACTACTGCCACCAACCATAGGTAGGTATCAATTACACCTTACATTAACCTTCATGCTGTAACTATACCTACCATTGCACCTATATTAATTCAATTAATGCCGAAGTCAGTTCCTGAGGGGTCTCGGGTAATGTATTTATACGTTACCCTTACTTAACAATTTTTCTGACACCGTTCAAACATATTTACCGACTTCTTCAAACGAGCCTTCTCTACCATTGTTTACACTAAGTGACCCGAAAACTTGCGACGCTACTTAAAACATAAACAGACTAAGCTATAGGTATCTACTAACTATAGCCTTTTACTTTTAATTACTCTTTGTGATTATTCCATCATGATAAAATTTGACTAGGAAGTTGACATCAGGACTTATTTTGCAAGAATATGCGGGAAAAGACGCGCAAACACAAACAATCATGGTTTTCTTAATTAGAAAAAAAATTGCAAAAGTTGTCTTGTGCAGGATTTGATATTTATCTCGACTTTTTTATAATTCTGACTATTATGACAGCGCATCTACCTACCAATATTTTCCCGTTTTCAATCCTCAGTATGCTTAATGCTCTAATGCTTACTAATTGTTGCGTTCGTGCTAATTACTCGTAGAATAAAAGTGACATGCACGCGGCGTACCTGCCGTGTTTGCGTTTAGCGGGATCGTGTTTGGAGCACTGCTGGTACAGCCCATGATGCATGGATACGAGGCTAGGCAGCAGCCATGTGGGGAGCCGCGAACTTCGCAGCGAGAGCCGCGAGCGAGCGGCGCTGACCACTCCGGCTGAGTCTCGCAGCACGACTGCTCGCTGGCTGCCGCTGCCCGCTGCCCGAGATCGTATCGTAACTACCTATTATGGAAGGTGGGTGCCCACTAAACTGACCTCGCACCCCCATCGCGTTTTTCCAATTAAGCCGACGTACCACATTCTTTTACTTTGACGCGCAAGTGTTTAGTGAAAGAACTCACTTCCGCTCAATTGGTGTTACGTGCGTCACTGATTTGATAATTCCCGAAAATATTAAACTTGTCTAACAAGGTTTTATACTTTATTTACAATTAGTTAGTATCTACTAACAAATTATTTAACGTTAGCTAAGTGAGTGCGGTGGCGGTTTTCACTTTTTAAATTTCCAGGAAATGTTACCTAGAGTAGGTAACTTTAACTAGTCTACCTCCTAAATATTATCTGAGTCCTGGCACTCGTTCTGTAGCCCTACACAATCACATCTACACAGGCAGGCTCGGATTTTTGGACTCAGGTCTTTGGCCCTTAGCGCTTGATGGGGTTGACCCACGTTACTTGGTTGTAGATCAATTTAACGTTAGTACATTAAACTTTCCCCAGAAAAAAAGTAAAAAGTGAACCACGAGGGAAAAACCGAGCCTGTAGGCACGCTAGCGCCTGCCAGGTTTCTGTAGAAAGGTCAAAAACCAATCACCTAAAAAGCTATCATATTTTAAAATCTAAACAACGAGTATAGCATTATACTTTGTTCAATAGTTTTAATGCGTGACTTAGAGGTGTCCCAAAAACTAACACGTGAACATTCGTTCCCAAAAGCTCGTTGTTAAAGTAGGCCGAAAATAACTTAAAATAAGTAAAAGCTAACAATAAATATGTTTCTTCACAATTAATAATGTCGGCGGTACAACAAAAGCTCTTTGTTCTTAAATACAATTCACGCAATAGGTCGGCTTTCCTCGCAACGTGTATAAATTATGCCTTCCCCGCCCAGCCACCGCGCGCCGCCCAGCCGAGCCGCTCGGACGGCCGGCCGGGGCGGGCGGCGCATACCGCCAGCTGTTTTTACCCGTTTTCATGACCAACCCTCTAGGTCACAGTTTTAAAAATAGTATCTTTTATATTTGATTTGAATAACAAACACATTACAACGTATAATTAGGTGAAGTCGGAATTACCGAGCCGTCGTGTGGCCTCTAGTTTTAATTTATGTGTATTTGTGAGCGTCGTACTGAATCTAATTTATAGCACAACCACATACAGTTTTTACTACAAGCTACTTAATTACATAAGTTTAATCTTAATCGCATTAGCCGACTAATGGTCTCTGGAGCTTTGACATGCGATACAGTGAAGTACTTTGGTGAGACATCTTTTAGTATCCTGGAGTAGGTACCTAACCTACCTACTGTTGGTACTATAGGTACATGTATGTACCATAAAAATAAAGTGCGATTTAAATCACACCAAACCTATTTTAAACACTATGTTGACGGTGCTTGCTTTTCTGAACCCGATAGGTGCGCAAACTACTGCCTAAACTTTTAAATGTCCAAGCACAGTTGAGCTACAGTATGAGTAACTCATGTTCGTAACATGACCAACCCTAACAATTGTAAAACAATTAACATTCAGTACTAGCAGGTACCTAAAAATATACCACCGCAAGTTTACGCCCTTGGAATATTCAAATTAATTATTATAACATTTTTCATGATCATTAAAAATGATAAAATATTTTAACAGAAAGCAAAGTTTTCAAGTATAATTTATAATAAATTAATTTACGATTCGCGTGCGACTTAAATACGCGAGCTGAACCTAGGTGGCTTCCGCTAAATAGTACTTACCTATTGAACGCAAGGTAGGAAATGAAACCTAAACAATAAAGAATAAATAATAATTAAATGTATATTTCTAAACTCGGCCCACTTTCGTGATACTTGAGATAAGGTATCTGGCCAATAACACTCAAATTGGCCAAACAAACGCGACTATTAAACACCGGAAAATTAATTGCGCCCATAAAGTACAGTGTTGAGGCTAGAAATAGTAGTCGAACCCTATAATTAGGGGGTTTACTGAACTCTTTCTACAAAAAACGTTTCCCAATAATAGTTGCGTGTAATATATGGTAATTCCGCATAAAAGTAATGTAGGGTTCAGGCATAGAGTAGTACTGTACTGAACTGTACTGAGGTTCAGATATAATTGGTATAAATTATCAAAAATCTAGTATATTAGTACTCTTGCTGTCGCTATGTACCTACCTACCGGCTAAAGGTCCCTACGAACTGCGCTAGAGCTAAGAAAGAAGTAAAGCAGAATTCTTTGCTAGAGAAGAGAAGCTATTATAGTAAGTAGAGAGTTTTATTTTTTTGCTCAATTAATTACTCGATTTTTTGTGGTTCGCTAAAGTAGGTGTTTGCTTTCGAGCGTTGTAGCTTTAGGCACAGAATACTGCTATAGGTTTGAAGTTCGTTCTAGCTTACGACGAATTCCATTTATGTACTTGTCACTTGATTGAATTACTAGTCTAGTCCGAAAGAAGCCCTAACTAATTCGATATTCCCTTATGGTTGTTTTTTATATGGTGGGAGATTAATTAAACAGGACCCTTTGGCTCCGTTCAGTTTCGATTTGTTCCGTACAACCTCAATATATTGGACTTCGAGATACAAAGATTTTTCTTACTGGTCTGTGAAAACAGTAAGCTTCCGTAAAGCGAACCCTTTCTAAACTTTGTTGATGAAGACATAGAGATGTTTTTACCTGATAGGTTTAAACTAGAACTAAAAAAACAAAAGAGATTGACATTCAAAAGTTTATTTGCATTAAAACACAACTAATTCAGAATTTAGATTGACTGAAAAAAACCATCAGCACCTTAACCCCAGCAGCTATAGTGGGTACACTTAATACAAGTCAAATTTCACAAAATTATAAGCTCTAATGAAGGTGTTCGTACTAAAATGCCGTGTAGGCGCCTACAATTTTCGATTCTTAAACGCTTAGATGTGTATCAGTGAAAATAAACGTAGGCATAGGTAGTGATAGCCGATTCGTAGTATTGTGCGTATTGTAAAAGTTGAAAACGTAGTATATAGTAGGCTAAACGCGGGAACAAGGGCAAGGCCCTGCCTCGGCCACCACCAGGTCTCCGCTGAGAGCTATGGCTTCTATCTCGACGCACGCGTCCTTGGGCAGCTTGCTTACCTGAAATGTGGCGCGGGCGGGACAGTCTTTCGGGAAATCTGCAACAGTTAAAAGGAAACTTAAACGTATGACAATTCAATGCCTAATTATATTTTTATAATAGTGATAGTGGATGTGCAATAGTTAGTGGGCCCAGCGGACTCATCATGATTATTCTTGCAACTTCAATCGCTTTCTATTTCGGATAAGCGCATGAGATATAATCGGCGCCCTCATGTTCATGAACTTTGCATTAGCAATTTTACCGGGACTTCATAGCCCAGTCGATAGCCATAATATATAGGACACTCTCAGGGAAATTGAACTAACAAGAGTCTCATCCATTCCGGTGACATACAAAGCGTTTGCTACCAACTTACATTCAGAATAGACCTGGTTAACCACTTGGAAGTCATTCAAGTTGGTGAGCATGATGGTGGTCTTGATGACGGAGTCGAGCGAGGCGCCGCCCGCCTCCAGGACCTCCTTCAAGTTGTCGAGCACTTTGCGCGTCTCGGCCTCCGCTCCGCCGCACACCAGCTGCGCCTGGTCGTCCATGCCCAGCACCCCAGACACGTACAGCATAGAGTTGTTGGCCAAGATCGCTTGGCTGAAATTTAAAGTACATAGACATATTTATTTGGTTGTCATTGGACTTGGCCTATCCCAGCTTAAAGCTATACATGAGGTTGATTGCACTATTTCAATTGTAGGATAGGGTTTGCTCTATCAATTCGCGTCCATCAAGGTTCGTACACCTAAAAAACCTATCAAACCGGACTCTTGGTAGCCGTTATAAGCTATGGCAGGTTTTAACTGCTAGATATAATTGTGTCACCCTGATTATTCTGTTCTGGATATTTTGCTTAGGTAATTATTTATAAATGTTAAACTTAAAATAACATTCTACTATTTACTGTAGAACATTAAAGTACCATATCTAAGTATTTTTCGACGTGCTAGAGACCCTGTTATTCAGTCTGAAGTCGAGTTTATACCCACCTACATAATTATATTTATCTACTCTTTGTTGCACTGGTCGGTACGGTGCCGTGTGCCGTGCCACGTTATCTTTACGACGTAGAATAATGAAGTTAAAATAGGACAATGAATTGCAAACTTGCAGTACCGTGAAGACTTTGGTAATAAGTACTATGTACCTACGAGTACCTACCAGCCCTAGTGTTATGTACCTAGTATTTAGATACCTATTATGTGTTCAAGGCCTACAGTGGCAGGTATGGATGTCGCTGAACTAGTGCAGCTAAGCGTTAGATCGATTACCTACTTATTAGGCGGCACGCGTAGCGCTTAATTTAAGTACCACCAGGCAATATGTTCAGCTTATCGCGTTGCACATAATTTACGACATTCCCTAATTACATCGTAAAAAAAAATTGTTTTATAGGTATGGCGAATAGAATGTATAAACCCACCTGTAAGGACCGACTGGCTTGTAAATATTTGGTGAAGTGACGATGGTCTTCGTCACTTTGTTGACATTGACTTTGGTTTCAGTTTTCGACGTGGTGTCGAGTTTTGAAATCGTATCGACCTTCGACTTCGCCGGTACTGTGTTTGATTCCATATTGTAATGCTTCGCCGGTAACGACGCGACGGGGGTCAAGAGTTCACTTGAAAAATATAACACAGATAAGTAAGAAAGGATGAGTGAATTCTTGTGAATAATTTAATTTTATTGCAGCATCGGCAAGCAATAGATAAAATAAAGATTAAATGGAATGTAAATATAATTTTGTTATCAACTTTGTTATTTGAAAATGAGATGCGTACTATGTTTATTTTGGGCTATACCTACACAGTCGAATATTCAAATCGTAAGAATATGTAATAACTACCCAAATATATAGAAGGGTGCTAGTAACTTACGTGAGGCAAGAGCGAAAAGGAATAGCAGTGTAGCAAGCACGATGTTTCCTCCAAAACTGAGCGAACATGTTGCACCGGGATAAAATGTTATCCAACCGTTTCTCGCGTGAACATGACAGACAAGGCTAGAATGTGATCAGTCTGTCTCGTTTTCACGGAATAAGAGAGTGGACAATATTTTATCGTAGCGCGCGTGCTGGAGGACTAGAGCTGGAGGGAGATACGACCTACGTAGCGTAGAGTGGAGCTAAAACTTCTTGGACGCATTTCCCCATCGAGCCGAAATTTTTTGCCACACTTGAAAAAAAAACGTCTAAATATTTTTTTCAGCGTTAGGCTTGGATTTGACCGCTATCTCGCCTGATGGTAAGCAACGATGCGGTCTACGATGGAGCACGCTTGCGCTTGGACTTTTTTCTTTATTAGGTAAACCAGACCATTTCATTTCCTATCATTATGATTTTTAGAGAGATTATTTTAAGGTATATTTGTATAGAAAAAAAAAAACTAAACCGAGATGTAAAAGCGAAAAATAAGAGATGATGCGATCAAACATAATTTATGTTCTAACTGTACGAGTAATTACATTTCGCGTTCTACCACACTAATCGCCTGGCCACGGGACATTCGCCGATGCGATATTCGCATCGGCGAATGTCCCGTGGCCAGGCCCTAAAAGTTTTATATCTAAGCGTTTGGTGGCAGAGTTAGTATTCTGTGGCAGAGTTAAGAAAATCGTACAGTTCTCCGAAAGTATAAAACCAAAAGTACACGAGATAGTTTATGATATTCTTGCGGCACACGGCTTATAATATACCTAGGCAAGGCATGTGTGTGGCTGTGGACGAGGTGAAGGAACATTAGTTTGTAAAATATAAGTACGAGTGATACCAACCAGTCCCACATCACAAGTAAGCAAGTACAAGTGTGGACTGTGGATATCTAAATGTTTGTGAATCATTATCTTACCAAATAGAGTCTTACGAGAAATGCTGCTGGTTGCTGAAAGGCTCGCGGTTGTTTGGGGCGGCTCAAGATTTACCTTCTTTTTTACCCTTCTATGCTTCTTTTACTTGAGCATTAGCGCAGATATCTAAGTCTTGGTAACTCAAAATACAGTTTAATTTTGCATCAAAACCACTAAATATTTTATATCATTGCGATATTACGAAAAATGTCAAGCGGACATGTAGTCAGAGTGTCAGAGTCAAAGATAAACACAAACTACTGAGGAGATACAAGTAAAGAGAATGTAAGTATGTAACGCAAGCGGGCGGGAACATACGACGTAGGTACCACAGAACAGGTAAACTGTTCTGTGGTAGCCACAATCCACAATACACCTGCGTCATCAGATAATTTTATTTGGATAAGATTTGGATCCTATACTTATTTCGTCCAAGTAGCAGCGACCGGGTACGAAATTCTGGGTATCGACTATTTTTTCGTAATAGCTGCGGCAGGCGGCTTCACCCGCTATCCTACACTACACAGAATGTGGTGAATCACAGTGATTTATCTCACCAGCCGACGAAAATTTTTTATTAAATCGTTGAGCCTGTATACCGGGTTTCGTCGAGATTTGTTAAGAAGTGCGACCTGTGCGCGAGTACCAACATACAAACATCCGGACTCTCGTGAGGTCTACTGTTCGCAGAACTACTAGTAGGTAATATTAGTAGGATTTTATGATACCAAAAGAACCTAGAATAGGACTAACTCAGGAAGACAACTTTTGAAGGACATGGTTAGCCATGTCCTGTCGGCATTTCATAATTTACTACGAATTTAACCACCTACGTAATGTACATAAGTAATATTTTACCATATTTCATCTTTACAAAGGTAAGTCAAACAACTTTTATTAAAAAAAAATCGGTTGTCTGTAAAGTCGGTTTACTGACGATAGTTGAATGTGACACGTGACAACGTCATAAGAAAATACTAATAGAATGGTTTCATTTTTCAAAAGAAAATTTTAATTTCATTTCATTTAATTCGATTCGATTCCATTCATTTTATTTTATTTTATTTTATTTTATTTTATTTTATTTTATTTTATTTTATTTTATTTTATTTTATTTTATTTTATTTTATTTTATTTTATTTTATTTTATTTTATTTTATTTTATTTTATTTTATTTTATTTTATTTTATTTTATTATTTTATTTATTATTAAGGTACAAAAGTAATTGACAAATAGGAAAATATAATAGAATATATAGGAAATCACAATTTCACTCAGAGCGAGGTAACGCCTCATCGAGGTAACGGCACATCCGTCACACTTTTTTCGTACTTGCACCCGGCTCCATCGAAAAAAAATATTGGCTTTCTCTTTCTTTACTCTCCTGCCTTGAAACTTGACGATAACACAAGAACATTATTTTACAAAACAAAAAACAAAAACCGACTTCAAGAGACCGACTATTGAGTTATTCATCTATTTGTCGCGCACGTACTTAATGCAAATTTAAGACTTTTATGGTTTTCTCATGGATACCATTATCAGAACTGGACTAAATTAACTGGACTAAACTAATAAAAAAAGAATCATCAAAATCGATTCACCCAGTCAAAAGTTATGAGGTAACAAACATAAAAAAAAAAAACATACAGTCGAATTGATAACCTCCTCCTTTTTTGAAGTCGGTTAAAAAGAAGCGATACTGATAGAGCAAGTGAACAATACGTGCGCAGCCATTTCATGAGAAGTCAAGAAAAAAGGGTTTGACAGCCCTAACACTGTTATGTATGTCAACGTCAATCAAATCAAAGTGTACTGGCAGGGTTGCCAGATTGGGAGTTTTACTCGCGTTTTTGGGAAAAACTTTCGTTGGCAAAATAAGCACCCTCTCTTCGGTTTTTAAGAGGGGGTAGGGTTTTAGAGGCGAAAAAAAAACATATTTTAATGATATAGTAATATTAAATTGTTTTTTTTTTTTAATTTTAGTATATTGTAAAAATATAGGTAAATTATTTTATATTTATTTTTTACATTTTTTATTAGCAAATAAAGCGCGATTTTTTTGAGCTAAAATTGCGTTTTTCACTTCAAAGTGCGGCAAAAAATTGAAAAAAAAAAAAACTATTCCTGATTACCTCGAGAAATACATCACCTATAAAATAGATATAATTTTTTTTTGTTTCAAATGATCCCGTAAACAAGTTATAATGTTCGCCGCAACCAAGTAAATTTTCGTGACAAGCGATTTTGGGGGTTTGTTCCAAATGAATCATTTTGGGACAAAAAATCAAAATGAATCATATTCGACGTGGGGAAAAATTAAAAATTTGACCTGACAACCCTGAGAATTTATAAAAAAAAAACAATTTAAAACATTGGAAAACTATACGACTCCAGCGTAAATTCTTTATTTAGTTGCGGTAGTGCAGGTACATAACGTATTTTTTAACATAAAAACGCCATATACATTTCCAATATTTCTATACAGACAATATTGTGACCAGATGCGCAAAATCCATTCTAGTGATATAACCTCAGAATTGCTATTAAATAGTTCTTATCCTGTTATTATTCTTTTCAGAGACGATGCAACGAATTATTTCTGCTGTGAGGACTCTTACATCTATAGGAAGCATACAATGCCGTCATTTGAACATCCAGCAGTCATTTTTTAGCACACTTCAAAGAAAAACAACGGACGGAAATCTATTAGCTGCTTTTACTCCTGTATTCAACCCAATATGCTCGTTTAAAGTTAAGGGACGTGTAAGGCGTCGCTGCAAATCATGTTATATAGTCGTACGAGATGAGAGATACTACAATATTTGTCCTAAATATGGTCGGCACAAGCAAATGGCAATGAAAGCAAAACCTCTTACCACCTATATTCTAACACATGCTTCACAAAGTCCAGTACGACCATGGTAAATTTATTCTTCAGACATGTAGATGTAAACTTATAAGTGCACATAATAAACTTTTAGAATAACAGTATTAAGTTTCCTTAAATATTTTGTAACTCATCCTTAATTCTTTTTTACCTTCAAAAAACCTATTATTTAAAATTATGAATGAATGAATAAAATTTAGCAATCCATTTTCTAAATTTAAAAACTCATCACAGTGACAAATATAATATAAATACAAAGAAATAAATATAAATCTTTATTAAATAACATGCAACACTTGTGGAATAAGTAGCTACATGAACACTGTACCACAGACTATTTATATTATTATAATACCATAAAATTTTCTTAACAAAATAATCACTAACCTAAATGTTACACTTTCTTTTTATGTACAGAATGGGTAGAAGCCGTCTATTTCTTGAGAAAAACTTTCTACATGAGTATCTTCTACATTTCAAACATTTGGAGTGGCCAATTCTGGAACCATATCCCATTTTATGTTTCAGATTCTTGAATATTCACTATACTGCAACAAAAAAGTATTATTCTTATTTAAGATGGGGGCCATAGATCCTGCACTGGAGTCCTGCAAGGTGCAATGTACATTCCCACCATTCATCCAGTTATTCTAGCTCCTTAAAATACTAAAGTGGGGCTCTGGGTTGCTGTCATTATTACAAGTGGCATACAAGTATTATAATTACGATTTTGATGACCAATGATCGATTTTAATGATTATGATTACTGGTGCAAAATGCTAGTAGGATCGATTTACCTGTTTATACCTGGCAACCTGAGAGTTGTGACCGGAAAAGAATAGGCAACCTAACGTTTGCAAAATTTATGGGCTTCATACTTTCGATTGGTAATAGTATTTGTCTAATAATCAAACC
Organism: Alcis repandata; assembly: GCA_949125135.1. Taxonomy (NCBI): domain Eukaryota; kingdom Metazoa; phylum Arthropoda; class Insecta; order Lepidoptera; family Geometridae; genus Alcis; species Alcis repandata. Next base: position 7,150,555 of record OX421234.1, read on the forward strand.
GGTGGAATGTTAATTTTTAAGCTATTGCATAGCTTCTATCGCAGGCCTTGAGCGTGGAGACCGAATCCAGAAATTCCGTAACGAAAATAACCTTACACTTTTCAGTGATACTTTTTAGTTTTGTTGCCATCTATCGATGAATAGCAGAACTTTTAATGACTTTTTGAAATATCACGCTTGTCTCTTTAGTTCAGCAACTCGCCTCTAGGTATCGAGTGTAAGGTTTCGTTGACTTTTCGCCAATTTTATTTTATTTTGAAAATTATTGATAATTATTACAGAAATTCATTTGGATACTTTTTTGAAAAATAGGCCTTGCAATATTTATACAAAAAAGGAAGATATAAAAACTTAAACATTTTCTTAAAAATAGAACTACAGGTGTACACTCGGAAGAGAGAGTCATGACGTTTGAAAAAAAAAGAAAAGAAAGGTGGAATTTTGGTGACATACAACGATAGACTGCGAATTGTAAAATTAGAGTATAACTCATATATTATAATATAATATATGAGTTATACTGTATAATGTCCAAAACCAATAATACATATAATATATGTATCATTGGTTTGGACATTATAGAACAATTAATTAAAGTTTGGTGTTTCATTGGAACGCAGTTAACACTTAAGCTATTTTGAAAATGAATAATGATCCACAAGAATCCACAACAAAATATGGGACCACCATTGACGCGGTATTTTCCAGATATTTAGAAGATATCAAGTCTCTAACTTATGTTTCTTATTTCAGTTACCATAAACCTATAGTTTCAATGATAAATATTCCTGAATAACCTACATGTATTGTAAGATAATAAAAATATTTTGAACAATTAACTTCTCATTTATTTAATAAAAGAAAAAAAATTGTTTTCTTATCGGTCACCACGCTCAAAAAGTGTAACTTGAATTAATATCAAAGAAGAAAAAAACAAAGGAAAAAAAATTCTGCATAAATAAAATAAATAAACAATTATAATTGCATAAGTTGATAAAAAATGCTATGCAATAGCTTTACTGCGGCAGTCCCTGAGTGCCACACGTCCTTTTATTTTTTTAATATCTTGTATATAATTTTAGTCCAAGATATATTATAATCATATCTCAGACTAAAATTTATTAGGCAATATTTAGTTGAATTTAAAATATGTTTCATCAATAAACATCTAGGTGAAGGTTATGTAGCGGGATCTTAGGCTTTATACTATTATCACCAGATTCTATCTGGAGGGGAGCTGATAAAATTGCAATTTATCTGATACTTTTAATAGAACAAGAAAATTAACCTACTTAAGTCTTTCTAATTCATCACTGATGTCATCAACTGCTATAATCACCGGCTCGGCAATCTCTATGACTTCTACATCGTCTTCATCTTCAATTTCTATAACATCATTCTCACATTGGTTCTGGATATTTGAGTTAGTATCAGAGTTAACACCATCTCTCTTTGCTTGCTCTATGGGCGGCTCATCTGCTTTGATTCCCGCTACTCCTGAAATAATGACTTCTTGTTACCCCTTTTCTCTCTTGCCTTTCATATGAGAACGAGAATAGCGTGCATCATCGAAACAGTTATACCGAAGTATGTACACAGAACCTGAAAGGGTTAGGCCCAGAGAAAAAGTTTATAATGACGAAATTGAGGTCCTTTTAATTTATTACATACCTACATTCCGTGTCCTCTACAATGTAATTTGAAATGTTTATACAGGCTCCTAAATAATATTAGCTAGTACCTTTGGCTGGGAAGAGCGAAGTGTCTCGTCGCACGCGTCTGCGTCGCGTCGGGTCACTGCATCGAACTTGAGTCATGTTCTGAAAGTCTATAGAATATAGAGCTCCAGCGAGCAGCAGGGTGCACTCATGGTCTCTGTTGTTGAATGCAGTTTCCAACTCTATGTTACTGCGCTCATCATACTTCCACCATCCTAAAAGTATACAAAATCGCATTAAGTCAATGTAATTTGAAGTATAATAAGAGTTCGCAAACTTAAAAACTCGAGTTATTCACATTATTCCCACGAAAATTAGCCCACCTGGAATCAATATTGAATTCCGACTTTAATCAGTTTTTTCTTTCCCAAAAATCCCTCCACTTACGTTGCCTCATAAGTCACTTTGAGTGGCCCCCCACAACTTGCCTCACAAGTTTGGGTAAATAAAAAATTGAACCACTGAATAGAAAATCTTCATTCAAAAATAAAATACCATAGTTAAATTAACAAAATGCCTAAACAAATTCTCAATACTACAAAATTATTAGCTAACTTCTTGCCAACAAGCAAATGTCAATGATCTTTTTATGTTGTAAAATGAGAGTAGTTTATCAAGTGTTTATTATAAGAGGGTACTATTGAGAATATGAGACAAAGTCAGCAATATAAATATAATTATTTTTACAAAAAACAAAAACTGACTTCAAACCAACTATTGAGTTATTCATCTATATTTGTCACGCACAAGCACATACTTAATGCAAATTTAAGACTTATATGGTTTTCTCATGGATACCATTATCAGAACTGGACTAAATTGAAATGGGACCAAATGGGAAGCGTCAGCTTTCTAATAAAAAAATAATCATCAAAATCGATCAAAAAAAACATATGTCGAATTGATAACCTCCTCCTTTTTTGAAGTCGGTTAAAAAGACCTTGGAGTGAGGATTATTTGCATTTTTTTTGTTCTCGTCTTACAAACACTATCAATGGGATAATCTTTGTGGGGTCTGTGAAAGTAGATATCTGTCTTTTACATAGTCTCCGCTGGTAGGCTGATCTTATCCCCTATCCATCTGCTTAATGTTAATGCTTTTGTGGTATTCTTCTTTTATTTCTTTCAATAAAAAAATATTTTTGGAGACTTACAACACAACAGAAAATTTAAGAAGAATTACTTATAATATTATGCATGCAAGATATATTTACCATTTCTTCCTTCATAGTACCATTGATTTTCTAAAAGAGGCTCTTCTAAATTTCCTTGTTGTGGTGATAACTTTTCTAGCAACATTGGGTGATCCAGATAGTCCGGCGGAATCTCGGCACGACACATGGCACACTTTTTGCTTTGGATCGCTACTCCCTGTATATCATAATTTTGAAAGGTTACTTAATGAATCATAAATAGGCAATAGATCCTCCATAAAATCACCTCGCACCAATATTGTAAATGTGAAAGTTTGTGAATTAGTGACATTTGTTACTCTTTCATGGTGGAACTTAAATGATTTTAAGAATGTTTAGAATAGATATAGCTTATACCCTGCCTTAAGGCTTTGGGCCTTATTACACATAATTATGTAAAATCCTGCACACAGCCCTCCAAAAAGCAAAGTAATGCTGCTGTATTCTGTTCATCCTGCTAAAGTTATGTTCCTGTAGAATAGCAGGTGCAACTGTGGAGTATCACTAGTATGTCCTAAAATAATAATATATTAAAAGTTTACAACGCACCTTGACGCATAGAAAGCAAAAGACATGACCACAAGGTAGTTGGGTGGGGTGATGACACTTTTGCAGACACACTGCACAGTCTTGTTCTGAAAAATCCATCTTTTGAAGTTATTCTGCGAATGCTACAATGAAGGTATGGTTTCTATTATAAAATTGAACATCTTTTCATTTTTTATCATGTTATCTTCAGGAGAGGGTATCTAAAAACTTTACAGAGCACCAATACATTTCAGTACAAAACTAGACAGAATTTCATGCAGTGCAGCATACTCTCATTGCCTTACCTTGAATGTTATCGCCCATTATTTTATAAGAACCGTGAATTTACTTCCTAAACACGATTTAAATTGTTTTCTTTTCTGGCTAGAAATCGAAGAAATTAGAGATGAAAAACAACACATTTCACAACAAAAACAAATTGCATTCACAGTGCTGCCAGAACTCGTTTGTCTTTGCCTTGCCTGCCTGCCAGGCTGCTGAGGCTGCCACACCAAAACCATGCAAAACCCACACAATGAGAGTATTTCTAGAACTCGCCACATAATAATTGAAACAAAATATTATTAATCCGACCATTCAGGCTATTGCCCCATTGTTTAGCTTATGACACCCAAAAAGTAGCAATGGTAGAGAGTATTATTTTTTACACCAAAGTTATGATATGGCAGCCCAGAAACCATAATTTTTGACATTGACAATTACAGACAGCAAAAGTTTGAAAAACATTTTTTTTTTCATCATGTGAAAAAACCAACGATAACAACTGAGTCATAAACGTCAACAACATTAGGGACAAGAACATAGATTAGTCTGAGGACAAGAATGTGCAATGCGTCCGATTGCGTCCTCATATGATAAGATAACGATAATCCGCTACCTGCATTCGAAGTATTTATGACTTGTGTGAACCTTCATGTGACAAGTCTCGTCGCTCACAATGAATAATTTATTTTCTAACGTAGACCTCAAGAAGTTACAAGGTGATGTTAGCCCTCAAACTCGGACAGTGATTCATAACGTATTTCTGTTTTTAAATGAACTTAAAAGAGACCCTACAAAACTAGATTCAATGAATTTCAAAAAGCCTCGTGAAATGGCAGCGCTTATTTGTGGTGTCAGTAGGGCGACAGTAGACCGAATAAAGACTGAAGTAGTGCAATCAGGCAGACCCTGCAAACCACGAACAAATTATAAGAAACCAGTTAGTGTAACTAACATTGACGACTTTGATAAAAGTGTATTGAAGCGCACGATTGCTTCATTTTATGACAACGGAGAGTATCCATCGGTGGATAGAATAATAGAAAAATACCGAGAGCTAATGCCGGGTTTTAAATGCGGAAATACTTCAATGAGAAAATTTTTAAAAGAGATTGGATACAAATATAAGAAAAACGCCGACGGACGAAAATGCTTAATTGAAGGTGAGTTTTGTACTTCAAAACATTACTACAGCCATGGTAACTCAATGGGAGAGCTGCTTAGCATTCTTGAGATGCCTCGTACCAATGAGTTCTTTGGAATTTATGTACGAATTTACATATCACCGGCTTTTCGGTTAAGGTAAATATCGTGAGGAAACATTCAATGGCGTATGTGAATCTACCAACCTGTACTTAGCCAGCGTGGTGGATTACGGCCTATTCTCCCTTCGAGGGTAGACCTGTATCCTGTATTTGTCGGCCTGTTTAGCTCAGCGGTAGTGTATCCGCCTTGTAAGCCAGAGGTCCCATGTTCGATTCCCGGCCGGGGAGATGTTTGAATGATGAATTTAAATATCTGTTCTGGTTCTGGGTGTTAGTTGTCCTTTGTCTTTGTGTGTGTTCCATGGCATCTGCGACACAGGATTTATTCCTAGTGCTATGAGTGTGAAACATTAAACATAAACATTATTATCCCAGCAGTGGGATGATTAAAGGTTGAGTTGACATTACTAATGCCAAATGTTTAATAAAGATATTTCGAAACAAACTGTGCTGTAACGCTCTTGGAGAAACTCAATTAACTGCAAACTTCAAGCTACTTATTCTCTGGCTTGGCATAAAACTAGTTTTCTTTTTAGAAATAAGTTCAAAAACGCTAGTACTGATCTCTCTCTAAATACTCCGGGGAGGAGAACTTACTTTAGTGACCTAGTGTCAACAGATTCGAAAGATTGTTGTGATTTCAGGAACAGCCACGCCTACTTCAACATTGAGCGCCCAACCTTCCGGCAGTGTTAGCATGTTGCACGCCCCCACCGTCAGCACCTCCCATCTGCTGGCCGGAGTGAGCACTTCGCACCCGCCCGCAGGAGTGAGCACCTCGCAGACGTCGCTGAGCTTTATCGAAGTCAAATGTGTATGTAAGCAACATGCATGCTGCATGCCATTAAGCCGCATGCTATGATGGCACACCTCGGTCACTTCAGGGCTGTGTTGATGTTCCTCAGGTTCAGGTTCACTAGCTCAATGAGCGAAGAAGAAACAGATTTTAATGATATTGAATTTATGCTATTTCTATGTATACAGGAGTTTGAGAAAGATGAAGAGGATTTGGAAGAATAACAAGAAGTGGAACGAGACGAGGAGGAAGAGGCAGAGGGCAAGGAAGGAGAGAACTCTGCTAGACAGGTAAGATCCATTATTCTGCTTACCTAGATCTAGAAGTACTGAAATAGTTGTTAGACTTGAAAATCTAGGAGACTCGCCTGGCGCGTGGAATAGTTGCGCGGCGGAATTCATGCAGGATTTAGAATTCGTATCGTATTTGGTTACTTAGTTTCTGTTGCATAAATAGAGTACAGGAGAAACCTGTTCGATTCGCGTTAAATTATTTAAACACATACTTTTGTTGGGTTGTCATCAGAGTGAAGCAAGTATACCAAATTACATCTCAACCAGACATCGGGAGGGTTTTATAAAAATTCAGTTGTAAGATTTGACACGAAAATACACACAAACATTGCAAGTTAAATAAAAGCTTGTAAAAATAGAGGAAAGATTAGGTTCAATTATTTGTGTAAAAACAAATTAAATAACTAACAACCTCTCACCCTAAATGCCAAACGAGCAGCGATTCATTTTTAACCGACTTCAAAAAAGGAGGAGGTTATCAATTCGACGTTTTTTTTTTTATGTTTGTTACCATAACTCATAACTTTTGACTGGGTGAATTGATTTTGATGATTCTTTTTTTATTAGAAAGCTGACGCTTCCCGTGTCCAATTTAGTCCAGTTCTGATAATGGTATCCATGAGAAAACCATATAAGACTTAAATTTGCATTAAGTATGTGCGCTACAAATAGATGAATAACTCAATAGTCGGTCTTTTGAAGTCTGTTTTTTTTTTGTTTTGCAAAAATAATTATTATATATAAGATAACTTTTAGACATGACAACGTCAAATAAATTGATGAACGCCAGGTGCACGCACGACAAAGTGTCCCGTTACGCTCATTGTGACGTCACGATCGGAGCGAGAAAAGTATGCAATCATTTCATCAATGTTACGAGTACGTTATGGAGGTTGTCACATTAAACTATCGTCCGGATACCGATTTTACAGACAACCAATTTTTTTTTAATTTAAAAATATTTCACCAATAGAAAGCTACAATCTGCGAGAGCTATACTTTAGGCTAGGTATATTTTATATCCCCAAACTTATGAGATTGAAGGCCGAACAGCACCCGGATATGAAGTACCAAGCATCAGTTAGTTATGTTGCAAGCGCTAAAGAGCCCTGTGCGCTAACGACGTCTGTTTAAGGTGGTTGGTTGCGGTTAGCTAGGCACGTCAGTGCCAATAGATGGCGCTGATGCTCTAATTTGACGTATTTTATTTTTTTATAAATGAAAATGTGCATATCATTTCATGGTAATATATTTGCCGACAATAATAAATTATTTGCTATTTTCTCAGCTATATTTCAGTAGTGTTTTCGTTTTTTAAAGAACTGAATTTGTACCGGGCAATATTGCGGGCCGCGGCAGACTACTCACTCACACAGAGACAAGGCTCTTGTTGTGTTCGAACGTGGTTCCAACTATGCGCTAATTTCGACATACTATCCATTACATAGTTTGGACCAGTGGTTAGAAGTCCCGGTATTAGATACCGCGATATCGAGTTCAAATCGCACCTAGCATGTTTTTTTTGCGATGTTTTTTGTCTTCTAAATAAAAATCAATTACTGTTACTTAGTAAGCGCATAATTTGATAATGACAGGACACTTGTAATTTTTTTTTAAATGTTTTCTTATTCAGAATTATGGTATAATTAGAAAAGTTAAAATAACCTTATTCTGTACATATTATGACTGTAAAGAGAAAGTGTGTTCGTATTCCTTATATCAGGTAAAATAAAAAACAATTAGGTAGTTGATATAATTATGTATGTATTTCTTATTGTTTATATTTCCGTACTTAACTATTTACAATGTTTTTTTTTATCTTTCACGACCAACTTTCTTGCCTTCCTCTGGCTGCACAATCGCATCTACCGCAATGCAATGTGTAAACATTTTTGATTATTGCGCACTCTTTGTAGGACAACTTCGGGCAATACCTACACAATTTTTATAAAATTTCTCCGGCTTTGGTAACATATTGCTGATGAAAACTTCATCGCGCTCGATTTCCAATACGGTGATGTCTTGAGTAGGAGAAATAAATCCGACAAAATAACATTTTTCCAATCCGGAAACCCGCAGTTGTCCCTGGATCTGAAAAAAAAATAACCCATTTATTCACACATTACATTTATTCAATTTTATTTTATTTTGCTAAATATAATTAATCACTACCAACCTGATAGTAGAAGTTGTGTTTTTTATTCATTTGCAAGCTTCCATCGCATCGCTTCTGCTTCTATAACCCCTGAAATTAATTGAATAATAATTTGGATTATGCTTTATATAAAAAATACAGTATAAAACAATTATAATATAAAATGAGACAATACACATTTCAGCTAAATAAGTATTTATAATGTCATAGTTGGATGAATGCTTGTTTTCCAAGAAGAAAGGAGTTCAGTACCCACCCCTGGTCTTTCACATATAAGTCTTTTCCCACAGTCCATAACCCAAAAGTATTCTAATCAAGACCCTTAGAAATCATTTCAACATACATTTATATGTTTGAAAATTGTAGTTTCACTTACACAGAATTTGATGAAACACACACTGGAATCGTCTGTTTTCATCTTTTTGCACCACACATCATTTCGACTGCAACAAGCAATAATGTTATTAGCGACAAGTAAATTAGAAACTTTAGAGAGGTTATGTTTTAGAAAGTTAGCCGAAAATAATCAACTGCGATAACTTTGTGCGTAATTCTAATAGAGTAACAAGTAGGTACGTATTTGTACTAAAAGTACTAACCTTTTGATTTCTCCATGATATCGTTTCATTTGCGCACGAATCCGTTTGCGACTTTTCCTGGGACCAGAGTATTGGTGGCTTTTGAAAGCTTTTTGCGATGTACGTGGTTCCATGGTTTATTTTGGTAAAACATCGATAAAGTCTTTATAGAATGGCCCTCTGATATAGGTATCATATAAACAAAACACTGAAAACAAGAATTCAAGAAAAATCGAATTGTAAACGCGCGTATACTTACGCAATAAGTGTTGCCAACGCCATGAGTTGAAATTATCCATGAAAATTATCGTATTTTAAAATAATGTTTTCCTACTATTTTTTATAAATGCGAGTAAATAAATATAATAATTTTTTGGAACTCATAATGATTTGTTTTAGAGGTAACACTTTCTTGTAAATACTCTGGAACAACTAAAACTCCACACTCCTCTCACGTATATATTATTTACCGACGTAATTAAAAAAAAAACATACAAATTTTCTGGACAACTTCCAAGCTTTCATTCCATAAAATCTAAGTAGGAGTATATAACTAAATTTAAAAAAATTACCAAATCAGTCCAGATGTTCCCAAATGATGCACTTACCAACGAACATCACTTGACGATTGACGTTTGTAAAGAAAAAAAAAATTATAAATTGTATGTTGTAGGTATATTTTAATAGTATTTACATCATAGTATTATAATTATTTATTGTTTGTATTGTAATATAATTTCCCTATAATTTATCCAAATTCAAATACTGGCAATACAATGTCCAATATTTCAATAATTGATTTTTGAGCTGAGCGAATTCTTTAGAAAGAACGAAGACAGAGAAGAGCGGCAACAGCGCGTGACCCGCGTATGCCACGAGCTGGCAACGTCGCGCACCGTTGCCGTATAATTACTATTATGTATTCTGTGTTCACTCACACACATTGATAAAAATGAACTAAAATTCGATGTTATTTCTACTATTAATCTACTGTTTTCTTCAACTAAAGATAAAATGCCGCCAATAAAGACCAATTTAAAAGCCAACTATAGTCATTTCATTGTAAAATTATACTCTCGTCGCCCATGAATGGTCAAATAGATTAGTATGAAAATCGAACCACCTTAACTGATGCTCGGTACTTCATATCCGGTGCTCTTCGACCTCCAGCCTCGTATGGGATATAAAACATAGCTTACAACCCTCGCGGATTGTAGCTTAATTTAGAGATTCGGAGATTACCCTGTAAAACTGTAATACATACAAACTATACCTCTTTATATTATTAGTATAGATTGACAATAACAGAAATACCAAGTTATAAGGAAAGGATATGGTTCCACAATCATTATGCGCAAATTTAGACCAAACCTGAAACATGAAAAAGTATCTGCTGTTCAAAATGTTTGTCTAGTGTCATTGACACTTTTTATGGAACAGCTAATTAATGACTCTTGAAACGTAATAACATCCAGCCATCGTATTATGGCTGCAGGTACCGAGGGAGCGGAGCGCGGCGACTGGGAGGAGTCTCGCGCAGAGGAGGAGGCGGCCGCCGTCAGCTCGCAGGGCAGCGAGCCCTCCTCGCCGCACCAGGTACTCACTCACTGACGTTATCTAGCGAACTATAGTAGGAGCGTCTGGTGGCGTAATGGTCTGTTTGTTAGACTGCTCAGCCATACTGGGGGTTCCTCGATAGATATAGATATAGTGTGGGCCGCCTGAGTGGTCATTCCTCGATAGATTATATAAAATGGGTTTCACTACGAAAACTACCGTGGGTTTGAAACGTTTTGTTATAATCACCGAATGTTTTTTTTTTATAAATCCGCATTTGACCAACCGACTCGCCTGTTGGTAAGCGACGATGTGGTCGAAGATGAAGCATGCAGATTTAAAAGAACTATTCACTGACCTTGAAAAGTCCAAGATTATATCTCAGAGACTAAGGAAGCCGGAAGTCTGTTCCATTCCCGGGCTGTAAGGATTAGAAACATGGACTCGAACCAGGCGAAATCGACAGTGTAGGGATGGTAAAAAGGCGTCTTTCTACTTGTCCTGTATTAAAAAGGGAATGGTAGAATAAAGTCGTGTAGCTCTGAAGCACTCCAAAATGTATCCTGTAGAAAGTCGTCAGGCACGTTACCTTGCGGCGGTGTTCCAGACCCAAAGATGGGTATTCCACACATGACCGGACTTGTGCTTGATAAAGTATAAGCAACTGCCTCGGCGTGAAATACCGCCTATAGAACTTTATTCAGAACGCCCAACTTTTTACCGGCTAATTTAGCCTTTGACTCCATGTAGGTTCCATAGTTAATCTGCCAAAGGAACAGGAACATTTCGGAAAAATGGAGATAATGTAAACTGATATTTTTTGGCGGAGAAAAGACAAGCTTGGGTTTTACCAGCATTGAATGCAACAAGGAGAATGTGATCGAAACACGGTGTCAAAGTACGATTTAGTTCGAAAAGAGTGTAAATTAGTGCTCGAAGCTGTAATTTCCACATTTTCCTTCAGTTAGCTAGTTGGGTGTCTCGGTGTGTAGTTTGGTTTGATAATAACATTGTAAGTCGGTCCCCCAGGTGGCAGAAGAAGGCCGTGAAGCGGAGGCGAGCGCTCCGCCGCCGCCGCCGGGCGCCGCGCGCCGCTCCACGCCGCCGTCGCCGCACTCGCAGAACCAGCGCTGGATGCGCGTCGCAGGTACCCTCACCTTTACCTTTTTTTATTTTTTTGTAGTGGTAGGGCGGGCTCTTTTGCAGAGCCCACCTGGGGAAGTACCACACCTTTGCCAGTTATTCCACCGCCAAGCAGTAATGTGCAAACATTGCAGGGCAAATGGGAGATTGAACATCATATATCTCAGGGTGACGAGCGCAGTGCTGTGCCGCGCAGGGTCTTGAATTCTAAGAATTCAAAGTTCAGGGTGGCGTGACCTTTATGGGCAAAACATCTTACTAACAGGGTTATAAGTAAAGGGTATGCCAAGCCGAACAAGGCTCATAGTACTCATCCATATGAACCGGAGAGTATAATGTAGGAGAGGAGTATAATTTACTAAAACTAATTTTCACTTTTATAATACAGGGTTTTGAGGTATGCTAAGCCGTAAAAGGCTCGTTGTACTCATTATTTTAAACAACATTTACTCAGGGACTAACCCGGAAATCAAGAAAAAAAATCAGCTGTCCGATAGAAAAATGTCAATGGCATACATAAACATTTAACATATGTATCAATTTTCAAGATACATATCCATTATCCAAGGACAACAAAAGTCTAAAGTAAATCATTTAACACTGATTCTTAAAAAAAATCTGATTTTGTTCAATTAATTTACTAGGTATACCTATACAGATTGACTGGTTAAACACTTTAGATATTCTAGGTTCATTCTAGGTTCTAGGTTGGCCTTTTTTAGCTTAGCTTATACTTTTCTTATAACCCTTTATGACTGGGAAAGTTGAGCGATTCAGTCCAATTAATGTTAACGTTTTGTTGTGCAGACAGCGACAGCGGGCCGCGACCCCGCGGCGGGCGCTCCCGCGGCCGGCCCCCGCGCCGCCAGTTCATGCGATACTAGATATAAGTACTAGTTGTAGTTTTTTAATTATTATAGTTCTTTTAACATTTCCATCTTAGAATTAAGAAGTAAAAGGTGAAATAGAAACGTTTGTTCATCTTGAAACATGATAGACATTTGTAAACAAAAAAAAGGGAATGTGTTGCTATTCTGTGTCTTTCTATATTTGTGAATTTCTTAGATGTATACTCTCACTGTAGCTTGTGCCATTGAGAAGAACTATATAGGTATTGCACAAAATACAAAGACAGGTTGATCAGTGCAATATCATGATTTGGCATTGCCTTCTTGCAGAATATTAGGAAGTCTTCTTTATTATGGTTCAACTCTCTATGCATTCAATATACATACTATAATATTACCTAAACCAATTACCAATGTACTCTTTTATTCTCAATAGCCGTTTGTTTTGGAATCCGTAACAAAAATAACAGTTAAAAACGACTAAATTGTTTTCATGTGGTCACGTTCATACTCGTATGTCACACATGCAAACAATTGTGAGAAAAAGTGGCGTTTTTAACTGTTTCCGATCCCAAAACCAAAGTGAGGCAAGTAGCACATACGCAGTAATCGCCATTTTTAACCGACTTCAAAAAAGGAGGTGGTTCTCAACTGACTCAACTATATGTTTTCTTTTTTTTTGTCTTGTCAGCTATTCACTTGCGTCTATCTTACTGTCGACATTTAATATGCCGATAAAATTAATAATACAGACGATTTGTTGTCTGTTATCCTGCAGATAATCAATCATATATGTTTGAAACAAAGGCTTTTATAATAGTAAACAATGTATTACTTAGTATGCTCTGGCACTTAGAACTGAAAAAACTTTAAATTAGCCTTACCTTGCTGATGCATAATACAGGCGACTGTGGGAAGGTGGGAATAATCCGATGAGGATGGTTATAAAAGTTATAAGGTAGTAAATTATTGGCCGCACTCGCTTTCCCGCAGTTTTGGTGAATAGCGATTCAACTTTTAACTAAAGTATTAAAAATTTACAAACGGATAAAGTTTCAACAACCAATTTAAAACCAGTTGGTATACTGTACACTACATTAACTAAAACTCTGAAATATCAAAGTAGCTGTTCTAATAAATTTGTTTAAGACTGACGAAGCATACTAACAGAGCCACGATTATATTTTTAACTTTGTAATACCACATCTACATAATTATAAGGGTGTGTACAGGTAATAAAATTGGTTGTAATTGATTGAGCAGTACAATCTAGATACGACCCTACACTACACGTCAAGATTTTACCATACATATCTGAACTCACCCTAATAAGAGTGTGCATGATCTTGGATACTGACATATATTAATATAAATGTGAACTATGTTTTATGTATTTCTGATCTTGTATTGAATTTATGTAATTGTAATTTGATGCTGTGATTCTGTGAACTTATGTTAGTCGTAAATAATGTTTGTTCTTGAATTAATTACTTACATTTCAATATCCGTTTTTTCTTATTGTTTTCATCATTACCCTACTTTCAGACTAATTGTGTATATCCTTGAAACTATAATTGTAATTTTGTTTGTGAGCATTTTGAAATACACGGGACATACATAGATGGATGGCCCGCCGCACATGGCAGACTAAAAGTTCGATGGTCTTGGCGTGAAGAAATAAAAGAAAAATACCACAAAAGATGAACATTATGCAGATGAATAGGGGCCAATATCAGACTACCAGCGGAGACTACGTAGAAAACAGACTTCCACAGACCCAACAAAGATTATCCCATTGGTAGTGTTTGTAAAACGAAAATAAATAAAAAACATAATCCTCACTGCAAGATCTTTATTATTGCTGAGTTTGCCTCTTAATCTCAATACTGACGCGTGCGACGAGACACTTTGCTCTTTCCAGCCAAAGGTGCTAGCTAATATGTATTATTTAGGAGCCTGTATCAAAATTTCAAATTTGCGATGGTAGAATAAAAGTATTATTTTTTACACCAAGGTGTAAAATATCACAGCCCAGAAACTATAATTTATTCTTATTTGACAATCACAATTATTACAGACAGCAAAAGTTTGAAAAACATTTTTTTTTCATCATGTGCTAGGCCAATCTACCACTGGTAAAATTAAATGAAAGCATATTTTTTTTTCTTTGTATATTGCTAATAAGGAAATCTCTTTGGGACAAGTAATAAGCACGCTTTTCAAAAACAATTCATGAAAAGAAAAGCTGTTTGATTTTCGAGCATGCGCTGCTGAGCGGATGTGCTCCTTCGGAATCCATCGGAAACGCAACCTTCTCCGGTTTATTGCAGGCGGAAAGTTCAAAATTGTCCCGCGCTCGTATCGCTTAACGGAACTGTAAATCGGGAAGAAATAAATTATCTCAGTAGTAAATGCCAGTCTACTTAATTCATTTAGGTGTGTGTACTAAGTTTGCCGCTCCAGTTTTACGTCGCTTCTACACCACACCACCGCGTAAAGACCCATGTCTAATTTTCTATCGATTTCGATTGTATAATGCATAAATACAGCTACAAGTCTAGGATAAATGTATACCCTCAACATAATAAGTTATGGCCATTAAAGTATTTTTTTTTTTTTTATTCTGTTTGTCTTTCATACAATTGTTTAGGCCTATTACGCACTGTCGACTTGTCGCCGGCGACCGGCAGTCGCTTGTGCGTCGCCACGTCGCGGCGAGTCGCCCAGCCGCTTGGGCGACCGACGACCAAGTGCATAAACACCTATTTAAACTGTAGTAAGTCACAGTCGCCAGCGACCGAGTCGCCGGCGACAAGTCGACAGTGCGTAATAGGCCTTATTATAATCTTATCTTATCTTATATATATATAAAAATGAAACCCGTTTTCCTTGGTCACTGCATCACGCGTGAATGGCTGGACCGATTTCACTAATTCTTTTTTTGTTGTATTTGTTATTATTAGGAGAAGGTTCTTACGGAAAAAAATATTAAGAAAATCTCTCACAAATATTGAAAAACCCTAAAAACAGCCCTTTTTTTCCCATACAAACGTATGGCAGTACGAAGTCTGCCGGGTCAGCTAGTAATAAAATATATTTACATCTTAAATTTAAAATAACAAACTAAACTAAATAGAACTAAGAAATTTACAAAAAAATAATAATCAAAAAGTAGTTTTTGCCCGTGTGGCAAAGTACCAAGAACGCTGGCTGCATTCCCGCGCTGAATTGTCAGTGAAATTCTTTGCGCGAGGAATGAGCCAGCCCTCTTATCACCAGCGGCGTCAACTAAGCGCGGTATGATTTGTTTGACAAATTTTATTTTCGTTCCAAAGTATTTGAGTCTCTATTTTTAACCCCCGACGCAAAAAACGACGGGTTGTATAAGTTTCACGTGTCCGTCTGTGGCATCGTAGCTTTCGAATGGAAGAACCGATTCAATTTGTTTTTTTTTTTGTTTGAAAGGTGAATAATAGTCGTGATTGTTCTTACCTGTTTTGTGAGAGGTTTTTTTAAAAATCTATATCGTTTTTTATTTTGGCATTTTACAAATTCGTTGTTTGGTTTGTTACTCTTTTTCGCCATCATTCACATTGTCAGGAGTACAGTAAAGGACATAGTATGCTTCTTTTCTTCGACATCATAACCGCGCGGGTGAAGCCGCGAGGCGCA
This sequence comes from Alcis repandata, assembly GCA_949125135.1. Lineage (NCBI taxonomy): Eukaryota > Metazoa > Arthropoda > Insecta > Lepidoptera > Geometridae > Alcis > Alcis repandata. The sequence continues at coordinate 7,166,583 of OX421234.1, forward strand.
GCTAGCATTAATTTTTTCCCTTCAACAATTGTACAATTTAGTCTCTGAATAAAAGGATTGTGACATCCCGAAAGACACAGCCAAATCTGTAAGGGTTCCCGAGTTTGCTACAGAACTCTAAAATGGGAGGAAACTAAATCAAATAAGACAAATTTTATTTTACTGTAGAAGTGAACATTTAATCATCATTTTATAAAACTTTATTACAGCAAGTAGTATGGAATGAAGTGCCAAAATTGTAGTTTACTTTCACTTACCTATATGTATAATAATTGAATTAGGTGAAAGTAATTTTACTTGTCTTTAACTTTGATAAGATCATTTAGATCTAAACCTACACATATTTCTTTAGAGTCAGTACGGGGATTTCGGTCGAGTATCTCTGTGATGGGGTAGTAATTTTCACGATTGTCCACATTCCACCCGGAATACTGAAAAAATAAATTTTTAAACTATAACAAACTTATTTTTATGAACACTTAAATCTTTGCAACATTTTATAAGTAACATTTAGTTGGGCCCAATTAAGATGGAATATAGTAAATTACCAAAAAATCTAAATATTGTTGATTTATCATACCAATAAAAATAAAAATAAATTAAAATTGTAGTAGTGTAGTCAGATAAAACTTTTTAAAATTTTCACAAAATAAAAATAAAAAATGGTGTATTCAATAAATCTTACCACACATGTGCATTTATGCAGGACTTTTCCGTTGGATTCCATTGGAATGAACTTTTGAAGCAATGCTTTTCCATCGATTTTCCACAAATTTATTTCATCCAACTTGGAAACAACTATGTCTCCTTCCCACTTGACATCAGATTTCAGAAGAACAAAGTTTCCAGACTGTAAATAAAAATAGTATTGTAATTAGGCCATGCAGGTAATTATAGCATCAGTTTTTCAACCAAATAGGTAGCTTAACGGTTGTTGTTCTAGGAGAAACAACTGAGGCTTACAATTTTACATCCACATTAATTAATGTATGGTTAATAAAGCCCTGCTCTTTGCAGGAAACATCGACATATGGCTCCCTTTTGGGGGTGTTAAGTTTACATGAATAATTTATACAAAAAAATCGCGCGTACCATAAAAGTTTGGAGATCAACATAAAAGTACAGTAAAACCCGTTTAAAACGATTTCCTAGAGTCCCAGCCAAAAACGCGTCTTAAGCGTGTTATTATGTACTCGTTTTGGTGCATGTATTTAAAAGGATTATTTGTTCATTTTCAAATTACGTTACTATTTCGGATTATATATTTGTAATTATGCTTATCCCTTATTTCAGTTTGCCACAGATTTTGATGGGTCAGAAGCAAGTCGTCCCATTCGCAACTCGTCACACATTCGAAACTCGTCCCATTCGCAGCTTGTCCCATTCTCAGCTCGTCCCGTTCGCAACTCGTCCTATTCGCAGCTCGTCCCATTTATATTTTTTTACAACTCGTGGTCGATCGATAAAGATTACCAGGATGTTAATTTGAATGCATGCCATAGGTTAGGCGTTAGAGGTGATTTCAGTGTATTATTTTTCTAGACAAGCGTGCTTCATCTTAGACCGCATCGTCGCTTAACAACAGGCGAGATGGCGGTCAAACGCAAACTTATTTTTGAATAAAAAAAAACACGCCTAGGCAAAACATGAAAGCAATCAAGATTATTAATAACATTGTTAGCCGAGTTTCGTGGCCACAATTTCTTTTTATTATTCGTACTTGAAGAGGGTAGTTACACATTTATCTTGTCACTGACACTGTCACTTGCATCAATAATCATTCCCTTTTTAATACCTAAGTGAACCACATTTGTAGAAGAGTATTTTTGTTATGGATCCATTTAAATTTATTGTTACTCAAAGAGGTAAACGCAGTTTAATACGAGGACAATACCGATACAATAAACATTGTGATAATCAAGACGGAAGTTCTAAATGGCGATGTGTAAAAAGAAGTACTTGCAATGCGTCAATAACGATAGACCTATTGAGAATTTTGTTGTATTTTGATAATATGATGGTTTAATAAATGATTTGCAGCATTTTTTATTGTTATTCAGTTAGTTATATACCCAATGGCGAGCCAAGAACGGTACAAGTAGCGAATGGGACGAGTTGCGAAAAAAAATAGAGGATAGGACGAGTTGCGAACGGGACGAGTTGCGAACGGGACGAGCTGCGAATGGGACAGGCTGCGAGTGGGACGGGTTGCGATTTGGACGAGTTGCGAATGGGACGACCTGCTTTTGACCCATTTTGATGTATTGGTAAAAACAACTTTCAAATATAATAGCATGTGCAGTAAATCATGTTAAGCAGTTGTTACTGTTTATATTTTGTAATGATCTTTACTTGCACAATATTGTGGTAGTTTTAGGAGAACACAAAAGTAAAATTATATTCGCATCAGTGATGACATACAAGAATTATTACACAAAATGCAACAATATTGGTTTCTTCTAGGCAAGCATGCTCCATCATAGACCGCATGATGCTTACCATCAGGCAAGATGGCAGTCTTATGCAAGCTTATTACTGAATAAAAATATAACCCCATGTTATTTGTCAGGGGCAACATTTTGCTGGCCCATTATTCTCTTACCCCTTGGCTAAAATGTTCACACGGTGAGATTGGACAGCTTAAATTGTTATAAAAGGATCAGGTTTTACTTGTTTACATTTAAAGATCCATTTACAAGATGGAGTAGGATAATAGGTGCAATAGTTATAATTAATAATACTAGCTGCACCTGGCGGTTTTGAACGCTGTATTATTATTTATTTATTTTGCTTTGAAACCTGTATTTTTCCCTATATTAGAGCGAAAAAAGAAAATCAAATTGGTCCATCCATTCTCGAATTTTAGCCTGACAAACAAACAGCGATTCAGTACTTTAGATAAGAAAAAGATTATTCATACGTGGAAATGCTTTGGTACATCTTTAGATTGGCTGGAGTCAGATTTGTTTCCATCAGACCCATTTTTCTCATCATCTGAGCCCTCTTCTTCATCAAGATCTCCCTCTTCATCTTCTGCCTCCTCATCCTCCTCGCCTTCCCCCTCACTTTCTTCTGACGAGGAGTTCTTTCGCTTTTTCTTGGAGTTGTTCAGAGATACTTTAGTTGCTCGTTTTCGACCACCACGAGCCGCTGGCTGATCAGTCTGCAACACAATCAATGCTTCATAAAAATCAAACCTTGTTCCCCGAAAATATCTACAAAATTATTGAATACAATAATTATTTGTAGTACATGCAGTAGAAACGACGTACACGTACGAAGTACGTCTAAAGTGAATTTTGTAAGAAATAGGTACCTAATAATAACATGTTTAGGACAATAAATCTTTCTATAAATTTAATCCATACCACGATCACGAATGCACAACAATATTTGTAGAAGATCGGGCTACCAATGTACTAAATAGAAACCAAAACATATCCAACAAACAGGGTAAAACCGTCGGTTAGTGTTGTTCCTAAATATAACCTAAAACATGGTCTTAAGTGGAGCGAAATATAAAATAATCATAAATTATATATTAATAGAGAAATAAGCAACACAAATGTAATAAAAACAATAAATGCCTCATGAAACAGTCGTACAAAATGGGTACAAACGAAGAGAACGAGTACATACAGGATCGGCTTCCGGCGTCCAATCTTCTCCAGAGTCTTGGAATTCTTCTACTTCAGCGTCAGAATCATCACCACCTTTCTTTACAGACTTCCTTTTACGCATTATTATGTTTTATGAGAAACAAAATAAGAAATAATAAGTCTATTTGGTAGAGTTTGAATAGAGATCTTTTACCCACGCCAAACCAAAAACCAAAAGTCAAACAAATCGGGTAAGGCAGAACGAACCGTGTAGAAAAAAGCACAGATGAAAAGAAAAAAGCAGCGATTTTAGTCAAAAGAACGTAAGATAGATGGCGTTAGTAAATTTGGAATCTATTTTGTTGCCAGCTACTACTTTTTTTGATATACATAAAATATAGAGGCGGCTATGAGAGGCGGTATATTTAAAAAAAAGTTCGTGGTTTTTAATTACATAGTGGTCTCTGGTCTGTGGTTCCGCTGTTCGCAAAGATCGTTGGACTCCTTGCGCATCCAGTACAATAATGTGTTCAGGATGATGTTGAAACTCCCTCGATTCTGTAGTGCCTCATGGATGTTTGCTCAAACCCATACTGACGGCTTCCGTGCGGTGCTGCGGAAGAGAGTAGCGTCGCTGGTGAGGAGGCTTCGAGGGGGTGACAACAGCATCCTGAAAGTTGTAGCGGATGACCCGCAAGCTCCTGTACTGAGGCATCTCGTGCGGACTATGGTTCCTCACGACATGCCTCGTAAGTACATGACTCATTAGTTTTTATTTAATTTTGTTTTTGTAAAATATTGTCTACTAACATTAGTTAAGTCTTTTACTGTGTACTAACAATTTATGGATCCGTTGTTGTCCGAAATAAAAATATTTGAATTGAATTTGAATTAGTCTGAGTTTAGATAGTTTTCGAAAACGATCAAACTTCTCTTTTTTTATTTATACCGCTTGAAGCACCTTGGGTACTACAGTACCCAAAATCGAAAAGTCGGTAGTAGCACCATGGGTACTGTAGTACCTACCCAAACTTTTATTTCGCGCCAGACTCAGAAAAAGTCTCTATCCTGCTTTTACTAAGGCAAAAGACTTATAAGTATGAATGCCATCTCGTTCCGCTTGAATGTGCCATTATGCCGTAGTCGAACAACTTTAAACTCGGTGGACATTCGATTAAAAATTAAATAATATTCCGTCAGTCAAAGTCAGTTTGTGTTGACTTTGCCTGGTCGGCGGTGCATCGACGGGTTTTACGTAAATAAAACGTTAGTTAGGCTGGTTCTGGTGGTGTTCTTGGTTAATAAGCTTTAAATACTTGTTAACAAGGCTGATAACAATATATTTTAAGGTATACAAGTGTTTTAGTGTTTCGACTTCAGTCATTCTTCCAAGGCCTCATTGCGTCATCATCATAGATGGCCGTGTTTTTTATTTCTCAAATTTTATTTCATTTACTGTGTTAGATGTTCTGATCTATTTAAAATATAGTGAAACAATCATCCTAGAAGTGTTGTGTGCAGTTGTTTTTGTGAAATGACAATTTACGACAAGATGTAAACAAGTGTTGTGAAGTGGGAACAAAAAAAATCGCGGAAAAATTTTTTTTCGCTGGTTTTTAAATGCCTGATATTAAATACTTTTAAGGTGAGTAATGTATTCTTATTTTGTGACAAAGTGCAGATTGAGTCTATTATTAAATCTAAATAGTAAAAAACATACATTATCGCTTTACTTTTTTTAATAAAAATATGTAAACTTCAAAGTCCATGTTTTTTTGTAAAGTAAGCGGTTATACGCTGATTTATATCTATACCAGGCCAACCAATGTTATGATAACATTCGTCATTCGACACGTGTATTCAACAGCTCTAAGAATAAACAATTACAAGTGGGTCCTTGTTCGAATGTTTAAGTCATAAAAACCATTCAAGTGATCGGCCGCCCGGCGCGTGACGTCACATAAACAAACGATGACGCGCCGGTGCTTCTACGGAAAAAAACCCGCGGGAGGGGGTGCCTCAAGCGGTTGTAAGTACCGTAATACAATTAGTAGAAAAATGTATCATCATGCTGATATAAATAATAACTATTGTCTACTGACCTACTATTTGGAAATCAGATAGTTCCAATTAGATTAAGGAAATAATTACTTAATCTACAGGCAACACCTGTTTGGTACTTGAATGAACTAGGTGAATGAACAATTTTAATTTCAATGTCAAATTGACAGTTATATATTTTTTAGTTTCTATGGCAGACCAGCGTCGGCATTTGGCCTATTTAGAAGTGATTTAACTTATTTAGATAAAACGAATCCAAGCCAATTGTTTTCGGAACCAAACGCCTTGAATCTTATCTCATTAACCTGTTCCTATTTAAAAGTTTTGTAGCTCAATACATTTTTTCATCTGGCAGCACAGTCTCCGCCAATCCGTAACTAGTGACTGACCCAAAAGCTTAAGGCGTAGTACACAATTTAAAAACAAAACTCATTGTGGTTTCCTGTCAGCTGATTGCGTCATTGCATTTTGTAGACAATCAATCAACGCAAAAACAAAAAACAAGTCGCAGTAAATCGATTCTGATCTTGTGGTATTTCGTTATTTTGGAAATTGCAGTGTGAAAAAGTCTCATCATGAAATTCCAATACAAAGAAGAACACTCTTTCGAGAAAAGAAAGACTGAAGGCGAGAAAATTCGCAGGAAGTATCCCGATCGCGTACCAGTTATTGTGGAGAAAGCTCCGAAGGCTAGGCTCGGAGACCTCGACAAGAAGAAGTACTTGGTGCCGTCTGATCTGACCGTCGGACAATTTTATTTTTTGATCAGAAAACGCATCCATCTGCGACCTGAAGACGCATTGTTCTTTTTCGTTAACAATGTGATTCCACCGACGTCTGCCACCATGGGTTCTCTTTACCAGGAACATCACGACGAAGATTTCTTCCTCTACATTGCATTTTCCGATGAAAATGTATATGGAAATTAGTTCTCCAAAATTCACTTCTACTACATTACATAGCACCAACATATATTATTTTAATGTGTCGAGATATTTGACCATATGGTGAAACTTTATTTTTTAAGGCTTAGTTAATAATATCGATGTATAATATTATGATCTTAATATTGGCACTATCACTTTGTGTTATATAAATAGATACATCCCAATTTATAGTATAATATTGCATTGTTTTCATCTCTTTGTTTGGTTTAGGCATATAATTATTTGTGTAAAAAACAATAAATTTAAAACATACTACGTATTTTTATTGCTAAATCGGAAATTGACCAAAATACATTCTGAGAGGTGAGACTACCAATTAATTGGCATGGGTAATCTCACCACTCAAAACAACCCTTTTCCTAGTATAGTTAGGATACAAAATTAGAAAAGAACTTTGAGACAGCTATTTGAACTGTAACCATGATTACTCATGGCTTCGAAAAATAAAACTTAATAATACAAAGAACAAACCTTATCTGTCGTTGACTCATGCTTAATGCGAGTACAAAATACCTGTACAGAACAAAACACCTAAAAATGATACCACCATATAGCTAAGCATGTTTTCTATTTAATTTAGTTGTTACCTTCCCTGACAAATTGGATGTCCTGACCTTGATAAACCTTTAACGTCATGAATTGTCATTACAGTCATAACATAGGATATATTTTTATCTTAAAACTAGTTCCTTTCTTTAGGACAATAATGAGAAACCAGCAATGGTATTTCTTCATAGCTGTTGATATTGTTGAATAGCTTTATCAAAAGGCAGACATCAGTTTTGGCGGATCATATTTAGCAAATGATTGGTAGACCTATTTAAGAATGCATTTACAAACATACAAAAAAAATATCACCCCAGATATAGGGGTGGAGGTGCAGCGCAGACATCCTAGGATTACCTGTACCTAATGAGCTAGACGCCCGCCATATTGTACCTATTTGTTATGACGTCATTGCGACACTGACTTAGTGTAGCAGCAGCAGCATTTACACAATATGTCCGGTTTCCGATGTCCGATACTTTATGGGGTTAAAATGCAATTAATTTTATCGACAAATCACGGATTTTTTTTTATTTTTCTCATTATCTCTTATTTTATTTTTTTTGTTTTATTTCATTTGCTGTTTACATTGTCATAGCTCCTAAACTATCTAACTCACAGTTAAGATTTAAATGCACATTTATAGCAAATATCCTGTATTATTAAAAAAAAATAAAAAAAAATTGGTTAACACATTGTTTTTTTTTTTAAAACTAATAATCTGAAAAAAACATCAATTTGTTGTCCAATTTATTATTATCAAAAATTATTTTTATTAATACTGAAACATTAAAAAATTAAAATTTGAATCTAGATTTATTGTCTACACTATTAACTAACATTTGAGACCACTTTTGTGTTTGTAAGTCTTCTACTTGGGTAGATATTGTTAAATTAATACAAGCACCTATGCTTCGCTAACAATTTTTTTTAAAGTGCTGCAATTTTTTTATTGATGGAGAAAAATAAAAAAAAATCCGTGATTTGTCGATAAAATTAATTGCATTTTAACCCCTTAAAGTATCGGACATCGGAAACCGGACATATTGTATAGCGGCACCCTGCAGTTTCACTTGTTATCCTAGGGGAATAGTTAATTTTTCAAGGTTAAATAGTAGGTTCATATGTAAATCGAGGGTGTATACTCCTTCCATACAAAAATTCATCAACCGTTTAGCATAGGTATACGAGAAACGAACATCCTAATTTTTAAATTATAATAATACTAGTTGCGCCCTTCAGGTTCATCCACCTTTTCTGCTATAAAACTAATGTTAATGCAGGATTAAGCTAGCTTTATACCAAATTTCATTCCAATCCGTTGAGCTCTTTTTGAGCAAAGCAACAAACATCCAAAATTTTAACATTTATTATATTTGTAGAATAGGTGGGATAAATTAAAACTATCAGGAAAACTGGAATATTGTAAACGCAACAACGTGACGCAGTTAGTTAGACTTGAATATAATGACACCCATGAGCCAGCGAGGACACTTTTTTGTGATTTTTTTTGCACTTGACTCAATTTCAATGTATTCTAATATACCTACATGACAACACCTGATAGACACTATCGACACACGGCTAAACTAGGGTTCTCTTTGGGCTGAATAAAAAAAAACAACTTTTTCGAGTATGTATTTAATTATTTACTTGTTATGGAAAATTCAGCACAAAATTACGATTTAATATATTGCAGTTACATTATATTTTGCTGTGGTACAGATGATAATATAATAGATCAGTCTACAATGCCTATGAAGCAAATTAAAGGTGAGAATTCTATTGTACAATTTAGTCTATTGGACAGAAACATTTTGTCCTACAAACTTGGTCAATAGAATCCATTGCCCTCGGAGCTTCCTATCAAGCTAACGAGGATTAAAATAGGTCATATTATAACAGACATGAAAAGCCCACAGCAGTAACATTGTTAATGAAAACAAAAAGACTGAAAACGCCCTCCGGACTTTTGTGAAATTCATTCTCGCTTATATTATGGCCAACGCACACAACACACTTTTAGTTCGGTCGATAAAGTCTGCGGGATTTTGCAGACGGGTTTGTGCCCAGAGTACACGGGATTGCACCCCACTTGAGCACACCACGCCCAGAGCATCGAACTTTTAGTCTGCCATGTACGGCGTGCCATACATCTATGTTCCGTGTATTTCAAAATGCTCACAATAGTCTGAAAGTAGGGTAATGATGAAAACAATAAGAAAAAACGGATATTGAAATGTAAGTAATTAATTCAAGAACAAACATTATTTATGACTAACATAAGTTCACAGAATCACAGCATCAAATTACAATTTCATAAATTCAATACAAGATCAGAAATACATATAACATAGTTCACATTTATATATAACATATGTCAGTATCCAAGATCATGCACACTCTTATTAGGGTGAGTTCAGATATGTATGGTAAAATCTTGACGTGTAGTGTAGGGTCGTATCTAGATTGTACTGCTCAATCAATTACAACCAATTTTATTACCTGTACACACCCTTATAATTATGTAGATGTGGTATTACAAAGTTAAAAATATAATCGTGGCTCTGTTAGTATGCTTCGTCAGTCTTAAACAAATTTATTAGAACAGCTACTTTGATATTTCAGAGTTTTAGTTAATGTAGTGTACAGTATACCAACTGGTTTTAAATTGGTTGTTGAAACTGTTCAAAATTGAAAGTACTTGCCACTGCCAGTAACTTGTTAAATAGCTTACACCAACTATTTATGTTTATTTGGCCACTTTAAAGTTGTCTTACTAAATATAATGTTGATTTAAATATATACCTAAGTAAAATAAAACTGTGCCCAAGTGGGAAATAAATGCTTCTCATCTATGAAGTGTCTGTGCATAATAATTATAATACTAGTTATTACCCGACCACGGCAAAGCTAAATGTAGGATATTATTAATTATATTTCTAAATGGAATACAAATGTCTATTAAGATTCTACAGATTGTAAATGTTGAATTGCAATACGATATTCTTATAATATTAATTATATTCATTTCCAATACACAATTATGATACGGCACACAGGCAATGATTATTTATTTATTATCAGTTTGTGAATTTTTAATACTTGAGTTGAGTTAAAGTTGAATCGCTTTTCACCAAAAATGTGGGAAAGCGAGTGCGGCCAATAATTTACTAATTTATAACTTTTATAACGAGCTCTGTGGGATTATTCACACCTTACCACATTCGCCTGTATTATGCATCAGCGAGGTATGGCTAATTTAAAGTTTTTTCAGTTCTAAGTGCCAGAGCATACTAAGTAATACATTGTTTACTATTATAAAAGCCTTTGTTTCAAACATATCTGATTGATTATCTGCAGGATAACACACAACAAATCGTCTGTATTATTAATTTTATCGGCATATTAAATGTCGATAGTAAGATAGAAGCAGGTGAATAGCTGACAAGAAAAAACGGCGATTACTGCGTACGTGCTACTTGCTTCACGTTGGTTTTGGGATCGGAAACAGTTAAAAACGCCACTTTTTCTCACAATTGTTTGCATGTGTGACATACGAGTATGAACGAGTATGACCACATGAAAACAATTTAGTCGTTTTTAACTGATAGTTATGCTATGGATTTCAAAACAAACGCGAGGCTACATAGGTCTATTGAGAATAAAAGAGTACATTGGTAATTGGTTTAGGTAATATTATAGTATGTATATTGAATGCATAAAGAGTTGAACCATAATAAAGAAGACTTTCTAATATTCTGCAAGAAGGCAATGCCAAATCATGATAGGTATTGCACTGATCAACCTGTCTTTGTATTTTGTGCAATATTATAGTTCTTCTCAATGGCACAAGCTACAGTGAGAGTATACATCTAAGAAATTCACAAATATAGAAAGACACACAGAATAGCAACACATTCCCTTTTTTTGTTTACAAATGTCTATCATGTTTCAAGATGAACAAACGTTTCTATTTCACCTTTTACTTCTTAATTCTAAGATGGAAATGTTATAAGAACTATAATAATTAAAAAACTACAACTAGTACTTATATCTAGTATCGCATGAACTGGCGGCGCGGGGGCCGGCCGCGGGAGCGCCCGCCGCGGGGTCGCGGCCCGCTGTCGCTGTCTGCACAACAAAACGTTAACATTAATTGGACTGAATCGCTCAACTTTCCCAGTCATAAAGGGTTATAAGAAAAGTATAAGCTAAGCTAAAAAGGGCACGTAGTACTCATCATTATGAACAACTTTTGCTATGGGACCAACCCGGAATTCGCAAAAAATAATCAGTATTTCTGTTTCATAGAAAAATGTCAATGACACTCGACAAAATGTATGGAATAGCTGATTTTTTTTCGCGATTTCGGTTTGGTCCCATAGTAAAAGTTGTTCATAATGATCAGTACTATGATAACCTAGAATATCTAAAGTGTCTAACCAGTCAACCTGTATAGGTATACCTAGTAAATTAATTGAACAAAATCAGATTTTTTGTAAGAATCTGTGTTAAATGATATTACTTTAGACTTTTGTAGTCCTTGGATATGTGTCTTGAAAATTGATACCTACATACGTTAAATGTTTGTGTATGCCATGTTGACACAGATGTAGGTACATTGTGTAATGTAGATTTGTGAGGTATATTATTGTAAAAAACAAATGTGTATGTCGAGACGGTGCTACTGATATTTACAGTTCATTGGTATTTTAATTAAGCATCCATTAAGCTGACGACACATTAAAATTAAAATAAAATTCCTATTTATTCAAGGTAATTTATACATGTCGGTCTATTTAGCAAATATAAGATACTAAATAGTAGTTATTTTTCAATTAGTCTGTTGTTTTAACCAACAGCCCAGAAGTAAAGGTAATTTAACCTATATGAACATCTACCGCCGAAACGGTTGGACCAATTTTGGATTTCAAGGTGTCGTTAGATATCCTTATATCCGGAATGTCATAGGCTTCATTTGGCGGACAAGGTTTTAATAATTTACAAATACGTATGTTCAATTCGTTAATTGTAAACCGATTCCAATATATTTTTTTAATTCAACAATTGATTACGCTAACAAGCTACTTCTCACTAGTTAACTGATTAGCGCAACTATTAAGTTTCACTTTTGTGGCTTCTACACGTTACGTCGATAATAATTAATAGGAGTCACTTGTACTATTTGTGTAGGTGGCGCACGCTATATACTCGTATAAGGCCCGATCGATGACCTAGGTCACCACGGCCAACGTAGGATGGCGTGGCGTGATCTGACAGGTCTCGAGGCACGCATAACGTCGATTAGTTTTAACAATAACTTCAATACCATCGGGTCGATATCAATTAAATGTAGGCAACTAGTTCATGGAAATACAATTTCTAAGTTTGAAATGAGCAAAATGATGAGAGCCGCAAATTTATAGTTCGGTACGAATAACTAGTATTTTTTATTCTTATATTTTTCGCCTATCTGTATGTTAATCCGGGTTATAAGCTGCCAACTCCTACAAAATTTTAACTAAATCCCTTCAGCCGTTTTTAAGCGATTGACTGATTGATTAACAACCCTGGCAAACTTTGACATTTATAATATTCGCAGGACTAGCTATGCCCCGCGGTTTCAGCAACGCGGTGATGAAAACGTTGATGATGATGAAAATTCACTTTTAAAACACATGGTTATAAGGAAAGGGTATACCAAGCCGAAAAGGGCTCATTGTACTCATAATTTTGAACAACTTCCATACAATTTGTCTGGTGTCTTTGTTTTTTTAATGGATTTTTTTTTCTCTATTTAAAGGTTAGTCGCAGAGTTAAAGTTGTTCATAATGATGAGTACAATGCGCCTTTTACGGTTTAGCCATACCCTTCCTTAAAACCCTGGATTATAAAAATGAAAATTTGTGTTAATAAGTTTTACTCCAATCCTATGTTTTACTCTCTGGTTCATAATGATGAGTACTATGAGCCTTGTTCGGCTTGGCATACCCTTTACTTATAACCCTGTTAGTAAGATGTTTTGCCCATAAAGGTCACGCCACCCTGAACTTTGAATTCTTAGCATTCAAGACCCTGCGCGGCACAGCACTGCGCTCGTCACCCTGAGATATATGATGTTCAATCTCCCATTTGCCCTGCAATGTTTGCACATTACTGCTTGGCGGTGGAATAACTGGCAAAGGTGTGGTACTTCCCCAGGTGGGCTCTGCAAAAGAGCCCTACCACTACAAAAAAAAAAAAAAAAAAACGGTGGCCAATAACCCGACACGGTGGGCCCATCCGCGTGTCCCTCTGACTAGCAGAGGGCACAGCGTGATGGTTTGGACGGTGGCATTGCTGCCACCAGGGGGGGTTTTCCTTGTGCTCCTCGCCGCATGTGGGTTGCGGTCGGGAGTGCAAGGAAAGGAGGAGGGTGGACGCTGGAAGCGTGTGCCGCATGGGGCACCCAGCGGCATACGCTTTCGGGCTACATAGGCTGGGATCTCTCGTTGCCGAGAGTGGTGAAAGCCGTGCTCGGCGGCGAGAGATCGTGGCAGGCCGGACCGAACAGTGGGGAACAGGGTCACCCCCCCATAGGCGCGGGGGGCCCTAATCGGGCCCATCGCCGGGGCGCGGTGGCGATTGCTAACGCGACCCCACCTTGCCCCATCTCGGGCGGATGCCGAACACCCCAGTGGTTTTAGTGGGTATGCCGCCGCAGGGCGGAGACTCCCACATAACCACCCTGCCTCCCCCGGGGCGGGCGTGGTATCCATAAAGGATTTCCACTGGGTAAACAAAAAAAAAAAAAAGGAGGGTACCTGCGATGCGCATCCAGCGCTGGTTCTGCGAGTGCGGCGACGGCGGCGTGGAGCGGCGCGCGGCGCCCGGCGGCGGCGGCGGAGCGCTCGCCTCCGCTTCACGGCCTTCTTCTGCCATCTGGGGGACCGACTTACAATGTTATTATCAAACCAAACTACACACCGAGACACCCAACTAGCAAACTGGAGGAAAATGTGGAAATTACAGCTTCGAGCACTAATTTACACTATTTTCGAACTAAATCGTACTTTGACACCGTGTTTCGATCACATTCACCTTGTTGCATGTAAAACCCAAGCTTGTCTTTTCTCCGCCAAAAAATGTCAGTTTACATTATCTCCATTTTTAACCGACTTCAAAAAAGGAGGAGGTTATCAATTCAACTGTTTTTTTTTTTTGTTTGTTACTTCATAACTTTTGACTGGGTGAATCGATTTTGATGATTCTTTTTTTATTAGAAAGCTGACGCTTCCCATTTGGTCCCATTTCAATTTAGTCCAGTTCTGATAATGGTATCTATGAGAAAACCATATAAGTCTTAAATTTGCATTAAGTACGTGCGCGACAAATAGATGAATAACTCAATAGTCGGTCTTTTGAAGTCTGTTTTTGTTTTTTGTTTTGTAAAAATAATGTTCTTGTTACGAAATGTTCCTGTTCCTTTGGCAGACCACCTTGACCTCTTGGGGTTAACGCTGACACCTACGCTTAACTACAAAACGTACCTGGAGTCAAAGGCTAAATTAGCTGGTAAAAAGTTGGGCGTTCTGAATAAAGTTAGGTTATGTATTTCACGTCGAGGCAGTTGCTTATACTTTATCAAGCACAAGTCCGGTCGTGTGTGGAATACCCATCTTTGGGATGGTTCAGCCAATTACCAGCTCAAAGCATTTGATCCGGTAGACCGGCGTGCTGTTCGAGTTATTGGCGACGAGAAGCTCGTTAGCAAAAATCTTCATAGTCTGGAACACCGCCGTAAAGTAGCGTGCCTGTCGATTTTCTACAGGATACATTTATTCTACCATCCCCTTTTCAATACAGGACAAGTAGAAAGACGCCTTTTTACCATCCCTACACTGTCGATTTCCCCTGGATACGTACAAAACGGTTCGAGTCCACGTTTCTAATCCTTACAGCCCGGGAATGGAAGAGACTTCCGGCTTCCTTATTCCCTGACTGATATAATTTTGGACTTTTCAATGTTAGAGTGAATGAGGTCTTCTAAATCTGCGTGCTTCATCTTCGACCACATAGCCACTTACCAACAGGCGAGTTGGTGGTCAAACGTGGATTTATTCGTTATAAAAAAGAACATTCGGTGATTATAACAAAACATTTCAAAACCACGATAGTTTTCGTAGTGAAACCCATTTTATATCTATCGAGGAATGACCACTCACGCGGTCCATACTATATCTATCGAAGAACCCCCAGTATGGCTGAGCAGTCTAACAAACTGGCCATTACGCCGCCAGACGCTCCTACTATAGTTCGCTAGATAACGTCAGTGAGTGAGTACCTGGTGCGGCGAGGAGGGCTCGCTGCCCTGCGAGCTGACGGCGGCCGCCTCCTCCTCTGCGCGAGACTCCTCCCAGTCGCCGCGCTCCGCTCCCTCGGTACCTGCAGACATAATACGATGGCTGATGTTATTACGTTTCAAGAGTCATTAATTAGCTGTTCCATAAAAAGTGTCAATGACACTAGACAAACATTTTGAACAGCAGATACTTTTTCATGTTTCAGGTTTGGTCTAAATTTGCGCATAATGATTGTGGAACCATATCCTTTCCTTATAACTTGGTATTTCTGTTATTGTCAATCTATACTAATAATATAAAGAGGTATAGTTTGTATGTATTACAGTTTTACAGGGTAATCTCCGAAACTCTAAATTAAACTACAATCCGCGAGGGTTGTAAGCTATGTTTTATATCCCATACGAGGCTGGAGGTCGAAGAGCACCGGATACGAAGTACCGAGCATCAGTTAAACAGACGTCGTTAGCGCACAGGGCTCTTTAGCGCTTGCAACATAACTAACTAATGCTCGGTACTTCATATCCGGGTGCTGTTCGGCCTTCAATCTCATAAGTTTAGGGATATAAAATATAGCCTAAAGTATAGCTCTCGCAGATTGTAGCTTTCTATTGGTGAAATATTTTTAAATAAAAAAATTGGTTGTCTGTAAATCGGTTTGCGGACGATAGTTTAAGGTGACAACCTTATAACAAAACATTGATGAAATGATTGCATAGTTTTCTCGCTCCGATCGTGACGTCACAATGAGCGTAACGGGACACTTTGTCGTGCGTGCACCCGGCCGGTCATCGTTTATTTTTTTATTTTATGCCATAGGTGGCAGACAAGCAAACGGGCCGCATGATGATAAGCGATCACCGTCGCCTATGGATACCTGTTACACTGGAGGCATCACAGATACGCTGCCGACCTTTTAAGATTCTATTAACAGCCCTTTTGAAGAATCAATATTGTAGCTACTCGGGAATACAGGTGGAGGGAGCTCGTTCCACATTTTGCAGGTGTGTGGCAAAAAAAGACCCTGTAAAACGCACAGTGTGCGATTTCCAATTGTCGATAATATGGGCATGAGCACCCAAACGGTGGTGGCTAGTGCGGTGGTAAAACCGCGACGCTGGAATTAGCTCGAATAATTCTTCAGAACACTCCCCATTGTAAATGCGATAAAAGATGGAAAGAGACCAGACGTCTCTACGCATGCTGAGCGGCTCTAGGTTATAGGTATTAGACGTTGTCACGTCAAAAAGTTATCTTATACATATAAAAACTAGCTGACCCGGCAAACGTTATTTTGCCATATAAATTTAGGGGTTGGTGATAGAAGGGTTAAGATTTAGGGTTGTATGTATTTTTTAATGCCACCTATGGCACATTATAAAAAAATAAAATTTTAGTCCAAACAATAAAAATAAATGTTAGGGGTGGACAACCCTTATCACTTAGGGGTATGAAAAATAGATGTTGGCAGATTCTCAGACCTATTCAATATGCTCACAAAATTTCATGAGAATCGATCAAGCCGTTTCGGAGGAGTACGGGAACGAACATTGTGACACGAGAATTTTATAAATAAGATGAATCGCTGTTGGTATGGCTCGCTATAACTCGAGAACGGCTGGACCGATTTCGCTAATAGGCTATTTGACACTATTAAAAATATGCTACGAAATGTGGTCATTCTATTAGATAATAACATAAAAAACATATTTATCTCTGTTTTATCCAAAAATATTTACAGATTTTTCAAAATAAACAAATATAAATTCAAATTATTTTTTAAAATTCTTCAGCCACAAGAACGCTCTGTGATTGGCTACGCCTCGCGTGACGTCACACGCAAGTAAACAAGACACTTTGTGTGATTTTATAATGTACACTTTGGTACAAGTTTGACGTTTGTCAAAGAATAAAGTTTGCTTACTTGCCTGTGACGTCACGCAAATCACATGTCGTCCGCCATTACCGAAACAGCGTTTTTAGCGCGAATATTGTAATTTAAATTTTAACACAGTATTTTACGAAAAATACTGCAAATTTCGCAGAAATATACACGTGGTGTATTAATCATATGCCAACGAATAATTTAAAACAGTTTTTCAAAATCAGTCAAATAGCCTACTTTGATCTTGAAATATTTGTATATGTTCAGGAAAGGTTTTAAAAGTAAAAAAAAAAAAACAGCGTGTGGAACCGCCCGCCGGGTGGCAGGTAGTGGCAGGTTTGAATAAATAACTGTGAGTAGAATGATCTCGTAGTGTAGTGTAGTGTAGTGTACTGACGCGAGTCGGAGGCGGGCGGGTGCGGCGGCGGCAGCGCGGCGGCCAGGTCGGCGTGCGTGTCGTGGTGGCCCGCCTCGCCGAACGTGAACCGGGCGCCGGCGCCTGCGCCCGCGCCGCCCGCCAGCGGCGACACTACTGCCTCGCCGAACCTGTACCATGTTACACGACTATAAGTCAAGGGACACGTCATCTGACACGAAAATTGCCCAGGGGTTAAAAAAAATTGTAATAGAAGGCAGATTCCCATACATACATTTGTGGCAAGTGGCATCCCATTGTTTTTTATGCTTGTCATTAATAATTAAACAAGTTAGGGAAATAAGTATGTAAGGCTTCCAACGGGTCTTGACAGTCTTTGCAGCCACTTTGCTTCTTGTATTTTTTTTATGATATTGAGAGACGAGACGAGCAAATCGCTGGCCTGATGTTAAACGCACTTTTGCGAAGTTATCAGCAGGTTTATTAACAGAGAGGCAAAAAAAAAATCTGCATAGTAAAGTAGTAAGACACTAGTATACTACCAAAACGTACCCGTCATTGCGTCTAGGAACATACAACGTGGGTGTAGATGGTACGATGCTGTCGTCGCCGTCGTCAGCTCCATTCCCGCCCAGGGACAGCGTGCCACTCGCTGTACGCACAAATAATAATTAACATAAAGATTTAACAGGGAGAAAATTAAGAAGAATGTGATAGTAATAATTACATATTGTGAGCCATAAAAGTACCTATATAGGGTTATTCACAAAGGGTATGCTAAGCCGAAACGGGCTCATACTACTTATTATGAACAACTTTTACTATGAGACCAACCCAGAATTCGCGAAAAAAAAATCAGCTTTTCCATACATTTTGTTTAGTGTCATTGACATTTTTCTATGGAACAGCTGATTTTTTTTTGCGAATTTCGTGTTGGTCCCGTAGTAAGAGTTGTTCAGAAATTTCAGAATGATGAGTACTATGAGCCGGTTTCGGCTTAGCATACCCTTTATGAATAACCCTGTATATGAGTTTAAATAAATTTATTCAAGTTCCACAGAACTGGACACCTC
This sequence comes from Alcis repandata, assembly GCA_949125135.1. Lineage (NCBI taxonomy): Eukaryota > Metazoa > Arthropoda > Insecta > Lepidoptera > Geometridae > Alcis > Alcis repandata. The sequence goes on from OX421234.1 coordinate 7,185,412, forward strand.
CAGACGAAGCTTGGAGAAATTAAATAGAATACAATTGACATGTTGCAATATGTCATTTGAGTGCGGCGAAACACAGGCCATAATTGAGCCTAGTTTGACAACAGTCGCTCTTGAATTTTGTATGCATGTTTTCTTAGCCACTTAACCTTTTGGCAACCACTGCATACATACATTGCTGTACCCCGTACAATAACAAAAAATAAAACACAAGAACATTATTTTTACAAAACAAAAACCGACTTCAAAAGACCGACTATTGAGTTATTCATCTATTTGTCGCGCACGTACTTAATGCAAATTTAAGACTTATATGGTTTTCTCATGGACACCATTATCAGAACTGGACTAAATTGAAATGGGACCGAATGGGAAGCGTCAGCTTTCTAATAAATAAAGAATCATCAAAATCGATTCACCCAATCAAAAGTTATGAGGTAACAAACATAAAAAATAAAAATAAAAACATACAGTCGAATTGATAACCTCCTCCTTTTTTGAAGTCGGTTAAAAAACGAAATTAAAATACCCGTAAAAATTAACAAGTATTTATTATTTTTATTCAATATTTGGGTCATCTTTGACTACTAACCCTGTATAGACGTCATTGGCGGACAAAGTCCGTTACTGCTAGTCAAGTAGAATTGAATATAGTTTGCACACCAACAAATTACAAGAAAAAAACAAAGACAAACTAATACTACAAGTAACTTAAGTAAAATTATACTGGGTAATACAAAAGCGGAGTTATCACCTAAACCGATTTCTTCCAAATAACCATAACCTTTGGATGGAGGACATGATTGACAGAATAGGGATGCGTCAGGAATGGCAAACCAATACATCCAAACACGGGGAGTGTTTGGATGTATTGGTTTGCCCACCCCCCCTTCTTTAAAAAATTGGCATATTGATTCATAAAGGTTCGCCACCCCTGGAATTGGTAATGGCGGGTGAATTTGGCATTCGAAAGCTTAAGTATATAAATATATGTATTATATTGTTGGTAGTGAAAGTGTGGGTAGTTACGCTCGGTGCCGCTGCTGATGGCCTCGATCTGCGGCACGGGCGGCTGCGGCGCGGGCGTGGGCTCGCTGTCCGGCTCGGCGGCGGCGCGCGCCTCCAGCGAGCTGCTCTCCGAGCCCTCCTCCGCCGACCCGCCCGCCACCGGGGACTGCGCCGGAGACTCCTCCTGGGGAACATCGAGTGGTTACACTAGCTTAGTTAGGTGCAGACCAATTTAACTCCGAGCTCTCCTCCGCCGACCCGCCCACCACTGGGGACTGAGCCGGAAACTCCTGGGGAACATCGCGGGGTTACACTGGTTTCCAGTGCTGGTAGTACTAGTAGACAGACGTTCGCTGTGGCGAGGCTGTTTACAGGACGAAACCGTGGAGCACGTGCTGTTACATTGTGAGGCCACGGAAGATATAAGATCTAGGTCTAGGCTCCTAGAAGAAACTACACACCAAGCCTCAAGTACCACAACACCTGACGCAATATGAATGGATGAGGTGTGCCAGCGCCCCAGGCCGTACTTCGTTATTTTTGGGAGCTCGGCTGGTTTGAGTATGCTGGCAGTTGGGGGGCAATACACAATACACCCCAAGAAGGATGTTGATGCAGGTTAGTGCCCTTATTTAGAATTAGACTAGTTTGGTTAAGTGCAGATCAATCTATAGAAAAGTAGGAAAATGTATGGGAATGACATCTCTGTCATTACAGAAATGTTCTTCCCATATATTATATTTTCCTAGTTTTCTATAGCTTTTCGATAATAGAATTGCAATTGCAATTGATTATTACTTTTTGCCCACAATGAACGGAGAAGGTATATGCGTTTAGGGTGAGAGGTTGTTGGTTAATTTGTTTTTATTCAAATGATTGAACATACTCAATTTTTTACAAGCTTTTATTTAATTTGCAATGTTTGTGTCTATTTTCGGGTCAAATCTTGCAACTGAATTTTTAACAACTTCCCGATGTCTGGTCGAGATGTAATTTGTTATACTTGCTTCACTCTGATGACAACCCAACAAAAGTATGTGTTTAAATAAATAACTCCAATCAAAGAGGTTTCTCCGGTACTCTATTTATGCAACAGAAACTAAGTAACCAAATACGATACGAATTCCAAATCCTGCATGAATTCCGCCGCGCAACTATTCCACGCGCCAGGCGAGACTCCTAGATTTTCAAGTCTAACAACTATTTCAGTACTTCTAGATCTAGGTAAGCAGAATAATGGATCTTACCTGTCTAGCAGAGTTCTCTCCTTCCTCGCCCTCTGCCTCTTCCTCTTCGTCTCCTTCCACCTCTTGTTCTTCTTCCATATCCTCTTCATCTTCCTCACCTTCCTGTTTACATAGAAATAACATTAATACCTTTTAAATCTGTTTCTTCTTCGCACATTGAGCTAGTGAACATCAACACAGCCCTGAAGTGACCGAGGTGTGCCATCACACCATGCGGCTTAATGGCATATAGCATGCATGTTGCTTACGTACACATTTACTTTGGAAAAGCTTAGCGACGTCGAAGTACAATGACGCACCAATTGATTAGTGCAAAAATTTACTGATTTGCATTTTACCGCGAGTACGTACTCCTGGCACCTGGCACTTCATTTAACGCTCTTAGCGTGTCCTGGCTACGTACCCGGTACATGGTGCCCGAGCAGCGCTCGTCGTCTTCCTCAGAATCCACCACGATGACACCCTCGTCGTCCTGGTCGCAGCGCGACGACGTCGGCACCTGGTACTCTACCTCCACTGAACGCTCGAACCCCTGCACAAAATGTACCTCTAAATACCGTCGCTCATTACACCGGTCGACGAAAGCTACGAGCAAAGCGGTGAAATGAGTAGGCTCTCACAAAATGGTTTCCTAAAACTTTATCGCATAACTGAGAAGTTCCCTTGAAAAATTGCTGCTTTTTTATATGATGTCAAAATTCCACCTACAATAAACTAAAAGCGTATTTGGATTCAAATGGAGTGAAACTTGAGATGACATAATAAAGAAAGTACTTGTACTCGTGTCCTTTTGTTGGCGGTGACGGGGCGCGACTGCAGGCGACGCTTGACGGGGCGGGCGTCCGGCGGCGGGTGCGAGGTGCTCACTCCCGCGGGCGGGTGCGAGGTGCTCACTCCGGCCGGCGGGTGCGACGTGCTGACTCCCGCAGGGGGGTGGGACGTGCTCACACCCGCGGGTGGATGAGAAGTGCTAACTCCCGGTGCCGGATGGGATGTGCTGACTCCGGCCGGCGGGTGGGAGGTGCTGACTCCGGTGGGGGCGTGCGACGTGCTAACACTGCCGGAAGGTTGGGCGCTCGCTGTTGAAGTAGGCGTGGCTGTTCCTAAAATCACAACAATCTTTCAAATCTGTCGACACTTGGTCCCTAAAGAGATCAGTGTACTATCAGAGTTTGGTCTTATTCTTCTAAAAAGAAAACTAGCTCTCTGCATAGCCAGAGAATAAGTAGATTGAAGTTTGCAGTTAATTGAGCTTCTCCACGACCTCGAAGGGTGAATAAGCCGTAATCCACCACGCTGGCAATGTGCAGGTTGGTACATTCACATACGCCATTGAATGTCTTCTCCGGACGTATGCAGGTTTCCTCACGACGTTTTCCTTCACCGAAGAACCAAGTGGTATGTGAATTCGTACATAAATTCCAAAGAACTCGCCACCTCAAAAATGCAGAGCAGCTCTCCCACTGATTTACCATGGCTGTAGTAATGTTTTAAAGTCCAAATCTCACCTAGTGCGAGATTCAGGGTTCAAACTGTTAGAGGCGATCTCCGCTTTAAAATTTTTGTAGATACTGGTTATGAGTTATACACTGTTTTTACATTCTACCCGTTATGTAATTCTTTGACAAATAAACAAATTATTATTAGTATTATTTCAAATCGGACGCTAGAGTTTACCTGGCTGCGTGGGCGCGGAGGCGGGAGGCGCGGGCCCGGGCGCGGCGCTCGGCTGCTCGATGCGCGGCATCACCATGGCCACGGCCTGCACAGTAATCACGATCTCATCTCATTTAACGAAGGCATAGCGAGTTTCAAGCATGCCACAGACTCGTATAAAATGTATGCTAAACGATTGATTACATCGATTCTATATTGTGAAGCGTTGCGACATGCTACATATTTAAGCATTAAAAATCGAATTACACGCACCAGTTTTTTTTTATTTCATCCTATTGAAAATGTAGGTTGATTTTTGCTCAAGAGGCTGTGGTAACGTATTGATTACCTCTTTAGTACGTAAATCGTAAACCCGTGCGTAATTCTCAAGAGGCAGTTATGTTAGTCTTGACTTCTAAAAGTGGTGAATTAAAAAGTACCTACTTGATTAATGAGACATAGTTTAAATACTTTCTATTGTACTGGTTTAATTGAAATGAAACTGACATGCTCCCAGATTCGACATCACATTACGTTTATAGTATGTCATAAAGCCCCACAATTTCGCCTTGGCTAAATTCATTCTTATAAAACATAGACGACGTTTCCGTATGTCGATAATTAGTGTATCAATTTGTATGAGTGAGAAATCAATGCCAAAATACCTGCTGCGGGGTTTGAGAATGTGTCGAGGGCTGTGTGCTGCTGTCACTCGCACCAGAGCTACCCATGCCGACATCACTCATATCCATATCCTGATAAAAAGTAGAAAAAAAGTCAATACTGAACAGTCAATTTTGTTGTGTTGTAAAGCAATCTGTACAGGACAACCAAGATAATAGTTATTCTTCAGGCACTAAATTAAAAAGAAACTGGTCCAAAGCCTAGCGCAATGTTCTGTACGGCCTAGTCTGTGAGCAGATCGATGTCGTGTAATGTGGAGTAGATACCTGCGTGGACTCGGGCGGCGGCGCGGCGGCGGCGAGCGCGGCGCGCGGCAGCGGGCGCGAGGACGACGCCGGCATGTACTCGGTGGAGTGCGCGTCGTGCGGCGCGGTGTCGTGTAATGTGGAGTAGATACCTGCGTGGACTCGGGCGGCGGCGCGGCGGCGGCGAGCGCGGCGCGCGGCAGCGGGCGCGAGGACGACGCCGGCATGTACTCGGTGGAGTGCGCGTCGTGCGGCGCGGTGTCGTGTAATGTGGAGTAGATACCTGCGTGGACTCGGGCGGCGGCGCGGCGGCGGCGAGCGCGGCGCGCGGCAGCGGGCGCGAGGACGACGCCGGCATGTACTCGGTGGAGTGCGCGTCGTGCGGCGCGGTGTCGTGTAATGTGGAGTAGATACCTGCGTGGACTCGGGCGGCGGCGCGGCGGCGGCGAGCGCGGCGCGCGGCAGCGGGCGCGAGGACGACGCCGGCATGTACTCGGTGGAGTGCGCGTCGTGCGGCGCGGTGGGGCCCACCTGCGCCATGGGCCGGATGGACGCGAGCGGCGTCTCCCCGCCGCGCCGCATCGCCGTCACGCTCTGCTGCGCGACGCCCGCCATCGGCTTGATGTTGGCCGTCGGGGGATCCGACGTAGTCTTCTCGGTCGCCGCTTGCTGCTTGGACGCAGACGCCTGGCATGCCAGCTGCCGCTGCAGCAAGTTCACTTTCTGCAGCAGCGCGTCCACTTCCCTGTTTTTCTCGGATTGCGCTTCGCCGCGCTCCTTCTCGAGCCGTAAGATGCGCCCCTCGAATTGAGATTTGATCAGCGCCAGCCTTACGTCTTGCTCGTCGCGTGTGCTCTGCTCTATAGAACCTAACTTCGAGCGCGATTCTTCCAATTCGCGATTCAAATTATTTTTTAGTTCTGTCAGTTGAACTATTTTGCTCTTGGCCTGTTTGAGGACCTGTTTAGCTTTCTCCTCTTTATCCGAGTTGGCGGTTCGTAGTGTTTCGTTTTCTTGTTGCAACTTTTCAAAGTTCTTTTTCTCTTCATCTAATTTCGCTTGTAGTTCCGCTATCTGTTCCTCAAACCTCGTGGTGGTTTCCGACAAAGCTGCATCTGCGGCTGCCGTTTGACCTTCGTTGTTTTTCTTTTCATCTTCTGTTGTTTTAACCAACTCTTCATATTGAACTTTATATTTTTTAGCGATTTTCCTTATCTGCAATTCTTTGCTTCTAATATCGTTAAGAGACGCGTCCTTACTAGACAGTTCTTCAGTAAGTTTGGCATTATTTTCATCAGCTGAAGATAACTTGTTCTTAAGTTTTGTAACTTCCTCTGTGAGACGCACCATGTCATTTTTAAGAACTTGTTGAAGCTCATCATTCAATTTTTTATTCTCTTCTACCATAGCATTGTGCTGTCTAGAAATCAGCGTATATTGCTCTTCAATCTTAATCTTTTCTACTTTAATGCTGCCAAGTTCTTCATTTACCTTTCTTACATTCTCTTTTTCATTTGTAAGCATCTTGGCTAAAGTTTCCCTTTCGTTTTGTAGGCGCTTCCAATCTTCAGGGCTAGTTTTGTTGGCCCGTTCAACTAAAGCATTAACTCGAGTTCTCCACCTGGCACAATCAGCTTTCAAAGAAGTATTTTCAGATTGAAGAGATTCTGTTCTAGATGTAAACTCGGCAATTTTTTCTTCCATCGGCGCCAGCTTTTCTTCCATTGCTTTTGTAGCCGCAGATAGCTCTTCTACACGGGTAGTTAATGAATCGCGTTCTTCTCTCAGAATTCTATTGCTGTCAGTTAAAGCATTCAGTGTCTCAACTTTTCTCAAAATATCTGATTGCTTATTAACAGTCACCATATTAACTTCTGATCTTTCTCTTTCGGCTGCTAACGTCAATTTTGCTTCATCGAGTTGCTTCTCTGCTATTTCTAATTGAGATTTAAGTCTCATAGTCTCAGCTTGTAATATGTCAAATTTAGCCATGGCAATATCCTTTTCCTTTCTTAAGAATTTTAAAATTGAGAATAATTGTTCTGATGATTTGCCATCTTCCTCACTAATGGACACGTTGATATTAGAATCATTTGCAGACTCATTCATGCTCTCTGATTGAGATTTGGAAGCGTGAGACACCGACAGTTGAGTGCCCAGAGCTTGAATCTGATCATGTAATAGTGTATTTTGATCATTCAAATTCTTTAGTCTTTGAGAAAGTTGTTCATTCTCTTGGTTAAGGATTTTCTGTCTTTCATTCCAACTGACTTTTTCAGCTTCTAACATTTCAAGAGCGTTGTTTTTCACAGCCGCCAACTCATAAAGTTGATTTTGAACTCTAGACAGCTCTTCTTTAACTTTTGATAAAGATTGAATGTCAGAAGAATGTAAGATCATTTCATGTGTGTATTTCTCTTCTGCTTTTTGGACTGCTTCAGAGAGTTTAGTAATTTCTTCACGGACAGCTTCGACTTCTAAACGATAGCTTTCATTACTTGTCAATGCCTCTCTTAGTTCCTCTTTCACTTTTAGTAGCTCATTCCTCAAAATAGTGTTACTCGCAGAGTGTTCTCCGTTAGCATGCAGCGACAATTCTGCTTCCAGCTCTGCACATTTATCTTCTAGATGTTGCAATTTGTTGGTATAGTTAGATAGTTTATCTTCCGTTTCCGTTTTATATGCTTCATACTCGGCGCTTAGGGATTTAAGTTCTTTTTCAGCACTTTCCGATATATCGCAATATTGTTTGATATGTTCTTTTGCCACATCGAGTTGTTCTTGAAGGGATTTGAGTTCTTCATTCTTGTCAGTAAGTTTATTTTCAAGCTCTCTTATTTTCTTAACAGTATCAAATTCTCCATCTGTATTAGGCGCAAGAGCCGCTTTGAGCTTCTTTGTAAGATCTTCGTGTGCCTTGTCTTTAGCAGATAAGTCTTGTCGCAGTTCTGCAAGTTCCTTTCTAAGTGCATCGGCAGCATCCTTTTCTTCTTGCATTCGTGTTTTCGCAATTTCCGTCTGCCTCTCCAAGTGACTCGCCAATTCTCTAAATCGATCCTGTTCCTCCTGTAGTCTTCTTCTTAATGCAGAACACTCCCTAGTAGCTTCATCAAGTCTCGTTTCTAACGTAGCACGATTTTCTGCTTCAACACGTTCTAAGCTGGCTTTTATCAGTTCTAAATTCTTTAGTAATAGAGACTGGCCTTGCCTTTCACGATTTAACATTTCCTTTTCAGTTTGAAGACGTAGTTCTGCATCTTTCACTAGTTTGCATTCTAGTTTAAGATTTTCAAGTTGTATCTCTGAAGAAGCGAGTTTGCTTTGTGCATTCAATGCTTCATCTCTCAAATGTTGTAATGCGACTTCATGTTTAGCAATAGTGTTACTGTATGCTTTGTTTTTTTCTTCTAGCGACGTTATTTGTTTCTTATAAGTGGTAATGTTTGTCTGCAGAATCTTAAGTCTTTCACTATTGTATTCTGAAGTAGAGGCACATTTGCTATTAGCTGCAGTGAGTTTGTAAATTTCTTGTCTCATACTATCGATTTGTTCAAACAACATTTTTTCGTTGGTAACCTTTTCCTCCTTGTATGTTTTATATTCTTCTTTCAACAGTTCTAAATGTTTTTCAGTTTCCTTGCATTTAATTTCATACACTGTTTGCTCTGTGGCAGCTGATTTGTTCAGATTGTCAGCTGATGTATCCATTGTAAACGACCCGCTTTTATCTAGTTCTGCAGCTTCCGCAACAGATACTTCATGGCGTTTGCCTTTCATGAGATCATGATATAGCTTTTTAAACATATCTCGTTGTCTAATTAGACCGTTAACCATTTTAGTCTGACGGTCTTGTGCGTCAGTTAATTCAGATACTCTGTTCTTTAAAGTTTCAATTTTGGTTTGCATCTCACCACTTTCGAACTCTTCCTTATGACGCTCTAAGTCCTCATGCTTATCTGTTAATTCACGCACCATGCGAAGCAATTTTTGGTTATTGTTTTGAAGCTCTTGAATGTTACTGAACGTAACTAGTGTTTTCGAAATAACACGCGATGAACTGATTTCAGAAGTATTAGATGTTGTATGACTTGAATCATGATCCCCATTAGGTAGAAGTCCTCCACGACTATGTTCGATTTCCTTCAACATGAAACAAACTTGTCTTCCCAAATCTGCTAATTCTCCTTTGAGTTTGGAATTTTCTCGGCTATAATGATTGGCAATTTTAGATGTTTCACTGTAATCATCTCTCAATCTATTACATTCAATTGCCAAGGAATCAATTTGCTGAGACAAAGCAGTATTACTTTCAATAGCTTCTTCAAATTCCGACTTTTGCTTTTGCAGCAGTGGTGCTTTCTCTTCCAATTCCTGTACGATAGTGTTGATAGTTATGTTAAGACGTCGATTTTCCTCTTTTTCCTGTGCCAACTCTTCAGTGACTTTGACAAGTTGCGAATATATTTGAGTTAATGACATGCCTGATTTTAAAAGCTTGCTTGCGGTTGCCGCAGATGGGGCTAAGTCACTAAGCGCCATGTCAAGGTTGTGAGCATTGGCAGCCTTCAGCAAATCATTTGCATGTTCAAGTTCGCTTTTTAGAGAAGCTATAACTTCATTTCTCTTTTCCATCATTTCTTCGTGATCTAATTCCATCTGTTTATTTCTAGTCTCGAGTTCACCATACTTTTCAGTGGCCTCAATTAGCAGTTTTTGCAACTCTCCTATTCCCTCTGTCAGCTCCTGTGTTTTAGCTTCAGCATCATCATTCATGGTTTTAAATAAGTCAGCCAGTTTTGTTTTTGCTTCTAATTCTTTCTTGTAATTTTCCGTCATCTTCTGTTCAATTTCCCTTTGGTCCATAAGACGTTGAGTTAAATTTTCAGCACGACTATTCAAATTCTTTTTTACTTCATTTAACTGATTGATGGTTTCATTTGCAACGTTTAGCTCTTCAACTTTTTCCGCTAATTGTGTTTCCAAATTGACAAGCCTGCTGGTGTTGTTCAATCTAAGTGTTTGCAATTCTGAAGTAAGTCTGTTGACTTCCTCAGTAAGGCCTGCAATTTGGGCGTTGAGTAATGTCCTTTCCTGTTCAATGCGTTTTTCGCGATACTGAAGAGTCAGTTCTCTACTTTGAATTTCGTCATTCAATGTCCATGCTTCACATTTTGCATCAATGGCGGCTCGTAGTTGTTGAGAGTTCGCAACTTCACTAGCGGTCAGTCTTTCTATTTCTGTATCACGCCTTTGTAATATACGAGTAAGGTCATTCCGCTCATCTACGGCCGCATCTCGAGCACTTTTCATTGAAACTATTTCATTTTCCAACCGACCAATTTTTTCGCGAGCTCTTTCGAGTTCAGCATTAAGTGTTTCCACTTGTTTTCCCAATTCGGTAACGGTTTCATCAGCTGTAGCAAGTTTTCTAGCTGTATCTTCATATTTAGCTGTCGCTTCTAGAAGAGTAGATTCAAGTGTTGATATTTTGTCACCTAGAACAATAACGTGATTTTTAAACAAAAAAATTATATGACTGGCTATATTTAGTTTTTTTTTTCTTAATGTAGGCATGTCCTGTATCATATGTTTGGAAACAACCATGAGACACTTTATTTGTTGAATATTGTAAAGAAAAAAAAATGTAAAAACTATTTTTTAGGATTCTGTACCAAAAGGGTAAAAGGGACCCTATTACTGAGACTCCACTGTCCGTCCATCTGTCTGTCCTTTTTTTTTTTAATGTGATTGAATGACGAGACGAGCAAATCGCTCGCCTGATGTTAAACGTCACGTTTGCCCATAACAGGTCTGCACCACCCAGAATTTTGAACTCGCAGAATTCAAGACCCTGCGCGGCACAGCACTGCGCTCGTCACCCTGAGATATATAAGTTGTTTTATCTCCCATTTGCCCTGTAATTTCACTGGAAACAATGCCCTTCCAACTGGAACACAGTAATGTTTGCACATTACTGCTTGGCGGTGGAATATCTGGCAAAGGTGTGGTACTTCCCCAGGCGGGCTCTGCAAAAGAGCCCTACCACTACAAACTACCACTACACTACCACTACAAACTGTCCTTCTGTCACCAGGCTGTTTCTCATGAACCGTGATAGTTAGGCAATTGAAATTTTTACAGATGGATGTATTTCTGTTGCCGCTATAACAACAAATACTAAAAAACAATAAAATAAATATTTAAGGGGGCTATGAAATTGGTGTTATGTCGAACTGGCCTTTGATCCCAAATATATCAAGCTCTTTGCTTAGGAATTCCAAATTCAAATTTATTTCAAATTAAAGCTCGTTTATTTGTGTTTTTTACTTATTCATTTAATTTAGCATAATTTGATTTTTTCTTTGGCACTGTTTTCTTTGCAAAATGGAAAATTTAAAATATCGCGTTATTTACGAATACGAGTTTCATCGTGGCACCAACGCTGCAGAAACAGCTCGAAGGATTAATGATGTATACGGCGCAGGTACTGCAAAAGAAAACACGGTACGATTTTGGTTCCAACATTTTCGTTCTGGAAACTTTGACCTACAGAACAAGCCTCGTAGGCCTCGTGGCCTCGTGGGTCGGTGGTGGTCTCGTGGTGGTGGTGACTCAAGTTAATAATGAAGAATTAAAGGCTATTGTTTAAGCGGATCCATCGCAAACTACGTCAGAGCTAGCTGCAGGTTTCGGTGTGAGTGATAAAACTGTATTTCTTCACTGGAAACAAATTGTAAAAAAAAGTAGTAAAAGCTTGATGGTGAGTACCGCATGAATTGAGCGAAGCAAACCGACAAACACGCGTCGACTGCTGCCTTACATTACTTAACCGGCACAATAATGAAGGAACTTTGAATTGTATGTTACGTGTGATGAAAAATGGATCCTCTATAATAATCGAAAGCGCTCATCGCAATGGTTGAACTCTGGTGAACCTTAAGGTACTGGTAAGCGTTTGGTGGACTAGTGCTGGTGTCATTCACTATAGTTTTCTGAGATCTGTCTAGACAATTACGGCAGATATGTACTGTCAAAAATTGGAAACCATGATAGAAAAGCTAGCTGCTAAACAACCGAGGCTGGTCAATTGTTCTAGCCCACTGCTGCTTCAAGACAACGCTAGATCACACACTGCACGACAGACGGTCGCTAAATTAGAGGAGCTGCGAATGGATTGTCTCCGACACCCACCCAATAGATTACCACTTTTTCCGGAAATTAGACTTCTTACAAGGAAAAAAAATCAACTTCATTGAGGTAGTCCAGTCTCCTCTAGTTTTTTTCAGCAAAGGAATCAATGAACTACCTAGTAGATGGCAGAAGTGCGTAGATAGCAATGGAACATATTTTGATTGATTAAATACAGGGTGTGGCGTAAAGAGTGGATAATACTTTACCTACGGCTGGGAGATATCACGACTGTTCGGAAAATGACAATTTGTATTCAGTAAAAGATTCACGGTTTTTTTACTTTTCTAATTTGTTTCAAGTAAAGAAAAACAGGTTTATCACTCAAACCGAAGCCTGCAGCTAGCTCTAACGTGGTTTGCGATGGATCCGCTTCCACAATAGCCTTTAAAATGTGTGCCTTTTAAATGAGTTGATGAGTTTCAGCCTAAAGTATAAGCTTATTTTATTAACCGACTTCAAAAAAGGAGGAGGTTATCAATTCGTCTGTATGTTTTTGTTTTTTTTTATGTTTGTTACCTCATAACTTTTGACTGGGTGAATCGATTTTGATGATTCTTTTTATAATAGAAAGCTGACGCTTCCCATTTGGTCCCATTTCAATTTAGTCCAGTTCTGATAATGGTATCCATGAGAAAACCATATAAGTCTTAAATTTGCATTAAGTATGTGCGCGACAAATAGATGAATAACTCAATAGTCGGTCTTTTGAAGTCGGTTTTTGTTTTTTGTTTTGTAAAAATAATGTTCTTGTTTACAATTCAAAATAGTCTGTGTGTCATCACAGTGTTTTATCTCTACAACCTCTTGACCGATTTTACTCATTTTGAAATTCTTGTTTGAATTAGGTACTATTTACTTCTACCAAATTTTATCAAAATAGGTCGGTAAATGGCGCTACAGCAAATTTTTTTTTGAAGGAAATGCCAATCAAAAAATCCCGACCAAGTTTCATCGAGCTTTGTTGAGAAATGCGACCTGTACGTGAGTACCAACATATAAATAAACATCCAAACAGATGAAAGCAAATTTGGCCAGTTGTTGCAGAGACGCTTCACTCACTCGGTCAATAAAGTATATTGCAAAGTGGTAACCATATAAAAAGCTTTTACAAGTATTCACCCCTGAAATCATGAAAAAAATCTATTCCATAGAAAAATGTCATTTACACTCAGCACAAGTACAAGACAAACAAAAAACTGTGACTACAAAATGTGGCCTTTGGTACTCCAGATAACAAGAACATTATTTTTACAAAACAAAAACAAAAACCGACTTCAAAAGACCGACTATTGAGTTATTCATCTACGAGTATTTGTCGCACACATACTTAATGGAAAATTTTAGACTTATATGGTTTTCTCATGGATACCATTATCAGAACTGGACTAAATTGAAATGGGACCAAATGGGAAGCGTCAGCATTCTAATAAAAAATGAATCATCAAAATCAATTCACCCAGTCAAAAGTTATGAGGTAACAAACATAAAAAAAAAAAAAACATACAGTCGAATTGATAACCTCCTCCTTTTTTGAAGTTGGTTAAAAAAGATGAATCTTACAACACCTTGCAATCCAACACTGTCAAAATGTTTAGGTAGAAGGTCAATTTGGAACATGTCCATGTTAAACATATGATAGGGAAAATAGTTTTATAAAAAAATTTCAAGAGACTATTTTTTTATTTTAATTTTTTGTTGGTTCTACTATTTAGTTTTTTTTTATTGACAAGTACTTGCGCATGATGGATAGATAGATAAACTCTTTATTGTTCACACCATCAATTACAAACAAAAGAATTATAACACCTAAAATTAGTGCGACAACTGGCGGCCTTATCGCTAAGAGCGATCTCTTCCAGGCAACCTTAGTATGGAGAGGATAGACAAAAAAATAGAAAAACGGGGTGTGCAATATTGAGAAAAAAAAAACTGTATATAAACCTACATAAAAAAACAGTAAAAAATACTAAGAAATACGTTCAAATAAAATACATGCTAATACTACCTACATTAGCGAAAATATACTAATACATATAAATATATTACTAATAGGGCAGAAAAAAAAAGATACATAATAATTAAAAACAAAACAACAATTACTAGGTAATAATAAATAAATAATCACAAATTTTTAACTGATCTTTAAAAGATGCAAGCGATGTAGCAGTTCTTATTAACACAGGCAAATTGTTCCACAGCTGAACCGCCTGGAAAGCAAAGGATTTGCCGTAAAAAGTTGCACAGCGAGCAGAGGGTGTTTTAAGGGAGAGGGTATCTTTAGATCGAAGGGTATGGGAATGAGAGGCATGCCAGAAAGCGAAGAGATCTTTTAAATAGCGTGGGGTAGATAAAATAGGGATTAAACAAAATATTGTAGAGAAGAGAGAGGATGTGAGCATTCCGCCGAAGGCGAATGGGAAGCCACTTGAGTTCTGCGCGAAAATGAGAAACAAGGTCATATTTGCGTAGACCAAATATAAACCTAATACAGTAATTTTGAAGGCGCTCAAGTTTATGTGGCTGTTCCTCAGAGATATCAAGGTAACAGGCGTCAGCGTAATCTAAAATGGGAAGAAGAGACTGTGCGAGCGTGACTTTGGTGGCACTGGGTAAAAAAGTTTCGAAGCTGTCTTAGTGAACCACCAAACGCAAATAATTTGCAGCTAATGGACTTAAGATGGCAGTCCCAGCTTAGCGTACGATCAAATATTACGACAAGGTTTTTCACCGCATGATACTTATGTCCACCCGAAAACATTAGCCTATTTCTGAGCAGGCTGGTAAACATGTATGGTACACCAAATATATCTATTAACTACTATTTCAAACAATGAACTTGTTTCAATTTAGTCATCCCTTTCCAAGACACATAGCCCATATTTTACAAACAATAATATGAGTAAAATAATAACCTGCAAATTATTTATTCTTGTTTTGAATTAAACTGATGCTTATATGAGATAGAATTCTAGGGAGGGACTAGGTTCACATTATCTGACAACAGTCTAACATTTTGAGTATGTGTAGTAAAACCTGGTCTGCTTAGATGTTCATTTCACAAAGTAAGCCATCAATTTATGTTTGGCTGTACATAGCCTAATAATCAATTCAATTGAAAATAGTCTAAGTATTACTATAAGTTCTTTGCCTCGGATTGAGATATTAAACAAAGAACAGACTTAACATCTAAATTTTGGCATCTTAATGAGAATTTTTTTGTGAAGTAAACTTGGATCTTGTAATCAGTGCAGTTATAATAATAAATTTCACAAGTAAATTATTAAGGATTTATAGTAGGTAGGTTATAAATTTTCATTTTTAGTTTTGTAGGTAGGACACCTAGCCTCATTCTTGTGTGTCCAATCAATGAAATTAATTTCACGCATTATTTAAGACGGTCATAAAAGTACAATCCTAAACACATTAATATGTAAGAAAGCTCGTTCGGCACGTGCCAATCAAAGAAATTGGAAAAATAATGTTAGAGCGTCATACAACACCGGTCCTTACCGATCTGGGATTTGTTGGCTTCATGCAGCGCAGTCGATGTAAGGTATTCTTCGAATTTTTTGTCGATAAAGACGTTGATTTTATTCGCCACTGGCTCGGGAATTTCAGAAATCTCAAACTCTGATAAAACATCCTGCAAATGATTTTTAACACCGGCTTCAGGCTCTGCAGCTTCCATTTTTGAACCTGCACACACAGTGTTGCTATGCGTAGGCCTAATGATGTTCGCCAACCAGCCTTTTTTACAAATGAGGCATTTTTATTAAAAAATAATTACTTTGTGGCTTTTTTCGTAGGTGGCGTTGTAAGCGCCTAGTATTTTCTGTCAAATCGATTAGGTTAGGTATGGACATCTTTTATCAATTGGCTGAGTCTATTCGTACGGGTACTGTACGAACAATTTATAATTATTAATACGGGTACTGGACAAATAGTCACTTCCTATGGCTGAGTCTATTAATACGGGTACTGTACCGAACAATTTATGATTAATAATACGGTTAACATATTTAAAAAAAAAAAAAAAAAAAACCTAACAACCTAACCGGACACGATTAGTACAATTTTTTGGAAATAACATCAATTTTCTTCAAAATTTTTGCAAACTTTGAAAAATAGTAGCGACGGTACGACTTTAGAAACGCACCAATAACCTAACTTTTTTCGCTTCCGTAGAAATTAACCTAACGCCTTTGTCCTAAAAAGCGATTGGCTTTCTAGCACTTCGCCGGCCGCTGCCGCGGCACGCTCGCTGCGCTCGCTCGGCTCGTGCGTTGTTTTTCATGTTCTAACATAACCTAACCTATTGATCGTTTGCTTCCGTAGAAAATGAACCTTGTCTTCTAAATTTCAAATTGAATTTTTATATTATTTTATTCGTTTTATTCGCGTCGCGCTGCATACTTGGATTCCTATTATTAGCTTGTTACCATAGATTATATTAGCTAATCATCCAATTCATTCTTAATTTAAAAAAAAAATTACCCGTATGAATAGTCACTTCCGTAAAAACAAGCTACGCATCCAGTACCCGTATGAATAAATATAATTTATTCGTCCAGTACCCGTACAAATAGTCACTTCCTTATCAATTCCCCACTCTAAAGGTAAAAAATGAGGACCATAATAATCAGAAAGTCTTTGTACACAAACCTTTGTAGTAAAATTGCCGTAGCCGCTTGAGGCACCCCCTCCCGCGGGTTTTTTTCCGTAGAAGCACCGGCGCGTCATCGTTTGTTTATGTGACGTCACGCGCCGGGCGGCCGATCACTTGAATGGTTTTTATGACTTAAACATTCGAACAAGGACCCACTTGTAATTGTTTATTCTTAGAGCTGTTGAATACACGTGTCGAATGACGAATGTTATCATAACATTGGTTGGCCTGGTATAGATATAAATCAGCGTATAACCGCTTACTTTACAAAAAAACATGGACTTTGAAGTTTACATATTTTTACTAAAAAAAGTAAAGCGATAATGTATGTTTTTTACTATTTAGATTTAATAATAGACTCAATCTGCACTTTGTCACAAAATAAGAATACATTACTCACCTTAAAAGTATTTAATATCAGGCATTTAAAAACCAGCGAAAAAAAATTTTTCCGCGATTTTTTTTGTTCCCACTTCACAACACTTGTTTACATCTTGTCGTAAATTGTCATTTCACAAAAACAACTGCACACAACACTTCTAGGATGATTGTTTCACTATATTTTAAATAGATCATAACATCTAACACAGTAAATAAAATAAACTTTGAGAAATAAAAAACACGGCCGTCTATGATGATGACGCAATGAGGCCTTGGAAGAATGACTGAAGTCGAAACACTAAAACACTTGTATACCTTAAAATATATTGTTATCAGCCTTGTTAACAAGTATTTAAAGCTTATTAACCAAGAACACCACCAG
The DNA here is from genome assembly GCA_949125135.1 of Alcis repandata. Taxonomy (NCBI): domain Eukaryota; kingdom Metazoa; phylum Arthropoda; class Insecta; order Lepidoptera; family Geometridae; genus Alcis; species Alcis repandata. The sequence continues at coordinate 7,202,869 of OX421234.1, forward strand.
AACCAGCATAACTAACGTTTTATTTACGTAAAACCCGTCGATGCACCGCCGACCAGGCAAACTCAACACAAACTGACTTTGACTCACGGAATAATATTTAATTTTTAATCGAATATCCACCGAGTTTAAAGTTGTTCGACTACGGCATAATGGCACATTCAAGCGGAACGAGATGGCATTCATACTTATAAGTCTTTTGCCTTAGTAAAAGCAGGATAGAGACTTTTTCTGAGTCTGGCGCGAAATAAAAATCCGGACACTACAGTGTCCGCGATGCTTCTACGGGTTTTTTGAAATCGGACACTACAGTGTCCGCGGTGCTTCAAGCGGGTAGGCAAATGTTTGTTTGTTTAAAAAAATATTGTCATGAATAATTGTATTTATTGTCGATTTTAATCTAGTACTATTTGGAAATCAAAAACATCGCTGGAAGAGAACTAGTCATCGCGACACAGGGAATCCTACAACGATGACTAGAGTTTTACTAATTTAAAAAATCAGATAAGAAATTGATGTAGACAAAATTGCTTTTGTTTTGCTAAAACTCGAGAACAGCTGGACTGGTTTGTATATTTATTTTTTGTTTTGTTCGCTCTAATACAGGGAAGGTTAAAAAGTAAAAAACAGCGGGTAAAACCACCGGGTGCAGTTAAAAAATAAAAAATAAGTATATTATGAAATCAGACAATGTTTTCTTTTTTTTTTTCAAAACGCCTCATTGTGCGCCTCGTATTTCAAAGCCGATATTTCAAAAACCATGGATACGTTTTAATAGCTGTTTTTTTAATGGGTCGTACAATACGGGTTGCACACTATTGTATTCTCGTTTAACTACTAAGGCTTGTGCACGCGAATGACACGGACATAATTACTGAATTTATATAAACTTTCAAAAAATTGATTGTTTATAAAGTCGGTTTACGGATGATAGTTTACGTATTAACGTCGTAACAAAACATTGATGTGATGATTGCATACTTTTCTCGCTCCGCTCGTAACGTTACAATGAGCGTAACGGGACACTTTTTCGTGTGTACAGCCGGCGTTCATCGATTTATTAGACGTTCATCGATTTATTAGATTAGTTGTCACGACAAAAAAAAATCTTGTATCAATTTCACCCACTTCGATGGAACCAAATTTATCTCACTTTAGTTATGGTTAGTAAACACATGGCCACACCGCTCTCAGCAGTTTTCTGCGGCAGTGACACTTTTTTGCCGTTCCCTCCTTCCCTGGGGCGTTGAATATTTTTTATCTGTGGATCACAGAGTATGTAGGCCTGGTTTGTCTACGGATAAAATATATCTATGGATGGATCAAATGCAAGACTTGCTCAGCCCACTGGGCTACACAATATAAAATAAAACAAAATAATTATGTCGCTACAACCGCTACATCAGTGAATGTCACTGTCTGATTGATATACAATCACTGCTGGCAGTCAAAGTGAGTGTCATTGTCATTATCGTGAAAAATGAAAAACAAATGAAAAATAAATTTCGTGATTTATAAAATAGTAGGAAAAACAAATAAGCAAATAAAACAGATAGCAAACATAAAAATGGTATCAATTTATGATATTCTTCCATAAATATTTAAAATTATTTACAATATTGCAACCTTCCAGAGGTCATTATTGCGAGAACAGTAGCTATGGAAGAACAGCAATGTTTACTCGAATGTGAGAACTATATTCAAAGCCACGGTGTTCCTTCAATAATCAAAGGATGTATTGTACAACTATGTGTTAACAAACCTGAAAACCCAGTTTCATTTCTGCGACAATATTTTCAAAAATTAGAGAGGGTGAGTATGAAGTCATTCCTTCATATTGGGACATTTCTATATAAAGTTTCTTGCGTGAAGCCTTGTCCGAACTAAAGCTGTGAGTAATGTGGACAAGTATGTACCACTACAGTAAAACTCCGTCCCCACGGACGGAGTTTTACTATATTTGTGTGTCCCTATTATTCAGATCTTGTCTACTAGTACCTACCACCACCAGGTATCTTACTGCATATTGGTGCCTATTTGATGTGTAAATCACATAATGGGCTTAATGAAATTCGCTTACGAAGTTATTTGTACCTATGTGATACACATTCACACACAACAAACTACATTTATGACGAAAAAATCACTTCTTAATCATACTTAAGATCTTGAAGAGTGTATTTTGCCCTGTGAGCATCTACTCGACCCAATTCAGCTTGTTGAAACATTAGTTGGCCAGTAGCAGTTGTTCCAGTGGGGTAGATATGTGTCACTTAAAGTTGTCAGCGATTCTGAGAGTATAGCTGACCTAATTTAATTTTTTCACTTTCTAATTGAATTTCTAATTAATTGAATTGAATAATTATTATACATATGAAAAAACTTTTTGAGCAAACTATAATTAGAGTGGGTAACTTTTAACCATCAAAGTTAAACAGTTTTTCTGATTCTTTTTTTTCAACTGACTAGAATTGAACTAAGATACCGAAAGCAGTATTGATAAACTTGCATACCATCAATATTTATTGCATTAGAAATGATTTCCTTCCTTCCTTAGTCATAAAATTCAAGACATTAAATCATTAAGTCTTCAATAAAAAAAAAATCTGGACATACCTGTGTACTTTTTCCTTCCTACATTAGCCATTCAATTATTATGTTGTGGCTTTCCTTATGTTGTTATGCATTAGTTATTTTCTACCATTTCACAGACATGCAACCCGAAGATCTTGTTTATGGATAGATGCAATAGGGTGACAAGCATGGGGCGTCATTGTCGGGATTAATATTGAATAGTATAAAAATGTTTTTTTTTATTTAAAACAAATAATGTAATAATACAAAAGTATATAGAGTTTTCGATGTTTTCCTTCACTGCAAAGGCCAGTGCTATGTAAATTCGTACATAAGGTGAAGGAAAACATTGTGAGGAAACCTGCATATGTATGGAGAAGAAATTCAATTTCATATGTGCCTTGTGAATCCCCCAATCCGCACTTGGGGTCGATACACATCTGACGGAAAATGCGTCGCGTATTATCGGTCGCGTAACGCCAGAACAGAGAAATGTATAATAAAACATCCAACCTTTCACACTTGACGCACTAGCGCATCATCGGTTGAGTGTGAAAGGTTGGATGTTTTATTATACATTTTTCTGTTCTGGCGTTACGCGACCGATAATACGCGACGCATTTTCCGTCAGATGTGTATCGACCCTTAGCCAGCGTGGTGGAATATGGCCTAATCACCCTTCGAGGATAGACCTGTATCCCAGCATTGGAAGGATTACAGGTTGAAAATGATGATGATGATGACAGAGCTGTCAGAGTTATGCTGATTTATGACAGGGCAGGTGATATTCTATCACCAATGCTCGCATACATGGTCAATTGGTTACAAATCATCACTGCTGGTCATGTAGCTACTGTATGTACTGTATCTCCATAAATAAGATTAATCCTCTCAATTGTTTCTGTAAAGTTTTTGTTTTTTTATTTTACTTTTAAACTACAAGTACTCATAATTTTGCTCTGAATTCTAGTAATGTTTATTGTAGAAACTTGCAAGTGGGGAAAAATATTTTTTCAGAATTTTTGAATCAATACAATTACTACTATTAAGTTAGTAATTACTTTATTGCAAACTGAAAAATCACATTAAACCTACATACATACTATAAATTTATTGAGAATTTTAATTATTCATGTTCCTTGAGGATAAATTGTAATTGTGTTAATTTATGTAATTAAGGAAACCGGACTAACTTGTAGGTTGTGTTGTTTTGAATTGCACTTGCCGCATCTTCTTTATTATACTTTTTAAATCGTGTTTGAATTGACCATGGAGTGGACTGATGTAATTATTATTTAATACATACCGCCATCATTCATGTTAATATTTTATTTGCAGATAGGAACATCATTAATAATCTCCTTTACCTTATATCTCTCTAACTTAGGGGTAATCAAAATATATAGTAGAAGAAAGAGAAATTTTATATTATCTACAGAGAAAGTGTATGTGTGTTGTGTTTGTGTGTACAGGAGCAAGTGCGTGCGGCGGCGGCGGCTGCGGCGGCGTCGGAGGGCGAAGCGGACGGCGAACTATCCCCTCTGCCCCTGCCGGGCGGGCAGCTGCCGCGACGCCGGGGCGGCATCAGTGCTGAGCCCGTCACTGAGGAAGATGCTACTAGTTATGTCAAAAAGGTGACCACACTTCAATAGTATCCTATTACCCTACTAATCATTTAATCTCTTGTCCTAAGTCCCCACATCGGGGCAGAGGGTAGAAACAACGTCACGCCATTCTTCTCTGTCTTGCGCTTCTTTATTCCACTTCCCTCGAGATCAGGCCGATGCTTTTGGTTAATAATAAAAATTTAGTAGTCTACTATTAATTTTGTAAGACGCATTCTCGAAAGGCCTGAAATAAAAACAGATTAAAAAGCAAACATCAATATTCTGTAATAAACAATCTTCGATATTATACTCTAACTGAGCCCTACGGTGCCTGGTGCGCCGCACGGGAAGAACAGTATTGATGAAAAGTATCTTACCATATGTCCTTTTCCGTACACCTGAGAGCTTGTATGCAAAATTTCATGACGATTGGTTAAGTAGTTAAGACGTGAAAGCGAAGCGTAACTAACAGTCACTTTCGAATTTGTAATACGAGTTAGGATGTGAAAGTTTATATGCTTAGATGTGTGTTGCTTAATCACGCAAAACGGCTTATAACATGTATTATACAATCACATAAATTTAGAGCCCATCTGCCCAAGAAGTGCCGTTCTCTGCGTAACAAATTCCCCAGGGGTAGCCTCTGGGGCCCAGTCTTGGCAAAGGGGAGCCACCGCAAGGCCAAATCTCACCACGCCTGAAAAAGTGGTGGAACGACCATGATGATGACATAAATTAATGTTAACCTGGTAATACGAGTAGGTATATCCTGTTAGCGGTTCCATTTAGATTCAACGAATCCAAACAGAACTATAGAAATATGCCATGTAATGCTAAGAAAGAATAAAAAACTTGAAGTTATTGTAATCATGAACATGGATCGAATCGAAACTTTTAGGCTTTGCGCTAAACCTCGCGCGCTCCGTGCGCCCACATGTAAACACCCGCCCCCGCCGCACACGTGTGCCGTGTAGCCGTGCTTGTACTATTTTCATCCCAGACACAGCTTATCCTAGGGAGCTATGTGAAATGTTATTTATTTATTTGTTTATTGGACAATAGTGGCAGTAATGACATCCGTTTCAGGTCGTGCCAAAAGATTACAAAACGATGGGTGCTCTATCCCGTGCGATCGCGTCTAATGTGCTGTTCACTCATCTGGACGAGTCGGAGCGCGCAGATATGTTCGACGCAATGTTCCCGGTGCAGTGCCTCCCCGGGGAGACCGTCATCCGGCAGGGAGACGAGGGAGACAACTTCTATATCATTGACTCGGGAGAAGTTGAGGTGAGAATGCTCTTTATCACGCTTTATTTTGATTTGATGATTTTTTAGGCTTGGAACAAGCTGTAATATAATCGTGTCAGCTAACTGGCATAAAACATCGATGTTACAAAAATAGTAAAATTATTTTTCTCAAATGCATTTGTTCCTTGGTTTTTTTAAACAAAATGGACAGAAACTGTTTCGGTTGTACAACCGTAACAGTTTAGATATGTATGTTGCCAATAAATATAATATAAATACAGGGCTATAAGGATAGGGTATGCTAAGCCGGAAAAGGCTCATAGTACTCATCATTATGAACATGGCTTAGCATGCCCTTTCCTTCTAACCCTGTAATATAAATATAAACCAGTCTAGAAAACCCGTGTCCAGGTGCTAGTGAACGGCGAAACAGTGACCTCTATCGGCGAGGGCGGCAGTTTCGGCGAGCTGGCTCTGATCTACGGCACGCCGCGCGCCGCCACGGTGCGAGCGCGCTCCGCGCTGAAGCTGTGGGGGCTGGACCGGGACTCGTACCGCCGCATACTCATGGGCTCGACGATCAGGAAGCGCCGCATGTACGACGAGTTCCTCTCCAGGGTTTCTATATTAGGTAACGCACTCTGTATTTTACTAGATGGATACTTAAAATAGCTCTAATGAGAACCAACACAGCTTGTGTTGATTGCAGCTTGCATTGATGATGATTTCATGCCGATTTCGGCAACGGCGACCACATTTCAGTTGGTGGTGGGTTACTAATGCGTCCTCACATGGCTTACGTACCCAATTTTAGCAGTAAATGTCCTAGAATAGTTGCTATATGTGAAGACGCCTTTTACGTTTTGCCATTTGGTTCTCATTATTTATTACACGGTACAATAAATCGATGCCTGAAATAAATTTATTTTAATATTTTTTTTACTATTTAAAGCTACATGATGATGTGTCGTATTGCGACAACAAAATAAAACATAGAATTGAATTATGTTAGATAGTGAAGACGGAGACCCCGAGACGTCCGAGAGCTTGCTCGCACGCATGCTGCGAGTAGGTTGGTGCGAGCGAGATGGCACGCGGTCACCATTGCCATCACGCTTACGAAGGACGCCAATGTCCTGCTCCGTCCTTTCGCATGCCTCAGCCTCAGCCTCTTGCATGTCCTCTATTTCCCCGGTTCATAAAGATTTCTGTTTAATTTATTTATCGATTAAACTGTTATTTCAGAAAGCTTAGAAAAATGGGAACGTCTGACGGTTGCGGACGCGTTAGAACCCGTGTCGTTCACCGACGGCGAGACAATAGTGCGCCAGGGAGAGCCCGGGAACGACTTCTACATTATAGTTGAAGGTATACAACATTAGGATAATCTGTACTTCTGTACTAATAATATAAAGAGATTTGTATGGGATAATCCCCAAAACTACTACTACTAAAAAATCTTTCTCTAATAGAAAGCTACACTATCCCTAAGTGCTGCCTGAACAGCACTTGTCACCAATTCCAGAGCATCAGCTAATCAATAACATATTTTCAAGGATGTAAATATAATGATAATGACTTACAATGAGCTGAGACCTTCATCCCCTTTCCCTTTCATTGTTACCGAACTGGAAATGTGAAAAAATTTTGTAACGGCTAACACCAAATATTGTCTGGTCTGCTAACTCTTTGAGATTTATTTTATTTTTATTCAGATGCTCGCTGTGCTTACAGCAAACAGATGAGACTTACCTTCCATCGCTACAAAATTTTGGAAATGTGAACAAAGTCTTGTAACAATGTAACATGGTTTGGTCCGCTAACTCATTGTGAAACGTGTTGCATGTTCCATGGTCTGCTAAGTAATGTGTCGGTACGATTAGGTACGGCGGTGGTGCTCCAGCAGCGCAGCGGCGAGGCGGAGAGCGCGGCGCTGGAGGTGGGCCGGCTCGGGCCCTCCGACTACTTCGGGGAGATCGCGCTGCTGCTGGACCGGCCGCGCGCCGCCACCGTGCGGGCCGCCGGCGCGCTCAAGTGCGTCAAGCTGGACCGCGCCAGGTACTGCTCACTCGCTCTGCGGTCTGCGGTCTGTGCTGCGGCTGCGGCTGTGCCAGCGGCGCAGAGAACCTTCAGCGCTAGGGTCGGACGAAGCACTGACACCGTGCGTCAAGCTGGACCGCGCCAGGTACGGCCTCACTCGGTCTTCACAGCGTGTGCTGCTGCTGCTGTAGTGGCGGCATGGAGAACCTTTAGTCGTAAGGTCGGAAGAAGCGTCGTCACAGTGCGGGCCGCCACCGTGCGTCAAGCTGGACCGCGCCAGGTACTGCCGGCTCGCTTTCTCTGTAGTCTGACTACTCCGTGTCTGCCGCTGCTGTAGTGGCGGCATGGAGAACTTTTAGTGGTAATGTAGAACGAAGCGCAGCCACAGTGCGGGCTGCCGGTGCGCGCTACGTACCGCCGCAGTCACTATCTCTGTACTTTTTATACTCCAACGCTACTGCTGCTGTGACAGCTCCGTGCAGGATCATCAGCGCTGGTTGGACAAAGCGCCGCCGCCGCCGCCGTGCCGTGCGTGTGCACTCAAGTGTGTCAAGCTGGACCACGCCACCCGCCGCCGCGCCGAGTCAGGGCTTGCCATTCGACCCATACGAACTTACCTACTCGGTCTACTCCGTCTCTGCTGCTGTGGCGGCGGCGGTATTCAAATTTAGATATTTTATTTCAGAAAATAAATCCATACAGTTGGCAAAATGAACATAATAAAAAAAGTACCTACATTAAAATCTTATTAAAATAAATACAATAATTTACATTAAAATTAAAATTAGATTTAAAATGTCCCTAATTAATTACTAATTAAATATTATTGTAAGAAGTTTTACGACGTACGCGTAGAGATAGTCCACCAGCCCGACGGTTTGACATTGTCTGATGGTCTAGCATGGTTTGAAATCCGTTTTCTTCACTCAAATTTTATTTTTTTAAAGAATAAGCCGTGCTATGTTTGAAAACTTACCGAATTTGAAGAGTAAGAAACTACATTAGATGCACTTTTCCTTTCAGATTCGAGAGAGTCCTGGGCTTGTGTGCTGACATCTTGAAGCGCAACATTGCACAATATAACAGTTTTGTGTCGCTTTCTGTCTAACTGACGTGGTTGTGTACGTTATTTAGGTTCGTCTTATTATAGGATTTAAATTATTCCTAGCCATAAGTAGATATGTTTCGAGCCATAATAACAGTAATCTAAATGAAATGTTGGCGATGTTTCAACATGTACTTCCGAGGTAATTCTTAAGTTTTATTTTACCTGTTTCAAAAAAATTTGTTGCGCTCCGCACTTTTCCTAGGATATGAATTAGTATCTATCGTAAACATTGCCTTCCACAAAACCAGTTCAGTCGTTTTGCTTTTGCGTGAAAATATACAAATGTATGAAGAAAGCGACGGTAACCTTTACATATTTATATTCATGTTATTTTGATTAGCGAATAAGAATGTTGTGCTAACATACTTGTAAAATAATTTATGTTCAGTTAATTTAGTTCTCATATAAAGTCATAAAGAATATTGTTTCTTCTTGTTTAAATAATTTTATTGTGAAGATAATAATGTACTATAAACGCTAAGGCAATATTACATTAAATAATAATAATTAATATTATTATCAAAAACCTAGTTTAATTTTATATTTTAAAAATGTGGACGAGGAGCTAGAGCTCAAGACTACATAATAATATATAATTTCACTTATTAAGGGACCTCTTAATTTGCTACAAAACCAAACTCTAACAAAACACGATTTTGTTAAAATACAAAATATGTATACTGTCACACACCAAATTGAATAAAATATAGTGGCGTATAACGTAGCCTTAGAATAAGAAGACATACAGCTCCTACAAAAGTCACAGATTTTACAATAACGACGCCAAATGCTGTCCGCGAAATTTAGCACGCTCACGAATGTTGGCGTTTTATCAAACCGGGCCATGTTGAAGAATAAACTGGACCGTGTGGCCATTGACCATTGCACAGACTTATCAACTTTATTGTAAATGCCAACCACATGAGACAGTATTGTGCGTTGGGTGATGATTCGCATCACTGCTAACGTGCTGCTATAAGCCGTTTACCGCAAAACTTCTCGAATACGTATGTATTAGAGAAGTATTAATCTAAGCCATCGACCATTGCTTTTGATCCTTACTTTCTCAATTTAAATGTTATGCACTCGTTTTCTAAATAAATAGCGCTCATCCAGAATTTAGAGTTGTGTTCGTAGATGTCGCCGAACGACGATTGTTCAGGCGGTTTGGACTGTAAACCTTAGCAGGCCCAATGAGCGTATAAAAAAACGGCTAATGTCTCTAGTATTGTCATGTCAATGTCACATCAGGGTTGTCAGATTGGGGATTTTTCTTGTAATTTTGGCATTTGGTTGTATGACATCGTTTGGGGCAAAAATATGGAAGACGATAATGTACAACCACGATTATTAGTATATGGTTTTTTATTTGGCTTCATGTACATGATCGACCCGTGCAAAATTTGTACGGGCAGTTTTACACGGCCAGTTTTGCACAGCCCGTTTTTCGTATACATGGCTTTGTGCAAAATTGGTCGCGTAAAACGGTTCGTACATAATCGGGCTGTGCATAAATGGTCATACAATATAGGGATTCAAAAATGTTAGCTTGGGCAATTTTGGGAGTTTTTTAATGATGTTTTCTCAAATACACTAAACCCTGAACGTTGTTTTGCTTAAGGAACAATAAAAAAAAAAACTACACCTGTGTTCCACTGTACAATTACATTGTACCATTATATTTTTTTAAATTAACACGGGAATACTCACGTGAAAATAAAGCGTAAATCATTTTATTATAAAATGTGTCAAACCAGGATAGTTTCGATAGTATATTGGATTTTCTTTTGTTTACAACTACCTAATTATTGGTCGTTTCGTAGATAATAAAAGTAGATAAATGCGTAATTACGTCATTTTGGGGGAGATAATATTCGACATGGGGAAAAAGAAAATTTTGACCTGGCAACCCTGTGTCAGATAAACTACCATGAAAAAGTGGCGGTAATCGGTGTGTTTTGGGTTTACATTTACACTTTAACTTTGAATAAAATTAATATGAAATGGATGTAATTGAGTCGATTAAGAAAGACAAAGCGTATTTGAAGAACAAGTTAATAGTTAAAACATGGGAAAAAGATTTTAAAAACAAAAATTCTCGTACTCCTTCAAAGTTTGATATCAAAGAAGCTCCAGCAAAAATCAAGTATGCCTATAAAAAATACTTTCAGTTGAAAAGCTCAGCTCTCCAGAATTCATTGTTACTATGTGACATCGAAGAAGAAACCATGCCTGTGTCACCAGACCCAAGACACCTCGAAAGTTGTGGGTTTGAAGCTTTGAGCCCTACTACAGACCAGTCGATTCCTGCTTTGCCTAGTGGCCAAGAATTGGAGAAACTATTGGCTGAACCAACTAGGTCTCAAAATAGTGTTGAGTTGCATCCATTTACACAAAATTTGTCAAAGAAACTATTTCAAAACAGTAAGTTTGCTCTGAGAAATCCAAGAAAATTGCAATTGCCTAAAACACAATTTTCCACGGAAGATAAAAATAGTTTTTCCAACAAAGAAAATAGTGATAGGAAACTCAATGATTCTCTTGATGAAAAATCAGATGACTTTACTAGTAATTACTCTATTGTAAATAATACACAGACAACTGATATATCAGACTCTCCCCAGATGTCAAGTTCTTTTAATTTGTTAAAATCACCAGCTGTAAGAAAACTTAATTCAGGCTGGCTAGAAAGAGCAACAGGTATTCACAGTGATAATGGGAATCAGAATGACCTGCCGGATAGGTTTGGAATCAGAAATATCAATGTACCTAACATGGAAACCAAAACCTCTGATGTTGTTGAAAATAGTGAATCTGAAGGAGAAGATATTGACAAACTAAAACCTGCACTAAAGAAAAGGAAAATTAGTGAAAATACAGTCGTCATGAGTAAAGATAGTGACTTTGTTCAGGAACACAACAAAACAGAAGTTTTAAAGACAAAATTAAAGAAGTCGCCCAAAGGTACCAATAAAAAGCAAAATAACAAAACTAAATCAAAGATAGCAAAATCACTTGATGTTGTTAGTGAACAAGCACCTCCAGAAATTACAGAATATGTACCCTTTGCTTTAGAAGTTGTTGCTCCCCGACATTCACAAGTTACAAACTTTCTAAACAAAATAGACTCAATCACTCAAAAAGATGATGTAAGCTCACATGCAAGTGATAAATTAAAAAACAAAATAGAAAGTGGAACTCTAAATGAAAACTTTGTGAAAATCAATATCGAAAAGAAAGTCTTTGTTCGAGGAAAAAAGAATATGAATTTTTCAAAGTATAAAAAGCAACAATGGAAAAATAAAAAGGCACTACATGCAAGCATGGAGTTTCCAGAGTCAGGAAAACTTACATGCTTCAAGTGTGGTGAGAGTGGTCATATGGCGAGATATTGTCGAGCACACAAAGGAGAAACACTTTTGGCATTAGAAGATTGTACTGAAACTGAAATGCCAACCCTAGAAGATATGCAAAATGTTGTATCTCAAAGCTCAAGTCAAAACATGACTGTAACTGAACAATTGTGTCAATCAATTTATGAACCTAGTCAAATACCGGAGTCTTTTATGAAGCTTCTAAATGTCTCCACTAATAGTGGTGACATTTCACCAGTGTACTCCAGCTATGGTGAAATTAACTATGAAGATTTAAATGATGCTCTCAAACAATTTAATCACACATCATTTAGGCCAGGTCAGGAACAAGCCATAAAGCGAATTTTGTGTGGCATGTCTACACTGCTAATATTATCAACAGGTGGAGGCAAATCATTATGCTATCAACTACCAGCATACCTATACAGTAAAAGAAATAAGTGCATAACATTAGTTATCTCACCTTTGGTGTCATTGATGGAAGACCAAGTTTTAAATATGCCAGAATTTCTTAAGGCAGGGTGTTTACATACAAATCAGCCACCAACTCAGCGCCGTAAAATAATACAGTGCTTGAAAGACGGAGAAATCAACATCTTGTTAATATCACCAGAGGCACTAATATCAGGAGATACATCAAGTGGCTTTGCAGGATTGTTTAAGTCTTTGCCTCCAATAGCTTTTGCATGTATTGATGAAGCCCACTGCGTTTCTCACTGGAGTCACAACTTCAGGCCCAGCTATTTAATGATATGTCGTGTTTTACGAGAAAAACTGAACGTGAAATGCATCCTTGGACTCACTGCTACAGCCAGTCAAACAACTATAAAAAGTATCATTGACCACATTGAAATACCCGATGGAGTGACTGGAGTCATTACAAATCCTGCACTTCCTGATAATTTACAACTGTCTGTTTCATTTGAGAAAGACAAAGACAGAGCTTTGGTGTCATTTCTCACATCAGAGCAAATAAAAAAATTCAATTCAATTATAATATATTGTATTCGAAGAGATGAATGTGAACGAGTTGCAGCAATTCTCAGGTCATGCCTCCAAGAAGTTGGCAAATATAATATGGAAGTACAGAAGAGAAAACGAAAGCGAATGTCTTACACAGCTGAAGCATATCATGCAGGCATGTCTGCCGCTCAAAGGAAAAAAATACAAAAACATTTTATGGATGGAACTTTGAGAATCATAGTGGCTACTGTAGCTTTTGGAATGGGAATAAATAAAGCTGACATCAGATGTATAATACACTACAATATGCCAAGTAGTTTTGAGTCATATGTTCAGGAAGTTGGAAGAGCTGGGCGAGATGGGAAGCCAGCTGTTTGCCATGTATTCATAAATGACAGCAGTAATGATGTCAATGAACTTTTAAAACATATTTATTCAAACTATATTGATAGGCCTACAGTCAGGCGATTACTTGAAAAGGTGTTTATTCCTTGTGAATGTTGTAGTTCTCAGGAAAGTTCTTCATCAAGTAGTTCAATTCAACATTGCAAAGGACATGAAGTGGGCATACCAGTTGACGCTACTGTGGAAGAATTAGATCTCCCTTCTGAAAATATATCTACCTTACTGTGCTATGTCGAACTTCACCCTAAAAAATACATAAAAGTACTAAACAATGCATATACCATGTGCAAAATTTCTTCATATGGAGGACCGAATAAGATACTAGAGTTTGCAATGACGTGTCAGCCTTTAGCCATGGCTTATCTCATAGAAAGCAAAAGAAATCCAGATGTCACTAAGGAAAGCGTTCTGGAGTTTAACGTTATTGAAGTCGCCGCTGCAATAGGATGGGAAAGTGGAATGACTAAATATCATTTGAAAAACTTGGAATGGATAACTGTAGATGGCGTTTCGAAACGATCTCACCTAAAAGTAGAATTCAATACTTTAGGGTTTCGGATAAAGGCTAGAGGAGATCTATCGCCTTCAGAACTGGATGGTATTTTAGACGAATTGCATGAAGCTGTCTTATTTCAAGAAAAAGCAAGATTATACCAATTAGAAGAATGCAGCAAAGTTTTCAAACGTTTAGGAAACCGTTCAATAGAAAATAGTGAAATAGACGAAATTGTAGCACTAGAAAAATCAAATCAGCTGAAGTTTACAATCAGAGATTATTTCCAAAGAGAAAAAGCTATACCAGAAAATGTAGAATTGGAAAAGCGGCCGATAGATGAGGGAAGAGTTGTAAATGATGTTAGAGCCTTAATAACTTCTTATAAAGACTGTACGTTTAGTGGACGAAATGTAGCTAAAATATTTCAAGGAATATCTTCGCCAAACTTCCCTGCCATAGTTTGGGGGAGATGTAAATTCTGGAGATCACATTTGCATGAAGATTTTAATGGACTCATCAAAATTGCGACGCAACAAATTATTCAATTACGATGAACATGAATACTACGTCATCTTGTTACAAAGCCTTAAACGGCAGATGTCGTATGACGCTTTGAGTTGCGTTGAGTCGAGCGAACTTTATGGCGAACTTTGAAGACATTGTGCTATGCATCAGAATCAGAAATATTACTGGATTGCACATTACACTCGATATTCCGCGGGAAAAGCCGTGTGCAGGTAGACAAAAAGTTACGCATCAATGGATTATGAGTGGCACTTTAGTACACACCTTCAAAATTGATTATATTTTTTAAACTGTTTTTTGTCACCATGTTCATCTAAGCTTGTAAATCTATTTGCCTTTTTTCGTGTTAGTATTATTTAATGAAATTGTGAAAATGTTGAATACAAAATGAAAAACAATTTAAATTTTGTTTCAGTTATAAACCACTTAGTTACTTTACAGCCGCACTCAGAAACGTTCATTAAATTAGTCCTAATTGTTACTTAGTTAAGTTACATTAAATTTATTAACTAACGTCACATCCCAGAGACAGAATTTAAGTGTTCGTTAGCTAATGATAGATTTAAGTATCCATAGGGCGAGGCGACCCCAAACTAGCTGTATCGATAGAATATCGATAACACGCTTGTGTTGCCGCTCTTAAAAATACACACTTATGTATATTTAAATTTACTAAAATATACAATAAAACACACGCAATAGCTCATATTATACATTGATATGCAATAAGTAGTTACTCTATAATCAGTTTTTATAAAAAAAAGCAAACTGAAATGACTTTTTGCGTAAACCTATTAATGAATTTCCAAATTTTTCTCTATGGCATTATTTAATGCTTAGGTACTGTCAATGTCAACTTATCAATATTTGTTCCGGTTGTTTAATGGTGAAATTGTGGAACACATCAACACACTCACAGAAGCCAAAAACAAGAATTGAATTAAATTGAATTGTTTTCAGAAGTTTGTTAAAAAAATATGGTAAATATTACTTTTTATACATATGTACCTTGAGCGAATACATGTTAAAATTAACTTTGAAGTGTACCTAATCGAAGTGCTTCTGTTTCAATTTAGGATCCACAAGCAAAGGTTACAGAATCGAAAACACCACGCAAAAGAGTGGCCAATTTCACCACCGATGAAAAGGCAGTACTGGCTCAACTAGTTAAAAAGAAACCGGTAATAGAATCAAAATTGACAGACGGCAAGTCTATCGCCAAAAAGCAGGCAGCATGGGATTTAGTTACGAGGGAATTTAACTGCCATGCCAATGTTACCAAGGTAAACTATTTTATCCAATACTAATGACTTGTTAAGTACTTCACACGATAACCATGTTAATATAGTTTTTCATATTATCACACAGCGTGAGACAATCTGCTTGAAAAGAGCATGGGACAACATGAAGGCGTGGACTAGAAAAACTCGGGCCATAGAAAGAGGGAACCTGATTCGAACTGGAGGCGGACCGCAGCAACCTTCTTCATCGTCTCAACATGAGGCTATAATTAACATGGTTGAAGATGTGAGTAACATAATTACCACCAATTTCACTAACTTGACTAATTTTTCCTGTTTAATTACTAATTTACCGTCTTTTATCAGGCTGCCCCCGTCATGATTTGTGAGATAGACAACGCATTCGACAGCGATGGTGCGATTTTGAGTGCAATCGAAAATGCCCACCTCGAGATGGATGATGGCAGTCAAACAACAACTTCCTTTGGTATGAAGCTAATGTATTAGTTTTAATAAAGTAATAGTACATACTCATAATAGGTATAATTAATTATATTTTTGGTATTTGCAGATATTGTAACTGAGGAAGAAAAAATGGATTCTGATCTGTTTATTCCTGTACAGGATGATCCAATAAATTGTAGTCCGGAAATGGAAGATAATTAAATACTTACAAACACAGGTACTTGGTATTCAATGAATTATTTAAAATCAAATCTGAAATATGGTGTAATGTTGCAAACTTACTGAAATAATTTATTTCTGTTTTAGGTCTAACAAAAAAAAATATCCAATCAATATCCATCCAAAACCAATGCCGCAAACCCGCAGACTACATACGTCGGGAAGCTATGTTAAGGGTCAAGACCATGGAACATAAAAAAAAAAATGGATTTCCAAATATTGAACACAGGTATGTGTACTTGTACATGATTTATTTCTTTAATAGGTACTTATACCATATTGTCATCTAGACATCATAATATCCACTTACTAGCTGTGATTGCCACTGTGATATGTTAACTTATTCTTGTCAAGAAAGAAAATGTACAGAGCTATTTACTGACAATTACAATACTAAAATGTTTTTTTTTGTTCCTTTTAATAAAAATAATTCTTGTTTATTACAGCTAGAAGCAGAAGAAGCCAGAAAAAGGGCAGCAATATTTGAAGAAGAGAGAACCAAAATATTATTGGAAAAAGCAAAAATAGAATTAGATTTACTAAAAAAATCAATGTGATAAAATATAATTATATTATAATTTATAGTTTAAATAAAAGTACTCAATTAAATTTATTAATTAATTTTTATTTATGAAAAAGCTCTATCTACTACAGATTGTCGCACCCTAAAACCATTACTATCAGGGTTTTCTGTTATTGGAGAAACATCATCATCTGTATCAGTGTCCTCGCAATCCCAGCTCGATAGAAATAAGTCATCTACTAATAATGCTATATTATGCAACGCTGCACATGCACAAATAACAGCTACCACTGTTTCTTTTTTAATTCCCATTCCCACTTATAGACAAGGAAATCTTCTCTTCCATACACCAAAGTATCTTTCTATAGAATTTCTGGTTGTTTTGTGGCTTTTGTTATAGTTTATTTGAGGACCTGAATTCGGCGATAAAAATGGTGTCAGCAGTGTATTGCTAACTGCATACCCGCTGTCTCCAAGAATAAATCCTTGCAATACACCAGTACCCAGTCTCTGCTTCACAGCACTGCTGTTATATATAAAACTATCATGTGTACTGCCAGGCCACCGTGCTACTACATCATAGAATTCCAGGTTTGGCCCCGTAACCGCCTGGACGTTAACAGAGAACCACCCTTTTCTATTCCTGTATACCTCTGAAGATATTCCGCCAGGACTTTTAATTTTAATGTGGGTACAGTCAATAAGCCCGATAAGTCCAGGAAAATAAGATATTTCATAGAATTTTTGCCTGAAAAAAAAAGACAATATTAGCTATATATTATTATGTCTTCAAAAGAACCTTTTTAGTAAGTGTAGTGTACTTGTCATAAATAAACAAAAATGACCTTACTTCACTGTGTTAATTCCTTCTACAGTAGAAGGGAATTTAACATAATCTTTCATTTTGCTCGCTATCAGTACAGAGACTTGAGCAATCATTCTGGAAACTGACTGCTGGCAAATGTCCATAACGTCGCCATCCAATTTCTGTAAAATATTTGAAACTTATTATGTAGGTACCAAAATAAGTATAGGTGACGAATATTATTAAAACACATCAACAGTCAAATACCTAAGAAGAAGTAGAAGTACATAAAAAACATTTGAAATAGTGAACATCTTTTACTAACCTGAAAACTGCCCGTTGCGAAGTATCTTAATGTTATCAGCAACATTATTTCAGGGGCAAACGGTAATCCTCTATTTGATGGTTTTCTCAAGTCAATCAGCATGGGCAATATTAAGCTTTTTACAGTTTCAGGTGTAAATCTGTATCGTGCATGAAACTCTTTGATTGAGTATTTTGTAAAAGGATCCGAAAAATCTCGTAAATACCGCCTCAGCCCTACTTCCCTAGACCTCCTTGCATAATTCAAAAACTCGATAAACTCCACCAAATCAGACATTTCGCTAAAAAAAACAACACAACGAACACAACATAATATTAAACATGAAACATAACCTCAATCGTCAATGTCAAATCTGTCATTAGTGAAGTTAAGTAAGGGTGCGGCGTTACTTAAAGTTAACGGTTGATTAGGCCCACTAATGATGCATTAGCCGACTCTGAGAGGTGACTTTTTGAAATCTTTACTTAGTGATAGTTTATGTAATCATTAAACGTCTCTGAGTGCGGCTGTTAGTTATCTTTCCTTTCAACCCTGTATTTTTTTTATAACGGAACTAACTGATTTCGTGCCCGATGCTTTGGCCTCGCAGGTTATAAAAACATTGCCTTATAGCCTATAGCACTCGGGTAATGTGACTCCATAAAAAACAAGGCAGTGCTACTCTCGCCAGATCTTGGCTAGTGTTTCAGCGTTACTGGGAAGCATGACCCCTTTTCGGCTTAGCATAGGTACCCTTTCCTTATAGCCCTGCATTGTATTAATTATTATTTCGCAAATCTGCGCCTTGCTATTTTTATGCACTCTATTTTCTATCCGAATATCATCCAGATCGGTTTGGGCATAAAATAATAACAAAATTACTTACGCAGTCATCGACATATCAACTTGGACCTTTATTACCTGTAGTTAATAACATAGTTATCTATGTACCCTATCTGCTATGTATTTTTCTAAACCACATCCCTACACGAACAGCTGAAACTTGTACAAATTGAATCAAAAAAGCGTCCAAATAACATTACTGCGGAAACTGGTGGCCGAGCCGCGGGTAATGTAGCTATAATTCTGAGCCACGCCCTAAGTGGAAAAGAAACGGTTTTACGTAATTAAAACAAAGTGCAATTTCTTCAATGCCAGATATATATTTACACAATTAACCTGTTGGTATAATAACTCTCCTTAACACAAGTAGATTGATCGTGATTTAGAAAAAAATATTTATAAATATTATATGACAATGAAGTTTGCGAAATACTATACATAAATTCGGGGTGATTTCCTTATACTCGTGTAATTCAGTAACCAGTGAGTTAACTAATTGTATTAAAATTAACATTGAGCGCTTACTACTAGCTTAAATAGTGTTAGTGATCCGCAGTGCAGTCATCGCATATGAGCATTTCTCTATTTGTCTTGCCAATATACGCAAGATATAAATGGTGCACAGAATCAATACAACTTAACTGTATGCTTACGTTACAGAAGTATGTAGTTATGTAGGTATTCTATATACTTCGGTAGTAGCGGATGCATGTCATATAACACAAAAGGAGTCCCTTTGGCGCGAAATGCGTCTTCAATAGCCACGTTGGCGTTGTAATTGACAACTTTGCTAAAAAAATAAGTAGGTAAGTAAATGCTTTTCATCGTGTTGAATTAACTAGGTGAGTGACTAAAATTCTATAAAAAAATCAGTAAAAAGTAAATTTAATAACTGATGGACTTTTCTGATATTCATGATGAATTTACATGCTTAAGCTAGTGATAACGAATTGTATGAAAGATGCTAATTATCTCGACCAATAGTGTTCTGTAGGACTAGCATAATTACTTTCAAAATAATTTCGTTGCTTTGAAATTTCGTTATTTGTCAATTCGATAAAAAAGGGTTTTTTATTACATCCATTTTTCTAACGACAAATAATAGTTATTTGTTATACAAGAGTGCAAAGTTGCTCTTTAACCGCGTGTTCAATTTTGATGACCGAGCAAGCGAAGGATTCTAAAATTTAATCACGAGCGCAGCGAGTGATTCAAAATTAGAATCCTGAGCGTTAGCGAGGGAATCAAAAGAGCACGAGGTGAAAAATCTTTGCACTCGAGTGCAACGTAACTTTTCATTCCACCTCAGCGAGGAAAGAGTATTTTTAATCTTCAATATCTGAGTGGAAAAGCTCATTTGCGCATTATTAACAGTTTCAGTCAATTCTGTTGGCGCCAAACAAACTTCCTCGTCGCTAGAATCACTCATTTTAGTTTTTTCACTTGTTTTTAATATAAGGTCTAACAATGACGTGAAAAAATGCCGCGTAAAGAACCGCGTACAAAGCAAATTGAAAAAAGAACACCAAGAAGGTTCCGAGTCTGAGTTTTTAACAAATTAAAAAAAAATTGTGTGATATATTCGGCACCATAGAGGTAGCAGTAAATAGGTTTAATGTTTTTTTTAATTCACAAACTTAGTGCACACGATGTTCTAAATTCAATTTACTTTATCCTCTAGAGAATAAAAACGGCTTTTCCACTCAGATAATTGAAGATTAAAAATACTCTTTCCGAGATGGTGGGATGAAAATATCTTTTCAATAGAAGTTATGCTTGACCTACTGATAAATGATAAAGCTATTTGTCACAAATATGTTTTAAATAGTTACAACTTCGTAGTCGTCGTCGTTCGTTGTCTTATTACAACGCTTAACGTAATTCACAAAGTCATATAAAATTATCATAAAAAACGAATATAAAAATATTTCAAAATAAGCTCAAGGTAAATAAGTACAGACTATTTACAAAATTTTACAATAAATAACAAGTTGTTAATAACGTTTTATACTAGCTACCTATCTATCAGTCTTTTGTCATGTCCTATCCAAACGCCCAGACACTTTATTAAGTTTTCCAATAGATCCTTTTGGATCTTGTGATAATGAACTCCACTGCGTGGACTCGCAAGAGTCAAATTTGTGGTTACCACACTTTATCGGGTCTTTTAAATTACTGCTTCGAGCTATACAAGAGCCCAGAACATTATAGAATTCGATAGTGAGCCCATCTATCCATTCTCTTAGATCTTCTTTAATTCTTTTCATGTTTGAATTAGAAATTTTTCGTAACAACGTTCGTTCTTCCTGATTAGGTATAAAGGGCGTGTGCTTCACGTGAGTGAAGTTTTTATAGGAACTTTGAGATCCGCTGTGAATTATATCAGCCTCTTGGTGCGAGAGTTCTTTTCCCGAAAAATACTCTACGGGGGTAATGAGAAAGTTCGTCGATACAACCAAGTTATTTACCTCAAATAGTCCGACTTTCCAAACTCCTGGTAACAACGGAGCTTTCAACTGCGGCTTAATGAAATTTGTTAGATTATTTTCGTCTACGTGAATACTATTAATGTCTGCAATCACGCCTGCCGGGTCCAGCCACATTATAGTGAAGTTTTCAGCCTTTTTATCCAAATCTGGCGAAAATTGGTAAAGTAAAGCAGGCTCAGAGAATGGTCCTAGAATACTCGCCAGATTTCTAAACGTCGTTTCTTTTTGATCGTATTCAGAACTCACTCTAAAAGTTTTAATGTTATTCGAGTGTGCATTCTCAACGTTCCATTCGATAAACTTTTTTGGTTTGTACCATGTTTCTATGATAACTTCCAAATCATTATGGATAGACGCTCTATGCAAAATTAAGTTTCCCTTGTAGACATCAGAATAGCTATAAGAATTGATTTCTATAATCATATTAGGAAGTACATAGCATCCTTCTTCCGACAATATCTTCGCACTATGACGAACTATGCTTTCAGCATGCGACAAATAGGTGTCGTCAGTATTTGACGTT
Organism: Alcis repandata; assembly: GCA_949125135.1. NCBI lineage: Eukaryota > Metazoa > Arthropoda > Insecta > Lepidoptera > Geometridae > Alcis > Alcis repandata. The sequence continues at coordinate 7,224,618 of OX421234.1, forward strand.
AAATCTTCAAAATTGTAAATGCTCTGCCAGTACGCTTCCAAGTTATTTAGTAAATAATGGTCTTTAATACCAATAAACTCTTCGACTCTGTTTATGATTTCTTGATTAATAATTGGTTCAAATTTCCTAGCAAAGAATAACTGTCTGTCTTGCGTGTTCTGAATTCTAGGCCAGTCGTCGGGCCTGAAATCATTCGGGGAGCACCCGCACCAGTCCACCACATGCTTATATTGGCATTTACAACCCAGTTTTCTTTTCCAATTAGTGACATGCAAATTGTTGTCAACATATGTGTTACAATATTGAGAGTTTCGTAACACTGTGTGGAAAAAGGACTCTGCTGGTAAAAGAGTATGTTGAAATACTATATCTAATCCAGCCAAAAGTTCATCTTGTTTCCCGACAACGTATGATACAAATTCAGGCGACAGCGCGATCCAGTCACTGCCACCATCAATGATAATGCCTTTGGGTAGTTTCCTCTCGCCGATACGCCACATGTGAGTTTCACATTCGACAAAAGTTTTATCCAAGCCTTGCTTCTTTATAAATCTTTGAACTTCGCGCCCATGGGACTTAACAAAGTTAAGACCTTTGTTTGCAGCTAAAAAATATTCTAGACTTTCCAGAGACTTGATAGGGAAATCGCTTTCGCTCAGGTTTATCACAAAATCCCACTGCCAGCCAAGAGCGAAGAAATCTTTCATTGCCGACAGAAGCATTGTAAGTAACGATGCGCCGCCCCAAATCGTAGAGAATCTGTTCGTTGCTAATTTTATATTTGGGAATTGCTTTTCTAATATTGTTAATTTTCTATGGAGATAATCTTGCCTCTGAAACAAAAACAAGTATTGTAACTACTTTACATTTATCACATCACAATATAATACATGTGACAGTTTATGTATGTCTTTTCTTTAAGCTCTCTCAGGGCTAAATAGTTTTCAATGCAAATTGGTATGAAACACTGAATTAACAGGCTTTTGTACTGAAAAAGTTACGGTTTATGTAGCGGGTGAAATCGCGGCGTGATACTAGTAAAATTAATTATTTGATGATAGGCGAACAGCAAATGCTGTGCTGATGTGCGTATATCTCGCAGCAGAGCAGATAAGAATGGACAGTTTTTAAGTTTTGTGAGATTTATATGAAGTTTTTAAAACAATGAAACTTACAGTATCAACATGGATGTAAAAATAGTGATTGCTTCGATACAAAACATTTATTAGTCGATGAACTTGTCGAAGAGCACGGCCGTTCAGTGTTAGAAGAAAAACTATCCGAACCGCTGTTCCTTTTTCTTTATTTGTTGCAGGAATCCTGGGTACAAATTCTGAAATGAGATAGAGCATATGTGAGGAGGTATGTCAGTTGTATTGTAACACTAGCTGTCCCGACAGACGTTGTCCTGGCTTAACTAAATCATTCTAATGTTCCATTAATTAGCACATCAAAAAAATAATTAACGAATTTGTTCCATCCGTTTAAGCGTGATGCGATGACCAAGGGAAATAGAGATTCATTTTTATATATATATATATATATATATAAAGTATTGTAACTGATAACAAGAGATATCCCTGATTTTTTTTGCTCTTGACCTCTTAACCCATAGAAGTGATGTAAGAGTTCATCAAAATTACAGTACATATAGGTTGATGAAACTCATTGCGTAAATTAGGATAATAAAGATGGATGTATTTTTAAAGGGGAGTGACAAGAATATATATTTTTGAAGAATATAAATTTTGCTGGATAATTTAACTCCTTTCGGCACTTCTCATCTTTTGATGAAGTTAATTTATTGTCTATAGTGAAATTAAATATAGGTATGGTCAGGGCTTCCCAAACTGTGCGTCGCGGTATTATCCCAGGGGCGTCGTGAGGCGATCTAAATAGGCTGGCTGTATGTGTCGAAGCAACATCATAGACGTGCGAGACAGGTTTCTCTGCAGTAACAAGTACAGATCGAAAATAAATTTAGGGACAGAGATGAGAGTGGCAATTTCGAAACTTGAACCTCGTTTTGAGAAACTATGCTCAGAAAAGCAAGTACATCCTTCTCATTAATACCAAACGAAAAAAGATATAAAGGTTGTACTTGCTTTTCACCTTTTTCGTTTGCTTTCATTTTCATTTTTATGTTTTGTTCATTTTTTAAACGGTTTTATTTAGCTCACCCCGTTTGTTTTTTTTTATTTATTATTATTGGGTCAAATTTAGTAATTCAAATTTCACCCTCTTCCTGTCAACCGATTAATCTGAAATTTTGTATACACTTTGGATTTTGGTGACAATACAATTGAATAAATTCAAGATGGCCGCCGCTACAAAATGGCGGATAACGTAGGTTTTATCAATCCCATCAATATGGGTATCAAATGAAAGGGCTCAACAAGCAGAATACAATATACTATAAAAAATTGAAATACAAGATGGCGGTCGCTACAAAATGGCGGATAACGTAGGTTTTATCGATCCCATCAATATGGGTATCAAATGAAAGTGCTCAACCAGTATAATACAATGTACCTACTATATAAAATTAAAATCCAAGATGGCGGCCTCTACAAAATGGCGGATAACTTAGGTTTTATCAATATGAATTAAACAGAATGCGAAATAAAAACTAAAAACTAGAAAATAAAAATAGGTAAAAAAACTTTTTAAGTTAAACGGTTTTATGTTAAAAAACATACATTGCAATGTTTAAGATAAATGTACTAAAAACCGTCACAACGTCTCTAACTTATCTAACTTAACTCTCCCCACGGTTTTATTTTAGTCTAGTCTATGCATATGTTTATAATTCCCACGACTGTATCTATTTTATTATTTTTTTGGTTTTTAGTACATTTATCTTAAACATTGCAATGTATGTTTTTTAAAATAGAACCGTTTTTTCTAAAAAAAAAATTAGATGCTTCTTGGGAGTTTTTCTAAGAAATTGTTATTAGGCTAGAACTACAACTAATAGGTAAATGTATGTCAAGAAAGCCAGGGCGTAGCAAAAATATTGCTATTTCCCAAGGGCATCGCAGTTAAAATAAGTTTGGGAAGCCCTGGTGTAGGTGTTAAATGTAGGTATTATAGGGTATTGTTATACCCTTGTTGAACCCTGCATGATACTCACTAGTTAATCCTGTTTCATGAACATTCATAGTGAAGTATCCCCCACAAATTTCTTCCGCATCTCCCGGACATTTCATGTCACACAACTCATCAGAAACTCGTGCTGAGGGAGGTGGCATGTTCTCTCCGCAGAAACATTCCGATCTGAAAGTAAAAACATCCTCAAAGTGTGTGCTTTACACGTAACAGCACTAGCATTCAATCATAGCCTCTGGGATAGCCTAATAAACTTTAAAATGTTTTTAAAGAAATGCCGTATTTATTTCTTAGAATCACTTAATTGATAAGCTTTTAAAGTATATCAATGTTTGATCTAATCTCAGATAATTATTCTGTTTAGATTACACCCCGTCTCTTTAATATTATTATCACAATTCACACTAAATATTTAGGGATATGTGAGGCTCGAAAGGGGAGGGGTGTTACTTTGTGATGTTTGGAAAACAAACGAACAAACGAGAAGAGATAATAAAATTGCTAAAAAATATTATGAAAGACCCTTTACTCTTTCACGCCAAATTGACTCTACAAAGAAGGATAGCGACGCGTGACCCAGTTGAATAAAAAAAAAAAAAAAAAAAAAAAAAACCCAGGCCCCGTTCATTCCCCTCCGAATTGGGTTCCCGCCTTTCCGTGGCGGGGGGGATAAGTAGCCGGGCCGCCTTGCCCGGTGAAACTAAGAGGAACCCTAAAGGTGGAGGCTCGGGCCGGCGCCCTGGACATTCCGGGAAGCGGCGGTCTGGGCCTAGGAGCCCTCCCGTATACCTCTCCGTGGAGAGGGAACGTGGTAGGGCTCGGGGTCGTCTGCGGACGACGACGGGGGGCACATTGTGCCCTCCAGAGGGGTAGACTCGGCCGGCGTCCTGGACAGTCCGGGTAGCGGCGGTCGAGTCCCCGAGAGGGAGAGAGCGGGAGAGAGAGAGGGACCCTTTCTCTCACCCGCTCCGCAGAGAGAAGAGCGGACACGGGGGCGAGTCAGGCCAGAGGGGCCAGTAAGGCTCGCACTCCGTCTCCGCTAGGAGGGCCTGGAGTGGCGGATGCGGGGACACCCGCTGCTTCGCATTGGGCCCTCCAGGGTGGTCGACGCGTTTGATGTTCCGACGCGTCGCCACGAAGTGGGAGGGGATGGCCACCCCCTACCCGAGGTGGGTCTGCCTCACGGCGGACATAGGCTGGGCGGGGCTGCGGTGATTTAATGGGCCCGTGGCTCCGTCCATTGCCTGGAGGAACTTCCCAGGGTTTTTAGTGGGTATGCCGCCACTAGGGCGGAGACTCCCACATAACCACCCTGCCCTCCCCGGGGCGGGCGTGGTATCCATAAAGGATTTTCCCTGGGTCACAAAAAAAAAAAAAAAAAGGCCCCGTTCATTAATGTTATTAAGATTGTTTTAAATGATAATATTTCTCTAATTATTTTATAGGTCTCGTATATTTTTAGAAGTAGGGACTCAAAAGTTCAATTTTTTAACAAATTATTGCAGGTTCGTGAAATAAAACGCAATACCAGCGTATTGCGTTTATTTCATTCTGTCGTCAGTCATCTATCAGTAATGTCAACTAATGTCACGTCATTTTCAGTAGTCAACCGACATCCCGACAATCGTGTTATTCTAACCGAACGAAGTTTCCGCAGTGTTTGCATTATTTGTTGATTTACCGAAGATTTGGCCTGATAATATTCTTCTCTGACGACTCTGCTTTTCACGAGACACACGGCATTCCCTCTGGACTAAAGATTTGATCTTTGTTGAAAATGGCTCTGCGGTGTAAAAATTGCCGGTTACGCATATTACTCTTATTCAAAAACATTAATCATGTAAATAAAGCTGTTAGTGAAACGCATTTTTAGACTTATACTCGTATTTATACCTGACGCAATCACAATACAGCTGGGTTTACAGTAGGTATGTAGTTATTTAGGTAATAATCATAATAACATTATAGGTTAAGTAGGTACCTACACAATTTAACCTTTGTCAATTATTTTCTCCCAACTTCTGTACATTAGATACTATTTGTATACATATTCTTGTAGCATAAGTTATCATTGCTAAAAGTATCTTTAATGAATGTAGCTTGCAAATGTTAAAAAGGCTGGGTAAATCAATGTATGGGACGTCGCCATTGTTCTTTAACTGGATTTAGTTATGCATTCCAATCTGCTTAGCCAAACACTAACATATGCAGATGTTTTAAAGCCATACTAAAGAAGAAGAAGTAATAGAAGTTCTGCCTTATCTTACTTTAAGAAGAATTATTGTCATCACAGTGTTCAGATGTGTGCTAATGATTGGAGAAGGATATCTATAATATATAAACTTACCCATACTGTACACCAGCGTATGGAAATCCTCCCTGTACACATATGTGTAAACATAGAGTAAGGGAATTTGTGTTAGCATAGTTGCCATAGAAGCCTGAGAGGAGTCTCAACTTTTTTTCATCAGCATAGCATCCCAGATGTTTACCATACGCCATGTCTTCGTGAGGGCATTCGTTTGATAAAGATTGAGGATAAAAATGACCTTCTTGAATCAGACATGTCTTGTTCACTATTTGTTGCTTACACATCTGTGTTTTAGCCCGATGGATAGCAGATATTGCCTCTCTACTTTTTATATCACAAGCAGGCTTAAAATCAAGTTCCTCCAATCGTAATAGAGATACTGGTTTAGGCTGCTGCTTTGTGTTTGAAGGAAAATCTTCATCATCACTGTAACCAAAATTATTTTTCCTAGCGGAGACATCAGCGGCTTCTTTTCGTGGGATCGATATGTAAGCATTTTTCCGTAATAAATTATCGTTGACAGAAGGGAAAAAGCTCACTGCAATTAAAATTTGAACAAAAAACGCTATCATAACCGAAAATATAATACATTTTGTATATTTATAACAAATTTTGCGTAATATGATCGCCATTTCTAAAACTATTCGATCATTTAACTGTTTGCAAAATGCATTGTATCGTAATGTGCTTTTTTTATTTGGTTATTATTACGAAATTAACAATTTTTATTTATTTTGAAGATTTTTTACAGGTTATATTTAATATTTACATAATTTGACATTGACAGCACGGTCAAATTCTTGTTGACATTCGTACAATATAGTGCCACGCTACTTGCCATATGCCACTAAAGGACCCCGGAGTTGTACCAAATAACGGTTTGAATCAAACATAAATCTAGGTTATCGGTTTTAGAACTGCTGAGGCACAGTAGGAACATCACTAGTTTCGTTTATTTTGGTTGTTGCACACTTTGATTGCCACAGTAGGTAAGTACCTACCTACTTGAAAAGTACTTCGTTCGTTTCGTTCACAAACTTTGGATTTCATTATAATGTTTCGGAATATGAGATTAGTGATGCCGACAATGTCGAATGTGTATTCTAACAATGTTCGTAGCCAACACATCGATGGAAGACTTAAAGGAAAAGTTGCGATAGTTACAGCTTCTACAGACGGGTAAGTAAACAAAGTACATAAAATTACATACTTACAAAACAAACCGATCATGTTTTATTTTTCTAAATTGTAATTAAAAGCCTAGTTAGTATAAGTGTCAACTCAATGCGTTTACTCTAAGCACTTTGCTTGTCTTGATAGATATAGTATAATATACCGCATACCAAAAAGGTGTCCAACTACTGTAGACTTATTATATTTGCACTACTGAGTTTCCTATTTTTTACTTTCGGGTAGCGATCTGACTATATAATATATTAAAAAACTACTGATTTTACTTTTACATCTGTGGGGTTAAAGGTCAATATAATAATATATGTTCAATGTTCAGGCTGGTGTTTATTATCTATAATCTTTATTATTATACTCGTTCTCACGTAGGTAGGTATATCAGATAACATACATTTTATGTCTTATCTTACCATAAAACATCGAGAGTAGTTTTATAACTTTATCTTTAATTTTTAGTTCTATGAATACTTTTTACGGAATAAATTTAATTTCACCGAGGTAAGCAGTGGCGGAACTAGAATTTTTAGCCTTCCTGAATCCGCCCCTGTAGCTAGGTATATTATTCATAAGATTATTATTTTTTAACAGTACAAAATACACAAATTATTTAAGTTTATTTTCAGAGTACGATTTTGTAGAACTATGACATCCTAACAAAGAGAGATCCATATTGTACAAGGTCCATAAAAAAATTATCATAATTAAACATCAAATAAACTTTATAAATCCCAATAAACATTAAAACATCAGGTGGCAAAGGCCAACCACTGTCGATACGTTGCAGATAGCAGCAGACAACAGCAGATAACAGCAGCTCCTAATGATGGCATTTCTACATCTGTCAACTCTGAACATGAATTACAACTGAATATGAACATCATGTGGATATTTTCATTCTTAAATAAAAGAGTATTGAAGTCCGTACAAATGAATTTTGAAATTCAAGTAATCAAGTTAGCAAAATTCGATACTTTTTTTCTTTCGGAAATATTCTTATTTACTCCTCGGTTTGCACTATCTAAATTAATTTAAAATTTCAGAATAGGTTACGCAATAGCTAAACGTTTGGGCAATGAGGGAGCTTCGGTCGTGGTGTGCAGCAGAAAGGAAAAGAACGTAGAAACTGCTATTAAAAACCTCCGTGGCGACGGCATCACTGTCGAAGGCGTGGTGTGCCATGTTGGTAATGCGGATCAGAGAAAACTGCTATTCGAAGTGGTAATTATAATACTTGCACTGACTTACTGTGAAAATAAGTACCTTATTGTAACTTCTAAAGAGTAGCCACTTGTGTACCAACTAAAAAAACGCCTCATGCTTGACAAGATTAACAGTTGACTATTATTTATACTATTTTTATTTCAGGCTAATAAGAAATTTGGCGGCTTAGATATTCTAATTTCGAATGCAGCGGTGAACCCAGGAGTTTCCCCTATTTTAGAGGTAAGGATATGCTCCTCCATTTCATATTGAAATTACAGACCGCAGACAGATCATTTTGTGTTATAGTAAATGGTTGTTAATTTCGTTTCCTGCAGACAGAAGAACAAGTTTGGGATAAAATATTCGAAATTAACGTGAAAAGCTCGTGGCTGCTCGCTAAAGAAGCTTATCCGGAACTAGTCAAGAGGGGCGGAGGAAGTATTGTGTTCATTTCATCAATAGCGGGCTATCAACCGATGGAAGTAAGTTTCTGGATCTATACTTTTATTTTTATTACTATCCACATTCCGCATCCCAACATAAAGATTTTGTCCTCATGATTCACCCTTCCATGACAAATTTCACTAGTCTCAAAAAGATAATATAAACAGAAAGAGGGGGCAGTATTGTTATTGTTACATATATGCCATTTATCGAAATAATGTATTTTGTTTCCAGCCCCTTGGACCTTACAGTGTCAGTAAAACGACACTTCTGGGTCTGACGAAAGCTATTGCCGGCGAAGTAACGCACGACAATATCAGAGTGAACTGTGTAGCTCCCGGGATCGTGGCCACCAAGTTTGCCTCCGCGGTAAGAAAACTAGGAGCGATTTAATCTTTGATAAGCTTTTTACAGTTTGTAGGTAAATAATGCCGGCTTTACGCTTTAGGCGAAAAGACCGCCTACCAAATGTTTTTACTTAGTTTTAGTTCTAGATTGGTAGGTACAATATAAGTTTAAGCGCCCACAATCGCTTCTATCTTTTAGATTATATTTCTGTCGCTTTGTAGGTACAAAGAGCCATTTAAGATTTATATCTTAAAAATTGTTTTAGATCACTGAATCGGAAGCCGGAAAGGATAAAAGTCTTTCAATAGTTCCAATGAAGAGGTTTGGTAAACCCGAGGAAATCGCTAGTGCCGTCGCATTCCTGGCTTCCGAGGACGCAAGCTACATCACTGGTGAAACTATTGTGGTAGCTGGGGGCGCATACGCTCATTTATAATTGAATAGAAGTGTCTGGGTGTTGGGTTGGGCATAATAATATTGATAAAAATAAGAGATACATGATCAAGTGAACAAAATAAAGTGGCAATAAAGGACAAATACAGTGCAATTTTAACTCTGAATTATAGTTTTATTAGTCACCTGCCCTTAAAAATATATTTACATAAAAATTATTCTTCCTCATCATCAGAATCTAAAAAATCTGTTTTATGCAGTCCCACATTTGATATTAAATTACTAGATGGTCCAGCTGAAGCTTTTTCCTCTTTCATACTTTTAATCATATTTTTCAAAATTGTATCCTTATCACTAAAATTTTCTGTTGCCTCATGCAGTTTTTCTTTTAATTCTTTATCAATGTCATTTTCCTCTTCAGAAAGTGACATATTATCTTCAGTAAAATCTGAGTCTGTACTTTCTATTCCATTATCATCATTGTCTGAAGTCAGCAGTTTAAGCATTTTTTCAATGCAATTTTCAAATTCATCTGGATCAAAATCTATTCCAGTGTTTTCAAATTTATCCGTATCGTTTGTCTCTATGCCTTCTAAGTCTGAAGTACGATTAAGAAAGTTTTCCAACTCGGTAGTTACGTTTTGGGGTGTAAGAACGTCACCATTCTGGAATTTCGTCTTTTTGCCATATCTAGAATTTAATAATTCATTTAGCTGTTCTGGATGTAAGGTTAGCCAATCATCATTGTCTTCTATATCATTAGTTAATGAGGCATTCTCAGTTAGTAAAAGCTCTTTCGTCTTCATGTATTCATCAGTAGTCATTACTTGTTCTATTTCATGAGATACATTTGATGTGATTGGACATTCTACCGCAGCAAAGAAATCTTGAGCATTGGTTAGTTTTTCTTTATATTCTTTTGAACCTTCAATGTTATTATTAAAATAACCGTTTTCTTTTAAAGAATTGAGGAATTTGATGTATTCTTTAGATGAAAAGATATTGGGTGACCTTTTCGTGATCATTTGGAATCCACATGCCAACTTTAACCCCAAAATAGCTTTCTTGTCTTTTTCAATGGGTTGTCTAATACTGTTAGCAAATTTGGAGTATAATAGCATTGCATAGAGGCATTTGGTAAATTTTACTGTAACCATAACCCAATTGTCGTAATGGATATTTCTAAAAGTTTTCGCATCAATTGTATCATGATGGCAATATGCTTCAACAATTGGTGCAATTAGGTTGGGTTTTAATTTTAGTAGAACAGCAATTTCAAGAGGAACTTTTACTGTGGCATTATGAATATTATCTTGAATTTTTTTAGGATAGTCACCAATTCTATCCAAAATGGCTTGTTCTATTTGTACAGTCACCCGAGTCAGATTTGAGGACTTTGAGATGATCTGTGTTGCATCATTTAGTGATAGTTTGTAATCAAGACTGGCCAAATTTGGTGGAATCAAATGAATGTGGTTGTTATGTATAAAAATCTGTAAATAAAGAAAGTAATAGACATAAATTATGAAGTATGAATTATTTATAATTGTTACAGATTTTTAAGTTTATTCTGTTTAAATATCAAATATTGTGGTTTTGAGGCTGCCTAGAAGCCTTATACTGCCTCATAGTCAGGACAGTTCCTAAATATTTTTTTTTTAGTATACAGCACGGCCTTGATAATCCGTACCCCAGCTCGTCCGAACGCCTCTATAATCCGAACCCTTACCCCTGCGCAACCGCCATTTCTCACAGTTTCTGTCCCGCAGTGCCACGCAGTTACGTAAATTAAAAATTAAAAATGCTGTTACGTAAATTAAGGGATAAAGCATTTTCTATGTCACTAAATACTACTCGTCAGAGCACTATATTGGAATTCTTTAAAAAAGTGTGATTAATAGCATTGTATCTAACATACATCTAACGTACATACTTCAATAAACACATTACAATGTAAAATATTTTTGTTTTATTTCTAAAAATCCCTTTCAAAATTTTAACATACTATAATTCGAACGCTTCGTGCATCTGAACAGGGTATAAATTTTCGGTGTTCGGATCATCGAGGCCCTGCTGTAATATCATACTTTAAATAAAAAAAAAAACTTATCCATTTAACACTTTGACTGCGGCTAATAATCACATGCGCTTGCCTTAGGTGCGGCTAATAGTCAAATGCGTTGTTTTACGCGCCTGGCGTGTGCAGCCGCACTCGCGTCGCACAAAGGAAAACACAAGTAATGTGTTTCTCGCAGACAAAGTGTTAAGTTTCAGTAACAGTATACACTTACTCTATTCTCAGTTGTTTCTGGGTTTGCCCATTGAGGCAGATGATCAGCGGCTTCAATGAGAAGAAAATCTCCATCATTATCTTGTAGTTGGACAATTAAATCTTTGTATTGCTTTGTCAACTCAAGAATGATGTAGACAATAAACCACTCATCTTCTATGTTGTCACCAAAACAGGTGCTACTGGTTAGGTGTGGTGGAAGTTCTGTAATAATTAGGTAAATATTTAGAATATTAGATGATTCCTGCAGTTCCTTGGTCTTTGGGACAACACCTCAGACAAGTACTAAGTATCTACAAAATTATAAAATACAATGAATTATTATTGAAAGCAAATTCTTACTGAGAAGAAGAACTTAAGGCTATGCTGTTTTCTTCACCATTCTGATATAAAAGTGATTGAGAGTTATAATTTATTGATAATGAAAAACAATAGGTTGCAAATTTTTCTTGTTGGTGGCTGGCCTCGACTTGATTAGTGAAAAAGACTTTTATAACCTTAAATTAAACCAATATAATCACATATAAGTAACCGATGTGTTATTATATTGAACGAAGTGTTTTACCTTTTAGAATTTTCTCATTTACTGGTAAAAACAGCTTAAATGCATCTCTGTGCCATAAGTAGTCTTGAGACAAAGATTTAATAGTATTGTTTATTTCCTTGCAGAGATGATTCAATGAGCTTTGGTCAGAATTTGGAACGAAAATAAAGCACTGAATAATGTCCTCATCACTAGGCTCGTTGCTTATGAGTTTTTCATTATGTGTAGACATTTCAAACTAAAATGAATTAGAGTTTCTCCAAGATTTACTGCAATAGATATATTTTTTTGTTTTATTATTTGCTCCCGGCGCGATCACAACGCGAAACGCGAACGCAAAATTGTATTTGCGGCACAGTTGCCAGGTCTTATTTTTTCAAAAGGTTCAATTTTTCATCAGCTATCATCATCATAAAGTCGAGTAAAGAAAGAAGTTGGTTGAGAAAGTCGTATTACGTGATGTTCAAACCGTGGAAAAACTCATTTAAATAAACTTGTTGTAATGATCCACTGCTCACTGCGACGTCCTATGAGAAATTGTAATTATTTTGGCCTGGTCTGAAATTATTATGAGAATATCTTGCAAACCGTAAGTTTTATCAACATAAATTCAAGAGCAATATTGTAGCGAGTATTATAGAAAACATACTCGTCCTAATAGTTTCCTCATAGCTAGAATCGTTTTCGTGGAAAACTCAAAATAGTTTTTTGATTGTTGTTGGCCAGATTTTGGCACACGAAAGAAACTGTTTTCCACAGTTTTTTCAGGGCTAGTTCATGGAAACAGTTTTTCTCTGACAGGTATGGCAGCACTGTGTGTGTGGACATTGACATAAGAATTTAACCCTCCAATGACATTGACATGAATGAATCAGACAAAGACTTTGACGCACACTGCGCACCAAGTGGCACCAACTTAGATGAAGTAGGAGCTGCGCACATTTCTTGTTTTTCTCTTTTTTTTTCATCAAGGTTTCGACAATTTGAGAATTTTGAGATTGGCTCGATCGATTGTTATTTACTTTTTGCTCGATCGTAATAATTTGTTTTGACTGTACGTATGGTATGTTCTATAAGTTTTTACGATAAATACTGAGTAAAAGTTAAGTTTTCTAATGTCTGTCTTGTCTTACATATGTGACTACGGTTCAGAATCTGAGACCAGCGATTGTGAGGTGGAACTGAAAAGGTAGGTGTCGTGTCTTTTCTGCTGTAAACTGCGCCCTAGTATCTTAAAAAAATATAGATAATTTCTTACGAGTTTATTTCTATTTCAGGTCCAAACTGCCAGCACCAGATTTGAGCAGAGTTCCCGTTGTATTATCTGAAGGTCATGTGGATGATCCTGCACAACACGGCGGGCGCACTCGCTCTTTCCCTCACGTGAGAGGAAATTGGGCTACGTTTGTGTTTGTAAAGTGTAAGTACCAAACCTATAACTTCTAACAAAAAAACTAGCAGCTCGCGCCGATCTGAGACTTTGAGGTTCCATCTCCACAACTTCTGTAATGGTCTTATTCTAATTGCAATCAAAATAACTACTTGCCTGAAACATTTTATCAAGCTTGATTAACCAGACATTTTACTGAATTGCTCTTCTGATACAGAGCGATCAAAAATACAATACCAGACAAAATATATACAAACCTACATTATGTATACCTATTATGATTCCTCACGACATGCCTCGTAAGTAAATGACTTTAATTTTATATAATTATTTGTGAAATAAAATCTTTTAACACATTGACTGCGGCTAATAGTCAAATGCGTTGTTTTACGCGCCTGGCGTGTGCAGTCGTACTCGCGTCACACAAGGTGTGTGTTTTCCGCAGTCGAAGTGAAATATGTACAAATGCTGATTTGAGGCTCTATTTGATTCCTGTCCCCTTAGGCTCTCAGACCTCCACTTCGCTTGGTCAACAATATGTAATTATGGAAAAAATATTATCTTCTATTTCAGACACTGCTGAAGATGTTTTGTTGAGACTTACTGAAAAATTAGAAGAAAGATTATTAACTTACGATAAGTCTTGGCAAAGGTGTGATAACGTCCACATTAGTGTATCAAAGTCTGTTGTGTTAAACTATCATTTGATAACACCTTTCACTGGTTCATTGCAGAAAGCTGTTTGTGATTTTGACAGGTAGGTATTTGAAGTTAAACAAACACTCCTTTTTAGACAAAATTTACTTGGTATTTTTTAACTTAAGCTATATTGATCAAATGGATCATCATATTCAACCTTTAATCCTCCCACTGCTGGGAGGATGGAAATGGAAATAAAGGGATAGTATGATTAAATACTATCTTTTTTTTTCAGTTTCGAGTTGGGCTTCAGTGGTGTGAAGGTTTATTGTAACGAAGAAAATACGAGGACATTCATAGCTTTACAAACTGATTATTTCAGTCAGAGATATTTACTTGAACTTACTCAAAAAGTTGATGAAATATTGAAAGGTTACAAGTTACCAACATTTTACAAAGTAAGTAGCATGTTAACTTTCCTCTTGTACTTATCTTTTTGTCCTAGCAACAGAGCTGTATCTTACAGTATTTATTAATTGAATTACCATAGAATGACATGAATCTAGTTGCAAAATAAACAAAATGTGATATATTATTATGCATTACAAAGCTGAATTTAGATATTCCTTATTTTTTTCAGGATCCATCTTTTCATATGAGTTTATTCTGGATTAATGGAAATCACAAATCAGAGGCAAACAACATTTTAAAGGAACTTGAGGATATTGTCCATTGTGAGCTTGAAAAATCAATGAAAACCGTTTTAATTGACTCAATCAACTGCAAAAGTGGGAATAAATATTATCAGTATTATTTTCAATAACATGGACCAATTTAGCCATTCTAGCCAAAATACTAATGCTAGCAACAGGGTTTACATCAATCGCAATTTTAATAGAATTGGAACAGATGGAGTTGCTAAATTAACAAATAGTAACATTATGTATCTTAATCCAAACTTTTCTCATGAAAAAAATACTCAACATTATATTGCACAGCAAAGAGATAACACAATTAGGCCAAGAATTCATGTCAATCCTAATTTTATTAGACCAACAGTACAAGATAAGTCTATTGCTGCCAACTCTCAGTTGAACACGCCGCCATCCCTGGCTACTTATAACCAGGTAGCTATACAACCAATTCAAATGGTTACTGTTAATAGTACAAGTAACAACATACAAATGGCAACTGTGTCCAAATCACGATACTGTTTGGTGAGACAAAATGAAAAAGTAGTAAAAACTCCATTAGTAAAAATTAATCTTCCAATAAAAAATACCCAACAAACAGTGAAGGTTAATAAGTACAAGTCAGTATCTTTAAATTCTGTGAAAAAGAATCTGAGCACTGATAAAAAATCTGCTGCCAAATCATTTCAACTTACTCAAATAAAATGGAATCAATCAAACATTTTAAAATCAAAATACAAAATAAGTTTAAAATCAGCAGTGAATGTACAAAATACTAGATTTAGGCTCATCAAAAAGAATTCTACATTACTAAATTCATCTGAAACAGTACAGGGTATGGCCAGGAGAGTCTCTATAGCCCACAGCAAGAGTATACTAAAAACTAGTTTCCGACAAACTAAGAAAATTGTTACAGGAGCATTGAAGAAGAACAATATACCTTGCCCCTTGTTCAAAAAATATGGCAAATGTTTGAGAATGATGCATGGTCACTGCGACTACCTACATGATAAGAAACATGTGTCTATATGTCGTAAGTTCTTAAAGGGTGTTTGCCATGACAAGCTTTGTTTGCTATCACATGATCTGACTGATAAAAAAATGCCCACCTGCCATTTCTATTTGCAAGGGAATTGCACCAAAGAGGGCTGTCCATATCTGCATGTAAAGTTGAATGAAAAAACCAAGATATGTCCAGATTTTTTAAGAGGATATTGTGAAAAAGGTGATAAATGTGTACATCGTCATGTTAATGTAAGTTCTAAGAATACTTCTAAATCAACTAAAACCAAGAAGCATACTATTTCTACCATTATTAACAGAAATTGTCCTGAAAGGACAAAGCATCAAAGAAAAACCATAGAAAAAGAAGACAATGCACCTCTCAAAGACTTTTCAAAAGACCTATTAGACAAAGAGATTGTGAAAGACCAAAGGTATTTCAAAGAAGTAACAGGCGATAATACTACAGCAGAGCAAAGCGATTATGACCAGATTAAACCAACTAGATGTAAATTGGGTATTTTACCCTCTTTCATTCAATTATAATACATATTAGTTTTAGATGCTTATTTTTTGTATTCCTAAACTAAATTTTTCTGACAGAACTAAAATAATCTGATCCTCTTTTTATAACAATCAGTAGATATGATGGCACCACATTTAGAGCTGTCAAATTTAATTTAGTTGAGAATGAATATAACAGAATCAACATTACCTTTCTGAACAAATGAATTGTATCAGTGATCAAGATCATATAATATACTAGTTTTATATCCCTGAGAGGTATGTATTTAGTAATTAAAAAAATAATTGTAGATTTAGTAGATATTTTTATATTCTTTGCAATAAAAGTTATGAAATAATAATGATGTTTATATTAAATACACTTTGGAGCTGTACTGTACCTATGGTAAGTAAGTACAATTAGCCAAAATTCTGACTAGTAGGTACAGATTATAAAGGCCACACACAATAACAAAATAGAATTAATTTTTGAACCATTTTGGCATTTTGCTGTTTTTAGATGTTGATGGGGCATTTGGATTTTTTGATTTATCTTCATCCAATTTTCGTCTGCTGGGTGCTCTGAAAAAAAACCTTATATAATTTTACATATCATGTCATAAATTAAAAACGGTATTTCTTGTTTATTTAATCAATGGCATACCTGTATTTGGAAGCCAACATGCTGGCAGCATCACTGGAAGTTGTTTTAGTATAGATGTCTTCTTTTAAAAAAGTTTTCTCTGGATCTTCCTCCACCCATTTAAAGTGCATATGAACACATGGCACGAATCTCGCATCCAGAAGCGTGGTTTTAGGGTCGAAGGGCTCTTTGAGCGGTGTGGTAACTGCAATTTTTGATGAGAACATTAATCTTAAGACTAGCAGCAAGGGATCTCAACGACACTGCTTATCTTAAAATTTTTGATGTTGTAGAACTAGAAGTTTTACCGTCCCCCCCAGCGGAGGATACCCCTTACCGAGTGGAGACACTAGTACTAGGAAATCCTAACGTCCCCCCAGGGGAACCAGCTAGGGGAGACGTGAGTCCGGAGTGAAAAAATCATGTTAAAAAAAATACTATCATTCAAATCTTATTTATACCCAATTAGTTTAATAGTTGAGCAGTTAGTAGGAAACGTAAAGCCTTGTTATATTATATAACATCCCACTGCTCAATTCTGTAGAGCAGTAAGGAAATTGCACAACTAAGTTTAATTTTTGTTATAATTAAACATGGGAATACTCACGTAAAAATTTAGTCGTCTACTACGACTGTGCCAAACGAGACGCAACCGCGAGCGCGTCGTTTGTAAACTCACCTGATGATGGTCACCGAATGTGACCAAAACTAGTCGTAGTAGACGACTTAATTTTTACGTGAGTATTCCCGTGTTTAATTATAACAAAAATGTGTGAAAACCATAGTAAGTTTAATTTTTTTTTAACGTGAACTAGTCCGCGTTTGACCACCATCTCGCCTGATGGTAAGCGACGATGTGGTCGAAGATGAAGCACGCAGACGTAGAAGATACCAATAATAAAGTAATGATGTATCATACTTACAAATATCAAATTTCTTCTCCGGTTTCCTCAGATGTTCTTTTACAAAATCGGTAATATCTTGAATAGTATTTGTAGGTTGAAATATTCCTTGTAGTATGATTCTATCTGGAAACTGTATCCGGACAACAACATTCTTGTAGACACTTAGTTTCTGCGCTGATGTCTGCAATAAATAGCCCCATTTAACATTAACTCAATGCAAATGACCCAGTGCATCAAGTACAGTGCTTTTGTTTAACACATAAACTGCGCTGCGGCTAATTATCACATGTGCTTGCCTTAGGCGCGGCTAATAGTCAAATCAGCCGCACTCGCGTAGGCGCGGCGTCGCACAAAGGAAAAAAGGTATGTGGTTCCCGCAGTCAAAGTGTTAAAATTACTCATGATATTGTATCTATAATATAATAGAAGAAACTTTTTATTATACAACCTGAAAATTAAATTTATACAGGACAAACTTATAATATGTCTTATGTATGCCTACTGGCCTTATTTTTAAGTGATCTATTTCAAGCAACAATTAGGTCTAAAAGAAATTTTGACAGATTAAAAGACAACACAATACCATACATCCATAAATATGACAATAAATCGTTTTTGTGTATTTTACCTGTGTATCCAGTTCCATTCTTTGCTTAGCAGTCATCAGTGGCGAATTTTCTATTACTAAGCGATCTTGTTGCAAGTTATGATATAACTTTCTCACTTCTTCAATGGTTAGATCGTAAAAATCATCAGGAAGGTCCTCTAGTTCTGTTTCTATTTCATCAGGTTGCATAAAAGCGATAGCTTTTTGATCTCCCAGCTGTAAAATGTAAAAATATGATTACTACATATGTATTTTAAATGACATTCCAAAATCAGATTGATATTTTGAATTTTAATGGTTTCATAACTCTTTTACTGTTACAACAATAAATTTTCATGACAACAATGACTATCATCTATCATGTACCAATTTTGATAGATTTTTGCCAAGACAGTAGTGTGTATTATGAGGATACAATACAGAATACTTTTATCCTAAGAATTGTGTGAGAAAAGTTAAAAATCGCAGAGCGCCAGTGTCAACCAGCTTACTTACAAAAGTGACCTCTTCTTCAATATTGAGTCTTCTCATTAAATTTTCCTTTGTCAGAGATGTGTTCGATGAGCTACTTATCAAATTGTTTTCCCCATTTGATTCTGGGACTGTTTCAGTCTTTTCTGTCGGTTCTTTGGGTTCATCGAAATGAATTGGTTCTTGCGTTTCCAACACTTTTTGTTTTTCTTGAGTATTTTGATCAGCTTGAGAAAGGTTTTTTACATCTTTAATCAGTGATACAGGATCAAATGTTCTGTGTGAGGGCCCAGCAGAATCCTCATCCATCTTGAGGGGACTCGAGGCTGGGTTTTCAGATATGGGCACTCTATAAACTGCTGATACATTTGCTTGTCTAAACAAATAAACTAAAATAAGTACAAGCTTGGTAAGCAAGTAAGTAAAGTACATCATTTTAGGATAAATGTAGATTATAGATCCATAGGATAGAGCTTCTTAAAGGTTTAGATTTAGTTAGGACAATTTATTACTTACTTTGCCTCAAGATCTTTATTGAGCAACCTGAGAATAGCTCTGCCTTTTATCAATCCCAGCTTTCTAAGAGTTTTCTCTCGCAGAGCATTGACGCCGGCTACTTCTTGGCGCATATACAGAATACATGGGTTTTGTAGATTAACAAACTCGGGTGCTGCCAGTGAAGTAATCAAGTCATACAGTGATGTGTGAGGCGGAAAATCAGCTGTTCTTCTTTCACCTGAAACATATCAAATAATATAAGTAGATGTCAGATATAAAACTTGGCAGACTCAATGCTAAAAGCAAAACTTACAACCCAGTCATAAAAATACTTTACCATCTTCCAGAAGTAGCCCAATCGTCACATTATTCTCTTCTCTTTTCTTCTGGGCTTCTACCATTTCAACAGTAGCTTTGTTAGGCAAATTAGAAAATCTGATGGTGGTAGTTAAGTCCAAACGGTGGTTATGATGTTTCAAATCGTAGTCGGAGGGCTGAAACCCATGCTTATGGCATGCATCTTCCAGTATCTACAAATAATAGGGCTATTACATGCGAAGGTCTTTAGAATGTTTTTATTTTGCGTCTCTGATGAGCTATTAACCAGATTTGTAGGTAGGTGTATATTTTTTTATTGATTGATGGCTTTTCGATTTATTAACCTCGGATAATTCTCACAAAATATTATATTAAAGAAAAACACCTGAATTAAAAAAAACCGAGAAACTTATGTAGAAAACCATTGCTAGTCGTCTGAAATTTACTATACCTGTAAAATGCTAGTGTCTGCTGTGCAATGAATAGTCTGCCGTCTGCCATTCGGAGTAAGAACAATAATGTCTTTAGACATGATATTAATGCAATTAATTTATTTCAATTATAAACAAATAAACGACGATCAAAGATAAAGATAAATCTAACGTAAATAAAATTCAAGTCATGAAATGAATAATTATTCGTCCGAGAAGTCAAAGTCACGGCCGCCAGAACAAATTTTTATATTTCCCCATATCGGTTTTTCCCACTCCTTATTGATATTATTTGGAAGATAAAACCCCCAAAATTGACATTTTTAGATATTTTTATCAAAACATATGTATCTAAAAGACGTATGTTTTACCAACGACGATTGGTCAAACGTAACCTAATCCATTTTTCGCAATAATCACATAGAACACAGATACTATACTATTTCTTATGTGTTATTAGGCAGACAACTACGACCAGAGTACTGTATTTGTTAAAAAAATACCTTAAAAATAAAACTCCTAAAATTCCCTCGGCCACCTTGTTTCCCGAAGAGCTATATTTTCCCCCAAAATTGCGAGAAAAACCTCTAATCTGGTAACCCTGGTCGAATCAAAACACCCGGCATTTTTGACAACTTTAAAGTATATGACAATGTCAAATTTAACATTTTTTTAATCACTCAGATTCTGATAGAGTCTTTAGAACCATTATCTTATTGAAAAATAAGAAAGTGAACGCCTTCTCCAATTTTGCTCTCTGTAGTTTTAAAACACTGTTTTCTTGCAAATAAGTTTGTTGGTCCGTCTGAACGGTCTGAACCTAGTCCTAGAACCTATCTCTGGTCTGGACGGATTGAAGGAAGCCAGCCAACAATCGTTCACTGGTGTTCGTTGACGGATACAACAAATAAATCAAAACATTCCACCGAGGGTCTGATTAAATACCTGCACCCACGATATTAATCTGAGATTCCACGATTTCCATCACGTAGTATTTACATTATTTTTGATTCGATCAGTCGTTTTTATCGCTAGGCATCCGATAAAGACGGATGCCTACCTTTGGTTTGCATTGGCGAGGCACTGGCTCTCACATTTTCATAAAAAATTGAATCATCATCGCGTCGATTTCATTGCAAGATATTTTACGTCACGGTGGTAATATGAAGTCACGTCACCGTCAGGATAGTTTTCTGGAGTGGTGGAATATACATGCAGGGTTGAAAAAAATAATATAAGTACTTAAACAGTTTTTAAATTTAAAAAAATCGCTGCATTTCTTGATCTTAAAATCTAATTACAGGATTAAACATACATAGGTACAAATCCACTAAAATTAAAGTAATGATATTGTCCAAAAAATATATTTTATTGTAGTAGACAACACGAGGGCGAGCGCCCGGCGCCCAGCCTGCGCCGCGCGCACGTCCAAAACAACCCTTCGCTATCTACGTCCAGCACTCTGATTTAATAATTGGATAGTTTATTTAATAATTACAACTCTTCTTTTATCTGTCCGTATTTTAACATTAGGTATAACTACTTCGTCTTGTATAACTTGGTGTAAGAACAGCCTTCAGGAATTGAATTAGGGTGGCGCAAAATACGCCTCACAGCACTGTTTCCATCTCTACTCGCGTCCGCTCTCTGAAACAAAAGAAAGAAGATAGTTTAGTAAAAATACCTTGTAAAGTAGTCAAACTTGAATTCAGTAAACGAATTCAATCGAGTAGATATTTCTTGACAATAGGCGTGACGAAAGATTTTAAAATCCTCTTCCATAATGAGAGTACACATTTACTATTTACAAAAAAGCCTTTATTTCGGTAATAAACTTAAGTTTAACGAAGTTTGAAGCCATTTTTCACATATTTTTTCAACAGTGCCCGAAAACAGCTTGCTTGTGTCATGGCGTCGATTTGACGTCACAGCTAGTAAACATGTCATTGTGTCTATGCGTGATGAGCAGCGGATGACCTGAGTTCACTGAAGCTTGACGTCATACGCTGTGATTGTTGTTTCTGACAAGATGGCCGATTGCTGTATTTTAATGTTTTAATTTATTGAAAATCTTAATAATCTGTTTTTTTTTAAATAAAACTAAACATGTGTTTTAAATTTTTTTAATCTGGCTAGTCCCCTGAAAGCATTGAATCGGCGATTTTTTGATACTGTCGTCATGCCTATTCTTTGCACTAAGAGCATCAAAAAAAGAAACATCAGATTGAAAATCATCAAAAAACTAAGAAAAAGATGTTTTCGTTCTCCGTTTACAAATACGCAAAATAGCTAACAAACGTTTATTGCCGCCTCAAGTAAATGCCGTTGGGGTTCTAGAGTGAAGACTACGGATCAACAAACGTGGAGTAGGGCGCCCTACGGCCAGGTGGAGCGACGACCTGCGTAAGGCGGCTGGTACCAAGTGGATGCGTAAGATCGTGCCTTGTGACGTCTAGGAGAGGCTTAGGTACGCCCAGTAGTGAAAAATGGTTTTTTTAATTTTTGAAAATATATAATATTTACTTAGCGCAATTTACAAAAATTATAGCATATGTTGCATTGCAACAAAAAACTATTGTAGGTTTGACGCGGTGCTCACAACTGCTTCTCGCCTATAGACACAGCTTGTGGACCCGGGTTACAAAGTTGGTTAAATTAAGTTCTCCAGACCCCGCCAGTCAGCGTACAAGCGGATAGGTACTGCTAAAATTACTAATTACAATAAAAAATATTCAAAATGCAGTGGATGATGATGAAGTACCTCGCGCGCAAGTCGCCGCAGGAGAGCGGGCGGTCGAGGTCGGGCAGCAGGTCGGCGGCGGCGTGCGGCGACCGCGGGTCGCGCAGCGTGCGCGGCCGCGTGGCGTCGTGCGCGCCGTGCGCCAGCAGCGCCGCCGCCGAGGCCAGCCGGCGCGGCGGCGCCGTCAGCCCGTGCGCCGCCAGCGCCGCCGCCAGCTGCCGCGCGCGCGCCATCGCCGCGTCCCGCTCGTGCCGCGCGCGCCACACCTGCACGCCACGACACATCACACAACCGAATCATTTATTAACTAACTTACAAACCGCCAGAAATGGAGAAGCATTGCGAGACGTGTAGCAGCAATGGAAGGGGGCGTCGACGACGGCGAAGAGCCTCCGTGTAACTTTGCAACCACGACCACTCTGCCGAGAGTGAACGACTAAGAAGAAGAAGAACCAACTTAACCGATCATCATGATCGAGCTTGGTTGATCGTTTTTGATGATGATGATACACTCCACACAGATTTTGTTAAACAACAACAGGAAATGGTCACAGTAGCGACCATTTACTTTTGTTAGTTGCTTCAAAAATAGGGGATTCCATCGATTTTTTTAAGTTTATTACCACATAACTCTACCGTTATTTAAAAACTGATTTTGAATTTCTTTATGGATTTAGACCCATTCAAATTTCATCATAATTGGTTCTGTAGGTTGGTTTTTACCTACATCTATAACGGATTTATTTTTGTGTGAATATCCTTTAAAGAATCGTGAAGTGTAGGTAATATAACGATCGGTGTCTATCATGCTTTGATGGATTGACGTTAATATGTGCGCCTTATAGTAATTTGCTCGAACTACCTATGGGTAGTGTATGTATACCTATGGGTAGTGAATGGGTGGAGCTATCATGCTATCTGATAGTTTATAGCCACAACTATGGTTTCATGAGACACCCGCAAACTAATAGTGTATACAAACTTGTGCTGCACAAACGGCGGAGCGACAGTGGCCGCGCGAGCCCACTCCGTAGCCCCTGGTCGCCGCCTCCACCACGGCCCCGTGGAAAGTAAGGGATTGACCTGAAAATAGCGAAAGGTTATCTGTAATTGTACAGCTGTCTGTTCTCTCTACAGGACTTGAATAACCAGTTTCGGCCTGTGGTAAAAAATAACTAAATAAAAGACGGAGAAGTGTTACAAGCACTATGAAAAAAAAAAATTTAGATTGATTCAGATAGTACGATTGTGGCGCCACTGACTCTTCCGCTCAACTCTACATGTAGAGTCGGTTACTATCTGCAGATACCGATGCGTAAAGAGTTGGTCATGCTGTACTGGCACAGCAGCTAGCCTATCGACAAGTCCATGGTTCATACATCGGAAATTATCGTCTTCCAGGCCCAGTAGGATTCTAGTACGGTTAAACATATTCTAGACTCAGTAGAGTACGGTCCCACTCACCCATGGAGAGAGAGACGAGCGCGCAGCAGGGCCCGGCGCTGGAGGCGGCGAGGTGCGCGCGCATGTAGCGGAAGTACACGTGTTCCAGGCCCAGTAGAATCGCTGCGAGCAGAATTCCAGCCATCAGCAGCAAAAATGCCGATAAAAACTGCTCCAGCGCCAGTGGGTCTGAGGACTTGTGTTCTTGCTTGTTGGGCTTGCAGGTGCCTGTCATCCAGTACCTGGCGACAATTTCGTAAAACATACATCTTACACTTCTTCATAATTTCTTGTCATATACTTTGTTTATGCAATTACCTGCGTAGTCGCTCGAGGTCTCCGTTGGAGCGAAGGTCGAGCAACCTTTTGTTGAACATACTGAGGTATTTAGAATTTCGCGTGAATGCGAGCCCGTAACCGGACATCGCGTACCACGATCCTACTGTCAGCAGTCTGCAGTCTTCATCCTGTAAACAAACAACAAATCACAAAACGTTTAACTTGTTTTAATAATGTGCTATTAACAGGTTGATCTGTAGTTGGGATTGGAAGCTTTATTGTGTTTATTTTTATTTACTAACCCAAAACTACAGCACATTTTCTGCGGACTGGTGTCCGCAGTGTGCTGTATCTAAGTAATGTGAGTAAATTTAAATCAAATTTTCATTTGATTGTTTGTTATATTTTAGTAGGTAGGTGTGAAATATTAAAATATAAATATTAATTTAATATTACATTAAATTTCTTAATAGATGAATGGAAGAAGTGTACTATTGTATATACTGTACCGACCCCACGTAGGTGGGATAAGGGTAGGCAGATGATGATAATGATTTTAATAGGTAGGTAATTGAATTTATTCGCTGGATTTTCAATAGAAACTTACTTGTGATACTAAGTAGTCCAAGACTGTGCCGTCGTAGATGAAGGCGTCTAACTCTGCTGTTAACACGCCTGTGACGCCCGCACTTACTGTACTTCTGTTAAATCTGAAACACATTCCAAATATAGAGTTATTTATCAAATATTTATCTAGGATCTAGGAGAATGTAGGATATGTGGGTAGGTAATTAAAGTTATTCTATGTATTTGTTTTTTGTTTTGTTTTTAAAAATGGATATGAATTGCTTTTGACAGTTTACAGGTAGGCTAGGTGTTTAAGCCTAAATCTCCTGATATAAAGTGATGATGCGGCGGAGTTTAATACGTCGATCCTCAAACGATGGGAATAGATACAAAGTTTTTTGCTAGTTTTTTTGCGTGACATGCACTCAAATGTACAAACTTTGACATTTCAAATATTAGTAGGATTATTAAATCTATAAGAATATAGGTAATTTTTTTATTTATTTCTTGTATCCATACAGGGTTATATTGAAAGAGTATGCTAAGCCGAAAACAGCTGTGGAAAAGTACTATCAGCCTTCTTTGGCATACCCTTTTCTTATATCCCTGTATAACCACAAAAGAATCAAGGTTGGCCAACTCACTGCGTCATATACGAGTGTGGTTCCGCGAAGTATTTGGCTAACGTCGCGTCCGTATGCGACCAGGGCACGGTCCCGAACTTGAGCGCCGGCCGGTAGGACAGCGGGCGAGCGATCCTCGGGTCATCGATCCCGCTCAGCTCGTGGAACTCCTCTCGAGTGATCATGAACGCGGCCAAGTTGGCCGTGTAGATGGCGAGGAACACCACCGCGAACATCGCCCACATGTTGGTCATGAAGCGAGATGTGAAGCCGCGCGGGGAGTCCACGTGCACCGACGCCTGCCGGAATACGACAACAATTACCATGGGCCATGGAATAAATAACAATTACTACGGCCAGTAGGCCAGCATAACTTCTGATGTAAAATACGTAGAGAGTGTGCGATACACATGTGTACGCCATTTACGTCTGTCAAGGGCGCCTCTGAGGAGCGTAAATGGCGTACCTACACTTTTCTACCGAATACTCCACTAAATAGGCAATGAAGTATCGCACATAGATGGGTGATGTTAAGAAGGAACACGCAGTTTTATCTCATTAATTAAAACAAAGTTGAAGAAATATAAATTATCAGAATGTAACCTGTATCAATCATACCTGAAAAAGTACAGCCCACACGAGCCAATACGTCCGACAGAGCGAGAACCGATTCTGCGGCGTGCGTTTCGACTCCTGTCCCGTCGAACAGTCGAACCCACTAGGAGACAGCCATTCGAAGAAGAATATCGTAAACGTGGCCGCTTGGATCGCCACCGCCCCCACTAGCATCCACGACGCCGTGTCGAATGGCTCGAGGAAAGCAGTTGGGGAAATGATGCCGGTTCTCTTAGCGACGACTATGGCCACTCCGGTCTCCATGAATGGCACGCTAAAGTCGACCACGGCTTCTCTATCCGAGTTTATGATAAGGGACGTCAGGACCTGAAAGGTAATAAAAGTTAGACTATAGTTTAAGAATAAATTGAAAAGCATTATCTAAGATAATTGTTAAAACCTCATAACTATACAGGGTTATTCATAAAGGGATAACTCATCATTATGAACAACTTTTACTGTGGGACCAACCCGAAAAGGGCGAAAAAAAAATCAGCTGTTCCATACATTTTGTCAAGTGTCATTGACATTTTTGAATAGAACAGCTGATTTTTTTTTTGCCCTTTTCGCCTTTATATTTTTTATTTATTTTATATCATCACTGAGTGACTGTGATTTTTTTTTAATAATTATCTTTAAAATGAGATAAGAATAAGAATTTAACGAATAAATAAATACACGTGCTTTCTCACTACACTCCCCCCCCCCTTCTCGAGCCTCACGTGATAGAAGGTTACCATATCAGTTTTCTTGTTGACCAAGTCCGCGATGAGCCCGTTCCACTTCCCGTTGTGCAGCGTGCCCCAGCGGCCGTCCTCCACGCGCACCAGCTCGTACGTGAACCCGAGCTGCTCCGCCAGCTGCTGCAGCAGATCTATGCAGAAACCGCTGCAGCACTGGTAGATGGAGCTGTTCCCGTGCGCCACGCCTGGGTCCAGCCTGAGGGACGAAGAAAGGCCTCTTGACCAGCTGCTAACTATTATCGAATCTGTGCCAGCGGGCACGAGCCGTTGGCAAATTGGCTTTCCATCATTTTTACTTGCGCGTAGATGGTGACAAAGCTAAAATATGTAAATTTTTGTCTCTTTCTAGCGAGATATAAACGTTGGAAACAATTTGTCCACGGTCTAAGCCTGCCGGGCGAGCTTTGTCTGATAGGTATTACAGGAGCAAGTTTGTAATATTAAAAATATTTTTTAATTTTTTTTTTAATAGGCTTGCATTTGACCGCCATCTTGCAACGATACGGTCTACGATGGAGAAAATGTTTTTAAAACTACTAATAATAATTAATAAATGACTTAATAAGAGTCAACAGTCTTATAAAAGACTATCTTCTTCGGCAACTGGCGTAGCACAATTGTGCGTTCTTTAGACATAATAATATAGTTGTGAAACTCAGTTGCCTAGGCGGAAGGAGAGGTTTGTTTGTTCAAATAACCTAATATCGAAATAAAAACACCGGTGTTACACTTAAGAAGCTATCGTAAAACAAGTTCAGTGTTTGAAAGCTTTTCATGCTCCATCAATTTCCTTTATACCTGCCACAAAAAGTAATGAAGGTAGCAAATAGATATTTCTGCCATATTGGGTGTAGGGCAGGCATTTACCCTATCAAGGATCGGGCGCTAATTAACCGTGTAACACGATGTAGGGCTCACATTTTAATGGAAGAGATTTAGGTAACGACATCACGCCTTTACCATCAACAACATTTTTAGTAAGATGACATGAATAAAATGGTAGAGTATCTAGAGAAGTTATTCTGGACCGTTCGGGATTATCTCGATCACTGTCATGACATTTCAAATGAGAGCGACAGTGACGGAGATAATCGTGTGATCAGTACAGATATAAACACTGTAAGTACTGATCACACGTTTTGTAGAAAAGGGGTAGGAAGACGATAATCCTCCACCCTCCTTCCCAACCCAGCTACCCAGCAGATGCTAATCCCGAACAACAGATGGTGAACTTACCCAGCTACTTCGGAGTCGGGGGCCACTCGACATATGACCCCTCTGTCCAGCGAGCATCGGCTAGTGACCGGGTCTGGTAGCGCCAGGTTGATGTACGGCGGCTCTTCTAAAAAGGTTATCCTCATATGGAACTTCTCCGGGACGCCTTGGGGCGGCGTGTGGAGCCCGCCCGGCCATACGATGTCTTTTATAACCAGCCGCTCTTTTGGGTACGAGTTCCATGTACCGATTTCTTCCCAAACCAACTGCATAGTAAAAAGAGATACTTTAAACTAGCAATACAGGTGATTGAGAGGTGAGGTACTGAAATTGTTAAAGAGAGAAAATGAGACAGCCAAATGCGGACTACTGTTTCACGAGTAAGTCATGCTATTTGGTTATTATAGAAAGATTGGTGTTCATCTCAGAAAATCGAATACCGTTCTAGAAATAGATTACCTATTCGAAAGCGACTGACTGATTAGCGACACAACAGCTAGCATCGCCAATGGTAAGTATATGTAAGTAAGTTGACCAATACCTGTTCACCGATTGAGGGCCTGAGGTTCATAATTTTGAGCTCGGCGGCCCGCAGCTCGCCGTCCGGCGTGAACTCGATACTGGGCCGACCAGCCTCGCCCTCTACGCTCACGTTTCGCAAGTGACGGTAAAACCTGGGGACAGGAGTAATATATATGAGGATTACATTCGTCAGGAATAAGACAAAAAGCTACCAAAGTAAATTTTTATATATTTAATTTAACGTATCATTCGAATCTCGGCCGGGAATAGAAACGTAACTTCCAGGTCAAAAGGCAGACTCGCTACTAAAATTTAGTTGCAACTACTTCGAGAGAACTAGTACTAATGAAAAATGAAACTGCCAGAAAAGAAAGAGATAGGTATATAAAAAAGCGGCAAAAAGACGGGTAGTCTGATGGTAAGAAAAAGAGCCGCCTAGGAACACCTGCACCACTAGCGGCGTTCATGATGCTTTGCCAGCCCGGAGCGGTGCTTGTAAGCTCCCTTTTTAAAACGCCCCATGTTGTCGTTCGGCGAAAAGACTTTTGATGATATTCCGCATCTTGCAAGTCCGAGAAGAGCGGTCAAACCGGGTTGATTTTATTTGGTCTTCAAATCATTTGCCGCTGGACTGCCTTTTCATTCGGCATTACTGCAGCAGACATGCCGAAAAAAATAACTGTAGACTGACTACTTATTGACATTTTTAATTTTAATAATTTTATTTATGTCTATTAATTTTATTTAGATTGTCATTTTAACTTTGATTAACTTTTTTATTTTATTTGATTTAATTTTTTTTTTTCAGGCGTAGGTACCTTTCTCCAGTGGACCAGCGCGCCTCGCCCGCACCCGCGCCGCACGACAGCCGCGTGCCGAGCGGGTAGCGCACGTTGTCCGGCTCAGAAACATACGACTCCACTCCGTAGGCGAACACCTTCACTGCCGTCGCGATCTCCGCGATTAGCGACGAACTTGATGTGTCGAAGTGGACTCCTGCAAAACACGGTAAAAGCATTGCATAATTACCGTTGATGCGCTAATTTGTACGATGGAAATTTATAAATATAGACATGTTTTTGATTGACATTTGAAATGGAATCTTTCATATCTAGGCAATTGTTTTTATCGTATAGGTAGGATATAAATTTACGATTAGCTGCGCCCCGCGGTTTTATCCACGCGGTTATTATGATAATGATGACAAAGAAAAATGATAATCCAGGTCATAAACTATCTCTATCCCAAGTTTTATTATAATCGGTTTAGTAGTTATGGATATATGTATAACAAGCACACATAAGTACAGTACACTACACACCCTTTCGCATTTACGAGTACCTATAATACAGGGTTCATATACATTTTGTTGAGTGTCATTGACATTTTTCTATGGAACAACAGTTTTTTTTTTATTTCAGTGTCAGTCTTTTAGTAAAAGTTGTTCATCATGATGAGTAATATGAGCCCTTTTCAGCTTAGCATACACTTTCATTATAACCCTGTATTATTAGGCCATATTTTTCGCCAGAAGTTGTGCTAAGGGTATCTGAAAAGAAGGTGGAGGTATACCGACCCAGCATGCCGACAGGGAACTTGTTGGGTTGATGCAGCGAGCCCAGCACGCTCTGCGTCACGATCCAGACGAAGTTCTCCCCGGTGAGCAGCAGGTCGCCGGCCGCGGACAGGATCTCGGCCGCCTCCTCGCGCGTGGCGTACAGCAGCATCACGCGCGCCTCGCTCGTCACCAGCTCCGTCAGGTCGGCCGGCCGCTTCACCACCACCGCGTTCAAGATCGTTAACTTGAAACGGTCCTGCGCACGAAATATCAACTCGTATACGAGTACTTGTCCACATACCTGAAAGATGACAGTCGCTGCTGTGGACACTTACTTGAAGCGCGATGACTCTTTCTCGAACCGCTTGTATAAAATCATCGTGTCCAGCAATAGCTGAAGTGACGACGCTAAACTGATGCCACTTGTACCGCTCTAATATAGAGAGCATAGCGGCTGTCTGATGTTCTATGGACGGGGCCAGCTGGAGACGCAACGACGCGTGTGAAGCTCGCTTCTCTAGGCCGCTGTTGTCTGCGTTCCACGCTATTACCTGCGGCAGTTTCAACAGGCTTTACATCACCCGCCAGCTACACAAACTAGAGGAATTCATCATTCAGCAATGTAAATATAAGTCGGTATTACTAAAAAAGCATAGAGAAAGAAAAAGCGTTTACCGGTATGCCGAGATACCCGGCGAGTTGTAGAAAATACTGTGCAGAGGCAGTAGAACGCCCGTATTGTTCATGATTCATAAGATAAAGGATAGCAGACACGTTGACTGCTAGAAATTCTTTACATAGCGAGTCCAGGATAGCTGAAAGCGTATAAAAAAGTCAGTAGATTCGATAGCATGGGAAAATCTATTAATCGGAAGAGTCCGCGAACGAGCATCACTTACACATCGGACTAGGCGTCAAGCTCAGCGTAGAAAGCGTAATGTTAAGGCGCACGAGCGAGAAGAGTTTCAGTTTCCGGGGCAGCTTGGCGAGCGCCGCCTTCTCGGCCTTGGTGTAGTCGCGCGTGCCGAAGGCCTTGTGCGGGACAACGAGCGCGGCGGTGATGACGGAGGGCGCGCGCGGCGGTGGCGGCGCGGGTGAGGTGCGCGGCCGCCGGAACCCGTCCACGTTGAGACGCACGCCGCCGCCGCGCCCGCCGTCGCGCCCGCCACCCGCCGCGCCGCCGCCGACCTTCAGACCGCCGCCGCGCTCCGCTCCCTCCACGGCGCACTCCGCCGCCAGCGCTGTCAGCGCCGCCACCACCACCACTATGGAGCGCGTCTGCATCTTCACCACGATGCTGGACAGGAACACAAAAAATACTTATTCACCAACACTTTAGGAAGGTCTCACACAAAATTATATTCTGATACAATCCGCGAAACTATTATAAAATAATTGAGTTGAAAAGTATATAAGTAGGTAAATAACAAACATAACGTTAACTTTTAAATCTGTCTATTAAGTTTTGGCTGCTAAACTTTATCTTTTGTACGAGTTTGGTCCGATACAATTTACAATCGCTATCATCATCAGCCAACCAAATGTTTGTCCACTGCTGGACATAAGCCTCTCTTATGAAGCGTCACATGGAATATCTTTTAAATTTATCATCCACTTGCCATCAACGGCGGCCTTAGGGGGTGGCGAACAGGGCAATCGCCCGGGGCCTCGCTCTTTCAGGGGCCTCGCTCTTTCAGGGGCCTCGCGCAACAACCAAAAAAATAAGGATTTTTTTACTTTATCTTTTTTTAGTCTTAGGAAAGACCGCAAACATAAATTTTAAAATTTTATCATATCTGTACCTATTTGTTAATTATGTAAATCTTTCATTGTAAAATATTTTAAACCTCAATTTTTTTTTGTACCTAATTCTTTTAAATTAACTAGTATTTCTCGTCAAACATGACAAATACCGAAACCAAACCACCAGACCTACTTTCGCATCACATACTTTTCACGAAGGACAAAGACGAGGGCCTCGCAAAGTCCTGCTGCTGCCAGGCGCCAGGGGCCTCGCAATGGGTAAGGCCGCCGCTGGCCATTATTATCGATTTAGAGATCAAGTGTAGTGTTCTCGCTAAATATTTTAAGAATAATTTTTCAGCAAATCAGTCAAATTTCAAAACTACAAAAACCTAGATGCTTTTAGCAAGGATCGTCCATTAATTAAGCTAGGCTCGAAAGAGGGGGGAGGGGTCCGGAAAACGAAATACGAGTATCATGAGGGGAGAGAGCGGAGCTTAGTTTTGAAATAACGTGAAATTATTTTTTTCGTTCATTCTAAATTGTTTTTTAGGATCATTTGTACATAAACAGATTTTGACAAGGGGAGGAGGGGGTAATTTATAACCAAGTATCACCGAGGAGGAGGGGAGGATGAAAAAGTTGCTAAAAACATCACGTGATTAATGGATGACACCAAAGAAGAAATAATAGTACTGGTGCTTATAGGTAGTACGAGCTCGAGTAGGTAGGTACAAAACGACGCGACGCGTGGGTAGGGTGCGTCGAAGCGTGTAGTGTAAACGACGGAGGTCAGGCGCGAAAGGAAAAGCGGGCAACTTCAATCACACAATAATAAATCATGTTTTGATTCTTCATATTGGTTCGTTGATTTATTTTCATGGTAAATAATATCAGCAATGTTGAAGAAAAATAAGGATAATTCACGAAATGAACAGACTTTATGCTATGCAGGAAATAGAATGAGCTGCTGATGATATTTTTTGATATTACGTGGAGATATTTCGTGGATCTAGGGGTTGTTGGCGTCCTTACCTATAAAATAGTTATGGTTTTTATTTTGTAAAAAAAGCTATACCTACCTAAGTACTTGGTTACTGGTTATTGAACTGAACCTATTCCTTCTAGTAGCTTATAGGGAGGGTTATTATCAACAAATACCACTTATACAAAAAACCATTTCTGAGAAAAAATTAATTATTATCTATATCTACTTAACTACTTGGGTTTTTTTACGATTTTGCTTACCTAATAAATAATAATGAACCTGAGTAAAGTACTGTAGCATGTAGGTGTTTATTTAACCTTTCTCTTAGAAGAGGTGTATGAAAGTGTTAGATAAGTAGATGTTTCTATAAAACATTTCTTCATAACTTTATTCATCTGAGGTTATCTGAGGTTTTAACCCATTGCTATTGACGTATTCTGATAAAATTCATATGGGACATAAAAATATGCATACCAAGATCGATGCATACCAACGATATCCGAATTGAGAACCTCATTCATTCTTAAGTTATATTTTTTTGCTACATAGGTATATAAGGTGAAAGAAAAGCAAATGCAGTTACGAAAAAGAATAAATACCTTAGTCATAGTCTTGTCATTGAACTATAGAAAATGTATGAATGTAAGACTAATAATATTGAATGCCCCATGAGGGTAAACTGATAATTTCAATGAATGCAGCTATACCTATGTTATATAGTTTATAAATCAAAATAATTAATTTTATAATAATTTATAATTATAATGTACCTATCAGTTTTCCAATAAATATATCTGAATCATACAAACATTTTAAGTATTTTCGTTGCGAATACCTTACCAACAACAAAAAATCTTCAGTTTCATAGATAAATCGATATAGCAGAGTTATCAGAAACGCTACTAATTTCGATGTTAACGTTTTGCTTACCTAAACGTATCCCTCATTCGATAAATAAAAACGAAATAGATATTTAATTTTCAGCCATTGTACCTCCTAGAGGTAGATTTCAAACCAGGTTGTAGTTACCTACCCGTAGTACCCATATCCAAGGACTTTTCATGTAACATGAGAGAAGGGGTGGAGACATCCGTAGCTAGAGATCATATTTTTTGTTTGTCGCACACCAATATCATTTAAGATCACGTCATACTTATAGTGTTTTCATGACACAAAATAAGCTTTTTGTAAGAAAACTCGCAAAAAAATCCATCCATATGTCAAGAAATATTTAGTAGGTACCTATAAGCGCGTTAATCGGCGGTAGCGGCAGTGGCAGCGGCGGCGGCACGGTAGGATCCGTGCGGCTTCCCACATACACTCAGTAGGCGGCGCGGGCCAACATGGGGTCGTTCTGGGACGGACAGTGGCGCGGTCCCGCGCCGCCTGAAGCGCGAGCTGTGCGCCACGCGTGTTTACGTAAGCGCCACGCCCCGCTTCGGCTGTTTGGGGCGCGGCGCGAGGCTGAGCACCTCCAGACGCCGCCGAGCGTCGACTGACGCGCCGCCGCGCCGCGCCCTCGGTCTCGCCGCCCGCGAGCCCTTGCGCGCCTGCGCCCCTCCTCTCCACACCTCCCTGTTACATAATGGGACTAAACGGCGACAAAGCCTGCCGATTGTCGTTAGGGAGAATCTGTACGATGACTACCTATCTTCGGTCTTTATGGATTCGCAATTATCAGAGCTTATGGGAGATGCAAACATGAACAATTTCTGCAGAAGTCGTAGTACGAAATTGTTATTAACATTGTCTAAATTTCTCGGCAATGTAATTTACAAATCGTTGATGTGATTTTGTTAAAAAATATGAAAAATCACACAAGAATGTTTGCGACCGAGTTTTTAGGATTGACTCAACTAAGTAAAAGCTGAACAGATTAGAATAAAATATGGTATTATATAGTCTGGCGATATATAGATAAACAACTTGTTATTCCAAAAAAAAAAACTGCTCCAATAGGATTGCGGGTACAACGGCCGGCGGCAGCTAGTTTTTAACCGACTTCAAAAAAGGAGGAGGTTATCAATTCGACTGTGTTTTTTTTTTTATGTTTGTTACCTCATAACTTTTGACTGGGTGAATCGATTTTGATGATTCTTTTTTTATTAGAAAGCTGACGCTTCCCATTTGGTCCCATTTCAATTTAGTCCAGTTCTGATAATGGTATCCATGAGAAAACCATATAAGTCTTAAATTTGCATTAAGTACGTGCGCGACAAATAGATGAATAACTCAATAGACGGTCTTTTGAAGTCGGTTTTTGTTTTTTGTTTTGTAAAATAATTAGTGATTAAACGAACTTACCTTTGTGAAGTTCTATCATAATTATACGTAGCACTTTGTCCGAAGAAATTAGTATTAGTAGATATTATATACACATGTAGTTTCGCTAGGTGACACCACTCTTTGCACTAATTGTTGAGAGAATGTAGGTAGAATTAAACAAGTTAAAATATCCGAGGGTAGATATAACCCACCTCGCCATTTTGTCGTTCTTATTCTTCATTTAGTTTAGAGATATACATATGTTTGCGCTACTCCTTTATTCATTAACAATGCCAAATCTTAACCTAAAAAATTGGGTGACAAACGCTTGCGTGGGCTAGGATTGAAAATAGTGACATCTAGCGGGATTTGGCGTAAACATTCCGCCCACCAAGAACTTGTTTCTTATATAATAATGTACATAAAAGACTAAACTTGGTATAAAATATTTAACAAATGTGGTTTGAATTTACTACATAATTAGTGAGTGGGGTTAGTAAGTTGAAATAAATACTCAAGCAAATGGAAATTACCGCCCACCGTGATGTCTTTCTAACAACAAAAAAAATATTAACATAAACAAAAAAAGAGAAACTTAATTTCTAAAAAAACTTTTAACAAAACTTAAGATCTTCTACTTAATTTAAGTCTCTTGGTTATACATAGCTAAAACTAATCAGATGCATTCAAATCTTTCCTAGGAAGGAAACACAATTTGCTAACTGGACGTTTACATATCCCGTTTTGTGTTTTGATTGTGACTACGCGGACAACAGTGTCCCTTCCCGGATGAACATCAATAATTCGACCCATGAGCCACTTAGCAGGCGGCAAATTTTGCTCTTTTATAATCACAACATCATCTATTTTTGGCTCATCCTGCTGAGTAGTCCATTTGTATCGTTTGCTTAAAGTAACTAAGTATTCCGTACTCCAACGGTCCCAAAAGTCTTTGACCATTTTGGTTGTCAAACGCCATCTATCTAAGTGGCTGACCGTTGTACATTCACCATCTGCGACATTCAGTAACGGTTCGCCTACAAGAAAGTGACCGGGTGTCAGTGGTAGAGGGTCGTTTGGGTCGTTACTAACAACGGTTAATGGACGTGAGTTAACACATGCTTCCACTTGAGCCAACACTGTTGAAAGTTCTTCATACGTGAGTGTACTCTCGCCAACAACCTTTCGAAGGTGCGTCTTGACCGAGCGCACTCCAGCCTCCCATAAACCCCCGAAATTCGGTGATGCTGGTGGAATAAAGTGCCATTTTGTACTCTCCAATGCCAATTGTTGTGCTATGTCATCAGGCAGACTTGATTTGGCACTATCGAACATTTCCCGCAGTTCTCTGCTTGCCCCTGTAAAATTTGTTCCATTGTCGCT
Organism: Alcis repandata; assembly: GCA_949125135.1. Lineage (NCBI taxonomy): Eukaryota > Metazoa > Arthropoda > Insecta > Lepidoptera > Geometridae > Alcis > Alcis repandata. The sequence continues at coordinate 7,261,234 of OX421234.1, forward strand.
GTACAAATCTTGACAATGACCGCGTCTGGAAGTCATTCGTTTGAACGCCGCGATGAACCCCTTTGACGTCAAATCGGATACAGCCTCTAGATGTATCGCATGAGTCACCATACACACGAAAAGTGCTATATAGCCTCGGTAGGCTTTAGCTCCTCGTCCTGGCGAAAACCTTACATTTATGGGCCCTGCATAATCGACTCCACTCGATCTAAATGGTCTGGTTGGCTTTAATCTTGCTGCAGGTATTTGGCCCATAAATGGTGTCCGATGAGCTCGTGATAGTTTCAAGCAAGTAACACATTCTCGATAGTGTTTTTTCACTGCTTCGCGAGCTCGGATAATCCAATAATTTCCTCTTAGATGATTTAACATAAGTTGTGGTCCTCCATGGAGCGTTTTGCTGTGCGCATCTGCGATTATTAATTTGGTAAGATGGTTTTTACCAGGCATAATAATAGGATGCCGTTTTTCATAACTAGCTTCAGACAAATCAATACGTCCACCAACTCTTAAAATCCCATCCTCATCAAAGATAGGACAAAGAGCATGAAGACCGCTCCTTTGCAGGACGTTGCCCTTTGTATTCAGCTGCTTTATTTCCTCTTCAAACTCATGCCCTTGGACTTGTTGAATGCATTTCTTTAGCGTTTGATTAATTTCTTCCGTGGTAATGTATTCTTTTAGTTTCTTTCGGTCTGCTTTTGGCGTCTTTAAGTTTAAAATTCTTCTACAATACGACAAAACTTTTAGCATTTTATTAAATTTCGAAAATCTGTCCCATGGTTTATCATTAACTGGCTTATCCGGTTGCTGTAATGTACATAACGTTTTTATTTTCTCTTCTTCGTGTGTGTCTTCGTAGACCAATTGTTTGTTCACGTAAGATTCTTTTAACCAAGCAGGCCCATGCCACCACAAGGAGTGCTCAGCTAGATCACGAGGTTTGAGGCCTCGTGATGCACAGTCACTTGGGTTCATATTCGTTGATACGTGACCCCACTGCTCATATTCAGTCATGGTTAAGATCTCGGACACCCTGTTGCTCACAAACGTGGTCCACCTGCAAGCTGGTCCTTTAAGCCAAGCCAAAACTACGGTCGAATCGGTCCAGGCGTAACAATTATGTTTAGGAATTCCCATAACTTCTGCGATTTCAGACAATAGTTTGGTTGCTAGAGCAGCTCCAGACAATTCCAAACGAGGAATTGACATTTCTTTCTCGATAGGAGCAACTTTGGTTTTAGCTGACAACAAATTCACATGGATGTCATTATTCGCGTCAACCACTCGAATGTACACACTTCCGGCATAAGCTGACATCGATGCATCTGAAAATGCATGTAACTCTGTCCTAAACCCTGGTGAAAAGCCTAACCATCTTGGGATGCAGATATTCTTGATGTGCTCCAACTCTTCTCTATATCTTATCCATTCAGTTGACAAATCTTCGCCTAAATCATCGTCCCAATCTAGTCCTGATTTCCATAGCTTCTGTATAAACAATTTCGCTATTATGACAACCGGTGCAATCCACCCCATTGGGTCATATAATCTCGCTATGTCCGACAGTACCTGTCGTTTGGTAAATTTACCTTTGGCCTCTGGTAATTTTATTGAATATTCGAAATTGTCTGTCTCTTTGTTCCAACATATTCCTAGAACCTTCCCTTTCTTATCTTGTTGTATCGCTACGGAATTGTTTGCACGATGTTTGTCTTTGCCAATATACTCTAACAACTTTTCGTTATTACTGCTCCATTTTTGAATTTCGAAACCTCCGGTGTTCATCAATTTATTCATATCCTCGTAAATTTCAATAGCTTCCTCTTCCAAATTACATCCAGTCATTAAATCGTCCATATAATAGTCGTTCTTCGTTATCTCTGCAGCAATCGGATACTTGCTCTGTTCATCATCAGCTAACCTTTGTAGAGATTTAACAGCAAGGTAAGGCGCACACGCCGTCCCAAAGGTTAACGTCAGGAGATTAAAATGCTGCAATTCTTCATTTGGATTGCCTCGCCACAAGATCCTTTGATAATTTATGTCTTCATCAGCCACTCGTACTTGGCGATACATCTTAACCAAGTCAGCTATGATGCAAATTTTATGAGTTCGCCATCGCATGAGTAAATGCCTCAGATCTTGTTGGAGTTTTGGACCTACTAAGAGGTTGTCGTTCAACGCCATATTGTTGACTCCCTTGCACGAAGCGTCAAAAACGACTCTTACTTTAGTTGTGAGCTTGTCTTCTCGTATCACCGCGTGATGAGGAAGATAAACGGCTTTCGGATTGTCAATGTCTTCTTTATCAACCAGCTTCATATGGCCTAATTCCATGTACTCATCTAGTACCTTTTGGTAATCTTCGTACAGCTTCGGTTTCTTTTCGAGCTTTCCTTCTAGATATTTAAGCCTTTTCTCTGCTATTTTTCTGTGCTCGCCATATTGACATTCCGGATCTTCACTATTAAACGGCAATCTAACAACATACCTTCCGTCTTTTGCTCTTGTTGTAGTCGCTTCATAAAATTCTTCACACTTCTGCTCATCGCTTGTCATCTTTTTCTTAATTGAAGGAGGTTCATTTTCAACTTCCCAAAATTGTTTCAATAAGTCATCTACTCTGGTCTGCACATGCAGACTGATTATGTTTTGGGTTGTAATTTCTTGCGACACTCTACCTGATATTATCCAGCCAAGAATTGTGTTTTGTGCCAATAGATGTCCTTGAGGATGCTTCATTACTCCACTGAGTAGAATGTCGCTGTAAACTTCTGCTCCCAGCAAAATGTCTATTTTGCCTGGGGTCAAATATGTGGGGTCTGCTAATGTGATTTCTTCTAAAGGAACCCACATTGGAGAGGGGATCTCTCTGCTCGGAATTGTTGACGGTAGTACACTCAAAATGTATGCTTTAACTTGGATTTTATTATTAGGGTTGGAATTTGATTCCACGTTCAGTAAAACCATGTGCTTGATCCTTGTATGACCGTCCCCTAAGCCTGACACCCAACCACTTACTGGTATACGTTTCAGCCCTAGTAATTGAACGGTTGCTTCAGTCACAAACGAGGCTTGCGAGCCTTGATCTAATAAAGCCCTAATAACATATTTAATTCCACTCCTAGACTTCGCCTTGATCATTGCTGTTGCCAGCAACACATTGTAGCTTTGATCCTGCTCGTCCCTTGAAAAGTTTGCTACAATGGGTGTGTCTGCGGGGGTTGCTATAGCCTTCCCAGTTGCTATGGGTTGTTGAGCACGTTCCGTCGCCATGGTCGTTATGTTTGGTGCTGTGCTAGAAGTAGCGCCTCCTAGTTCCTTGGTAATATGTAACAGTGTGTGATGTCGTCTGCCACATTTCCTACAGTTAGTTGTCTGTCTGCAATACTTTACTGCATGAGCTGATCCGAGACAGTTGAAGCACAATCTTTTGCTTTGAACAAAATCAGCTCTTTCTTGAACCGATTTGGTACTAAATTGCTTGCAATGACAAATGTGATGAGAACCATTACAACATGGACAGGTTGTAGTATTATTCTTCTTCTCCTCTTCCACAGTTGCATTAAAAGCCTTAGTCTTCACAGTTTGTTTTGCGGCCTGCGAAGCATTCTTGTTAGATATCTTACTGCTCTCAATCATCTCTAATCCTCTGAATCTTGACTCCATAAATTCTGTGAGTTGGGTCCAAGTAGGTAGTTCTTCAGACATTAAGCTTATTTGGTACTCCCATTGTTTATGAGATTCTTGATCCAGCTTAGATACAACCATATAAACAATGATTGCGTCCCATGTGTCAGTTTTAATTCCCATGTTATTTAGGCTCTTTAAACACGAGGATGTAGTGTCTAACAAGCTTTTTAATGCAATTGATGATTCAGCTTGTATTGGCTTCAGCGAGAATAATATTTGCATGATGGTGTTGCAGTTGTACTTCTTGTTATTGTATCTCTTTAACAGCTGTTCCCACGCCTCGTTGTAGTTAGCGTCAGTTGTGGAAAAGTTACGAATCAACAGCTCTGGCTCTCCAGATAAACAACTCTTTAGGTAGTGTAGTTTTTGTACTGGTGGTAGGCTAGCGTTCTGATGTATCACCGACGAGAACATGTCATAGAATGTTTGCCATTCATTGTATTTTCCACTAAAAGTAGGTAGCTCAATTCGAGGAAGCTTAACAACGTCATTGCAGTCAGATTTAGAAGTGATTGTCTTCATACGTTGGGAAGAAGAAGACTCCACAGTAGTAAGAGTTTGGTACACTTCTTTTAATAAAGATTTATATGACAAATATTGCTCCTCAAACTGATCGTAGACATCTTTCAGAAAGTACTCTTCTTTTTCTTTTTGTTCCTTCGTTGTAGCTGTCATAAGTTCTTTATGTCCTGTTCTAAAGTCTTTCCATAACTCTTCTATCGCTTCTAACCGTGTTTCTATCAGTGGCTTCTTAATCCTTTCTTTGGCTGTTTTTCTAAAGTTTCTTTCCGCTTTTAATAGTCTTTCATATAAATCTATTTGAGGTACAGCAAGCTTTGTTATTGACTCCATTTTGAATGTGCGTTTCAATACAAAAGTTCAGCTTCACTACAAAAGTTCAATACAAAAGTTCAGCTTCACTTTTATCACTTCAAAAAACTTGCAAGTTTAATTTGGCGTATAAACGACAAAGTCCATGAAAACCACACAAAATAGTCAATGTGGTATAAGTTGAAGTCTAGAATCACAACACAATTTACTGATTTTTCACAAGTCTTTTTCACTTTACTCACGGTTACCAAGGTCCTTAACACTTCAATCCAAACACAAGTCCCTCATTCATACTTTTGCACTGTACACTTCACTTTATTTCCCGGTTTTCGGCACCAATATGTTTGCGCTACTCCTTTATTCATTAACAATGCCAAATCTTAACCTAAAAAATTGGGTGACAAACGCTTGCGTGGGCTAGGATTGAAAATAGTGACATCTAGCGGGATTTGGCGTAAACAACATATTTATATTACACACCTAATTACACCTTTGTCATTGGCATGCTTCTTTAGTTCTAATGATATTCAAGGGTTGCGTTTGCTCCTGGGGGGGCGGGAGTACATACTAATTTCTTCGGACAAAGTGCTACGTATAATTATGATAGAACTTCACAAAGGTAAGTTCGTTTAATCACTAATTATACTTCGCACTTTGTCCTCGAAATTAGTATTAGTAGATATTATATACACATGTAGACTTTGAGAGTAATGTAAAGAAGTATTGTCAATGACACGTTAATCGTGTGAAATCAACTTGATGTTTATTAAGCACAACCATAGGTACTGTAGGTATATTTTACGTGAAAATATTCATATTTTACGTTACTACCTTATTACTTAACTTAATTGTTATATTTAGCTTAAACAGTATCTAGGCATCTATTCGCCTGATGGTGTATTATTATTATATTAATAATTGCTCGAGCTAAGGACAGGTGACAGGCATCGGTAACAACCCTGTTGTAAAACGGAACGAAGGTAGTGGAGCTGTGGCTCCATCCCGCAGTGTTGCGGATAGTGTCAAGACTGACACCAAGCGAGCGTGCGGCAGTCGCAGTTTGCCGACTGGTTTAAGTGAATAAAATATCGCATTTGTCTATGTATGCCTGTAGTATTTTTGCTGGGTTTTCGTAGAAAAAAGGTAAGAAGAAAACTGACTGCTTGAAACCAGGAATGTTTATTTATATCAAGCTTTTCATTACCAATTGACAATTGTCAATTATGCATAAGTGACCTAAAACACTGTTGGTGCCCCAGGTAGCATTGTATTTAGGTAAAGGAGGTTTACCGTCGCTAAACATTTTCGATAGAAAGACAATTAGGTACGCTAGGGATTGAGGCCTTATATAGAACAACATTGTAATTGTTTAAGCAATACGACCACCACTTCCAGAGAAATCCGTCATGTTGTTTATTGGAGCTTTTAGTCAGTGAGGCAACTTGTAGGCTTCGACTTGATAAAGCCTGATAACACTCCTGCAGCCAGGGTAAGATTGGAATATATCTGCGATTTGTAATGCGATATCAAAATATTATCGTTAGGTGTAAACGTAGCGATATCAGACACAAGTAGGGATTTGAACAAAGAGAACCATGCTTGTGTAGGAACATTGGTACAATGAAACATTGCTACAATCACAATGCCACATGCGTTGTTTGAAATGTTTTTTCGCAGCCTTCTTAGGACTATTGAAAATGAAGGGTAGGTGTAAATAAAAATAAGATGTCTGACCATGACTGCAAATGAATTAAAAGCGACTGCGTCAAGATCTTTGTGTGACGATATGTATCTATTACATTTATTGATGATTCGACTTTCAAATCTATTTCAGGCAGCTCAAAAGATGCTGCTAAGTATTGGGAAGCCCAATCAGCTAACTCCTATTTGATATCTGGGTGTGTTTTACGTGATTCAAAATCAGCGAGAACATTGATACATGATCTACTATAGGACGTGAAGATAAAAATCTTTGTAGCCGTGAGGCCAAATTTCTTTTGCTGTTTTAGTAAGATTGGAAATAGAATTCCATCCATGCGGTTAATGTAAGCTATCGCAGAATTGCGGTGGTGTTGTCGATGCGCAAAAGTATCAGACAGCCGTATAAATCCTTGGAAAAAAATTAAGAGCTATGAAAGCAGCTCGAGGTAATTTCAATGCCTTTCTTGTTTACTACTTGACCATTGAGCACTTGCAGTTTGACCTTTACAGTTCGCCCCCACCCCGTAGTTGAGGCGTCAGAATAAATTTCTGTAACGTGCACAGCACGTCGTTTCTGATATGGTGTGTTGATTGGCCTATGGCACTAATCCACCACTTAATATCGGGCAACAGAGTGTCGGGTACATTCATAAACTTTTCACAACATCATAAGTTAAGATATTTGCAGCGTTTTATTTCCTTAGTATAAAGCCCATACCCATACTCAATGGCTGGACAAGCCGACACTAATAAACCTTTGATTTGTGTGAATTTCCTAAATCAACAGCGTCTCTTTTTAGTAAAATTATCTATTTCAGTTTTAATGTGTAACTTTTTGTCCGAGGTTAGACTTAGCGACATCTGATAAGAGTCTATGATCATGCCTAAAAATTAGCATGTAATTGAAGGTGTCAACACACTTTTCTCCTCGTAAGACTCAGAGAAGTAAATGTTTTTCTCGTCATTTCAATATTTATCAGTAGCATTTCAGGGCACTGACTTATTAGTAGCCAATCGACTAAATACAGATTCATAATGTTTGTAAAAGCAAACGGTGCAGTTTGCAGTACTTAAGCCGAACGGCACAATGTTACATTGGAATAGTCGTATTTGTCGTTGAAAATTAACCGAAGGTTTTTATAAAGCCATTGTGATATCTTAAAAGAAAATATGCATCTTTGAGATCAAAGGTGCCATATAGCATTTCTGAGAAAATAATTTTACTGCAGTGCGTAAGTCCCCATCCAAGTTTAAAATGTTCAGTTTTTGTAAACTTATTAATTATATTATTATTATTTTAATTTAAATACAATTATTTCGATTGTTTATCAGAATTTGTATATATGCGTGGTTTAGGAACAGATTCCTGAACGACCGATGAGGAAAACTTCCAGCTATCCAAGAGAGGATAGTACTATGGTCATTTGTAATTTATAAGAACCGGATTATATGCAACATAAAAAGTTTATAATAATTATGTATAATAAATTGGTGAAACATTCGTGAAATTGGTAAAATATGCATCAACATAAGTAAAATATGCAACATTACCTGTTTTTATAAATTTTTAATAAATTTTAGAAAAAAAATAAAAATTACAAGAAGTTTTTTTTTTTTTTTTTATTTTTTTATTTTTGTTTTTTTTTTTTTTTTTAAATCAGCGCAAAAAAACGCGCGACTGATTGCGCTTTACAGACCGAGCGGTTTATGTGCCTATATGTGTAGGTTTGACCGGTAAATTTTTTATTTATTTATTAAATGTTTCTTAATTACTTATAACAAAAATGTATATTTTTATTTTATTTTATTTTTTGTGTTGCAAGTTGCTAAGTCGCCATATAGCAAGTAATAGTAATAACTTCAGCAAGGCATGATATAACACGTGCCATTTGTTTTTGTTCGGCTTCGATTTCTTTGTCCGGTTTCAGTGCCGTTCTGGAAGGGCAGCTTTTGTTTCAGGGTTAAGCTGTGGAGCATTGATGTGCAAGCATAATTGCTGGCATAGCATGCAGGCATTGAGTACTTAGTCAAAATATTTGTATATTGTAACCTTCAGGCGCGATATATTTGAGGCGGTTGCTAACTCTGAACGGGTGTCGTTTGCAATTTTCATTGTGATTATCGGGTGTTTGCCCAAAACCTCCAGTACCTCTTCATCTAATTTTAAAGGTTCTGTTGTCGATGAAGTTGGATCGTCGACAATTATGTCCGCGATATTATTTGCGGTCCTGAGATCGCAAATACTAACTATACTAAGTTACTGGTAACTATAGGGACCGTCGCCGCTTTACCTCCATTAGGGTTTCCAGAACCGGTACTGTTTCTAAGAACCGGGATTTCGGTACTTTTGTTCCAAAGAACCGGGAAATCCCGGGATTCCCGGTTCTTTCGTATTTTTTGGTATATTTGCTATTTTTTGTTTTTCAATGGCGCAAAAGTGAATCTTACACGCAGTAGTTATTCGTTTTATACTTGTCTGAGTGTCTGAAGTGACGTGTGACTCTCAGCGGACTCTTGGAGTCTGAGCTTCAGCGAGTAATAGCCGCAGCCTATATCCTCCTCATTCTTCGCCTGTGTATATATTCTACCTGGATGATATACCCAGATATATAATATCCAAGATGTTGTTCTCTATGATCAATGCATACTTGTTACATATTTACAAATTACTTATTCTCGATGCTCGGTCGATTATTCTGTAGTGGTTTGTTATGGGACCCATACTTTTCCACTATTTCGTAGATTTGATCCTTAAGGCTGAAGCTATCGCCTCCTGCTGTATGTGCAGGTGTAGCAGAAACCTAAAATTATTTCGCTAATGATGTTTTCTTCCTAAGTGGAAGTTCAGTTGGAAGGACATTGTTTACAGTGAAATTTCAGGGCAAAAGGAGATTAAACATCTTATATCTCAGGGTGACGAGCGCAGTACTGTGACGCGTAGGGTTTTGCATTCTAATTCTTTTTGCATTCTTTCTGCAGCCCTGTTATGGGCAAACGTGACGTTTAACACCAGGCAAGCGATTTGCTCGTCTCATCACTCAATAACATAAAAAACCAATTAGATCATTAGCGTACGCTACAGTGAATACACCTTCTTTGTTAACGAGTTCTGCGAGTTTATCTACCACCATAACCCAAATCAATGGTGACATAGCTCCTCTGATTCCAAGTAGTGGTGATATGACCTGCACCGGCATCCCGCTTGGGGTGTTTTGTGTACTGCCTTCCAACTGTCAGCTTACCCAAACCAGCCGAGCTCCCTAAACTAGCAGAGCACGGCTTGGGATCGCTGATATACCTCTTCTACTCGTACTTGTGTTGCGCCACGTAGCTCCTTCTTGCGGGCAGCTTTTTGTAGCTCAATACCCTAATGCCCTCTGTCTCAATTCTGACAGTTCTGTTAGCGAGCATTGCCGTAACCCAACAGACAACTTGACAAGCTACAGAATGACAATAGAGTCTGCGGACGCCCATTCCTCTTTGGCAGGTTGGTGTTCTAATTGATTTTTTAGAAAGTGTGACTGCTACCACTCAAATTATAATAATGTAATGATATACGTTTTTAAGCTTTCACAACTAATAAAACCTTCACAGACATTAGTTGAAAGCTGATAAGTTGCTAACTAACTAAAACTAGCTTTTATTTGTGATATTCTATTATTTTTATGCCTATTTATGTTATTTTCTGTAAATAAAGTACTTAACGGTTAGTTTTAGTTAATAAAACGCAGTAATTTACGTGTTAGATTCTCTTTTGCGCCTTCAGAAAACAAGAAATAGCTGGTACCGAAAATCCCGAAAGAACCGGGAAAAGATTTAAAAATCCCGGTTCTTTTTTGACCCCAAAAGAACCGGGAAATCCCGGTTCTTTTGGAACCGGGATTTCCCGGTTGGAAACCCTAACCTCCATAAGTGTCGACGAGATCTGCGCCGAAATTATCAACGTCCTATACAGTCACGTGATTTGGAGGCTCTGGGATTCAGTCGTCTGGGCCCAGGTTTGGTTGGGGTGACTCAGGAATGAGTCGATATTGACTTGTAAGTATAGGTTTTTAACCTTATATAATATACGTTTAGTTTATATAATAACAACAAGTCCAAAGGTCTTAAAATTTTGCTCAAAGTAAATGATTAAAAGTTATTGTGTTTTCAGTTTCGAGTAACTGATCAAATTTTGAACGTGGTGGTTAGTTCGGTTACATTCATTGACAGATTAGTGGACTTTAAGGCTGTCTAGTGTCAGCAAAAAGGTTATCAGTTCCAACTGATAAAATGTCGAATGCGGTGAAAGAACCCCAATGGTTAGTTCGGTTGCATTCATTGAGATAATAATTGAACTTTAAGGCTGCCCTAGTGCCAGCTAAAAGAAAAAAGGTTATCAGTCCCGGCTGATAAAATGTCGTATGCGGTGAAAAAACCCCAATGGTTAGTTCGATTGCATTTATTGACAGATTAATGGGCTTTAAGGCTGCCCAGTGCCATCTAAAAGAAAAAAGGTTATCAGTCCCAACTGATAAAATGTCGTATGCGGTGAAAAAACCCTGATGGTTAGTTCGGTTGCATTGACAGATGTCGTATGCGGTGAAAAAACCCTGATGGTTAGTTCGGTTGCATTGACAGATTAATGGGCTTTAAGGCTGCCCGGTGCCAGCTAAGAGAAAAAGGTTATCAGTCTCAACTGATAAAATGTCGTATGCGGTGAAAAAACCCTGATGGTTAGTTCGGTTGCATTGACAGATTAATGGGCTTTAAGGCTGCCCCGTGCCAGAGGTTATCAGTTCCAACTGATAACAATATCGAATGCGGCGAAATAGCACCGCTGGCGATCTCGGTTGCATTCTTATGAACTTTGCTTTATAATTATTAAGGTAATGAATACATAGTAATACCACTACATACCTTGTCGATGTACCTACTGTACTTCGTACTATTATCCGTTGCTCCAATGAGTCCTCGGAATCACTACTAGAAACGTCACTTTTATACGACTTATTTTTCACTTTAATTTTTTAATTTTACGCATTAAAATTCCGCGGTTTTCTTTGACAGCTTTCGAGCGTTTTCTTTTAGGTATTTTTTGAATAACAAAAAGAACACTAAGTATTATACTTTTGTTGAATTGAAAGTGTCCGGAGTGGTTGAGCACTAAATTGCGAATGAAGAATAAGAACGACAAAATGGCGAGGTGGGTTATATCTACCCTCGGATATTTTAACTTGTTTAATTCTACCTACATTCTCTCAACAATTAGTGCAAAGAGTGGTGTCACCTAGCGAAACTACATGTGTATATAATATCTACTAATACTAATTTCGAGGACAAAGTGCGAAGTATAATGTTCTTGTCTATGAAACAGGGCAAGGCAGAAAAAGGATAAGTAGCTAATAAAACATACATATTAGCACATCATATTTTAAGGATGGGTTGGGTTGGATGCTTGAATTTGTTCAATGAAAGGCGAAGCTTGAATCGGTTTATCATAATTTTTCAACTAGCTAGTCAATTTGAAGCATAAGTATAGTAGGTACTATATTTTATCTGAAACGAAATCTAGAAGCTGGATTTTTTTTTTAATTTTTTAGTATTATTTATTTCTGTCTTACTATCTTTATGTCGGTACCACTTTATAGACCGACGTAGAGGTTTGATTTTTTTTATGCCATAGGAAGGGGAAACAAGCAAACGGGCCGCCTGATAGTTAGCGATCACCGTCGCCTATGGATACCTGTAATACCGGAGGCGTCACGGATGGGTTGTCGATTTATTTAGTTGATGTAATAAAATTATAGGTAGTGGTGGTTCCAGAGGAGTCAAGTAAATGGGAGGGTGTCAACTTAGGCCTAGATCAAAGTAATTAATTAACAATCCCAATATTACAAACGCGAAAGTTTGTGTTTAAATGTTACCACATGTCTCTATAGGGTTATTTCATAAAGGGTATGCTAAGCCAAAAAGGGCTTATAGTACTCATCAGAAGTGAGTACTATAAGCCCTTTTCGGCTTAGCATACCCTTTATGAATAACCCTGTTTAAGTACTAAACCGATTTTGATGAAATTTAGAGTGTTCATAGTTAAAGTTCTAGAACAACAGGCTACTTTTCATCAACATCATTATCATTGTTTTTCATCAAAAGCCCTAAATTTCAACATAAGGCTGAAACCACCAATACCACAGAATTCTATACTTACCTCACAGAATTCTACAGAGGTGTACAACTTTGCTTCCGCCGTTTTTTCCGAAATTCGAAGCTTTAGGGCGTCCGCTGCGTTAAGCTGGGAGCACGGCGCGGGTCTCCGTCGCGGGGACCCGCGCCGTGCTCCGTCGCGGACGCCCGCGCCGTGCTCCGTCGCGGACGCCCGCGACGGACTCCCGCCTCTCGCAGCGCCGCCAGTACAATTTCGATCGCGCGGGTGTACAGTCGATATCATGGATTATTTGTTGATATACTACCTAGCCAAAAGACGACGTAGAAAAGAGCGACAGCCCAGCCCATATGTCACGTCTAGATTGTTGTGTGGAGAATTTATAACCAAGTTTACGTTATTAAGAGAAGATGAGAAGAAATTTGATAATTACTTTAAAATGTCAACGTCTACATTTGACGAATTATTTTGGAAACTTGAAACATATTTGAAACGTAGTTTTAGTACTTTGAAAGTAATAAGTGTATCAGTTATATCACCAATGGGGGGCGACATTGTACTTCTACAATGACACGTTCCGTGTCAATAATACTCATTGCTTACAAATTATGGATTAGACTGTACGAGCACGGAACGTGCGGCACGGATAACACAACGGCGGTCACTGATTTTCCAAAAACATCTCCGCTCGCGTGCTCCGTCGCGCGGACACCCGCCGCCCGCGGGGCGGGTTTCGCCGCCCGCGCCAGCCAGCGGACGCCCTTATTGTAAACAAAACTGGTTATGATTCAAATTCACTTATGATTCAAAGTATTCTCCATCGCTGGCCAGTACTTTCTCCCATCTTTCGGGCAGCGTACGAATCCCGCGTTGAAAAAACTGGTCATCTTTTGAAGCGATCCTCGAATTGATCCAATTTTTTACTTCTTCATAAGACCGGAAGTGCTGGTCAGCCAGGTCGTGTGCGATTGATCAAAACAAGTGATAGTCCGAGGGAGCAACGTCTGGAGAATAATATAAGATAGGGTCTTTTTAAGTAGCTAAGGGTCTATGATGCACTTATACAGACACTTTAAAAACTAAGTTATAATATGCACTAATCAGGAGTTTGAATAAAGTAGTGAGTATGTAGTAAAAAAATAGTATAGAAATGACTTAATAATTGATATTGTGGTGTCCCAGGTGTCTATGTGTCAACATAGGTAAGGATGGGTAGGTGTTAGTCCTGGTTACTCAACATACAATCTAAAAGAATATAAGGGTGATTTGAAAATAAGAACCTTTGATAGCAAAAACGTGTTTTTCACCGCATGTTAGAGAGAATAAAGATAAAAATAAAATTGTAACAAAATTTTGGGTTAAAAGAAAAAATTTAAGTAATATAAAATGATCTGACAAACTGAAACCAGGTCAAAAACAATGTGTTGATCATAGGCGCATGCAGTATATAAGTGAGATAATTGAAATAGTTTTAATGTATCATGTACTGTATGACATAATGGAATATGATCTTAACAGAATCTTAATACGGCATAGCAAAATTTAATCAAAAACGTTTTAGGCGGTTGGGGGATCATCAAATCTTTGTATGTGATTGTGTATTACACTAAAACAATAAAGAAGACACGGAACTGTGTATGTCATAAGTGATTTTGTTACTTTAAATAATGTATGGAAATATTAAATGCATAAGAATCTTTGGTGTAAATCACCTCACTACACTTAATAGCTAATCATTTAAAATATCACAGTTGCACATACAACTCAAATGAGTCATACTTCTATAAATAAGTTAGAACATAAACTACATGAAGACTTCACATAGGTAATCACACTGTAAAAATAGTCAACAACAGTGTTCAGCATCCTAATTTTTCATCGCAAGTTGCCAGTCACCAACTCTTGTAAATACCCTGTAAAGGAAACAGTTCTCCAAAATTCGGCATGACAGTAGCACTGCAATCAATAAAAGCTAGAATGTCCTTTTTCCTTCCCTAAATTCAACAATGTTCGTATACAAATCATGGAAAAGTTCCAAAATTGTTCATCACCACACTTAACTTTATTTTCAAAAAAGTTCAAAGTTCATACACAAAATTTTATTTATCATTAATAATTCATTACATCGGTGGTCACTATAGCTTAACGACGGTCACGGTAATGCGACCGGGAATCACGATCACGACTGCGGGCTCTAGAACGATCAGAAGTACGCCACAGGAACTCATCCACTGAGCGTTCATAGGATCTTTTGTCATACACAAGGACTTGTCTGGGGTACTCGGGTAGGTCATAGTAGCGTGGCGGTGGGGGCGGCGGCGGCGGCGGAATGCCGTCGTACGTGGGCATCGCACCGCTGAAACCAGGTGGCGGCACATAAGGCAGCGGCGGCAGCTGGTGGTGCATTGAACGCATGTACTCCGCTACATACGCCTCGGCAGCCGAGCTGCTGCTGTTATATGCATCTCTGGTGCGCCCAAACCAAGCCGGCAAACGATCCCTCATGAAAGGAGAAGGAGATCTGCGTTTGAATGACCCTGACCCCAATCTGCTTCGAGGAGATAAAAATGGCTTCCGTCTGCTTCTAGGTGCACCTCCTAAGCGATTTCTAAAGTTAGAACCTCTTGATGCCATTGGAGTACGATATGTTCTGTAATTTCCACCGCTTTTTTGGTATGATTTCTTCGATGCCTCTTTTGACTTGCGTAAAACAGGAGTCATTTCAATGCCCTCATCTTCTGGAAATAGTCTGCATAGCTCCTCTGCTACTTTGGGTTCTATTTCTTGGCCATCCCTACCAATCTTTACAGGTTTTCCTTCATTCCATGGATTGTATAAATGCAAAGTGCTACTAAATGACAATTCTTTGCGACATATCCAGTCCACTTTAAAAACTCCATCTAATACTTTAGCAGAGAGCCCTGGAGGCAAAACCCAAGAGATGGGTGGCACATCGCGTCGGGACTCGCTTGCAAGCCGCGCGAACCCTGCAAACTTCCCGCTTTCTTTGACTGAAAAAATCAGTAAAACATTTCTCGATTCTCGATAAGCTTGATTCAAATTGGCTTCATTTTGTGGCAGAGTAGACCAAACACCTTTGGCCTTTGACAGAGTGATGTTTTCTGCGTTATTAGACTTGATCAGAAAGAAGCGCGTATCACGGAACAAGTAGTTGAGTTTGGTCATGTAGTCATAGGTCTTAACCTTACTTCTGGAACTAGTGATACGTCTGCGCTTGTTACGAGCTGGAGAATGACTGCCAGACTTTGTGCGTTTACGATTAGGGCGTCTTTCTTTAGATTTCGAGCTAACTGAGCTGATACTAGGAGATGTGGACTTGCTCGATGTTGAGCTCGACACTTCGCTCCGGGTGTCGAAATCTTTTCCTTCTTCCAACTGTTTCAACTCTTCTCCGATTTCTGCATCTACCTCACCGACGCCAAGATTGACGGCGTCGGTGTTGTTGGACTCCATCTCCAGTTTGATGTGCTACTCATAAACTTTTGGGGAATGTAGATGCAAAATTTTACAGTTATACCAAACGCGGAATTACTATCTTGGTGGTGTGGTCATATCATTCAAATACCACAATACAAACAATTCGGCTACTAACTACTAAAAATCAAAAGAAATTATGGACTCCATGAAAAAAGCCATAATCACAAAAGAAAGAACAAACATGAATGAATGAACGAAACTTTATGACATTGACAATTACGACATAATCTTCTATTGTCTATGGTTGGATGTAATTTTACCACAGATTCATAAAGGGTTTTAAAAAGACCTGGATGTCAATGTGTACAAAGATCACTTCAGTCAGCTGATTTTTTTTGTAATGTTGGCACCGTTTATTTCCATTCGATTGTAAAAACCGCGGCCTCGTCAAAAGACTTGGTCATCTGGTTTTTATTTTCATGGATTTCTTTAGTTTTTATTATTTATAGTATTTTAGATTTAAATAGTTCCGTAGATTTAATTTAACTTCCACAATGCATTATGTGCAAAAATATCTGGACAAATTGCCATCTCTCAAGCAAAATCAACAAGTAAATGGTGTTAAAAAAACAAATGTTTCCCTATATTGTAGTTACTATAGTTTTTATTCTCAAAAGGTATGTTTATGCTATTTATTGCTTGTAACTAATTGGTTGTGTAATAAATTTTGCCTTTTTTAACTCGCAGCACCTAGTTTTATCGTGTTTTAAACTTTTCGCAAACTCAAGGTCATACGTAAAACCATCATGCATCACAAAACCAACAAATTGTATCAGTACGTACCTGTGTAGTTTATTTTTAGTAATCAGATAATATGAAATAACATGACACAGATGTGAATAAAAAATATTTATTTACATAACATAGGTACCACATAGGTAACACATCTAAATTTATTTTTAACTAAAATTATTCAAGTGAAGCAACTTTTTATCCATTGAAAAAAATCTGTAGGTATCGGTCAAAACTATATTTTTTTTAATAAAAAGGACCTACACGCAAAATTAAAACTAAATTTTAATTATAACAATAAGTACCTGCATATTAAACCAAAAACTTATGATCTGATGATGTATGAGCATGACGTTCTATCGCATTATAAATCAATCATGTTAAATAAGACGTGCCTAAGTACCTAATATTACTTATCAATTCAAAACTTCACTGTAAAAACTCTCTTTTAAAAGTTTTGTACCTTTCAGGTGCTGATGGCCCTATATGAGAAAAACATTGAATTCGAACCGCTAATTGTGGACATCATCAGAGGAGAACAGTATTCATCGTGGTTCCTGGAAATAAACCCACGCGGCGAAATCCCAGTGCTGAAAGTATCGAATCAACTCATTCCGGATTCGACTAGAATATTGGATTACCTGGAATTCTACTTGGATCCAGGTCTGCTATACTTACCTACCCACGGGCGTATAAAAGAGGATCTCATCTCGTAAAACCCCGTGTTTCAAACTATGTAGTAGAAAGTTAGGAATGACGTTTGGTTAATTTACAAAAGGCATGCACCCGAAAAACATTTTCGTCTTTTCGGGCAGTCGGGACTAAAGATCTTATTTAAAAGGAGAGAAGTACCGGTCCAAAAATACAACTTCAACTGATGTCGAAGCATCGTAAACTTTTGCTTATGTAATACTTAATAACTTTTTCTACAGAATTGCCGCCGTTAATAAATGTCTCAAGTGACAGCAAAGTGGTGCAGAACATTAACAAGTTCCGGGACATCATAGAGGCTCTCCCAGCCGGGGTCATCACTGTGGGCTCGTTCGTCCATCCTAACTTGTGTGGGACACCTAAGTTGCCCTTCATCTTGCCTGTCAGAGAAGTTCTTAAAAGTGAGTTAAATAGGTTCATAGGTTATCTACTAACTGATTAGGTAGGTAGTAGTTGGTACACATTTCTATTGAGCTACTTTTAATCACGGAAAATTGCATAGTTCCTAAGATATCGTGTAAAACTGCGGGTGAACTTAATTACTTACTTGTTTGAACACAACTTTGTGCAATACAATGAGATAAAATAATATCATTGGTGCAATAGGCTAAAAAATAGGCAAAGTAATACTTACGTCTAAAGTCTATAGACTTACAACATATTTGCCTACCATCTTTACAAGGTTTTTATTCCATAATTCCATAATAAAGATCTGAGATAACAAATAATATAAGACAAGCCTAAATCTGTCTATTTTTTGTTCATTCATTCTAATAATCGGTTTTACCCAGAATATGAGTACGTATGGTTACACTAACAATTCTGGAAAATACGACAAAACTATGTGATAATTTTACTTTTTTGAGGAACAAAAGCTGATCTCGACTCGAGAATGCAATATGCATCATAAGAAAAAGAGCCATATACTTAGTAGGTACTCAGTAGTGAGCTAGTATTGGTTGATTATGATGATGCATCATACGACTTAAGATTCTTTAGGCTGGAAAAAGAGGAAACTGAAAAAAAGCGAGTCAATTCGCGGGTCACGGAGACAACGCTTGCTTACGTACGTCGATGTGTATCCCTATGTAAATAATCCCGACATCAGACCTTATCTAGAAGTCAACAAAAGACCAAGACAGTTCTAAAATGCTATCTTATCCTAAATCTGGCGATGAATCATCGGTTTCTCGAGTTTGTGACATTGACGATTTGGAGTAGGTAAAGAGGAAAAGTAAACGTTGCACCTAACATTATATTTTTCACTTCTCCTGCTCGTAAAGTCCTACTTTACGCCCTGTGTAGGCGGACTAAAGCGACGTTTTAGGCTCTTGTGCGTGGAACCTCTCTGAATAAAAACAAATTACTTTTTTGCCCTTGTGCGTAAAAGTCCACTTTTACGCACAAGGGCAAAAAAGTAATTTGAAAAGAGAAGAGATTTGAGAGGTTGAAAAAAAGAGGTTCTATTTTATTTTTATTCTTATTTCATGTTAGAAGTTTACTTGTGTTTTTTAAAATATAAAACCTATAGAAGATTTGCATCGTAGATAGTATTTTTTTTTATTCAGAGGGGTTGAAAATATAATAGGTTCTTGTTAATGTGATTTATTTCTATTTATGGGTATTGTTATTTTTTATTTTTTTTAATTTTATAAAAATAAATTAAATTAATTTTTTAAATAATTAGTGAAATCTATTTTTTTGTATTGTCATTTAAAAAAATATATTAATTAAAATCAAAAATATAAACAATAATATATAAATAATTTAATGTAAATAAAAAATCAAGATTTTTTAAAAATTAATTGATTAAATAGTAAATGAAATCATTTTTTTAGATTAAAATTAAAAATTTAATAAAAAAAAAAATAACTTATCAATTAAAAAAATAATATTAATATGAATTTAAATTATATTTTTTATTTTTTTTAAATTAAGTATTTTCAAAAATGTTAAAATGATTTTTTTTTAAATTTTGATTTTTAAAAATTTAAAAATTTTATTTAAGTTTTTTTTAATTGGTCAAGTATTTTTTTTATTTGGTTAATTTATATTATATTTTTATTTATATTTTTTTTTTAATTACATTTGATTTATTTCCTCGCAATCGATGTGAAAAGTGGAGTGTAAAACTCGAGTTTATAACCCATTTTATCCTCGACTTTATATCCGCCCTCGCCTTCGGCTCGGGCTAGCTACACGTCTCGTATAAAATGGCTTGTTTTATGCCCTCGTTGTACAATCTACTATTGATAAGCTGTAAGCACCTAACTTTAAAATATTTTACGTAGGTATTTATTTGGATAAATCACTGAAGTGTTATGCGCGCGTGTTATCTATTTTGTCAGTATCTATATCTCGATATTTTTGTCAAAATAACATTGATGTACTTAATCGGTTTATTAGAGAATCACGGATGCAGTGAGATAAAAAATAGAAAATAAATGGAACCCACTTAAAGCAATGCTATTAATATTATGTCAAAGTTTAAATGTCCGTTATTCAATCACGTAAAAATGGCTGAACGGATTTGGTATGGAGATAGTTTATAGGTACCCTAGATTAATATATAGGCTACTTTTTATCCCGGGAAATCTAAAGGTTCCCTCTCGAATAGCGGGTGCAACCGCGAGGCACAGTTACCTACTCTTTTTTTCTTGGATCTGTTTTTGAATAATTATTTGTTTGTAACAAATAATTATTCAATGACTGGTATCACGAATTTTACAGCAATATTTCTACAAATAAATGTTTCAAATACATGTACTGTACGTTTATAACGCAATGGAATGATAATGTGCTAATTTAATAGATACACTATTTTATTTTTGGCAACGGTGACGATGCTCACGAAATTTACAATAGTAGATACTAGCTGCGCACCGCGTTTTTACCCGCGCAGTGATATTATATGATAGATAATATAAGCCTAGATATCTCTATTCTAAACATTCACTTCCATCCAGCAAATTTACAGTAAAAGAGTAACACACGCACATTTACATAAAATATTAGTACGATGTATTAAATAGAAATTATTATTATAGATATTTTTATTAGGCGAAAATAACTTTCTCTTTTCTCCGCACTTCCGTATCCAACACGACACTCTCTTTGTTTCCGTTTAATTTGATATGCTGCCAAATTCAATTTCAAATGCGTTTCCGTTACTTAAAGGTAATTTCGCGCGAATAATAAAAATTGAGAATGCTTTTTAAAGCGGTAACAAAGTAAAAGAGTAATGTCTAAGATATTTTACTTGAGTAATAAAGAGTGGGTGCTAAAGAATGTATCACCCTTACAGAGTTTTGCACACGCTTTTATTAGTTTCACCTGTATGTATGTTTGTAACCGACTCCTTTGGGCGCGTTTTTGACCCACTTTAAACGGCCAGATTTCGTTCAAACTTTGCAGATATATCGAGGACCGATGACAATACACTAAACAGTGTTTTTTAGTTTTTTTAACTATTAATTTTTTAATATTCTGGTACATTTTGTCTGTAGATGGAGATCTGAGCAGTTCAAACAACTTGAGAAAATTAGCCGAAGAGAATCCCAAGGCTAAAAGCGTTCTGCTGTACAAAGCCGAGATACAAGACAGGAAGCATGAGATACTTTCGAGTGAAGAAGAGTTCTTGAAAATATTGAATATTGTGGATCAGGTGCTAGGTCTCATAGAAGAGCAGTTACGGACGCAGATTGAAGGTACCTACATTCGCAGATTAAGCCTTCTCATGTGACTTTTTTAAGTAATTATCAAAGGCATCTAATATACCCAACATTAAATGCCTCTGTAATTAATTAATATTATATTATATCGCTTGGCGTCGAAACTTTTGGTCCATGGGGTCCTAGTACTAAAAAAATTGTCAAGCAATTCACACCTCGCTTAGTTGACGCCGCTGGTGATAAGAGGGCTGGCTCATTACTCGCGCAAAGAATTTCACTGGCAATTCAGCGCGGGAATGCAGCCAGCGTTCTTGGTACTTTGCCACACGGGCAAAAACTACTTTTTGATTTTTAGTTTTTGTAAATTTCTTAGTTCTAGGTATTTAGTTTAGTTTGTTATTTTAGCATATTTATAATTTAAGATGTAAATATATTTTATTAATTAATTGACTCTATTTGAAGTCATTATTTTTCTAAATAAATAAAATAATAATATTAGTAATTTGTTACTTTTATTCGCTTACTTTTTCCCCAAAATAATGTCTACTCAGTTACATTACAACTTTTCAATATTTCCAGGAAATTGGCTGTGCTGTGAAAACTTTAGCATAGCCGATATCAACTTAGCCATACTATTGCAACGCCTATGGGAGCTCGGACTTGAAGGAAGGTTCTGGGCTGGAGGCAAACGACCTTTGATCGAAAAGTACTTCGACCGCGTGAGGCAACGAGACTCGTTCAAGCACACCATTCCGAGCCTGCCCCATCATGTGAAGATGATCGTAACGTCGCAGCCCCCGGCCTACGTGGGAGCCGCGGGCGTTGCCTCGTTCACAGTCGTCTTTGCTGTCCTCTATATGTTTAAAAAAATCATCTTTTAGAACTAGTTAATCTATTTATCTTCAAATATCTACCACGATAGTGATACCTAATGATTCCATTAGTAGTAGCTGTAATTTCTTCTTCGTAAGTGAACCATAGATCTAAAAAATCGTGGCAATATTAGTTTCTATCCACAGACAATACTGTGTTTCTATCTTAAAAACTCGATTGAGGAGTTACTTTTTATCAACTCCAGTCTGTAAGATAGCTGAAAATGCAGTAACAGTAATCAATTTTGGAAAATTTAAAATGTTCATACTTATACGTATGTAGACTGATTAGTTTTTGTACTGCAAAATTATTCAGTTACATTATTTTTGTTAATTTTGCAGTGTTTAGTCCAACTTAACTTCTTGACACAGCAAACTGTGCACCTACATTTATTTTGCATGTAAATGAGCTATTCAGTGTGAGTGAATGAGCTATATCATTGTATTATCTATATCATCATTGACCTTTGGATTTAAATACACACTATGTGTATATATAATTGTATATGTATGTTAATTGTATGCCTGCTAGGGAATAATCACACACAATCCTAGTGATGTTACAAATTGAAACAAACAACTTTTAATAGATTAATTTTGTATATTTTGTACAAAAATGCGATTTAGACATGGGTCACAGGTAGACTAATCTAGATTACATTAGTCTGCTGTGAGAAATGGCCTTTTACACAAAAATGTGTAAAATATTGTGTGACGTCAATCCAAGCTAAATCAATTAAAAGTTGTCTCATTTTAGAGGTAACAATTGGTAAGTTGAAGAAATATTGATGTTATATGTATACATTTATATAGGCACTCATCATAAAATTGTTTAGGAAGCAAGCAGTATTAAAAAGTATTATTATTTACATATTATTACAAAATATATTATTATCAACATTGGACATGTTATTTTGAATTTTTAAGACTCAATATTTAGTTTTAAGAAATCTATCTGAAATAAGACAAAACAAGTGATATAAATATTATATTACAATTTTTCACTCAGCACCACAGTATTAAACTTACTATGTAAATAATTTAAAAAACCGTTTCCCGCACACCCATCCCTTTTATCAGTTTTTGGGAATTGTGACATTTTTAACAAACAACAACCCATTAAATAACTAAAAGCAATTCACCCTTAACTTATCTAGTTTCTTCTGGAACACTTTCATTGGTGTCTTGGGTCTTATTAATGGGCATACCCATAAAGTGTTTGCTTCCATTAGAAGTGCTCTTTCTTTTCTTGTAGGCAGGCGTATTCGACATAGTTCTCTCTTTGTTGTACTTAAATATTCCTTCTCCTGGCAAGTTAGGCAGAACATTGGGTATTGTGTACCATACTCTGTATGTAACAAACCAAGTGAATATAGCTATCACTCCACTTATGAACTTTTCTACCATTATGTGATAATACAGTATAGTAGAGACGAGCATAACATCCCACAGCAACTGAAGAAGGGCAATCACAATCAATAGTATTCTTACATATGAAGTATAGTTTTCATAGGAGACCTTCAATACATTAAGCTCATCTGTACCAATATTTTTTAATGGATTTACACTGTTTGATTTATCGTCTATGCTTCTAGCATATTTTTCGTCTCTTATGAAATCCTTGATGCGCTCCCAGCCATTTATTGCCCTCGCTTCTTCTATCATAACAAGACTTGAGTAAATGAGGATAAAGCAATGGCCCGATATGTCAAATCCATTCCAGAAATGTCCATTTTTCAGACATGTTATTTTATCATTGAATCCTTTCAGATTACAGCGACCATATTGAGTCTCTACATAGTTAAATAGGTTAGTCCATATGTACCAAAAAATTGTGGCAACAAGCAGCCTACTGAGATGACCTGTGACAATAATACGTCTTTTGCCGCAGCATGTCGTATATGAAGTCAGCAACACGTAAGGCACTGTTAAAAACAGTGTCCAAAACCAACCAATCTTTACAAAATACTGATTGAAAACGTTATCGCTTCTTGAGAAGTAAGACTTTGGAAAAGTGAAAACGTCAGCTATAAGAGAAAGTAAAAAGAGAGCTCCTAAATATACGGCTATTTTTAAATTGGTGTCAAAGAATAGTATCTTCTTACAAATGTGCACAATCATAAGGGCGAAAATTTCCAATACAGATGATGCTTCCCTGGTTGGTTTGGTGCCTTTGCTTTCTGTTTCATTTTGCGCCTTATAATTCATTCGACTGTTTTTAAAACTTGCTCTACTTGTCATGGTTTCATTTAACACTTAAACTTTTCTTATCGTTCGTTGATATTTGGCTCAAAGCACAAGTGAAATTATCTACTTCACATCACAAATTAACTCAAACCAGTGTTCACAACCTGAAGCCAGGCAATTATCGTACCCTGGGCCGTAAAATTATCGTATATGGGATAATGTGGATTAAAATTATCGTATCCATCAGAAAAATAGCTAATTACATTAAAAAATCATAAGAAACGTGACAATAATATGTTGCAAATGCTCTATAGTTTGAATCTTGTAACCTTCTGTTTTGAATTAAAAAAAAAAAAAAAATTTTAAATGTTCGACATGTGGCACAGACCTGAGCCGGGCCCTCGTCCACTTTGCGTTTAATAAACGCGCCAAAATTTCGAATATCTAGAAGAAAATAATGTTAGGGGATAGAGAACCATGAAAACAAGTATATTTTCCAAAAATTTAACTCAATAGATTCTCTTTGCGAGAACAATATACACAAATATTGTTGAAACTTAACATTTAGAAGAATTTAAAAATATACAATTTTTAATCTTTTCCGTAAAAGAGGAACAAAAATACGCAAAATACTCTCTTTGAACGATGTTCGCTTTAAGTAATTAAGATTATTAAGAGAACCATGAAAACAAGCATATTTTCCAAAAGTTTAACTCAATAGATTCTATATTTGCGAGAACAATATCCACAAATATTGATGAAACGTATATCATATAACATATAAAAAAATATATTATCAAATTTTGCATCTGAAAATTATCGTACAATCTGCGTACGATAGTCGTGTCCTATCGTACATCGTACGTAGGTATGAAATTATCGTACATGTACGATAATTATCGTACGGTTGTGAACCCTGACTCAAACTCAAAGTTGCCAGCTTCTAACATCAAAAAACGTTGTATTTCTCATGAAAAGTATTCCCAAGAAAATTGTCCTCTATTTATGAGCTCAGACTCAGACTAACAGACAGAACCATAATAGCTACTTTGTAAAAAAGAGCAAGATGGCAAGTGCCAAAACACGGTTGAAAAAGAGAGACAGACCTTTCATTTTTTGTCCCCGTCGCTGTAACCGTGCCAAGGTGGGCAAACCACAGATTAGGAATAATAGTTACTACGTGAGCCGTCTACGATTTGTAGCTGCCAGGTTGTGAATTATGTTTCCCCAGGATTGTACCCAATAAATTAATAAAATAATTTATTTATTGGACTATTTCACATTTCCTGCTGACCCAAAACTAAGATAAGGTACATTATTTTCGCAATCGCAAGATTGCCTATTTAATAAAAGATGTTCATAATTATGAGTAGATTAGTATACTAGTAGTTATTTTCCTACTATTAGACTATTTCCTACTATGAGCAATTTGCGGCTTGTGTATCCTATCCTTATAACTCTGTATAACAATGTTTTATTTTGTGAAGTATAAAGATTAGAAATATTTTATGAAATTTTTTCCTCTAAGATGGGGGAAGCATTCCTATCCTGGCATTATTTCAAGAATATAGCTGTCGCATGTGCGGTTACACTTTGGCTCTATCTTTAGGTAATAAATCTATGAGCTCAGACTAACAGACAGAACCATAATAGCTACTTTGTAAAAAAGAGCAAGATGGCAAGTGCCAAAACACGGTTGAAAAAGAGAGACAGACCTTTCATTTTTTGTCCCCGTCGCTGTAACCGTGCCAAGGTGGGCAAACCACAGATTAGGAATAATAGTTACTACGTGAGCCGTCTACGATTTGTAGCTGCCAGGTTGTGAATTATGTTTCCCCAGGATTGTACCCAATAAATTAATAAAATAATTTATTTATTGGACTATTTCACATTTCCTGCTGACCCAAAACTAAGATAAGGTACATTATTTTCGCAATCGCAAGATTGCCTATTTAATAAAAGATGTTCATAATTATGAGTAGATTAGTATACTAGTAGTTATTTTCCTACTATTAGACTATTTCCTACTATGAGCAATTTGCGGCTTGTGTATCCTATCCTTATAACCCTGTATAACAATGTTTTATTTTGTGAAGTATAAAGATTAGAAATATTTTATGAAATTTTTTCCTCTAAGATGGGGGAAGCATTCCTATCCTGGCATTATTTCAAGAATATAGCTGTCGCATGTGCGGTTACACTTTGGCTCTATCTTTAGGTTATTAAATCTATGAGCTCAGACTAACAGACAGAACCATAATAGCTACTTTGTAAAAAAGAGCAAGATGGCAAGTGCCAAAACACGGTTGAAAAAGAGAGACAGACCTTTCATTTTTTGTCCCCGTCGCTGTAACCGTGCCAAGGTGGGCAAACCACAGATTAGGAATAATAGTTACTACGTGAGCCGTCTACGATTTGTAGCTGCCAGGTTGTGAATTATGTTTCCCCAGGATTGTACCCAATAAATTAATAAATAATTAATTTATTGGACTATTTCATATTTCCTGCTGAGCCAAAACTAAGATAAGGTACATTATTTTCGCAATCGCAAGATTGCCTATTTAATAAAAGATGTTCATAATTATGAGTAGATTAGTATACTAGTAGTTATTTTCCTACTATTAGACTTTTTCCTACTATGAGCAATTTGTGGCTTGTAAATCCTTTCCTTATAACCCTGTATAACAATGTTTTATTTTGTGAAGTATAAAGATTAGAAATATTTTATGAAATTTTTTCCTCTAAGATGGGGGAAGCATTCCTATCCTGGCATTATTTCAAGAATATAGCTGTCACATGTGCGGTTACACTTTGGCTCTATCTTTAGGTAATAAATCTATGCTTTGGCTCTATCTTTAAGTACTTTAGCTATGGTTATGAGAGTTCACTCCCAGCATCTCTCCCTCCAAAAATATCGCTCTTCCGGTGCAATAACGACGTAATTGACATTTTTTTTCTAAGCCATAAATCTTGAAAAAGTGAATTTTATCCGGTGCTAAAACGACACACGAATCGAATTTACTGTAATTGTCGTTATTGCACCGGATGAGCGAATTATGTTTGGCACAGTTACAGGTTGCTTCGTGGTTTGTCCGATTTTCATACGATATTGATCCAGTAAATCATAGTAGGGTTCCGAAAAAACAAATGTCAAATTAATTTCGTGCGGACGAAGTTTGGTGAATGAATGTGGTCTTGGTAGGAAACGTTCGATCGAACTTCGTTTTAGGGACGAGTAAACGAGTTAGAGTTGGTTTGTCTTGGCTTTACACTCAGACTAAACAGATGGAACCTTAATTGCTACTTTATAAAAAAGAGCAAGATCAGCAAGATGGCAAGTGCCAAACACGGTTGAAAAGCGAGACTAATTTTTTGTCCCAGTTTTTGTTACATTCCGATAGATGTACGCAGTCTTAAAACGCGCAAGTGTTTCGCTCACGGTTAGCGCCTAACATCGACCTGTGTGTTTCAACTTTCAATAAAAAGACTTTTGCTTGATGATAAAACTTGTTAGCATTATCTCCTTTGGCATTTTTGAGGGTTTTGTACAGTGGGCAAACCACAGATTAGGAATAATAGTTACTACGCGAGCCTTCTACGATTTAATGTTGCCAGGTTGTGAATTATGTTTGCTCAGGATTGTACCCAATTAATATTTATTGGACTATTTCAGATTTCCTACTGACTCAAAACTAAGATTAGATAGATGATTTTCGCGATTGCAAGATTGGCCTTAAAATAAAAGCTATTCCTAATTATGAGTAGATTAGTATGCATTTTCGTACTATTAGACCTTTTCCTACTATGATTCACTTGTGGCTTAGCATATTCAATATATATAAAAGTGAAGGTCGTGACTGACTGACAGATCAACGCACAGCCTAAACCGCTTAAGCTACAAACTTCAAATTTGGACAAAAGTTTAATATCAAAAAGCGGACGCACACTAAGAAAGGAATTTGCCCAATTCAACCCTTAAGAGGGTGAAAAGGGGTGTTTAAGTTTGTATGAAAAATTTTTTTTTCTTTATGCTACGATTATCAAACTTTGCGAATATACTAAAGTTAAAAAAATAATTGACACCTATTTCAACATTTTTTAAAAATCAACCCCTAAAGGGGTGAAACGGAGCAATAAAGTTTGTATGAAGATTTTTTTTAATGCTGTGGTTATGAAACTTTGCAAATATACTAAGCTAAAGAAAATATTAGACACTTATTTTTTTGTTTTTTGAAAATCAACCCCTAAAGGGGTGAAACGGAGTATTGAA
Organism: Alcis repandata; assembly: GCA_949125135.1. Lineage (NCBI taxonomy): Eukaryota > Metazoa > Arthropoda > Insecta > Lepidoptera > Geometridae > Alcis > Alcis repandata. The sequence goes on from OX421234.1 coordinate 7,289,548, forward strand.
GTTTGTATGGAGATTTTTTTTTTGATACTGTGGCTACGAAACTTTGCAGATATACTAAGCTAAAAAAAATAATAGACACTTATTTTTTTGTTTTCTGAAAATCAACCCCTAAAGGGGTTAAACGGAGTGTTGAAGTTTGTATAAAATTATTTTTTTCCTAATACTTCGATTATTTAACTTTGCTATTGTAATAAGCTAAAAAAAATATTAGATACCTGTTTCATTATTTTTTGAAAATCAACCCCTAAAAGGGTTAAACAGGTAAAAGTGAATGTCGAGACTGGCTGTCAGATCAACGCACAGCCTAAACCGCTTAAGCTACAAACGTCAAATTTGGACAAAAGTTTTATAACAAAAAGCGAACGCACACTAAGAAAGGAATCTGCCCAATTCAACCCTTAAGTGGGTGAAAAATTGTGTTTAAGTTTGTATGAAAAAATTTTTTTTCTTAATGCTACGATTATCAAACTTTGCGAATATACTAAAGTTAAAAAAATAATCGACACCTATTTCATCATTTTTGAAAAATCAACCCCTAAAGGGGTGAAACGGAGCAATAAAGTTTGTATGAAGATTTTTTTTAATGCTGTGGTTATGAAACTTTGCAAATATACTAAGCTAAAGAAAATATTAGACACTTATTTTTTTATTTTTTGAAAATCAATCCCTAAAGGGGTTAAACGGAGTGTTGAAGTTTTCATGAAAAATGTTTTTTCCTAATACTACGATTTTTTTACATTGCAATTGTACTAAGCTATAAAAAATATTAGATACCTGTTTCATTATTTTTTGAAAATCAACCCCTAAAAGGGTGAAACAGATACAAGTGAATGTCTAGACTGACTGACAGATCAACGCACAGCCTAAACCACTTAAGCTACAAACGTCAAATTTGGACAAAAGTTTTATACTAAAAAGCGGACTCACACTAAGAAAGGAATTTTCCCAATTCAACCCCTAAGGGGGTGAAAAGGGGTGTTTAAGTTTGTATGAAAAAAATATTTTTCCTAATGCTACGATTATCAAACTTTACGAATATACTAACGTTAAAAAAATAAACGACACCTGTTTCATCATTTTTGAAAAATCAACCCCTAAAGGTGAATCGGAGTATTAAAGTTTGTATGAAGAAATTTTTTTTGATGCTGTGGTTACGAAACTTTGCAAATATACTAAGCTAAAAGAAATAATATACACTTATTTTTTTTGGTTTGACGCCACGGTATTGAAACGAACCAAACGAACGAAACAAATATACGAAGCTTAAAAAAATAACGAACACCTATTTCATCATTCTTGAAAAATTAACCCCTGTGGTGGTAAAGATAGTACGGAGAAAGAATTTGTTTTGATGCTAACTCAATGAAACTTTACAGATGTACTAAACTTAGGCGGGTAAACAATATCCGGAAAAACTCCAAAACCTTCGAAAAGTCACATCCTCGAGGTGGAACTGCTAATTTTTATCTCAAAAACTAAAAACATTTTTATCAAAGCGCTGAGACTAAAAAGTCACCAAAACCTCGGACCTTTTTGGAGCCATTAAAATAACATAGTCGCCCCAAAAACATGGCCGCCATACAAACTTTGAGGGTCCGAAACGGTTGAAGATGGATGGGCGTTTGACTAAATGTCATAGGAGTTAGCAAGGGCTACTTGATGGTGGTGGCGAAAATCCAAATGATTCAAAAAGACAGCCATGTTTCAAAATGATTCGAGGGGGCTGACTTATTGCATCCGGGGGTTTTTGGGGTCCCTGCTTCCATTGTATGACACTTTTTACATGCTCTCAAAAAAGAGTGTTAAATTGATTTCATCCCAGAAAAATTATCGGTTCACAAGGTATAGGCCACGCGGGCGAAGCCGTGGGCGGAAGCTAGTCTTTCCATAAAGCCCTATATAATTATGTTTTATTTTGTGAAGTATAAAGATTTGGAATAATTTATGAAATTTTCCCCTAAAATAGGGATAGCATTTCTATCCTGGCATCATTTCAAAAATATGGCTGTCTCATGTGTGGTTACACCAAGGGTTACACTATGGCTCCATCTTCAGGTAATATGGTTTGTACAATAATAATGTACAACCACGATTAACAAAAATAGTAATAAAATTTGTTATCATTATCATAACATTTTGAATTTGATAATTTCAAAACGATTTTAGATAATATAAATCATTTTGGGAAAAAAAATATGGGATGTGTGGAAAATGAACAATTCGACCTGGCAACCGTGCTTTTAACGTACATTATTTGTGTCTTATATTATTGCCTCCCGGTGGGGTGACTGACGCGCATCGCCGAGAAGCATTTTCCCTCCTTTAATTTTGCTTGATTATTGTTGCGATAGTGCTAGCATCAGGAAGCTTTAAAATGCGCAAAGTATCCAAAAATCGTGTTGATGACGATGTGGTTTCATCTACTAATGGATCTTTGCACACCGAAGAGCGGGCTGGAAGCCTTATTAATGATACAAACGATAAGGACGCAGACGATGTCGATGATGCAAATGCAAACTCAGAGGTAAACGAGGAACACGCTTCAGATGCAGATTACGACGCTAAAGAAACATCGACTCCGAAGAAATCCAAGTCTAAGAGTAAAGGCAAGAAGCGTAAGTTAACGAAAGTAAAAGCAGCAGAAGAAGAATATGAGGTACGAAAACAGCTTATCGAAATATATTATGGCGGCTGTACACACTCGCCGAGACAGGCCGAGAACGATTATGTAGTTGTAGACGGTGCATTCGCCATGTCTCGCTCTCTCGTGCCTCGCCTCGGTCGGTCTCGGTCACTGGTCGGTTTTTTGCGCCCGAGTCAAAGGGTCTCGTTGAGTCTCGCGAGGAAAACGAGAGCGAGCATGTACACACTTGTTCAGTTAGTTTATCGATGACTGTGTTCGCGTTGTTTTAAGTATTTACCTGCTTCTATTGCGGTGCATAGTAACCATCCACCATCTTCTCCTTCGCCATGGCTTAAGAATTTTCTTTCTATGGTTAATGGATAAAAAATTATAATAGCTCACAGCACAAAGGCAAACAGCAGCTGCAATTTCCACGTCCATTGTCACAGAAATCTTCCGTACAAATGAAAAAACGAGTTTGTACACGTATGCTCTCGCCGAGAACATCATCGGCCGAGACTCTCGACGAGTGTGTACAGCCGCCATTATACACGGGCGTCTACGAGCATGCATACGTATCTAGGCTTAGCGCGGGGTTTTTGAATTTGGTTCTTGATGAATACCTATTACATATTAATAAATTAGCTGATACTCAGGAGTTGTACCTAATTAGAGATCCTATTGAGATTGAGGATATTTCCGTGGTACTTCGGTTTTAAAAACCGATATGTATGTACTTGATCAGCATGTAGGTATTTGTATGGCTCCTTAGCATTTTGCCATATGGCAAAAGTATGAAACTTAGCATGTGTGTTAGCATTACACATATGAAAGCTATATGTGTAATTTTCCCAAAGTAGAAACGCCTCCGGATGATTGTTTCCCTTCCCCCCCCCCTTTTTGTGTCCCAAAATCTGTTTTTTTTTTAAATATTTTCAAAAACAGTTCTAGCTACAAGAAAAGTGTTCAAGACAAGTAGATATAATATAAGAGATATATTATATATAGTGTAGATATTATATTACAAGTTTGTAAATAAGTTTTTCCGAAGTTTTCGACATTGCTTTGGCTCAAATCGGATAAATCATGATAATGGCCGACTAAAAATTGAACCTCTCGTATCTCGGAAACGGTAAGAGATAGAGGGGTACTCTAACTCTTTTAAATGTAGTTCAAGTATGGACCTTTCTGGAGAAATGATAAAAAAAGATGGCCGCCAAACAAAAAAGTTTGACAGTCATACAAATAAATGCAAAAAATTAAAATAGTCATAACTGTGGAACAGCTGCTTGAACAAATATCATAGGAGTTCGTAAGAATAATTGAGATTCAGCAACAAAAATCCAAGATGGCAGATTTCACATTTCTGTCAAATTTCAATGGATCTTCAAAATTTTAAAGTGATCCTAGGAGGGTGATATTATGGATCCTGGGGGCTCTTAAGGTCCATTCCATCCATTCTTGAAATTATATTTTACTTACCTGCTCTTTAATTTATGTATAAATCAACCACCAAAAAGTTGATTCATTTTAAGCATAGAATATGTTTAATTTCAGGTTGATAAAATTATGGATTCAAAGAAAATTAAAGGAAAACTGCATTACTTGATCCGTTGGAAGGGGTATGGTGCTGAAAGTGACACTTGGGAGCCAGAAAATACTTTGTCATGTCCTGAATTGATCAGTAAATTTAATGATGAGGTAATTGGTTTCTTTGCATACTTCATATTTTTAGAAACTATTGACCATACTATTATTTAAACTTGAATACTTAATTATTTAAACTTGAATTTTAAAGTAATAAATAAGATATCAGAAAAATAAGTGAATTATTTAAAGATAGGTACTTAAAATTTATTCACAGAAGGAGAATTCGAAATCCAAATCAAAGGAAAACAAGAAAGGAAAGCAAGCTCTTAAAAGGAAAAGCAAGAGGGACTCGAGCAGAACTCCTACCAAGAAAGCCAAGTCTGACTGGGATAGCGAGGGTGCTGATGAAAATGCAGAATATGAGGTATAAAGTACAACTTGGCCCTGATCTTTGTGTTTTAACACTTTAACTGCTGCTTATAATCACATGCGTTTGCTTTCACTGCGGCTAATAATCAAATGCGTTGTGATTTACGCGCCTGGCGTGTGTAGCTGCATTTGCGTTGCACAAAGGAAAACACAAGGTATGTGTTTTCAGCAGTTAAAGTGCTAACTGAGGTCGTCCAAAGACCTCTGACATGGCTCAGTGGTAGTTATTGTAAGACAATGGAACCACATGGAACATCTGAAGACTGACTGTTTATTTCTTAACATCAGCAATCCATTATAAACATTAAATTTTTTGTCAAATTACACTGACGAATTTGCTAATTTGTAGGTGGAGCGTATTTTGGAGGTACATCATAAGAAAACTGGAAAGAGAGAGTTTCTTATTCACTGGAAAGGATGGTCCACCAAATTTGATTCCTGGGAACCTGAAGACAATCTGAGCTGCCCAGAGTTAATTAAAAAGTTTATGGATAAGGTTAGTATGGTAATTTACCCGACTATCACGGAAGAGATTTCTTTAGTGTTTTTTAACTCACAATTTAAAATATTTTGCTCTTCATATAACTGCAAGAATTGGATGACAATGACAACAGTTGCCGAAACAACCATTTTAAGAGAAGACATATAATAGTAGTCCTACCCTGCGTGGCCCCAGCTGAATAAAATGTAGCTGGAGAGCGACAGAACAAACGAAGCCTTATAGCCAAACCGTTTATCTTAGTCCTCGCCTGCGCGGTACAGAGGCGCGGGGTATGACGACAAAGGGGACTGAGAGAGGTGCAGGCGGTGTGCGCGTGTGTATCACACTAAGCGCTCCCGCCGCCCCTGTACCGCGCAGGCGAGGACTAAGATAAATCGTTTGGCAATAGTCTGTGTAGCAAAACCGTAATGAAGCACGAATTAACTATTGAGAGCAAATTACCATTTACCATGCGTAAAAAGTTTTTTGTTTTTACATTTCACATAAATTATATTCTCTATTGCTCAGGTGGATGCTGCAAAGACAAGTGACTCCCGAAATTTGCGAGTAGCTCCGGGGACCACCAGCCGTTACACTCTGCAAGCTCCGAGCACCGGACGAAGGCTCAGCAAAAGGCGAGGCCAACGCCAAAGGTAAGCCAATTAAAACCACTTGAAAATTTTGTTTGTTTGTTTTGTTTGCTATTTTATTGATTGTAATCAGCAACATGGAAAGCCTTCTTTATCCCACTGCTGAATATAGGATTTTGATACACTATCCTACTAATGTTATTGTAGCGGACGTACTAATCATGTAAATAGCTCAGATATAGTCCTTTGCAATTGTTAAATAAAGTCACAGCTCGCATAAATATAATAAGTTAAGAGAAAATTGTAAGCGCTCAGAAAACGTTCTAGTTGGCCGACCCAGTATGGGATTAAATAAAGGCATCATTTTTTATAACGGCCTGTTCGCCCATACATACGACTCAAGTCTATACTACGTGTTTAAATAAGAAGCAACAATAAAGAAAATACAGTCCACTTTCACCGCTGAAGTTTTTATTGGGAAGGAAACGGAGATCCTTTACAATTATAAATATCGATGTAATGGCTGAATGATATAACGCATTTGAATAAAATTTGGTATAAAAGTATCTTATTAGGCCTCCTTTACCCGGAAAATACAGGTAAAACCGCGGGGCACAGCTAATCTAATAATATTAATACTTTGTTTTGATTTTTTACAGAGTTCGTTACGACGACGCCGAATAATTGAAGGTATAATATGGATATACCAAATACATTTAGGATACCTATGTGTTTAGATAATACTACTATTTGTCATTTTGTTTTATTTAAGCACAAAAATAGCATATTTGTTAAAGATTTTTTTTTATATTCAATAAATAAAAAATATTTTGTGCTTCTTATGTTATATTTCCTTATTAGGCACAACGCTCAGTGAAGCGGAGGCGCGACATGCATGCGATAGTGGTGAAGTCTAATCATCCCGGTAGTAGGATCAAAATCGTCCTGCTCCTCAAAGCGCCGGGGGCGTGCCAGGTGGAGAGCTATTTTGATCCTATAGTAAACAGACTAGGGTTGATATTTCTATGCCACTAATACGCCGTGCCGCCGGCAAACCACGTCTCGCCAAAAGAGGCTTAGCATGGGCCTTGGACAAATTGTCATTTCACCGCTTTTAACCGCTAGTTGATGTGAAAAAGGTCGAATATGGATATATTTGTCTCTCTCTGGTGGTATAAAAACGGAGGAAAGATAAATTGTCAACGGGCCACGCTAAGCCTGCAGTGGGTGTTTATCCTATAGGTTTTCTTAGTAGTGTAATTCGGAAAAGAAACTTAATGTGACGTATATATTAAGGCCTTTTGTTAATGCAATATCTACAAAAAACGAGTTTTAAATAATCGGCTATTAGCATATTTTGTGTTTTTGACGTTCTCCAATAAGAGTTGATTATATTTAATTGATATTACGTGCAAAATACATATTTTAATTATACATACATTTATGTATTTTCCGCGTGAATTTTCTTTTATTATCGGTATTTCGATAACTAAGGCAATTGGGTCGGTTGCTCTATTATTTTTATAAAAAAATTGGTTGTCTAAAAAGTCGGTTTACAGACTATAGTTTAACGTGACAACGTCATAACAAATCATTGAGGAAATGATTGCATACTTTTCTCACTCCGATCGTGACGTCACAATGAGCGTAACGAGACAATGAGCGTGACGGGACTTTTTCGTGCATGCACCCGGCGTTCATCAATTTATTAGACGTTGTCACGTCAAAATGTTATTTGTTGTGTGGCATGTTTGATTAATGATTACTATTTGATAAGCAATGGTCCTTAAAGACAATGTTATGTAACAGAATCAAATGATCCTGACTAACAAATTACTGGAGTCACAAATACTGATTTATAGCAGAGCAATAACCTTTTGAGCATCCATCGATAGCGCGTTTTTTCATGAACCACCACGACTCGGTTTGCGGTCACAAAACACTCCAAAGGACACAATAAATGCCGTCGTCCTGCGTTTTTCCACATGACGATTCCGCAACTGTACGGGTATCGTGGTTTCGTAAGAAAACGCGGTGACATAGCAACTGCACACCGATTGCTGAGAAATCCGTGAGCGTTCATTTTATCATATTTTAATTATAATTGAAATTTATAAACTTGTGTTATGAATAAAAATTTCAATACATACTTTTCTCATAATGCATTTCAACTATGTGGAAAAATAAACGGTCGCGGTATGCACGGTATCTTCATTACGTGTATTAAATTAGAAGCTTGTAGAATAAAATATATTTAGTAGATAAATAACGTTTCTCGTTAGTATATTGACATTGTTAACGATTCAATTATGTTGGATTGAAATATTTTAAATGTTTATTTACAGACTTATAATAATTTGGATCTGCATGAATATAACACCAATCAATGCCTTATCAGTTATGTACTAATTGCTTTACCTTTACCACAACCATTCACTTAGAGGCCTGTCCTTTCAAAATGTGATCGGAGATTTAGGTAGCTAATTAAACGTACCATTGGACACTATTGCGGGGCACAGTGCGGCTGACCTCTGTTATAGGCTACCAATAAATAATCCGTAGAAGAGAAATCATAGAATCATTCCCAACAATGTACCAACAAGTCATCTTCTTACACCTAACCCTAGTGAAATCATTTCATCGTGCAATTTTCATTGAATATTTCAAATAATATAAAATATTTATAAGGTGTAGAATTGTAGATAAGGTCTTCCAAGGTTTCGTCTGCTTTAGGCAACCACTCGGTCAACACAGCACATGGCTATAGAACGATCTGCTTACCAATGGCACGTCAGCACCGACGTCGTAACTTTGAACAGACAAATCAGCATTCACTGTGCGCCCCACGTACGAGTATAATAATATATAGTATACTAGCAAGGTCTAACTGAATTGATTTTATTACGACTTACGAGTGTTTATGTCCAGTCTACAGGGTATTTTTTTTAATAATGAATAAATCGCATTTGACCACCATCTCGCCTGTTCGTAAGCGACGATGGGGTCGAAGATGAAGCACGCAGATTTAGAAGATACCTATTCACTCTGACCTTGAAAAGTCCAAGATTATATCTCGGGGAACAAGGAAACCGGAAGTCTGTTCCATTCCCGGGCTGTAAGGATTAGAAACATGGACTCGAACCGTTTTGTACGTATCCAGGGGAAATCGACAGTGTAGGGATGGTAAAAGGGCGTCTTTCTACTTGTCCTGTATTGGAAAGGGGATGGTAGAATAAAGTCGTGTAGCTCTGAAGCACTCTCCAAAATGTATCCTGTAGCAAATCGACAGGCACGCTACGTTACGGCGGTGTTCCAAACTATGAAGCTTTTTACCAACTAGCTAATAAAAAAATATGTGCTATGGTATAAAATCGTCGGGTGTAAGAATAAAGACAGGTCTCGATTGCTATAGACGCTATCAGTGAAGCAGTTAACACGTTCATCGCTAAGAAAAAGCCTCATTTATTCCATTCGGGCCGTGACGCCCAAAGGTGTCCGTCAACTTACATTTCCAGACAGGCCGCGACGCCCACAGTGACCCGCGCGTCAGAGTTGTTTTTAATCTGCTCTACGAAGCCGGCGGATTTAAATATCAGACAAATTCTTATGAAAGGGGACCCGCGTGGCCCTCTAAACTATCCATACGGCATGGTTTGGGTGTTGCATGAAAATTCTTAAAAAAACATCATAATAAGTATCAAGGCCAAAAAAGGCTTAAAATCTGTAACTACGGATATGGGTTTAGGAATGTGTCGGGTAAAAATACAATAAAATTTTGAGTTATAAAAGCTTTTATTTATAAATGAATTTTCACAAAGCATTCTGCACATAAAAAGGGGTTGTTTGGACAATTTTTACAGTATGTTTTGACTTTCTTGGTCTTATTTTTTGCTACATTACGTCCGTGTATTTGAACATTTTTTTTATAACACTCAAGACACTGACGTCTTACTGTCTTGGATGGGCCATTTTTGTGCCCATCTCGTGTTTAACTCTCTTTGGTCTTAAGGGAAGAGCAGGTGTTAGCTCTTGAGCCAATAAACTCTTCAGTATGGCCATTCTGAAGTCCACAATCGGAATATTTTTTTTGGTCACGCTCTTGTATAATGTTAAAGCATTTACAACAGCCACATTCAGGATCAGATCAAGTGCGACTTTTTTATACCATTTGATCGATTTTCTCAAGGGTGACTGGTATGCTGTCATTTGGTCTGACAGGTCTACAGCACCTTTGGCTTTATTATAATCAAGAACAATAGCTGGCTTTGAAATCGCTTTATTCCGTTTGATTATTCTCACAAAACGTGTGGAATGCTTTGTAGATAAGACCAAGACGTCGCGTTTATCTTTCCACTTCATCGTTGTGCAGGGCTGGATGTTATCTTCCTCCTCAGAACTCACACAAAGACTATCATTTAAGAAATTAATTTCAATATTCTCCAATTGTGTTAAATCCTCTTGACTTAAGTCGAACACCTCGAATTCAAAATCAGTCATGGCAAATAATTATTGCACGCACGTCCACCACGGAAAACATAGCATGCGTACTAACAGGCACGGCGCACAACTGCGCGGGAGCAAGAATGCGCGGGGTGGTGGGCGGCGAGGTGACCGCGCGGCTCCCCGCAACGGATTTTTCTGTTTTCTGTCCGCGTAGGCCGCGTCGGTCAAAGGTGTACGGCGCACAATATTTCGATTTCTATCAATAGAAAAATCTCGGCGTAGAATAAAACATATGTTCTTGCATTATATCTACACGTTAAGAACAAAAAAAACCCTAGTGAATTTTGGAAAAATATATGATTTTGTACTGACTTCGTATGAATGATCTTGTGCCGGACAACCGTGACCGTCATGGCGATGAACGTGTTAAGATAGCGGCACTAAAATAAGAAAACAAAAAAGATAAAACTAAATTATGCATGTCAAAAAGTATTTAAATATGTACTTATATCCACAATTATATGACTTAAAATTGTCATATCGGCATGACATTTTTACTAAAATTAAAGTGGCGTAACATTTTTGCTATGACAAATATGTCAAAATTGTTGTAAAATCATCGTTACACTAAATGTGAATAGGTGCCCAGTTTCATTGTTGTTCATTTTGTTTCCTCTAATGGCAATGTCTTTTCGGCTACATTTGAGTTTACTTTTTAAAGTCGTCATACTTAGATTTTAAAAAATATCTATTTCTTCAGCGGGGAGCAGCGGGAGTGGGACGCGGATTCCGTGGCACTCCGCTCTTATACCTCCCTGCTTAGTTCAAAGACGGCACCTTACACATTATTTTAACTTGCATAATTACACTTAAATAATAAACTCATTGGTCACTGGTAACTGGTAAATTAATCATTAGTCTTTATGTAGAATACATATTCATTTTTTTAATTTTAGAATTGTTTAAACTTACTATAGAAGTAGTATATCAGAATTATATGTAATTAAGTTTTGCAAACAGCCTTTGTTTTTATAATAATGCAATGGAAGCTATTAATAACATGTCTTGGTAGTTCACAAATAGGAAAAAAAAAACATTTAACTAAAAGTTTCTTAAATATTTCTAAAGAATAAACTGAATTTACCTTTGTAATAATCAAATTTTTATGAATGTCAAATTTGCATTTTATGGTTTCACTGCATTATAGTTTTTTTGGTGTGTGTTTATAAGAAGTGACTCTCTTGATCTTGTAAAGTCACCAACAAAATTAGATTTAATAAAAATAGTTCTTAAACAAGTCTTTTGAATTTTAATATCCTCAATTTTAATCTTTAAACCTATCTGTATGTAAAAACTACAATATTCCTGAGTGCTATATTAGTCCCAAATTATTAGAAAAAGTATGTATAGGAATGACATTTCTTTAATCTAACTATAGTGTCATTTCCGTATATTGTCATAGTTTTCTATAGCGTTTCTATTAAAGACTTGCAACTTGTAATCGGGGCAAATTAGACCAAAAAATAGGAGTAAGCTTACATTAATTCCCACCCAGCTGAAAATTGGTAGGATTGTTCAGAACACCATCATAAATGAAACCTAAAAAGTCCTCATCGATCCGATACGTGCAAAAATTTTTACTCCGGGTAGAAGGTCACCAAAACGGGTATTTCGTGATTTTCTCAAAAACGGTACAAGCTACGAGGATACTGTTCAAGACAAGTATGTTCACTATAACATTTTCTACAGTATTGCTCTTAAACGCATGTTGATAGAACTTATGGTTTTCGAGATATGTCGATATTCATTTCAGACCAGACCAAAAAATTGACAATTTCTCTTAAGATGCCTCAGTCAGCAGTAGATCATATAACAAGTTTGTAAATGAGTTTTCCCGAAGTTTTAAACATTGTTGAATCCGACAATCTCAAGAAACACTTTGAAAAATGACTCCTTGTATCTCAAATCGGATAAATGATGATGATGGTTGACGGAAAATTGAAACCCTCGTATCTCGGAAACGGAAAGAGATAGAGGGGTACACCTGACTTTTAAAATTTAGATCAAGTATGGACCACCTTTCTAGGGAAATGATAAAAAAAGATAGCCGCCATACAAAAAAGTTTGACAGTCATACAAATAAACAAAAAAAAAGGAAATGCTCATAGCTGTGGAACCGCTGTAGATAGATGGAGTGTGCTCGAAGAAATATTATAGAAATTCGTAACGACAATCGAGATTCAGCAACAATAAATAATAGTTAAAAAAAACTAAAAAAACACGCTTTTTATAAAAAACCGAACTAAAAAAATAGAAAATAAAATTTTATAAATTTAAATTAAGAATAGGGTTGAAAATTTCAATAAATATAAATTAATAATAGTGTAAATAAATAAATATATGTATTTTATTTTTAAAAAGCGTGGGGTGCATGGGTCAATAGATATTATATATTTTGTAGATACATTTTGTATTGACAGACATGAGTAGAGTGATTAGCATTTTGATAATATCTTAGAAAGCACCCCACGCTTTTTAAAAAATAAAATACATATATTTATTTATTTACACTATTATTAATTTATATTTATTGAAATTTTCAACCCTATTCTTAATTTAAATTTATAAAATTTTATTTTCTATTTTTTTAGTTCGGTTTTTTATAAAAAGCGTGTTTTTTTAGTTTTTTTTAACTATTATTTATTTTTCGCTTTTTAGTTCGATTTGCTAACTATTAACCATTATTAATATGTACAAATGTGTTGGTGTTATCCATTTTTGGCCGTCTGCTCAAGCAAATTAAAAATAAAATTGATGCGTAACAAAAAATATTGAGCAAAAAGATTTGTAGCCGCGTGGTTTCTATCCTCAGACCTCATAAAATAAAATTGATGCGTAACAAAAAATATTGAGCAAAAAGATTTCTAGCGCGTGGTTTCGATCCAGGGACCTCTGGGTTATGAGCCCAGCACGCTTCCACTGCGCCACTCTGTTCTCTGACACGAATGACGAAATTACCATTTGTAAGTTAAACGGTATTAAAAGTTAAAGAAACTTTATAGAAAAAGCGTGTTAAACAAATTAATAGTTAAAAAAACTAAAAAACACGATTTGTTTAGTGTATTGTCATCGGTCCTCGATATATCTACAAAGTTTGAAAGAAATCTGACCGTTTAAAGTGGGTCAAAAACGCGCTCAAAGGAGTCGGTTACATACAAACATACAAACATACAAACATACAAACATACAAACATACAAACATACAGGTGAAGCTAATAAAAGCGTGTTAAAAATCCAAGATGTCGGATTTCATATTTCCGTCAAATTTCAATGGATCTTCCAAATTTTAAAGTGATCCTAGGAAGGTGTTATTTTGGATATGGAGGCTCTGAAGGTCCTTAAATCCATTCCTGAAATGATTTTTTTGATTCAGCTATTTTTTTAAATGGCTGCCATACACTTGAAATTTTCCAAATACCAATTAGTTTTAAATGCGGTTATTAAAAAATAATGGTCAAGGTCAAGGTTGAAAAATTTGCTTTCGTAGGTAGGTAATTAGTTTATAACAGTTTCCATACAAATTGGTATATTAAAAATTTCAAGTGTATGGCAGCCATTTTGAAAAATGGCCGAACCAAAAAAATCATTTCAGGAATGGATTTAAGGACCTTAAGAGCCTCCAGATCCAAAATTACACCTGCCTAGGATCACTTTAAAATTTAGAAGATCCATTGAAATTTGACGGAAATATGAAATCCGACATCTTGGATTTTTGTTGCTGAATATCGATTGTCGTTACGAATGTCTATAATATTTCTTCGAGCACACTCCATCTATCTACAGCGGTTCCACAGCTATGACCATTTCCTTTTTTTTTGTCTATTTGTATGACTGTCAAACTTTTTTGTATGGCGGCTATCTTTTTTTATCATTTCCCTAGAAAGGTCCATACTTGATCTAAATTTTAAAAGTCAGGTGTACCCCTCTATCTCTTTCCGTTTCCGAGATACGAGGGTTTCAATTTTCCGTCAACCATCATCATCATTTATCCGATTTGAGATACAAGGAGTCATTTTTCAAAGTGTTTCTTGAGATTGTCGGATTCAACAATGTTTAAAACTTCGGGAAAACTCATTTACAAACTTGTTATATGATCTACTGCTGACTGAGGCATTGTCAATTTTTTGGTCTGGTCTGAAATGAATATCGACATATCTCGAAAACCATAAGTTCTATCAACATGCGTTTAAGAGCAATACTGTAGAAAATGTTATAGTGAACATACTTGTCTTGAACAGTATCCTCGTAGCTTGTACCGTTTTTGAGAAAATCACGAAATACCCGTTTTGGTGACCTTCTACCCGGAGTAAAAATTTTTGCACGTATCGGATCGATGAGGACTTTTTAGGTTTCATTTATGATGGTGTTCTGAACAATCCTACCAATTTTCAGCTGGGTGGGAATTAATGTAAGCTCGGATGTCTAAATTGCCCCGGTTATTGGCTGGAGATAACCATCTACAAACAGCCACAAGAGGTAAACACTTAAACTAAGTAGCGCAGGATCGGGGTTGAAAAACTTGTATGAGAAACTCCAAAAGATGCGTAGATAGATTTAAACTCGCGAAATAATAAATATCATAAATTTTAGCCTACGAAAAAAAAAAAGCTTCAGATGTAACTCAATTATATTTGATATAAATATTATAATACAAATGTACGATTTACTTAGTAAACTAATACATAATTTCTGGTCTATCTATCGCTGCCGGTATTCCGTCTAAACATTCGTACTATCGATCCTTTCCTACGTTCGAACGTCGGTCGAGCGGCGCCGTCACACTACCCCCTCGAGGTCGGGGCGCGGCGGCGCCGCCAGCAGCAGGGCGAAGTCGTCGGGCGGAGCGGCGGGGCGCGGCGCGCGCGGAGCCAGCGCCACCACCGCGGCCGGCGGGCGACGGCCGCACGCCGCGCAGCTCGGCTCCGGCTCGCAGTCCGCGTGCACGGCGCGCGCGCAGTGCACCGTGCGCGCCGCCGCGCGCTCCGCCAGCCGCCGGCCGCAGCGCGCGCAGCGGCCGCGCACCGGCACGCCGCGCCGCGCCGCCGCCAGCGCGCGCGCCAGCGCCTCGTGCGCCTCGCGGCCCGCGACGCGCGCGCAGCACTCCCACTCCCGGCGCGCGGCCGCCGCGCACGCCAGCGTGGCCAGCGCCACGTCGCGCGAGCGGCACGCGTGCTCGGGCGCCTCCTCGCGCGGCAGGTACGCGAGTGCGGCCAGCAGCAGCGCGGGCGGCGCGTCGCGTGCCGCGCGTAGCAGCCGCGACCACAAGGCGGCGGCGGCGGCGGGCGGCATCGCGGGCGCCGCGCGCGCGCACAGCTCGCCCGCCTCGCGCGTCCAGCGCGCGCCCTCCTCCGCGTCGGGCGCGGCGGCCGCGAGCCGCAGCAGCGCGTCGAGCGCCGCGGGCGCGTCGCCGGCCGCCTCGAGGCACGCCGGCTCCGCGTCGGCCGGGCCCGCCGCGCGCACGATCTCGAGCGCCTCCTCGGGCCGCACGGCGCCCGCCTCGTCCGTCAGGAAGCGGCGCACGTCGGCCGGCCGGCGGCGGCACAGCAGGCGCAGATAGGCCGCGGCCGCCTCGCCGCGCAGCGCGCCCGTCTCGCGCAGGCTCTCGCCGAACTCGAGCGCGCGGTCGGTGTCGGCGGCGGCGAGCGCGGCGGCGGCGAGGTCGAGCCGGCCGCCGAGCAGCGCGGCGGCGGCGCGCGGCCGCAGCTCGATGAGTGCCGGCAGCGCGGCGAGCGCCCCGGGCCCGGCGGCGGCGCGGCCGCGCAGGTGCTCGAACAGCTCGTCGACGTCCGCGTCCGAGGGCGCCTCGATCGCGAAGAAGTGCTCGAGCGCGCGCTCGTCCCGCTCGAGCGCGGCGTGCACGCGCCACAGCACGCGCGGGCGGGCGGCGGCGGCGGCGCACTGCGCCTCCAGCCGCTCGCGGTCGGCGCGCGCGCGCGGCAGCAGCGCGATCCAGGCGCGGTCGGCGCGCTCGCCCTCCGTGGCCGCCGCCAGCGCCATCAGCTCCTCGACGGCGTCGCGGTCGGGGGGCAGCGCGCCCGAACTCACCTGCCCCGTCAGGAACTCCAGAATCTCGACTCGGTCCTCGGCGTGCTGCGAACGGAGAGAGACGGCTCGACATTGCCACGTTATCTACGGAAGCGGGCGGAGGAGGAGGCGCTCACCGGCAGGTCCTTGGCGAAGGCGAGCAGGTGGCGCGCGACGCGCAGCCGGTTCTGCTTGGCGAGCGGGCCGGCGAAGGGCGGGTCGCGCGCGCACTGCTCCAGCAGCCGCACGGCCGCGCCCGCCTCGTGCGCACACATGACGCGCAGCGGCGACAGCCCGCCGCTCCCGCCCTGCACACACACGGACTCGGTCACGATCTCTCGCCACACGGCACTCCGTCGCAGCCGGCGCGGCTCGCACCTGTTCGTTGAGCAGCGCGAGCAGCGCGTCGTGGCGCGCGGAGGGCCGGCGGTGGTCGGGCAGCGCGCGGCCGCCGGGCGCGCGGCCCGCGAGCGCGTCGGCCGCCGCCAGCACGAGCGCGGCGCCGGCGCACGCGCACGCGCCTCGCCGCGCGCCGCACTCGCTCGACACGTGCCCGGCCAGCGTCACCATCGCGCCGCTCCATCCGCCTGCGATCATAACGAACTCTCACTGACGCGCGCGAATCTCGACTTCGATACTAATAAGATCGAGTCGGTTCGGTATGCTGCATTAAAAAGACACTCGCCTATAGCGGCGGCGATAGCGCCGACGCCCCGCCAGAGGCCGCGGTCGCGCGTGAAGACGGCGGCGCGGTGCGGGTCGAGGCTCGGCAGCGGCAGCGACGCCACCACGCGCTCCACCAGCGCCGGCTCGCGCTCCGCCAGCCGCTCGATCAGGGCCTGGGACAAACACGCGACACAACGATCACTTGATGCTCGATGCATTGCAGCGGTGCCGCACACAATGACGGTATTGAAATTCGGATCCCATATCGTTGCACATGCAGCCAAATATGAAAATGACAAAAATGAAATGATGATTTAAGAAGAAAATAGATTAACCAAATATTAACGGTTATATTTCGTTTTCTTTTAAGTATTTTTATGACCCATCGACCATTATAAACAAACCAAAATGATGACGAGCACAGTGGTAAAAGCCTGGAGTTACACAGCTAGTCACCTGAGTGGAGTCCGGCGAGGGAGGCACTGCGTCCGCCAGCTCCCCGCGCACGGCCGCGTCGCCTAACGCTTCCACGAAGGCTCCTTCCGACGAACACTGTTCCCACAGGTTTGTCCATAGTTCCTCCCTAAAACAAATGTATAAATAACGTTTCACTCTCACAGCTCCCCACTAGGATAACCTGTGTCCGAGATGCCATGGAACACACACAAAGACAAGGAAAACTACCCAGACACCCAGAGCAGATATTTAAATTCATCATTCAAACATCTGCCCGGCCGGGAATCGAACCTGGGACATCTGGCCTATAAGGCGGATATACTACCGCAGAGCCAAACGCCGTATCTGATAGTACAAATATTGCGGCCCCTCGATATGGCCATATACCTAGTGTAATGTAGCCATTATTTTTTTGTTTATGTAGCCATTTGGCAACTTTTAGCATTCGAGAGGTAAGCTTCTCCCGGAGCAGCGGGAATGTATACTCTAAAACTTTACCAAAAAAATTAAACCGACAAAAGAACCGAAGAGCAAAAAACAATAAACTTTTGTATATATTACCTTATATTTGAGTTCTAAGTTCTTAAGCAATTGTTAGTATACCTAAGTAATTTCACATCACGTTTTACGTACGGTAGGTAATTAATTAACATCATCCATAAAAAACGCGTCGACTTGAGAACCTTCCTCCGTTTTTTCGTCGGTTGAAAACTATTATTTTCGTATTTATGTTCGCGATTTCTTACTCACCCAAGCTGATGCTGCACGCACAACTTAACCACGAGGTCTGCGACGTGCTTGTCGGCGACGATGTGCGGTCTGTCTGCGATGTCGTTGACGAACTGAACGGCCACGGCCTTAGCGTCGGCGTCTCGGGAGGAGCAGAGCAGGCGCAGCGCGGGCGCGTGCCGCCCCGCCGCGAGGAGGGCCTGCGGGAATGGATCCGTTACATACGAGTACTTGACAACCGGAAAGGCTTGGTACGTGACCGTGGTAAACCAAGACAGTTTATGATGTTTTTAATTAGCGCAGTGCGATCAAATTCAGTGTTGAAGTGAGTGTCCTACTTAATATTAATATTATAAATGCGAAAGTGTGTGTGTGATTGTTTGTTACCACGCATCTCTGGAAATACTAAACCGGTGTTGATAAAAATTCGAATAGAGATAGCTTATGCCCTGGGGCCCTATTCTCTCTGGGGAGATGCTAAAATGACCAACGTCCCTATTTTTGAGCGCTTGAGATTATCTCCGTGAGTCTCATACTAATGATATTTCATGTGAGGGCACAAGTGACAGGCATAATATTACACTCGCAAGAATAGGGCCCCAATTCTTAAAATAGCATTCAAGTCTTAAAAGAACTAATTCACAAAATGGCCAATTCTGAACGCGGAACACCGACAGCTCAGTTAGGGTTCCGTACCCAAAGTGTAAAACGGGAGACCCTTTTACTAAGACTTGTTCATCTGTCTGTCTGTTACCAGGCTGTATCTCATGAACCGTGATAGTTAAGACAGTTGACATTTTCACAGTTAGTGAGATGGCGTACTTCTGTTGCCGCTATAACAACAAATACTAAAAAACAGAATAAAATAAATATTTAAGGGGACTCCCATACAACAAACCTGATTCTTTTGCCGTTTTTATAGATAATGGTACGTAACCTTTCGTACGCGAGTCTGACTCGCACTTGGCCGGTTTTTATCTTGTATATGATAAAAAACACGCATTGTCATCGGTCTTTCACAGGTGTGCAAAGTTTAAAGAAAATCTGATCGTTCAAAGTAGGTTAAGTAGGGCAAAATCGAGCTCAAAGGAGTCTGTTACATACCTAAAGGTGAAACTAATAAAAGAGTGTTAAAAATGAATCGCTGTTCGTTTGTCTGGCTAAAACGAGAATGGTTGGACCAAAATGTAATTGAGTGACGAGACGAGCAAATCGCTCGCCTGATATTAAACGTCACGTTTGCCCATAACAGGTCTGCGCCACCCAGAATTTTGAACTCGCAGAATTCAAGACCCTGCGCGGCACAGCACTGCGCTCGTCACCCTGAGATATAAGTTGTGAAGTTGTGAGTGAAGTTCAGGGAAGGTTTATAAGTAAAAAAAAAAGCGGGTAAAACCACCGGGTGCAGCTAGTTATTTTATAAATGAGTGCGTGACTTCACCTGCGCTCTGGCCAGCGCGTCCCGGGGCCGCGCGCGCACGACGCCGCGCCGGCCCAGCAGCGCCAGCGCGCCGCCGCGCACGCACGCGCCCGCCAGCGCGCTGGCCCCCGCCGCGCACATGGCGCGCGACACCCGCCCGTCCGTCCAGTGACCCTACAACATTCAAAACAACTCTTTAAAATTAAACTAAAACCCAATAAAGATATCTATACTAATATTATAAAGAAGTAAAGTTTGTGTGTTTGTATATTTGTTAAATTGTAAGGGGTAATCTCGGGATCTACTGAACCGATTTTAAAAATTCTTTCACCAATAGAAAGCCACATTATTGCTGAGTGTCATAGGTTATATAAAAAACCGAAAAATAAAAAGGCTTTTACGTGGTAGTCCGTTTTGCAAAGTGAATCGGAGAAAAAACGGTCCGGACGGCGCGCGATGGCTTCGGGTTTAATTAACATTATGCCCAACGAAGTGGGCAAGGGTCAGCTAGTATTATTATATCTCTAAACACCCGGAGACTCCTTCACATTTCTCTATAGGTTCCACAATCCAATGACATGCAATTTTTTATGATAGATCCAAAGAAATAAAAAAAATATAATACACATTTAAAGTCATAAAACTATCAACAACCACTCACATGAAAATCGATTTCGACGCTGTTACAGGGTAATAAGAAAGCAAACCAGCCGGAATTTGCGAAAAAACAAAAATCTGCTGTTTCATACATCGAGAATCATTGACATTTTTCTATGGAACAGCTGATTTTTTTTCGCGATTTCAGGGTTGACCCCATAGTCAAAGTCGATCATAATGATGAGTACTATGAGCCTTTTTTCGGCTTAGCATAACGTTTCTTTTTAGCTCTATTTAAGAGTGATAATTATTATTGTCCAGCCTAATATGTAGCAAAGTGACAGTGTCGGAGAAACTGAAGAAAGTAAAAATAAATAATAAAATAAATATGCCGATATCTAGGGCGTCCGCAACATTATAGACATGTTAAACATCTGATAAAATCATTTATCAACCACCTATTTGCGATTCTCAGCTGTTCTGATTTCTTTTTTTTTTTGAGATATCGCTTGGTCACTATCTTGTTACACATTTTAATAAAAACGACTGTCTGTGTTTCTTACCTTGTATAAAGCCGATGCATAAACCGGTTCGATATGCGAGAGCTCCAGAGGCTTATCGTAATCGTCGCCGAGCAGGCGCAGATTTTCATCCGCGTCGAAGATCGCCAGATGACCTCCGAGCCATCCAAGCAACAGTGGAATGTGCCTTAGTTCTACGCGTTTGATGGGTCGTAGAGATATCGAGGACCCGGTGATGTGCAATGAGAGCCATTGCAGTGTGTTCGCCCGAGCGCACACTAGAATTCGATCGTCGGTTTCGCTCCATTCTAGTACTGGAAGTGTGTCTGGAGGGCCGCTGAGGCGCAGGCCAGCAGCGCGGCCACCCGCCACTATGATCACACGGGAGAGCGTCGCCAGCGCCAGAAGGCGCGCGTCGCGAGCAACCATGGCTACTACTTCACCTCGAGCCCCAGAAAATAGGCACGAGCTTCGCGCAGAACGCACTCCCAGGGGTCTAGAGAACTTGATCAACCAGACTGATCCTCCAGTATCGAGAGCAAGTCCTGAGGTTCCAGCCCATGTAACTCGTAAAATACCCCATATTTCTCCTCCCAGTGTGATTCGTCTGAGTATCGTCCCTTGAACACTTTCGTATTGACATATGAGTCCTCTTGCATATCCTGCAAGAATCCTTGTACTGTCGTTGTTGTATGATATGCAAGAGACAGCTCCGCATCCATCTACATTAGCAGTGCAGACCCATCTCAGGGTTTGATCATGGAATGTTAGAACCTGGCCATGAGCGGTACCGATACTCACTCTTCCTTCATTACCTACACCTAATGCTGTTGCTGCTCCTGCTGAAGATCTTTCCTGAAACCATATATTTAAAGTAAATCAATAATTTTTCGTTTATATAAAACTTTTATCTACTCTCATATCGTAAAATTTAAATAAAGAACTTCAAAACATACTTTGGAAACACAATACCATAATTGAAAAAAAAAATCATTACAACACTATTTCCTTTATTTATATGTAGAGGGATAGCATAGATATAGTGTCTGTTGATGTTGAAGTAGTTGTAAAGTATAACGGTTATCTAAGTTTAAAAACTATCATACCTGTGCTTGTAAAATTTGTTGAGATACTGCCTGTAAGAAATCAACTTGTAGGGCAGAGCAGGAGACTGGATCCTCTGGGGATTTCTTTGCCTCATTCTCTAATTTATTCTCCTCATCCTCAGTAGACAATACCTCCTCCAGGGTGGGTGCCTCACTTGTAGGTAACGCATATTCAATTTCATCAAGCTATTAAAATAATTTATCTGTTAGCATTCTTAAACTATGTAAAACATACATGTAGACTGTTAAATAGTCATATTTTGAATAAATTATTTTTGTGGGTTACAGCACTGATCTACTTGATGAATCTTGGATGTTCAAAATTAACAAAAAGTTTCTTGGATACACCCTACGGTGCAATTGATTAGTACTCATGAATCACAGGTATCTTGTCCTACGTTAATGGACAAGAAGGCTTGGGTAGTTTATGTATTAAGAATTATTTATTCCTACTGGTGAACGAGAACACTTTGACTGAATGAAGTACGGCAACTAGCAAACTCAATGCATAGCACTGAACTAAAAGTACTAATAGAACTTTAATAATGAACTAGTTTATTTTTCTATTCCAACTAATATGGAGCACTTCACTCAGCGATTAAGAATAAGCCTTAACAATAATAATCATAATCATGATTTGATATATCATAATCATATGTATCATCAAGTATATCAATCAGAGGTTTCAAAGCTCTTGGTTGTATAATCTCATTGTATTGCAGTGAAGTCAAAATAAAACGTCAAATGTTGTTTTGGTATTGTGCTTTTTTATACTAAACTATATACTCTTAATGTTTTTTATTAATTATACAAGTAAAAGATACAAGTGTGAAAACGGTCAATTACCGGTTGCTGCTATTTGTATAATACTTGTCTTGCACATTTATTTTTTATATTTAAAAAATACACTAGACTAGACTTTTGGTACAGAAATTATTGACAATAATTAGACTAATATCAATGTTTCTTGAGTTTCTAGGTTTGTGGGCTGAAGTATAGATGAGAATAGGACGGAAGAGGGGCGTATATAAGGTGAAATTATGTGAAGCGAAATCATTGAAGTTGATGCTTTACCTCTTCAATATCCAGGTACTGAAGGCTTGAAACAGACTCCAGATCAGAATCAAGCAGCGACTGAACTGAGGGAGTTTTTAGCAAGTCCATAATTAGATATTTTTATCTTTTTACTGGGCCATAAATAATAATGAACCAAAATCACTATTTCGGTTTCATTGAATATTTGTCTTCAATTCCTTTTTGATAAATCCAAATCAACTTGAACACACATGTAGATTAGATGTTGACAATTTAACGAAGACCTATTTGTAACGTTAAAGCGATGAATTTGTTTATATAATTTAATTATTTATTTTCTTTCATTTTTTACAATAGCCAGCCAATTGTCAATCAATGCAAATAAATAATATGACAGATCAGATCATCAGACATTGACATTGATTACGTGACACAGACACTGACAGATATTGCTGAGTTTAAAAAAAATATGTAGGTAGTCTATTGCTTTTCTTTTTTCATCTGGCAGCACTAAATGAAAAACAGAAAAGAAAATAAGCCAAGATTGCCGGACTGGGTTTTTTTTTTGTTATTTTATGGAAAAATTTAGCTCTTTGGGTTTGGCAGATTTAACATCAATGGGGAATTTTCAGAGAAAAAAAATCAGCTTGGGGAATTTTGGGGGTTTTATTTTTAAGACGTTTTCTCAAATTTTCTTTTGGACGTAATTTGGTCTATTTATGAGCTATTTTGAAAAGCTTATGAATGAGGAGAATGATTGGGATAGGGAACTAGAGAGTGTGCCAGTAAATATGGGTATGGTAAGGAAAATATGCATAGAGGAAGTTAGGAACGCAGTCCACAGTCAAAAAAACGGAAAAGCCGTAGGACCAGATGGAATACCAGGGGAAGTATGGAAGTTTTTAAAGATAGATGGGTGGATGTGGCTGGCTATATTCTTCAGTAAGTTGTTGCAAGAAGAGGCGATCCCTGATGAATGGTGCAACAGCTCACTGGTGCCTATTTTTAAAAACAAGGGTGATGTACAGGTCTGCAACAACTATAGAGGAATAAAGCTAATGTCACCTATTATGAAAGTTTGGGAAAAAGTGATAGAGAGACGATAGAGAGAAGAAAGCGAGATAACACAGAACCAATTCGGGTTTATGCCGGGCCGCAGCACCACGGACGCTATATTTGCACTTCGCCAACTTTGCAAAAATACAGACGTGCTCACAAGAACTTGCACATGGTGTTCGTGGATTTGGAAAAAGCGTATGATAGGGTACCCCGTGAGGTTCTGTGGTGGACTTTGAATGAGAAAAAGATTCCTGTGAAGTACGTACGGCTCATACAGGCAATGTACAGCCGAGCCAGTACACACGTCCGGTCCGCAGCGGGTGAAACCGACAAGTTCGGTGTGGCTGTAGGCTTGCACCAAGGATCGGCTTTAAGCCCATATCTGTTCCTCTTGGTAATGGATGCACTGACATCAGACATACTAGAGGAAGCACCTTGGTGTATGCTGTTTGCTGACGACATCGTACTTGTCGGAGAAGACGGTCTCGAGGTACAAAACAGACTGGGAAAATGGCTCGAAAAACTGGAGAAAGTTGGATTGAAGATCAGTAGGACTAAAACAGAACACTTGTTCTGCGACTTTGGTGGTTCTTCCAGCTTTACTCCAATAGCCTTAAATGGTGTATCCCTACCAGTCTGTTCCGACTTTAAGTACCTTGGATCTCTCTTTCAAAACGATGGTGACATAGACCGAGACGTGCAAAACAGGATTAATGCGGGATGGATGAAATGGCGACAGGTCACAGCAACAACATGCGACCCGCGAATGCCCCTTAAGCTTAAGGGGCAAATTTACAAAAGCATCTTAAGACCTGTCGTCATGTATGGATCGGAGTGTTGGGCCACAAAAGGATCGGATGAAAGACGATTGCATGTAGCGGAGATGCGAATGTTGAGATGGATGTGTGGTGTAACACGAATGGATCGAATTAGGAATGAGTATATTATGGGAAGTCTGAAAGTAGCGCCAGTGACAGAAAAGTTGACAAGTAATCGCCTATCGTGGTACGGGCATATTATGCGAAGAGAGGAGGACCACATTACAAAAAAGACGATGAACTTGAGTGTGAATGGGTATAGCTGTAGAGGACGACCAAAGAAAGTATGGATGAACTGTGTGAAAGATGATATGAAAAAGAAGGGAGTGTATTCAGATATGACGAGTGAAAGAGATGAATGGAAGAAGTGTACATACTGTACCGACCCCACGTAGGTGGGATAAGGGTAGGCAGATGATGACGTAATTTGGTCTATTTCACAGCAAAAAAATAAGAAGCAATCTGTCCATCTACCAGAATTTTGCTCAAAAAATTGTTTTTGTTACGTTGTTCAGTTTGACTAATCATTAATAAAATAACTATAAGTTCAAATAGTAAAATTTGTTACATTTTGAAAAATGTCTAAATTAATTTGAACACGTTCTTCCCGGTGCGAAAAATCCGATTTTGGGGTTATTTTTTTTTAGAGTAGGTATCATTATGGTGACAATAAAATGGTATAGGGAAAATTTAAAAACCAGGCCTGGCAACCATGAGGAAGACGTTCATCGATTTTGCGATTTGCTTTTTTAATACAGTACTACTCTATGGTCCGTTATTACAGTACTACTTTACGATAATTAGTACCTAGAAGTTAGAAATTGTGCTTTTCATTGTTACTAAATATCTTCTACACCTGGAATTTAGATATATAGTTCACTGAAATAAAGAAGATTTAATAAGAAACCAAGATATCATCAGTTTTAATATACTAGACGTTGCTCGGGGTCGAGCAAACTAGGTTCGACCCGCCATTTTGTTGAGAGAGCTCATCGTAAGTTAGTTTCTGTGGTATTTTTTTCATGTGATAATGTCTGAGAATAATTCTAAGGATCCTCCTTTACAAACTATGAACGGAATGGCGCCAAATCATCCATGGGCTTATGGCTTTCATCACGGTTACAATGGATACGGTGTCTATCCACCTCAATTTAACCCCTACTTCAATCCAACGGCGCACAATGGTGGATTTCCGAACGGTCCTCATCCGTTTCACCAGAATAACGAACACAACTCAGATTTTGGACATCAGTTTTCTAAACCGCCTCCCAATGGAAGACCTCTGCTGGGATCGCCGTTAGATGTAAATCGTCCGTTTTTCAACCAGCCTCCCATTAGATTTAATCTCAATAATATTCGTAAACCTGCTCCCGCGTATGAAAATCCCTTATTAAACAACAATGGTCCGAAAAAGAAGCGTAAGAAAAACAACAACAATATATCAGATGATGAAATGACACTATTTACAAATAGCGTGGCTCCTCCTTTGCCGCAGCATCCGCCGCCATTGCCTCCACTACCTCCACCAGATATTCCTCCTCCTCCCCCTCCACTCCCACCATTAGATGTTCCATTGCCACCTCCTCTGGCTACTGAGGACATTCCTGAGCCGCCAGAAGAACAATTTATTGTGAAGATAAAAGAAGAACAAAGTGAGGAAACTGATATTTGGAGCAATACTTATCATAGCAATCCTCAAAACATCTTGAAGTCATCTTCAATATCCCCAACCTCTGCTGGGACATGGCCTGAGAGCCTGGAGAGATACATTAAAAGATGTTATGAGAAATGCAAGTCAGGCTTTGACCGTGATCAAATTGACATCTGCTTAAAAGGAAGAATAACAGCAGCTGCTAACAAAGATGAAATCTGGACTAGAAATTGGGATGAGGAATCAGTACCTAGCGTCCATAGTGAGCGGAATAACTTGTGTGTGAAACCAGTCCGTGGCACGCTAAGCTTGTACCAAAAGTGTGAGAATATTGCAGAATCCATTAAAGGTAGACAAAGCTTAGGTGCAAGGCTTGGTGGACACAAGAATTCTCCACAGAGGAGGCGTAGGCCATACTCTAGAAGTAGGTCGAAATCAAGGAGCCCCCCAAGGAAGAGGTTAAGGTATGTTTATGATTTGTTTGTGTATGAAATAGTTGTTTGTTAAAAAATATGTTTTTCAACTAATTGTACATGTTACTCTATTTGCAGTGCTTCATCCGCATCAGGAGATGAAATTGAAGAAAGGAGGAGTACAAAAGGTAAAGGCAAACTAAAGGTCAAAGATAGGTTATCCTTAGACCAAAAGAAACCAGAAAAATATGGTAAAAATAATAAAAAGAAACAGTACAATCAGTTTCTTGTAGAAGATATGCAGGGTAATGCAGAAAGGTTGCAGAAAAGGGCAGAAAGATTTGCTGGGTCAACTAACGTACCCACTATAGCAAGCTCCTTGCAAGGGGGTACCAAGAGAGTTGAACCAACAATCAAGAAGCCCATTATTCACGATAATGAAGGAGATTACGAAGTGGATGACATGCACATTGTGGGCACATGTTTAGATATAGAGAAATCATTCCTTAGGTTAACCAAGGCTCCGGAAGCTTGTGAAGTAAGACCTGTACCTGTGTTAATCAATTCATTGAAAAATGTCAAGGAAAGGTGGATTGCTAAACAAGACTACAGATATGCTTGTGATCAGCTAAAATCTATAAGACAAGATTTAACTGTAAGTATATTTAAGAATAACTATGAATTATCAATAATATCTACCTGTTATTACTATTAAGTTTCTTAGTCCTCATGGATATAGTTGTCTATATTTTATTTTATTTTACAGGTGCAAGGAGTAAGAGATGGTTTTACAATCGAAGTGTATGAAACTCATGCAAGAATAGCTTTAGAGAAAGGTGATCATGAGGAATTTAATCAATGTCAAACACAATTGAAAATGTTGTACAGTGAATTGCCAGACAGCACAGCAAATGCTGCTGAATTCACTGCATACAGGATATTGTACTACATTTTTACCAAAAACACACTAGGTGAGTGCTATTTTTAGCAAGCAAGTAATAATTTTTGTCTAATACTGTATGTATCTTCCCATATCTACTAAAAACTTTCTATGTTTCCAGATCTCACAACAATATTCCAATTCTTGTCTAAAGAAGACAGAGAAAATGAATGTATAAAACATGCCCTTCAAACAAGATGTGCTTGGGCCACAGGAAATCTACACAAATTTTTCTTGTTATACAAAACGGCACCTCTTATGGCAGGCTACTTGATGGACTGGTTTGTGGAGAGGGAGAGGAAACTTTACCTCAAATACATCATTAAGTCGTACGTCTTTTATCTACTTACACTCTTTCTAATAGGTATTATGGTGCATTATAGCATGCCTTCTTTCAAGTCACAAGCTAACATGATTTACAACTTAACAATTTAACTTTGCAAAGATGGCTTGTTTAGTATTGGATCGAAGTTGATGGCAAAATAAAAGAGGGGCCTACATCTAGTGTAACAGCACAATGAACACTTTGACTGCGGAAAACACATACATTGTGTTTTCCTTTGTGCGACGCGAGTGCGGCTGTATACGCCAGGCGCGTAAAACAACGCATTTCACCATTTGCCGCACCTAAGGCAAGCGCATGTGATTTTTAGCCACAGTCAAAGTGTTAAGCAAGACATGCCTATCCTAGCAGTGGGATGATGAAAGCCCATCAGGTCCAGTAGAAATATCAATAAATAATATCTTTTTATATATGTTGCTGTGGAATTTTTAGTGCATGCACTTGCCTAGTATTTTGCTGAACAAACTCATACCAGCACCATTAGGATTGTCATAAGCCAGCTCTGCTGGTTCTTGTTTATTAACAATATTTTCTATGTACAGCTACAGACAAGCTGTTCCTGTGGACTACATCGTGCGGGAGTTGGCGTTTGAATCCAGCACTAAGGCGTTTGAATTCTTAAATAAGTTTCCCCTGTTATATACTAGCAGCGATAAAACTGAAATAGATTGCAAGGCCAGTTT
This sequence comes from Alcis repandata, assembly GCA_949125135.1. Taxonomy (NCBI): domain Eukaryota; kingdom Metazoa; phylum Arthropoda; class Insecta; order Lepidoptera; family Geometridae; genus Alcis; species Alcis repandata. The sequence goes on from OX421234.1 coordinate 7,318,225, forward strand.
CCCAGCTTTAGCGAGTATTTAACATTTTCTGTTAAGCAGACATCCTGTTACAATAGCTTGTAGCTGTGTGGTGATGTAAATACCACACAGCCCAGGGTGCAGCATCACTTCGGCGGAGCAGTATCGTCGGCGACGTCGCGATTCATCAAAATTTTCACCTTAATTTTAATCGGCTTTACTAGGATATTTGGCAAGAAAAATCCCTGATTACGTTATGCAGCAGAATCCAAGAAGAATTTGAAGATCATCTCGCCAATACAGAAGAGCTACGCCAAGGTATGCCAGAGAGCTAAAACAGGGGCAGAGTGCTTAGTGCAGTGCAGTGCAGAATAAACTGTCGATAAACTTTTAAATGTGTTGCAAAGAGGACTATGTTGATTTGTAGATTTTAAAAATTTTGTAAATATTGTAAAGTTATTTTATAAACATACTTGATTATTTCAGTTAATTAGTAATTGATCATCGCATGCACATAAGGTAGTGATTACAAATATATTGATGATTTTAAAAGTACTGGGTTTTTGAATTTTTTATCTTAATTTGGGAGCGGTCAAGTGAAAGGAGACCTGTTGGGAAAGTTTTTTTTATGATTTTGCATTGGTGGTCTCTTATGTGTTTTTCTCCTAATTTATTTTATGGTCGGGTATCATTTCACTTCACTCACACTTGAGTTCTACCACAGAATACATGACTCTACTAAAATGGAAAGAAAGTACGATAGTAAAAGTAGGTAGGATAATAACAATGAATCAGTAGGAAAGCAACAATGAATCTATTGATTCATTAAGACTAGGCCTCATAGTTGTATTCCTTATTTTGTTAGGTAGAAGTCTGGGAGAGCAGAACAAGTAACCAAAGTGCCTCACAAAATTTCTAGATGTAGGCACAGTATAAATAATTGTTATAATCTACATTTTAGAAATTGTGGATGCCAAGTGTTTCAAAACTGACTTGAAGAGGTGTGATCCTAGTCATCATGGCTTGACGCTTGACTAGTCTTCATGACATTAGCCAAGGAAGTGTGTGAGTTCGGATCAAGGATACTAGATTCTGTGTGAGCATGCCTGGCTATACAGGGTTATAAGGAAAGGGTATGCTATGCCAAAAAGTGCTTGTAGTATCATCAATATAAACAACATTTGCTAGGTATGGGACCAACCCGGAAATCGCGAAAAAATTATCAGCTGATAGAAAAATGTCATTATCACTACAAAATGTATGGAAGACCTGATTTTTTTTCATGATGAACAGTCCCACAGAGTTGTTCGTAATGATAAGTACTGTGGGCCCTTTTCAACTTAGCACCCTTTTCTTGTAACCCTGTAGAGTTGTGATTGGGTAATTGACAAACAATAATCAAACACCAATGATTTAATTATATACACACCTTTCTAAATATTACAATAAAATTATGTATACTTAATGTTTAAATAATATCCAATAAAACTATACTATAACAGATCAAAATTTGTTGGAATGGTCAGATGATTTGTAGATTTTGTTTTAATTATTATACCTCTACTTTGAAATTATACAAATACATATTAGAAACAGGTAAAATTAAAAATGAGGCAGGCATACTTTGCCAGCAAACAGCTCTGATACAACAGTAATCCACAATGAGAGAACAAACAATATGTAAGAGATTCCAACTTGGTGGCTGTTGGGCAACTGATAGGGTTGTCCTCCTATTTCATCCACATGGAAGCCCATGGGGAATATGACGGCTGCTAGGCAGAACATAACCACTGGAACAAAATTAATTAGTGCAAAATGTACTTTTCATTTTAGTTACATGGTACATATGTGTGAATAGAAATGAAGTGTAATGGTAATTCAGATAGTTATTTCCACTTACTTGCAGCAAATCCAACCCATCTAGCATATGGGATGACATTGCGGTCGAAATGACTGGTGGCCAACAAGATAACAGTAGTTGTAATGCAGATACACCCAATAAAAATGCTGACTAGAGCTAGCAGCCATTCAGGTTGAAGATCTGGAGTGTAGCACATCTGAGGTCTATTGTACATTGTTATACATGACCACATTAACCCCAGCCGAGTATCACCTGTAACAAGCGAGGAATGTATTATTGTAGGTAACTTTGGTATGTAGATGTCCTTGGCTAAGAGTATTACGTTTACATATTTACCTCCGACATCTGTAATTATCCAGTCGGGCATTGCAAGGCTTACTATTGCAAAAACATCAGCAGCCATGAATAGGGTTCCCGAAATCACAGTTAGTTTATCCATTTTCTGTTCAGTGTATAATTTTCAAGTCCAGTTGTGTAGTCACAATTATTTTTGATAGACCTGTCCTATATCTTTAACATCTTGTTTATATTAATATATTCCTCTATGCTGTCTAGTCTGCTTAAGCACAGGTAAGACAAACGATTTAATGCGCTATTTGAGTTTTCTCTACATTAAATTAAAATAAGAGCGAACTGCGAAAATCTGCGTCCAAGGCGAATATCGTCAATCGATTCAGAAACAAACAAATCTAGGTTTGACTTTGTTTTGACATTTGACAGCTTGACAGTGACAAGTGCGCGAACGAATCCATGAGACATTGATTGATAGTTAAAAAAATACTCAAGTGACACGCTAGAGTCATTAAAACCATACTTACGAATTATTCATTGACTAGGATGGGCGTCGTCGTCCCCGTATAGAGATGAAAACTGTAACTTAGATTGCTAAAAATATACTTAGACGTTTCTATAAGCTACTTCCCCTCCAGCGGCGTGGTATATCTGTAGGTCGATTCTGTAACTCGCTATGGGCTCATAACGACAATTTTCGTTATGTTACCGACGGTGTCGCTATTCTAACGACAAGTGCGATTCTGTACACTATTCTTAACGTAACGAGTTTTGTCGTTATTGGTACCGAAAAGTGTCGTTATGATGTCGCTATGGTACGAGTGGATAGCGAGGCTCAGAGACCCCTCGTTACGCTTTACCGACAATTATAACGACGCTTCTTACGAGAGCGTGCACGTTTCACGTTTCACGTTTCAATCTCTCTCAACTCCAAAACTTGCTCCGAAAGTGAAAAATAATTAGGACGTTTGAAATAACAAGTAAGTTGAATTTTGTAGAAATTAAGAATTATCAATGCAGATTTACTGTAGAAAAAATTGTGGAATAGATTTTATTATTTTCCGAGTAAAAATACACTACACTGATGAAAAACTTGCTCCGAAAGTGAAAAATAATTAGGACGTTTGAAATAACAAGTAAGTTGAATTTTGTAGAAATTAAGAATTATCAATGCAGATTTACTGTAGAAAAAATTGTGGAATAGATTTTATTATTTTCCGAGCAAAAATACACTACACAGCACTGATGGAAAAGAAGCAAAAATACACTATACAGGGTTATTCATAAAGAGTATGCTAAGCCGGAAAGGGCTCATAGTACTCATCATTATGAACAACTTTTACTATGGGACCAATCCGAAATTCGGGAAAAAAAATCAGCTGTTCCATAGAAAAATGTCAATGACACTCGACAAAATGTCTGGAACAGCTGATTATTTTTTCGCGAATTTTGGGTTGGTCCAATGGTAAAGGTTGTTCATAATGATGAGTACTAAGAGCCCTTTTCGGCTTAGCATACCCTTTACGAATAACCCTATATTGTTGGATTGATAGATTTTCACGATGTTTACTAAACGATGGTTTTGCACAAGACTAATTTTATTGTAAGCGGCTCAATGTGAACCGCCATGCGCACCACGGCGGCACGAATTTAAACTATTTTAGGGGAGTTTCGATAAAATTCTAGTAATTTACTAAATATTTGTGCAAATACGTCACATCCGGTCGGTATCCATAACGACGATTCGTTATCCCATTCTGTAACGTCGAGGTGTCGCTATTCGTAGTTACAGAATCATACCGTCGTTATAGAACTGTCGTTACACGCGGTGAAATTCGTTATGACTACGATACCGTCCCCGAATCGTTATGCCCATAGCGAGTTACAGAATCGCCGTACTGGGACCATATTGTCAGACGAAGCGTTCAGCCGTTAGCCGGTGGCCGCGTTACTGTATGGCACTCTTATTGTCTAATCTAACGCATAGGGCCTTGGGCTGAAATAAATATTATATAAATGAAACAACTATTTTATAGCTGCAGGTGCATATTTATTTATCGCATCGCGGTGTCCATTTGTAAGCCACAGTCATCGTTGATCAATTTATTACATAACTTTATTAAATAACTACGAGTAAGTGCATGGGATGTGCAAGATTAATAAAAGGGGCAGTGAAATACTCGTTTTGAGCATTGCGTATTTATCTAAGAAAAGTCTGTTAGATGAGTTAAAATAGTAAGGTATCTACGGCTATAAATACTTAGGTAGATAAGTATTCCTAACATTGCATCGATTTTTGTATTTAGGAGTCAAATTATGCTGTTTTCTTTCGCCCCTACATTTATGGATCTATTTGTACAGAAATCCATCCTGATAATTAAGTCTTAGTTTAAAAATGAGACGTCATTAGTTTTCCGATCGAGTCAGTTCACGCTGGTGCATTCGGTGCTGTGTTGGTGGTAGCCGTCGATGCTGAGTCGTCGGGTTCGTCGATCTGAAGCCACGGCATTCGCTTCTGGAGCTCTTGTCTGAAATTGTAAAACTTGGGTTACTGTGTTGTACGTTATAAGACGCTGGCTTCTCTTACGTAGTAGATAGGTACATACCTACCTATTATAATATCGTAACATGGTAATTTGTTTCGTTGCTTAATTTTTTGATCGCAAAGCTTTTAAGCTCTTCTCACCGTTTAAGCTTGATCCTCAGGAGTTTCGTTTCTTTTGCGGATCATGGTTGAACCATGTGGTCAGAAGGATATTTAGGCTCTACGCTGCTTTTCTACACGTTCATATTTTACAAAAGTACGTATTTAAAAATGAAGCCCTGTGTACTTTTGTGTAACATAGGTTCACGTTTATAGGTTTACCTACTTACCTGTACTTAGGATGGCTGATGGCGTAGACCCAGGGATCTATGCACGCGACAGCTTTACAGGCTACAGCAGGAATCATTGTCACCTAAAATATATTACAAAAGTACTTATTAATTATTAATTAAGTACATTGAAAATAAACTTGGTAATATTTTTCACATAATGCTCGTACAGCGTCATAAGTAAAGGGTATGCCATGCCGAATAGAACTCATAGTACCTATACAATACCTACATATCATTACCAACTATTTTTACTATATGACCAACTGTGAAACCGCGAAATAAATCAGCTGCTCCTTAAAATCATGTCAAGGACAAGGACGCTCAGTCAAATGTAAAGAACAGCTGATTTTATTTTCGCAATATCAGGGTTGATTCACTTATCACATTTAAAACACTAAAATTGGATTTGTTTCCGTAAAACGTGTGGCACTAAACAAAACATTGATAGCTGTTATAATATACTGATAGATTATATTGATAGACGTGAATAATGTAAGCTAATGAGCATTTGCAGCTGTCTGCCGTTCACGTACGGCGACGACTTTTCAAACGTACAGTATCGGCCACTATTAAGGAAATGCATGAAATGCAAGAGTATATTACGCCTGGAGTGAGTAGTTGCTGGTTCCCGAAGGCGCCGATGAGCGCCATGACTCCGTAGGGCGTCCAGGAGGCCACGAACAGGAAGCACACCGTGAGCGCCGCCTTCGCTATCCGGATCTCGGCGGACTCAGCGCCAGAGCTCTGATTGGCGCGGAGAGACTCGACGTTCATCTTTTTTGCTTGCTCTCTGTAAGTTTCAAACTTTAGACATTAATTTGATTGAACCAGTCAATTTTCTTAGCAGTAAGTGTATTATTTGTATTTTTTTAAATTTAGAAATAGGCTTGCATTTGACCGCCATCTCGCCTGATGGTATTATCAGTAGTGATACTTCCGTTTAACATAGTAGGTATAGGTAAATATAATTGCAAAATAATATGGTAGTGATAAGAGATCTGCCTATTTTGTCGGTGATCAATTGATGATTGTCTATCAATCGGTGATTGTCTAGACAAACCCGACTGGGTTTTAAGGCAGTTTTTGTTTAAAAATACGAGTATACTGTAATAAAAAAAAAAAGGTGGAATGATATCTGTATCGTACCTGAGCGCCGCCTCGTGAGCGAACACCTGCTTCACGATCCCGCTGTAGAAGTACACGATCATGGACATGGGGAACACGTAGCTGCACGTGAAGATGCACGCCACGAACAGCTTCGTGTCGAACGTGTTCGTCAGGTAGTCGAACGTGCATGACGTGAGGTACCCCTCTGAAAAGTAGATATCCATCTAAATAAGGAAAGGATATTTATGCTATTTCGAAAAAAAAAAATATCATGTTTCACACTCATAGCGTACTAGGATTTCCTGTGTTGGGGATACGATGGAAGGATGGCTGGGAATCAAACCCGTTTGCTTTTGCTCATAAGGCGGACGTATGAGGTCGTCTAAAAGAGTCGTCTAATGTTTACCTGGAACGTATCTGCCCCAAATTTTGAAGAGCGGTAGTAGCGCCCACGGTGTTGCATATATCCATACAAAAGCCATCATTAAAAGGACTTTTCCACGAGATAATCTGCCGTCCAGAGGTCTCGTGATCGTTGAATGTCTGTTGGACAAAAACAAACTCTATAAATAAATGGCTGGTTACGTAAAAGTGTGGCGTAGCAATTTGAGCGTAGCAACGTAGCGGTGTGAGCGCGTTGAAATCTTTTGCATAAAATATAACTTTGCGATTACCTAATAAAACTGAACATTGCAGGGTTAACATTAATAACAATTCAATACAATGATTTTGTATACATCTAATCTTGAACTTAGACATAAAAAAATAATTAATTCTTAAACCAAAGTAAGTAATATTATATCACACATTGGAACTTTCGGTAAACGATAGCGTTGTGAGCCGCCCGTATGTTTTGTTTGATTGGTTGTTGGAGGAGTAATTTAGTAACTTGTATGATTTGCTTACCATCAGGCAAGATGGCGGCCAAACGCAAGCCTATCATCGATTAAAAAAACGTTTCACACTCATAGCTGCCATGGAACACACACAAAGACAAGGACAACTACCAGACCCAGACCAGATATTTCAATTCATCATTCAAACATTTGCACGGCCGGGAATCGAACCCGGGACCTACGACCTACAAGTTATACCTACTATAGTATGTTACCTGTCATAAGCGATGCAAGCGTTGGTCATGCCGGCGCCGATGCCGCTGTAGGCGCCCATCAGCGCGAACACCTGGCAGCCCGCGTTGCCCAGCGCGAACCCTTTCATGGCGCTGTTGTAGATGAATATCGGCGCTTTTGCCATCATTATAAAGTCCAAAATAGATAGTTGCAGGATCAGGAGGTTACTGGATGTTCTTAAGCTTTTTGTTCTGAAACAGTGCAGAAGCTTTTGGTTTATTTTGGGTGGGTAATAATCAATTAATTAAATTTTAAACACAAATTAATTTTTTTTTGACGAAAAAAAATATAAGAAATACGAAAATAGGGTGGAATTACGAGTACCTATATTAGTATATCTTGCAATTCGTTAGTGGTAACCGCAAGGGGCTTATATATACGAAACTGAGTTGAAACTGCATAAATATACAACATACGAGTACAATAATAATTTATGTACTTACGTTGAAAATACGAAAATGACCAATCCATTTCCAACTAATGCGGCTGCAGTGAAGAATGTATAGAGTAGGGCGAGAGCGGTGTGTGCTGAGGCTGGTGGCGCCGGGAACGAAAGCCAGTGCTCCGGCACTGCAGCCAGGTCATCGCCCGTCAGGCCTTCGCCCAGCAGTTCTATCTCTCCTGATCTACATTTACAACATTATTGGATTTAGACATTTATAACACTTTAGTTACGCGCGTACCTAGAAATACATCACAATGTTTGAGTACTCCTATCTAGTAGTAGCTAGGCGAAGTCACTAAATAAGAAATAGAATATTTAAAATGCATCGTATGCAGGGTAATGAGGAAAGGGTATGCTAAGCCGGAAAGGGCTCAAAGTATTCCTTAAAAATTGCTAGTACTAGTAGTTAGGTACTCTTCGTAAGGTCCTATTCGCCTACTATAGGTGTAATGTGGACGCTAAGGACAACAACAAGTACTACATTTTAACCAATTTTTTTTTACACAAAAAAGCCCAATAAATATTCGAAAAAGACTAGAGGTAGGAATTGAAAGTACTTGAGAGCTGCAAAATGAGGACCGGAAAAATAATATTCTGTGTTGTTATCCATGATGGATGATGAATGCGAGCAGTCCTCGGAAGTGCGTCCACTCCCCTGACTGACTGCTGGCGTCTCCTCGCCGCTCTCCAGTTTTATATCAGCTCGACGCTAACAAGATTCCGCGGATAATCCCGCTGACACCCTATAAAGGATTAGCCGAGGTTTTGGCTCGCGCACTGGCACAGATTTACGTTGATCTACGTTTTACTACGTTTCAAAACAGATAAGTAGTATTGAGGAAGCCGTACAATTAGACACATCCAAATAATTACGTTTCATTGCCGACCATCTTTCGACACTATGAGTTGTGAGTACCTATTTACGATCCCATTCTAAAGTTTAAAAAAAATCACATAGTTGTTTTTGTGGGGTCAATATAGCTGCACTTTTTGTCCGCATTTATTCCTCTCACACAGGTTTCAGATATAGCTCCCTTTTTCCCAAGTCTTGTTTCACACAGTTTTCACACTCATGCTTTTTATACCCTACGTTTATATTGAAATATGAAATTTATATTTTATTAGTAGGGACCGGATTATATGTGTTTGCATAAGTGCATATACAACGGCATATTGACTCCATTTTCAGCGATCATTGCGTTTTTGGTCTAAAATCGACTGATCATGCATATTTTCGCTATATTTAATATATTTTTCGGGAAACTTATCCCTATTGATAATTTAAACTAAAAAGGTACCTAGATACTTAGGTACGAACACAAACAATCTAGACATACTTAGGTACCTACACTAAAAATAAAAAGTCTGTATAATAAAAGTTGTGTAAAAGGTGTGTCACGGTTTGTAAAGCGCACTCAAAAGCGCGTTTTATGGACTGATTTCAAATACAAAAAAAATTACAAAGCACTTTACCTATTTTATTTTTATAATGCATATTTTATCCATTTTTATGCATATTTGCATGTATATTTCAACCTTTGTATGTTTGCATATGAGTTTATTCCGGTTCTTATTTATTAGATTTAAATTTAAGCAAAACAAATTTAATACTTTGGTGTATATGTAAACATTGTATCAATTGTTGCTTACACTCGTCGAGACCCTTGGACCCATGTATTATTAATACGGCGTATAATATTCATAAAGATACTGGTTTTGTCCCGCAGTTTCATTCAAAATCCGACAAAAATTACTCAAACTCACATATAAACTCACTCGTCAATCCGTTTCAGCTTGAAACACTAACACTCAAACACATTCACAATCTTTCCCATTTATATTTGCGGAATTAAAATAAATCCCAAATGTAATCATCAACAAATTTAATAGACATCACAACAACCATTTGGATCGAGTACATATTTTCTATAGTAAAACAAGAAGTGGTACAAATTACAGAAGGGGAATAGAATCAATCCATACTTACTCAGTTTGTGAATCAGTCCCGTACCTTATGCTATCATTGAAATGTCAATTTTGATTTTAATAATAATAAAATAAAATCGTTTATTTCAGGCAAACATAACCCATAAAAGTTTTAAATGAGTAAAAAACGACTTCACAAAACATTTTTAAATATAATTAATTGACATACAATTAATGCTATTAAAATTTTAGTTCATTAAAAATTCAATTTTTCCATTACTAAATCTAATGAAATTTTCATCCAATTTGGAAAAAAAAGATCTGATAATTCAAGTAAACTCCAAATCCAATGTTATTAAAATTATCAAAAACGAAGTTTATTACGTTATTCATTATTTATCAACTTTTGTTGTTTCTTTACTAGGCCGTCTTTTGCTGATGTCCTAAGGCTCGGTCACACTAGCGCAAATATCATGTAATACAACAAAGTTTCGGTCCAAGATTATATCAGCACAAGTTGCAAAGTCTATGCGAGAATATGCAATAAATCTTTCAATCATACAAATCAAACGTGCCTGATAAGTCTCGAAACACTTTGGTAGGCGGGGTCTGGAGAACTTATAATTACTAGCGGCTCGTCCCGGCTTCGCACGGGTAGACACTATAAATTGAGATTAAAAAAAAATAAAAAAATCTAAAAACTATCCTATCTGTTAAGTTAGATCGAACTGCACACGGTGTGCAAATTTGATTGAAATCGGTTAAGTAGTTTAGGAGTCTATAGCGGACAAACAACGTGACACGTAATTTATATATATTAAGATAACAATAAGTGCCTGGTGAGGACGAGCCTTTACAACGTAGTACAATATAAATATTGCGCATAGACAAATATTGGAAAACGTGTTGTAATATTAGATATTACAAATACTTTACACTTATTTAAGCCGAAAGCGATCAACACAAGCATTTTAATCCTAAAAAAGTCACACATAGTTTTTAGGACCATTTTTTGTGTTATAAAATCACACGTATTTTAATAATATGTTTTAGGACCAAGTTACTTTTTCAATCGTTTTCGTAATTTAATTCAATTAATTTATTTCAGATCAATTTACAATAAAAATTGAAAAAAAAATTAGGTACATACATTTAACAAATATAATCATAATAAAAATACAATTAATCAATACAATTGTTTCCGATGTTCGCCGATGCCCGATATGTATCTTGTACTGTATTTGATTGACATTTCATGTAACACGTCCAAACTTTCCTTAAGTTCTTATCACGTAGGTATTTGTATAGTATAATTATTCAAAGATACGAGAATATTGCAGTATATCTTAATATAACACCTAAAGTAGGTACCCAATAAATTGGACGAATCGCGTGTAACATTTTACGTAAGTAGGTAATTAAATCTGTTCAGTATTCAGAAATTCACAACTCTAGGCTATAATCGTTCAACTATAACTGCTAGAACATTTCTGAGCACGTGTTTACATATTCTTTATATTTATATTCATATTCGTCAGTCCGTCCGTGTGTACGTCACGATTTTTTTGTTATAAAATGAGCAATATCACTGGAACTTGTAACACAGGCGCAGGGTACTTTTTCATTTTCCTACATGCCAGTTAAGATTAAAATCTGAAAGCATTTCTTTGTAAATATTGCAAAAATCAAGACTAACACGGATGAGCAATAAAAATCCAAATCTGAATAATAAAGTTAGACTGAAATTATTTTCTTTTTTCTTTAAGATTTAATATGTCATGTTTTTTAAATACATTTCCGAGTCAAGTATAATGTTCTAGATATATTTAATTATCACAAGCATTCAGGGTTAGCCACGAGTTTTCGACACTCTTATTTTTTTTTACCACCTTCCAAATACTGAACACATTTGATAATCAAGTGTAGCACAGCAACTAAAAATTAATTAAATTAAATAACAGGCAAGAAACATTAATTAAATAGCAGGGACTAACTAGGCACAATATTTCAACATACGCACATCATTGTTTTTCAGCAATCAGGTAAATTATCTCAATTTCATGTTTATTTATTTTATATATTTAGCGTAACTTCAATTTAATTAAAACATAACCAACATTTAAACTACAACCAAAATGCTATATTTCCCAGTTATCGGTTTATTGTTACTAATTATTGTTTTAATTGCAATTCATTTATGCATCTTTATAAAATTCGCTTTAATCAGTCTTTATTTTATGAATCATCGGATAAAAAATGAATACTGATTTATCACACAATTCATTCGTGCATTTTATATGAAGACATTGTCATCTCTTAGTGTCTTAGTGTATTTAGTCGATGATGAAAATACAAGTAGGTATTTAGATTAGAGGTACATAAAGTTGGGTTTATTCGGTTTATTTCTAGTACACAAGTCAACACGTAGTTTCTAGAAAATATTACTTAAAAAAAGAAATTAGGTAAATATGCTATCGTTATATTTTACTCAGCCACTTTCTTGTCATGCTACGAGATTTCGTAGATTTGTAGTTCACACGAACGCTATGCACTAGCTCGATTCGTAGCACTCAGTACGCTACGCCGAGCTACGGAAAGTACTTCTAACATATAAGATAAAACACATTCCAAAAACCACGCTCGACTTTCCGATACGTTACTACCGCATTTGCTACGCAGGGTTTGGCTACGAAAATTCGTAGCACTGCGTAGAAATCTTTTGTATGTGCTTCTGCTATGTTTAATTATGTTAAATTCGTAGCTCCATGACATAGTTGTATGCTACGGTGAGCTGTGGTAGATGACATAAGAGATGATAAAACGTAGAACATAGTCTGACAAGTAATAAGATATCAACTTATTGTTGACATAATATTATTGCATTAATAAAATGCAGGCCGATCGTAACCACGGTGTCGGAACACAACATACTTATTACACCATTCTCTAATAAACAACATACCAATTAAATTTATGATACGTATTACGGGGTGACGCAGATTTATTACCTAATCTTACAAACTAAATCTATGGCTATACACACATATCTCTTAAATATTAAATATCATACAACAGCAAGTCTAAAAAATAGATAACTGTCGTCGTTTTTACGAAGACACATCGAAAAGTCCACAAGTGAATGTTCATACAATTTAGTATAATATAAACGGGTAAACAAAACGTTGTATAATTCGTACAAAATGCTATCAACAAGAGTCATATTCGTCCGACGTCACGCCGGAGCTAGCACGTCGCAGTCGCTCGGCGCTGTTTCTCAAATGTCGGGAGGCGGTGGTTCGCTGCCTTCGGCAATTTCATCTGCTTCACACTGTCGAAAGCAAAATATAAGGTTCGCTTAGCAGACATTCCAAAGTAGGGGCGGGGATGCTTGGAGAAGCAGTGTAACCAGACACTTACATACAATTTTTTTTTATGTAATTGTGTGACGAGACGAGCAAATCGCTCGCCTGATGTTAAATGTCACGTTTGCCCATAACAGGTCTACGCCACCCTGAATTATGAATTCGCAGAATTCAAGACCCTGCGTGGCACAGCACGGCGCTCGTTAACCCTGAGATATAAGTTGTTTAATCTCCTATTTGCCCTGTAATTTCACTGGAAACAATGCCCTTTCAGCCGGAACACAGCAATGTTTGCACATTACTGCTTGGCGGTGAAATAACTGGCAATGGTGTGATACTTCCCCAGGCGGGCTCTGCAATAGAGCCCTACCGCTGCTACAACAATCAACAATCTGAGAATATATACATAATATTTAAAACTACATCATTTACTCCATGTCCATTATCTCTCTATAATTATTTCAAGACCATGAAACAAATATTCGTGCTCAAAATATATCATGACAAAAGATTGATACAACTCACCTTTGATTCCTGTGTCTGTTCAATAGTGATGCATGTTTCGGTGACCGACTCGACAGGAGACGTGTCAGACGTCGTGATTTCTGACGTGACCATCGGTGCAACTTCTGGAGTGGCGTCTGGTATAACTTCTGGGGCGACGTCCAGCGTGATGTCTGACGTGACAAGCGGCGTGACGCATGACACGGCGCTTGACGTGGCGGCTAGCGTGGAACTCGAATTGGAACCTGGCGTGACAGCTGGCGTGATGCAGGGCGTGTGAAGGAGCCGCGGCGAAGGTGGCGGGGACGCGTGCAGCGGGGGCGAGGCCAGTGACGGTGAAGAGAGGAGCGGCGCGGGCGGCGCGCTTCGAGCTCGCATTTCGTTCTCCACACGAAGTTGAACCATTTCAATTGTATTCTCTACATTCAATTCCTTATCGTGCATTCTGCTAAAGAAAACATAAAATTATTTTTTGTCAAATTTATGAGGCTGAGGGCTGTAAATAAAGTGAAACTGAAGTTTGTAAAAACCAAAAACTTATCCGCAAAGTACGCGTGGCCGTACGCACACACTTAAATATGATTTAATTATAATACTCGTAGTTATTGTTTTTAATGTGACTAGGCTAACTACGCACTATGCGGCTAGCCGGAATGCGGTCAGCCGTCCGGTTAGCCGCAGTCAAAAATATATATCAAAAATTAGTTTTTATGCGCACTGTCATGCGGCTGCCGCTCAACCGTTGCGGTCGCTCGCAGCACTGCGGTTCGAACGGGCGGCCAGCCGGACGGTTGCTATACACACTACGCAGTTGGTTTGCGGTTGGCCACCCGACACTGATGACGTACTCGTACGTGTGTACTGACCCGCTAAAATCGGAGGCTATGAATTTCGATACAGAAAAGTTTTTATAATTGAAATACAGAATAGGCCGGCAATTGTTTTTTTTTTTTTATACAGCGCAAGTAAATATAATAAATAGCTGCGACTTCTTCAACGTCCATCTTGTGGGGCCGATCATTCGAGAAACCGTGCGCTTTCATCCGCACTGTCCGGTTGCTACTATGGCTAGCCGCAATCCGGCGGGCCGCAATTACAACCGCGTCCTGCGGCTAGCCGGACGGGCAGCCGCGTTGCGGCAAACTGGTCAGTGCGTAGGTAGGTACCCTAATACTTACGTGGCTGTATCTAATTCTGCGTTGTCTATGTTGCAAGTGCTGCCCACTGGTGTAGCTGAAAATAAAACCACAGATTTAGTGAAAAAATAATCATATCAAAGTAAGATTGGGAGTGGCAGGCGGCTTCATCTTTGGAATTATAGTCTAATCCACTGTCGTCAAGGTATTTCAAACAATTTCTTGCGTATTTGATCACCTTCAACCACTCTATTTTCCAATCCTGTTCCGCTGTTGTCGCAGCGTTGGTCGCAATTAAGCGTGTCGCTTTAATTTGGATAAGTAGAGACTGAATTACTGGCAAATGACTCTACCCCAGGCGGAAAATCTGTATTGGTACCACTTTTAAGTGTCCTGTACTTCTAGTACAAAAAATATCCATAAATATATTAGTTAGTTTTGTTAAATAGTTATCGATAGAAAATATTCAAAAACTATTTTCCGGAAAGAAGCAGCGCCCTATTTACGGGCATGAAGTTTAACAATTTTTTTTTACCTTTTTTATCGAATACGAAGTACGACATTTTCGATATTTTTGTGGTAAGGCTAGTGTTTACTCACGATGCGTGGTTTCGTCTCGGAGGCGCTGCTGGCGCGCGAGCGGGCGGCGGCGCGTGTTGTCGCGCACCCGCAGCGTGACGCCGCCGCACGCGCCGCTCGCGTGCAGGTCCATGGCCAGCGATGACTGCGACCCGCACTCCGACTCCGCTGCGCTCGCACTGCTTCCACAATTCACGTGTTTTATTACCCCAACTCGTTAGTGTAAATGTTAGAATTATTTGTCTGAGTGTATGTGAGAGTAGGTATGTTTGTTCCTGTAACATCTAAACGGTTTTGGTATCAATTTTGAAGAGTCACTTTAAGTCACATGGACCAATTTTTAATCTGGATAATTTACGGTTTGGATAGTGACGTATTTTCACTTATTTACCATTTAGATACTCAACTTGAAAATTCAATTATATCAAGCTACTAAAAAATAAGTAAATAAAATCCATTTTTCCAACACAAGCATATTTTTTCCATAATTGCAAAAATTCACTGATCTAACTATTAAAATATACAAGAACAACATATAACTCAATACTATTAGATAATAACTATTAGGTAAAATAATTAAGCAAAATGAATTTTAATACGAATGCCCATGTAGTGTAAAGTGAGTATGAGTTAATGTCAAATACAAACTAGTGCAATGTATCGCTCAGTGAAAGATCATTCAGCCCTAGCATGCGCGACGAAAGAGCGCGTTTTGTGCGATTAACTTTTGTGACCTTCTCACTCTGGCCACCGAAAAGCTATCTTCAGTGATTCACACTTGACAAGCAAGAGTGTTCAATCGAAAGAGAGAAGTGCAGATATAGCATTACATTGCACCATTGCGCACGTGAAGGTGACAGTGGCTTACCTGATGGCTGTGTGGTGCGGCTCGTCGACGGAGAGCGCGTACCGGCGCAGCGGGCGGCGCAGCGCGGAGGCAGGCAGCGCGGCGCGCCCGCTGGCGCTGCGCAGGTCCGGCGCCGACCCGAACCGGGCCGAGCCCGCCCGCACCCGCTCCGGGCCGACCGCTCTTGTGGCAACGCCGCCTCTGCGCCACACACACTCACAGCCCATGCGCTCTATCTACATGCTAGCGATTTGCGGAATGACGAAAGTTCCAGATAGCTCTGCAAGCGCTTGTATTTAAAACAACTGTGTTTTATCAAGAACAACTGTTTTAGTCTGCTTTTCGGTATCATAATTTGTTTGATTCGTGTTAAATTTTTAGAATAGGTAACTTATTCGTAGTAGTACCCACTAAATACGACGACAATTACTTTATCGCCACCAGTCGCGATAGTTTTCTGGAACGGACTTTAAAGATACATTTTATATGATGTTCGGTTCAGTACCTAAGTATGCATGGAATGTTTAAGGTAAGTATATTTTGATCAGAGCTTACAAATTTTTGACTGGCAATCAAATAAGCATTGTTGATGATCGATGTATGCCGGTTATAGCGCTGTCTGCGATGTTACAGAAAGCCAATGCGTTGCAAATTGCTATCGACGGATTTTCTTTTAATCACGCAACCTGTGACGCTGATCTTGTTAAAAATTCGAACGTATAGGTAGATCGTGCGTACTGCACTATATGTAGGTATAGACAATTTTTATGCTTGTCTTGCCAAGCAGCGCAGCATGCAAGATGGTTCAGATGGTACCAATGAGCTTGTGAAACATTAAAGTAGATACAATACTTTGGGAACAACAATACTCGAAAGCGGCAACAACCTGGGAGTAGGGGGGTATCGTACTATAACAGTAATTTTGAAATTACAAAGTTTTAAACAGCCATAAATTTTCTTCACAGTCTTTGAAAACTATGTTACAAGCAACAATGTCAGCAACTTAGAGAAATCAGGATTGTGCAGGTATCGTACTTGTGTTGGTGTGTGCGATGTCGGTAGGTGTGGAGAGGCGCCAGCGGCAGCGCGTGCGGCAGCGGCAGTACGTGCGGCAGGCGGTAGACGCCGAGCTGGTCGAGGCGCGCGGGCGCGGCGCACGGCGGCCCGCGCCGCGGCAGCGGCCGGGGCAGCGCCTGCGGCCGCGCCGGCGTCACCTTGGCTGCACTGTCTCTCGCCTCGAATGTCATCACGCACGCCGCTACCACTATGAACCCTGGCATTGAATACAAAATTTTAAACATGGATAAAAAATATACTTAATAGAGCGAAGATCGAGATCGCTATTTAGTATATGAAGAAAAAATGTGGATTTGGCTTCTTAAAATTTTCGATTTAGTACTCAATTTTTTAATTAAACAATTCAGCAAGACAAGGCTGGCACTTCCTACTAAATATTATAAACGCGAAAGTTTGTAAGAATGTGTGGATGTATGTTTGATACTCTTTCACGCAAAATTTGGAATGAAGGTTGTTCATGGTCTGTATAAACACAAGTTACTTTTTATCTCGGAAAACCGCGGGGCGCAGCTAGTCTACTATAAATCATTGAACCATAAAACAAGCTTGTTAAGTCCAGGCTACCTCCGAATCCCATGACGATAGGGCCGGCGTACGACAAGTTGTTGAGATGGAAGCCCCGCGCCTCGTCCTTCACCGACACCGTCGAGTTTCCGCGCACCTCCTGGTCCACCGACAGCGAGTCTGCGTAGTAACCTGGAATGATATGGGAATAAATAAATTAAAAAATAATAAATACTATCAAAAATTGGATGTGGTTTTATTTATCGTGGATTGACTGTTGGGTAGAATCAAGAACAACAATTGATGCAAATGAAAGTATGCAGACCAAAAAAATGTGCGTACAGCATTGCTGCCACGATGGAATACACATCATAGAAAGAACAGTAATACTTACTCCTTAAATAAAGAAAGAAACTTTCCAAATAAAAAGACAAACGTCAAAAAAAAAAGTTGAAGATTTTATTTCAAATTTGTTTACCTAAATGTGGAATTTCTAGTAAAAATTTAAAGAATATAAAGATGTATTTGAATTCAAACCACTGAATATTTATTAATTTCTACGTTAATGCCATCGATCAAGTATCCGACTTCGGTGGTTTATGCCTATTTCTCTTTTTAACCTCGTGTTCTATACTCCACACGTGTATAGACGTCAAACGGAACAAAAAACAAACGTATGCAGTGCGATGAAATGGTCGCCGGAGGCTGAAACCGGATGTGTCAAAACCGGAACCATCAGTCGAAGCCGGAAATACAGCCGTCTGCCGCTCCTCGCCGTGTGCTACATGTGTCGGCGTGTCGGACGTGTGTGGGTGGTTGGTACTGTTTCATTCTAGGCCCGTACCATGAGCTCTTAACAAACTTGAATTGAATGGCGATGGCTTTTGTTTCAGCATTTTTTTTCTAGCTGACATAGCGAGACAAAAGCCAGGGCGATCCAGTCAAACGGAACCCGTTTGACGTAGCTGTGCTACGAAGTTTGTAGCACAGCTGTAACTGAATTTAATATGAATTATACGGCTAAAATCACGTCATGATTATTTTAATATGCGAATACAAAGTGAGAATCTGAATAGGGTAATGAAAGGAAACACTTGGGCTTTAAGGAAAGTATTTAACAGCGTTTTGCTACGAATATCGTAGCAGTTGTCGTAGCACGTAGCTTTGGTTCGTAGGTGCATTCACTACGTAGCAAAGTTGTTAGCGAATGAGATGTACAATTTGTACAAATTTCAATAAAACGATTGAGAATCAAATAATTTTAAATAGATATACTTCGCTAAAAGTGTTCTCTTCCAAGCAGTTATAACTTTTGATTTTTTCAGCTTAGCATTTTAATTTCTTATAACTCTGTACATGCGCTAAAGTCCCTTGACAGGCAGCCTGAGATACTTGAACGTAACAACTTCTGTTCTACGACTTTAGAAAATTCTCACAAGAAACAGCTGTTCCATACCAAACATTTATTGAACAAACTGTAGTTCAATTTCTTTCTTATTTTTCAAAAGTTGGATCAACACGTAGAAGCCATCTGCAAAAGGCCTTCAGTGTTTTAGAGTTGATCCGGGTATGTAAACGTCGTGGAATAAGAGTGCGAAAGCGTGCCCATAACCCCGGCGGGTAGCATCAAGAGGGAACACCCCAGGGTTTTTAGTGGGTAGGCCACCACTAGGGCGGAGACTCCCACATAACTACCGTGCTCCCCCCGGGGCCGGTGGTATCCATAAAAGATTTACCCTGAGTCAAAAAAAAAACAAAGGGTATGTAAACGTCGTGTAAGAGTGCGAAAGGGCGGCGGGTATAGCCCCGACGGGTAGCGTCAAGGGAGAACACCCCAGGGTTTTTAGAGGGTAGGCCGCCACTAGGGCGAAGATTTCCACATAACCACCGGAGCCGGTGGTATCCATAAAGAATTTTACCTGGGTAAACAAAAGGGTTAAAAAAGGGATCGAGGTCAATGGCGTTTTCTGGTGTCGGAGGCCAAGACCCACTTTGGGTCGCTGCGCCAGAAGAGTAAGAAGAAGTAAGTAACAAAAAGGGTAAGGAAACGTGGTACCTATGACGGCCATGGCAGCTCCGAGCAGCATGAGCAGCAGGCCCGCAGACAGCGCGCGGCACGCGTGCCACAGGCACGTCGAGCTCATCTTCCCGCGCACCACCTGGAACACGAGACCTGCGTGTCACTTGTTGTCATGTGGGATAATACATGGTTATTCATAAAGGGTATGCTAAGCCGAAAAGGGCTCATAGTACTCATCATTATGAACAACTTTTACTATGGGACCAACCCGAAATTCGCAAAAAAAAAATCAGCTGTTCCATACATGTTGTCGAGTGTCATTCACATTTTTGTATGGAACAGCTGTTTTTTTTTCGCGAATTTCGTGTTGGTCCCTTCGTTAAAGTAGTTCATAATGGTAAGTACTATTAGCCCTTTTCGGCTTAGCATACCCTTTATGAATAACCCTGCAGTAAGGGTTAGTTAGTTGCGTTGTACTAGGTCAAAAGTGTAAATACTCAACTAGTCGATTATCGTGGATTTAATAAAAAAAACATTTTTTTTAAACCAGAACTTATGATTAACGTGAATTACCATTTGCTTGCAGAAAGCTTGCAAGTGTTTGACACCAATTTTCTTTAATTTGATAAATTGAAAATGAATGCAAAACTGTGACTTTTTGAATAACAAATGATACTTTATTCTACTTCAGTTCTATTTTTATTAACTTTGATTTTTTTGTAAAATAATTTTAGTATGAAAACGAAAGTGATTTTGACACATTCAGTTATAATTGACACGAGAACACTGACATTTTTAAGGGTCGAATACTCCGACTAGTGTTTATCGCATTTGGTTATCTTTTTCAAGAAGTGATAGATTTTATAAATTTTTATTTTTGTTAATTTATTTATATGGACAGTTAATGTTTATTGTATTTGATAGGTAATGTAACTCGTTTCTGTAACCGTATCGTTTAATAAACAATAAACAGGTACTTTAATAAACGAATACCTACTAATATGAAATCACGCTAATATTCAAAAAGCAAAATTTTGTGAGTGATGAAACACATCAAAAAAAAAACAAAATAAAGATAATTATTTATTATTTGTTGCTTTTCACGTTGAAACTGCTCTACAGATTTGAATTAAATTTGGAATTACGGAGTAAAACATAGGCATTTTTTAGTAAAATAATGGTTCCTGTAAGATAACGAGTAAATTCACGAAGCATTTCTCGTTTTGTAATAAAGCTCACATGATGAAGACGATTTGTCGACAGTTTTAGTAAATTACATAAATAGCAATAATTTATTATAACATTTTCGTTCACCTCGCAAAGCTGTCCAAACTAGTTGTTATATCGTCCTTACAAAAGATTCAAATAGAGCAATTAAAATGAAATGCACATGCAATTGTAAATGGAACTACTAGTCAGAGGTGACGCCAGTCAAACATACGGTTTACGTGTAGCTATGTAGCGATTGCTACGACAAACTTATTGTTACGATTCAGCAGTTATCATACACAAATACATTACTTTTAATGTATTCAAGGATTGTAGTCATGCAACAAGTCTTTAGCCAACTGTTGAGTGCCAGTATCTATTCTACTCTATTGGTAATTTGTACAATCTAGCCACTTTCAAACGGTAGTCAATGCCCGTAGCTTTATGAGTTTTCAGCTCTTGTTATGGCTAGTCATGCAATTATTATTATCGCACGTGAATTAATATCCCGATTACACACTAGTCACAATTTTCATTTCACTATAAATTATTAAGTAGCTGAATAACCTAAAGAAAGTCAAAAAATCAATTCAAGTGAGGCATCTTAAGTGATTCATGTTCACAGATGTGTTTATTGCGATGAGATGTGATCGTAATGTATAACTTTTGATGCTCCTTTGTATTTGTTACACTGAGTCTGTGATTTATTTTGGCATGTGATTTGGAGGGGTCGAGGGGGTTCGTTATACCTGGACGTTCCAGGTGGCGCCGGAGGCGGGGTGGGCGCGCCGCAGCGGCCCCGTGACGCTCCTGGCGCGCTGCATGCCGACTGGCCGCCTGCCTCGCTCGCTCGCCACAGACTGACAAGCGGCAGCGTCGTGCGCGCGCATGCAGCCTCCCAGCTACAGCCCGGCGGCACCTGCGTCCTAATTCTGTTAACAGATATTGTGATGCTTGATCGTAGCTCAATTCGAAACGTTCGACGGAATTAATGTTTCTTCCTACTCCATTGTATTTCTTCGCGTGAAAGCGATTGGAATACAAAAAACCTGATAAGAATCGTTAGGTAGAATAAGAGGTAGGTAAGGATTGATTGCACAATAAAATACAGTTGGTTCCTTGTTCGTTCTGGAAATCGTATAGGTAGTTAGCGATCTATGGGTGATCGTGAGTTGAATACAGATTTAAGTAGGCTTGTATGGAATGAAAAATCTTGTACCTTAAATATACAAACCCTAACTACCAAAATATTGAAGTTAGGAAAGTTTGTAGGTTTGATCCTTAATTACGGGAGAACTTACATTATGTGCTTACTTACTGAGACGGAAATCACATTAGGTTTCTTAGTTCGTTATGTCGAGGTAGAGCAACTCAAAAATAGGCAAAAGTTTGAAGGCTTTTTAAGACAGATCTAAATTTTCTAAAACTATTGGCATTCTTGTCTAATGGCTTGCAATGATAGCGACGGACTCGTGGTCACACCGTTTTGCTACACCAGTGTGACTACGAGTAATTTATATTCCTCGTGGTTACACTACTCTGAAAAGGATCGAGATTGCAAGATACTGGACGAATAAATTAATAGGTTAGGTTATGTTAGAACATGAAAAACAACGCACGAGCCGAGCGAGCGTAGCGAGCGTGCCGCGGCAGCGGCCGGCGAAGTGCTAGAAAGCCAAGTAGTGTAACCACGAGGAATATAAATTACTCGTAGTCACACTGGTGTAGCAAAACGGTGTGACCACGAGTCCGTCGTCGCAATGATAAAGACAGATATATTTTTAGTTAGTTTAGATCTGTCTTAAAATGCCTTCAAACTTGGGCCCATTATATCATTATAAACTTAACATTATTATGAACTAAAATTAAATAATGTAAAAGTATATGTGTATCCATAGTACCGAGTCCACGTGATCTAGATATCCTACTTGTACTATAATAGAGGTATTATAAATTCAAAAGTTTGTAAGAGTGTGTAAATATTTGATACCATCTCCGTAACTACTAAAGCGATTTAACCGATTTTGATAAAATTTAGAGATTATGCCCTAAATTAACACATATACCACTTTTTGTCATCATCAGGGCGCGGGTGAAACCGCGGGACACAGTTAGTTTGTTAATAGATCGATGACCTATTTGTTTCATCCCTAAATTACGTTGGAGTAGATATATGACCGTAAAAGCAATTAACCTGCAACTTGCGAGGTCCGACCCGACCCTAATAGTATTTTTATGCATGTTGCGTAGATAGTAGTGAGTTATTGAGGTATTGTGCTACTTATACAGGGTTAGAAGGAAAAGGTATGCTATGCCGAAAAGGGCTCATAGTACTCATCATTTTGAACAACTTTTACTACCAACCCAGAGAATTAAAAAAAGAAAATCGGCAGTTCTATACAAAAATTCAATGACGGTCGACAAAATGAATGGAACAGGTGATTATTTTTCGCGATTTCTAGGAAGGTCCCATAGTAAAAGTTGTTCATAATGATGAGTACTATGAGCCCTTTTCGGCTTAGCATAATAATAAAAGCCTTTATTTACTGACCAAATTACAGTATAGTTTAACATTATCCAACTATTAGTTACTATATCAAATCTAATTTAAATTATTGTTAAAAAATCTGTTTATCATACCCTTTCCTTATAGCCCTGTATTCACCAGGATTGACTTATTAAGGGGTCACTGGGAGTTTTCTGTACCCGGCCCTGCTGCCATACTACGGTGCTACGGCGGGAAAGTGGAATTAATATCGTCGTAGCACATTTGTAGTATGCTACGACGCCTGCTACGACTAGACTATGGACCGCAAAGTGCCTTCCTATCTGTACCTACATGGGGCGGATATGAACAAGTCGTTTAATTAAAGTTTTCGTTTCGAATATGGCGCAAAATTTTAATTCTAAACATTTTTTTTCGGTTTTGGACTTAGACCAGGTAACTTTAAAGTAATAATAAAATTTTCGATAATCGTTGCATTTCGACTGAAACTTTTTTGGATGTGCTTTTTTGGATTCATCTTCATTCTTACATCATCAATCTTATCATACTAGTACTACTATATACGGTAAAATGTAATGCTGTACGGATTTGGATGTAATTCAGTAAGGAGGCTTGTAACTAATTTTCACTTCAATGTTTCTTGTAAGATGACGTGCGAAACCGCGGAACGTAGCTAGTTATAAATAATTATCTTAGCTAACTCTTTTACGTCGTGCACACAAAGTACACTCGGTGCTCTCTCATTGTTTGAAAACTAGAGAAACCGCAGCAGAGCACTCACATTTAACTTTGAAACCGCCTCGGTGTAAAGCCTTGTTCACATCGTTATTTACATTTTCGCTGAGGTTGAGTTAAAACATCGTGAAATTTACATTTACCCTGCACTTGTGCGGGTCACTTGTTTACGAAGAGGAAGATGCTTCATATTCACGTATGTTAAATTAGGTAGAAAGTTATGTTTAACTTATTTTACAGACTACAAATTGAATTCAAAATACATTACGTGCGTTTTCTAGTTTAAAACCTTACATGTGTCTTATAAACGACAACGAAAATGTATATGGTCCATAAACAGGTTCAAGCCCATTGATTTAGGTCGAAATGGAGTCAATAAACAACGATTTATTGTCATCGCAATGTTTTGTAAGCATATCTCGATCCCAATCTAAAAGAAAATCTCAAAACAGGATGGTAAATGTGGAGATGTATCTGAAAACGGGAAATTAATTCTTTAATCTGCAATCAAATATCCGGTCACCGTATAAAGGTGTGTACCTACATCTAGTAGACAGTTGTAGGTTGACGATTGTGCATCTGAAAGATGTGTCCGGCGGCTCGGGGGCAAAGCAGGCGAGCGGCGGTCGGGTGAGGGATGGCGCGGCGGGGGGAGGCGAGCTCGGGGCGCCGGCGCGGCCGGGTCGCCCGGGCCCAGGCTCCGAGCCCGGGCGCGCGGCATTCCCTAGCCGGCGGCCGGCCACTCCGCTATGCGCGCCGACACGCGAACCTCCGCGCTCGCCGCGGCACGCTGCTCCCCGGCCGCAGTCCGGGCTCGTTGCGAGGGCCGCACACCCAGCGCCGGGCCGCGCTAACAGACGATTTTTATGGTGGAGCGAGTCGGGCGGAGGGCGGGGAGGCAGGTGGCGTCGCGCAGGTGCGGCCCGCGCCCGGCCCGGGGCCGAATACGGAGGCGCGGGCACGCCGCAGCGCGCGCCCGCCCGCCTCGACGCGCTCATGGAATCGCCGTGGGACCTGGAGCTGGAGCTGCGGCGGCACATCGAGACCTGCGCGTGCACCTGCGACCACATGGGCTACGGGAACTACATGGACTACCAAGTGGCGCCCGCGGCGCACGCCTGCATGTGCCGCGCGATCACCTCTCCGCACGCCCACGTACGTGCCCGCCCCCCGCATGTCTCGCCGCCCGGTCCGCTAGGGACCGCGCTCCATGTGACTTGTTGGTAGTTTTCATGTTATTGCACTTCCCCTTCACTCCACCAACCGACTAGAAATTTAATCATTACTTAAAATTATTTTCACCGTTTACGTTTGTTTACTTTTAATGTTTCGTCGGTAAAACTTTTTTTGAGGCATTTCATCATCATCAATTTTAAAACATCAACGTGGAATGTCACTTATAACATGCCAACAGTTAATTTATATAGTTATTTATTATCACAAAAATATTTATTTTCTCACTGAATTATTTCAATGACAATATTTTCAAGGTCAAGTTAGTAGGTACTCATCACCCTTTCCCACTAAAGATTATATCTTGAACATACCTAAAGCACTTTAAACCTACTTTGAAAAGAAAAGTTTTAGCACGTTTATTAGTTTTTCACGTTATAATGTTAGCATAAATATTACACTTAAACTAAATTAAATACTTTACCGTTACTTTTTAATTTAATTTAAGTATTGCTATACATACAAGTAACAAGCAGTTAGTTTAAATGTTTACTTATGTTAGAATATACAATGCAGAACTGCTAAAAACATGCACGTTTCAAGTATTCTTTTGACATAGAATATGTGTGTTTTATGTTATTTTAAATTAAAGCCCGCCTACACTGTCTACCTACGAGGTCGGGAGTAGGTGTGCCAAGCGTGGATCCTTGCTCCCTTGCGGTCCGAGTTGGGGCATCCTTCGATAATTATAAACGGTCCTAGGGCTACTCGTGCAGACTTAGTAGATCAAAATCAATCAAAATCCAAATGCCAAATCCATAGCGACGGCGATCGTTTACCATCAGGCGGCCCGTTTGCTTGTCTGCCACCTATGGCATAAAAAAATCGTCGTAAGATCAGAAGAAAAAGTATTTAGAAAATCCACTTTCAAAAATCCAGCTATATCAGCGTAACCTACATAGGTAAAAAGATATATTGATCAGTTAAAGTTTTTCCTAAAAGATTCAAACTTCTCACCACTCTGGCTTGACAAGATAACTTGTAACATGTGTCCTAATAAAAAATAAAAAATTTAACAAACTTTGGAAAGGATAAACCGATTTTGATAAAACATGTCTAAGAACCACCGCTAGTACCTATACCTGCTTTCAAAAAAAAAAACCGCTCTTAACCACGATGCCACAACAGACACACACATGGCGGTCAAACTTACCTACCTATAACACCTCTCTTTTTGCGTCGCGGGTTAATATAAGTCATAAATTATTAATATGTATTACAAATAAACACCTTCCGCATATATTTATTAAAAGTGGTCGGGAAGCACTTATTTGTTTTTGCCGAAAAAGAAGTTTATGGCTGAACCGCTAAAAGCACAAAAAAGTTCCCTGACTATGGATCCCCTGATATTTGAGCGCCCAATTTACTGCATGATAAAAGTTTGTAACGAAGCGTTGAAAATGTATAAAATGGCCGAAACTGCTCTTTGCAAGCAATAAAAATACAGTAAGAATATTTACTGTATTCCATTGGGGATGATCAAACTTTTACATCATATATGTAGGTACATACGTTTGTATTCTACAGAATACGAGTATAACGAAAACTCAGGCAGTTTCATGAGAACTATTTCAGCATCGATATGTTAACGCTATTTACTTACGTCTTCTTATGCGTATAATTTGTCATTAATCAATTATTAAAAAAAATCACAGAAAAGCTTTTCAAAAAAGAGAGTGGTAATAAAATGATGCTGTTTTTAAAATCTACAAATTTTTCGAAATTCCTACATCCTATTACTCAATTAGGAATGAAAAAAAAATTATGAAAAGATATTATTTACATCAATAAAGTAATCTAATAGATAATTAATAAATTAAGAATTAATAATATTAATGAATAAAGACTGAATCCATCTTTCTAAGCATTACTTATATTGTTATAAGCAACAACATCTAAACAACATCATAGCACAAGCACTTTTTACAAGTTGAAAAAACAATCATGCAACTTAAATTTACAGTGAGCAGTTAGTCCGGCCCTGGCTAACGCCAACGATTATGAATGATGCTAATGGAATCATTCGATTATGAAAACATCCCGAGTTATCTCGGACTCGGATCCATTACGGCCGCTGGTTTCGCTAACTTGTTAAATAAACAACGAACAATTTGGTCTCAAAGAGGAACTTAAGCGTTTCACCAATGTTCAACACGTTTTGAACCGGAAGTTTAACTAAATAGAGCCTATTCTTTTAATGAAGCATTTTTTCAAATAAAAGTCTAAGTTGCATTTTTTTTAAGAAGCAAAATAAGGTAATTAGGATGAAAAACAACGCTTGGTCCATGAAATTAATTTCAGCCTATATCCACAAATTATGTAGCTGTATAGTTTACGATAGCGACTTTACCTTTTCTGAAATATCTAAAGTTACATGAAGATATTTGAAAATAATCTCTTTAAATGAAGTCATGGTTTTATAACGAAAATATGCGCGTTGAATTCTTTTATACGAACTGTTTTTTAACAAAAAGGTATGAGAGAGATAATTCATATCTTCTTTAAATAAATTACAGACAAGTATAAGTATATCAAGTATAGTAATGATACCTTTAAAAATTACTCAACTTTTTCCCCCAAGAGCAGTATTACATTTCCACCTAAGCGAGCTGAGAAAATAGACATTATTAAACATGGACGGGCGGGCCGCGGCAGTGGTCAGCCATGGTTCATGGTCCACCGGTCACAGCTACCTTCCTGTCGACACAATGTTGCGTAAAATGCGCGCCTCCATTGTTGCCTCACCTACACTACCTACAGGCGTGGAATAACAACGTATACAACAGTTACGTAGCTCTCGGATTTTTTTTACGTCTTACTAGGCATGCTTTTGACCACAATCTCATCTGATGGGAAGCGGTGATATGGTCGAAGATGTAGCACGCTTGCCTAGGAAAAACCTATTCATTCTATTTTTTAACAACCTCGGGTTGTAGGTACTCTCTCGGGGAAACAGATACAAATAGTGGTTCCCACACCTCTGCTGTTCGGATTAAAAAAAAGACTAATGGAAATGCTTCGAATGTTACGTTACGTTTTTCGAAATTAGAAATGTAATGTTGGTTCTACCACTTCTGTCAGAATTAAATAAATGTTGTTTTATTTACTGAAACTATCTTAACTTTAACTTGACAGATATTTTGTAAAATTTAAATAATTTCACAATGATAGATCAAATGCAACTGTTATATAAATCTGTCCTAAATTTCCTGTTTCCACGAGTAAGCACCAAACCAATTTTAATGAGATTTGGCAAGAAAGTACTATGAGGACAGACACAAAAAATATTTTTACAAATATCGTATTCACCGCTACGCGAATCAAGCTACTAGTAACTTTTAAATTTTTTGACCTGGATTAAATGTTAGACGGCAAATAATGACAACTGGATATATATAATATAGAGGTAAAATGTAATAAAAATGTGATGGACGCACTTTCGGTTGAGCTTATGTACTGGGAGTCCAGTGTGCGGGTACGGTGCGAGCGATGCAGGTAGGGCAGCCACCCGCACGGGCAGCCTCCGTGGCCGCTGCTACATGGACCGCGCGTAATCGGACACATACCCACTCGTCATTCATGAACTCATGTAAATTCCAAAACATAAATCCGCACGTTTAATTTGACGTTTACAATTCATAGCTCTATTTGTAATTTGGATGCTTACGACGTATAAATTTGGACGTATAAATTATGAAAACTTAACTATGTAATTATTTCGTCCGTATTCATAGGTTCTCTAACGCCTGTTTGAAAGTCTATTTTATAATAATACTTAGTTAAAATAGATTTTATCTAGGTGGCTAAACATTTATAACCTAACCTCTGACCCCTGCTTTTCTTTAAAATAGACGAGACTACCACCGCTGCTATATTGGACGCAAATACAGACGCGATCAATAAAGGTATAGCAAAGATGTATTTAGGGAATGGCTTTTGGGCGAAATCTAATTTAACTAATCTGAAGTCACTTGATTTTATTACTTTTTAATAGTTTTTAACAAGCTAGTCTAATGGTGAATAGACATTATATTAACTGATAGTAGAACACGCATACTACTTACATACCTGTGATTAAGCATATCTATCTATGTCTATCTTAAAAGTATAAAAAAACTCTTTAAAAATTTCGAGGCAAATATAAAATTACGGCAAGAGGGAGCGCTTACAGCCTCTGAACGATTAAGGAAGAGATATCTGATATTTTCCTTCCCTTTATGCCTTGTAACACCTGTGTCCTGAAAATCACTTATCCAAGCTCCTATTGATGCTTCTGCAAAATTTGTAATGTTTAAATTAGCATAGATCAAATGAACTTAAAAACAAATGAAAGCAAAACATTTTTTTGAAGGCTGTGAATTATTTACGGTTTGCCGCGATGAGCAAACGACCTCTATGCCGCGCAAAAGGCTTATTAGGTACGTATGTAAAATAGAGATACTTCAAAAGAATTGCGACGGTAAATCCTTTTATAGCTATAAAATTGAGTGCCTCCTGAATTTAGATATAAATAAAGAGCAACAGCGTCCTATGCCAGGGTGTAATGAGCACGCACGCGTAAATTTTTTACGCGTTCACGACTACCGAAATAAAAGTAAAATGTCCACTTTTAGAGCGGGTATAGGTAGGTGCCCTTTTAATCAGCTTTTTCATGACTAGAGATGAGCTGATTTTGATTTAAATCTTCCACATTCTATTTTGTTTGACTCTGATTACAAAAATAATATAGCCCGCAAAATATTTGGCGAATTTCTGTTAATGGGCACGTGCTCTCTAATAGACCTTTATAGGTGTAGGTAGATGTAAGTGTAAATATTAAGCGCGTAATAAATATTTATGAGTTCTTAGTAAGCGTTAAATAGGTGAGTTAAGATTTACTTAAGATATTTGGGTACTACATAGGTAACATGTTTACAAACAATCTATTGATCAAATGCTAATCGTGCAACCGGGACGCGCCCCGGTTGAGCTCAGAAGCTGGGTCAATATTTTTTTAATAATTTTCCTACAAATAATATTTTCCCTGTAGCGAGTATCAAAACAAAACGTGTTCCTTTCAGCAAAATATACTCATAGCCTATGGAAGAATAAAACAGGAGTAAAATCACCGTGACAGAGAACACGGCGAGGCTGTATGGATTAGATTTTACTACACAACCTTTAGGGGTCGTTAGAATATTGTTTGTTTTAAAAAAGTTGTAGTTTTACGGTGTTGTAGAAAATGGAAGAATAAACTAGGAGAGTAAAAAAATCTAACAAAACCTTGGATAAACTTATGTTATGCCTGCTGCGTTGTTTTTTCATAAAGTTAACAATATAACCTACACCACCACCTACACCAAAATAATGAATAGATCATAGACAAACCATTCCATAATTTAACAAAACTATTTCTAAAAAGTTGGTGATACAAGTAGTTGGATCTACAACAATGGGTTTGAAATAACTGCAGAGGATGTGGATGAGCCTTGCCTACAACTACTGAAATATCAGATTTACCTAGGTTCTTATTGTATTACGCCTAGACATTTAGGTAAATATTCATAGATAGATACAGCTACAGTAAACATACATATATGTAGGCACTAAGTTCTGCTCCCAGCTAACTCCGATCTGGTTTACTAGGTCGAATGCATCGAAACCAAGCGGCTCATTTCCATTTGATTTCATTCGTCAGCTACATGCACAGTTCGACACTTCTATTGTTTGTTAATTCATTCGCTAGTAGTTAATTCTACCAAATAGTACCTACAACATTTAATTCAAATACCTGCCACCATCGTAATTCCATTTCGTTATCGTCAATATTTTTTCTCCTCCTAGATAGTCCCAGTCTTGTCCACTGCATTCCTGCCTCTTTATAATCGTGTCGTCTATTTTGATAAATAGTATAAAATATTTAGGACGGCTTAAGGTCTTTAAAAGCTAATGAGTACCTATATATTTCACCACCCATTCGCTTTATTAACTCCATTCGCCGACAATAACAATAACATTTGCACTAAGTAGATTCGAACAAATGAGTGCGAAATATGAGCAGCGTAATTTGAATGAAGGTTTTTAGCCGAGACTGAAATCCCGGCGACGGGAGGCCTTCGCGCCAGTTCCCGGTAAATGGGTCAGAGCAGAGGCTATTCAGGATCTCCCCGCGAGGGGGTGGGGCACTCTCCCCCGCTCCCAGCCTCTCGTTCCAAGCCCTAACTGTGTGTGCCCCTTGCATAATTGAACACGGGGCAAATTATTGTCACGCCTGAATCGCCTATTACAAATATTTGCAACCCTTGAATTCTATCAGGTCGTTTGCTCTCTCGTTATGCGATACGTTACGCTCCGTCTGAAACTTTGCATATGAGGCGATACCGCAGAGAAATGGGATTTGTTGTGTTTACGGCTGCGTGTGTGATTTATAGATAGGTATCTGGCAGATACAATAAGAATCAGTGCTTTGAATCTGAGGCGAAGGCTCTACGACGTTAAAGTATCTCTACGTAGTTCTACGATTCTTTTTCCGCTATACGTTTTGATTTCATTATTTATTTTGAACGAATTTGATGTTACTCAAATGTTTTTTGTATTCTATGCATTCTAGGTACAACGATAGATATAATTAGACGGCCTGTTTGGCTCAGCGGTAGTAATATCCGCCTTATAAGCCAGAGGTCCCGGGTTCGATTCCCGGTCGGGCAGATGTTTGAATGATGAATTTAAATATCTGTTCTGGGTCTGGGTGTTAGTTGTCCTTGTCTTTGTGTATGTTCCATGGCATCCCCGACACAGGAATTTATCCTAGTGGGGAGCTATGAGTGTGAAACGTTATTAAACGTTATTTATTTAATTATTATAAGCTTAGATACCTTTCAGACGTACGGGCAGAGCATTTGTTATTAATACAATTTATTATAATAAGCACAACAATAACGATAAATATTCTGATTATCGCGTTACATTTTTCAGTCAAATATAAACGTGATTTATGTAACTGTTGGCATGATGAAGACACTTACGTAGAATTATTTATGTTTAAAGCTCTCCCGTGAGCCTCCACGTCGCTACGCAGATGTGATGTAACTTTCGGCAACGAGTCATTTAAATCCATTGTTAGGCGCGCTCCGAGCGCGTAAGATTAGGATTAATCAGGATATATGGTACTGGAGCGAGAATGTTTTATACCTATTGCCTACCTATGTAATGAAAATATTTAACGTAGCCAGTCAGGTACCTTCTCTGTAATACATATTTTATTTTTTCTTTATACAATGCATGAAGCTTTTTTTAAAGTTTATTACGTACCTACGTAGAGATACGCTCTGACTCACGAAGTACCTTTCATTCCCTTTCCTTCCAATGAGAATATTTTTGGGTAGGTGCCAGGTACCTACTAGTTCCTGCTGTAAGTATATATAGTTATATCAGAATGTGTGTTTTGTTGCAGGCTGCCGTGCCGGAGGGCATGACGTTTCCTGGGTCCCTACCGGACGTGGCCGAGCGTTGCGGCCGGTGGGCGCCCGACTCGCTGTCCGCCTCGGCTTCGGGCAGTTCGGACGAAAAGCCGATGCCGCGGCGACCGCGCTGGCGCATTGCGCTCGCGGCTCTGCTCGTGTTGGCCGCGCTGGGCGCAGCGCTGGCGCTGCCGCTCGCGCTCGGCGGCGGCGGCCGAGCCACGCCCGAGCAGCGGCTCTCCACCGTGCGCCGCATGCTGCGTGACTCGCCGCTCGTCGACGGACACAATGATCTCGCCTGGAATGTTAGGAAATTTTTGCATAATAAAATCGGTGACTTTAATCTGAGCGCCGGCCTCGATGGGCTCGAGCCGTGGGCGAACTCGCGCTGGTCGCACACGGATATCCCTCGGCTGAGGCTAGGCCAGGTCGGCGCTCAGTTCTGGTCGGCGTACGTGCCATGCGGCGCGAGAGATCGCGACGCGGTGCAGCTTGCACTCGAGCAAATAGATGTCATCAAACGTATCGTAGATATGAACGTTGCGCACCTGGCACTGGTGACGGACGCTGCGGAGCTCCTGGAGGCGCACCGCGACGGGCGCATCGCGTCCATGATCGGCGTGGAGGGCGGACACGCACTTGGGGACTCATTGGCCGTGCTCCGCGCTTTCTACCAGCTCGGCGCGCGCTACCTCACCGTTACGCATACGTGCGACAACCGGTGGGCGCGCTCGTCCGGTACGTCCGGCGGCCTGACAGAGTTCGGCAAGGCCGTCGTTCGCGAGATGAACCGACTCGGCATGATCGTAGACCTGTCACATGCGGGCGAGGACACGGCGCGCGACGCGTTGCTGACGACGCAGGCGCCGGTGGTGTTTTCACACTCGGGCGCGGCGGCGCTTTGCAATTCGACCCGGAACGTGCCGGATGATCTACTACGCTTGGTGGCCGCTAATGGGGGCGTGATCATGATCAATTTCTACGCAAAGCTGGTAGCGTGTAGCGATGAAGCTACGATGGAGGACGTGGTAGCGCACATCAATCACGTGCGGCAAGTGGCGGGCGTGGAGCACGTAGGGCTGGGTGCGGGGTACGACGGCATCGACCGGGCGCCCGTGGGACTGGAAGATGTGTCACGTTACCCGCATTTGCTGGCCGAGCTGCTGCGCGACCCCGACTGGAGCGAGGAAGATGTGCGCAAGCTGGCCGGTGCCAACGTTGTGCGAGTGCTGCAGCAGGTGGAGCGCGTACGTGACCAGTGGCGGCGCGCCGCTGTGCTTCCTGGCGAGGAGTCGGCGGGTGTACGCCGCGGCGAATGCGCTTACGGCGTCGGCGCCGGCGCCGCGTGACGCCGGCTCCACGCCGCTCCTAGCGGCCACCCTCGTACTGCTCAATATTGACACTCGTTGAAAGTAGTTTATACATGTATATTAGTGTCCAAATGTGATTTAGCGAATAAATTAATCTCTACCTGACCTCGATGCACAAATTGTTTAGCTAAGGAGGCTCGCGCGCTGGGCGTTTCGTCTCGCCGTCGCGTCAGCCGCGGCCTGCCGCGCTGAATTCTTCTCCATCCATGCACATGACTTCGTTGACGAAAGCCCAATGCGTTCCGTGATCTAAGGTGTGAGCCTTAAACATTAAAAAATAATGTGTTTATAGAAAAATAAATATTCTTTATTTATATTTTATGCCGTTTTATTCTTTGTATGAAGTTTATGGTCTATTCAAGGTACCCTGAATATTGTAAGTATGTATGTCTTTATGTGAGTCTGTGACGATAATAGATTCGGAGTTCGTCATTGAGCTTAGGGACTTTGCGCTATCATCTTTAACAGCCGCGCCTGCTGAATCCAGAGTACCTACCACGGAACACAATTAAGAGCCAACAATTTGACGGCACGAACTCGTCTATGGGCGTGGCTAAAATGAATGCTATCTCACCTGTCTAGCTCGAGAAAGAGATAGACTCGGTGATGAGCAGTAGAGGTAGCGTGTGCGCACACAATGCAATATCACAATATGCGTATTTCGACACGCACGCACACGTCTGCCATTTCATTCAACGCGGACACTATAATTTTGAATGAGTAATCAATCGTAAATCCAAGCTGCGTGAATACCTACCTATGACGCTGTAGAGTTGTCACGTCGCATGTCTATTGATTCTAATACAATACGTCAAGTAGTTATCCAAATAGTAGAGACTTCGCGAGCACATTTTGTAGTAATTTCGAGTATAGGTAGGTACCTACTTAATCAGTTCTCCAAATTGCACATGCATAAATGTTCTCAATAAAAAAAGCAGTACGGTTCAATTTCGCAGCAAAAAACTCAGCGCGATCTTTATCGAAATACCTATATTCTTATTTTTTTAAATATCTTACAGTCATTATAAGGATGCATTTTACTCATCATTACGACAACTTTTACTATGGCACCAACTGCAAGCTCACGAAAAAAAAAACTGTTCTATACAAAAAGTTCATTAATTCTCGAAAAATTGTACGGCTCATCATTTTTCGCGTTTTCACAGTTGGTCCCATAGTAAAAATTCGTAAGGAGTCAAAAATCTGTCAAAAACCGCGATGTAGCGACAACCTATGTAAGGTGTACAAAGTAAGGTTTATGGACCGCCGAGTTTGTGTCAGCAAAAGTAATAAAAATTAGTAAGGCCATGGACGATGATGAAGAGATTTAAAATTTAAAGATGGTATGATCGAAAGCCGATAGTAGATACTTAGTATTTAAATTCGTACCTAAGTTCGAAACTCAGGTTCGAAAGAACTCATTGGTACAAGTCGGGGAATGAACTCTTCACCTCAAGAATGCTAAACGGATGTTTTCCCACTGGCTTTTCAGTGAAGGAAAACATCGTGAGGAAACCTGCATACGTCCGGAGAAGAAATTCAATGGCGTATGTGTATCCACCAATCTGCACTTGGCCAGCGTGGTGGAATATGGCCTAATCACCCTTCGAGGGTATACCTGTATCCCAGCAGTGGGAGGATTAAGGATGTATATAAGGTCAAATTCAGTAGTACATCTAATTAAATTATGAAAGTATTAAATATGTTAAAAATTGGACACCCAGACACTATAATGATTTTTTATATTAGATTTTTAAGGAATTATTCGATATTTAATTATTATTCAAAAAAATTTAGATGTAATTTGACTACTGCGACTACTACGGCCTAACAGTTGTATCGCCATTTACCCTTCGAAGGATAGTTTTTATCAATTTCAATTTGAAATATTTCCGCAGAATTACCGGTGAACCCACTTTTTCTTGGGCTTAAAAAATTGCAAATCGTACAAAGAAATTGATAAGAAGTTTTTTAGCCGTATAATTTTGATACATAGTTTCCAATTCGTCTATCGTCTCAAAAATTGTAACATTTCCGGCAAAAATTACGTTTAATAAATGGTAATTTTAAAATGAATTATTTCACATAACTTGTCGGGAAAGTATTAATTTTTTGGTGTCAATCGATGCAGGAGGTTTTATTCTACTATATATTTCGAATTTAGGGCAGAATCTTTGAATTTATAAATGTTGTGGTCTAAAGTTTGTAGTAAGGCCCACTTGGTGAATGACAAAATCTAAGCCAAAGTCTCGATGTCACTGCCACTCACCTGTCAACCGTCAATCTCATGTCAAAGTCATACAATGTCATGTTTGTGTTGTGAATGTGGCTGGGTTGGAGTTTATTTTTTCTTCTTACGTATTTTTATTTGGGAAATTATTCGGTTAAATATTGTTTATAGGATCAGATATTAAATACCTACTTAATGTCCATTATCACAACCTTACGTATCATACAAATTTTGTAAAGCCCGACTTAATAAACACAAAATCTGGTGAGACGTAAGACCTATCAGGTAAGCTAATAAACGCATTTACATTACAATCGTATTAGATGCTGTTGTTATTGACCAGTTGTATTTAATGCGTCTTGCACGGTCAGTCATCTTGTCCTTTGGAATATTGCATGCAGCGTTACCTTGACTCGGAGATGGATCCCTCACAAGGTTGGTTCCACTCGCAGGATGAATGTATGGTTTTAGGAGTAGCAATTAGTAAATGGTTGATAATCCTGGTGGTCCTAGTATAACCGCTTTATAGATATTATATATCAATATACAGCAGCCAAAATCATTTTACATACATCACTACATTTTATTTTCACCATAGATAGTTATGTGAATGTTTTGAATTACATTACAACTTCTATAGCTGTAGCACAGTTATGTTGTAAATGACAGTTTCTACTTAGCATAGCACCTAAATATAGTACTTACTCGCACAATCTTAGTCATTACTTGATCAGTACACTACTGGTTCACACTTTTCCTTGTTCTTACAGATACATTTAC
Organism: Alcis repandata; assembly: GCA_949125135.1. Classification (NCBI taxonomy): domain Eukaryota; kingdom Metazoa; phylum Arthropoda; class Insecta; order Lepidoptera; family Geometridae; genus Alcis; species Alcis repandata. The sequence continues at coordinate 7,355,351 of OX421234.1, forward strand.
TGAGTCAGTGTCATCAATCCTAGAGAGGAAGGTGAGAGGTTGGCTTGTGGGCGTCATTGACGACATGCGGCGCAGCAGCCCGGTGCAACAATGGCTCGACTCCCTTCCCAGCGGCTCTTCAGCCGAGACGGCCAATACTGAAGAGGTTGAAGAACGCACCAAAGTAGAACAACCAAAATCCGATGATAGCAAAGCAGAAGAAACACTGACTGAAAACACAGTAATAGAACCATGCAAAGATAAAGAAGAAGAGAAACTAGATGTTCCTAATAGAGATACATGGAAGAGGAAGTCTCTTGAGAGTGGGGTACTCACCAGCACGCCACAGAGAGGGACTTTGAAGAGGCTGCAGAGGGATCATTCCATTCAGTCGGAAGGATACACACCCAAGTTAAAAAATCCCTTGTTTAGGGATGCATCCCTGCAGGTAAAACATGAGAATATTAGCAAAGCTTTAATAATAATAATTGCTCCGTTTTGTATCAAAATGATCTAGCAACTCCACAAACTTCTATATAAATGGCTGTTGACACAATAAAAATAAACAAACTATGATTTCACTTTTTGTTTTCCAGTCGGATGCTAGTGGGTCAAGTGGAAGTTCAGTTCTAAATGTGCTGGGGGCTAGAAAAGTAGATGCAGAATCTGTACTCATTGCATTAGGCTTTGGACCGAGTGAGAAACAGCAAAAACTGCAACGGATACCTGACAGATTCCTAATTCCTTCCAAGGTAAATAAAAATTAATATACTTTTATCTTCAATCAATAAGTACATGATCTAAGACTCCTCTCTTTTTTAAAAGATTTAAGTTTAAAACTTGATTGCTTCATTATTGTGTTTGATAAAAGGTTGGCTGTGTCTCATTGTGTCTCGGTGTATTATAGGCTACCTAAAAGTTGCTGATATTTGCGGGCTTATAGTTGTTCTACATTTCTGCATCTATTAGATATTTCTGCATCTCTTAAAAGCTACACTATTACTAAATGAGTCCTACAAAAATCTTTTTTAATGGTTTACAGCTTAAAGGCATTAGCACAGAGAAGTTCATAAACGATGAACGGCATTCCATGAGAATGCATGACTGTGGGATATTTGGATACAGAGGATTGACAGGTGAGTTCCGTCTATACATAATGACATTTTGGTTATAGAGGGGTCTAACATGCTAAGTATGCCATTAAATCAAATATATTTATATACATATTCTATTGGAAAATAACGCTGAGAGCATAATTTTTTTTATTAATAACGGGGTTTTTCGCACCTTTTTCCATTCTCATGAATTTTTCAGGGATGAAAAATATGTCGGTTTGTACAGCTATTTTCTGGCTTATTTCGAAATGGGTAAAAAGCCATTAAATTTTATAAGTAACAAACAGAATATCGTATTTATATAATTCCATCTGATGTATTCAGAAGTCTTATATTTATGAAAATGGATATTTATTAATATACTAAACTTTATACTAAAATATTAGATAGACTAGCTGACCCGGCAAACGTTGTTTTGCCATATAAATTAATAGGGGTTGGTGATAGAAAGGTGAAAATTTAGGGTTGTATGCATTTTTTAATGCCACATTATAAAAAAATAAAAATAAAAAAATTGTCTAAAAAATAAAAAATAAAATTTAGGGGTGGACTACCCCTAACATTTAGGGGGATGAAAAATAGATGTTGGCCGATTCTCAGACCTACTGAATATGCATATAAAATTTCATCAAAATCGGTCAAGCCGTTTCAGAGGAGTATGGCAACGAAAACTGTGACACGAGAATTTTATATATTAGATACTATACAACCATGCAGACTACATTGCTACATTATTACATATTGCATATGTACTCGCTAGCTGTCTTGTATCTTTCCTCATTTATAATTGGGATGGGAAGCAGCTATAAATAACTCTGGCGTTGTTATCTTTTAAAGGTCATGCAAAACTGATATTGCGGAGTTTATTTGCTGTTTGAAGCATCTTTGTTTATTGGTTGTACTTTTACAAACATATATTTAAAGTTTATGAATTTTTTATTCAACTTCTATGTGTTCGGGCATTTTTTATCTAAAAATAATACATAATATTAACCGTAAATTATAAATATTTACATGAATCAATAAATAAATTAGTCGGATTTCGAAAATGTTTTTATAGGGCTAACTTGAAGAGTCCAACGAACTGCTTATTCATATTATTTATTTCTATTATACAAAATTGGTTGCAGGCACACTGCTAAATAAGTATTTATTTTGCGTAACATAACATTCGACACTTTTCATGCTTTCAGTTTAAACTAATGATTAACTCAGGGAGAATTCTGTGGATTAACTATTGGTTGTCACTGTAGGGCATAGGGCCAGTAAAAAGCTTTCGTTTTAACGCTACTAATATTGTACTAACTAACAGAGCACTGCACACCAGTGTGCCGCTTTATGAAGCCAGTAACGCCGAGTTGCCATAGGTCTTATCCAGTTCCCGAGATTGCTGTACAGTAAGTATAATTATTTTTATCTCAGTAATTATGTATTTCTCATATTTAACACTTCATCAAACTAAGGCACCTATTTATGAATTTATCAAAAAAACTAATTGTATTGCACAGCCGCCATTTTTGAGAGGGTAATGCTTGATTATATTAATTTACGTAAGTTAAATAATGGTAAGAACTAGAATTGGAAACAAGAAGTATCCAATTTTTAATGACAGTGATCTTTCACTACCCAAATTAGACAGAAAAAAGTTGATAGAAAGCAAAATAACGTGAAATAAACACTTTGCAGGGAATCCCCATGTACCACCATCGACAATTGTAGCTAAGATAATGGACTGCATCCTGCAAGATGACGTCATCCGCGAAGAGGCTCTCATGAAGGCGCGCCATTCCATCGCCGACATGCGGAGTCACTCCAACATGTACGCCGCCATACTAGCTTCTAGACTACGCAATCTGTGAGCCCTGAACCGACTTCAATTGGATAATAAACTGGGATATCTCCATTTGATGCTCACTTAAAAATCACAAGACAAATTCGCGTATGATTTTCAAACCCGATTCAACGTTTTTCATTATTGCTGTAACTAATACAATTTACGATAGAGGTTCGATCAAACTATGCGATAACGCAGTGGCAGTCAGCGGACGCCCAATAGAACGTCCTTAACATTATCGTCTGGTGATTGGGGGTCCGCTTACCATCACAGCGTGATCGAGGTTTGCACGAAGCTTTAGTTAGCGTACTGCGATATACCCTCCGACCAAAAAATTATTCTATCTATCTATTTTGTTCGAAGATTACATTATATCCTACCACCAACTCAGCGTTTAGCTTGTTAATAATTTTATAGATTTTGTTTACGTGAGAGTCCCCAGTTTATGTGATAACTATTTCCATATTAAGTTTAATTTTATATTGTTTGTTTTGAGAGCGGTTGTTAAAGATTAGTCCACTATTGACGCGAGTTGGGCGAGAATGTAAGCATTTTATCATCATAAAATATCTTGTAGCTTAATTAAAATGGTGTAAAGATACCACTTGTTAAAACAGGCAGGATCAACAAACCTTATAATAGTTATATAGTTTAGTTATGTGGTGTATAATCTTATCGTCACTTCACATTTTGCTCCTGCTGTTAAGTGAGCTCGGTATACAGGGATATAAGGAAAGGGTATGCTAAGCCAAAAAGGAGTCCTAATACCCGACCCCGAAATTGCGAAAAAAAAATCAGCTGTTCCATACATTTTGTCGAGAGTCATTGGAATTTTCTATGGAATATATTTTTTTATCGATTTCCGGGTTGATCCCATATCAAAAGTTATTCACAATGATGAGTACTATAGGCCTTTTCGGCTTTGCGTTCCTTTTCCTTAGAACCCTGTACTACAGCACATTTCTCTATTTCTTTCTTAATTTCTATTCAAATTCGTTTTCTCTTTCAAACTCTAAAATGAAATCCTTCATGGGTCGCCCTCTCAGTGGCCCTGCTTACCGCCATCTCGTCGTGGAACTAAAGAATTATATATTTTATTTATCGAAAAGTTAAATAAAGTGAGAATGCAAGATCTGATAAGCTCAAATCAACTAAAATATTTACTAAGCAAAAGGCAACCCATGCCATTTTGCTATACTACTATTTTTTAAATACTAACATTTTTTCTCTAGAAACATTTTGTAGAATAATTTAAGTAGTATAAAACAAATCTAGATCTTTGAATTATATTCTAATAGTATATAAGTAATAATCTTACTGAATTGAATTCATATCAAACTTGCCTGATTTTCGTAACTATATTTCTTCTTTAGTGAATAAATTCGAATTTATGTAGATAAATGTAGTGTGGTGGTCTGTGTATTATTATCTAACTAATATTTGTAAATCTAAAAACCTAGATGACGTAATGTAGCTCCAAAGGAAATAAATCATAATAAATTGTTTATGCTAAGAGATTTCTCAAATATAAATATGTATTCGTTTTTTCGACTGATTTCTATTATGTGCATGTAACTAACGCATTTTTGTAATTTTGGTTGCATTTTAAGGTTCGGTCTCCATCAAAGCGAAGACAAAAGATGTTTACACGCTTTTATTAGCTTGTATATGTTTGTAACCGACTCCTTTGAGCTCGATTTTGACCCACTTTAAACGGTCAGATTTCTTTCAAACTTTGTAGATATATCGAGGACCGATGACAATACACTAAACAAAGCGTGTTTTAGTTTTTTTAACTATTAATTATTTTTTCAATAGAATCATTATCGAGCATCATAATAAATTCATAACATTTGAATGACACGATTAAGTTGATTCTAGTCGTTAAACCTCATTTCTCTTCACTTTGGTGAATTTTGTCCGACCCATATTCCCAGATTCACAGAGTGGGTGTCATGTATGTTATTTATTTACAATGTATTAATTATTATTTTCATAAAAATTTAGAGCCATTTTAAACTCTTTATTAAAGTATTTAGACTGTTTAATTTGCCACTACTTAGTCCAGAAGGACTAAGGCTCGTGTTCACAAAAATTTAACTTGACGATTATTTATTTAATCTTCCATTGTTGACTTTCAAATTATTGAAGAGTTGTCAAAAAGTGTTGGTTAAAAATTTAAAGGTCTTGGTAAATGTTGGTGAACATGGGTCTAAGTAGCAAATTAAACAATTTTGCGTTAATGAAAATAATGGCACAATAAATCCTATCGCCTCTGTGTGAAAGTTCGGTAATACTGTATTTTGAATGTCATTTATGTAAAATATTTAATAAGAAACAAATAAAATGTTATAGATATAAAACTGAGCTCAAGTCAGTATCCGCGGGTAAAGAAACCAAAAAGCTGGTGACGTTTTGTTTCTATAAAATAATAGTTAATAGAAACTATTTGATGACCATTTCTAGCAATAAAAAGGGAACATTATGGTTCTTACTTATAAACACTGTTTATAAGTTAGTCACTGCTTAAAATGCCAAAGCAAGCAAAGCAAAGCCAAGCAGTAATGTGCAAACATTACTGTGTTCCGGTTGGAAGGGCATTGTTTCCAGTGAAATTACAGGGCAAATGGGAGATTAAACAACTTATATCTCAGGGTGACGAGCGCAGTGCTGTGCCGCGCAGGGTCTTGAATTCTGCGAGTTCAAAATTCTGGGTGGTGCAGACCTGTTATTGGCAAACGTGACGTTTAACATCAGGCGAGCGATTTGCTCGTCTCGTCACTCAATTACATAAAAAAAAAAAAATGCTCTGACGACTTTTCGCTGACGTGAAATGTGAAACAAGACGGAGAATTTTAAGCAACCAGTGATTAAGTTTAATCAGGCTTTATAAGTAAGGCCCTTTAAATTATATTGGTCGTTAAATTCTACCATTTTGTGCGTGCCTTAAAACTAAATATGATTAAAATATAAAACACACTGAATCTACAAAAATCCTGACTATAATATTGATACATCATTATTAGGTATATCGTACCTGTGATATCTGCCCCAAATGAAATGAAATATTTAAAAATATATAAATTACACTATTTATATTGTAGTTGTAAAAATCTAAATTTTTATTTTATTTGTGTCGTTAAAAAATTATCAATTCTATAGTAGTTATACATTTTAAAATACTTCTAATAATATTTTACGTAGATAGGGACGATAGTATGTTTAAGTTTTTAGATGACCATCTTTGCATGAGATTTAAAAATGTTGTATGCAAGTAAAAGTTTTTTTCCCTTGAATAATCTGTTTTATTTCTTAGAAAATAAGTGCCTAAACGTCATTTACTATAAGTTCATTATAAAATATTAATAATAAGTAATGTAATTATACCAGCCTCGAAAATATGTTCTGCGGATGCAGAGTTTGCGGAATTCGTCAAACGCAAACATAAGCGCTACAAACGGTAGAGCTAAAAACCACCTGCAAATGATAAAGACATAAGATTCAAATTTTATCATTATGGAGCTTTAAGTAGGTATAAAACAAGCACGCGTGACTTGTCCTATGGATTTATTTTAAAATATCTAAAACGCTCAACGCTCCTAAATGCTCATCCCAGCTCCTTATCGAAAATCATACCAACTAGGATCGATCTGTATGCGCAAATATTTAGAACTTTTCTAGTTAGAATTTGGCCTGGATCTAAAAAAATACGGTTGTGAACAAAAAGCCCTATTTGACTCTAAATGAAGATAAAAAAAAACTAAAAAAAAAATAAATAAAATAAACTCTATCTAAAAGATAAGTTTTTCGCATTGTACGTACAGAATTAGTCAAGAGCACTCGGTTGAGTAAATCTGTCAAAAACAATGTTATTACAATTCGCAGAATTGTGACTGTGTGAGTGAATACTATTTTCACTTTTTTTTTTCTTACTATCTTCCCAGCATTATGGGATCGACTCGAGCTGGGTCAACCGATTCAAGATAAATTGTCAGCAAATAAATTACCAATGGAGTTTCAAAGGGTACGTGCGCAGGAAAGTGTTTAATCCCGGCGTGTAGCAAAGAGCAATTGCGACTAACAATTCTACAATGATTCCAACGTTCAGTGCTTTGTTGTGCAACCCTGGAATAAATTACAAGTTTACCATGTTGAAATTAATAGGTAAAAGACAGTGCATACTCGTATTTTTGTTCTCAATGACACTTTTTTCGTTATATTAAACGAGGCCAAGAAGTTCTAAACTGACGTCCCGCTTGGGGTGAATTTTGGATTTGTATCCGCGTCGGTGTCGTACCAACTTGAAACAGTGAGTTGTATCGCGTCTTGCAGATGAGTCCATTGACCATTTGCGACACTATAATGGCCACGAAGTAGGCGGCTTGCGCAGCCCGCTCCACCTCCTTGCGCTCACGATACGTCCACTCTTGGCCGAAGGAATCGACCACGGCGCTCACTGCCTCGTTGTCCCACTGTTTTCTTATACCTGAAAAGTTTTGTTAGCTTGAATAATTATCTGCGTATTGATGATGTTTGCATTGCATATTTTAGATTTTGTGTATCTATCTCTTTCTCAAGATTTGTTCACTGGAAAGCTGTAGTGGCCATTGGCAAAATAATCTTCAACCGTTGAGGTAAACGAGTATTGGAGTAGATTGGTGTATTAACAATCATAGAGTTAGGTGCCCTATGGATCGACGACCTTCAAATGAAGGCTGCATGTGAGAACCATAGTGGAAAGTGAGCCTGAAGTGGCGTTCTTCAGAAGAGCTGATGTTGCAGTGCTGCAAATGTTAGTAACATTAGCAGCACTGCAACATTTGTTATTTGTTAATTGAATTACTAACCGAAGAGTTCATAAGGATAGAACCCGAACTCGGCCATGACGACGAAATAGGCGAACATTCCGCCAGCGAACTCAATGAGACCGAGGTGTCCATATGTCAGGCTGATCATCCTCGCGGACACTAGCGAGTCGGAGTCGCGCGGCGGTCGGATCATGACGTCGGACTCCGCGCGCTCGTACGACAGTGCCACGGCCGGCCACATGTCTGTACCGAGGTCCACGCACAGGATAGTCATTACACCTGTAATAAGATTTCTATTAAAAATCCACTCAAAACTCAAACATTCCTTTCACGCACAAAATGGAATAACAACGTTAATGGGCAAAAAATATGGTTCGTTTAATTAAACCAGTTTTTTTTACTTTAGTTTATCCTCTAAAAATGTTAGATAACGAACCTAGAGGCAGAGGTATCGAAAACAGAATGAACATCAAGACTGGAAAGATTTCAGGTACGTTGGAGATGAGGATGTAGCAGAGTGACTTCTTGAGGTTGTCAAATATCTTTCGACCCTCTTCAATGCCCGTTACGATTGTTGCAAAGTTATCGTCCAATAAAATAATGTCTGCTGTTTGCTTGGAAACCTGTGGACATTTTCATAATAATTCCTTCGTTTTATTATTTTTTTCCTGCTCTGAAGTTTTGGTCTGTCTTATTTGGCTTTGTACTGAATATAATTATTTTGTTAGGTCAATGTAATCGGTTATCAATGCATTTTGCAATTTATCCTTTTTGTGTTCTTGACTACCCGGGTATTTTTCAGTTTCCCCTTCTTTATCGACATTTCGGTAGATGGTAAAGTTGTAGCTAATTAATACCTACTCATAATTTAGCTGTAACAACGGCTCTATTATTGTAGAGCTGAGCTGAGTTCGCGCGTTGGGAGTCGGTAATTTTAAAGGTTTAGCGCGATATCCGAACCCACCTGCCTATGCCGAAGGTGGTTCATGAATACACAAATGCACTGGGAAGTGGGAAGTCGCCTTTAGCTTACTTGGGAGCCTGTGATGCCCATAGAGATGCCGATATCAGCGCGACGCAGCGCCGGCGCGTCGTTCACTCCGTCACCCGTCACCGCCACTACAGCGCCTTGTTGTTGGCAAGCCTCTACTATTTGGAGTTTCTGCGTTGGAGACGTTCGCGCAAACACTATGAATGGAAGGAAAAGAAAATATACCTACCATACGATATATGATCAAATAATCTAAGCTAATTTAAGCTAGATTACCAAATGTTACCTACCTATTTCATAATGTTTCTTTAATGCCCAACTTAGCAAGTTTGGCGTCATATCTCTGAGCTCAGAGCCAGTGATTATGTGGCACTTCGAGGAGGTGGCAATGCCGACGTCTATTGCAATGGCGCGGGCGGTCGCAGGGTGGTCTCCTGTCACCATCATCACTCGCACGCCGGCGGCTCGCACACGTTCTATCGCTGAACGGACCTGCCCCAAATTATTGAGTTTATGAATTATGTGTTCAAAATTGATGCATAACATATTACAAAATATTTAAATAGTTTATTTCATATTATATTTGTACATACGTAGAAACCTACATACCTACTTAATTTCTAAGATAAGTAGGTACAACTTTACCTCTTCCCTAGGCGGGTCCATAATACCCATGATACCGAGCAGTCGTAGACCTTCTAATGGGAAATTCACTTCGTCCGTATTGAATTCATAATTCATAGGGAACTGCTTCGGGTCCAATAGTAAATCGGCGAATGCCATTATCCTTTCGCCTTTAACAAAAAATCATGTAGGTACCTACTTATAAGAAGTAAAACAAAATTAAAATTACAGTCGGATAAGTAATTTTAAACTTAGGAAGAAGATGCAATGGGACGGTGGTTATAAATACCATCACCACGCACGAACTTTTAGAAATATCTATTGCAAAGTACCAGTGTTAGCCAGGGTTTCTATTGTTTTCTCCGCAGCTGCTTTTAGTTCACTCGTCAGGTTAACATTTTTCTTTTCAATTGCAACGGTTGAGCAACGACCAAGAATTATCTCTGGAGCGCCTTTCATTACAACGAGGTATTGTGACGCCGATTTTTCTTGATGCACGCTTACCTGTTACGTATCAAAGAGGAGAGAAATATACTCGTTTAATTCTGGTCGATTGTGAGCAATAGAAAATACAACTTGTGCAAGTACCTACTTACTTGAAACTTATTAACAGAGTTAAAAGGTATTTCAACAATTTTCGGGTAGTTTCTTCGAATTGCATTAGGGTCATCGAATTTGAAGATAAAATTGAAGATAGCCGTTTCAGAAGCATCCCCTGTCACTCCACCTCCGGCCTTCATAGAAGCATTGCTGCACAATGCACAACAGTTTTTGAAGGCTGTAAAATGTCGAAATTAAGGTATAAATAAATTGAATTAATTTGAAATGAAATTTCAAAAGTGCATACGATGAGTTGCAATATTTATTACCTCGATTTTCTTGTAAAACACCTGTAAGCAATTAGTATTTGTAACAAGATTTGTAAATATAATTTTGTCACATCTAAAATATAAATAAGAATGATGCTTACGTGCCAGATTTTCATCTTGAATAGAATAAGTTTTATTACACAACCAGATGTTTTGCACAGACATTTTGTTCTCAGTGAGGGTACCAGTTTTGTCAGAGCAAATAGTAGTGCAGGCACCTAGAGCTTCGACAGCATCTAGGTTTTTAACTAGACAATGCTTCTTGATCATTGTTTGGGCAGTCAACGTAAGGGATGCAGTCACTGTTGGTTGTAACCCTAGAAAACATAACTGGCGTAAGTATAAAAAAAAAATTGATTAAAATTATACCATAAGCTGTAAGTAGTAAGTACCTTCAGGAATATTTGCAACGATAATCCCAATCATAAAGATTGTGGTTTGAATGAAGGGATAACCGAGAGCAAAAGAAGAGATTGCTATAAAAGCCCCGAGACACAGAGCCCAGATGGAGACGTAGCCCATGAATCTTTTGAGTTCACGAGCTAACGGTGAAGGGCCAGGTTGAAGACGGGCTGCTAATCCTGCTACGCGACCTAAGGCGGTCAAATCACCGGTACATAGTACTACACCTAAAAATAAAATTATATTTGTATGCTAATTTTTCGTAGCACCGATAAATCAATAAATTAGGTCTTTTGTTTCGCGTAAGCAACGATTAATGTGACGTTACCTAGTGCCCATCCTTCAACACACATCGTTGAGAAGAAAGCGACATTGGGAGACTCTAGTATGTTGGCTATGCCTTCAACATTCGACCGCGGGACCGCTACTGATTCGCCAGTTAATGATGAATTATCGACCTGCAAAACGACATTTTGAACAGCCGAATAAAAAGTACTACACTTGAGCGAGAAGAATAAAGATGAGAGGTGTAATTTGCGAAATCAATCAAACCTTAAAACCTTTAGAATCGATGACGCGTATATCTGCTGGTACGATGTCCCCTGCCTTTACGCGGACGATGTCGCCCCTGACCAGGTTGCGTACTAGAGTTTCCTCGTGTAGTTCTCCGTTTCGGATACAATTTGCATAGTTTGGTATCATGCTGTTAAACGTCTTCATTATCTTGAAACAAGATTATTGGATATAAATAGCTTAGCCCTGGATTAAAACAGGCTATTGTTTATCCCAGTAAAATTAACTGCTCTTGTAACAGGGGGTGAAACCAATTAGAAAGTTTAAAGAAAAGGAAGAGTACTCACTTTGGAACTCTTGTAGTTTTGATAAAAGCTAAAAAATCCACATACGAGTTCGACCACAATAAGCACGCAACAGAGGTAAAGGTTGTCGCGTGATGGATCGGACCTCGTAGACACCTCCATTATGTACGCCAGAAAACATAACAGCGCACCCAACCAAATAAGAATTGAGAACCCTGGAAAATATTCGAGAGAATGTCGACGGCATCATGTTAGAGAGGAGTATAAAACTTTGCCTATTTTACAGGTATTTAGCTCTCCTGAAAAATAGTATAATTTTATACGTCGCTCTGGCATCATGCTGTCGATGTTTGGGTGTCTTCAAGTCGCGAGTGAATCGGTTCCTTCTAGGCAAGCGTGCTCCATCGTAGACCGCATCATTGCTTACCATCAGGTGAGATGGCGGTCAAACGCAAGCCTATTATAGAATAAAAAAAAAAAAAATGTAATCTAGATGGCACTTTGATGGCGGTGAGGATAGTTTTCGAAACGATCAAACATTTCGTAAGGTCCCTTGAACGCTACTCGCTACCAAGCCGGATATTTTTTCAGCCTGTCAGACAATGCGATTTATTTTTTACATCAGTATACCTACGTAACTGCTCAATACAAGATATTAACTTTTTGATGTACCTGTGCACATTGACTTCAACAAGACAATAGGCCAGCCATACTGCGTGGCCGGGGTCAGGGAGTTATGTCCATAATAATGGAGTAGTTCCTCAGCCCTGCTGCTTGACAAGCCCACAGAGGGATTTGTTCGTAGCTGCTCATAGAGTTCAGCTAGAAATATTCATACTTAAGTATGAAGAACTGAATCACAGTAAGTTCACTTACCTACATAACAAACTTTCAAGCAGAAACTGTGTGCTTATCATGCAATGGACTTAAATACATAGAGGTACGTATACCTCTACGTATTTCTACGTAGAGGTACACTACGTAGACGTACTCTACGTATGTCTACGTAGAGATACACTACGTAGCCGTACTCTCTACGAAGAGGTACACTGGTAGCATAAATGTATGTAGGAAGGGAGTTCAGTTTTAGCTTGACAATTTTATATTAGTCTTTAGAAATTATTATTTTAATCTAACTAAACTCACCTAATGGAATCAGGTGCGCGTTGGTGTCGATTTCTTGCTTCAGTAAGTTCAAGCGAGTGCTGCTCAGATCTCTGGACCTCAGCCCTTTAGGTTTATGCGGTCGAAAGAGGTCGGATAAGGAATCTGTACCATCTTTATCTTTCGCCATTTATAATAACTTTATCTAGGTCCGGCAATCGCTTAGTTATAGATCAGTATGCCAAAACCAAAGTAAATCAGGTAGGCTTTAAATGTTTTCAATACTTTTAATATCTATACAGCTATGCTGAATGAGCTGAAACCTTGACTAATATAAAAAATGGGAAAGTGAGTTGTTTTATCTGTTTGTTGCGCTTTCACGCCCTTGACTTAGTAGGTACTTAACCATCTTGGAATTTTACATTGAAGTCAGGGGTACTCAAAAGGACACAGACATAGGCATCAGCGTCATTACCATCACAACACGCGCCGTGTCACAGCGCGGGCAGAACCGTGAGGTGCAGCTAGTATAATATAATTCTGAAACCTAATTGGCTATTGGTAATGGTTGTTTGAACCAGATACTAATGATTAAAAAATAATATTGGGTTTGAAAATAAAATATTGAATAAAAAATGTAAATCCTTCTTTATTCAACAACTAAACATAAAAAATTTTATCATGAAAAATGTTGCACAATCCAAGTTTTATACATAAATACCCTTAGCAAATATCCCTAAATATGACTTAGTATTTTTAAGCAATATTATTTACTTATAATTTGCTTTCCTTTCCTCCGGCAACTCCTGCCTGCCAAATCACACTCAATGCTTCCATTTCTTCAGCATTTGTTTTCAAAAGCTGCTGTTGTAATGACCCTTTCATAATTCTTTTAGTTAAAGTCATAGATAATATTGGCAAGTTGGAGACTTCATAAATCTTGCTCCACACTTTGGTTTGAAGTTCTTGAGGTTTGTAAACATAGTTAACGAAGCCGCAATCCAATGCTTCTTGAGCAGACATCTTGTGGTTGTACATCAACATTTCTATTGCCTAAAAATTAGTTTAATTTAATTAATTCAAAATCTGAATATACAATACAATAACTCTTTATTGACACCACAAAAATGATTTCTCAAACATGATAAAATACAGAGAAAGGCTCAGAAAGCAGTCTTAGGTATACAGGGTCTTAAAAGGTATGCTAAGCTGAAAAGGGAAAAAAAAACTCATCATCATGAACAAACAATATGAACCTCTTTCAGCTAAGCACACCCTTTCCTTATAACCCTGCATATATGCATAGATTACAAAATTTTGAATACTTTACCAGAAGTGGTAAATATCATGTAGTCAAACATCACAAGTCTGTATCAAGTTTTGGCAAAGCCAAGTATGTAAGTTGTTGTACTTAGTGGAGTTACCACCAACTAAGTTTTCTTACCTTCCTTTCCCCTATCAACCTTGGGAATGTAAAAGTAGAACATCCTTCAGCAACAATTCCAAGTTTTGAAAATGGTGTGTAGAAATAAGACTGAAAGACATCATAAAAAGTTTGTTACACAATGAGGTAAAATAAAAGTAACCAAAAATCTTAGATTAATTCTTCGTAACTAAATATTGTAGTTCTAGAAAATACTTAGGAACCTGTAATAATTTTATTAATATGAGGTTATTCAAAAAGGACAGGCTAAGTAGAAAGATATTTTGGTACACATCATGACAAATACTTTTCCCATGTAAATACGAGTTCCTTTCATCTTAGCAAATCCTTTAAGAATAATCCTGTATAACTCACATTTTCTGAAGCAAATACTAAATCACAGAGCGCTAATGTTGTAGCAGCAATACCTATTGCAGGCCCGTTGACAATTGCCACCAGAAGTTTAGGGTATGTTATAAATGCTTGAATAAATTCACTAAGAACATCTAAGTTGTTTTGTCCAGCTGTCAATGCGGTTGCCCTGAAGTCATTGCCGCTGCTGTAAAAATCTCCTGTGCCTGTCAGCACCGTAACAGAAATATCATCGTCATTGGCAGCATTGTTTAGTATGTTTTTAACTTTATTATACATGGCTGGATCGATGGCATTTTTCCGAGCGGGCTTGTTAAATCTCACAATTTGTATACTGCCTTCACGGGTCTCTATAATATAATCTGTAGCGTCCATGATATTTATGTAATTCACTTTGTTTCGAGATAGCTGATAAGCTTTTCGAATTTCGGACTTTGTTTCTCAAGAGGCGTGATAAATAATAGAAGAATTTTATCTTTTTGATTTTCTTTACAGATTTAGGATTTTAAGATTTAAGAGGTGTATTGGAAGAAATTTAGTTTAACTAATAATTTTAGGGATATGTAGGTACTATTGAAAAATTTAAAATGTTATTACAGCAAATTGATTCACAATCCTTTTTTCGTTATCATCCAGGGTCGCCATGTCTGATTTATAATTTTTCCCTACATCGTTTTTGCTCATATGATAGTCCTCATCATTATGAACATTTTTTATAAAACCAAAGTCCTAGTCCAGTTCCTTAGCAAAATGTTCGGTCCCATCCGGCAGAAAGCACGAAACTTGGCATGCTGGTAGCTTTTGTATGTGTAATTAGATCCCGATGTAGAAACACCTCGGGAGACGATTGTTTCCCCCCCTTCCCCCCCTTTTTGTGTCCCAAAATCTGGTTTTTTGAGATTTTCTCGAAAACGGTTCAAGCTACGAGAAAGCTGTTCAAGACAGGTATGTTCTCTATAACATTATCTACAATATTGCTCTTAGATGCATGTTGATAGCACCTATGGTTTTCAAGATAATAATATGCTGATATTAATTTCAGGCCAAACCAAAAAATGATGATTTCTCTTATGAGGCCTCGGTCAGCAATAGATGATATCATAAGTTTATAAATGAGTTTCCCCGAAGTCTTCAACATCGCTAAATCCGACAACCTTAAGAAACACTTTGAAAGATGACTCATTGTGTCTCAAATCCGAAGAATGATGATGATGGCTGACGAAAAAATGATCCTCTCGTATCTCAGAAACGGTGAGAGATAGAGGGGTACACCTAACTTTTGAAATGTAGATCAAGCATGGACCTTTCTGGAGAGATGATAAAAAAAGATGGCCGCCATACAAAAAAGTTTGACAGTCATACAAATAAACACAAAAAAAAGAAATGCTCATAGCTGTGGAACCGCTGTAGATAGATGGAGTGTGCTTGAACAAATATCATAGAAAATCATAAGGACAATCGAGATTTGGCAACAAAAATCCAAGATGGCGGATTTCATATTTTAATATTTCACATGACTTCTACAGTTTCTTAGTAATCTTGAATCCTTGAAACCTGTAGAAATCTTGACAAGTAAAAAAAATATTGTTCTTTTGTGCTTGCTATTCGAAAAAAAAAATCCTGGCAACATTTATAAAGTGCTTGAAGAGGGGTAGTATTCTGTATTCAGGATTTTACAGGATCTGTTCATTTGTTTCTAAACTAATACCTTAACATTTTTAATTTTTTAAGTAAGTTTCAATACAAACTGGTATTTGGAAAATTTCAAGTGTATGGCAGTCATCTTGAAAAATGGTCGAAGCGAAAAAATAATTTCAGGACGTATAGATTTAAGGACCTTAAGAGCCCCCGAATCCAAAATATTACTCTCCTGGGATCACTTTAAAATTTGCAAGATCCAATGAAGATTAATTTGAGACAGTCTCCTTACAAACTAGTTTTTGGAAAATTTCAATTGTATGGCAGCCACCTTGAAAAGTGGCTGAATCTAAAAAATAATTTCAGAAATGGATTTAAGGCCCCTAAGGGCTCTCAGATTCAAAATATCACCATCCTAGGATTCCTAGGATTACTCAAATATTTGGAAGATCCATTGTGACGAAAATATGAAACCCGCCATCTTGGATTTTTGTTGCCGAATCTCGATTGTTCTTATGATTCTCTATGATATTTGTTCAAGCACACTCCATCTATCTACAGTGGTTCCACAGCTATGAGCATTTCTTTTTTTTGTGTTTATTTGTATGACTGTCAAACTTTTTTGTATGGCGGCCATCTTTTTTTATCATCTCTCCAGAAAGGTCCATGCTTGATCTACATTTCAAAAGTAAGGTGTACCCCTCTATCTCTCACCGTTTCTGAGATACGAGAGGATCAATTTTTCGTCAGCCATCATCATCATTCTTCGGATTTGAGACACAAGGAATCATCTTTCAAAGTGTTTCTTTAGGTTGTCGGATTTAGCGATGTTGAAGACTTCGGGAAAACTCATTTATAAACTTAAATTAATATCAGCATATCTTGAAAACCATAGGTGCTATCAACATGCATCTAAGAGCAATATTGTAGATAATGTTATAGAGAACATACCTGTCTTGAACAGCTTTCTCGTAGCTTGAACCGTTTTCGAGAAAATCTCAAAAAACCTGATTTTGGGATACAAAAAGGGGGGGAAGGGGGGGAAACAATCGTCTCCCGAGGTGTTTCTACATCGGGATCTAATTACACATACAAAAGCTACCAGCATGTCAAGTTTCGTGCTTTCTGCCGGATGGGACCGAAAACCCGGTTTTTTCGAGCTAAAGAGCCGTACTATCCAGAGAATTGTGTATTTATGAAACCACCTCTAAAAATTCTATGATTTCTCAACTCAATATTTTTTTCCCAAAGCGGCAATTTCCAAAAGCCTAATCTTTCCCCAAAATTGTGAGAAAATCCCTAACCTGGCAGAACTGTTATCAATCTTTATTTTATGGCTTGTAAAGGTGACACTGACATAACAATGAAAGCCTCCACCCACGATCAAAGGGTGATCCGAATTACGTCAACAGCGCAAATGCCGTAACGTAAATGATATAGGAACCAATAACAACTGACGGTGCTCCCACTAAAAGTTATCTCCTCCAGGTAAGGCTTCTAAGTTGATTATTTTTATGTACACGGTAATAAACAATAGACCAAATTCGAAAGTTTATTTACATGAAAAAAAATAAACGCCGCATAAAATTCTTGGCTCGCAAATTGCGCTGTCGATAAAATGCAGACCATATTGGATCTTGCTTTTGACATTGACGTTTTTGACCTAGCCGTTCGCCCTCTTCATTCGCTGAAACCCTCCGACTCCGACCTCTCTTCCTCCCCTTACCTCATGCAGTGCAGAGTACAGGTTCTCTTCAGGCTCTCAGCTGGTCCTTAGTTTTTAGCTTCACAGAAAGTGAAAGGGTTCTTGGCTGATAATGATAACAGAATACACATTTAAGTAGTTAAAAATTTAAAATACACTAGCAAGTTGAGTGCTACTTTTTAACCATTACTTTTGAGCCTCAGCAGTTTTCAGAATTTAAGGTGTCTGGGAATGGTTAAACTAGTGTCTCAATTAATGAAATACAAGCACTTGATTTCAAGATCTACGGTATTCTGTAATGAAATAGTGTTCAACAGTGCCAGGTGTTTCCATATTAGTAAAATGTTTAAATCATCAGTTACTAACCTTCAAGACGCGACTAAGGATCAGATCCAAGAGTTTTTGAACTCCTTTGACACTGTCCTAACAGATTGCGATGGTAAGTTTTTCTCTTGGTATTGGGCTATTCAAGTCTTATTTATTTTTATTAAACTTGATAATATTATAAACTTAGTTAATTTTTGTAAGTTATGGTACTTTTGTGTCAAATTGTAAACAAAGAGGCAGATATGTGGTGGTGAGCAAACTACCACTTCCTATAGACAATTGCACCACTGTGTAATTGAACTGTAATAGTTAGTTGATGAGTTACATTTTAAAATATTATTCTTATGATTTTGTCTTATATTAATCATTGTAATGTTTCAGGTGTCCTGTGGATTGACAATAATGCTATTCCTGGCTCTGCTGATGCCATGAACTATTTCCGTGGAATTGGAAAGAAAATATTTTATGTGACGAATAATTCCACAAAAATTCGCAGTGATTTTGCAAGTAAAGCACAAGAATTGGGCTTTATTGCTAGTCAGGTAATGGTTAATTATGTAATATTGTGTAATATTGCAATATTGAAAAGGACAAGCTGTTTATTATGATTTTATTAGAATATAATAAAGCATCTGCATTTTACTGTATCCATTCTTATAATATGTACTATTTTTTTGCCAAATATAACAAATTATTTCAAAATATATTTTTCCAAACAGTAAGTTGTGAAAAGTTTATAAAATAAGTTTATTAACTATAATTTGAAAACTTTTATTTCTACTTTTCCTAGATTTTTCTTTCTTTGTTTCTCATCTTTTAGTAAATTTATTTTCATTAATTATTGTAAAATTATATTGTAAGGTTAAATATATTAACTGTCATTGGCTTAGCTGTTTTCCCAGCATATTGTACTATAATAACAATTGACTAAAAATATGGTTACATTTACAGGATGAAATCCTGTCTACAGCATTCTTAGCGGCTCACTACCTCAAAGGTATTGGCTTCACAAAGAAAGTCTATTTGCTTGGTTCTAATGGCATTGCTGAGGAGTTAAAAGCTGTGGGCATCAGGCATACAGGTGTTGGGGTGAGTTTTGAAACAGTAAATCAGTAATGTATTTTAATTCCTTTCCAAAACTGTTGATTAGTATCCCAATCTATGAGATTGTGCTATAATTCAGGTTTTAAAGCTTTTTGACGTGACAACGTCTAATAAATCGATGATCGCCGGCTGTGAAAAAGTGTCCTGTTACGCTCATCGTGACGTTACGATAGGAGCGAGAAAAGTATGCAATCATTTCATCAATGTTTTGTTATGACGTCACGTTAAACTATCGTCCATAAACCGACTTTACAGACAACCAATATTTATTTCTGGTTATAAGGGTCCGCGCAAACGGGTCACCGACCACAGTCACCACCGCCACCGCCACTTTTGTAAAAGTCGCGGAAGCACGCTACAGCCACCGGTGTTCGAAAGCCGCCACATTTTATGATCAGATTTGATGAGATTGGATTTCGGATTTGAATGCATAAATATCCATTGACGCTTCATGCTCCATAATTAAATAAAAAAGTTAAAATAGTGTGCGTCGCGTTCCCACATAATGTATGAAAAAGCGTGTCAACTGCTTGCCGCTGGCCACCGGTGGCTGTGGTCGGTGGCCCGTTTGCGCGGAGCCTTAAACATTCATAGATTACTCATATGTATTCAAAGACTTATATTGGAAGATAACAATGTTTAAGAAAAGTTACCAACAAATATAAAAGATCATTATCAGCAACTACAAAGTAAAATGGCAAAAAACGCACATCATATACACACATTCATGGTGTGATTAATTTCTGTTTCAGCCTGACCATGTGAAGCCCGACTTTAAAAACTTGAGCCCATCAGATTTAGATCCGGAAGTTGGCGCTGTTGTGGTGGGCTTCGATGAACATGTCAGCTATCCGAAGTTTATGAAAGCAGCTTCATACCTCGCATCAGAGGAATGTCTATTTATTGCTACAAACACCGACGAAAGGTTCCCTAAAGGAGGCTCGATCGTCGTACCAGGCACCGGCACTCTAGTCCGAGCAGTTGAGACTTGTTCGGAAAGAAAAGCACTGGTTTTGGGAAAGCCGCATGCTTATGTGAGGAAGTATTTGGAGTCGTGTGGACTGAATCCTGAAAGGACTTTGATGATTGGCGACAGGTAATGATTACTTATCTGTACAGATAATGAATTTACATGTAAGCTCAATTTTCTTATGGCAGATTGTGAGCACTCGACCGTGTCATGCACACAAAACAGAATTACAGAATGCATGTCGCCTTTGTAATTCGTTTTGCACAGGTCACACAATCTTGTTGTTGAAATTCTGCTTACGATATTTTGCAAATTGCGAGCTTGATGTAACGTGAATTTCTATTCCCCCCAAACGCAGTGGGGGAGGAACCAATTTAAAAAAAATCTTGTTAAGTAGTTGTTGTTCATATGACCAATGTTTTTTATAATCTCTATTCTTATAATAATTCCATTAATTTCTAGCTTTCATCCGCGTCTATCGTCTTGATTGAGACATAATATGGTAACACAGCATGTTTTTGTTTATTTCCAGATGCAACACCGACATAGAGCTTGGTGTCCGATGCGGCTTCCAAACTCTACTAGTTTTATCTGGCGTCACATCGCCCACGAACATAGAGAAGATTCGTAGCGAAAAGAGCCCTCCTCTGCCCGACGTAGTCTTGCCCAAGCTAGGAGATCTGCTCTCTCTAGTGCCCTCATAGTACGAGGGTGCCATAGCTAATGTTAGTAGTATTGCGCTATATTAATCAACTCTGTACACTATTAACTATTTGTAAGCGTAGCATAATCAAAATTAAAATAATATGATGTATTCGACAACTTGTAATCGATCCCGGTTATATCTTTTTTTTACATGCGACTTGCGTTTGATCAAGATTTCACCTCATGGGAAGCGACGATGTAATCGAAGATGTACCGGGCTTGCCTAGGAAGTAGCTATTCACTTTTTAGCTGGGTTGTTCCACACCTCTGCAGTTCGAGTTAATAAGGTGGAATGGTGCGCTAAAACGGAATTTCCGCAGATCGTATCTAAACTGTCGTCACAACGCGTTAGCCTATTCTATGTCTATAGTCGGTACTATAATTTTATTTTCTAAGTCGGGATAACCTATGTTAATTTCAGTATGTAAGAAAAAGATGACAACAATTATGCAGCAGTCTTTAGATCAGATTTGAAAGTGATAAGTACATCAAAATTAAATTCGACCGTAAAATCTACTGTACTTTGCATTAGGTACATATAATATAATAAAACTGACCGAAACATTATTATTAGACAATTATATGTATTACTGTTATTAAGAATTTGTCATATTGTTTTAGTTGATTCACTGTTAAAAGTAGATGATGCAGTCAATTATACACGGCTATTTATAATGATGTAATGTATTTATTTTGTATTAATGTAATAGCAGTATATCCAATCTTTGCTAGTGTATCCTACATACATACAAAAATGTACCGACCCCACACATGAAAAGAAAGCCACCTAGAGATTTACAAAGAAAACTGTATTTGAGAAGATAGTATTGGAAATTGGATTTGCTTAGATAGTTTTATTTGCTAGTATGTACTTATCTATTCTGTGATCTTATTAGAACACTATGAGTTTGATAGTTACACTAATAAAAAACCAACTTTTCGCTGTAGTTCCTTATGTCCTTATTTATTATAATTAATAAGTATGAAATAGTTTGACTATAGAGTACTGTTGTGTACATTAAATGTGCAATGTTGTTTTTTCTGTGATTTAAATAGGGGCA
Source organism: Alcis repandata (assembly GCA_949125135.1). Classification (NCBI taxonomy): domain Eukaryota; kingdom Metazoa; phylum Arthropoda; class Insecta; order Lepidoptera; family Geometridae; genus Alcis; species Alcis repandata. The sequence goes on from OX421234.1 coordinate 7,377,200, forward strand.
TTTAATTGCGCATCAGAAATACTTAGCACGTACCAAAAATGTTTCGAGTCACTCCTTATTAGTTAGTTTATTCGAAGCCAAAGACCTTTAAAGCTATAGATTTAACATCGCCTATTAATCTGTAGGTATTTAAATTGCGGCAACTAGAGACAACCATACCATAGCGGTATGCCCATTACACCTAATTTTTAAACGCGCCACTGACAGTAAAGACTTGCTTTCCGCTCATGTAAGGACTGCATTTTGATGCAGTTCTTGGCACGACGATTTTGATTAAAAACATCAATGTTGATCCAGTAAAAAAAGAATTAATCTATAAAGCTATTTGAACCACTTCTGTTTATCTTCCAGTCATTTCCTTGTTTTGGTGTGCAAGTAGTATTTTTGGTAAGCAATTAAATAGCGTCCTTCTATAGAAATAGTTGTATCATTATAATTATGTGGGTTTTCAAAAATCATAATACAATGACCTACCTTTGTACTTACAAAACACTCTTATAACATACACTTATACACTTCCTATAGAATTGTTTCGGTTGATCTCTTTGTAGAGTATGTTTTAAAACCAGAAAACCGTCTGTAAATGGAAGTTATCAATTTATAGCATAACATCTATGTATACCTAGCATACCAATGAAAATTATGTGAATATCATTGGCCTATAATTTACACTATGTACGTACAAATTATAACATTAATTATAATAGTGCTTTTTACGAATTTGTTTTACTAAAAGTACCTAAATGTATTAAAATTACCCCCCGGAATTTAATAGGAGTAAAAGCTAGCTTTAGTTGCTAATTTGAAAAAATCGCAGGAAACCACAGGAACATGTTTTAAGGCAAGATTGATATTACCAACGTACTGCACGTTTTCCAGAATAATGTGTAGAGAAAAAATCAACTAGCGTTCTATAAACATTAGACACATCATGCATTAGAATAGAACGCCTACAAAGCATCAAAAATAAATGTGGGCCATTCACGATTAGGCTATTTGAATCTCTTCTGAATATTATGCTTTATGCCCGGAGTCTGGTAGGTGGGTACAGTTTAGTTCATAGTCGTTACGACTTGGCTGGAACCAGACCAGAACCACAGATTAAAAATATTTTAATAGTTACTACGTTCGCACTAATGGACCACGGAACTCTGGAAGCGCATGCGTAGGTAACCATGGCTGACTTTTCTGCCTAGAGATTTGCCGCGCACAATCGTTGCTTGTCAACATTTTGGTGTGCGTTTCTCGCTACGAGCGCCGAGTACTACGTTTTTGCGGCAGTCTGTGTGCAACCGCGAGAGACGCGCGCCGCTACGAAAAGCGTCCCATTTCCACGCTCGCCTGTGATCTCATTTTACTAAATCGCATCCCGAATATTGATGTGAGTGTATTTTTAAATTTTTTTATTATCAGTTTTTATGCACGCTTGTCGCTTATATCACAGACGATGCTATTCTAATAGAGATTTATGTAGATTTCCGCCAAAATATTTGTATTTATGTGTAGCTAGAAACCGATTAAAATAAAATTGAATACGTACCTATATGTATAAAATCACCTCCATATTGCGTTTCTAAGCAAATTTTAATAAACAAAATAAGCTATGAGCGTACCTACAGAAAAAGTTGTTGAAATCCGGCATTTTGGAGTTTATCCCATTTTGGTAGAGCAAGGAAAACAAAGAGCGGGCGCCAGTGAGAGGGGTGGAACGGCCGGCGTACGGGGCGCCCGCCCGGGATGGCACTCCCTTATTTATTTTTATGGATGATTCGACCCAGAACGACGCGTTTATCTTTATATCCAGATTTATATCAAAAATAAGTAAATGCTACGCATTGATACCTACTACATAAATTTTTTTTGTTACCCATTGGTATAAGTATATTCATTTTATAAGGCTGTTGTTTTTGTTGATAGAGTCAGGTACTTAGATATACTCAAACATTGAATCTGAAAATGATGAATGGATCGCATGTTCTCAAACTCAGTCGTTCGTGAAAAACCATTCAATAACTAAAAACATAATTCTCGTGACGTCGCATATTGTAATACGCTGACAACCTCCAACCTTGTTTTGGAATATATCTAACAATAGCCCCGCGATAATGAGCGATTACTAGTAATATATTAAAAGTTTCCTACTGGTGATAAACGTTATCTGGAGTACCTATGATACTACACTCGAATTTCATCGAGTAATTTCACGTTCGGAAATGGTCACGGGGGCTGATCCCGGCTTATGACGTATCTATGGTTGCGCCCACTCAACGTTGCATAAATCCTGGATCAATCTAAAATCTGATATGATAACCTATATATTATCATGTCATGTAGCTACCACAAGTTGGCATTAGTTAGCGGTGGTTTTCAAAGAACTAAAACGGTTATATTGAAAACTCACTTTGCAACTCGTATCTTCACTGTAAATATCATTGCGCATATTTTGTAAAATACTCAACAATACATTGTACTTAAAATTAATTATAAAATGGTGTAAGAGAGACCATAATAAAAGGACATTACGCACAGCTGCACCAAGTTATGATTGTACGACTGTACATTGTTTGATGTTGTGATGAAACACTGTCCAAAATAAACATCTACATAAATTTAAGAGGGCCTCTACAGTCTACATATCTATGTACTCGAGTACTATTGTTTGCTATTTGCTGTTAGTAAACAATTAAAAACCTCTATCTACCTTCGCTAATCTTTCATTTTCAAAACAAAAGAAAATCTTGTGGAAAACTACAACTTCTAGAAAAACTGTTCTGCTAGTTCGTCTAGGCACATAGAGAAAAACCACATCAAACGTACCGCAATAATCATAAACATTTGGATACGTTTATAAAAGCAAGTATATTTACTAAGAAAATTAAACTTTAGGTAAGATGGTAGGTAAATGGGTTTTTCTCCCCAATCCAAGGACAAAACTGTAATGTTTTATAGAGAAGCATTATGTTGTAACTTAAAATGCAAGGCGTCGTACTTGTTAGTCATTATTGATTTAAAATATTCTAAGTAAGTAGCAGGTCACGCAAGACTCCCATAAAGGGTGATTATTTACATACGAGTACAGTTGTTTGTAAATTCAATTTGGGGGATCTTCGAAGTAACTGCTAAACTTTAAAATAAAAATAAAATAAATAAAAAATAAACGTTTCACACTCATAGCTCCCCACTAGGAATAAATCCAGTGTCGGGGATGGAACACACACAAAGACAAGGACAACTAGCACCCAGACTCGGAACAGATATTTAAATTCATCATTCAAACATCTGTCCGGCCAGGAATCGAACCCGGGACCTCTGGCTTTTAAGGCGGTTACACTACCGCTGAGCCAAACAGGCCGACACTTTAATTTTAAACATTACATTTGCTTTTTGTAGTTTTTGTAAATTATATTTGAGCGACCCTCCAAGTATGTGCTTAATTTTAATTTTAAACATCACATTCGCTTTTTATAGTTTTCCTCGCGTTGGAAAGGTCATGTTTAGAATTAAAAGCCTGTTTTGTTGGATTGAGTTATTTGACGGTTGGCCAAACTAACTCGTGATATCATGAATAGTAGAAGTGATCTCATTGAAACACAGATAGTTAAAAGTTGAAGGCTATCCCGCTAAAGATATTTACTTTTCAATAGCTTTGTTTCCCGCAGTTGATGTTTGATTTTGGTTGAATTTGTTTTTATTTAATTTTACTTAATTTGTAAATAAAGAACAAGACAGCATCTTCATCATCTTTATGTTATTTACGTAAACATAAAAACAACCCACAAGTTATCTCTACTATTGTCAAGGTCATATTTTTCTTTGTTCGCAATACAACACATAACCTACCGACCAACGGGCAGATAAAGTTCAATTAATAATCATCACGTAGCGTAGATACCTCTACGCCAAGTACATTGTACTCAGGTAAAGTGTGGTACGGTACTGTCGGTAGGTACCTCTCTACCATTTAAATAGAGCATCGTACATTGTCGTAATCAAAACTATCTTGTTGAATTTGTTTACAACTTTCATGATAAGTACTCAATTCAACTTTTCCCAATACTTAATAGTTGGATAACAGACTGAACCAAACTACTTGAATATTGTTTCGACTCCGATTCGAATGTAGGAAAAAACTTTTGCAATATCGCGAATGTGAGGTCACCCCTTTATTGAGCAAATACTTACCGACTCTTAAAAACGTATCAAACTAGCACTTATGTACTATTGCGGAAGCTATGACTTCAATGGCTTCCGCACAGGAAGACACGGTTCATTGTGAATTTACCAAACAAAATGTCTAAGGACACTGCAGCAAAGCTAACCTTGTGATCATTTGCTAAAATGCCCTAATACCTACTCAAATCCAATACATATGCCGGTACCTGCTTAAACTTCTAGCTAAATAGGTATAGTAGCTCAAGCAATATAATTATCTGGTTCTAGTTCGAGTCTCCATCTTAATTAGGATTAAACATCTAAGAACGAGATATAAAGCTTAAGTACCTTAGCTTTCCATTAAAGTTCAACCTGATAAAGCAATTTAAATAGCAAAGCGTAGCGATGTAGCCGCCAGGGAAAGTTTATGTAGAGCTGTTAATAAACTCCAATATAGAAACTTGCGAGGCCGTTCACATTATGTTTTTCGCACGCTAACTCACTTTCCCGGTTTCCCTCCATTTGTAGTTAGGCTTTTTTTAAACTTTCGCTTTTAGGCTTGTGCCTAGTTAATTAACTGCTTCGCGATAAGAAAAGTCATACAAAATAGGCAGCGGGCCTATTGAATGCCTGAGTAGCGTTGGAAAATTTAAGATTGAAGAATACGAGTATATAAATAGAATAACGCACTATTGGGACAATATTGGGACATACATTTTAGGGGACTCAAATTACTGAATAGCGAGAATACCTAAAAAAAAAATTGAAGTCGTCTGCTTTACCCTGAGTATCGAATAAGACCACGGGACTCGGGTAACAGATTTGCAAAGTCTTGGCTAAGCCACGACCTTTATTATAAAAGGAATCACGTCCAAGGCAGAGTTAGCTCATACTATTGTCCCATTTTTGAACTTGCGTTTACTACACGGGGGACATTTACATACTTAATGATATTTATAGAAGTGAATCAGTAACAGGAAGGCAACAAAAAAATGTATGTACTTACACTTACATACTCGTAAGTATAAAGGCACTTGTTCAAAGGTACTTGTGTACATTTTTCATTTACTTATTTCTATGAAAGGAAAAGGTTTAAAATTAATCTTATGGCGTCAAAGTGAAGTGGAAAACGTTCTTTCTGACTTATTCATAGCAAATATAATATTTGGAACTTAAAATATCCTACTAGGGATACAATTTTCATGGGTGGCAAAATAAAATGTAGAAAAAAACCAGTAAGTATTTCAAGTCTGAAGAGCAAGGGTAGAATCGTTGCGAGAATACGAACTAGTACCTATCAATTATAATTTTGGATGGGGCCTTCCCCTTCCTTTCTAAGGAGAAACGCCTATACTATAATATGGTAAATATGGTTGTGTTGCTAGCTGTGTCATCGTCCCATGGTAATGGCATAAACGAAAAATTACGTCAACAGACGCAGATTACGTCATCCTGAAAAAGGAAATAGGTCAACCCATGGTCAAAGGCGTGTTACAACGAATTAATCGCGAGTTGATAAAAGTATTCAGCAGAAGTTAACAAAATATGTAAAGTAATTATTGAGGTGGAACGTTTCACTTATGGCGCGAAATTTAAATTTCAAACGGTTTTTTCGTTTGTAGAGTTAGTCCGGGTAACTAAATTAAGTAATAATGAAATTTGCGACAATCGTTGAGTATTTTTTACGATATTTTATAAAGTTAAACAGTAATGCACCTAATTATTCAAATATGTCAATATCATCTCCGCCAGTTTAACGGTTATGTACCGAGTACCGACACGTCATGCACTTTTTGAATGAGTGCATGTTATAATTTTCCACTTTTCAGTTACTTACTTTGTCAATCAGATAACGCGATTAGATTAAGCATTGTATTTATTTATTATGGCCTGATTTCGAAGAATAGATAAGAATTTTAATAATATGCATTTTAATTTCTCGCAATTGTCTCTATTTATAATAACGATTTCGGACACATGACTTACTGGAAAAAAAGGAAAGAAACCAATGTATTTTTTGGTATATTCAAGTACCTAACTACGGCCTCCAGAACAAGCAAGTAAGCACTTCCTTACAGTATTGTAAATCAGGTACTTATACAGGGTTATTCATAAAGGCTATGCTAAGCCGAAAAGGGCTCATGGTACTCATCATTATGAACAACTTTTTCTATGGAACCAACTCGAAATTCGCGAAAAAAAAAATCAGCTGTTCCATAGAAAAATGTCAATGACACTCAACAAAATGTATGGAACAGCTGATTTTTTTTTCGCGAATTTTGGGTTGGTCTCATAGTAAAAGTTGTTCATAATGATGAGCACTATGAGCCCTTTTCGGCTTAGCATACCCTTTATGAATAACCCTATATAAAACATCATACACTACAGACCGTGTTATGCTTCGGCTAATAAGCTATTTCTATTCTGCCCTCCTTAACCAATCGCCCTTTCGTCTACTCTACGTGACTCTAATTATTGGGTCTTGAATAGGTGGGAAAGCAGTTATTTCCCGATGGTATCGGGTTGAAATTGTGTCGCAGTAGTCGGCGAAACTAAACCAGGCGCAGTTGTATAATAAATGGGCTGGGGCAGGAACTAGGTCGGAAAGGTGCCACATTGCCGTCCTAGAAACGCTGCTGGGTAGGAAACGCATACTCGTACATACCTACGTATAATTGAGACGTGCCGTAGGAAATTTATGTGTGGGTAATTTAATAACTTTATATAAGTCCGATCCGATTAGTGTGCATTCTATAACTAGTTTTGAACGGACAACTTTATAGGTAAATCTATTTATGTGCTTTATTATTAGCAATTATTTACACAGAACTTACAGAAAAAACTGAGCACTAGTTACTTAGGTAAATTTTTCGTTTTTTAATTTTATTTTGTTTTGCTTAGCGGCAGTCGCATGTAAATAGAACTCTATTAAATTTTCCAGAAAACCGGCGCCTTCTCAATAGGTCTCATTAGTCTAAGTATCCGTCGTCCTTGCCAAAATATTGAATAGACTACGCAGTAAATGAACAATGATACATCCTGTCAAACATATCGAAGTAATTGTACAAAAAGTCAAAAACTGAAACATCATAAGCCGATACTAATAGTTTTTTGAACAGCTCGTGGGTGTGATATGTTAGACAATCGTTTAAGTACCTGATTCACCGCTTCTGAAGCGACGTATAAGGAATTGAGTACCTTGATCTTTAGGTCAGATCGTTTAAACTAGATATAGTGCAATTGGCAGGGCACCCACCGTGCTAAATCAGCGGAGGTGTAATAGCACATTGTTGCCGGCAGCCCCCGCAACTACAATTGGTTCCTGAAATTGTTTATAAAGCCACTTTGTTTCTATCGTCTGGATTACACAACCAAGGTCAGATAAGAGACTGAAATCGGAGCTTATGTCATTTCCTCGTTTTTATCGCGGAATTTGTTATTTTGCACGTTGCAATGTTAATATTTGCGTGGGCTCTACGAGAGAAAATTGGTGTTTAGTGTTGAGTGTCTTATAAGTGCTATAATGACATTTCAAATAAAACTAAGGATTTATTGTACCTAAGGATAGTTTTGTTTGGTTGTAAGAAAGTGCAGCAATTTTAAACCAACACAGCAAGTTTTAAATCCATACTTCAAGTCGACTCAAAGGTTATTTCGCATCATTTAAACTAAACTAACGACTTGGAAAGTAGAAGCTAAAAGCAGCGCATTTCTTTTCATACCTAGTCCAGGAAGCTTCTTCTACGAGTACCTTACTCGTAATCCCTAGTGTAGAAGCGGGCGCTCCCTGGCATGACCTAGATCAATACATTTACTGGGTGCCAGATTAAGGCAGGTCTACGTCAAATTAATCGCTTCGACGGTGCAAATAGCATGGTGCACGCCACAGTGCAAGGCACAAGATGGGAATCGTCCGTGTTTACAGTTTTGCAGCAAATCGTTCCAGCGTCAAGGTCGATGATGTAATTGCCGCATTTAGCACTCAACGTGTAGCTACGAATATCTGTTCCGATACCTAAGCATACATAGTTATAGAGGTAGTACAGGTTATAGGTAGATAGACAACTTTGTTTGGTTATTTTTGCATGACATCACTCTTGTCCCTGACGGCCGTTAGTTTGCAATATTTATTGACGCCGGTAATGGGTGAGCGTAACTTTGTGCTACGCAGGTAAAGTGTTGATATTACCTACTTACTAAGTGCTAGGACTACTTAGACTTTAGAAGAAAGGTAATTGTACTTTTATGGAAATATCTGTATTTCCTATCAATTCAAAAGTGACTCCTAAGTTTTCTTTTGCCAGAAGAATGGATGTAGCGATAATTAACACAATCTCTATTCTTATCCTAGATTACTTAAATTCCATCCCAAATTAAAACCACTGAGTAGTGAGTATGTAATCACTCTGTTCCAAAAGTTCGAAGAATACAAAGTTCATTTCACTTTACAAAACTTAAAAGCAATAACGTATTTTTTTCTAAAAAAATTAAAGCGAATTACTCTGATATTTATAAATTATCTTATTGATTTCCAGTACGTAAATCTCAAAGATGTCTGAAGCTAACGGCGCGGACGCAGTGGAGCAAGTGGCCCAGGAAGTGAAGGACATCAAGCTGGAGAACGGCTCCGCTCCGGGAGCGGCCAACGGAACGCCCAAGGAGGACAATGCTATACCGTTCAAGGTAAGAAAGGAGGAAACTTATACCTTATTCTGGAGCGTGCTATACCTACTATCTCGATCACAAACAGTGCTTGCTGTGGTACAGGGCTGGTTGCTACGAGATCTGAATAAGAGACACTAGGATAAGAATAGACAAATAGAGAAATATTTATTTAAAACAAAAATATAAATAATAATAGGTCATAATTGGGATACCAGACCGCAACTTATGTGAAATGAGATACATGTTGAATCATTATCATTTTAATGATAACGATGAACGCGGCAAAACGCACCTACCTCGGAACGTAGGATACAAGTTCTCGAAATGTTTCTTACTTTACTAAAATTACTTACTTACTTCCTTACTGACTTTATTTACTTGGCTTAAATGTGATTTGCTACATCAGAAATATAATAAAGGTGGAGGCGTCGCCATATGAGAGATATAAAACCATCCACTTTTTCGATTCTGACGATAAAACTTAGTAGGCACTAAATTTTATTTCCGTCAGACTGGCAGGCTTTAAAACTAGGCTACGATTTATCGCGCTCCATATCACGACCCTACTCGTATTGCCGTGAAAATGGCAATCAGGCATGTTTAATAAATCTTCAAACTACTTTGCGACTATAAATCTTCAAATCACCAACACGCAATCTGTTTCCTTCGCTAAAAATATCACAATATAATTCCAGGACGCATTTAAATCCTTCTCGAAATTCGGCGACCCGAAGTCAGATGGCAAGCTGATTACTCTCTCCCAGAGCGACAAATGGATGAAGCAGGCCAAAGTAATCGACGGCAAAAAGATCTCGACCACGGACACAGCTATCCACTTCAAGAAACTCAAGTCACTGAAAGTTGGCGTGGAAGACTATCAAAAGTACTTGGACGATCTCGCGAAGAGCAAAAAGATAGAGCTGGCTGACATCAAGAGGAAGCTCACGACATGTGGCCAGCCTGGGTTCACATCACATGTAAGTTAAATTTTGAATGCCCCAACGAACAATATCGAAACTACATATGGCGTTTTTTTTACTGGAGAGCAATTTAATGTCAAAATTTGGCCTAAATTAATAAGTTAAAATGTGTAGTATCAATTTTATTCGATTTAAGACATGTAATTTCTTTTTTATTATTTGTTTTCCTAAAAGAGTATTAAATATTCGTAAAATTGGTGCAATGAAAAATATCGTGATTTTGCAGTTTCGATACTGTTCGTATGGCCAGTCGATTTCTCTAGTCGAAACTCCTAAACAAGTAGTAGGTACTTATGTGACTCACATTGCAGAGCGAAAACTAAGGAGACATTCTAAATCCCTCTACTATTTTCACGAGGGCTTCACTTGGCTACAAATGTTTTTGTCAACTTGATTTCATGACTTACAATTCTTCAACTGCTTTTCCAAAAGCCGTATATTTAAACGATTTCGCAGACACTCTACAAATGCACAAGTCAAGTTTAATTTAAAAAAGGCGAAATGGCGGTCAAACTCAAGCCTATCATTCAATAAAAAATAAAATTGTCAAGACTAAGTCATAACCAGTAATTGTAGCCCATAGCAAGTGTTAAACGGTAGTGACCACAACTAGTGATTATCTACTGTGGCTACAACAAAAATAGGTCCAAGATAGGCTGATTATATAGAGGTATAGGTATGTATGTTACGTATGTTATGTGGCAAAGATAAGTTTCCGAGAAAACATAAAGAACATCGTGATAAGTATAATCACCTAGGTGCAATAGTTCCTACTTTAAGGCACCCTAAGGTCACGTATAGATACGAACCTACGTTGATGCTATTCCATTACTCATCACCCACCGCATTTACACCGAGATAACTAGTATAATTACCAAATGGATTCGTCAATTACGGTGTTGTTTTTCTATCGTTTTAGTACAAACTGTACTTAATTGTTTTTTTATGACTTTGTTTTTGGCATAGCAGGATTTGTGTTAATTTATTTTGCTTTCCGAGCCATTAGTTGAGTAAATAGGCAGGCGTCCAGTCCGGTAGGTTATATTGTAGGTAGGATTGGTGTAAGCTGTTAAAAACAATAATTAGTAAATTAGGTGTGAGAGTTAGCATTCATTTGAATGCTAAGAATTAAAAACAGCTGTTTTATCATTTGAAAAGGCCACAAACATCCTGCAAAGATCAATTGCTTGATTTTTACGAAATGCTCAATCGTGGCTGTAATTTCCAGGTAACGAAGTCTCAAACAGCCGCTGCGGCAGTAGACCGTCTCACAGACACCAGCAAGTACACTGGCTCGCACAAGCAGCGGTTTGACGACACAGGGAAGGGCAAGGGCATCACGGGGCGGAAGGACGTCGTCGACGGCTCTGGATACGTATCTGGATACCAGCACAAGGATTCTTATGACAAGGCCCATTAAATCGATGAGAGCCGAAGTCGAACAATAGGGTTGTCTGATTCTTATTCGCAAAATAAGTTCGGTACAAGCGCGGCTTGATTTTTTCTATGACGAAGATGCTGGATATCTTGTTCTATTTTTAAAATCTTGGTGGAGTCGCTTCCAGCCTTCACTATCTCTACTTCCTTGTTGTTAGTTTTAGGAATAAAATGATTTGTACACTGTAGAAATTCGTGTTGTAAAATCCTCTGTTGAACATGAGACACCGCTGGGCTATGAAAACACCAGATTACTAGACTTGTGGCGGGATTATCTAGCTTACAGTAGGTACAATCAACTTGACTACAATAGTGGTATTTGAGTTACAATGTGTATTGTAACTAGCGACACAGAAATATATAGCGTGTCTTTGGGCTCTTCACAATTTTCCTCGTTACGGTTTATGGCAAGTTTGCCATACCGAATCTGGTAAAATTAGTATACACGAGTAAGCTGTCGTAACAAAAAATGTGAATAGATTTGGTATGGTAAAGTTGAGATAAACAGTTACGACGAATTTTCGAATAAGAACCCAAAGACTCTTCTACACTTGTATTATTGCTTCTGTGTGGAATAAAATACAGGTATAATCACACAATCAGACTCGGCGTTTGGAAAAATAATGTTTATAACATTACTTTGGCATTAGTCTGGTAAGGTTACCTATTATTTCTGTAGACCAAAGCAATATTCACGCATATCAGTTAGTAACACGTACCCTCTTACGTAAGTCTATCTCATCAACACGGAACAAGCGCTTTGCTATACTACTAATAGCAGGCTTTAAAGATCTCTTTACAGGATATTCGAGTGGCTATAGAGTCACCGCGTTACCAACTGAGTCGTAGGGCCTTAAACGTTTAAACTTTTCGGGGTCACAATACTATCTACTGTTTCTATCTGATTTTATTCTTATCGATATGCGCCTATAACCATCTTACGCACATCACTATGCGGCTCCATAAGACCCAAGTGCGAGGGAGATAGACATAGAGAAATGATTTATGGCCGCACGACTCAGTTGGTGACGCGGTGACTATACCAACTATTTTTTTAGGTTTAATTTTTAGTTAGACGCACTTTTGCTACTTTTAAAAAACAAACAACCCTATTGTTATATGTTTACGGGCATTTTTAGCCATACTGAGGAGCAGCAATCATGGTGTTTTAGTGTTTTATAATAAGACATTCATTAATTAAAACTATTTCCTCCATAAATAGGTATCTAATGTGTCTTTGTAAAATTGTTAGTTAAACTTATTTATCTACATAAAAAAAATTAATCTGAGTAGGAAAAACATTCCCTCCTAATATTTTCTTAGAGAATAAGAACTTAAGTTGCAACTATTTACTCAAGTATAGCTTCCGCATGCTTTAATGGCAAAATTCTGTCTAGTCGCGTTTTCCTTACAATTTATTCCGAAATAATCGAAGTACAAGTACAGATGTAGTCTTATATCTGCAATGTAGAAATTATTGCAAATATAGGGTTATTCATAAAGGGTATGCTAAGCCGAAAAGGGCTCATAGTACTCATTATTACGAACAACTTTACGAGTAAGAAAAAAATAGAAAAATAAAAAATGTGAATGACACTCGACAAAATGTATGGAACAGCTGATTTTTTTTCGCGAATTTCGAGTTGGTCCCATAGTAAAAGTTGTTCATAAGGATGAGTACTATGAGCCCTTTTTGGCTTAGCATACCCTTTATGAATAACCCTGTATAAGACGTCTGTTTTAAATTACCCTCTGAATTTCTTGTCACAGCCATCGTTGGACTGGCTTACATTATACTATAAAGCGACATGAAGTACAAACTTGTGGATTTCCATGTAAGAATACTTTTAAATAATGTTGTAGTTTTATTGTGTCATATAAAATTAAGCGCATGTCCTGTCATGCAACCATCTCGCCTGAATATAACCTCCTCCTTTTTTGAAGTCGGTTAAAAATCTGAAACGGTTCTTTGAAAGCACAGAAAAAGAATGGTGAGTATAATTCTTGTACGTTATTTTTAAGTACTACCTAACTATTTATGTAAAATTATTTTGTTAAATAAATAATATAAAACCTAAATAAAAAAATGTTTCATTTTACCCAAAATGTATGGAAAACTAAAAAAAAAATTTAAACATCTGTGAATAGGTAGGTACAATTTATTTGACTTAAATCTACAAATACACGTGTTAAGCATTAACATTTTTAAACAAATTTATAATGTATGATCGTTTTGGAAATTATATCGATTTTTACATTTCTTCAATATACTCAACATTACCACAGGGTCCTGTTTAAATCATGCAAATTCTCTCTCAGGCAGCTTTCCCACATAATATGAAACTTACTATGAAAGTCATGAACCCCTGGTGTTCCATGACTTTTTATAATAGTTCGTGTTGTTTTTTTCCATACAACCCTAAAACAGAACTTTAAAATATAAGTTGACTTGGTCTAAAATGCGTAAGACCGTCCGTCTCCCGTGGTTCTCCCGACTCGTTCTTTTTTTGAATTGCTCAAAATATAAAGCTAAATGTGTTCACGCACTTTTTATTAGTGTATGTTACTAGTGCCTCTGTCTCATGTTTTAGGAAATTTCATGAAAGAAAAGAAGTAAAGTGTGATGTAGGGAAGCTACACACTTATGTAGTTTTGCATTAATTAAACAGCATCCTGTGTATATGACTTCATTTTTACATCTTTATAAGTAAATACAACAAAAATCTTAAATATCGTTATAAACCAGAATTGTGTATGTTTATAATATGTCGAATAAGGCCAAATATTTGTTTATTTTAGAATGTCTCCGAGTAAATAAATCTTTATAGATTTATTTATCTGCTCGGCGTTTTATGTTAGAATGTAATATATTATTACGTTAGGCGTTTGTAATTAAAATACCTTTATAATAAAAAGATGAGAAAAAATAAACTATAATGGGGTAAGTAGTTACGGTTAAGACGATTGACTCGAGTTAACATTAAGACCAAAGTTCAAAGAAACTTAACAAAGCGATTATTGGCAATTCTAAGGCCATTGAATATACCGATTATTTATTTAACCCCCTCTTTGTTGACATTTAACTTATCGAATAGCTGTCAAAACAGTTGGTAAAAAAATTAATCGCCTTGTCAAGTTTCGGTGAATTTTAGCCGTTTTTCTTCGACTACTTGTAAATAAAAAAATCATTACACATACGATGGTATTGTCTTGTACTCGTATGTACAGTATTGTACAGTCAGTGGTATCCTCTATACTACACCAAGAACCTACATACATATCTATAATGCATAATTTATAAGAACCAAACGTGTAAACTAGTGATAACTTGATAAGGCCATAGCATAGTATTGACAAGTACGAGTATGATACGGACCTTACATAAAATAAATAAAGAACAAACATACAAACATACAGGTGAAGCTAATAAAAGCGTGTTAAAAACATGCTAATCTTAGATAACATAAGGTTTAGTTTTTCTACAGCCGTCGAACTATCAAAGTTCTCGTCCAATTTGAAGGCTGTGTCAATGCTACAACTACGGTTACGTAACAAACCAGTGTTTTGGTGAATACCTTCTGTCTATTCTATTGCTTAACATTACATCTAATGGGCCTATATGTGTGTCATGTCATTGACGCGTCTAATACATTTAAATATTTTGAATGTTTTTTTCATTTTTATTAAGGCAAGGACTCCCACTTCTAAGCAAGCTTTGTTACTGCAATCGATAGCTAGGCTTATAATGTCACATAGGCGTATTGAGCAGAACAAAGATATAGGTCACGCGAGGCCTGACTTCGATTATGAGGTCGTTCTTATATATCTCGAAAAGCTGAAAAAAGTGCTGCATCTTTTCGATGTTCTTAATAACATTATAAGCTTCCTATTAAGAAATCTTTGACATAATTTAGTGATTTGGTCTTTTTCCAGTCGACTTTATGATTTTAAAAAACGTGAATGAGGTTTCCTTTCTTTATTTCTTTTCTATCGAGCGAAATGTTATTCATCGTGTTTCGGTGTTTCCGAAACACGAGATAAATGTTTAATTTTGATATAAAACTAATTTCATAATTAAAGGCTCATCAAAAAGGTAAGATATGGACACAGATGAAAAAAAAAATTACCAAAATTGTCAAACGTAGGAAAAGGGGGCCTTAATATAAAATCTTAGAACCATATTTTTTTTTTAAGCTAGTTCTCAAAAGTATAAAATTATGCAGCCGGTCGCGACTATATTTCAACACGCTCAATAAAAATAATAGCACAAGAACCCGCTTGCAACGGCCAATATTTCTGCTAATAATGTGGCTATAAAGGTGGGTCCAATAGCGTGCATATATTATGTAGTAGATGGTATGTGGATTGAAGATAATGTATAGAATCGTACGCCACAAAATTAAGAACCACATACTCGTAACAATAAACTCCTGAAATACCTACCAATATATATGAAGGTCTTACTAATTTTGTTCAATTTATCAGCCAGGGCTCAGCCATCGTTTTGTTGTTGGTGCGAGTTTTATGGCATTACAACATTCGAAAAAGCCTTATGATCAGTCGTTTTTTTACTATTTTGAAATCGTCCTCTCAATGTGTCTTTTAGTCTAGGTTGGTTTCCTATCTGTGCCTTTCTATAGAGTGTAATTTGATTGTTACCAACAACGATTTGAACATCAGACGAGGATAAATTTCATTGATAGATGACCTAAACTTAGTTTTTATTTACCCTACCACTACCTGCACTCTACAGTTTTCCTGTTTCTTTTCCCGTATTTTTAGGGACACAAAGTACCCTTAGTTATCCTCATGCACATTTCTTTTCTTCAATTAAGTGAAGTGTAAGTGTAAATAGATAAATAATATACTTACAGAAATACTAGTGCTTTCGCATTTATAACTCTAGTATAACCTGATAGCCAGGAATAGGTATAGTGATCTCAAGTCCTCCGTTATGGCAACCTGTTATCAGATTCAAATGACTTTCAAAACAGGATCCACTGTCGTTTCTTTTTACTTATTGACTCGAGTAGGTATTTTGTTTTTGTCGCATTTCTTGTCTTATAATATGCGTTTTAAATTTTCATCGACGCCGTCTGTAGAATTTATTTTACACTGATATTAAAGTTGAATTCGAATGTAAAATTTAACAGATGTTGGAACTCACTCCAGTTTTGTTTTTTAATTATTGTATGGCAGGAAACGGGAGTATGAGTAGAATATTTAATCAAAATGTGCCTAATCACTTCTTTCATAACGTTACACAGGTACATACTAGTATTACATGATGAGTATTACAATCAATTTGGTTAGGTCAGTTAATTTTGTAAAAATATTAGCAAATTTCAGTTAGATTGGGAACGATACACTATTTGTTAAGCTCAATTATAAAATTTAAACAAATACCCTGAAAAACTACAAGGTGTTTCGAAATTCATATTTCAATCAATGACTTAAATAAAATATAACGAAAATAATAATTCAAAAACAAATCAAACACCCTGTTAAAAAGTTTCTAAAATACAGTGGCATATTCATAATCATTAACATGTAGATACATTTTAGTTATGAATAATCTTGGATCTCGTAAGATCAAAATAGGAAAGTTACTCGTATCACAACGCGATGCGTACATCTATTTATATGCATATTATTATATACATATGTAGCTGGTTATGTATAAAACTGTTTATAGCCTAGTTCAAGTTCCTACTTCAATATCTAACTTCAATCAAATCCGCAGGGATTTGGTACGAAGACCTACGAATAACAAATGAAAGAAATAACTATTATTCTGTTATATCTTTCTCTTATTTTTTCTTGTGTCGCAGTCCGTGATATTCAAGTGTGTTTACGCTAAAATAAATGAAGGCCGCACTATACTAACTATTGTAACGTATAACGGTATATGTATGTATAATTGTATATCATATTTGAGCCATTAATTAGATTGGAACCGAGCGTAGAGCCGAACTTGGCGATCGTTAATGTTTCGGCTGATAACCAGATTACGATGTTTCTCGACGACCGACGCTGTTTGCATGACAATCAGTTTGTGATAAGATCCATATTGACAAACAAATGTTGTTTAAACTCAGATGTTGTTCCTACAACCGTGTGCATGAGATTCCTTATAAAATACAGTATAATAAGCTAAACTGGCTAATTTTGCAATTTCAGTCACACAAAATCATGGCAGATAATTCAATTGTATATTTCTTAAGCTTTCTTATATAATTTTATGACTTTGCTGTTAGATATTTTATATAAATAATATTATTTTCTTTTCTTACATGATCACATTGTTTCGATGGTGTTAAACAAATCCTAGCTTATCATCAAATAGAACAAACAAGGCTCTATGTTGTGATACACAATTTCCATAAAACAAAATTAATAATAATGCTACACTATAATGGAATTATGAATCTTCTATATAATATTTATGTATATCATCTAGTCATACAAACATATCACAATACCATGTGGCATACATTACATTGGGCCTTCGATTTTACTCACTTTCATAGCAAAGTAGTAGACAGCGCGGCTGCCCAAGAGGAAAGCCACCAGGAATGCTCCGACATAAGCCACATAAATCCCGCCTCCTTGGCTCTTGGCTGCCGACAGAGTGCCGAGAGTGACGCCGAGGGCGATTGCAAGGAAAATAAAAGACAGTACGGCAAAAATGGTACCTCTCACGATAGCCATGCGCGGCCCTACCGACGACACTTTACGGCAGTGAGGGCATCGCACAGGAGCGTTCTTCAATCGTTGATACTGAAAACAGAGCAATAATATCGAAAAATGTGGGGCAAAATATTGAGGACAATACACTCTGTCTACACAAACAAGCGTTAAATAAAAACAGACTTTTAACAAAGAGAGATAACTCCGAACAGGGTTGAACTCAGCCGTTAAACTGTGGTCAGTTATAAGGTAAAATGTAAACAAAATTAATATAAAGTATGTTCATAATTATATCAAATTAAAAAGCTAAAGCTTAAAGTATATTGCTTTACACCTGGACTGTTTGTCATACATATTTATCTCTGACTCATCATAAAGATATGAGTATTCAACAGATATAATCAAACTGCATTCATGAACATACTTGAACACCTAGAAATAACTTGTCACTAGGCAGTTCAAGTTTGTTAAAATTAAACTGGAGTTCCTTGAAAGTTCATTGATACAAAAAATAATTAACAGATAAGGTCAAACCAAATTTGCATAGTGCTCACCAGAAAAGTGTCTTGGCAGTGTGCACAGATGACCCTGCACATGCCAGGAAGTGTAGGCACTGGGGGCGTGACAGGGGATGGAGCGAGGTTGATGATCCTCTTGCAGTTAGCACGAGGGCAAGCGATACGCTGGGATGACGACTTGCAAATCAACAGGCAGTTGCAAGGGCAGCGCACATATTTTTTACCCGGTGGGGCATTTCTTATTGGCTGGAAAGTGTTAAGTTAATAATAATATGATTTAAAAAAATATTTCTATCCGTGACTATGTCCTGAAGGAGTATTCCTTCTACTTTTGTCTAGTTTTCAAAAAGTTCAATGACCTATGTCATGTTAATCTGAATAATACAGTGTTATGTTATCATCAATGAATCAATTGTGCTCACCGTGGCCTCATTGCACTCTGAACATTTGACGACATGTTGCTCCCGCTTCCCCGATATGTCGATCATGGCCTGGCACACGCGGCATGTTACCATCGGCATCCCCGCTTGCTGGTACGGTGGCGGCAGCTCGTCCGGCCCAATAGGGGATATTGTGCTGACATTCACCTCCTCTGAAAATACACGACGGGCGTGATGGCTGCAGTTGAGGGAACACGTAACTCATCATGTAACTACCGGTAAACCAATTACACAACTTGAACACTGGTAGACGGGGTACTTTACGGGCCATTTGGGCCATCCTTTGCATTGTTTAGCAACAAATATGACGATTAGGTATTGGTTGAATCATCGGCTGTCAAAACAATGAATTCGTTCCAATTCTTACCATCTCTAAGTAATGGTTGATTTTCGCTTTGACCGTCCCCCATCCTAGATCACAATGTTTTACAGCGTAATATGCTAATTTCTTTCGTAGAACCTGATTTCTTTTGACGAAAATTACTTGTTCCCAAAATGACAGATCACCAGATTGTTTTTTCTTTTTGCACAGATTTTTCTATGGCTTCGCAACACTTCGGATTCACCAACTGAATGTAACTGGGAGATGTCAACTGTCAAAAGAAAAGAAAATTATGACACTGACATCACAAGTTGGATGACAGTGAAAAAAAAATGTTTTGTTTTCCCCTAGGAAAGAATACAAAAGTTTTGAGGTTATATTGTTGCATGTGATCTTAAATGTGATGTGAATTGTGATAAACAATCAAAAGTTATTTGAAAATGCCTAAGTTATCTAGTAAAGTTCACAGAGTGCGATTCTATAACCCTAAACCGCTACCAATCAGTTGTGCTTCTCTTAACAAACACACTAAACAACTAGCCCTAGCAAGGTAAGTCTAAAATGTATGACTGTATACTCCTTTATTATACAGGTAGGTACATTAAGTAAAATTTACCCTTGCCCATTTTATTCCAGAGGAGATGCGTCAATCGAAATATGGGACCTAAATTATTCGCCGTACCTACTGAAAACTATTCCAAGCATTGAGAATGGTTCGGTGGAAGCTGTGTGCTGGGTAAGCGACAGATTGCTGTCAACTGGCCTAAGCGGAGCTCTGGTCGAATGGGACCTCGACAGACTCGTTATAAGAAACACTACAATGCTTACTGGGTATGCTGCTTGGTGTCTTGACGTCAGTCCCAATAACACTTTAATAGCAGCGGGCACAGAGCAAGGTTACATTAACTTGTTTAATGTAGAACATGAGAACATTGCTTATGAGAAACTTTTCGATAAGCAAGAAGGAAGAATACTATGTTGCAAGTTTGATCCAACTGGAAAAGTTTTAGCTACAGGTAAAACCTTAAAAATAGAAATTTAGAAATATGGTAATTTGGTAATTAGGTATTATGCAAAATTGCGGCAGATATGGCAAATTAAAGAATGCCATCTTTCTAGTTTGTAATTAAATTCTAGATTTGCTTTGAGCTCTTCAGTCACTAGACTTTCTTTGTAACACAAACAAAAAATAAAAAATATTCATAATAACATACAGCTTAAAACCCCAGAAAACGGACACATTGATTTGGTTGTCCGATCATATTTTTATCAAATATGTAGATACCTATTTAATGATACCCAACATGCCGAGTATGAAGGCTCTCCATATTAAATGTTTATTTTGTTGTGAAAATGTGTCTGATGATTTCATTTACTTACCTACTTACCTTCATTTACTTATATGAAACTGTCAACACCGCATTTTGTCAAAATTAGTCACCATGCAGTTCTTAGCAGTAGATTTTGAAAGAAGAATTTTGATTATGTAAACAAAACACACAACATGTAAACAATTAATTTATTAGAATTTTAACTTTGTTAAAGTGTACTATAAGATTAGGTCTCATCAAAAAGTTGTTTTTAAACAGTGATATTTTTCAGGATCCATAGACAGTATAAGAGTATGGAATGTGGAAAAAGGGTTAGCCACCAGCCGTATATCCGTGAAGAGGCGCAAAGATGAGGTTATAGTGTGGTGCCTGGCGTTTGTGTCTGAAGCTACACTGGTTTCTGGAGACAGCTTGGGCAGACTATCATTTTGGGATACTAATTCTGGGGATCAGGTAACCAAATGTTTCTTAAAATCTATATATATAAAAATGAAACCCGTTTTCCTTGGTCACGGCATCACGCGTGAATGGCTGGACCGATTTCACTAATTCTTTTTTTGTTGTATTTGTTATTATTAGGAGAAGGTTCTTATGAAAGAAAAAATTAAGAAAGTTGAGTGGAACATTAGAAAATTAAGATTTAGTTAAGACAGGACTACGTCTGTCGGGACAGCTAGTTTCATATAAATGTATGTCTGTCCCTCTGTGTGTATGGGTCTTTCCAAATCTTCCCAAATGTTAAGAGCTCGACTAACCTTAACCCTTTGAACGCCACAGTCATCCAGTCGTGACAATGGAGTGAGTCACACGCCAAAGTCAGCAATAGGTACTTGACCAATAATCAAATTGAAATTAAATCTTACCGCAATGGGAATACAATCTATATTCACTATTAGACAGCTTTTCTTAGGCGTGAAGAAGCTGTCGCTTCATTAATGCTGTGGCGGTCAAAAGGTTAAAGAAATTTAGCTAAAAGTAATAAGTAATATATAATTATAATAATAGAAAATATGCTTATATTAATATACACTATTTTCAGATTGAATCTTTTACAACCCACAAAGCAGACATCACGGCTCTAACAGTTACTGACAATGGGCAAAACCTGTACTGCAGTGGTGTGGACCCGGTCATCTTGCACTTTACTAAAGTGGCCCACAGTGAGGACAGGAAGTCTAAGCTTAAGCAGCAATGGGTCAAAAACGTGCAGCGCCATATCCATGAACATGATGTCAAGTAATTCTCAGCAGTATTTGTTTCTAGATAGATAAATCTTTATTGTTGACACCAGAAATTACAAGTCAAGAAATAACGGTTATGACTAGTGCAAAAACTAGCGGTCTTATCGCTTAGAAGGATTGCAAGCAACATTGGGGTGAAGAGGATACATTGAGAAGATAGAAAAACGTGTTGTGCTATAATGTATAAAACATGGAGTACCTTAATACTTGAGTGGTCAACCTTGAGTAGTACCTACTATTTTGTCAGTTTTTCCACCACAAAACAGTAATGATGACCTTAAAATATAGCTAATATGTCCTGGGACAGACCATTATAATTATGTATTACATATCGAAACCTTTTTATTGTCTTTTGATCATGAGTCAAAATTGAAAGCTTCCAACTGAAGTTATTCTATATTATTTTATACACTGCAGAGTGCTAGAGACGTTGGGCGAGCGCGAGCTGATATCGGCGGGAGTCGATGGCTACCTCACGCTTTCCAGCTTTCCTCCCAAGTGGATCATGCGGGTGCCCCCAATGATCTCCTCGCCGAGATCCTCCATCTGTTCACAGAAGAAACTCCTGCTACTGAGGTACGTTCTGGTTTAAAAGGGCTATGTTAAAGAAAATACAAAAGGCTCTAATTAAAAATTTTACAAAATTGTATGTACATGACAGCAGAATCACACTAAGTACAGGTCACTTTTCTAATAGGTACCAATTACAGCAAATACCTCCATAGTCTGAACTTCAGTATTTAGCGACCAACTAATTGGTTCAGACAGGCTGTTTAATGTGAACCTACCTTAATGATAAAGGTTGTTGTATAATTCCAGGTACAGTAACTACTTAGAAGTCTGGAAACTCGGCTCTTTCAAAGATCTCCAAAGTCTTCCAGAGTTTACAGATACTGATACCATTGAAGAAGATACAATTAAAAAAGAAGAAAACAGAACAGCTACTATAGAACAAGACTCCACAGATGCTATGTATAAAGATGCAAGCTTAGGAAATAAGAAAATCAGTCTGGAAGTAACTGAAAATCCAGTGAAACTAATATCAGTCCAGACAAAAAAGAAAAAGCAGATGTTGTGTTGCGAGCTGTCACCCACTGGAGAATATATATTTTACTCAACAAATAGTCATTTAAGATTATTAAAATTGGACATAGTGAGTATCTTATTATATAAAATTCTCGTGTCACAATGTTAGTTACCATACTCCTCCGAAACGGCTTGACCGATTTTTATGAAATTTTATATGCATATTCAGTAGGTCTGGGAATCGGCTACTATCTATTTTTCATACCCCTAAGTGATAAGGGTTGTTCACCCCTAACATTTTTTTCTGGACAAAATTTTTATATTTTTTTATAATGTGGCATGAAAAAATACATACAACCCTAAATTTTCACCCTTCTATCACCAACCCCTATTTTTTAATAGTCACTAAAAAATAATTTATATATGGCAAAACAACCTTTGCCGGGTCAGCTAGTATTTTATCTGAATCCATAGAGTTAAAAGTTAAATAAATCATACTTGTACAAAAAATAAATAAACATAAAGTTATAAAACTATCTACATCGAGATTATAGTACCGCACAGCTTTTTTAACTTTATTT
This sequence comes from Alcis repandata, assembly GCA_949125135.1. Taxonomy (NCBI): domain Eukaryota; kingdom Metazoa; phylum Arthropoda; class Insecta; order Lepidoptera; family Geometridae; genus Alcis; species Alcis repandata. The sequence goes on from OX421234.1 coordinate 7,400,583, forward strand.
TCATTGCAATGTTTAGCATTAGAAGTGCTGATTTTTTTGTTATTATTATAATTGACGCGGGAATACTCACGTAAAAACGAAGTCATATTCAATAAAAAAAAATTGTAGTGCTGATTGCTTCCCTCAGCGTAATGCCTGGAAGTGGTAAGGCCGCCGGTTATTGCAGTAGTTTTAATTCTACTTGTAATGTTTGGTGTGAACAAAAGTTAATCTATTTATAAAACGTAAACATACATACTTTTATACCGTTTGATATTTACAGGCAGGCAACGAAAGCGACAACACAGGCAAGGAGGGCGATCAAGACGACCAAAGCATATTCATATCGAAGCTGGCAGTTAGCGGAGTCCCGGCGCCGTGCGACCGCGCCGCCTTCACTCCCGACTCGCGGCTGTTAGCGGCGCACGGCGCGGGCGTGCTCTATATCCTGCAGGTCGATCCCGATGTCGGCGCTACGGTACTTCAGAATATTCATACAGACATATGTGAGTACCTTTTTGACTATGGAAACGTTTTGACAAATTTTGTTAAAATTCGAACGGGAATTCTGTATAAAAAAAAAAAACATACAGTCGATTTGATAACCTCCTCCTTTTTTGAAGTCGGTTAATAAATGTGTCTTTAGATTTGGCTACGGTCGCAGCTTAAAAAAACTAAGTACAATAGCTAACATGAATTATGAGGTGTTAATAAGAATAGAGTATGCCAAGTAAATTACATGAAAAAACTAAGACTAGAAAAATATTCAGTGATGCATGGGAGCCTTATCGCCTAAAGCGATTTCTTCCAGAAACCCTTTAGATGTATATGTATTTTAAAAAATTGAATATAAATATACAGGCGTAAAGAATGTTAAGAACTTTTAAATCTTACTAAAGAAAACTCGTTTGTCTACTTAACCTAACATAATAATAGGCATGACGACAGTATCAAAAAATCGCCGATTCAATGCTTTCAGGGGCCTAGCCAGATTAAAAAAAATAAAAACACATGTTTAGTTTTATTTTTAAAAAACAGATTATAAGATTTTCAATAAATTAAAACATTAAAATACAGCAATCGGCCATCTTGTCAGAAACAACAATCACAGCGTATGATGTCACGCTTCAGTGAACTCAGGTCATCCGCCGCTCATCACGCATAGACACAATGACATGTTTACTAGCCGTGACGTCAAATCGACGCCATGACACAAGCAAGCTGTTTTCGGGCACTGTTGAAAAAATATGTGAAAAATGGCTTCAAACTTCGTTAAACTTAAGTTTATTACCGAAATAAAGGCTTTTTTGTAAATAGTAAATGTGTACTCACATTATGGAAGAGGATTTTAAAATCTTTCGTCACGCCTATTATCAGTCCGCTGCTAAACCAAGCCCAGTGCTAATATATCGGCTCATTGCAATTCTGGATTTATCATTTCCTTAATCACTTTCAGATTTGAAAGCGAAATCGTTACTCCACCTGGTGATATCGACGGACACTTCGACCGGCGTGACCTACCTCGTAGCGGCCGACACCAGCAGCGGCCTCGCCATCTGGGCGCTCAATCAGAAGAAGTTCGAACACTACGCCACGATGCCCACATACCAGTGCGTGCCTTCGGCTCTGTCCATAGACAGCGGAACGGGGCTGCTCTATATTGTTTACGTGGACCAGACGGTATGAACCTTTTAACTATTGGTTTAGTAGTGCGATAAAACGGCTAATTTATTGAGACTTATACAGTGTAAACTCCATATTACGTCGCTCGAATTAACGACAAACTCCGTAAAGCGTCGAAATCACTTAGCTTTGGTTGGTTTAGCTTGTTTTCCATACAATGATACACTATACAGCATTACACCCACTCTCAATAACAACCACAATTAAGTACAAAATATGTAATAAAAAGTACCTTTTAAGTTGCCAAACTTAGTAAAAACGGCGCAGCTGTGTACGTTCTTTTGTCGCTTTATTATCCTAGCTCGTAATAAACTCGACTGTCTGCAATGTCGGCATCATGCATACCGAACTTTGTAAGAAATTTTCGTTTTTTTTTGTTTACAAATTGGGAAAATTTTGCTTGCACGTGTAGACTGTTGTTGATCATGACTAATAAATAGGTTGTATTTTAGTTCTAATTCAGATTTTTCTTCTCTCCATTTAACGACCACTCTCTATAACGTCATAAAGTGCACACTCCCTTCAGTGTCTTTATATAGAGTTTACACTGTATTAAAATACAGCAATGTCGCGTTGTAGACGCTAAAAGCCAAGATGCTCGTACAATATGCCATGTTGCTATGTAGGCAGCGTGGCGTATCTAGTGCATATCCTCGTCTGTCCAAAAATTCGTTGAACAGCAGGTTTTCAAACTTGCAACATGTCGAGCAAATGCCATCTGTCATTAACTAAGCCGCATTCAGTTGCCTTTGTCCATCTTTCGCTGTTCTTAACCTAGGGCTTGGCAGCGCCTTATGCACTTAGAAGACGTAAATACACTAATTAGTGCCCGGGACTTGTGCTGAGTCGGGACATTTTGACACGATTTTTATTATTTCGCCTATTTTATGTCCTTTGTAACCTTATGGTCGTAGTATTAGTCTTTTGTACTATTTCCGTGTCAAACGAATATCTCTTTCTATTATATTTTTACAGTATTTCCTATACTGTTAAAATAGGTATTAGTAGGATGTTCCATTATATAAATTTATATTGTTTAACTAGAGGTGTAAAAAATTATTTTTGCTAAACCCGTAGCTGATTCATGCGATACAGGCCTAGCCTAGTGCAGGAATCCCCGTATTCATAAATGTAACTTCTCATAATCATAAGTTATAGCCAAACCGTTTATCTTAGTCCTCGCCTGCGCGGTACAGAGGCGCGGGGGATGACGACAAAGGGGACTGAGAGAGGTGCGGGCGGTGGGCACGTGTGTACTGTGTACCACACTAAGCAAGTTTTTCTTTGTGTTGTCTGTATTATTATTATGGTTATGCTAAATAAAATATTTTCATTTTTTCATTTTATTCCAGATAGTGGAGTACACGCTGCGCACGAGAACGTTCAAGGAGTGGCCCGCGTCGGTGCTCCCGGAGTCGTGGCGCAAGCGCACGGCGCCCATACACGCAGTGTGCGCTCACCCCGCCAGGAACGCGGTGGTTTTGCAGGACCAGAACTCACTCTGGGTCGTGGAGAAGGTAACAGACACTGGACTGTTGTTTTATTACACAACTAGCTGCGCCCCGCAGTTACAACCGCGTTTTCCGGGACAAAAAGTAGCCTATGTGTTAATCCAGAGTAATCCAGACCATGAACAACCTTCATTCCAAATTTCATGTAAATATGTTCAGCCGTTTTTGCGTGAAAGAAATATACTACATCAAATATACTAATACTTCAAACTAATTTAGAATTTGTTATTCAAAAATTATAAGTTGGAAGTAAAATTATTTGTGTTTTTTGTGATACTTGCTGGCTATAAAATACGAGAACACTTTCTCGGCACAATAAAAGCATGACAAAAAAATTTTAGAGGTAACATGTTAGATGTTTAGACTCGAAAAAATCGTTAAGATTTTATGATTTTGTTTAGTCGCGCACAAATGTCAATTTGTGTATCTATAAAGTGTCATACTTGCCCTGCAGTAGTGAAAATAGTACACAGACACCCCACTTAACACCGGTCCATCAAACTCATGCTTCGCTTTACTGTGTAAAGACAAAAAGAAAGAGAAAAAAAAAGAAGAAAGAGTATGCTACGCTACTCATCATTATGAACAACTTTTACTATGGGATTAATCCGAAATTCGCGAAGAAAAATTAGTTTTTCCATACATTTTGTCGAGTGTCTTGGCAGTTTTCTATGGAACAGCTGATTGTTTTTGCCAATTCCGGCTTGGTTCCATAGTAAAAATTGTTCATAATTATGAGTATTACGAGTCCTTTTCAGCTTAGCATACTGTTTCCTTGTAACCCTAAACAAGTCTGAGTCGGATAAACTTTTCAAATTTATTGCTAACTCATATTTTATTGTTTATTTTATTAATTTCGTCTCTTTGTTCGCAGCAACTAAAACCTGTGCCGGCGACGAACAAAAGGTTCAAGCAAGAAACTACAAGCTTGATGCTTCGATTCAAAATACTGCCTATTAAGGTAAGTGATACAATCTTCCACGGCTGACATTTTAATGCATTTCGTTATTCCTTGTATTTTTTATCTAGCAATTTTGCACATTTTTAATAACAATTTAATACTGAATTTGGTTTTGGTGTGACAAAGTTGTCTAAAACTATCATAATGCGATCAAAAACTTGTACAAAGAAAACTCAGGAATACCAATTAATCGTGTATTAGTATTACTTAATAAATCAGTTTGAGAAATATAAGTGAAATTCAAAGTGGTGAGTGTAAATCCTTCCTTAGTTTCCTTAGTGAAAAACTAAAGGTAGTTTTTCACTAAGGTATAAATAGGCCATTGGCTTTCGAAATACATGTTTTCTTATTCAAAATCAATAAGCTTTATGCATGATTTGTAAAATAATATGCTCAATAAAGAAATTTGTATTGATTGAAGTAAGATACAATAAGATGATTGAAGATCTCTTTTCTTAGATTGGTTTTAAGAACGAGTATGTCAATAGTAGCTTGTATTTGAGTGGTTCATATTTTTTGTGCTGGCGATTTAACAATAAATTGATCAGTTTAAATACTTTGACAAAATAACAGAAACGTCGTGTCGAATTTTGTCTATAAGAGCTCGAATGTTTAATTTAACGAAAAATATAAAGTTCCACATAATTTTGTAAGATTTTATTTGAATTTCCAGTACCTTGCGGGTTTCCATTGGCTGAATCAAAACGAAGCGGTTACGATAGAGCTGCTCCCAGCGAATATTCTCGCCCAGCTACCACCGGTCATCGCACAAAAGAAAAAATAAATAAGTAAAGTTAAAGGAAGCAGCAACTGATGTTATGAAAAACTTTATTTGTTACATTACTTGTGGAATAAATGACGATTATTATACATACATAATGGTTTTTTTTTCTAATAAACTTTTTCTATTTTTTTCCTGACATTTTGTCGCCTAACAGACTATTGAAAAAGACTGTTTTAGCTGAAATGCTTTAAAAAATACAAATAGAATTGCGATTTCACGTGTGGTGCTTGCCTTTAGTCGAGAAGTTGACAAATTACACGATAAACATGGATTATTGATCAAATGGGGATTATTCTTCAATAATTTCTGCTAGATTATCCTAAAATATATTTTATTATTTCACATTATTATGTCTAAAGGTTTTCAATCTTCTCGAATGGTGTGACCGAGAGCTGCAAAGGCTGGGACCACATTTCGTCGGTAATTTCTGTTCGCGATGGAGGTAGCTTGAATGATATTGGGTCTCCTTCCACGCTTCTACAATCAAAGTAAATAACGTTTAGTACAGAATAAGGCGTACCTACGCGACAAGTTTATTTCTGGGGGCAAGGTATAGCCCGCGTCAAGTCAGACAATTTTTAAAAACGATACGATTCCCGTTTGTCACCCTTGGCACAGAACCCTTGGGGTCAAAGATAGGGTGACAACAGAGAATGACTCAAGAAAAGGTACAATAGTACCTACAACCGTTTCCTCGAAGTCATTCAGCCCATTTCAAATTACTAAAGTCCATAGGTAGATTCTAAATTAAATTAACAGAAGTTCTTGCAAAGTAAGTAGGTATCAATCTAAAAATATCTACAATCTAGCTCAGACGCGTCGTTTGAGACTCGTAAACTTTCAAATAGGTGTAAATAACAAAGACTTGCCCCAAAAAGACGAGGGTCTGCTTGTAAGGGTCGTATATCTGGCCGGGCTTCAGCGGCGGCCGTGAGGGATAGTCCCGGGCGGTCTTCACCAATCGCCCGTAGCGCTCCAGAGGGCAAGTCGCACGCCGCCCGATTATAGCTACAAGTAGGGAAATTATACTTTACTCGACAAATCTACCATATTCAAGTAAAACGATTGAAATGATATGTTGAAAGCAGAGATATATAACTAGCTGCGCCTCGCGGTTTTACCCGCATTTCCGGGATAAAAAGTAGCCTATGTGTTAAACCAGGCTATAAGCTACCGTCATACCAAATGTCATCTAAATCCGTTCAGCCGTTTTAGCGTGAAAGAGTAACAAACTTACTCATAAACTTTCACCTTTATAATATTAGTGAGATGAGATATATTTGGTTGCAAAAAAACATGGGCTGTCTTCAGATTGTAAGTGCCCGATTCCTCCGGTACCTTTGCAATCTGCGGGATGTGAAGGCCTCACATGCGCCATCTATTGAGGTATCGGGTTTTCTTGGAACACCTTGGCGCGTTCTAGTTTCCTAGTAATTATCTGTCATGATTCTAAAGCTTACCGGAAGAGGTACGAGGCAGGGGCTTTGGTGAGGGGTCCACAACTACGGGATACTTTTGCGGGTCAAGTTTGCAGCTAAACGCACGGACGGCTTTGCGGTACCCATCCAATGACATTCCTGAAATAAAAACCATCAAACCAGATATTTATCATTCATGTGTAAGTTCAAATAAGTTTTCCATAGCTTGGGCTAAGTATTTACCTTTTTTTTGAGCCTCTTCTTCTTGTATTTCGCGTATATGGCTGTAGAACGACCATCTTTCCGGCCAGAGAAGTGCTGCATACTTGTTTTTCTTGTTGACTGATTCTCTGTGGAACACAAATTAAATGTTACTAAAATACCATCATGAATTTTCTACCTTTGATTGTCCACTGTTGTCCGCTAAGCCTCTCATTGTGCGTATCTTCACTTTCTCATTCCCGAGAAATCCTTAAACAATAAACCAATCAACCCTAGCTGAACTAGACCGAAAGCCAGGATAACGCACTCGTATCTAGATATTTATTGGGATAAACCCCCAATAGAGTTACAAATATAAAAGCTACGAGATCACAACACATGCAAAAACTATGTTTGATTTTCTAATGAGTTTGAATATAGCGAAGTAATATTTACAAAATTCCTTGAGCCTTCACGGGGTCTGTGGAAGGTTCTCGGCGACCTCCAACGGTGGCTGGCGGGGCTTGTTGCTGAGTTTCCATTTTCCGATACAATTACTAATAATTATTATTCTGCTGCTATTATTTTGGTTTTATGTTGATTGAAATCTAAGCTTCGACAGAGCTGTTTGAATTCGGTGTTGTCAAGGGTGAATTCACATTACCAAGGACTAGGGAATCGATCAAACGGGACCGGGATACCATCGCTATTAGCTTCATTCGTAGCAACAATTGAAAAACAATATCCGAGTTACGGTAAATAACATTTATTAATCAAAGATTCTGTAATGTTTGATCTAGCAAGACAAAGCAAGTGGCAAGATATATAAAACCTATAATCTAACCTAGCACTGCATAATCGATAGTTACTGAATTAAATCCGAGAAGACGCTTCTTTGAGTATTTCTTTTACTCAAAGAAGCGCATCTTTTTTCGTTATTGCCATCACCTGACTAGGAGCACTACGCAGTTTTGCTCTAAGTTTTCTAGATTTCAGGTCAGATCAGATCTAGATCAGGTCAGATCTAGATTTCAGCATTTTCAGGATATAGAAAAACGTACCTATATCTATCATCATAAATGACGTAAACGCAAGAATATAGACGGCCAGATGAGTAACTTCAGTATCCATTTAAATAGTACGAATTAATAAATGTGTACGAGTAAGTACCGACTAGGTACGCAATTGAAACAAAGGATCGGTGGATATAGCGCCGAGCCGTCAATTACAAATTCAAAGTTTGCTCCGGACGCGCCTGCCAGTTCTCAGACAGTCTACGCAATGGAGACGTCTAGACCAGACTGCCTATAAAGTTTCTCAGGCATATTACTTTTATTTTACTATTTATGCTAGTGGAAAAGCTTGCTTAACCCGGCTAGGGCGGGATGACCTAGTCTGGAGATTTATGTCTAGCGAGGTATTTTATGGAGTTTCGTACGAACAGTACAGTACAACATAAAGCTCTGTCGGTGATAGATGAATTGTTAAAAATCACGAAACTAGAATAGATAAATAGATATTCCGTTAATTATAGATTGAAGAAATAGATACCCCATGGAAAAATGACAATCACACTCGACAAAATGTATGGAACAGCTGATTTTGTTTTTCGCGAATTCCGGGTTGGTCCCGTAGTAAAAGTTTTTCATAATGATTCAAATTCTTTATTATTATTTAAAGTAAGTTTACGGCCACAGCCAAAACGATCTTAAATTAAAATTAAATTAAAATGATGAGTACTATGAGCACTTTCCTTATAACGTTATAACCTTGTATATGAAGAAGTTAGCGTTTTAATTTTGCGCTGCTTCACACCATAATATCATCCTCTATTACTTCATTTTGTTTTGCGTATCTCAGCTTGGCTTAGAAATGCTGAAGAGACAGACCAACACCACAGCTAACACTTACAAACACTTCAAACACGGATTCCATTAGGTTTGATTGACATAGGACGAGACGGCCGGTACCTAAATCAAAAGTAAGTGGACCCGTGTCAGTAGTGTTGGTCGTGTCAATCTTGAGACTCATCGTTTTCCCTTTACCAGACCACTGCCCAGTGGCGAATCCAGGATTTTGGTTAGGACGGGGACTTGAGCCAGGTGGCTGAGATTAGGCTGGTAGGGTTTACACTGTAAACCCTACCCTTGTTTTTATTTAACCTTGGGGGGGGGGGAGAGCTTCAACCCCTCAGCCTCTCCTGGATCTGCCCCTGCCACTGCCTCTTTTAACGCACGTCACTTAATTCGAATTCTTTTCTTCGGCAATCACTGCGATTGTCTTTCTTTTTACGTATAGTAACATATAACGTCACTATTGAGCCGTAAAGCATAAATACGTAAATACCACAAAAAAAAACTTTTATAAGCTGGCTTATCATCTCTGAGTATTCTCTATAGCTTACACTATCCGTCAACGCTTAAATCTAGCTCTAGTAAGTGCATCAACTTTTAGGCAGCGGCTAATAACGAAACATTGTAGAAAATATTTCAATTTAAAAATTGTTTAATTGTTTGTGAATAATTCACAAGGTTAAATGGTTTTATGTGCGTGCGAGCCTGCAGACCAGACGGACGCAGCGGAGGACGACGGAAGGGCAGACGGTTTGCACCCAGAGGGTACGTCTCGGTGGATTTAAACAGTAGCGCCCACTAACGACGTATCGACGCGGCTTAGCTACATCTATGTTATTAAGACATCCAGTCAGTTAAATTAATTTTTTTTTTATTAATTTTGGCTCGCGTTTGATTTTACCTGACCTCAGCGCAGGCATGAGGTACGAGTAGAATAGGTTTGTCCGGAATAAATCTAAGTGTTTACTCGTACTTTTCTTTTGAAGTTAAGTATCTAAACTGTTAGGTACGTACGTAGCCAACCAAGTAATACTATCTAGATCTTTCATTTAACTTTCTTAGGTGGGATAGGTATATTAGGCCCATGTTTGAAGGCATTTTAAGACAGATCTAAACTAACTAAAAATATATCTGTCTTTATCATTGCAAGCCATTAGACAAGGATGCCAATAGTTTTAGAAAATTTAGATCTGTCTTAAAAAGCCTTCAAACTTGGGCCTATTATGTACCTAATTTAGTAACTTACCTCTATTCCCAAAAACATTTGCTGGAATTGCCACAGAAATGAGCGCTTATTGCACGGAAACGTATCCTAATTGGTTTTAAATTGTCACCATTTTATTGCGTTAATTATTAGACTATAGTGATGATGAGAAAGATTTTAACTAAGTAAATATTTTCGCAAAAAACTTGTTTCGATACCGTTTTAAAAACACAGGCACAAAAGCCTACTTAAATAACTTTCTGTCTATACAGCTTATAATAAACCGAGAACCTAAAAAATTGTTAAGATACTTTTAAAAGCCAGACAATTAAATTTCTCCAGACTAATAATAAAATGTATACCTTGAAGCCTACGGCTCGCCAGTCGGACACGGACGCAGTAAGGGCGACGGAAGGGCAGACAGTCTGCACTCCTGTGTCTAGCATTATATATTTCTGTACGTGAAACGGCGTAGGCAGTTCACGAGACAAGTATTCGGACAATACTTCAGATAAGTTAAACTTCTGAAACTTAACCTAGGAAACTTTGTCCATTTGAGAAAATTGCGCTATAAGACAAACCAATCGAAATAATTTAAGTCGTTGCTGCCTCAACGGAGTCTATAGTAAAAATAAATAGACATGTTTTGTCAGTACCTTGTTATCGAAACACAAGTTGCATATTACATGTGTACATGTCACTTGTAATTAACTTTGAAACCAGGGCTAGCTAGTTATGCAAGGTATAGTTGCGTAGGTATACAAATATGCTTAAATACTTTTTTCTAAATATCTAATAGAAAAGAACGTATGCACGTAGGGGCTGGCAACATAAAATATATCTAGGTCTTGCTTACTTTATGGGCCATACAGCTACGTTATAACTTTCATAACCCAGGATTAGGAGGCACGTAAATAGCTACGTGCGGTTATAACGACACGTAATTACCCTGGATACAGAGCACGAACGCACTAAATGTCTTAATTAAGAACACCTGCTTTTATTTTTATATTTATACTTCGGCTATTAGCTCGTATGTTTATAAGATTAGGTTTACAAAACATACAAAAAGAGAGCAAATAAGTACAACCCAATACTCGATAGCGCAGTTTATTAACAAGTTTCAAATGAACGTTAAATACGAGATACAGACAGACAAATCATAACAGGCAAGTATGTACACGTAAGAAAGAAGAAGTTTGCTCCTCATTGACTCTACCACCAAAAACATTCGACTTACATAAATTCGGTTTCAATTCTAAAGTTACATGCACAAAGCACTCGGTCTACTTCGTAAACTTTAAACTTAGGTCAAAGTGTCCTTAGATATTACACAATGCGAACAAAACTTAAAGCATAACACGAGTTAACACATAATGTCGTCTCAACCTGATCGACCTTCCAATCCAATGTTAGCACTAGGTAATAGCTATGATATGCCTACATGCGCAGTTTTAGTGCTTTAGCACTTCAGTTGTGTTAAACGAAGTCTAGACGCTATTAATAACGCGTGTTAGACCTATGTGCAGACGCTTTTTAGATTATGTACCTATACGTAGACAATTGTTATTTTTCAATGTCTTTCATGTTCGACATTTCTGTATGAGTAGGTCTTGAGTACTTTTATAGGGTACTTGAAGACGTCTGCTCACGTATCGTAATAGCGTTGTATGTGGCTATAACAAAGAAAGAAAGGAAAGAAGGCAGGAGGGCAGTGGATGAGACCGAAAATAATGGCCCACAAAAGAGGTGATATACTAAGCAGTGGGAATAAAAGTTGATGATGATATGGCTATAGCTGTGGCCTATTGATGGAAGTACTTATTGTAGGTAGGTGTGCTGTGCAGTCTAATACTGTAACTAATGTTTCTCTCCTTTTAAATGTAGCGCCCTAGCTGGGTCTTCGTCCGTCTTTGGGTATAGGTACTTTGCTGTTGGTTATTTTTATGACTGACGGGACGAACTCAAATGCATAAGGTGAAAAATAATAAATTGTTATTCAGAACTTTAGCATATCCCATCATAAAACTTATACCAGACAAAAATAAAAAGCCATCCAGGAACTAAAATGTCAAGTGTCCCTAAAATCTTGCTAGTGAGTTATGAAACTCAGACATAGCGAACGTCACATAGTTTCAGCTTAGCTGCGTTTGCAAATTCAAAGAGTAATCTTCAGAATTTTCTCCCGTTGGAATACTGCCTTTATTGAGTTGGGATATGGTCCATTTTGTGAGTTCTCGGATTAAACACAGTTACGGGGCAGTCAGATTTTATTTCACGAGAATGTAGTGCATAAAATTTTAAGCGGAAGCTACGTCTGCGTTGGCGTAGATGCCAGACATTACGTCTCGTTAGTTCCTGCTGCATTTACAAAATTGTATTACCTACTAGCTGCGCCGCAATCGGCGGCTTTTCTGCGATTTTCCAGTGTTAGCTTTTTTTCCGGAATAAAATTACCCTATGGCTATTATCGACGTGCTACCTAAAAATCGCTGTTGAAAAAAAGCAACAAACAGAGAGAATGGTTGAGCTACTTTTGCATTTATAATGTTAAACGTGATTATGAAAGAGCACCTATGCCCGTACTCTGTCTCCGCTTGTAGTTTTATTTCGCCTAGAGAAAACTATTCAATTAGCGTTTTGTCAAACATGAAAAATGGGGTATGCCATAATATACAGTCTTTAAAATTGTAGCTGTGTGCTAGATAGGAGTTAAATCAAATAGACAGAAAAATAAGGATTGATCACATAAGTGCTTGTACGAGTACAGCATCTTTGTACCTACCATCAGCAATTTGATGTATTGCTTTTTATTCCTTTCCATCAGGCGAGCTGACGCTTACCTATTCCCAAAAACCTATAACTTATATGTTTTATAAATTTTTGTCTACCATATTCATAGACGTAAATCTCTAAGCTATTTCAAACTTCGTTCTCAGAATGTGAGAGTGTGCGTGCCCCAATTCGTTCGGTAGCGGCAGCGAGGCTTAAGGGTCGTAAAAGGAAAGGGCCTATACAGTACCTAAACCTAACCTTTTCGCACGCCCCCGCGTCTAGACTGGGTCTCATATCTTACGCAATTCGACACCGCGACCGCTGCGCTTCTTAAAATTCGAGTGCCTTCGTGTAGGCATTAGGTGAAACTAGCTTCGTCAAAAATGAATATTTGACTCTCAAGACAATTAGGTATAGTATATGTACATATTTGTTGATATGTATTTGTTGTCAAAAACTTATATTCTTCACAGTTTCGGCATCTCTCGTGATCTAGCGATAAAGCTGAGTACTTCCAATTGCTTGATTTATTTCTGTACCTTTCTTCGTGTCCAATATATATCTATTATTATCCATGTATATTTCTTTGTTTGCGATGAGTAACTTACAACATCCGGTATTTGCAAATATAATACGTAAATTCGTATGGTCTTCGTATTTTTGAAAGTACACATCACACGTAGTAGATCGTAGTATCGTAGTTATATACACATCAAAATTGAATTAAATCCTTACTTATTGCCCTATACGTTATCCCTTACTCCACATACCTATGCGATATGTGATCGTTAAGCGCTAGACTGTCATCAAAGTGCCAGTTTTATAGGCCATTTACGAGAACGGCCTAATAAGAAATGCTTTAAAGGTATTAAAATGATAAATTGAAAAGTAACCCACTTCTAACAACAAAATCGGTATACTGGTTCAATTTTGAGTTAACACAACATTCATCAGTTTCCTTTCAAATTATCGTCTGTCGTCTAAAGGCTCGGTAATTTATTATTCAAAGTTTGTTGCCAACATACGCTTATTTTACGTGACCTTTGAAGCTTTGGCTCTAATTTGCTTGAACTCAAAGTTGCTCTGTTAAATACTTTGACATTGCTGAGGCTAAGGCCTATTATATACCTACCTCGATAATTACATGTTTTATTCAACCAGGTACATGCTCTGTTTTCCTTTTCTTCCTGCTGTCGAGATGCCACGCGAATGTGAAATACCTATAGCTTTGTTGAAGGCTGAAGCAACGTCACAGTTCCAGTGTATCGGCCTTTTTAATGGATCTTTTATAAATCCTGCTAAAATTAAGTGACTTTAGTTAGTACTGCGCACTTTTAGTATTGCTCAAAAAAAATGTAAGCAACATTTATAAGTAAGGCCGTAACTAAGTATTTAGTAGCCACTAACAATTTAGAGAAATTTTAAGTAAATTAACGATTTTTGGGATCAGCTTCTTATGGAATGTATTGATGGATTTGATAGCCATCCTCGATAAAACAACAACCGCTGTACTTTAAAATCTCGTCGACATGTTGTTGTCTGCAAATAGGCTCCTGTGCGTGCTAGATATTACCTACACCTATTAGCTATGGACAATGCACTAGGCTGTAAAAGTGGTGTCAGATCACCTCCAGACGCGGATCCTGCGTCCTTCACCACAGACGTCTAGACTAGACAAACATTGACGTCAACTGATGTACATTCACCTGCATAGCTTATTAGAAGTTGCAAATTCTTCGTTGGTTGTATAGGTATACATTAGGTTCGTATTACTTCGCTACTTGACCTTTATTGTAGATTGCACCTAAAATATATTAAAATTCCGGTATAATTTTATTGTCTAAGACGTAAACGGTCCCGAAAATGGAGTTAGTAGCACAGTCCTGCTCGCCTTTCGGCCCCTGCCTAACTCTTGCTTAATAGGACATTTTCAAAACTCCTTGAATAACAAATCTAAACCAAGTTAACGAAAACCATATGTTTTAAAACTATTTATTTAGAAAATGCATGTTTTTAGACATCTTTGAGTTCAAAAGTTAGCCAACATTTTTTTTATCACCGCTTTCTAAGTACACCTAAACATTTTAGAGCATTCAATATTTTTGCTGGTAGCGGTTAAAATGCAAAACCTGTGTCAAATCCACATTGAAATCACACTCTATAAACAACTAGAAACTATAAAAGTTTTTAGTGTGCTACGAAACCCTAGTAACCTTACGCTATAATTAAGCTTTTTTTCTGCGCCTACCCTTTGCCAGACATATGACGACACTTCACCATGCACCGACAAAATAAAATGATGGAATCGCACAAGGGCAATTAGAGGGTTGTGTACAGCAGCGATGTAACAGACGGACAGACGGTAATATTAATTAGTGTCGTGTAGGCAGGGGGCGAAGTCTAGACAGCCTACCCCCGCCCCTCGCCCCTGGCCGTCTACGTGCACCGCAAACGCACCCTTTGTTCGATGCTCATTGCTCGCTAATGCTTACTTATTGTCAATCCTCAAGTCTTCTTAAAGTAATGCCTCATAATGGTTTTGCATTTGCATAGTTAATGGAATTTTGAGAGTAGTTGGGGTAAGTAGCAGTTGAAATATTGAATAAGAAAACTTATATATAATATTGCCAAATACCAGATTAAGCACCTAAATACAAGACTGAGTAACTTGCTCAATATATATAATATCTATAGTAAATCACTATCAGTACGTAGATAAATATTTGTTACGATCTTCCAGCTCCCACATTAGACCAGCAGTGCAAGTATGGGAATTATCGATCGAAAAATTTACGTTTGAGCTCGTCAAAATCATTATTTCACGTTTTTTTCCAGGTCACATAATTTTGACGGTTTAAACATAATTTCATCGATAGACAAATTCATACTTACACTGCAGTTTAGTTATATTGTCATTAATTGTACCACATTATTATTTCGTCATGTTGTGTACATTCATTTATTTGTATTTTTTTTAAATAGTCTATTTTTAAATAGATAATTTAAATAGAAATAGAAGTGGGTGACATCTGAATCTATAGATTTTCTTACAAATGTAGGTGAACCTAATAATAATAAAAAGCGTGTAAAAAGAAATAGTTATCTAAGTTTAGATGACACAGAAGTTGTCTGGAGGTGACACGAAGGCTGCCTTTACGGCCAAATGCATTCTAGGCCAGACTGTCTGGCGTAACTTTCAATGAATACCTTGACTGTAGGGCCATTTAACTCGAATATAGTGTGTTGCACTAAAAATGAGAACTATTATTGGGACATTCGTCTAGAGGTCAGATAAAGCTGCTTCGACTTCATACGATTTATTTATCAAGAATCAGCAGAAAATAAACTGATTTAGGTGTTTTAGCTGGACATGAAACGGTTTTTTGTTGCTTTTGCGCTTTTTGTAGGTTTGAAAAGAAAAATCATATTCATAAGCACAATGTTACAAAAGGCAGATGCCCAAATAAATAAATGTAATAATAGCCCCCATCGTTTGTAGGTACTTTACCACATGACCTGGGATGAAAACTATCCTTATAGCATTATTACATTACTTTTAAACTTAGTTGTTTTCGTGACTAGGTAACAAACAAACTTATTTGTGGCTTACAATACTTTGCGTGACGTTTGATGGCCAATGGGCCTTTTTCTTTTAGAGAGATTAAGTAAGTTTATCTAACAAAAAACTAAAAACACCTATGTACGTCTAACACGATATTTACCTGAAAATACTATGAAAAACAATATCATCCGAATACTCCGAAACGAATCTACTTAAAAAACAAATAAAATAAATCACAATATTTTTTAAAGGAAAACCCGACGCCTAAAGTCTGATCGACGATGTTTGAAATGAAACACCTTAGGAATAAACCTTTTCGAAATCAAAACTGAAATTGGATAACAGAAAGCTGGTCAAGTAACCAATTTGTAAATCTGTTGGGCGTAGAGCTACCCTCTGTAGGTGTCATTGAAGGGCGAGTATGTCGATACGTCTGGCCGGCGACGATATGTGCAGAGCAGACTGCATCACGTCTCGGTCTCGGTACAGGCCAGGAGCTAGCGCTAGCCAAAACTGAGCTGCTTCAACTACTTTACAGATTTGCAATGGTTGAGATAATATACTATCTGCGTGGCGCGGTTATTACTTTATTGTTATTTACAGGTTTTTATTAAATAAAAAGTCTGTATGTTATCCGTTTGCCAGAGTAAAAGCAAGCAAAACACATGTTTTAGCGTGAAGAAGAGAAATTCACGCACACACTCAATAACATACAAACTTTCGCCATTATCGGATTACTGTGGTACGTAACGTAATCCTTATTTCCTTTTTCATTCATTTTGGCAAAAGACTGAAAGTTATCAAGAAATAACCAGTCTAAAAACATAAAATTCTGAGAAGTTGTGCAATAACGTTTGTAAAAGGTTCTTTAAAAAGGTAAAAGAAGCCGTAGTTTGTGTTTGTTCTAAAAGTCGTTTCAAGTTAGGTATATAAGTACCGGGTAAAAGGTATTTAATATTTTAATACCTAACTGCAGCCAGCGACTTCGTCCGCATCAGGACAAACGTTAGTATTATGTTACAAACATCAGTGAGTTTCCGTTTCTATTTTTATTTATTTCACGGCAAGTAAACTATGTGTAGAACAATTATTATTTTAGTCAAATACTAATATAGTTTGGCATTTACTAAATTCAAAAATACAGGCATTTTTACAGTTATATTTAGGTACCTTTTTTATTCTATACGGACCAATAGCAACACTCCAGCTACAAAATGAAGTTATTGTCATACTGGTTAAAAATAAATATTACGCGTTAAATATTTTTTTGCCCTTGTTTTGTCTAGCCGTTTGATCGATAGGAACACACAAACATACATGCCTACAGCCTACACCCTACATACATACTACTTTACATACACTCGGAAAACATTACTCTCCTTCTGCGAAGTACGCTGAATAAAATTAATAAAAAAAAATATTCATTTCGCGACCAAAACTTTGCATATTTAAAATTATTTTTCAAATAAATAAAAATAAAATTAATAATTAAATGAATATCATTAAAATCTAAAATTGAACTTGCATTTGTTACAAAGAAAGATACCTCAATCAAAATGTATGTCACCTCTCCAGCTATTTCACCTCTAGTCCTCCAGACGGCTCCGGTCGGCGCGAGCGGGCGCACTTTGTCTAGTCTAGACGAATTGCATTATGGAAATTTATATACCTAGACGCCTATTTACACAAACTAGAAAGTTTGTTTGTTTTTACTGTAACGCTACTTAAAATTTAGTGAACAATTTGCTGGAACTCAATAGATATTCGCAGCACTTAACTACGTTTTATGTAGGTACCTAAGTAATCTTAATAGTGTATCATTAGTTGTATGTTTTGCTCAATTATGTTTTTTGTATTTAAAATTAGTGGAAAACTAGCGACGGGTGACTTGATAGTATATAATCGCATCTTGATCGTAACTAATTCTTAGAAATGATGAAATATGTTTACTTATGAAGTTTTTATTAGGTTTAAACTGTACCTAGGTTAGAGGTCCCTACATTGTTTGACTTACCCATTTTGTAAATATACTTTGCTATCACATTTTTTGTGTTGCTCTAGTTAACATCTCCGAGAAATTGTCTAAAAAAATAAACAGTTTCTTTTAGTTTCAGATATCTAAAAAGACTATATTCCCAGGTTACCGCCAGATCCTAATTAATTTTAATAACAAGGTGATGTAGGCGTCGTAACTGTAAAACAAAAATGTCTAGGGCACGTCTAGAGGGCGTCCTGAAAATTCAACCTAATGTTTATTTCCTTTCTTACGTTTCATTCTTAAATTAAATTAGTTTTTCGCAACCTTTCTGACACCTAAAATGAGTTCCAAAAATTGCGAAGTTAATATTTTGACAATTTCAGAGAATGTAACGTAAAAATTTGTGTTCTTGCTACACTCGGTGCTGAGGTGATATAACACGTTCCTTTACTTTTAAAGCCATAGGTAAAGAAAAACTATCAAATATTACATGTTCTATCTTTTAAAACTAGTAAAGATCTGCAAACAACAACAAGCTACCCTATTAATTCCTTCTAATATTATAAATGCCAAAGTTTGTATGTAAAAATGTATGGATGCTTGTTATTCTTTCTCGTTAAAATGGCTGAATGGATTTAGATGAAATATGAAGGTGGCTTATAACCTGGATTAACACATAGCCTACTTTTTATCCAATAAAATGCAGAAAAAACCGGGGGGGGGGGGGGGCGCAGATAGTATTATAAATGTGTCAGTTTTTATGATTAGATGTTTGTTAATAAATCACGCAAAAACAGCTGAAAGGGTTTGGACGAAATTCGGTATGAGGAAAACTTATACTCTGGATTAACATTTAGGCTACTTTTTATCGTGAAAAATTAACGGTTGCTGTAAGATAGCGGGTGAAACCGCGGGGCGCAACAAGTAGTACATTTTACATGCTTACCTATTATGAAATATTTTGCTTAAAACATCGTCATATCTAGGTTTAGTTTACTCGTAGACACGTTACAGGCACATGGTTAGACTCTACAGCTGTATCTGTCGGCTAGATTCGCCCGCCAATTGACACTGCTTAGTTTAAATCAATGGATAGGTCTGCTATTCAACTAATGCGTATTTTATGACTGCGTTCCCACGTCTTTTACAAGCTCAAGTACTTTATTTATCGGATAGCTTGGTCGTAAACAGTCTCGAAAGTGCTCCGCAAATAAAATCTAATTACCTACTTACCTACTGCTTTATTTCAAACGTTTGATTAGCTGTCTGTACTATAAGTAATTTAAATATAGCCTTGGTTGACAATGTGTATACAAATAGATAAAATACGGATTTATGCTCTGTAACTTGTAAAACATATCGGTTACTTTTTTTAAATTTTTGGTCACTAACTCACCCGATGTAAAGCCACGTTATGCTGATTTCCGATTTTTAATCACACTTCACAGTGTATAAAAAAAAACATACAGACTAATTGATAACCTCCTCCTTTTTTGAAGTCGGTTAAAAAACTTATTACAAATGCAAAAAAATGTAAATGAGTGATTGAGTGTGTATGTAAGTATGTTGGTTACTTTTTCACATTGAAAATGCTCAACGAATATGGATGAAATTTAATACGGCGGTAATTTAAAATTTGAATTGAGGCTATTTTACGAGTATGTTATATCCTGGAAAAAAAATCAACCTGTAGTTCACAACCTTAAACTATACCTGTATACTTAAACTTGATAAAATCAACCGCTAAGTTATAGTATTAACTGTTCTCAAAATATGCTTGCCATTTCGTATATCCTGAACCGGCCCCTAAATATTGCCAGTCTCGGCAGATTTGGGCTATATTACTTAATGGGGGGAGCCAGGGAGTCCGACCCCACGCATCGCTTCGCCACCTCGTCCTATTCCTACTGTGTGGCCGGGGGGTACTATTGATAGCTCCTCAAGTACCCTTTCAAAATTTCTTCGTTGGAATCATCTTGATTTAATGGATACCAAATAAGTACCTGTATTGGTTTTAACGAGAACCAACAAAGACATTGGATCAGATTTTATATTTGAAAATCAATGGTTATTTTAGAACTGGGTGACATGTGATATTAATTAATAGCTAAAAAGGTTTAAAAGTTGAATGAAAATACCTAATTGAAATAAATGATTAGATAAGTACAGGTTAATTCATTAAAGAGTGAGAGAGTTCTGCATGGTAGAGGTGACGAAAGTGTCATTCATTCATGAACGTAAAACTGCACCGAGCTTTGAAATAGTACGACGGCTGACCTCGAAAATGTCGAAGAACCAAAGATAGCCTGATCACTAAGATTCGCGATTGGCAGAGAGTAGCATCCTACGTGGTAATCACTCGCAGTGTAGACGTCGCCCGCGTCGCCGCGCCAACTGTTAGTTATGGCCGCTCCACTTTAAACCTCATCCATTTTAATTTAACAAAAGTGCCCGCCGATAACGCGGAGGAAGCACTCATATCCGCTGTCTGGATCAGCCGGCAGTCTCTAAATATGATCGACTAAATTCCTAAATTGAATTGCAGTTGACATGTTTACTCGGGCCACCTCTGTGGGCCGACTCGTTAGTAGCACAACTATCGTACGCTTCAAAGCTTTTGCCCGATCTTATCACGACGAACGATGTATTGACGTCGTGTTTGTAATACCGACTAATCAAATCCAATCAACGTCTATGTAGTTGTTCTCAAGTGAATGTTCTTTTCATTTAGTCTTCCCAGACAGCGGAGGCGGACAGAAGATCAATTACTCCTGTCTATTAGCTTTTAGGGCTTAACTTTCATTGACCTCTACGACGGTTTATCACCAGTTGTTATCACGCATTGTAGTCTGCAGACCTAATCTCAATCGCGGTCTTGAGAACTGGCTATTGTCTGATAAAACAATACCTAGAGTACCTGATGTGAATCGTGTTTGTATAGACATATTGAAGTGAACAATGGACGCATCGGTTTTAGTCATATGGTTGATTGTTATTGGATGTTATATAACGGGTGGTGTCGTGCGGCGAGACGTTACGTTATTATGCCGTTTCCCCTTACACGAGGTGCCTGTGACGTCACGTAATAACATTTCGTCTGCGCCGTCGGACAGTCTGCCGAGCCGAGCCGAGCTGCCGGCAATCTTCCGAGTTCGGAAGACGTTCGCTACATCTCCTTCCTTTCGCACTCGCATAAAGCTTTGTAGTAAGAATGAGACGGAACATCGAAGTTTATGTTCCGTATCGTACAGTATAGCTAGTCCGCCCACACTTCGCCGCCCGCCCGCCCTTTGCGTTTATTCACAGCGCGCTCTACCTCGGTAAAGTCTGCCGAAACACAATTGTTTTTTTGTATTGCGATAATTATAGCTTTAATGGTACTATTTATTATCGTCATATTTTATTAATATAATTAAAGTCATAAAGTAGAAATTATTGCCTATCAAATATTTACTATAATCCATGCTTACCTAGTTAGCTACTCGCTAAAAAACGATCATAGTATTTGAGTGGATTTGATATCATAAGACAGATAACTTTATATAGATACCTACCAAACGGATACTCATCGGCATAGTTATAGAAATAATCTGATATTAGTCTATCACATTCAACTCCACACACTATTTTATTCTCAAAATTGAAGCCCATCATTCATTAGGCAGGTGACTATATTTAATGCAAAATATTAGCATATATTTTTAAACTCTAGCTAGTCCGATGATAACCTAATTTCACTTTCGCTTCGTGGAAAATTTAGGGTTGGCACATGCCCTATGCATATTGCAGGGTTGCCGTGATTGCGTGCCGAGGGTGGTGGGGTGGCCTTAACCTTGAACGCCGCCGTCTGACCCCAGCCCCGCGTCATCGCGACCACCCGCTCACACCCTACTGTTAGATCAGTGCGCTGCAGCGAATCAACTTTCATCCATCATTCAATCTATAATAAAATACCGATTGAAATTAATGGTATTGTTTAGAACCAACGGAAATTTAATGATTACTCTATACATTTTAATTTTTAACTATAATTAATATTGTTAACTAATCTATTCCTAAACTTTTGCACACCTCTCAAAGACATATGTACCTAATGTACTATGTTTTTAATTTTATAAAATCTGTTACACCTACATTCTGTAAATAAAAATCTTGAATCTTGAATCCATTATCTGAATCACGTATACTAAGACAGGTCGTGAGTATCATCTGTCAATACTAGGTGCGATAGTTAATAGTAATACAGGATCGATCGACCTACCGACCGGATTCCAATCCTGCCAGTCCAACCAATCCTAAGGTTGTTAGGAGATAAGACCACCTTTGAACTACCGAGTATTATCCTACTTAATACATATAAGTTTTTATGTAATTTGTTTGGTTTACAAAAATATACATTGTATTGTACCTATTGTAAGATTGAATTTTCGTCGTATAGGGAGAATTTTTCTCAAGAGTGAGATAGCATAACTAAGAAACCTTACGACTAAATGCAACGTCCACAGACCACTTTTTTTTTCTTCTAAAGAGCAGACTAGTGTAGTGGCATGCCCTAGAATCTATGACTACGTAAATACCATATGAAAAACATATGTACCTACCAAAAGATTTGCAAAATCTCCTCCACCCAATTCATGTTTTTTTGTTACATTTTTAAATCGCGCGAGCCATTATTCTGTCTCAATAAATACAACCTACCTACGAGTAAGTATGCCCCCGCCGACCCCTTCTCTTCCCGTCTCGAGTCTCGCCAATAAATGAGCTCGAAAGTAGTGTTAAATACACGCAATAAACGCCTGCCCCGACTCCAGTCCCCAGTCTATCTCCAGAATTTTGATTAAATTGTGACAAGCTTACGTAACTCGTAAATCCAATCAAAATGAGAATGTGCTTGATTACTTTGAGAAATATGAGCTGTAGGAGCCTATTCCCGAAATCCGATTAACCAGCTCCAGTGGTGAGGATTTCAGATGGTTTTTCTCGATATTCTCACTGCAGGGTAGTAGAGGTCTCAACCAAGAATATTTTCGATAAATTGAAATAAAATTGGAGAATAATCAGAAATAATGTTAGTGATCCCACTAAGTAACTACAAAAAAATGCAATAATTTGAAGTGCATCAAAAATATCAGTAACTATAAAACAACAAACTCCGTTTTGTTATGCTTACCGCTTCCAAGAATCTCGTGTTATCATCGTTACATCTTACACTTGTATCTCTTACATAGTCGAGTGTTTATGTGCCCGTCCGTCTGTTTCGAGCTAACAACTGTTTGAAAGAAGGAAATAACGTATCGTGATTTGTTTAGTCTGTGGCGCGGGCTCTACTACGGTCTACTTTGAATTTCATTCAACTAATAGTACTTTTCATTGACGCGAAATTGTTAGTGTTGGTTTGCTATTGTTGATTTTTATCATTTGGTTTGTTGTGTTGCTAAAACTACTCTATTTTGATTCAAAAAAAGAATTGAGATATGTAGTAAAAACTTTGTAATCTATGACGGTATACATGATGTAGTAGTTTTGGAGTACCGAGTCACAAGGGGGCGTCCATAAATTACGTCAGGTGTTTTTTAAATTTTCTGTCCCTCCCTCCCCCCCTGGTGAGAGGTCGTGAGATTTTATTCAAACCCCTCCCCCATCCCCCAATCTCACGTGAGATTTTTCAAAATGTGGGTTTCTTACGAAAACGCATTGGATTGTTATTGTAAAAAGAAAAAAAAATTGCAAAATAGTATAATTTTTTTTGTTTCAATCAGAAAAAAAATTGCGTGATATTTACCGAGACCCCCCCTCTCTCTCCAACGTAAAATTAGATGAGATTTGACTCGACCCCCCCCCCCCCCCCTTAAACATCTCACGTATTTTATGGACGCCCCCCAACCTGTTTTGTCATTTTCGCTCTTTAAAATTTTCGGGTCGCTCCATCCCCCAATCTCACGTGAGATTTTTCAAAATGTGGGTTTCTTACGAAAACGCGTTGGATTGTTATTGTAAAAAGAAAAAAAAATTTCAAAATAGTATAATTTTTTTTGTTTCAATCAGAAAAAAAATTGCGTGATATTTACCGAGACCCCCCCTCTCTCCAACGTAAAATTAGATGAGATTTGACTCGACCCCCCCCCCCCCTTAAACATCTCACGTATTTTATGGACGCCCCCCAACCTGTTTTGTCATTTTCGCTCTTTAAAATTTTCGGGTCGCTTTGAAAAGGCAAAAGTCGGATTAACTACACCGAGACTACCCCACGTTTATTAACTCTTTTATGAATAAACGCGGGGTGGTCTCGAAAGGGGAACGGAGTTTTAATCTATTTCAATGCCCTAAATACTTCTGAGGATCGATTACTATTATGAAAGTCTATCCCGAGAATCTAGGACAGTAAGAACGTAATTTTATCTACCTCGTGACGTTGCCGACATTTGTTCGTGAATTTGCGTGGTAGGGCTCCACCGTACTACTCACTAAATAAAATAATGTAGAATAGACGCATTAATCTTAATACATTTATTTATAGTTAGTATCTGTGCCGCCGTCGCTGACTCACTATACGCTACCTATTAGCAAACAGCTCTGCTATCGAACCTGGGAACACGTGATTTTGTTTTCTTAAAGATTTTGAATCACTCGAAGTAGATCCATAATTATTATTTATTTTTACCCGACTGCTCGGAAAGAGTGTAACGTTTTAAAAACAATCCTTTGATGCTCTACAAATTTTCATGAAAAAATAAATCTATCCATAAATAAACACCTCGAGATAATGAACCAAAGAGCCGGTGATTATTTTTAAACGCTTCATTATGGCGCAATTTATAGCTTAAAGAATGATGAAACGTTCGTTATTATTTAACCTAATGATGTGATGTAAAAATCATATTAAAACTAATTAACAAAGTATGATGAAAGCGTCTCTATAGTTGCCACGATACATTATCAGCTGCTCGTTATTTTTATCTATCCACGAGCGATAAAGTGACTCGAACTTCATTTTGGCCTTAAAATGTCTACCGAAATATCAATAGGGTTTAAAATGTACCTTAACCTAGCCTTGGTTGTACAAAAAGCCGTTTAACTTGCTCGAAACTCGGGTAACAAACAAGTGCAATTAATCATATAACAAAACGAAGAATTTAATTACCCGCAGTATCGCGATTAGAGATTGCAAGTTTAGGCGTTAGATTAACGGCCGCCCCGTCCGGGCGCCCTCTAGACAGCATGGTGACCATGCGAGGTCATCAGACACCTTATACCTTGCCGGACTGCAAGGACGCACTTAGGCCACTGCTGCGGGTCATATAAAACTCGTACATTTTCGTAAGGCAGGCGAACCAGTCAATACAAAATAATAACGACTCATAAATACACAAAATGATTGATAAATAAAATGACAAAATTGCTTCGAAAATTGAGGCATTTACTCGTAATAGTGGGGCCTATTACATTTTCTTTATAATATATACAGGGTTATTCATAAAGGGTATGCTAAGCTGAAAAGGGCTCATAGTACTCATCATTATGAACAACTTTTACTATGGGATCAACCCGCAATTCGCGAAAAAAAAATCAGCTGATCCATACATTTTGTTGAGTGTCATTGACATTTTTCTATGGAACAGCTGATAGTTTTTTCGCGAATTTCGGGTCGGTCCCATAGTAAGAGTTGTTCACAATGATGAGTACTATGAGCCCTTTCCGGCTTAGCATACCCTTTATTAATAACCCTATATAGAAAAGTAGGTTCGGGTCAAATGGCTCTAGCCCTGGTTTCGGAGCTTTTAAGAAGCCTGAAAGCCTCTAGAATGGCTCGGCGATTGTTGATATTGAAATTATAAGACCAGCAACCGGCATCGCCTCCAGGGTCGATTTAATGTGTCACCCGATTTACGGTAGCGTACAGTTGTAGACGCCACTCGCGGTAACCCGTCCCAAATTTACCGTATGGTCCTTTGGTTACCACTTGGTGACGACTGTTACGACAAACACACTTAAGTAATACATATGATTAACCATAATTATTATGCTTCAAATTATGTTATTGTACTAGGTACTTCAAAAACAAAACATAGCTTAGGCAACTGATTGACAGATTTCTTATAAGTACGTCTACGAGTAGTGTCAAATTTCACTTGGTTAATATTTAATTCAAATATACGTTAAACGCTAACTGAAACCACAGAAGACATAATAGTGGAACTGAAATAATTATAAAACTAAAAATCAATTAATTTTCAAATGAAGTCTACTCGCCTTAGATTCCCCTGGATACTACCCTGCGCACTATCGTTTATATCTAGTGCAGGCAGACAGTCCTCATTAAATAGTATGATGTGCTCTAGTGCATGACAATTAGTTGAAATTAGTCCGTCCATAGTGTGATGAAACTCGATACCTTTGACTTTCAGACATGGTTTTTGAATGTCAGTTACTAGTTTACGACCTAGTCGCATGTTTAAAGCATTTTGCCAAGAGCAATGCAATTCCTTATCTTATAAGTCACTGATTATAAAAGCATTCCAGGCGACTGGATTTTAGGAATTTTTCCATGTAAACTATGCGAAGACTGTAAAAATATGGTATGAAGGTATTCAGTTTAAAAAAAAACATTGAAGTTTTACTTTCGTAAAAATATATAAAAACCAAGTAATCCAATTACGCTGTTCAATTGTTTAAGTACTGTAATGAACGATGGAGGTCAAATTATATAATTTCCTAATTTCATACTATTTAGTGTTTGCCGCCGGTAGCGTTATTCCTGAAATTTTGCAACATCGTATCCGTTTACCATTACGCAAAAGGATCCAAATCCATGGCCTTAGTCTTGATTTGCAAAACAATTATGATCAGCGCAATACTATCCAAGATGAAAAAGAACCAGAAATTGGAGAACCCATATCTATCATGGACACAATTTCAATAGAAGAAACTGGTAATATGAAAGTACAATTCATTCTAAAATAAAAGTCCTTAATAATTATAAATATTTACTACGTTTGCCTTTTCCAGAGCGTAATACTGCAAGACAGTGTCCCGATGGGCAAAGTTCTATTTATGAAAAAGATTTAAACGATATGATTATTTTTTTCGCCGTAGCGCATAATCTTATCGAAAGTATAAATGGAAGTTATTTTGAATTCGCCACATCAGTTCGAGACAAACATTTGAAAACAATTCATGACTTTCTAACTAGAATTCAGGATAGATCGACACATCTCAGCCACGTTTTGGATGATATAGTTCAAACACGAAAAGAAGAAATCGAACCTCTTGTGAAAGAACTTATTTATAAGTTGCCAGAAATTAATTCTTTAAAAACCAAATACATTGAACACATGAATACCTCAAAGACACTGCTGGACAAATTTGAAAAATCCAAAAAAATATGCGCTTTGAACTGCGATGAGACGGAATTCAGTAAGTGAAATAATAAATTATGATACGTAAAATTCTATTCGTATATGTAAAATAAGATTCATATCATTTCGATTAATATCTTTAACGATATGAATCTCTACGTGCAATTGTGGATAGTCTTCTTGGTAATGAAAATCTACTCGCTTCTAAAACTATTTCTACAGTTTACAGACATTTCATTATATTTTTTCAGGATTAAGGAAAAAAAGAAGTACAAGCGAAAATTCATACCCATTTCAACCCTTCAGCTCTATCCCATCTGAAAAAATATATTATTGCTCTACTCTTAAAGACGTTAAAAACAGGATCAACGTCGTATTATCTCAATTTAGAAATGAGCATATTAAAACACTCCAAAACACGCTTAATAATATTGACAGTAACTACGACATAGATATTGATATATTAAAATCAAAGGTGAAGGAAGCAGTTGTACAAGCATTTAGCACCACAATGTACGATGTGTTAAGCTTAGAAGACGAGTATTATCACTTTTTAAATTGTTTAAGAGGTGAAAATGGTATAAACGTGTTAGAATCCCATGTAAACAAGATTAGAAAAAATATTATGGAAGTCAACCTCCAAACTGAAGAATTGAAGAATAATGTTGAAAATTATAGAAAATATTGTTTAGGCTGTGATGGAAAGAAGGAAAGAAGATATGATAGATATTTATTGGACACTACGACAGGGAGCAGGCATCAGCGATACCGAAAAGGTGAGTTGGGAAAGTAACAATCTACCTCGATACCTATTTGTTTGAGTTTTTAATGAGACATACTTAGCTTATTTTTACAAGCTTTCATTATAGCCGGAGACTACTAAATTCAACGGTAAAGATTTTGAAAACAATTTTAAGGCGATTTCCACTACCTTGATCATGTTAGAGTTTGGCATATAACTACGAGTATATACAGCTGTACCTATTGCTCTTTATGATAACTTAAGCTTCCTATGCTATGTTGAGACTGATCTGATGATTACTATAAAAGCTGGTACTAGGACTTAAATAATCAACTATTTTATTTAAAAAGCTGACTGTACTTTATTATTCACTTTCTACGTCTAAGTGACTCATTGATCTATCGGTCGGCTGCGTAGAAATAAGAGATAGTCCGAGTCACGGATCTCATTGTCTGCAACTCTTTTAGCGTTGTTTTTGGCGACCTACACGTTTTATTCGTTTTGCTTATAAGTGGTGGAGATCATGTTGCGACAAAATTAACGAAAGCTCGTTTAAGAAGTTTATTAATGTGACAAATTTTACAGAACCAAATTACGACGAGTTACTAACAGATGCAACTCACGACGTCGCACCGCCAAATCCTGACGACTTATTAGAACAATTACTGAATAATTATATTCATAACGTTGAATTTGAATTCCAAAATGAACAAGATACCTTATTTGAAAAATTAAATGTTATACTTACTGACAAAGACAGAATAATTCAAGAGGCTTTAGCTGACTTACATCCTCTTCAAAATGAAATTATAAATGATTTGAAAAGCGAAGAGCGAGAACTAAATTCTCTCAAAAATGAAGTACCTGCATCGTTACTGGAAGACTTAAAAAACTTAAATGACGATTTGATGAGTTCGCAAAATAAGCTGGAAGAGGCCCTGAAATTTATACAACAAGCTATTAACGTTTAAGCAACATCATTGACCGTCATTAGTTAGATTGATTTGAAAATTCCTTGATGCAACAGTTCAATAAATATAAATATTATTAAAATAAATATCGTGGTAAAACCCGCTTTTATAGCACCTCCAACCAACTACAGAATGAGGTTTATTGCTGATACTTGTAATAAAACTTCGAAAAACCTTTGTGTAATTTTGATATTGCATTTAAAAGGAAGGGTTACCGACCGGCAACTGGGCGGATTGACGATCATCAATTCAGCGTTCATAAATCTGAATAGGTATTGTGCGCAGGCGCATACAAAAGTGATGTTGCTGATTAAATTCTTGAAGCGAGGTTTCAAGAGACGTTGACTTTGACATCAATCTGCGGGACATGTCGCGTCGCGTCGCGTCCGACGTGTCTGGAGTTGTATTCAGCACGTGCGATTGGCTAAACCAAGATGTTTTGGCAACTTGATGTCAGAAGTCTACCTACATTGATGCGCTAGATTTTGGCTTAGACGATGATTAAATGGTAAGTGGATTCTCTATGCCGCTCGTATGTAAGGCGCAGCTAGTTACTTAACACCTTTTGCCGTAGGTACTTTAAGTACCTGTCTAACTTAATAACAACAAGGTGTCCTATTTGCTCTTGCCGTTCAGCCGGCCTGTCAGTGCACTGTCTGCGGTGTAGGTATGGCGATGGCGGGGTGGATGCACCGCGCGCCGCAAGGGCACGGGGGCGCGTGCAGCGCCCTTGTTGCGGGACTGGCGGACCCTACGCACCTTTCACATCTGAGTACGCTCTTGCACACGATCTAAATGAAAACTGCACCGAGTTAATTCTATTCTCGTCTTTATTTTCATAAGGCTAAAATTTCGTAAAAGTAAAACACAAAATTTTCAAACTATGAATATTGTAGTAATGTAAAAGTCGGTTTACATAACTGTTACAATAAGCAACGTGTGAGATAGTCAACGGCTAAATAAAGAATAAAACGAATGATATCTTAAGGCAAAAATCAGGTTGACAAAGGTAAAATAAACGCAATGCGTGGAACGCATCAATCAGCGTTTCCATATCTGAAAGAGGTGTCATGAACGTCATGTACTGTCATTCTATTAGCAAATTTTAATTTGATTGAGCTAGCGGGTAATAGAAATAGATTATATTTTAGAGTCTTTGTAACTACTTTTATCAAGCCTACAATAGTTTAATTTATATATTTAAAAATGTTATTTATGTATATTGGTTTGTGTACGCTTCGAAAACTCAAAGAGTTCTGCACCGATCGAGCTGAAATTTTAGCATGATATATAATACTCATCAAGGATTGTTTTTTATCAATTTTTTTTTATCCACAGCGTAGTGTGGCAGGGAACAGCTAGTTCATTAATAACTTAACATTTCAATGAATTCTGTGAGTTGATAAAATTCACCTTCAGACAGACATACATACATACAGTAGAGCAAGTGTAAAGTCTAAATGTACGGTTTTATAAATGCCTTGATACTTTTTCTTATAAGTTAGTTCGCGACAACAATCTTGTTAAAATTATTCACTTCATAACAGGTACCTAGACAATTATTTTTGAAGAATGTGTCCTTAGCCTTACCAACGCACGACTACAGTAACTTGTTGACATTTATGTCTCCTCAGAAACCTGAGATTAATTAATGTCAGCCGATGACAATGCTCCACATTCCTGCGGTAAATTATAATTACGTAAATACTTCAGAACTGCAAACTAATTATAACAATTGAGTGGGAGAGACCACTCGGCTCGAGTAAATTATGACTTAACGAGCCCAATCTAAAGTTTCAAACTGCCATAAGAGGTGTCATAGTATTACCTTTGACTCGTGTCATTTTAAGGTCTAATTGTGTCGTGTCATTTAATGTCATTTTAAGGTTTAATTTTACGGACACATTGCTGGAACCCTGCTCGGTGAGTTGCGGCACCTTTCAGACCGACAAGTGAAGCTTGTTACATTTTTCCTTAACTTTACTTGTGCTTGTACCTACCAAAAAAACATTAAAAATAAGACCTTAATATGACGAGACTCAGTTTGTCTGAATGTCAGACGCGTAAAAAAAGACACATCAAGGTGCTGCTTTTGCTACTTTATTAATTTATGCAGAGAATACCGCTGCGTGATCGTGCTTTTGACTTTTTTTATTTATGTAAATCGGAAAGTTGAGTAGGCACTTGCATGTATTTTCTTGTTTTTCTTATAGGGTATCTTTTTGTTATAGAGCGTCATCTAGAGATAGATTCTCTGAAAAAGCTAATTGAAGATTACTGGCGTAGGTATTAGAGGCTGGGCAAGGTTGTATAATTTGTATATAGGTACTCGTATTATTGGAACTCTGAATCATTCATATAGGTACTTCACAAAAGAGGTGCGGCGTCTGCAACCTTTTCAAAGTCTGGCCCAGAAACTGAATTAAAAAATAATAAAAAGGTCTTTGAAAGGTTAGCTTGACATCCATCAATGTATCTTGCAAATAACCCGGCTCGTAAATACGGCTGAGTCACATTGTGGTGCAGGTCGCTTGAAGGTGGAATCATTAGGCTTGGCCGACCACCGCATCACAAAGGCGAGGCGGTTGCCATTGCAAGGTGGCAGCTGCATTTGTTATTTTTAACCCTATACAAAAAAGGAATCGTCATAAATAGTCAGTGGATCGAGTCTCTTTTAGCCGATGTAATCATCTTAAATGACTCTCATATTTACCTGTGTACAAAACTGGGTATCTTATGAACCATATTGCGGAATGCTTGCGGAGCAAACTTCTAGTGAAGTAAAACGACGAAGTAAGTACTTTTACCACAGAAAGTAACTAGAGTTGCAATACTATTTTTATAATCCGCCACTAATAACTGAAGTATCTATAACCTGTGGGGCTAGCACAACTTTGACGTAAAAATACGTAGCGAGTTTTCGATGGAAAAGTGTACGCCATTTACGACTGTCAAGTGTGCTTCTGACGGGTGTAAATGGCGTACAGTTTTCTATCGAATACTCGCTACGTATTTTTACGTCAAAGTTGTGCTAGCCCCACTGGTATTTAGTCACACACAAAACGTTTTGAAGTTGTTAAGATAGATAAAAAAAATAATAAAAAGAAGTTCGTATGTAGGTACCTAAACTTATTAGCTCCTACATAACATACTATGATAGTATAATCAAAGAAAAGAAATAGTTGACACTACAACACGTGTAACATCCTATTGGTTTCTTGTTAGTTTTAGCACACAAAGAACACAAAGGTGTGCAGAAAATAAGAAACAAAGCAATGAACTTGCGAAGGAAATGCGTCGGCGAGCGGTAAGATGGAAGTCCTGTTTGGGCATTGCCGCGTGAAAATGTGGCAAAAGCCGGATGCGGGCTAAAACAACGGTCTTGTAGGCACTTAACTTGGACATCAGTTGG
Source organism: Alcis repandata (assembly GCA_949125135.1). NCBI lineage: Eukaryota > Metazoa > Arthropoda > Insecta > Lepidoptera > Geometridae > Alcis > Alcis repandata. Next base: position 7,432,973 of record OX421234.1, read on the forward strand.
TTTTATATAGCAGAATAACATTGTTCCATACACTACTTCGTTTACTTCGATTTGCTCGTCTCGTCACTCAATTACATTAAAAAAAAATTAAAAAGAAACTACTTACAATAAAAATAATGCAATAAATCTAAATTATATTCTTTTCTATTCTAATAGTCGTTTTATGCGTTGTAAAAATGTCTATCGTGAAAATTTTCGCAAGTTTCACCTTTTTAGTAAACTCTTACATTAGCATTAAACTTTCCATCCCTCATGATAAGTTTAGAAAAATAACTTCAAAAAGAGCTTTGTTAAAAAATCTCGAGTTTATCAACATGCATATGATTGCTGAGCTAAAGCTGTGTGCACTATGCAATAAAACAGTATTATCTACTGAATACATAACGACGGCAGTCGCTCATTTATGCAGAATGCACTTTGACCTTTGTGAAGCATGCACCAATGTAAAACAAGTACTGAAACCCGTACATGAGTACGCTGACCTCGCGTTTCACAATTTGCCCATTTCACAGTAAAATACATACTGTGAATGAAACATGTTACAGAAATTCCATTAAGAAATATGCTGGATGAATAGAATTGGATACTCAATTATATGTAGTTAACCAGTTTTGCCAAAAATTAACAATCTTTAATTTGAATGGATGTAATTCTGGTTGTTCCTTTTATTACTTCTAAGTAGGTACTCTATATGCAAAATAAGATTCACTAACCCATGTATCTCAAACAGATAGGTAATTTTATTCTAATGATTAGAGAACTCGGGCACTTAATTCATAGTCTCAATTTCCTACAATGGCTAGATAGATTCATTAATAATTCAGTTGGAATTAATTAGTCAATACAGCCGTCTCGCGAGACTATTCCAACGCATTGGAATAGTGAGGAATTCGATAGACAAGTTTCGTAATAAGGATTTTCAAGTTAAGTTCGTGCTTATTTCGAATGCATAAGTTTCGAAGTTTACGATCTTCTATCACAACACAAAATATAAAAACAGTCACATAATAACTGAAGGGTGGCGTAGAATAATGGTCTACGAAATACTATGCTACGGTTAACGTTGAAGTAAACTATTCTCAGTGTTTCACTTGAGTCAGTTTTCGAAAGCTTGTTATGAGTTTTATTTGGTAGTGAATGTTTACTATACGTGTACCTACTGATTTTTCTTAAAATATTAACTGTGGCTGAGGGTCGTTAAATGCAGTTGCTTATTGATTTAGTTCCAAGTCTGTAGGTGTGCCCAGTTCTCAGAGAACGAACATTTGGATATAGATTAGCAGCAAACAGCGTTTTCACTTAAGTTCTTCTACATGCAATCGCATTACGTAACTATAGTACTTACGAGTATCATAAAGATTTCATAAGCGTTAGTGAAATCGGTGGCAATGGCCAGAAGCGGCGACGACGACGGCGACGAAAGGCGGGTGACGCCCGGCGCCCGGCCCGGGTGCATTGAACACGGTGCAGCGATGCACCGCCCTTCCCCCTTCGCCCCACCTGCACCCCCACCGGCCACATCAATTCACTCTTCTCGAATAATCCGTGCATTGACGTCGCCACTGCACCCATAATCTCGAACATTCTCCAAGTTGGCGCTCCGAATGCATCCATTTGCAATGCAAGTGACGAGCGAGCGTTGACCATCTTGTGAATCTTTTACGATCCCTAAAACCAAATGGCAGGATGCATATCAAAAAACGACGTCGTATCTTTATTTGTGAGTTTATTGATTTTAAACGGCTTTTAACGTTCTGTAGGCAAGTAAACACTTCACAAAGGCTAACCCAGCCTTTTATCTTGATCATTCGTAAAGCAGTCCTAAGTAAGTAGGTACCTACATATTTATTATAGTATCTATCAGTAAACTTATCAATACTAGCAAAGTAAGCACTAAGAAAAATGATGCATGGAATGCGTTTTGTCACATTTTTTTTAATTGAACATATTACCATCCGACTAAAACACGTCATATTGGATACCAGTTGACTCGTAGTAAAAAATTATTCTGGTTGGCAAACAACACGTTGCGTAAAGCGAATTAAACACAAGGGAAATAGTTTCCCATCGCAACCTCCCAATGGTGGATCTCGACTACAATGAGTGTTGGGAATGTTTCGAGTACGTATAGAATCATGTCATTGTTCTATTGTCTGGCGAGTTGCACCTTGCAATCAGTGCGTAACTTGCGTATTGCTCTACAAAGAATCGCACATCCATCATATTGGAGTGAAACACATACTCTAGAAACTACAAAATAACGGCCATGTTGTATCACCTTAGTAGATCTATACCGAGTACTCGTTTACGCATTCGAAACCGGCTCCGTTCGGTTTCTACGCGACTTGGTGCGACGCGATCTCGATGCGGTGCGCGGTGCCGGTGGCGTAACTCGGAAGTTGTTATGACGGCCGCAAACGAGTGCGCTAGCTTTCACGGTAATCCACACGCACATGTGCTGATTTCCAACCGAGCATACCTATGCATTCAATGACGCATAAAAGAAAATTAACGCACAAAGCGCTACAAAGTATGCGTGACAAAGTATTTTAACCGGATTCCGTTAACGGTAAAGTTGCCGTAAATTATAATTATGGAATCCGACATGATTATAGTAGTAGTCCATTATTGTAGTCCACTAAAGGTGATAACATAAAACTAGTCGCAATAGTTGGCGAGAACACGCAGTACATGATACTATAATTATGTTAACAGCCGCCGTAATGATCGTGTTTGTTCTTGATTCCATTACCGAATAAACAACAGGTTTTGGGGACAGTAAGTGAACGCACGTTCGGGGTGGCGGCCTTCCTGAAGAGCCTTCGTGTGGCGCGACGGCCCGTCTAGACGTCTGGCGCCTACCATGTGTCGCAATCCACGTTCCGAACTCGAACCACACCACGGCCACTAATTGTGGCCAACTGGCTACGCCACGCACCGGATCAAACGCGGTGTTATTCACTATCAATCGAATAAGAGCCGTGATATGGTGAAACAAAAATCAAGTAAATTTTGTATTTATTTGCAAGAATAGTGTTTGTTTAGTAGAGATGCATATATATGTGATTCAATGTGTCTCAAAATTTATAACTTCAACGTGTAAATAGGTATTTAGATATAGCGACGAAGTATTAGGTTTTGGTTTAATTTCATACTTTCATACAGTTTTCGTGTAATTATATAAATACCTCTAGATAAGCGCAGTATCTTCTTTCTTAGTAGTACCTACCTATCTGGATTCCACTAACTTCAATGATAAAATGATGAAAGGTCTGCTTATTTAACTAGTCCTGGCTACATTGAACAGATTTGCATGCTAGCTCGCCTGGGTTGAATTCTGCAACTGGTTTCTCTATAATTATTGTAAATTCTCTTGGAATTGTGAATGTGAATTCAAATGTCATCGTGATGTAAAGTTACGAAAGCCACTGAGCTGAGTTTGCATGATATTGTTTTTTTTATATTCTATCTAGTAGTGACGATGAAGCACCTATCAGGGAAATGGACAATTAACTGTTAGTAGGAATTATTAGTTACGTTATATGTAAAAATATCCATTGACAATTTTGATTTTGCATAGCGTAGCATGAAAATGCATTACCCATCTTAGCGTCCGTCCCGTTAGCATCTTTAACGACAACCTGATTATAGTGTGACAAGCGAAATCATTCCAATGCTTATGGTGTAATAAATGTGCGGCGGCGCGCAGTTTAGATTGGTTCCGGCGCGCGGGTCGCGCGTAACTCTACGTGGAGTGGAGTGCGGTGGCGCGCGCTTCGACCGCCGTCTGTGGTGGGTGACGCATCAATAAATCCGTGTCGAGACAAGGTCGGCGCGAGGGCGCGGGCCTAGTTCGCGCCTAGCCACTCTTGCCTAACCTGTGCCGGCCGGCAGCGCCGAACAATGCCGCTAATGGCAGACAGCGCGTGACTCAACCACCGCGCACCGTCTGCGTGGACCGCCCGCCGCCGCCGCCTCTACCACACCGTGACTTTCAAACCGATTCACACAAAACTATTGTGTTTTGAAGTAGTCGTTGTCGTAGGCTTCAGTATTGTGCAGACTTACCTACCTCACGACTAATCTATTCGAATGATGTTGGTTACAATTTCGATTAAAGATACAATACTGCTTCTCACCGAGTAAAAACATGGCGTACAATAAATGTTTATTCTTCTCATATTTTAATATAATTCTAGTTTAAAGATCTAGTCTAGACTCGATTGACTTGTTAGAAATACATGTCTTTAACTATATGAGTAACAATAATTGGGCAAGAAAACTATGTAAAAAGTTATTATCTAGGTAGGTACTTACCCACTGCCGTTTGGCAAATGTCTTCATAAAATATTCTGCCAGCGTAGCAGAAAGTATTACCAACGTATATTTACTTACCTAAGACTAGATTTATTAATACTGCTTCCATAAAAGGCTACGAAGTAAATTATACGCAATCAGTTAAAACAACTTTCTTGTTTGTCATAAATCTAGACGGAAGGTCGAGAGCGGTGACTGCGTTGACTTTCCTGTGCACTGTTTAGAAAACAGTCACATGCGTTTACATGCCAACCATAACTACATATGTATTTACCTACAGAAATAAGTAATTCAATTAAACATTTCAAACACCCCAGACAGATAAGAGCTGATAGCTGATTGTACAGCCATTTGTAGATGGCTGAACAAACTTTCTTGAACCAAAAAAATCATCTTTCAAGCAAAAAAACTAAACCTAAATCAATTCAGCTCTTTGGGAGCTACGATACTACACACAAATACACACGTTATACCTACCGTCTTCTTATGTCGAGGATTTGAGACGATCTACAAGTATTTATCAGCACCACATCATCATAGAGCCAGCTAACCTATAAATGCCTGTGGGAATAGTTTTATCTTTTATGTTTCTCGGTGAGGAATTTGACCTACATTCAAAAATTACAAATAGATTAATAGGATCACATGGGACAGTGATTTGAACACATCGAAATTTGGACGGAAATGTAACCTGTCACCTTTGATACAATCTGTCACAGATACTGTCTGCCGTATCACGCGTGCTTAAAGCGTGACACACGGACATAGCGCCGTGATACACGGTATCAAGATAACACTTGATAACATATTGTAAGTATATTGAAAATGTGAAAAGAATTCGTAAAAATCTGACGAGTTTTTTACTCGTATGTGTGCCTGCTGCAGATGCTTATCATAGAACCAAATATTGACTGAAACGTCTACGACCATGCACTACTGTCATGAGAACTGAGAACAACTAAAATAAATAGCATTCAGAACATAGACAGATAGATTGTAGAGTAGGTACAGGTGCACTTTTCGATCGAAAGGCGTTTTCTTATTAGTTTAATTAAGTATAATTTCGCCGAGAACCTGCTTCTTTGAATTCGGATAGTATCTGATGACAGATTGCAAATAGACCTGTTGGTATCATGTCTCATATTATCTTCCGCCAATCAGCGTAGAATTCACAAACGTATCTAAGATATTAGCAATCGACGGGACACGGCTTCCTGGTGATAAATTCAAAGATAGGACATCTGCCAAAATCCAGATTAGAACTTATTCTGGTATTAAATTTTAGTAATAAAAGTAATTAAATAGATGTCGATACCATTATTACGACTACAGAAGAAATTAAGAAACGTATACACTTATACAGGGTTATTCATAAAGGGTATGATAAGCCGAAAAGGGCTCATAGTACTCATCATTATGAACAACTTTTACTACAGGACCAACCCAGAATTCGCGAAAAAAAAATCAGCTGTTCCATACATTTTGTCGAGTGTCATTGTTATTTTTCTATGGAACAGCTGATTTTCTTTTCGCGAATTTCGAGTTGGTCCCTTAGTAAAAGTTGTTCATAATGATGAGTACTATGAGCTCTTTTCGGCTTAGCGTACCCTTTATGAATAACCCTATATACATATAATATTTTAAGAATTGTAATTCTATGGTATTATATTTATTTGATTAACCCCTGAACTGTCGTAAAATACTCTATAGTTAGGAGGTCAGAGAAAATAACATTTAATACACATACCAAGCCAACCTTTAATGACATTAATAAATATTTAATTTCTGTTGCTGACAGACAACTTTAAACAAGGCCTTTTTGGTTTTGTGGACAGACAAGGCATTACGATTAGAGGATAATTAAAAGCAGTACATAAGTACATTCTTACTTTCTCTAATATTGAAACGGCAATATAAATAGGCGTGTATGTACACTTATGTCGGCTGATATCGTATCAGGCACGCCTGTTATCAGTCGCGATAGCTGTGATACGGTTCGTTTGCACACTGTTTCAACTTGTCTGGGCAAATGTTTGTTTAACCATGTTACGGTCTGTCTGCGAGCTAATGAGGTCAACTCCACCTGATCTGGATAGCGGAAAATAACCGATATTGTCCGCAGTAAATAGAACTAGCTCGGGAGCGGGGGCGATGTAACAACTCGGAATTATTTCATAGTAAACAACTCGCTTCAGTACTCTTTTTAAGAATATGAAGATGGGATGGGAAGGTTGTTGACTTGAGCTAGCCTAACATTGTAGCACAGTAATAAACCAATGAGAAATTTTCGAAAAATGTTTTACTAATTGTCATAAGTAGACAGGGTTTAAATCAAACGAAGACAATACGCGTATGCTAGTTTTGTTTTCAATGTACTTTGTACAGGTATGTCTAACAGTATAATTATATGTATACATACATGGTATGAGTATGTACCTAAATAGGTAATTACCTATTTAAGAGCAACATCCTGATAAATACTGTCGAGCGAATATTTACAATGACGATAGTTAGCTCTGTTTTGCATGTGCGATGATTTGAGCGCCGCTCACAGATGTGTGGGTCGATAAATCTTTTGTTTTTAAGCAAAATTGCGGTGCAAATCGCAAACTTAAATTATGTTTGTAATCAATTAATGTTACAGAGTTAACAATTAACATTAATCAACGATAATGATTGTGGGTTAATGTTCACCTGTCACTTTAAAAAGTGTTCCTTAATTTTATGTGTAACTAAATCCCGTAAAATAAAAGCTTAGTTTATCCAAATTCGACAGTCTCTAAAATAAAAATTAGAAATTCTAAAATATCTACCTGCTTGAACTAGTCATCTAAAATGAAATGAAACTAATATTATTCGATTGAATTATGTCTCAAAGAATCCCATTTCTGACTCTATCTCTATAAATGTCTGAACCGGACTTACCCAGGTGTTTCAGTAGGTAGGTAAATTAGGAGCCATAAAATGTAAAGCTCTAGAGATACCACGAACGTTCGTGAATGAAAATTAATACCCTATTTATTTTCTTCTTCTTCGTATTACAAAATTCAATGAAGTCAGAGCATGATTTCATAAAAAATAACGGCACGTATAGTCGTATACTTTCCACCTCTGCTAGATAGTTGGCACGTCTACTGTAGAAGTATAGTGTCAGGTATAAAAGTTTTAATATTCATGTCTTAATACCTACTAAAAATTCATAGGAATGTACGGAAGCCGTTTCTATAGGCATTTCTTACAGTCAAGTTTTCTTCTCATGCGAGACTATCATAGTACTGACGATGTACCTAACAGGTAAGATAAGATAGCTTTACACAGACTATGATCGACAACGTCAATTTGACTTTTCCATTTTTAATTTTGCCTGTATAAGCGAATACATTTTTGTGCGATTATACGGTACATACCTACCCATAATTATATTATTCACGTACCTATATACGCTAAAGCATAGGGCTTACAGTCATGGTTTATGTTGTCATAATGCCCCTGTCTAGCCTATTAAGTCACATGTCAACAGCGATTTAATAGTCAGTCCGTGTATGTTGTGACTTGTGATCACTGGACCCGACGAGTGGAGATCAAACAGTCATGTGGAGACAGTGGAGACTAGGACGTGCCGACGCTATAATATAGCGGAGATATGTGTATAGCTTGTTACGTGTAGTGTGCTAAGAGCTAAACAGCTAGACGACGGCGGTGGCGGGGGAATTTCGGCCTTCCTGAAGAGCCTTCAGGTAACGCGACTGGCCGTCTAGACGTCTGGCGCTTACCATGTGTCGCAAGTCGCCGCGCGCTCTCCTGACTCGATCATGAGATAGCACGATACGAAACTTTCTTTTGTTTCGTTACAGCTTATCATTGGTATTTTTTTAAATCAATTTCCTTAGTGTGTTGGTTCAGGATTTAGTCTTATCGAGACTAAGTTACGAGTACCTATACTATACGTTCGTACCTAGATCCGCCATCTGTTTATACCTATTTGCGTTCTATGATTACCAAGGCACTAGAAGTATTATTCTATCGTCTTAATGTTGTTTATTCTAGTTATTTCAGATTTTCTTTTGCTCGTAAAACTTGTTGTCTAAAGTAAAAATAAACCCTATTCACATATTTTTTCGTACGATGCTATAGCAATTTTGTCCGTTGTGATATAAATGCAAATTTTTTAAAACGGTTGACAAAATCTGGACAAAGAGTCATCTAAAAATATTTGGTTCCTGATTGAGGTGACAGTTCTAGAATCATAAATCTTGTTAGACAAAAATACTTATGAATACATTTAAGATGAAGCTCTGTCTAGATGTCTAGACTGGGTAATATGGTGAAACTGGTTCGAGATCGGAACTTAACGAACTCACATAAATCAACACGAATAAATGTAATAAATTACGAAAGTGATATTAGTGTGAAATATTTAAATGTATTTTTGGAAGAATTTATGGCCATGCACGCCAGGATCAGGGGAACATAAATGATATAAGATGACATTAAAACGAACGGTAGAGATGCATTTTGATTTTTAAATTAAGTTAGTCTCAACAATAGGAGTTTCAGAATGATTTCTCCGTGTTACAGACATTGTTAGACATGGACATCGTAGACTCCTACGAGAATTAAGCTAAATATCCAACTATAGCATTTCAACACCAAAAATAGTTCGCTCGAGGAACGTGAACGACCTCCACCCACTCAAAATAATACTATCCACGAGACAAGTGTAACTACATAGGTAGTTGTAGTTTATTGAATATTGATACGGCTACGCCAGGAAGTACATTTTTCTCAGGCACCGGAGCGTGTCGTATATCTGAACATCATACGAAAGCGGATGCACTGCACTAGTGGATAGTCTAGCCCGTGGATTGCGGAAAGCAAGTGATCTAGGTGCTCGAAAGCAGGATTCCCGACGGAAAGCATCGTAAATTGTGTCGAGACAACTTTTATTCTACCTTCCCGTATTTTAGGAAGAGAAACATGCCAAGTGAATGTGTGCAGGAAATAACTTTAATATATTTTCAGGGTCTTATACCTGTTTTTCAGGTGCCTACGTCGTTACGTTTGAAATACGAGCTGGAATAGAATGAATGGATGTTTATTTGGTTTGCAAGGGGCATTGATTCACTTTTTGGCGAGATAACCTTCGAATCGTTCAGGAACTGCGGTCTAAATAAATTATGCAAACACACCGGTCATGGTTACACACGGAGGCCATCACACCGCTCGTCGCTAGTGTTGCTACACTTGATCGTGGCGAAACATGCCGTACATCGCTCGCTTATTTACGAGAGCGAATGTGGAATGCGAATGAATGAACGTGCGTAACGTTAACTCGGCCACGGTCAAAACCATAACTGTTTAGCGATGACATTCTTATCATTCTGCGTGGACTTGATGGCCGCCGCCGACATATCGCTGCTAATGAACAACATTTTTTTCTCATGCGACATTCGACCTGGCACTCGAAAACAGTCGTTTGATAGAGTCCTTTTGAAATCAGATCATCGCTAGTCGCCGACGTGCCAGTCGTCATCAAATGTTTGATTTATCAGTCTTAATAAAACACTCCTACGCATATTTTAACAGACGATAACAATATTTCTAAAATTAAGTTGGTGTCCACTACGTTCGATAGTTTATTTATGAATAGCGTGCAACATACAGGCATGCATTGAATGGTCTTGATACGCCAATATTTTATAGTGCAGCGGCTCGTCTAGACAGGTGTGTCTGTTTTCTTCAGACGCAGTTGTAATTGTGAATTACGAATGTTAAACTGACCGAGACATGATAATAAGAACACACTCGTTTATTCCTAATAGCGTTATAAATTCTCTCAATAACCGGGTGCGTGCATTAAAGCTGTTGAATAAAACGGACTCCAACAATTACCCACGTTTGTTGTGGTGCGTTAGTCTCGGAACTATTTTCATGTTGATCTTTACTAAAAGGAATTTGGATGTACTCGTACCTACTAGTTGATTGAGGATATAAGTTTATCTCTATGATCACTTGAAAATAACACACTTCTTGTTATCGTCTGTTTTCCAAGCGTTTAGTCATTTTGTTAGACTCAACATGTTTACTAATTTGCAAACTATTTTACGATGGAAAATTCTAACTCATTCTCATTACTAGGTGCATTAATAAGTATATAATCTTATTTATAACGTGATAGGTAAAGTGTGACTACTACTCCTGCGAGAGTTCGATGAGTTCGCTCTGAATGATAAAACTGCCTTCTCATATATTGTAGTACGCGTACTTACGGGCTATTTATGTCTCCCAGCGTGTTTCTGTAAAAAACCGGCCATGTGCGAGTCGGACTCGCGCACGAATGGTTCCGTATCATTACCTATAAAAATAACGTTTGTTGTATGGGATCCCCCTTAAATATTGATTCTATTCTGTCTTTTAGTATTTGTTGTTAGCGGCAACAGAAATACATCATCTGTAAAAATGTCAACTGTCTAACTATCACGGTTCATGAGATACAGCCTGGTAACAAACGGACAGACAGACGGACGGACAGCGGAGTCTTAGTAATCGAGTCCTGTTTTACTCTTTGGGTACGAAACCCTAAAAACTGTAGTATTATGATAGATATCTTATCCTGACTAATCGTATTTTCATACAAAAGTTCTCTTCAATAGACGTAAAGTTTCTTTTTTTATTAATAAACTAGCTGACCCGGCAGACTTCGTACTGCCATACAGTACTTCTCTATGGTACTGCCTAATTAAATATAAACACTGCACAAAACACTATTTACAATTTTATACTTATAATATATTACAATTATAGGTACGAATTTGTTTCGTGTATCAGTTGACAAAAGCATACTCATCCATGAAAAAAGAAAACACTGACATTGACAGTTTGTTGTTGTTTCAACTTTTTTTTAATTTGATATTACTTGGAGTCACCGAAGTCGGATTATATCGAACCGCCCTAACATCACATTTGTATCGAAACCGCGGAAGCCGAAATCCGGGGGGGTGCGGGCCGTATTCGGGGAGGTAAGGTACTTGGTCATTGTTATCCAACATTTTCAAATATCATATTTGTGATAGCAAATAGTTAGTCAACTGATAGCTTTATTTTTTACCGTATAACAAATTGACGTTATGTTTTGACAGCAAACGTAGTGATGGGATCTGAATATCTTAAGAGATAAATCGATCGATTTTGTGGATGACGTCATCATATCATGACGATTTTTATAAATAGAGAAATTACTAAGTAACCTAAGTACTTTAATTTTAATGAAATGTTTCAATTTTACCGTTGAGACTTAATTGTTATTATTAATTGTTAATGTTACCAAAATGCTCCAATAAGACTTGCTGGACTAATCTTTTCATAGGTGTGTTATCACAACATACAGTCCATCAGATGAAATAAGTCAATTTTGACCGATTGAAACAAAGGAAGGGCCAATAAAATCGGTTACTAGATTGTGCGGTTCTTATACGATTCCGATTTCTTATTTTTGGTAATCGATTTCAGTTTCACCAATAAACATAGTAAATAATTTTATTATTTTTCAATTATCGATTTTCTCTTCACTAGCCTGGTTCCAGAATAGGGAACATAGGCCTTATACCGGACTGTTCTTCAACTTGTGACGAAAATGTCAATAATTTTTATAAAAACTAAAGAGTGGTATAATAGAGTGTATACTTTAAAGCCACTATCGTAATAAAGTCAATGGAAGATTCAAATTGTAATAATAATTTTAAGACGCGAACAAAAAAGCGTGTATCCTACAGTTAAAAAATACGTTCTATTATGTCACCCAGTTTCATCCACTATCCTACAGGAATCTTTTTTTGGGTTAAAAATCAGCCTATGATGTGTTAATCCAGGGTATAAACTTAATCCATAGCTACTCAATTTCATTTGAATCTGTTCAACCGTTTCTGTATGATTGATTTAACACAACCATACAAACATTTACATCTATAATTTTTTTTAATTCAATTTATTGTGCTTGTGGGCCTAGGTTACAAAGGTGTTTAAATGATAAAAGATATCCAGACCCCGCCTGTCAGCGTACAAGCGGGTATTTAAATGACTAATTACAGATTTAAATAAAAAAACGAACCTAACAGAATTAAAAATATCTGTCAAACTTTTAATAAAATTACTAATTAAGTATACCTACTGTGTAGTAGGATAGTGTGATAGAAACCTGAAATTTAAAAACCTATTTTATCACCTTGCTATTCAGTATTTTACAAAGAATGGTTTCAACTATATTTAATTTATTATTACATGTTAATTTACCCTTTGCATTTTACGTTGTATATGCATGCCATTTTACCCTATGTTACCCTTGACTTGTTTTTGACAGTTTTGATACCGAGACTGAAATGAGGTAAAACTAGCCTAAAACGACCAAAAATCATCCTCGACTCGTGATTATTGTCTCATTTCTAATTTTTTCGTTTGACATATATCGTGAACCGCACATCTCAGTAAAAAGCAAAGTAAGTCAATACTTCCCTTTTTTAGGAGAGCCCAAGTATTGCTTTTTTGTAATTTATTTTGGATTTGTGACTAGGAGATGAAAATTGGGCCACACCCAAAATTAAAAGACCATTTGGAACATCATTAAAATTATTGAATCGGTATTTATTAACAACAAATAAGTTTATGTTTAGATGCTTCTTACTCAATAACGTTACAACGACTTAACGAAAAAGTGACTAAAGTGTGGTAGACAGACAAAATATTCTAAAAGACTTTTTTTACATTTATAACATTCAAACGCTTAAAAAAGTGCTCCGTTTAAAAAATAATAAGTATTGTGTCTTATGTATAGTCTAACTAGTTGTCTGGCTTTTCATTTCATTTTTGTTTGTAAATAAATTAAATTGAGTTGAATCGGAATCTTTTTTTATTGAAATCACTTACTCGGTTTTTGTATCAGATATGAGATAATTTACAAAAATATTAAATTACTAGAATATTAAGCACTAGCACGGGAAGCTACACATTTTATCTGGATTGGTTTGTGGTTTCATTTCTATTTTTCAATATTTTACAGCATATAATGCCTTGTTGTCCATGAAAATTGTGATTTTCTTCACAAACTTTGACAGTTCGGCGACATCACTTATCAATGGCTGCCAAAACACAACTGATTGACAGTTGTGACGTCACGGCATCATACTAGCATTTTTGCTAGTATAGACGGTTGCCCTGCGAAGATCCGAAAGGCCGATCTACTTACATACTAGATCGATGCTTGGAGTCAAATCCTTCGAAATTTTAAAACAAATGAATGAACTATTCGATTTCGTTTTCTTTTTTTTGTTTTATCTGTGCTCCAACGCACACTATTTTGATAGATATGATTGAATTTGAACTTTGTACAGAGGTAATAAAGTGCAAATTGACTCTTGGACGTTAGGAACATACCTACATTGCACAACAGTGAGTGCTTGCAATTCAATATGAACTTTATACAATAGCAATAAAGCTCGTTTTAGTTAGAAAACGTTTGTATGAGAAAAAGAAAAGGGCTGTTTTTAGGGTTTTTCAATATTTCTGAGAGATTTTCTTAATATTTTTTTCCGTAAGAACCTTCTCCTAATAATAACAAATACAACAAAAAAAGAATTAGTGAAATCGGTCCAGCCATTCACGCGTGATGCCGTGACCAAGGAAAACGGGTTTCATTTTTACATATATAGATTCTGCTAATACCCGAATATTTTTTCGATAGTGAGTTACAAAAGTTTTGTTTTACAATGTTTTACTTATTCAGTATGGTTATGCTTATGAACTACCTCTACTTTCTTTAATAATTTTTATTTTGACTTATTATTTTTTATTTATTATTTAGACGCAAAGTTTGCAAAACCAGCGAGTTTGGGAAATGTCTTACACGCACTTATTTTAACGTCTAAGAGGAAAAAAAATTGGTTATCTGATAAGGCGAAGCACGTTTCGTAGAACAGCTATTGTTTGCTTTACATATATGTACTTAGAAATTGTGATGGCAATTTAAGAACCTTTCCTTTCGTCTTCCGCTTAAAAGTTCATCGAAGCTTAACATGGCGATTTTAAATCAAATGTTTTTTACAACTAGATATTCAAGAAGTTTGGACAACAATATACGGTCAATTAAGTAATCGCCTTGTCAAATTTGATGAACAATTAGTCTAAGTACATATACAAAGACATATAGGTAAGTGTAAGTTATATGTATCCTTGCAATAATGACGCTGTCAAAACTACATATTTCCCTAAAGGCAACTCTACATTCGTCATGTCTAGGAAATAGAGAGAGGGCTCAGTTATGAGATTGTGTCCAGTGTCCAGTTCAACGATTGGAAATGCATTGCCCAGTTCAATGAGTTTACATACGTTTGACGCTCGCTGTCATGTAAATCCTACTCATTGAGCACCCTCACACGTTATGCAGTCTGTATTACTGCTGGTTATCCTGTTAGTGCTTTTGACACCTAATTAACCATCATATAAATAAACCAATGAACACTCAAAGAATTAACCGCAATCAAAACATAAGCCCATCAATTCCCTACGAATCTCAAACGCCCTACCGCAAGCAAAAAGTATTTATTACGATATAAAAAATTAAGAAGTTCGTATATGCAAAGAAGCTGCCATAACGTTTTTAAGGCTCCCTAAAAATCTCTGACATGAAAAAGTGCTCGGATAATACTCATTATTTATCCAGGATTTTCGTACCCACTCTAGTTTTGCAAAAGTAGTTCACGTCTAGATTAATACAGAGGAAGCAGGAGCTTACCAAACTCAGACATCTTGCAGCTAGCTGCTTATTCACATTCCTGAAAAATTGAGGAATTTTAATTGAAAATATTTTAAAATTTTTAGAACAGTAGATGATACAATTGTATGCTCCTAATTAAAATTTTCAGGTATTTCAATAATTAAAAACAATGCTTTTAAAAAATCTTAATTGGGGAAACGAATACACTGGGTTTCAGAGTGATGTCATTAGCAGCAATTTGTGCAAAGCAACCAAAATACCAGACACTAGACGTAGGTATTTTGCAACTTGGCTATTTATAGATTTATGTTGGTAACCTTTGTGATTAAGCGAGATAATAATAGCAAAATACAAACGTGTTTAAAAAAATGTATCGCAAAATGTGCGGGCTTGTACAGTGCCACAAGTTTAAGTTGGCGGTGGCGATTTGAGGAACTAAATCGGCCACCTTGAAAATTCACTTTGACACTTCCGACTTCATAGTAAACATCGTTGCGAATATTTTTGCTACTATTATATTTGCTACTGTGCTATCATCATGCCTAAAGTGATAACACTTTAGGCATGATGATACACTGACATTGAACACAGTGGCGCACAGCCGCGCCAAGTTATACTTGCCGGACTGTATTTATCAGCCATCAGTCATTGGTGACAAATCGGGTGTCATCAACGAACGAACAGACCTTGCAAAAAACTGACTTAAAATACTAATAAGGAATATTAGCAAATAATATTACACATTTTTACTCAAGATAACTATGAGGAAAGTAGGGAAACCCAATAGCTCTCAAAGCTACGGATATTTTACATCAGGACCATTGTCCTACAAACAAGAAGAAAAGGGGGAAGTCAATATTTCGTCCTAATATTTTCTCTCGTTGGTCTACCGTGCCAGATTCGAACGTTTATTAGGTAGGAAGCTAGTATACAGGGTTATTCATAAAGGGTATGCTAAGCTGAAAAGGGCTCATAGTACCTACTCATCATTATGAACAACTTTTACTATGGGATCAACTCGAAATTCGCGAAAAAAAAATCAGCTGTTCCATACATTTGGTCGAGTGTAATTGACATTTTTCTATGGAACAGCTGATTTTTTTTTCTCGAATTTCGGGTTAATCCCATAGTAAAAGTTGTTCATAATGATGAGTACTATGAGCCCTTTTCAGCTTAGCATACCCTTTATGAATAACTCTATATAGCTATCACAACCACCAGCCTGCACTATATTGTCATCGGCTCTACATACCTTTGCAAAGTTTAAACAAACAAGTGAAACTTGGATTCTTAAATGTTGTTTATACCTATACAAACACTGTCCACGCATATTCGCGTAAAAAATGTATCATGAGTATTGGTGTATTGGTGTTGGTATGAGTTGTGTAAAATATACACAACTCATACCAACAAACCCCGTGAAAAATGTAATTCTGCTCGGACTTGAACTTAGATTTTAATATAATAGAGACTAATAAGTCTCAGCATCCAAAAAATGTTGGCATTGGCATACCTAATGATGAAAACAAACTGGCCATGAACCTTGTGACCTTTGGATTTTTTCGATTTTCAAGTGCATTGGCAAACGAGATTATATAATTTTATTTGAAGGCCAATACACAACGTTTTGTCATCATAATGATGATTTGCTTTGCTTTATGATTATGTTTGATGCAGTCTACGTAAGTTTACAAAGTACCTTTTGGTACGAGTAAGACAGTGGTCATTGAAAGCCCTCAGAATGGGTAGCATGTGCATGTCCTGGATCTTAGTCGGCTCGGGACAGGGCCGGTCCAGTGCCGCAGCCGCGGTGACCGGTAACGGCTCCGAGTGCCGGGTGCCATATTCGGTCAGTGCACATTGTTGTTTACCGGCGCGGGTATCGCGAGGCCGAGTGACGTAGCGTCTAGACGGGCGCCCGGCCCCGCGCCATCCCGCGCCCCACACCCCCGCACCCGCCGTGCCGCAAACCCGACGTCCATGCACTGTTTCGATCACCAGCTTATCTCTTTAATGCTGCAGCTATAGCGGTGCACCGGCGGCGACGTCGTCCGGTCCTTCCGACGCGCCGCGCCGCTCCACCCGACCGCGACCATTCTTCCGATGCTAATCAATATGCCTACCGTGACCGTACCGCCGAAACGCATTCATGGCTTTCAGGAAGCAGTTTTATCTGGTTCATATCGGTTATCTTTATTAATTATAGATCTTGGCGATATTACTCCTCAATACGAAAATTATCTATATCACTAACCTTACCTGTATCAATTATGATTAGGTGATGGGAATGATGCTACGTCTTGAACATTTTTTGCATTACAATACTTACGCACATAGGTCATACATTATCTTACTCATACGTATGTCAACATTGACGTCTATACGTTCCGAGACTACAGTCGCGCTCTACCTTAAACATGCCGCGTAGAATACTCGTATTAGATCCGCAGTCAAACTACAGCAAATTTTGTATCTGTCTAAAGCACCTAACAAATCTTTGGTCGCCGATTGATGTGGACGTTCAGAGATGGATAATGCCCGTAAAAAAGAGCGGCGGCGGCATCATTGACCGTGAGCTAACATCTGAGCGCTTCTGTGGTGACACAAAATCCTTCTAGAATACTAAGTACCATCAAAAAGACAATCTTAGCTGTAGGTACCTGCCAATACGAGAAAGAAGGGGAACGAAGAAGGACAAAGTCCAAGTGCAGGTACGAATAGTCTGTGACAAACTCTAGCCCAATTAGGAATGATGTAAATGTTAAGCTCTATAAATAAACTAACGCCATCGTAAAATGAGGCCATCAACCATCGGAAATACCACTCTTAATCACGAGGAAAATGATCCTCTGTATTGAAATTTGCATGGTTATGAGTTTGTAAATCTGCAGAATGCAAGAAACGCATCATCATAATAATAAATCGGCAATCGTCTAGAGGTGATAATTAATGTGTCATGTCATGTTCAACTCACTGAACAGACCGGTCCGTCTGGTGGCCGGTGGCAGTGGCTGCATCAAGCTGCCACGGACTCTGCACCGTAAAGAGATATACATAAGTATATACAATGTATCAAAAACTTTATTGGACGCAGCGCAAAGTGTAGAAGCTTTCAGATAAAGTGATCCTAAAACAAAAGTAGCTGAGAATTTCTAGTTTCTCAAAGACCAAAGTGTGATAGTGTGCATACTTATGATTTAAATGGGACCACGGAGAGTAGGTACTATTGGGATGGTCGAATTCTGGTCAAAATACATTTAACACGACTTCGAAACATTTAAAAGAAGATAATATCACCAAGTCAAAAGACGACCTTACAATGTTTTTACAAGATGATGTACCTCACCTCATGTTCTCACCTCTGATAACAATCCAAATACAAAAAAATATTGCAATGCAACAGATTTAGATGTGATACGAGTAGCGTAGCGTGAGAGTTTTGTTTCTATGTAAACGCAGATTACATTTTGTGTTTTTCAACTTTTCAGAAAATCTTACTAGTCTAGTTTAGTTATTTGAATTTTATAGCACTATAAAATTTTAATATAACATAGACTACTTAGCACGGTACATTTTTTCTACTATTATTAGGTATTATTTTATTTTATTCAGCATTCGAGAATGAATCAACATTTGATACCTGATTAGAATTAATTTAAAATCATGATCTTACCCATTGATTAGGTATTAGAGTGTTCCTATTTGAATGGATTATACATTTCAAAATTTAAAGATTAAAAAACTAGAAACGGGAATTAAATCAGTCATCTATCGAGACGTCGATATCGGTATAATACTAGACAAAGATTACGCTCGAATCTAGGTGAATGAGGTAAAATCCAATGTCCGGCAAAAACTGTTATAAGTACCTACGGCTAGTAATGATTTAACTCTCGCTACAGACCGACAACAAATGACCTAGACAGAGTTATCATGTCTGTCTGGCGTATAATTGTCTGCTAGGCAATTAAACTGAACTGTGAAACTGCACTAACTCGCCTTTGGGAGTTTCCGCTCTGCGAACCAAGCAAATTTTACAAGGCGAAATGAGTTTTATGCGTTGTAAATTTTAGTTTCACACATTGTAAACGGCTCACATCAAAGAGTGCGACGTAAAAGTAGTAAAAGGCACATTTTTAATTGATTTTCAGTTCCGCCCCGCTATATGTCTAGTTACAGACACTGCGCTACCTGCGTCTACGCATAAATCCGTGACTAATCGATACTAAATCATTTTGACACGTATCTTGACCACGTCTACCTGTTTCTAGGTATGGCTTATGTGTGACCTATTTTTAACCGACTTCCAAAAAGGAGACGAAGACGGTTCTCAATTCGACTGTTTGTTGCTTTTTTTCCATGCTTTCGATTTTATTATCTTTTTTCTGATTGATTATTTTCATCGGCAGTCATACGTAGACATAATTATCAATTGCAAAATTCGAAGGAAGAATTTTTTATTGTCTCTTATCGTACGTTACCTTCAAATCATTTTCACTGTAGTTTGGTATTTCCAGATAATAATTTATATGTGCCTATCTATTCTATTGGATAGTGTAAATATGTCGTTTAGTTAAAATTACTATAACGAATGGAATCGCTAAAGTCTCTCTCAACTAAATATATCATTTCAAAAATTTTAGCAAAATTCTAAGCTAAGCTAAGAAGCTAAGAAGACCCAAAAAGCCTTAAATGTTTTATGTGGAGCAGACACATCGCAATTTTGTCTACCAGCTGCGTAGACAAACCCACCCACCCAAATTCTAAATTATGTTCGCTTGTTCTAGGGTATATCAGCTCGTACATCATAAATAACCTGGGTCTCGGGCGATCTATGGACAAACTGTATGACGAATAAATATAGCATTAGCGTTCAAGTGTTGTTACTTTTATGGTGCTTTAAAAATAAGTCTTTAATGTCTAAACGCCTATACGAGTATCTCCAATTTTAAAACCTAATATCGAACGCTTACATTCCCAGATAAGTATACTCGTAGGTATATCTAATGTGATGACCTAATATTTGTCTACCTGACATAGCAGAACGTCATAAATAAGGAAAAATATGAGTAAAATTCTGTTTCTGATAACACCATAGAAAGATTACTGTTTCGATAAGCATCATGAATACTTTAAAGGTATTTTTATTTGCACGTCACTTTCACAGAAAAAGCAAATGACTCACAAAAAGATGGGTCGGTCCGGTCTATCGGTGGGTGATTGAATGTCATACAATCAATCTTACTTGATGTATCCGGCGTATGTCATGCAAGTACAAGACAACCCCGACTAACATCTACGAGTATTAACCTTAGAAATGTAATTCATGTTCCTCTTTTTTTCTATTTTTATTAAAGAAAAGTATAACCCTGTACAGGGTTATTCATAAAGGGTACTCTTAGCCGAAAATGGCTTTTAGTACTCATCATTATGAACAACTTTTACTATGAAACCAACCCGAAATTCGCGAAAAAAAAATCACCTGTTCCATGCATTTTGTCGAGTGTCATTGACATTTTTCTATGGAACAGCTGATTTTTTTATCGCGAATTTGGGGAAGTCCCATGGTAAAAGTTATTCATAATGATGAGTACTATGAGCCCTTTTCGGCTTAGCATACCCTTTATGAATAACCCTGTATACTATTTACAATGACACTTTTCAATCGAAAAACGGTGGAGCCATTTTGGTGGTAAGTTACATAGGTTACATGTACCCAAAACATTAACCTCATTCTGTGCAAGTCGAGTACAAATATTTAGGTACGTACTTGACTTTACACGTGTTTCGTTGTGTATGAGTAAGAGTATATAGCAAAGCAACACCGAGATACAGTGCTAACCGCAAACCTAAATAATTTATCATCAAACTGTAGCAACGCCCTGCGGTTTCACCCGCGCAGTAAAGTAAAAGAATGATAATAATGATGAAAAGCTGTCTATGTGCTATGTGTGTTTGTGTATACAGGGCGTATGCTGTCTCTATTCCAAATTTAATCCAATTACATACAGCTGTTTCAGCCTGAAGTACTCTTTCAATCAGACAAACTTTCGCATTAATAATATTAAGAGTGAGATACAACGTCTGGTTTTTAACCAGCTTTGTGTAAAGTATGACGTGTCAGTCTGGGTTTCAGTTGTTATCTTAGCACTTTGCACGGGTTTAATGAAATAAAATCTATATTTATTAAGTTACGGAAAACCAAGAACTGCAGTGTGTTTGCAAAATGAGCGGCAAGCCGCAGTCTGTTTTATTATTAGAGTAACTGACACCCTGGGCTAATCACTTAATTATGTAAAAACATCACTCATTGAGAGAGAGAATCAAGAGAGTTTAAGAGGTATTGTATTAAAATAACATCGACTTTCAGGCCTACATTTTAAATCAGTAAGCCTACAAGTTAACTCCAACAAAATATAGGTTAACGAATTAATTAAGAATTCCCTTAATTATTAAATTATTTATTCGCAAGTCATAACGTATCACACCTGCCCAATACGACAGAAGGTAACAGCCGAGAAAATCCCAAGTTTTAACCTGTGTTGATCCTCTCAAAAGTATAATTTATTTAGTAGGCACGTGATATCTATAGATCTATCACATCCATCAAAAGTGTCTAGACGATAAAAAGCCTTCCGGCGATGGCGTCATGCGTAGGTACATCGAGCAGTTACTGTGAATGGTATCGGTTAAATTTAACAGAATAGTGATGGAACCATAGAAATAATAGGCTTTAAGTGGCTACGACTGAACAGTGCTTTTGATTTTAGTACTTTCTGCTGCTAACATTAGAGACCAAAAAATGAGCTTGCTCTAGTCTAAACTTAATAAATACAAATAATGTTATTTTTGTTTACAAAAATAAATTCTGCTTTAACCACCAAACCGGGTGAGTACCCGTACCTATCCGTACTTGCTTGTGCTAACCTGATTTTGAGTCGACTACCTACTCGTAAGATTTGGTTGTGTGTTTATGTGTTCCTATGTGAGCTCCTGTATAATAATCGGCTTGACCGATTTTGAAATGTGAGGTGTCGTTAGATTAGTCATAATGTCCGGAGTATTGTTTTACAATCAACTGTCATTCATTGAATTAATGAGACATGAATTACGGGTGTCGTATTTGAATAGCTCGTATTAGTCGGATATATTGTTTTTCTTTTAATTGTTAGTTAAAACATGTTAACTACAAAATTATTATTAATTAATTAATTATTGGTATTAATGAGCTCTACAAAAAAGTAGGGTAAAAATAATTTTTATTTAATTATTTTATTGCGTAAGTATAACCCACAAATTAATGAATCAGAGCAGTCAATTATCCGAGATTTTTATTTATTTCGTAAGTTATATGAAAAATTATTTATTTAACATACAGCTACATAAAAGATAGCGGTTTATAGTCCGTGTCTTTAGTCCAAGTGACGGCTCAAACGTCACAATGGCGATTGTTCATAGATTTGCTGAGGTGCCAAGCACCTGCACCTAGGCACTGATGGCTGAATATGGAATCACCGATGTAGGATGTTAACCAAAAAAACACATGTCGATGTATGGAGTAACGTCCTGACGCTTTTCGTTTGTCTACCAAATTATTTAACGACCGCACATGACAACAATGACGCAATTTTTGGTGTAACACTATCATACATACCGTTCTCGTAATTTATCAGTCTGCCGAATTATTTTAACATGCAAGTATGACATGAAGCATGTGCGCCTTGACTGAGATAACGTAATCATTTTTTTAGTATTACGCTACCACCTGAATATGCACTCTCTGATACATTTTCAGTTTTCAGTTAGTAATTTTAATTAGTACTGCATTCTCACACTTTATACTAGTATCACGTAATTTTTACGGTTCCTGATATATTTTTAGGTATATTATTTTCATAATACTGTCTGGTATGGTTATCTTAATATGTATATATAAATTACGTGTCACGTTGTTTGTCCGCTATAGACTCCTAAACTACTTAACCGATTTCAATCAAATTTGCACACCGTGTGCAGTTCGATCTAACTTAACAGATAGGATAGCTCACATCTCAATTTATAGTGTCTACCCGTGCGACGCCGGGCGGGCCGCTAGTTTTGTGCATTTTTTAAATGTAGACGTAACATTGATATATTTTTATTTTGTCTACATACCGCCGCAAATGAAGTTTTTGTTACTGTCTAGATGTGTAGGTATCTTCAATACAGAGACCATACAAGAGCTTGGTCGTTTATCAGGCCATTGTGGAATTCGGACTCTAGTTTATTTTTCTTTTGACATAAATGAGTTCTTCGTCATCATCAGCCAAACGACGTCCATAAGCTCTTTGTTAGATAGATACGTTTATTTCAAAGACTTGCGTCACGCTCGTCTAGTGCTTATCCGTGCGTGCTCTAAACAATAGATGATCACTTGATCATCACAGCGCGAGTTCAACTCGTGTGGTTGTGTTTTATCAGGTTCAAAGACTTAGGTCAGTTCATAATCGGTTCAAGGTTCACAACTTACAACATAACGTAGGTATGTTTTATTTCTAATGGTCTCTCTAAGTGACTTTAATACTATAAATATGTTATGAGCAACAGACTTCTATAGGTGTAGGTGAAAAACTTACCGACAGAAAGTTACAAACTTTTAATTATTTTTTGGATTCAAGGATAATATGTATGAGATGAGAACATTTTACTTTACGCTTGCGGACACTGTTAATATAAACCTACTACAAAATATATTTTGTCCGTGTTATGTCTAGTGATAGATATTTTCGTAGGTTTCCAAGTCCAGTAGACTGATCTTTTAACAACTGCCTTCACATTATTTGACCTTTGTCGTCTCGTCGCCGGAGCCGGTGGTGTTTGCTCTCTTCTTAGCACCTCTTAGCCGAACTAGCTTTGAGGCGCCGCACCAGAGTCAATAGCTCTTCACTTATTTCATTTTAATCATCGATCTAATCCGACTTCAGTGATTTTAATATAGCCGAAGCAAATATTTAAAGGATTTACTTAGTTTTCATGGTAGTGTTTTTGTTTACTTACAAAAAATAATTTTTAAGTAGCTAATCTTGGAAGATAAACGAATCCTTAAATACCTATGTACATCGTACATGTGGGAGGTAAGAACCCTGTAGTATTGATTAAGTTCTTCGAACTACATATAGACGATTTGTTTTAAAATTTGTATGTCATACATGAGTGAGTATGCACAAACACAAATCAGATAAGTATTGTAGTCGTAAATGTGACATGATCGAACGTGACCAATCCTTAGGATTGCATCGACGGCCGGCTCGCACGCGTGCCGATTACATACAGCCAAATTGCGATTGCGCCCGCGGCCCCGACGGGAGAGATCGCGCCAGACGGCTACCGAAATTTGGGTTAGGCGCTTTTTGCGCGGCGCCTGCGCCACCGGTGCGGTGGAACCACGAGCGCTGTAAGGTCGATGAGCCCCGAGACCTCCCCCCTCCCGCCCGTCACCCCTTCCACCTTCACGACCCGTTCCACCACAAGGTGCAGCGACCATCCAACCCTACATATCTACCACCTGCCAGACACTAAACGAGTATATGAAACGACTTCGCCTCCGACGCAGCCAACGTCGACTTTCAAGACGAACAGGAAATTGCGGTAGCAGAATCCTTTGCGCATATCGAATCCTTCAGCACCTTGAATGTGAAACAACTGCTAGCAATTTATTTTTATTTTATTCGAATATTAATTAAGAAGCGGAATCTTACCCGACGACTACATTTTAAGGTTGGCAACAAAACAGGACTTCTGCGAACGTCTGGTATAAGATGAGTTGTAGGTACCGTAAATAAACGACTAGCTTCATAGAACTTGGTTTACAATCGGTTAATCTGTCGGTACTTCTAAAAGTAAAACACCCATAACTATTAAATACTCGTAAGCTAAATAAAAGGTCATTAGTGATTTGTTTCTGATTTGGGTTCAAAACATACATTTGGTACTTTGTACTACATTTGGTCGACATAATCAAAGACAAAGAAATGGTTTACTAACTAAGGTACATTCTAGACAAACTTCTAGCCATTAAATAACTCTACATGATCTCGTGCAGCGCTCTATCGTCTGCGCAACGTTTTCTTTGAACAATCGCTGTTGTTAATTGGCGAGTTGCTTTAAAGGTGGCTTAGTCGAGACTGTTGCATTTTTTGTGAACACCTTTCCAGATCAGTCTGGAGATAGACGTGTATGAATGGCGTGTCTAGACGTGCCATCCGTCTCGGCTTAGCGGCACATATGCGCCCGGTGTTTGCCTATACGACGTAATGCGACCGGCCAAATGTGCACTGAATATTATAATGATTGGCACGCCACATTTTTTTGTTGCAAGTCTTTGACTTTTTGCACTGCACGATGCTATGAATAAAAATAAGTCTAATCATGTCTGGAGATTCATATCTTACACAAAACAGGTACAAGACTAGCGATTTAGAATTAGATTGTGCCGATCGAGCTGCATCCTTCTGCGAGACGTCGATGTACCTTGTTGCTAGACATGCAGGAACTGCCTGTAAGTAGGTATCATTTGGAAAATGTTTTGCAAGTCAAAGCCCCCGCCGAAACAATGCGAACGGAGACGAATTATTATTTCAGCAAAAACTTCAATAAGTTAGCGTTGAGCTACGTAGGATAAAAATATCATAGTTATGTTAGATAAAAACGTAATAGAATTACGATAACGAACCGAAAGAGGCTTGTTATCGCCGCGATCCGCCGCCGATAACGAGGAAAACCCGAATGCTAACTCGGCAGAAATATACTAACATATTCTATGACCTGTCCGTACTTAGGTCACGCAAAATATGATACTCGTATAAAGCCATTATTATACTTCTATAGTTATTAGATAGGTAATATTTTATCCAGTTTATTTATAACAATAGGTATCTTACGAAATAAATATCTTTTTCTACCTACGTTAAATGTAACCTAGCTAATAAATTGCTCACTGAGCTTTTCAAAACAGATTTGGAATGCAATGCAGTAAATGTTAATAGAAATGCAGCCGCGGGCGTTGCATCCAGCTGATCCAGCAGCTCGCGCTGTCGGTGGGAGACTGCGAGAGCGACGACTTGTGGACGCGCCTGGAGAGCTTAACTTATCGTCGAGGGAACCTACCATGAACCTAAACTACAGTTTTTAAATAGATTTTTTTCTTTGCAGCCATTAGCAGCCTGAATTTCTAAGACGATACATTTTATTGTTGACTTTTCTTTTGAATATTTTCGAAACACGATTCTGACTAGTATTTGAACAACATGGAGAATGATTTATCTCAAAACCATTAATTCCATAACTTGAACACTAGTCCTGAAAACCTACACAGTTTATTATAGTATGTCGAACACGATGCCAAAATGAAATACCTAAAAGCATTCTAAATTATTTCAAAGAATATGCTTTGTGCAAATATTTAATAAAATTATTTCATTTCAAAACATGCAATTAAACAAGTTATGAACCATAGCGTTTAGTTTGTAGCCAGTTTTTAACACGAGTTCAAGAGTAATGTACCCTGCAACACAGGGACGAGTTCAAGCGAGTTTTCCTTTGATGGTAGTGGCTGCAGACGGGAAAATTTCATTACGTACTGCAGACTGCATAAAGTATGTAGGCGATATACCATTATCTCGTTCTAGACAATACAATTTCGTTACGGAGTACCTTGGAGTAGATAGATACGATTATCTGAATATACTGCACTCGAGTCGCTAGTTCATATTGTTTTGGAGCATTTATAAGAGTTATAAGACAGGTTTTTAAAATTATTAGCAAAGTCAATTTAAACTTAAGGAATCGAATAATTTTTTATTGTCTGCATTTATAAATGAAGCTACTGATGTTTAAGTAAGTTAAGTACATATACATTATGTTTGAAATACAGAAGTCTGAGTGGGTGCGAATAACGATTTATATTTCTCTGTCTACCTGCCGTCATTGTCGTCTACTCTAGACCACAAAAAGTGGAATTATATTACTTTACGTAACCTCTGCAGCCTCACCTTTTGCGAAGTCTAGACGGCTAAGAAGGTGCTTAATGCATTTTAAATCACTCAACCGAACGGTGAATTCTCCTTATGAGTTACAGTACGATAATTTGATTTCTTGAATATTTGAAATCCTAATGAACTCGCGGTCTAGTATACTGTTGATTTGCTAAAAAAGCACCCGACGAAATAGTCCATTGAAGATACTCGTACCTACATATGGCAGTGGGGTCCAGTTTATGTTACAATACTCATAATAAATAATTTTAAACACATATATACCTATAGTTTCGGTATCAAAAAGTGACCAAAATAGTATTTTCTGAAAACCTTGAGTAAAGCGCAGTTCGATAGTACCTGTCTACTTGTTGTACCTTACATATTCAGAATACTACGCCATCAATTACAACTGCATTTATATGCTAACCAATGCAGTTCTATTTTCACACAGTAGTTTCAGGCTGTACATAATATATTTGTGGAACGACCCGACATACTCGTAACAATGCTTTTCAAAAGTAATATATGACGCAATTTTCCTGTTTTTCTGTCGCCGCTACCTACATGGTACAGGGAAAATCGAGGCTTCTGTGTACCAGCTAGCATATGGTTTTTGTATTACGTCAAAGACCAAAATGGAAGCGAGGCGTCTAGACAAGCCTCAGACGTTTTTTTTTATAATGCGGCCGACCATCCTGTCTGCTTCTTGACACGTAAATTGTAAAGTCATGTACAGCTATAAAACTTTAAGATACTAAAGCAGTTAGATGTAAATTTCAAAGCTATAAAACGTTCTGCAAAATAGAACTATTAACCTGTAGAACTGAACGCTGCCGCGCTGGTGAATTCTGTTTTTGTGAGCTTAATGTGCTAAGTATCAATATAAATTATTGCCTTATGCAGTAAAAAAACTTGTAACGTTTCTTAAATTAATTTAATCAATTGCTAACTAAGTAACAAAATATCGAGTTTGTATAGACCGTTGCTTAAATATGCATCGCAAACGTGGACCAGACTACTTCCTCCGTGAAGTCGACATAAAATGACATGGGCACAAGTCGGTCGCAAGCTCGTTCGTGAGTAAAACAAAACAAGCTACCCAACTTTTTCCTCTTTTCATAAGAATGGGTGTCACGTTTTTACGACGTCTGTTTCGGCGACGTTTAAGGTTGCATTAGTGCTAATCGGAATGGAATGCTACACGGATTTTGCGAAAATAAGGACAAGTAAAGATTACTCAAGTGAATGGAGGACAAGTGCACGTCGCTCATCAAGGTCGCGGCTGCGTCTGAAGGACTATGATTACTGGCGACGCCACTCAGTCGCAAACCAAAACAAAAGGTTTATTATTGCTGGCTATAAACACGACACCCGTAAAAATTATGACTCATAAACATTATGACACAGTGAGATTAGTTATTACACCTGATGTCTTTATTCTCTAAATAGCGAACAATATTGTCTCGTATTATCTTATCTTGTGACGAATTAACGACAGTTAAAGCTGCATAAACTGTAAAGACAAATTAATAAATGCAAATCTCTTTGAGTAATCTACGACACGTCATCTTTGCTTATGGAAGTTAGATTCAGAATTTATTCTAGGCTAGTGACGAATACTGGATTTGCTGTCGATAGATCGTGCTAATTTATCTATGGTGCAACGTGGTCGAGCCAAATGCTGATTCCTCGTTATGCTCTAAAAGATAACCATACCTTATCTAAACAACGAATATTAGTAATAGAACAAAAAAATAACAGAACTTGTGTAATGGTACTGTGAAAGTAAAGAAAACATAAATGTTCATGATTTTCGTTGCAAGCACCAGACATCTCATTCACATGGCAACTTGCTAGTGTTTATCTAGATGATGCGTCAATTTCTTAATATTTGGCAGCGATGTTAACGCCCTCGCTCAAGTCTAGACTGTAGACTCTATTAGTCAGGTCATCGTCAGTACTCTCCACGTGCAGTACGCTCTCTACCTACAAAGAAAATACGACGCGAATGGTCGCATACCTCTCGGGACTGAAGCGTGGCCATCGAGAGCGTCGCGGTATTATCCGGAGAGAAGAACATTACTTTGATAGTACATTATCTAGGCTTACTGGTAAGCGCCACGCTTGCCAACTACTGTTTTTAATACTTATCGGTTTCAATTTTAGTCAGTGAGATTGACTGAATTTCAGTAAATAATTATGACTATTGACATACTCGTAATTATTACACCCTATCATACTCATTATAATTCTCATTATATTATGACAATCGTTTACATCGTTCGTCCGCATCGTTGCTTTGCTTACCATCAGGCGAGATGGCGGTCAAACGCAAGCCTATCCTATCATTCGATAAAAAAATAATACTAAAAAATTAGATAATTAAAACCCCATTAAAATCAACCTCGACTAGCGCTTGCGCCAAAAATTGCCCTATTCGTAGCCTAATCTGCTAAGAACCAGTAACGTAGATGTAATCACCTACGAGAGTGTGCGTGAATAAAATGGGTTTAATTTCCACAGAGTTGGTTTACTACTAGCGAGCCGTGTTGTCAGTCGTCAGTCAGTCCATCCGACGCGGCGCACTTCGCTTGGATAATGACTGTCTGTTCGGTGCTGCAGTGCAATGTGGCAATGACGCACGCGTCTGATGATCAGTTCAGTTTTTGCGGGCATATGCACGGGGGAAAGCCCGCCTATTTAGCAGTCGCGTATCTAGACTGTGAGTATGCGGCTAGTCTAGACGCTGCCGCTGGTTCCAGGAGGTCGCGAGCCGCTTTCACATATTTATTCAGACTCGGACACAACGAACGAGGCTCCCGACACATTCGTCGATTACGTGACGTTATTTAGAATTAATAGTCTATTGTGACTATTTTCAATGTAACGTCTGGTAGGTATTGTGCGTTGCACGTGAGCTTAGAATTTTCAGTCGTATTTGTTGGTGACATACGTTTATCAACGTATCATTCTTTCAGATCAGATGTAGAATTTCATGCTAAACTCAACCGTTAGCAAGCTATTCTAAAATTCAGTAAAGGATATTGGACGATAGATACTCGCAGCAGAATAAGACAACGTTGCAGGCTGGCCTGTGCCACCCCGGGCAGGTGGGTGCCGATAGACCTGTATAATATGTACAAGTACTATTTATAGACCCGCAGTCTATATACGAGTATGTCCGCTGTGTTCAAGTACTGGCAAAGAGAAAAAGC
This sequence comes from Alcis repandata, assembly GCA_949125135.1. NCBI lineage: Eukaryota > Metazoa > Arthropoda > Insecta > Lepidoptera > Geometridae > Alcis > Alcis repandata. The sequence continues at coordinate 7,463,284 of OX421234.1, forward strand.
CGGGGGAGGTTTTGTTTTTCCTACTGCGGACATAAAACAAACCGTTTTCTTTTTCATATTAAGCGTTTGCACATCAAAAAAATGCAATAAGTATACCTTTGCATTTTGTGATATCATTGATCATAATTTTTAATTTTTTTTTTTATCTCCTGTTCGCCAATTTTAATCTACCGTTTACATTTTACTTATAAATGTCAAAAGCAGTTGGTTAAATTTTTTATCGCCTTGTCAAGTTTTGGTGAACTTTGGTCAGTGTTCTAAATTAGATTATCTAGCGTGCTCTAATAAGAACAATTATGAACACTCTTTAATCGTCAGTTACTTATAATAATGTCTTGTGGAACTTCGAATATAATTGTACATATGAGCGTATTCATTTTGGTCAGCAGCATCGTAGCTACGTATAATATATGATTACATATATATGTATATACCGGGCAGGATGCGGTTTACTCCTTTTGCAGGCTTCGATGCGGGGTATATTTAGTGCTTTATTTTCATTTCACTTTTTTTGTAATTCCAGTTACATTGTATCGAAGGCTCATTACATGTTACCCGGAGCGGGCGGCTGCGGTCGGTAGCAGGTTCACATCCCGTTGCTAATCTAGCCATCTGCCTGCATCAGACTTCAACTCACACAGATAAATACTACAGGTTTATTCTAAAAAACTATTAAAAAAATATCAAAACAGGCTGTAGGTCTTTTGAATGTTATACAAATTATAACTTTTGTAGGAAACCAACCCTGTGATCGTAAAAATAGCATCTGTTGCAATGGGTCGATTAATAATAAGAATGTTTTTTTATGGAGCAGCTGCTTTAACAACAGGGCTACTTCCATGGAAGAGTTATTCATTATGATACATACAATACATCGCAATACAATAACATTTTATTGACAATACAAAAGAAAAATACAAACAGCAAAAACATAAGAGATATATTATAGACCCAAAATGATGAGTACTACGAGCATTAGCCTCGCTCGGCTTAGCTCAAAAAGCGTTTGGCTCCAAAAAGGTTTCAAAAGATTTTTTTTTTGTTAATGAGAATGTGAACGTGAAACAATAGGTACCCTATTCTGTAACCTTCGTGATTCTTTCCGTCACTGTCTCTCACGTTACAAATGCGATGAGAGGGAGTGTGACTGAGATAGTCTCGAGCGGACACGACTACAGCCTCAGCTCCGCTCCCGCGAGTAATCTTGCATTCTCTGCCTCACTTCAACTTTTTGCCCGTCTCTAACCTCAATGTTGAGGATTAAAAGCAAGCTGATATATGTAAATGGATAAAAAACTGAGCAGACAATACCTACTAACATATCAGCACGAGTATGTCAAGGATTTCGATCGTCTGGCCGAAATTGACATTTTGGAGCTGCAGGATAATATTTTACATTGTTGTACAAAAGGTACACAATTAGTGATGTCATTCCGTTTAAATAGTTATCTTTATTATATATATAAAAATGAAACCCGTTTTCCTTGGTCACGGCCTCACGCGTGAATGGCTGGACCGATTTCACTAATTCTTTTTTTGTTGTATTTGTTATTATTAGGAGAAGGTTCTTACGGAAAAAAATATTAAGAAAATCTCTCAGAAATATTGAAAAACCCTAAAAACAGCCCTTTTATTTTTCCCATACAAACGTTTTCTAACTAAAACGAGCTTTATTGCTATTGTATAAAGTTCATATCGAATTGCAAGCACTCACTGTTGTTTAAGCAATGTAGGTATGTTCCTAACGTCCAAGAGTCAATTTGCACTTTATTACCTCTGTACAAAGTTCAAATTCAATCATATCTATCAAAACAGTGTGCGTTTTATACTGATATAATTTTTACTATAAATTGACAAGTTAGCATCAACAAACTACGGTTGCTATAGTTACGCAATAGCATGAGAATAGAGGTTATAACAAAGAGTTCCTATAATTATTCTCAACACCTTTGGTCACGCCATCACGCGTGAACGACTGGACCGATTTCAATTTACTCTACGTTTATCCCAAAGTCTACCCGTGCGAAGCCGGGACGGGCCGCTAGTTCAGAATAAAACAAAAAAATGCTACAAAAAACGATATAAAATAGGTATATGTACCTATAGGGAAGATACACAGACTCGTTGCTAAATAACGCTTTTTTAGGCAGAATGTACAACGTAAGTAAGTAGAGGTACGTATTTAGCAGTTTCTACTCGTACAGCAAAACAAGCTATATTTTGATAGATACGTCGACACTAATCAAATGTTCATAAACGTATGAGTACGTACGTACGTGCCTGTCAATCAATTCGCAACAGATCCATTCATATCTTCTACTCTGAGTACGACGAGTTTGTTCCTGTTACAAACCCTGAAACATTATATTTTGTACAGAGTATAGGGCAAGTACCCAAATGACGTGATTGATAATATCATCATCGTCAATAAATATTATTTTAAATTTTTTTTCCATCTTCACTGTCTCACAGCTGGGCAAATCTTCCTGGTTTTCAGGAATTTTCCCGTCAAATCAAAGCGAAGCGAAACTTCTGGTTCCGTTAGTTGAGGTAATGATGGTGTAAGTTTTGTGGAAGTACTTATATTTTTTGCTCTATTCCGATCCAGAACCACATTCTAATCATATTAATTTATTCTACAAAAAACCTCAGTGAACAGATTACTTACCTACTTATCATTAAGATAGAGGTTTATACAAGGTATAAAAAAGCCACAAGTTTATTGTTCAGCGAATACACGTGTAATGATACGCCTACGTGTGAAATTTAAACCTCTGGCGAATCGTGACCGCAGGTAGCTTTTTAGAATACCCACGGTAGATATGATACCTGCTACCAAATGGGATTGTTACCTCGAGTTGAGGAGTAACCACAGCAGTAGCTCGTGCTATGATTTATTCTGTGGCGCGGGGTGAGGCGCGGGGCGCGGGCGGCGGCGTCTAGACAGGCCGCAGACGCGGGAGGCTGCGCCGCTCGCACGCACACACGCGCGCGGTGCATCGCCAGATCTCCTGCACGAGGCACACAGGCGCAGCGGTGCAGTCTGACCTCTAGCGCCAGCGGACGTTCAATTACTTCGGTATTTCTTACCGGCTTTTGCCACTCATTTTATTTTCTCGAACATAATTACGAACCCGTTTCAAGTCTCCTAGCATTAAAAATGGAAACAACCTGAAATGTCTAGAGACACGAAATTACAGTCGTTTTTACGAGGTCCGACAAACTAGAAACAGGTAAAAAACTCGTGGACCGGAGATTTTATCTGATTCACTGGTTTAATGCGATGATCTCAAGCTATGAACGAATGCAGTGAAACGCATTAATTAGAACCGAGCTAAAATTTACATACGAGTAGATAACAAAAACAGTGTTATTTATTATGCACGTTCCGAAGAGCTTTATGAAATAAACTAGACTTGATATACCTAAACTTATTTATGGATTACCTGTTCCCAATTAGAATACAGGGTTATTTCAAAAACACCAGTAACCTCGCAGGTCTAGATACCTAACATCATAAACAACAACTTTTGCTATGGGACCAACCCGAAATTCTCGAAAAAAAAAATCAGCTGTTCCATAGAAAAATGTCAATGACACTCGACAAAATGTATGGAACAGCTGAATTTTTTTTTCGCGAATTTCGAGTTGGTCCCATAGCAAAAGTTGTTGTTTATGATGTTAGGTATCTAGACCTGCGAGGTTGCTGGTGTTTTTGAAATAACCCTGTATAAAATAAAAAATGAATAAAATATTTTTATTTCAGGCATTAAAACACCCATAAAATTCAAGAGACAAAATGAATGAAATTTGAAACATGATTTGATGTTAAAATATTGTGAAGTAATTAAAAATAGATAATTGATTATTTTGTTATCTTTACTGTCATTTTTTTTATTTGGCATTCGTACGTGTATGGTAATTTCAATTCGAATTAGATTTTTCAACCACTTTCAAGGTTTCTGATCGAGATTTTTTCAAAAACTTAATTGTTATGTTCACAACAAATATTACTAACAAAATAAATAGATGACTATAATGCCTCAGAGCTGATCTTATTACGAATTGAACCGATAATACTTTTGATTTTTTTGCATAATTGTTTATAAAAACTGCAGTGTGTGTGTTATAATTTCGAAATGTTGAAATACTTAAAGCGGGTCTTCCACGGAGAAACAAAAAAACTTATCCCGAACATGATAAGTCACCAACGAGTCACTAGAAAGTCACAGCTCTAGACGTACTTCAATGACGGTCCGCACACGGCGCAACAACCTGACGCTTACCAGTCTGTACGAGTAATAATAATTGGTCGCGCCATGTGCGGGCCGCTAGTCAACCTGGGGTAAGCAGTACTGTGGAAATACAGATAGTTTTCATTGAGTTTCCCCGTGGAAGACGCGCCTCTATATACGTAAATAATTTAATTGCTGTTTATTCATTATTGACGAACGTCATCTGCATTTATTTGCAATAAAATAAACGAGAGCAAATTAGACGAATGACATTTATGTATACATGGCTATAATTATAATTTATGTTCGTAGTTACATTCTTTGCATACATTTGCGTCACTCCTGGCATCCTTACATTTGAAGATGGGTAAATATTGTCGTTGTTAATACACTTTAGATAAAAGCTATTTCTTGTTTAAATAACGTCAATTTCATTATCGATCATGAATAATTTATGATTTTGTTGTAAGCAAACAGAGCTAACGAGTTTGCACAAAATAATTTAATGTTTTTATTATTAAAGGAAAGGGATGGGAGTTTAGTGCTTCATATTTTGTAGCTATCTGCTGGGTCTTTTTCTTCGTGTGAGCGGTACGAAAATTAAACAAATATATGGTTGGCCCAGTAAGTGGCCACAGACACCGCAGGTGATGATGACGATAAAAGTTACCTATGTGGTAAAAGTTAATACAAGAACATTATTTTTACAAAACAAAAAACAAAAACCGACTTCAAAAGACCGACTATTGAGTTATTCATCTATTTGTCGCGCACGTACTTAATGCAAATTTAAGACTTATATGGTTTTCTCATGGATACCATTATCAGAACTGAACTAAATGGGACCAAATGGGAAGCGTCAGCTTCCTAATAAAAAAAGAATCATCAAAATCGATTCACCCAGTCAAAAGTTATGAGGTAACAAACATAAAAAAAACAAACAGTCGAATTGATAACCTCCTCCTTTTTTGAAGTCGGTTAAAAATCAAATTATATCAAAGTAGAATTTCTTCACGTTTGATTGGACAGCATTTTACTCCGCTGCGACAAACAAAGAAATAACTAAGTAAGCTTTGGCACGTAATTAAAATTAAAAACAATTTTATTACATAACAGTAAAAAGCATAAATTCGCAACCGACTAGACGAGATACATGGCTACCAAACTAGAAATGGCAACACCTGTATTTTGGTCATTAGCATTCAAATTGCTGCAATTTGGAATTATTTATAGGTACAATTGAAATAATATTCTTTTCATCATAATTGCACGTTAATCCGCCATGTTCAGCGCAAAGCCTGCAAATGATACCTGCCTGGCAGCGTTGTGCGGCTACCCTTGTAGCGGCTTTCTGCTCATTTTGTATTCGATGCGGTCACTACTTTTCAGCTGTAGAGCTGTAACGAATATTTTAATCATTTTAATACTAGCTACGACACGCGTTTTCACCCGTGCGGTGACGAAAAATTGTGACAATGATGGTGAACAAAAGTCGCCCATTTCCCTTTCCGTACCTACCACGCACGATAAAGTGTATGCAACATTTTCATGATGATCGGTTAAGAAGTTAAAGCCTTACAAACAAACAAAATTACTTTCGCATATATATAATGTATTAGTTAAAATTTGCAAATGTTCTTTTGATATTTTTTTCAGTAGATTAGTCTTCATATTTTATTGTTTATAGTTCAGTAAACTGCAACGTAGCCGTTCGTCTACAAAGTACGCTCGATTTAGAATATAATATTTTTTACAACATTCACCTAAGTTTGGTTTGTCCAGGATATACCTTATACATAAATAAGAAGTAATCTTAGAAAATTAATATGATTAAAAATACAATTTCCTGCATTAAAACAAGCTGTATTTGTGTGTGTCTTTATCTTAACAGTGTAATTTGCGTTATGTAGGTATAACATTATTTACCGGCGAGTCGAGAACAAAGCGGAACACCGGGTGCAGAGTGGACGATAAGCGGCGCGACGTCCCCGCTAGGGTTGCCACGTACAAAAATTAGTTTTTAGTTAACTTGACATTATGAATGTGATAGTAATTATATGTCCCAGTCTCTTTGTGAATTTGTTACTTTTTTTTTACCCGACTACGGGAGCCGTGGTAGCTCAGTGGGAGAAACACCGCTTCGCATTGTTGAGGTGGCGGGTTCAAACCCCGACTCGTACCAATGAGTTCTTTAGGACTTATGTACGAATTTACATACCGCTGGCTTTTCGGTGAAGGAAAACATCGTGAGGAAACCTGCATATGTAGTTCACGCAAAAAGGGCCGATTACCGGCCTAGTTGCGGAAAAAGAGCCTGCTCTTTATCTTTTTATCTACCCGACTACGGCGAAACAAAAGGGAGATTTATGTTTTTAACCAGTATGTATTACATGTTGAGTATTCATGAGTAAACACTTAAAACAGTTAATAAAATTGCAACACGAGAACGTGCAGATATTTTTCGAGAGTTCATGGTTCGGCTTTTTAGTCAAGAGGGCCTATGGTTTGACGGTCTACCTTAACGTCGATACAAACTTTCGCAAAGTAATCAAGACTTCACCACTCTCTCTTTATGAATACCTTCCTTATTCTCAGGTAAATAGTCTCAGGTAATAGTGTAGTTTGACAATAAATGTCAAACTAACAAAGTTCACCGAAATTTGACCAGACGATTAAATTTAAAACAAACTGTTTTTCTACAGTTGAATCAGTTGAATGACAACAATAGACTATAGATTTAAGTTAAATAAATAATCGTCAGCACAAGTTTTTCACTATGTTTTAAAACACAGCCCAGCTTCTCGGCCAGTCTCTTGCCCATTCCTTCTATTAATCACTCAGTAGATAGGTAGTTTTAGTATTATATATTATTTGTAATAGTTTGAATTCCGTGCATGAGTTGCTTTTCTATACAGTAAACGTTGTGCAGTTGGGCAGTCTCATGACATTCTTGCCTAAGTATAATTTATGTAGGTTTCAGAACACATTATTTTTGAGTTACAATCCAGTTCAGGACTTAGATATATGTACTCGTATTGTGTTGTAATATCGATTGTGATTTGGTAGTGTGTCTTATAAATAAATTAAATAAAAACACGGGTCTAAGTGTGAACCCTGTGTCGATGCGACCGGCGCGGGCGCGGGGCGGGCGTCAGCGCGGGGTCGACGCTCGCCGCGTAAACAGATAACTCCGATTGATTACACGGCACTGCCCACTCTCGACGGGTCTGCTTCATACAGGCCACGTACAAAACGATCTTCGATTACCCCTCTTTTTTTAATTTGGCCTTACGATGGAAACAACGCCATGAGAAAACTGAGAAATCAGCTCTACAGCGAAAGTTAGAGACAAAGTACATACATGCCTATATTAAAATTAGACATAACAATAGGTAAGTTTGTTGTTTCTAATTTTATTTATTTTACCCCAAATTATCCTACTAATATTATAAACGCGAAAGTTTGTAAGAATGTATGGATGTTTGTTACTCTTTCACGCAAAAACGGCTGAACGGATTTACATGAAATTTGGAATGAAGGTTGTTCATGGTCTGGATTAACACATAGGCTACTTTTTATCCCGGAAAACGCGGGTGAAGCCGCGGGGCGCAGCTAGTCTAAGAATAAAATTAGGTACTACAAACATTACACATACACATACATGTGTTATACACACACATTCACACACATTACCACCCTTTACAACACAAGCGCGTTTATTATTATTTATTGTTAGTATCTTTAAGTATTTCAAACTGAAATTTTTGATGTATTATAGGACACGTCCAGACTTTTATTCTTCAAAAAAATTATGTATCGTAATCTTGGTCTCCACAATACGGGCCTTGTGCCTAGTGTGGGGCCGCAGCCAAAGTTATGGAAATTTACTGTTTAACCTGATATACTTAGTTATTTTATTGTTCTTATTTTAAGTTTCCATTGTTTGCATTCTTTTTTGGTTAATAAATTATCCATCTTATCTATCTTACTAAACATATCTTACTTTACTCAAATAAACAAACTCACAAACATAACTAAACAGATTAAATATTTTTGTGAGCGGTTGAGGGGCGGTTGACTGACAGTATAAGTGTTTTTTTATTATTTTTAACTTTATCGTGTCGAAACGGCTCAACGGGTTTCGATGAAATTTAGCAGGTTTTCGATGTAGGTTCCCGATACTCTGGATTAACACGAACATCATATCCTAGAAAAATAACGGTTCTTGTAGAATAGCGATTAAAACTGCGGGGTGCGGCTAGTATCTCTCTCTACATACTCGGATTGCAAAAATGTCCTCTTTAGGTGTTGAGTTCGTCGACAGAATGGCTTGCCCGCAAGCGCGCAACGTAGGTACAACAGTTTGTCAGACGCTGGGTGCATTCCCCTATACCACAGATTAGATAATACGTTAGGTACATGCTGGGGGTACGTAATTGAATATACTCGTACATAGCGAAATCATATACAGTTTTATCCATGCTTTATTTAAACAAATGCAGTTTGAGGTTGGCGAGTTTTAAAGTATCTCCACAATTTATACCTAACTGTGACTAAATGGTACAAAATTTAAAATTTTACCCTTTACGTATACAATGTATATAGTTGCCTACATGAAATTTTCCGCTACAAAAAATCATATGGATTTATCAATTTTTAAAAATTTATTGCCACCAATAAAATATTCTGTGTTTATTCTATCATTATGTCAAATGGCACATTACACGAAGATATATCAAAATATTATAATTAGCATTTGACTGCGATTTGTAAAAAACAACGCAAATCGAGCTTTTTATAATTCTTCGCGAACTTAGCTCTTATTAATTTAAGATCCGTACAAAAGACATCAACGCGTGCCAATAAAAAGTTTATACTAAGTAAATTGCTGATTTATGATGAATTCCGATAAACAGCTAGTTAATCACTTAGTCTTATTTTAGTGTTAAACATAATTTTTTATAATACTTTTGTTTGAAAATAATATCTTTTTAATTTACTCAAAACTGCTTATAAATCAAATAATAAATCACGAAAGAAAGATTTTCATCGTTGTATATCTTTATGAAATTTAAATGTTATTTGAAGTGGAATTTTAAAAACAATCACTGACAAGTAATAGTCATGTATAAATAAAGGGAAATCATAACGTATTCAGTAAAGCTTTTTTACTTTCAGATTTCGTTTAGATATCGTTATAGAATTTTAAAACCAAAAAATGCTCGTAGTAGCAATATTCTTGATCACATAAAAATAAGTGCAATTAAGTTAGGGAGCAGAGCAAGTGTCCACAAATGCATGCATCGCATAAAAAGACAATTTGTAAATTGCAAAATGTAATTGCAGATGCCCGCCACAGCGGCGGGCGGCGCGGCGCGCGGCGCGCCAGAGTGCAGAGCTAATGAAAATTTAAAGTAACCGGTGCGACGACGTTGCGGCGTCTGGAGTGAAAGAGTAGCGGGAATATCTTTTCAGGGTTGTACCGAATATTACATTCTTGATTTTTTATAGATAGATAGATAGATAAACTCTTTATTATTCACACCATAAATTACAAACAAAAGGATTATAACACCTAAAACTAGTGCGACAACTATTGTTTTTATGTGTCCGGCTAGAATAGAATATAGTTTTAACTTTTATTGGTGCACACCAAACAAATTACAACAAAAAAAAGACTTATTAAGAGTTTCATTTGGTTCCGTAGAATAGGTTTTATTTACGAATTTATTTGCGTGTCCTGTAAGAATAGAAAAATAAAATAGAATTACGGTTTTATTGCACACTAAACAAATTACGACAAAAAAATAAGACTAATTAGAATTGCATTCGGTAGTACAATGTGCTGATGTTTGTAACACCAATAGATAATTATATCAGTTTACCTGAAATATTATTTCAATGTAGTATTTTTACACGCTTTATATTAGCTTCACTTGTATGTTTGTAACCGACTCCTTTGGGCGCGATTTTGACCCACTTTAAACGGTCAGATTTCGTTCAAACTTTGTAGATATATCGAGGACCGATGACAATACACTAAACAAGCGTGTTTTTAAAATAAATTTTTAAAATTTACTTTTTATTAAAAGATTAACAGAAAGAGATGATAGATATTGGATTCTTACTTACTTACTGTCGGTTGTCAAAACGTTTGACTAAAACAAAAGGCTAAATACTCTGAGAGCACATTCAAATTATTATTTTTTATTCTATAAGTGTACATCAGTTTTATTACCGGCAGTAACTTACCAAAGTGGGAGTGAGAAACTTGTGTCTTGAAAGTTAGCTCCTTTCTCATGCCAAAATTTTTAGGTTGAATACTTTCTATTGTAGGTACTTCATATTATACTAGTTGATGCCCGGGACTTTGTACCTGGTAACGCTCAGCTTTCGACCTCGTAAGTTTAGTAAGCTTTCCATTGGTAAAATATTTTTTTTAAATCGGACTAATGGTTCCTAATATTACCCTATACAAACATACAAACTTTTTAATATTAGAAGTGACATGCCTAATATAAAATATTTAGTTTAACAGTCCTATTTACCCCCGGTGTGTTAAGTTTAATACAAACTAAAATGCTACTTAATAATTTCCAAATTTTTTATTTACATATATTTACATCTTAAATTTAAAATAAGCTAAAATAAAATAACTAGAACAAAGAAATTTACAAAACTAAAAATCAAAAAGTAGGTTTTGCCCGTGTGACAAAGTCCCAAGAACGCTGGCTGCATTCCCGCGCTGAATTGCCAGTGAAATTCTTTGCGCGAGGAATGAGCCAGCCCTCTTAATAATAGGTAATTTACAGTTGTAAGAGGTAATACTCGTAGGTAATTCACATTGTGTGACATCACTCACTCTACATCAGGCTCCTAGTAATAAAAAGTGGTATTTGGGTTCACAATTCAGTTTGGAACTTTTCTCACCATACGGCTTTTTAGTTCGTGCATTTCTGGCTCTACAGCAATTTTCCAATTTCGAGAGTGTCGTTGGCGATCTGAATTGAAAAGTGAAGTTTTTGCAATGCTTCCCTCGAAGCGAAGCACTTGAAGCTATCAATTTCGAGTTCAAGTTGTCATGCAATTAATTGCATGTACTTCGTATATTTTCCTTAAAGTAAGCTGAACCTGGTCGTGGTGGTTGTTGGTATGATTTGTCTGTCATAACATACGTGATGTTAAATGCTTGAACAAAAAAAACCGGAGCTTCGCTTATGGACAGTCATCAAAGCATCCAGTCAGTCGGCGCTCTTTTTCTTTCTTTCATGCTAATATGTATCAATCGCTGTTTACGTGTAACTTATAGCGAAGGCTCCAGCGGCGGGATGAGGCGCGGCGACCGGCGAAGCGGCGGGGGGCAGTGGCCACATGCCCCGATGCATCGCGACCTCAGTGCAGTGACCCGCCCCGCCCCGCGCCGCCCTGCGCTCTCCACTGCAGCCACTGGACCCGATGTCACATGTCGCACCAGCATGCTGCCTGTGTATAAAGGTAGTAGCAACCAACTGCATTAGTCGCTAGTCCTATCCTACAGGAATCGTTTAATTTTTGAGGCACAAAAGCCTATTTCGATCCAGAGTATCCCCATAATATTTTGTCAAAATGTTTCCCAACCAGATTCGCTATTAGTAAGGAAGATTTACTGTGAATTTTAAAAACAAAACTTCCCACATAAATGCATATTAATGTAAGCAAGTGCAGTAAGTATTTAGGTATTTATTTTCTGAATCCCTAAATTTATTACAGATTTTTTATTTGTATTATATTTATTTAAATTACTAAGTTTATGGTCAATACAATATTTATTTTAAAAATATAAAAATCTTAACCTAGAGTACCGCCGGCAGCGAGGCAGGGTCTAAGCTACCGGTGGTTAGGGCTGCGGAGAGAGAAACCTCCGTACAATGGGTGCCGTGTCGAGGACCACTGCCTTATGTACCTGACCCTTGAACCATTGAACCAACTGTCTAGCTAGAGCCTCTTAACATGTTAGTATTCGTAGAAAGTCTTTTAGAATTCATAAAAGCTTATTTGGTTATGTTATATTACGAAAACTGTCTCCGATGCGTGACAACATCAAAGGGCATACTTTGACACGCCGCTATCTCGCTTGCACATTTCAACATTTTTGAAGTAAAATGTTCAAGTAATTAAAAAAAATGGACAAAACATAAAATCCCATTTTTAAGTATTTAAACTTGTTTAAATCAAAATGTTTTTTGTTTGTTGAAGCTTTGTGATATTAATCTTAGCAACTTAACTGATTGGGATATTTCATAATATTCAGTAATTGTATAATTATTGTCAAAAATGTTGAAATGAGTCAAGGGTCATAGCGGCGCGTCAAAGTTTTTTCTGCCCCTTAATCGATGCATCTCAATACGATACAAAAAGAAGAAACCGTAAATAATGAAAACAATATTTGTTCGGATTTTCCTGAGTTGTTAAGATTTTTTAGGCTGCTCTTTCAAAATGATAAAAATAATAATAAATAAATCTTTGTTTATGAACAAATTACAAAATTATAAAAATAACAATGAGAATCGATCACACCTACAAAAGTATAAAACTTTTTTTTGCCATTTCACTGAAAAAAGGAACCCTCATGGTAAAAGCAGCGAGAAATGTCGACGATATTGTCAAGTTGCGGATTGAACCTGAGCCCAATTGCCACAGAGCCGAGGCAGTTGGAACAATTAGAGTGAGGGCTATGCCTATACCTAAATACCCAGTAATGGGATATAGAAGGCTGTGGATGATGATGATGATGATGGGAATATGTTGGTGTATGTTCTTCCGTTTTTTTATTAGTCTGTACGTTACAGCTGATTATCTCAGGAACTATAAAAGCTAGCAATTTGAGCATCTGGATAATGTTATCCCACACAGTTTATGGAGAAACATGTCCTTTACTGAACAGCTTTGACGTAGAGTGCTAAAACTTTAAACATGATTAATGAAGTCATCTGATGTGTCAAATGAAAGGTAAAATTAAGTAATCATAATTAATCACTTTAAAATTCTGTATTAAAAATATAATAAAACCCTTATGGTAGGACTCTGGTGTTTGTCCATACGTTCGTCTGTTTATTATTATACTAGCTGACCCGTGCCCACTTCGTTGGGCATAATGTTAATTAAACCCGAAGCCATCGCGCGCCGTCCGGACCGTTTTTTCTCCGATTCACTTTGCAAAACGGACTACCACGTAAAAGCCTTTTTATTTTTCGGTTTTTTATATAACCTATGACACTCAGCAATAATGTGGCTTTCTATTGGTGAAAGAATTTTTAAAATCGGTTCAGTAGATCCCGAGATTACCCCTTACAATTTAACAAATATACAAACACACAAACTTTACTTCTTTATAATATTAGTATAGACTAGCTGTTCCCTGCCACGCTTCGCTGTGGATAATATATATATACCTATATATATACTCGTAGCCTATGTTACTTTGGGATAATGTAGCATTCGAATGGTGAAAGATTTTTTGAAATCGGTCCAGTAGTTTTTGAGTTAATTCCACACAAACATACAAAAATACAAATCTTTCCTCTTTACATATAATATTAGTATAGATGTTAAAGTCAATTGGTTCTATTATACACAGCCAATGCATAGGAGTTTCATAGTTACCAAAAAGGTTTAGAAGTTTTTTTTCTTTTTACTTTTGCGTAATTTTTGCAGTTTTTTATTTATTTATCATCATTTTGTTTATTCATTTTTCTTGTCCATGTTCTCTGAGCAATTGATGTAAGAACATTGATGACATTGATTCTTGTAGTTTTTATGCGTCAATATTTGCTTGAAGTCCACTGCCCCTGCAGTCGGGTAGTTTTTGGCTTCACCTGGATCTAAGGCAGCACTATATCTTCCTCTCTACTTGATCTAAGGCCCGGTGTAGGCGGACTAAAACTTTTTATGCTCTAGTGCTTCAAAAAAGCAACCTCTCTAAATAAATAATATATACTTATTTCGCTTAGTCAGTAGGCTACCATAGTATTCTGTGGCCACGTGCTAAAAGTACACCTTAAACCAGAGAGGTTAAAGAGGTTCTTGTTTCTTCTTTCATGTAAGGATATCTTCTTACATGAAATAAACTTACATAAGGGACTCGTGTCTTTAAGAAAAACGGCTAACTACTAACTACTCGCCTCGGAGGCTCGGATAAAATGGCTCGGTTTATGCCCTCGTTGTACAATCTACTATTTAACACGATGCCTTCGCCAACTGTGAGCATGATGCAACTGTTTCATGATTCTTTTTTTGTTATTGTTTTGTTAAGATAAGATATGTAAATCTGGAGAAAATCTTCTAAATCCGAGAGAAAAAGAAAGTTACGTTTATACCCTTTTAAGTTCGACATAACTAGCTTTATTCATAAACGTTGCTTAGATTGAAACGTTGAATTTGAAGTCGGGTTTTTCATATTAAAAATGTTGCCTGCATGGTCATGACTTATTGAATTACCATATTATCTATTCTCTGGAAAATGTTTTAAAGGCAACAATAATCCTGTTTAACTAACAAGTAGGTGACTACCGACGCTGATGAACTCAGTAGGAACATACTTTAAGTCAGTTTTATGTTCATCAAACAATAATAAAATTTTCGAGCATAGATATACTTAAGAAAATATATTTTATCATCGAAAATGCAATTTATAAAGCAATGCATTGCTTTTTGTGAAGCAGAATATTTATACAGGTGGAGCTCCCCGACGTATGAGAGTTCAACGTAATGTCAAACACCTATCTATATCAGAAATAATTTTACATCTAAATATAAACCGTGCATAAGAATTCACAACACTGAGAGCGCGAGACAGTGAGATAGTGCGAGTCTCTGTTTCCTTGCCAATAGCTCCGACATTGTATCTATTGACACGGGCCAGCAGCCGACTATTTTGAGGCGAATGCGGCACACGTGTCTCGCCCGACTGCGGGTCTGTAGACGATGCTTCGCCTCGCAGAAGCCCCCATGAAACAACTCAACGACCGCTGAAGAGATTCGCCGAGCGCACCGTCGGTGATGCAGGTGGCCGCCACAGAACATATCGCATCACCGCCCGCCCGCAATTTCGCGTAAAATTGGCAGCGTGCGGCGGGCGGGCGGCGGCAGCGGCGCGGAGCGTCGCTCCCGAAATAGTGTTCGGGTGCGGTCGTACTCCGTCGGGAGCGGCGCTCCAGTCGCCGTGTGGCCGCGCGCGCGCACCCGCGTCGCTTCGCCAGCCGTCCCGACGCCGCACGAATACCCGGGTGACAGGGCGAGCTCGCCGGTGCACGAACCGACGGTGCGCGTATTTCGGTCGCGAAAGGGCCCCGGGCCGCGTCGGGCGCTCTGCCCGCGCGCTGGCCGCCGTGCTCTGGTGGTGGTGCGTGGCGCTGCTGCGGCTGGTCGCGCTCTGCGCGCCTCCCCCCGGCCCGTCCGGCGTCGGCGCGCCGCCGCCCGCGCCGCCCTCCGCCCGCGCCGCAGAAGATGCGGTCGCCTGCGCGAGCGCGCTCTCCAACACCACCGAGTCGCCGTCGCCGTCCCCGCCGCCGCCGCCGCCGACCGCGGCGCCACTCCCGCCCGACCACACCGGTCAGTACACCTGCGCCCGCCGCGCCGCCCGGCGCCCGCCACATGCCTGCCCGTGCCCGCACCTTCACTCCACCACCTGCCTTGAGTCTGCAATGGGATCGTGCCGCCGCCGCCTTAACCACTACTTTAACACGTGGCATATTCCTGGAACACGCACACCTGAAATTATCCACCTCTCGCTAATACTCCAAAATGAAACTAGTGCAGGCGGTTGATATGTCACTCATTCTAAAATTATAAATGTAATTACCTATGACAATTTATCTGATAACCTGTTGTTTCTTGCTGGCTGTACATAACTGCAAACTGTGCATTCGAGCGATTCGATATGATGTCGGGTCGTTGCTTTTTAAGAATGAGGTCGAGTTGTTGATAAACATACCCACAAGTATCTCCAAAACATACCCACATGAAGCATGTAAAAGACAGTAAAGCCATGGTTCCAGTCCTGCAATACTACTTATTACTAATATTCAGAATTGAATCCAAATTCTTACTACATACTCGTATGTAGATACTTAGTATTTACGCATAAATAAATTGTGGATAAACTAATTTCATGTAGAGCGGCATGTTAACACGCATGCTTACGCACCTAACGTTCAAATCGTCCTATAAATAATTAAACTACATAACAGCTAATTTATATTAAACTCAATGCTTACTTAATCTTAAACATTCCAAATACATAACTTTAAGTAAAATATAGTTTATAACTTAAATCGTAAACGCTAAATAGACGATGGAATACGGAAAAATCAATACTTACAAACCTCCGCAGTCTCCTACAATTCCTCCGTTCTACTATAATAATGCTAAACACGGTATTGTACTAATGGTTCATAGGAAGTGAGGTATGAACTAGGTAATGTAGTTAAGTGATAGACTTTATAAATTGGATTTGAGCAATGAATGTAAGCATAGCAGAGATAGAGTGGGCGCAATGGCGCCGGCGGGACGAGCAATGTGGGTTATCAGGGCGAAGGTACCGGCGCGCCGGCCGCTGGCATCCCTCGCGCCCTCGCTCGCTCGTCTTACCTCCCCTTTCAGGCTCCTCTTGGAGCTCGAGCCACGCACTGCGCAACCTCCAGCTCGATCTCCATACCTATATCTATAGGCACGAGTACAAACCGTTTGTGTCGATACGGACGGGGTTCAACAGCGACAAAGACAAAACAATCGTATCGCGTTTCTCGGAATCACAACATTTATGTAAATAATATCGAACAGACAGGTCATAAAGGCAATTAAGCGATGATAAGTGACTTAACACATATATATGCCAATTATGTGATATACGTTATTGTTGTGTGATTCAATTTGCTAATTGGGCCGCTCGCTAATAAGACTATGTCTAAGGTCACATGCGAGCGATAAAATTATCAATTTAATAGACTCAGATGTATCTTGTGACTACCTACATTGTCACGGAGTCAATATCGATGCCTTATCCCATTCCGTGGAACATTTATAGGTTTGAATGTTTTCAAAAAAGTGCTATTAGTTCATATGCTGACGAAGTGATGAATAAATAGTTAACACTTACTTATCAACTCTCTTTTTTTTGAAATCGATATTTTAATCATGCCTTAGAACTGATCGTCTTTATTAAATTTTAAACTATTAATCAATGACCATGTTACTCGTACTTAGATTGTAAACCTTTTGACCGAATTTAAGTAAGAAAAATTAGTTAAGTGTACTTTTAAAGTATTCCTTTATAAATATAACACAAATAAGTACATGGACTTTAAATATTTCAAAATTAAGTCGGTAAACTTATAAAAGCATTCTTTAGCCAGAAGTGAGATAAGCAAAGTTGTGGATAACGATTTAAAAAAGGCATGAGCTTAAAATAAATAAGTGTTTCGTAGCTAGGTAAAGTTATGTGAACGGTGAACCAAACCAAGCAGTAGCTGACGATTTGCATATTAAATCCCAGAGCATTTGATAAGTGCCTCAGAAAAAAACCGGTAGCGTTTCTAAAGCGGCCTAATCGATATCAACTAATCAGCTACTGAATACATTATTACGGATGTGGGTAGGTACACATCTACCTACATCTGTTATATGTCATTGTGAATGTCTAGTAACAATAAAAATGTTATCTACGTCTTAGTTTTTGAGTATTTTTCATAATATTTAATTTACCTATTTAGAAATGCTAGCTGCGCACCGCAGTTTCACCCGCGTTTTACGGGATAAAAAGTAGTCTATGTGTTAATCCAGATCATGAACAACCTTCATTCCAAATTTCATGTAAATCCGTTCAGCCGTTTTTGCGTGAAAATGCAACAAACATACTCACAAACTTTCGCGTTTATAATATTAGCAGGATCGGTAATCTCTACTTGATGCACTAGGTAAACAACTTTGAAACTCGGCTAAAAATTACTGGTAAGTTAAAGTTCTTGTTCCTATGTTGAGATACTTACGATGGTTCATAACAATCATAATATAGCATAGTTAGATATGAATATTACTCTACATACATACATTCAAATTAGAATACGAGCACAACACCCATTGTTATCTACCATCTGGTGAAGAGGCTGACACAAAGTAATTTTCCTCTCACGCCATACGAGTGCCACCTATTGAGAATTGTAATCTAGGCATCTCTAGTGTGGTTTGAATTTCATTGAATTCTCATTTGTGAACGCAGGTGTCTAGACCGCGCCTCTTGATCTAGAGTTCCAGACTCATAAAATCGGTCGAGGACATGTATATTTATTTATTGAATTCGGAAACGGTTGCATCAAAATCTAGGTATATTGTACCTACTTACATTTATATTTACATTTATTTGAAAAAGTTTATACGGCGATGTAATGAAAATTGTGTTAATCATTATTTTGAAACATTTTGTGCTAGGGTAGAATTTGATGCTCAATCTTCAGTGTGATTTTCTGCATTGAATTAATATAACCTAGGATTTCTTTTGACAAACTGTCAATACCCTAATGACGAAATATATGCATGGAGAGTTGTTCGTGACTTGTTTTATGAACGTCACTCCGAGCAACAGTGACAAAGGTTTTCAACAAGGTGTTTTCAGGCGTAGGTATATTAACACCGATTATCATTTATTATCCATTGCTTAGTGTATCTACGTAATTTGGCAAGATAATCTTTCTGAGTAAAATGCTATTCAGTAAACAATTTCGCAAAAAGAAACGATTCAAGGTTTTCCTTTTCATGAGATACGAGTATAACATCATCTAAAAGTAGAGCTTATTCGGCGTTTTTTCAAGACTACTTAAAGGGAGGCTTCTTAAAATCAGAGATTTGGGTATATTGCGCTAGCGAGTCGACATGGCAGGGGCCGGGGGCTCAGGCCCGGCAGAGTATGGGGCGGGAGAGGTTTGTTATGGCGGAGGCAGGAAGCGGCCGGTGCGGTGGCACGAGTGGCACGTGTAAGAGAGCGGCCTTGAGACGGCAGGTCGTCGAACGCGGCGCGCCGCCGCCGCAGACACCGCCGCCGCCTGTCGCCCTCTGCCCAACCGCGACACCATGCCTGAGCCGCACCGCTCCCGCCGCCGCGCGCCGTAACGACGCTATCCGACCCCTAGCTGTCCATACCCGACGCTATTTACCCTGACGATTACTCGTATCGTATCGTATCTGCATTCGATCGAAACTCGTCCGATTCGAAGCCACTCGTGTTTCGCGAGGTCAACCGCGTTGCACTACCATGCTATTATCGGGCGCTCATATGTGAATTATGCATTACGAATATCGTTTGAATTCAAACGATCGAGTCAAGTTTTGGAAGTGTTTATAAATCTCGGTTCACGACTCCAAAAAAACTGGTCTCCCCGGGCGAGCCGGCGCCGGGTCACTCCGACAATAATGCGCCATTATAGAAATTCGCACTCACGTCACCGGCGAGTTTCGATGCGGGTCGAGCACGCTCCGGCGGACTTGAGCTATCTTTTGTGAGATAACCAAATATTTTGTGATAGACGTATCTGAATCAATACCAATATAGACCGAGTACATAAGTTGTGTGATTGTGTGATTGAAGTACAAAGTGCGTCACGCCGCGAATGTCTGGCTAAAGGAACAGAATTGACTCTTATCACCAACCTGATAAAGGAGCGCGCGGGGCGGGGGTGCTCGTTCAAGGAGTGGGGTGTGGAGGGGGGACGGGAAGTGGGTCGCGAGGCCGACGCCCGAGCCCGGCCTCAGCCGACGACCTGCGCCGCTACCCCCTAGCATTTCGTATTAAAACTAGAGACCTAGACTAGGTAAGATTTATTCTAGTTCCTAAAAGACTGAAACAGTAGTAGTAAATATAATTTACTTCATTCCTGATTTGCCAATATAAAACAGGCCCTTGACCCCGCCACCTATTATTACCACACTAAACATTCCAATCCGTTCTGCGAAACTTTCGGGGTAAGTTAATACCAATACGGCAATAAATGGGCCGGAATCATAAAAATATACTTAGTTGGTTTTCCTTTTCAGTTAGCATGAAAATGAATAAAATTATTCTACCGTCTGAAAATTAATATACCTACGGTCTGAGAATTTCTCCGTTCGAAGGCGAAGTCACTGTCTTATTTCAAGGATTTTGTAGCAAATTCCACACTGCCTATGCCTACCTACTTTATCAGAATTGATATGTCTCGAGTACGAGTAGGTATAGGTATTTCGCGTTTAGAATTGCTACCCGCATTCACACTGAAATACTACTGAAGGTCTCTATTCCTAAAACGAACACTTATATAGTATCTATTCGCCAAGTAAATGGTTTTCTAATTTCGGTGGTTTATTGTTACAGTCAATCATTTATTACTAGCTGCGCCTCGCGTTTTTAGCCGCTATCCTACAGAACCCGTTACTTTTTCGCTACAGAAAGTAGTATAAGTTTTAATATTTACGCTATCTGCAAAACAGAACAAACAAACATAGGTACTTATCAACATACATACACTACTTTGTTTACCTAATTTCCTTTTGGCAGTCAGGCAATGCTGCCAGCATGCTGAGAGCTGCTGACTTTTTCTAAGCTTATGCATTTGGATTTTCTCTAGACCTTCTTCGGTCTGTGGATGAGTCAAATGGTTTTTATGTAGTAGTTATTGACCGAGCGAGCGAAGCGTCTATGCAACGACTGACCGCTTTCATCTGTCCGGATGTTTGTTTGTTGGTACTCACGTAGGTAGAATTCCGGGGAAGAGGAGCCCAGGACGACAGAGACGGAAATGGCTGGACGACATTAAGAAGTGGACCGGACTGAGTTATCAGCATTTAAAAAGCACAGCATGGGATCGCAAGAAGTTTAGCCTACTGACCTCCAAACTTTAACATGAAGATGGCACCTGATGATGATGACTCACGTAGGTACAGGTTGCATTTCTCAACAAATCTCGAC
This sequence comes from Alcis repandata, assembly GCA_949125135.1. NCBI lineage: Eukaryota > Metazoa > Arthropoda > Insecta > Lepidoptera > Geometridae > Alcis > Alcis repandata. The sequence goes on from OX421234.1 coordinate 7,484,491, forward strand.
GAAACTTAGTAAACTTAGTACCTACGTACTACGTAGTAAACTTATTATACAGGTTCAACAATTTCATAAACATTTTTTGTCGTAGGGATTTTTTGATTGGGAGGGTATTTCCCTCAAAAAGGGGGGAAATTTGCTGTAGCCATTTACTGGCCGATTTTGATAAAATTTGGCACAAGTATATGGTACCTAATTCCAAACAAGAATTTCGAATATGAGTAAAATCAGTGTAGAGGTTGTCGAGATAAACCACTGATTGTCGCAAAAAAGTTCTCGCGAGGTCTACTGTTCGCAGAACTACTAGTAGTAGATTGAGTTGTTATATCGTGTTCTGTTTTAGTTAATAAAGGCACATGCATACACTAGAATACAAATGGTGAGCTGATCGAGTGTATAACCTAGTGGTTTTGCTTGTGGACAGTGTGACGCGTGCGCGTGGCTTGCACCGGCAACGCGGCGGCCGCGCCGACCGTACCAAAATAACCCGCGAAACACGACGAAAACAATCGAGACCGCGCCTGCGCCCTCACCCGCGCGCAAAAATGACGGAAAATATGCATGGAGTATACCGCGCACGTAACCTAGCTAGTGGTTGACGAGACCAGTGCGCCCAGCACAACTTTGACGTAAGAAGAACATTATTTTTACAAAACAAAAACCGACTTCAAAAGACCTTCTCAAGAGTTATTCATCTATTTGTCGCGCACGTACTTAATGCAAATTTAAGACTTATATGGTTTTCTCATGGATACCATTATCAGAACTGGACTAAATTGAAATGGGAAGCGTCAGCTTTCTAATAAAAAAAGAATCATCAAAATCGATTCACCTAGTCAAAAGTTATGAGGTAACAAACATAAAAAAAAAAGTCGAATTGATAATCTCCTCCTTTTTTGAAGTCGGTTAAAAATACGAAGAAAAGTGTACGCCATTTACGCCTGTCAGAATCCCACTGACAGGCGTTAATGGCACTTTTCCATCGAATACTCGCTACGTAATTTTACGTCAAAGTTGTGCTAGGCTCACTGCTGCATGCGCAGTACACACATCTTTTCTCATGTCTCATGGTGGGTAAAGGTATGTGAGTTCGTTTAGGCCAAGCGGCAAGCCCATAAGTCGTTTTAGGCCACCTGATGGCCTCTTTTGTTTTATGATAAACAAGGGGGCCCAACAATTTAACGTAGGTACTCGTATCATCTCGGGTAATACACATATTATGATATTACTAGGTTCAGTAGATATGTTAGATAGATAACTCTTCACTATAAACCACAGTTATGAACAAACAGATACCTACAGACAGTATGTATGTTAGTATTATAGTATGCTCTAGGAGTTTATGATAGAGACAGAGCGTTGCGTTTTATTTAATTTTCCGCATTTTTCTTAATAAAAAAATATACTGTTCCAACGGCCACCACTGGGGGCGGTTTTAGTGGTGGCCGTTGGGAGTATACCGGTACATAATAACCAATTAAACTAAGGTTCTTGTGTTTGTGGCGTTTGTTCTTTACTGGTACAATTTAAATTCCGTATAAAAGTTCTTAGTAGTTAGGCCCTTTTTGGGAACGTTACTATTAGCAATATTTTTTGTCATTTACAAATAAAAAACCTATGTATTGAAATAAAATCATATAGCACTGCAGACATTTAGCAAATGTCACATTTCACACTCTTTACATTTCAAAATCGGTAAAGGAGGTCACAGTAAACAAACAGGCTACAATACTTTACATAAATCCGAATACATCGACCTGCTTCCTGGACGGTTGGTTGAAAAGGGACTTTAATAGTATTCGTTTGAAGGGTGGTTACTTAGTATATTGTAGTGTTCTATTCAGCTCCATAACAGTAAAATTTAAAAACCCTCCAACGATGAAACGGCCAAACATTAGAAACTCACAAATGAAAGCCTGTTTTCAAATAAAAAAACCGCATCAAAATCAGTTTAAGAGCTACGACGCCAAAGACTGACAGACACACATAGCGGTCAAACTTAAAACACCACTCTTTTTGCGTCAGAGGTTAAAAAGAATCGCACCAAAATGGTTTTATCTCGTTCCAGTCTAGTCTAGTATTATATAGGTGGTCTCAAAGAGAATATTGTGTGTTCGATCTACTGACAGAATATCAAACGATATTTTTTACTAAATCATTTTATTCTTACTTTATTACCTCCAGACGATAGCTTATGGCTCTTATAAGTAAAAAAAGGTGTGTATCTGAAACTCTGGCCGTAGAATCGTAGGTCCGTAAGACCGTAACAGTTATAAATCGTAAAAGTGTTCTTAAATCGTAAAGTGTGTTTGAGAGTGTTCTTATCTATTCTCGAAAATCTGTATAAACGTATGAAAACTATAATCTCTTTTCTAATTCAGAACTCAAAAAAAAAATACTTGTGTTGGTAGAAACCAGCTCTACCAAACCTATCCAATTGATGCACACGGATACGGAATTACGGATGCTACGATTATATCTACTCAAGCTAAAAATGCTTCGAGCATGCGATCTCCGTTTCCTACAATTAGAGATGTCGCACTCACTTAAAGTCGCATTTGTACAATTTGGACTAACGTTCTTTTACACCGGCTGTGTCTTTTAACTGCAAAATCTTGCTCCGCTTCAATTAGATGGAAAAAACTTCCAGTTAACATGTACCTACTCGTGTATATGGGTACCTACAAACTTACACCGCAGGCACGTATTATTTGAAGGGTATTAAACCACTTTACGTTTACAAACGTCAGTAAATAAAGCAAACGATTCGAATAATCATTTAAATATCTGTTCTGGGTCTGGGTGCTAGTTGTCCTTTTCTTTGTGTATGTTCCGTGGCATCCCCGACACAGGATTTATTCCTAGTGGGAGCTATGAGTATGAAACGTTTATTTATTTAATTTGAATTCTTAATCAATCAAAACAATATTTTCCTGCTTATCCTGACTACTCAAAGTCTTATCGTCATCGGCAAGACGCATACAAAATTAAAGTCAAAAAACTATTACACATGTAATCGGTATTAATTCCAAATTATTTATTCATATAAGGTCATTAAAAATTTAAATGAAGTGTTAATTAAATGACATCCGCATGACCGGCGCCGCCACCACCGCTACGGCGGCGGCGACGGCGGCCTGGGTGCACGGCGCCGCCGCCCCAAGGCTGCGGGCGGCCGCGGCGCGCAACACCTCTCTGCGCCACCCAATCGATACCGCATCGCATCGCCTTTGTTAAAAACTGTTAAAACTGCAGTTTAATCGATTCTCTATTGTTACTGCATAATTACTATAAAGGCTTAGATTATCGAGTCTGTGGGCTTGGGGCCCGATTTTCAAATCCCGCCATAAGGTACAGAAGGTTTCAGAAAATAACACTAATATTGTGAAAATTTTCGAATTATTTTTTATGAAATTTTGCACGTGGTTATCATTGGATTAATACATACATACACACATAGGCTACTTCTTACCCTACAAGAATAGAATCATAAAAATATAATAAATAAATAAAATTTAATTTATTTATGAGTTTGCCGCTGCGCTGTATAAATTTTAATTAAATTTATAATTGATCAATGAATTTATAGATTACAATGTTTCAGTTGTCCAATAAATATATTTGTATCTGAAATGTATATTTGTCTTTCTGAATCTTTGTTGATGTGATAAGTCAATCAGTCTTTCTTTCGTTGTCTCTAGGGCTTTTTTCGTGAATATTAAGATAGATTTCTGCTCTTCGAAAAAATAAATTTGATAAAAAGCTTATTGTCTCGTCTATCTTGAAGTAGGTATGTCCTTCACATTCGTTTCAAATAGCTTCTACTTTATTAGACAGTACATTTTTGAAAAGCACATTTAGATATTACTAGCTGCGCCCCGCAGTTTCACCTGCGTTTTCTGGGATAAAAAGTAGCCTATGTGTTAATCCAGACCATGAACAACCTTCATTCCAAATTTCATGTAAATACGTGCAGCCGTTTTTGCGTGAAAGAGCAACAAACATACTCACAAACTTTCGTGTTTATAATATTAGTAGGATTATATTATAATACACTAGCTGACCCGGCAAACGTTGTATTGCTATATATTTTTAGTGACTATTAAAAAATAGAGGTGGGTGATAGAAGGGTGAAAATTTAGGGTTGTATGTATTTTTTAATGCCACATAAGCCACATTATAAAAAAATAAAAACGTTAGCGATTCTCAGACCTACTGAATATGCATATAAAATTTCATAAAAATCGGTCTAGCCGTTTCGGAGTAGTATGGTAGGTAACTAACATTGAGACACGAGAATTTTATACATAAAAAGAAGATTTTGAATAAGATGAGATTTTTTTATTAGAAAAAAATTATAAAAAATTAAATACAGTATTAAATACCTATAACCTGCATACATTATGTTCTTACTGCTGATATACATTTCGCTTTTCATCAATCTTGTCATATCGAAGGTAATATAATCGAGAGATGTATAAAATTTTGCTTCTTTTCAGGAGAGTCAAAATCTTTCAATGTGACTTTCTATAATGGTCTCTCGATGTAATTCGTACAAGTCTCAATGGTAATAGGAACCATAAGGAAATACTATAAGAAACTACTAGTCTACGAGTATATAAACAAAATAGTTAAAAAAAACTAAAAAAACACGCACTTTGACAGGTGTGCAAAGTTTGAATTAAATCTGATCGTTCAAATAGGGCAAAATCGAGCTCAAAGGAGTCGGTTACATACATACATACACACATACATACATCAGGTGAAACTAATAAAAGCGTGTTAAAAAAACACGCCCCTCATTTTGTATCGTTTTTCTTCTTTACATTCTATAGTTGCTTAAACTTGTTCTCACACGTGGGAGACACCCATATTGTTGCGACCATGTATTGCCATTTAAGTATATACAATTATACATACATTGTACGTTCCATATAAAAGCATAGAATAAATAACAATAGGTGTAATTCATTGGTGTGTAATATAGTATATGTTAGCTACATTGTATGTCCTGAGTAGGTAGGTATACCTACGAAGAAAGTTGCGTTGCACAAAGGGCTGCGGCCGATGGAAATAACCGGTTATTTATCGCGCAGACAGTCGCGACTTGCGTCCAGAGCACTGCCATGGTAAAACCACCGACATAAATGCCAGTTGCTGCAACTTTCGTATAATATACAGGGTTATTCATAGAGGGTATGCTAAGCCGAAAAGGGCTCATCGTACTCATCATTATGAACATCTTTTACTACGGGACCAACCGGAAATTCGCGAAAAAAAATTGCTTTTCCATAGAAAAATGTCAATGACACTTGACAAAATGTATGGAACAGCTGATTTTTTTTTTCGCAAATTTCGAGTTGGTCCCATAGTAAAAGATGTTCATAATGATGAGTACTATGAGCCCTTTTCGGCTTAGCATACCCTTTATGAATAACCCTGTATATCATGTATCTCGCTGCGCCCCGCGGTTTGACCCGCTATCGCACAAGAGTGATTATTATTATTTGGGATAAGAAGCAGCCTATGTTTTAATCCAGGGTATAAGCCACCACCATACGAAATTTCATTTAAATCCGTTTAGCCATTTTATATTCTTGAGTGTTAGTCACATAAAATCTAACCATCCAAACTTTCATAAATACCTACAAAATTAATAGTAAACTAGCTTTTCTACATTTGGCTTTCTACGCGTAGCCTACCATAAAGAATATAAAATAACCGCGGCATATTTTTAAGAACATTATCACCCCATTTTATCTCCCCTAAGGGTTGAATATCACATACATACTCCTTTCTTAGACCTATACAGAAAACATACGATCCAAATTTTTGAGCGTATCATCATCTGTTGACGTTAAGTGTCAGTCGGGTCTTTTATAGTTATCGATAACTTTCATTTATGCACGACGATAGTTGTACATCACGTAGTGATTAGGCTGGCAACATACGGGCCACCGACAACAGCCACAAGCGCCGCCGCCTGAAGCTAGAAACGGAGCGAGTGGCGACCACCGGCTTCAACCGTGTGCGGCGTGGCCGTATAAAATGTACGAAAACTACAGGAATAGGTCGGTACCGGCGTTTTGTGTCTGTGGTCAGTGGCCTATTATGCGGCCAGTCTTAGTCTCCTCCCCCCGTTAGTCCCGGTCCCGCCTATTTCGCTCCAGTCCCGCTCAAGTTTCTTCCTTGGCCAGTCCTCGTCTAACAGCTCATCCGGCCCTGCTCCGTTCTCGTATCGAGTCCACTAACTCCCGGTTCTGCTACTTGATGGTTCCGCCTAACCCTGCCTTCCTAGCCAAGTTGTAATTCTACACTAGAAACGCTTTAGAAAATTAAGAAAATGACTGTATCTATAATCTGTTTATAGATTTTATATTCAATGACAGGAATGTCATTCCCATACATTTTCCTAGTTTTCTATTGCGTTTCGATTATGGAATTGCAACTTGGCTAGGGGGCTGGTTAGTTAAATAGATACTCTATTGTTCACACCCCTAGAATTACAAGCATAAAGAAATGGCGTTGTGTTTTTTTTTTTTGCTTTTTTCGGTTTGCCTGGCGCCTTATTTTCGACTGAACCACATCCCGCTCTTTAGTAATATCGGATTGTTCATTGCTTGCTAGTTTTTACTTTCAAAAACGAATTTGCGACTTTGCGTGATACTAATGAATAAAATGGATTATTGTTATTATGTTTGTAGGTCAAAAAACTCAACTGTATTTGTAAACTCGTATTTTCCAGGTTGCCGCGTTAAGTTTGGTTGTCTCGGGGAATACCATCGTCGAGATTATAAAACTTATACAGGGTTATACAGAAAGGGTATGCTGAGCCGAAAAGCGTTCATAGTACTCATCATTATAAACAACTTTTACTACGGGACCAACCCGGAATTCGCGAAAAAAATATCAGCTGTTCCATACAAAAATTACAACGACACTCGACAAAATATATGGAACAGCTGATTTTTTTTTCACGAATTCCGGCTTGGTCGCATAGTAAAAGTTGTTCAAAATAATAAGTACTATGACCCCTTTTTGGCTTAGCATACCTTTTCTGTATAACCCTGTATTGGAGATTACTTGTAAACCTTGAACCTTATAAGAAGTTACAAGTTTTAACCTTTTTGAAATATTTATCCCGCCCGGTGCGTGGCATGTTCCCAGTACCGGGATTACAAACCTAACAGATGTACTCTTTTGCACGTCCAAAAGAGATACAAAATGTCGAAATGTATAATCGATAAAGCATTGTTTTCTTATCCCAAAAGCCAAAAAAACTACAAAACTTAATATAAAAATGTATCAATTAGTACATACTAAGATAAGATTATAATACTAATCAGCGGTATTTTACATAATATATACATACTCGAAGTAACTAAAATTAGCGCGTAAAACTTATCTTAATCTGAATTAAATTGGATTGTTCGTTGACGTTACGTTAAACTTATCGACCACGTAACATAGTGCCTAATCACAACACGGCGCGGCGGCGGCGGCCGGCGGCGCCATTCATCCAAAATGCGTGTACGTCCCTGAATGCGCGGACGTGCCGCTGCGGCTGCGTTGAATTCACATAGACAATGGCAATTGTTCGCCTCGGCCGTATTTCTCGCGAGCTGACGGCGATGACGCGACGTAGACGCGACTCCACGTAATTTATTTATAGCGAGTGACCGGCACATCGGCACCTCTCCGACATTGACGAACAACTCGTTCAGCGGCGAGCTCCACTGCGGAGGAACACAGCTATTACCACTCGGCGACATCCTCCGGTCTAACGACCTTCACACTGGAGTCACGAGCGATGTTACGACATAGAGGCCGCGTCCTGTCCTCTCACCTCCCGACGCGACGCTCGCTACCCATGCGTGCCGTGCCGCTGCCACGCGACACGCATCAAATCATCATTATCACCACGAAACTGCCTGTTGCTCTACTTTGCGGCTCGCTATGATGCGTTCTTAATCACGATTACTTACCTAAATAACATTTGATGTTATTCACATACGACTAGGCAATAACACAATTTAACTTTCCTTACCTAATACCCAATAATTTGTATCCATCACTGCTAAAATATTTTTCCTGTGCTTGATCTGAAAGTACCTACAAGCGTGTATATAGGTAGGTTGATCGTGGTAATTATTTGTCTAATTTACTTTTTAGTACAGTTTAATTAGGTAAAAACAGTCACCTAAAATAATTTTATTGTTTTTAAACTATAGCTTCAAAGTTAATATTTTTTTACAATTTTTAAAGTAGGTAAGTGAGTGACCAAGTGAAACAATTTCCCTTAGTTTAGCATACATTTTACCAAATCCAGAATGAAACAGTGAAATAAACAAGTCGAAATCAACAGGACGTCACTGAACCAATTCGGGAGCAGAGACCGGCCACTATAGACGATGTACGCACAAACAACATCTTAGCACATTCTTGACTCTGTTACAATTTCAAAGGTACATGCATCGGTTAGCTCAATTCGATGACGGTGATTGTGACTAGGCTACACTACCAGTTACAGCAAATCATGTTTTGTCACGTTTTGCTAAGTCACCTATATTTGGAGCTGTGTGAGAGTTTCCCGCAGTCTGCGTGTAATTTAGGTTTTGCTGTTAATTAGCATTTGACGTAAGCAGACGCCCAACCCAGCGGCAGTGCCTAGGCCGGGCCGGCCGACCGCGCGGCGACGGCGGCGGTACAGCCTACGCTTACCTTCCACCTTCCTAATTACGCTACGTCTAGACGTCCCGCCAGCCTCCCCCGGCTCCGCCAGCCGCCCTGCCTGTGCCACCCTTATCAAATACGGCTTACAATGTACCAAATAAATTACATAGCACCATGTCTGCCGCCAAATCGCGCCCTGAATTAAGGATGTTGGTTCCATCGATTATTCGGGGGTAAATCAGATTAACCGATCATGTATGAGGAAACTGAATGATATTTATGAGTATTTATTTCATGTTCGTGGTTAGGAACAGGAACATTTTGTACGATTAAAATACCAAGAAGTAGAAAAAAATAGAGTATTCTTGAAATAAGCTGAAATTGCAAAACCATTATTTTATTTTGTAAAATATCATTCGAATTTGCCGACTTCCTCGATATCGATTAGAGGACGCATGCTTCCGGCGTGATTGTCACGTTGTCGTTCATCGTTATCTCTGTATCTTTAATTACCTCTTAGTCATTCGTTAGACTCTGAATTAATTGACTCTATCCGTGATTCACGAGTAGCTTGTTATCAATAAATATTAAGTTTTAACTATTTTAAATTGTGTATAGGTATTAATAGGTACCAACATTTATGTAGGTAGGTATAAATTCTACCGAATGTGTAGGTATGACTATTGTTTCGTTCAAATACTGTATTACATACTCACACGCTTTTAATTTAATCACTTTTTTCAGTTTTCATTCATCATCTTAACGAAATCACATAATCTGTTACAACTGTCAAATCTTCTTGGGGTTCCGTGTCAAGAATTGAAATTAAATTAGTTTAAAAATTAACATGATTTAGTAGAGGACTTTATAGACAAACGCCAACCAAGTTAATGCTTAATATAATATTATGTAATGTAGTCATCAACACAAATGTTCGGAAAAAAACTGCAGTAACATTTTTGCCTGGTATGACCTCGGCCTTTGATGACTGTTATTTTTTACATAATTAAGAAACGGAAGCCTACCCGCTACCCCTTGACCCTGTTATCTTATCAGATAAGTATGTAGGTACTTTGTATCCTATAGTTACCTATAGGTACGTAGGTCTAGGAAAATACGTAAATTGTACATGTACACCCTCAAATCGAAATGCTTGCAACATCAAATGGAAAATTTAAAGATGTCAAGAAAATTAAAAAATAAAGTCTTTTGAAACAGTTATCGCATTAAAGCAATATTACGATGAAGTAGATAACATTGTGACGTAGATATGTTGGGAGCAGGTGAGTGGTCGCTGGATCAGCTAAGGGCAGGTACGACAGCCTCCGCTGCCGCCACGTGGGCCGGCACCAGCTGGAGAAGCTATTTCGGTGGCCGGCGGCAGGCCCCGGCAGACCGACACCAGACGCCGCCGCCGCCCCCGCGCTCCTCGCCACCTCTATAAATAACCGCACTGTGCATTCTTGGGCGAACGATGTCGAATTTTTGTCGAGTACGCGCGACCACATGCCGCTTGTTTTGGCCTAAACCGCCCGCTGAGATGGGCTTTGTTCTGCGTGATCTGAGGCGCGCATCCCGGTCGTGAAATAAACACTCGGTCTGCATCCACGCGCATACCTAGGCACGCCTATATTTACGCACTGAATCGCTGCTCTACATTCACGGGTGCTCACATATATTTTTCACTATCCTGTATATATCAGGAAATGGAATGGTGTGCCGTATCTACTTAGGGTTTACGTTCTAATTATATTATTGAGTGACAGCACTCTATTTGCCTAATATATTTTTCACGATAATAAAATTAGCTAGTCAATAAAGTAATTCAGATACGACATGTAGCTTTTGTCAACCATCCAAGTCAATATTTCATGTGTTAAGTATTATGTAGTAACAAAACGCTGTCCTGACCTGCCTTTTGTAGGTTCTTGCAGGGGTAGGTTACGACTGTTGCGACCAATTATTCATCATCATCGAATAATCGTTTCTCACACGTCCTGTAATGAAATCATTATTTTATTTTTAAATTTTATTTTAAAGTTTACTGAAACTGCAACAAGTAGGTATGTAACTGCAAAATAGTTAGATACAGGGCTCGTTATATAGGAATGTAAAAGGTCAAAGTCGTAATTTCGAAAAAGTTTTTCTTTCGAATAGGAAGATAGACTGATAGTTAGAGAGTAGATAGTTCTGTACAAAATATTTTTAAAGCGTTTTCAGACATGAATACCGAAATAGCGAATAACAAATGTTACGAGTAAATTTAGATTACCGAGTTTTCTCCGAAAAAGTTTATAAGAAAGTGAGTAGGCACCTTCCCACGTAATTAATTATACGTAGCTTACCTATGTACGGTAAGGTGACTTACTTACTGACCGTCTGCCATCCCTAATGCCATAAAGACAGCAGCAGGTGCAGTGTATCTTAGGTGAGGTACCTACTCCAAACTAGACCCTTACCATCAGGCAGGATGTATATTAACGCCGACCTATATCATTACATAACTAATATTACAAATGCGAAAATGAGTTTGATTGTTTATTTGTTTCGCTTTTATCTCTTTACTACCATAAAATCCTGCTTTTTTATGCTGTTAAGTGACGAGACGAGCAAATCGCTCGCCAGATGTTAAACGTCACGATTGCCCATAACAGGTCTACGCCACCCAGAATTTTGAATAATTAGAATTCAAGACTCTGCGCGGCACAGCACTGCGCTCGTTGCCCTGAGATATAAGATGTTTAATCTCCTGAATTTTTGAATTATTTTTTCCTGAATTATATGCTTACACGTTCTTAGGGTTACAGAAAACGACATTGGCTACTTTTCATCATAATCAACACGCGGGTGAAACCGCTGGCCGCAGCTAGTGTAGAATAAAAATAAACAGACAATAACAACGAGGAAGAGATTAGAGATCAAACCGACTCTACCTCGAGCCGACCTCCAGAAATGTAGAAAACAACATACTTATTATTATGCTGTGTGGGCCAGCCCTAATGTCAGATTTGTAAGGCTTAGAATTGACCATACCAATAACACATACATTGTATACACACACGCATACTAAAACAACTCCACAACACGACGATATAATAAAGTTCCATATCCCTTCAGACTGTATCTACAATTTAATCCTAAAACAGATATAAAAAATACAAAATTATATTTGTTCCTAAAATACCTATTCATCTCGACTACCTAAATTCTGAATACTACAGTTACAGCTACAGTTCTTTACCTACTAACAAAACCAAATGACAAAGGTCAGGTCACATTCTTTGTATGTCAAACACGATCATTAGTCTATGAAAGACCAATACTTACACCAATTTATTGGTAGGTAGTAGTAAGTTTGTACGTATCCTAGAGTGTTATTAGAACGTGCCGCTCGCATTTACATCGGTCGTTCGCCGAGAGATATTCTGATTAAGGTTTTCTAAAATTAGCTTAACCACGCAAACAAACTCTCGGCGAAAATAGAATGGCACATAAGGCACAATTGCACAAGGCTCCAGGCGTTCGACGGCATCCGTCCAATGCAAATATTGTTGCATTGAGACGACTGTAAAAGATGCATTTGAGCCTAATGAATTTAACTCTCGATCTGATGATTTCTCACAAATAAAGAAATAACAAACGTTACAAAATCGATGGCATGTTGTTTTAGTGAGGCGCTACGGCTGTCTACGAAAACTGCTACGAAAGGCTACGGACGCAACATTGAAACCAGATAGATCAAAATCTTGTTTAAAACTATTTGATTTTATGACTAATCGCATTCTTAGGGTTGTGTACCAAGCTTATATAATTATATCTTCGCCGTATCCGTCCGTATATATTATAAGACACGGTTATTCTATACATAGACTATGAGGGCTATTAGCATGCTAAAATCTGGTAAACGTAGGTATAGACCGTACATACAAAAAATAATAGCAAGTTATTTTACATGTTTTATGTATTTTGATATTTTTACACGGAACGAAAGCGGAACTGGAAAAAATCAGCGGCAAGTATGAGCCGTGACACGCTTATAGTAGGACTACGTATGCAGAGGTGGTCTGCGGTGGCGGCGACTGCAACCGATCAACCACCGTCATCGATTGAGTAGCATCGGCCACTGCTGATCGCTACCGTATCCGCCGCTGGGGGAAAGTGTTTAATTCAGTGGATATGTTTGTCGCGTTACAGAGTGGTGGTGGGCGGGCGTATGCGTGGGCGCAGCATTGTTGCTGTGCGCGGCCGCGGGCGCGCTGGCCCGCCCGCACCTGCGCCGCCGCTTCGCCGCCGCCGGCGCACCCGCCGCCGCAAACCCCGTGAGTCCTCCTTACACTAATTATTGACCTTTAGAAGAGAGGTAGATTATCCAAGTCTACCGGAGTCGATATTTGTTTATTAATTACTTCTTATAGACAAGTAATTAAGTACTCAGTACAAGTAAAAATAACAAGGGTTTCGATTCCTCAGTGCGGATCGGACTATTACATAGGCTTAAATATCGGCTTATATATTTTTTTATCTGTTAAGGTTTTTTCATTGTTAGGTCATGAGTCAAGTAATTATCAAGTCCAGAAATGAAGGAGTTCATAGATTAAGGGTCGATTGGATTTAGATTTCTATGCAAAATAATTTAAAAAAAAATACCTAACTAAAATTGCATGTCATCAAAAATAAGCAAAGCAAAAACATCCCTACCTGATGCTTACGTTATACTTAACTTTCGTAATGACTTACTTCACAAATCCAATTTTTAATTTTTTTATAAAGGTCGGGTAGTCCTACATAATCCGGCTGCAACCTGTACCAGCCGAGTTCCTTGTATAGGTAGAATTGCCCCTCATTAACAAAATAATCTAGCAGCACTCGTATCTTAGCGAATACATGTAAACAGTCCTACTTAAAAAACCTGCTTAAAGTTAGTCATTGCTTAAATTATCTCACAACTTCTCGCTGACGCTGACGTGAAATGCTGACATGCGAAAAGCAAATTAACCAGTGATTAAAGTTAAGTAGGCTTCATAAGTGAGTAGGTAAATCGAATTCGGATATCTACCAGGATTTTTACCATGGACCTACTGGAATTACATTATGGCTCTCTCGGCTCTCTGAGGCAGCGAATAGTAGACTGAAGCTATAGGTTTATTGTGGTGACCGTGGCGCATGGGGGAGGCGGATTCAAACTATCAATGCTAGACTAGAGAAACGGCCGACTACTTTGGCATCCGTACCACCCTTAAGACCTACGGCATAGGTAGGTAGGTACTTAAAAGTCTAGAAACATTTTTTTTTATAAAGACGAAATCCTACCCTCAGAGTAGATAGGGGCAACATAGTTACAACTAAAGCTACGAAATTTCTTTTTATTAAGCAAAAAAAGCTACATGACCTACATGTACGTGAAATCGTGCAACGAACGGTAGCGCCATAGAGTACCTCCTACCTAGTACTGTATTATGCTAGCGCTAATGAAAAGTGGTACACAAGTAATGACAGTGACTTTAAAAAATTTGACATTTCTGTCAACTGTTCCATGCATCCTCTCTCAAGAAACAAGAAACTTTAAACTATAGTGATGTACGTTCATTCTTTTAATCGATAGTAAAGCAAGCGATCGATCAATTAATTAATTTAATTTAACAAATTAAAATTAATTGCATAAAATGGAGAATATAGCAAATAATGATAGTTTTAAGTCTCAAACAGATTCAGTACAGATTCAGATTCAGAAATATTTATTGAACAACTGATACATTGTAACTTATAAGCTAGATATTAGTGCATTAGTTGAAATTGTTGTTGTTGTTGTTGTTAGTTGTTTGTTGTTGTTGTCGGTACATAGGTACAGATCCAGCCAAGCAAAGCGAAGTAGGTAAAAATAAACAAAATCGTTTATTAAATTGTATTCCTCGGACTTCTCAAATTCTCAATATAAGAAAATATTTAGATAAAAATAAAATACCGGTTGCAATCCTTTACGGATTAACCTTTCATTGATTAGAACAGTAATATACCACCCAAACCATTGCTACTTTATGGCAGCGTGACGGAGCTAACGCTGTCCTATACCTACCTAGTTCTATTTCGTAGATATAAAGATGATGCGTTGGATGTGCAAATTTATGCGTACCTGCAGTGCAAGCTTATTTGTAATTAACTAGGCACAACCATGATACTCTTAGAGTATGGCAAACAGAGGTGAAAAGCCACTAGAAATTGTAATATTCAAAATCTTAACAAATAAAGAATTTAAAATCCAAAACAAAAAAATGACTTAAGGTAGGTAGATGGTCCATGTTTTTCACAAACTGGAGCAGACTTCGGCAATCAGTGCTTAGACATTATTATACCTAGAGCAAAACCTCGGGGTCGCCAAAGTAGCAATGCCTTAACGTTACGAGAGCTGACATGAGAGTCGCCAAACTTATCATACGTGACACTGGCAATCGTATGAAAATTGAGAAAAAAGTTGAAAGTGAACTGCAGCCAAAAGCAAGATGAATTTACCAGACAGAAGAAGTTTTAAACATGAATTTCAGTCCATAATTTGAGTTAATTACCTTCAAAAAACGTATTTAACGTAGAATAACTAATTAGCTAAGACAATTGATACCCTTGACAAGATACCGAAGATGAATGCTCGATGTAGATTTATTGCATTATCCATAAACTGTTTAATTTTAGTCTTACATAGCAGCTTACATTAAGAAAAAAAAATAAGAAATAGGTTACCAACGGAAGCGGGGCAAGGCCCAGACAATCTTGAGTTTAGGACTATAGACTGTGGAACTTCTGATAATTATGCGAGCCGTGTCAAGGATCCGTGCCTACTGTATCTAACCTTTCCAACCTTTGATCCAACCAGCGAGAGAATTTGTTTTACTTCGTCGTCTAAACAAGTCTGGTCTTTTGGAGGTGTTGATTAGGCTAAGCCAAACCCAATTTTTTTAAACCGTTGACTATGGAACAGTGGTTTTATGAACTATTGATGTTGTTAATACAAAATAACTAGTCTAATTTTGTTTTTAACCCATTCAATGGTTGGCTTATTTGGTAGCCGCTTGAAGCACCGCGGACACTGTAGTGTCCGATTTCAAAAAACCCGTAGAAGCATCGCGGACACTGTAGTGTCCGGATTTTTATTTCGCGCCAGACTCAGAAAAAGTCTCTATCCTGCTTTTACTAAGGCAAAAGACTTATAAGTATGAATGCCATCTCGTTCCGCTTGAATGTGCCATTATGCCGTAGTCGAACAACTTTAAACTCGGTGGATATTCGATTAAAAATTAAATATTATTCCGTGAGTCAAAGTCAGTTTGTGTTGAGTTTGCCTGGTCGGCGGTGCATCGACGGGTTTTACGTAAATAAAACGTTAGTCATGCTGGTTCTGGTGGTGTTCTTGGTTAATAAGCTTTAAATACTTGTTAACAAGGCTGATAACAATATATTTTAAGGTATACAAGTGTTTTAGTGTTTCGACTTCAGTCATTCTTCCAAGGCCTCATTGCGTCATCATCATAGACGGCCGTGTTTTTTATTTCTCAAAGTTTATTTTATTTACTGTGTTAGATGTTATGATCTATTTAAAATATAGTGAAACAATCATCCTAGAAGTGTTGTGTGCAGTTGTTTTTGTGAAATGACAATTTACGACAAGATGTAAACAAGTGTTGTGAAGTGGGAACAAAAAAATCGCGGAAAAATTTTTTTTCGCTGGTTTTTAAATGCCTGATATTAAATACTTTTAAGGTGAGTAATGTATTCTTATTTTGTGACAAAGTGCAGATTGAGTCTATTATTAAATCTAAATAGTAAAAAACATACATTATCGCTTTACTTTTTTTAGTAAAAATATGTAAACTTCAAAGTCCATGTTTTTTTGTAAAGTAAGCGGTTATACGCTGATTTATATCTATACCAGGCCAACCAATGTTATGATAACATTCGTCATTCGACACGTGTATTCAACAGCTCTAAGAATAAACAATTACAAGTGGGTCCTTGTTCGAATGTTTAAGTCATAAAAACCATTCAAGTGATCGGCCGCCCGGCGCGTGACGTCACATAAACAAACGATGACGCGCCGGTGCTTCTACGGAAAAAAACCCGCGGGAGGGGGTGCCTCAAGCGGGTAGTGTATGTGACTTTATGAGCAACTTAGGGATGGAACTCGGCATTCCCTTTCCGGGCTTGATTTAGCGTGTGAGGTGTTTGAATGATGGATTTAAACATCTGCGATCGCGGTTGAGTGAGAAAGTGACTGACTGACAGCGTAATTAGGGAATACCCCAGGTTTTGAGTGGGTCCACCATTCTAGTGTAGACTCCGACATAACTACCGTACCCTAGCCGGTGGCATATAAAAGATTTTCCTGGGTTAAAAAAGCTTTTGAGGCCTGGGTAATTATCGTGTGTTCGATGGCATATTCAACAAAGGGAATTATAATGAAAATTAATGAGTATGATGTGTTTTTTATACTTGAATGAAATTTATTGGGCTGAGAATTTTTTTTTAAGGTGTGCCGGCACAACATAATTTCTAATTAATATTTTTACTTTCATATGCACCTAATTACTCGTAGATAAAAAACAAATAGAAAAACATTATTTTGTGAAAAAGTTTTTTTCCTAGAGTCAATATACTTACTTATATTATTATCTATGAATAAGCATTTGAAGTTTTATATCATTTTCCCGTATTCACTTGTTTTCATTCTCACGAGCTCATTTAATAAAAATAAATTATTATTATTTAGTATATTATAAATGCACGAGAATTAAAAATAATACAAAAAAAAACATCCATAATTCTTTAAAAGATATATGTAAAAACTCCTAATAAAATGAATTACCACCACACCACCATGCCATTTAATTCATTTTTTATTGTTTTAACAATTTCACAATGAGGAATCGATGAGAAAATAATAAATTTCATGAACGTTGGTTCATAAAATGTCGAAGATAAGTAGTGCTGGCTGTGACAGACGTACATGATGATCTTAAAACGGTTTCTTGTGTGTTACAGAACTATAAAAATTTACTACTCGCACCTTTCTCTCTACTTAATTAAGGTTCACAAAATTATATGCTAAAATAATTATTATAGGTTAATGATGATAGGTTACGTACCACTATGACTACAACTTGATCATTGAGCAATGCCAACTGTCTCGTCTCGCACAAGCCGACAAACGCGTCATCGCTTGCTATGTAGGTATACAGTTATAGGTGAGCATAATATAACAACAACGACGGTAGCCGCAATCGAGCTTACTTTACATGTGTGCCAGCTCATATGTTGTGTACACATACGATACGCTCACCTCACCAAAACTTACTCACGCTCACTAACATCCTATCATCGCACCTACCAAAGTACCGATTGAGCACACAGAGTCAGCTAGACAGATTGTTTTGTAGTGTGCGTGTGCGTATTACACAGTAAATTTCGTTAGTGTGTAGCAACAGCGGGGCAGCCGCTAGCCGGTGCTGCACCACCCGCCCGCTCGTTCTCCCCGCTACGCGACTGCGATGCGAACGCCGCCACCGCGCCGCGCCGCTCCGCGTCCGTCCGCCACTCGCGTCATTGAACAACAAGACTCGCTCGACGGCAGGCGCCTTCCTGCCAATATGAAAAAAAAGAGTTATGAAACTCTATCACCAAATACGCGATAGTGAAAATTATACGTTATTCTTACTATGTTAATAAATTATTTTATTTTTAAAGTGTTAATGCAATGAAGATCATATTATATTTATTAGTGAATTTTAGCTAATTGTTGTGTATGCGCCTATCTCTCTATAGTGCTCTGTGATTGTTTTGTTGTATAAAACGGGGTTTGAAAGCAAATTTTCAAAATGCTAGTGACTGTGTGGTGCAATAATAAAATAACAAGTGATATTTGTGATCGAATCGCATGCTGTTAGTGACTCGATCACCGTGTCATCGAATTTTGATACAAGCACATCACTAACTGTCAAATATAGGTGGAAAACCTACAAGAATAGTGGACGACACTGATTCAAATAGTAAGTAGAAAAATATCGAATTTAACATGTTTAGCGAAAGTGCCATTTATGTGCACTGTGTAAGTTATCACTAATGATTATGTGTAAATTCAGAACTCTCAGCGTATAGAAGTTTTGTGAAGTGTGAGTGAGAAAATAGAGACAACACAATTGTAAATAAAATGTTGGAAGTATCCAAATGGAAGAATGTTTGTAGTGGAGATGAGTGAGGCCCGCGGGCCGAGGCGAGTCGGACGGCCGCGAGACGGTCGCGACCGAAGCGTGCCAAGTGATAAGAGGCGCGCCGATAGCGACGTCACACCCAGACGTTGTTTGTGTGAATTTAAATAAATTTTCATGACAGACAGTTCCGTAATCACCTCTGGCCATATCATAGTCGCGACATGCCAACTCGATGCGTGCACATCTTGTGAATATGCTCTTCAGAACAGTAGGTATACCATCACATATATCTGATTATTATTATGTTAAGTTACACTGTCACTAAACTATATATTTTGTCAATGAACCAAAATTCAATGTTCCTGAAATACTAATTTCTTAATTCTATGTAATAGCTATTTCATTTATTGGTTCTAATCATTATCAACCTTACCTCGGATTGAATTCTTATTAAATTCATTTTTCCATCCAACAGTTGTGATAATCTAACTTGGTGATAAATAAGATACAATGTAGAAAAACTTAACAAAAGTGTTATCTCGTAAATAAATTCTTTTGTGTGTTTAATGAGAATAAAATACAAACAATTGATTTGTAGACTGTATATAAGTGTCAAACTATTTCTGTCACTGATTGTACAATAACTAATTACAATAAAATATTATCGTAGACATATTACCAGTTATTGCCAAAAATCAAGTGACTCCACGTAATTTACCTAACCAATCTGTACTGAATTATCTTTTACGCCAGTGCATAATAAATCTAAAATCAGTATTGATGGTACTTACGTTAAATCCATTATAGGTAGTCGTTATTCACCGAAGTTATGATCAGATGCTATTGTGTACATAATAAGTAGGAATTATTACTGCATAAGGACTGGGCCAAGGGTACCAAATCATTGGTGCTCTAGTACACTCACCACCGCTGTAACCCAGTTGAACGCTGACTCTGTTGGTAAGCGGTCGTCTTACTTGAGAGCAATGGACATAGTTAATAGAGATTTCTACAGATAGACAAGTACTAGACACGCTGGAAGATGGAACGCAAACATTTGAAAGGACTTATCCCTTCTTTTGAGATCTATTACTTCATATCATTAGACAATTATCATTAGAATGGGCAATAACATGCTAAAAATGCTGCTAATGACCTAATACAAATAAATTAAAACAAAATTAATCAATATACTTAAATAATCCTTAACATCTGTGATCCAGATAACAAGCTAAATAAAACCTTTTGAGTTCAAGCAACAAAGAAAAGTCTAAGATATTGTCTGGTATTATAGCATATATTTGTCTTTTAAACCTAACTAATATGCCAAGCCACTCAAACCACAGTTATTATTATATCTCATTGTCTAATGCTATCTTCTTAAGGTTATGAAGTAGATACCCTTTACTCGGGTCTTTGCAAAACTGAATATCATCCTCTATTACTGTGTCAATGTAATTGTGTATTAGAATAAATATTCTCCTTAAATTAAATACTCTAGGTATGAACCGTTCTCACCATGATAGTGCAAACTTAAAAAATTAATCACACCAATGTTCTAAATGTTACTGTCTAACCGTCTGTTGGTTGCATCTTCATAAAATAACTTATTTATTCTAGATAAGGTACAGTAAGAATGTAGTGCGTCATAAGAGTGACCATTTTCAATATAACTAAAAAATTCCCAACTGAAACTTATCAAAGATAGTCCTAATCTTAACGGACTAAGTCATCTGAATTAATACCTACTTCAAAATTCAGGGAAAATATTGATACTCCTCAGCAATAACTTGGGTCACAGTAATGATAAGAGAAGTAGATAGCGTGCCTCTGATAAGGCTGATTGGCCACAGACTGCAGACAGACAACATGTTTACTGATGCCATCGCAGAACACAACCAGCAGTTCCATTTAATTAGGATGATGGCCAGTCACAGACAGCTAGAGCAGATTTTAATCTTATTGATTTCTTACTAAGCACCCTCACTCAGAACAGGCATTAAAATATGAAATACCACCTTATAACTTGAATTGATTCACACAAAACTGTATCACCTTATGTTGCAACAAAAAGACTTTCAACATTGTAAATATATAACAGTAATCTCAAATACACTATTAGAAATCCAGACTATCAACATAATGAAAGATTTATCACTAATCTACGGGTGTTCCTTCATTTACTAGACTTAAAATTAGAGATTAAATTAGACTTAATAAGATTAGACTTAGTAAGATTTATGTATGTACTATACATACATAAAAGATAGTACTATCAGTTGATCTAACTTTCAATAGCTAACAACATAGCGATAGATTTATCACTAATCAACGATCATTCCTTCATTTTCTAGACTTGATAATGGACATGAATAACTCCTACTAGTTTATATCATCACTAGATCTAACTTTCAATGACTATAAAATTAATAAAACGATTTAACAACTACAGATTGGAAAATCTAGCATGTGGTTAGAATGCAACCAACTTGTTTGTAGAGTGGGGGAGGCACTATCGTATTGAACAAAATTAATTAATAGAGCTGGGTTTCAAAAACAAACACTTTTCAAAAGTGGCCCCGGTACCAGGGCCGATCCAGCGGGGTCGTTGAGACCCAGCCATTAATAGCCATGGGAAATATTTAGTTCACGTTTTTGGCCACCTCTACAAACAAGCTGGTCGCAGTATAATGTATATGTAATGAGATTGAAGATGACCACATAAGTGAGAGCAGTGTGTTGTGATTTGCAGATGCTCTCGGTACAAGTGCCGGGGTGCGCGGGCATGGAGCGGCTGGGCGCGCCGGGGGGACCGCGCCTACGGCACGATCACAGACACCACCATTCCACATTGTGAGTACACCTCCATCTCTGACATCTGGCATCAGGCATCTCGGGACCTACCATAGTCTAGACTGAAACTAAACCTTGGTCCATTTTACCTATTTCGATCCAATTTAAAATATCAAAGAAAGAATACTACAAAAGAAGAAATTGATTATGGAGTAAGGTTATGGTTGGCTTAAACTAATCTTTAATATTCTTACTGTGCCTTTCTCCCTCCCTTTCTATAGTAAAGAAAGCGAGAGGAAGTTCTACTTCTGTGTAAGATTTATACACATTATTATGTGTAAAAATTTGTAGTAGCCCCTGAAGAGACACGTATACTATATGTTGCATGTATTTAAAAATTGTACGATTTTGCTTGACTTCAACATTCAATCGTAATGCGATCGATGAAAACCCACTCAACTGAATGCCCCCTTGCACCTGACAGTAAGATGCATATTCACACGACGCGCAAGCGAAACGCCGCAAACGTAGCTTCCTGCTTTTGCCCATATGATTATCCACCATATTGCCATTAAAACAGAGTGAAAATTAAACTGACCGGGCTTTAATCAACCATGTTATAATTTAATTTTAATGAAAATCAAAATCGCTGTGCCTCCAGCTTCACAAGGAGACACTCGACCAGGACTGCTATAAAATCGGAATAGAAAATTTGGTTGTTTTATAACTTAATTCATCTTTAGAATAAATAATACTTGAAAACAAAAATTCACACTTTTAATAATAAAAAGACTATCGGAATCGGTCAAGCCGTATTCGAAATAAATGGTAACATTCGAGTACACACAGAAAATAACAAACAACCTCTCACCCTAAACACACAAAAAAACGCTGATACCTTCTCCGTCCCATCCTGTAAAATGAGAAAATGAATTAAAATTTAAAGTTTTTGAATAAAGAAATCAAGCATAAGTAGATAGTGAATTAAATCTGTTCCCAATATTGACCCTCCTAAGACTAGCTGCGGCCTGCGGTATGAGATTGTTGATGAGTATTGTGTGGTGTCCTCAGGGAATGGGAGAAGCAGCAGCGGCTGCAGGCGATGGTGGGGCGGCTGCAGGAGATGGTGGAGCAGGAGACGCGCGCGCGCTCCGCCGCCGCCGCCGAGCGCCTCGGCCTGCCGCCCAGCATACAGCTGCCGGACGGCGAGTACGGCCAAGACGCGCACCTGCAGCTCAGAGTCCCCTATCAGGTACTAACTTTACTACACCTCAGTCCCCCGTCACTTCCGTTAAGTACTATCCGGTAACACTTCAGTCTCTCTGTCCCCCGTCAGGTGCTTACTCAGAGTCGCCTATCAGGTACTAACTTTACTATACCTCAGTCCCCCGTCACTCACGTCAGGTGCTTACTCGGCCCCTATCAGGTACTAACTTAACTACACCTCAGTCCCCCGTCAGTTGCTTACTCAGCGTCCCATATCAGGTACTAACTTTACTACACCTCCGTCACTCACGTCAGGTACTTACTCAGAGTCCCCTATCAGGTACAAACTTGCTACTTTACACTACATCTGTCACTTCCGTCAGGTACCTACTCAGAGTCCCCTATTAGGTACGAACTAACTTATAACAGCTAAATAAAATAAATAAACGTTTCACACTCATAGCTCCCCACTAGGAATAAATCCTGTGTCGGGGATGCCATGGAACACACACAAAGACAAGGACAACTAACACCCAGACCCAGGACTGATATTTAAAGGGACCCCACCGTCCAGGGACCTACCTGTTATAAGCATGTTTGTGACGTTCAACATCAGGCGGGCGATTTGCTCGTCTCATTACTCTTTTTTTTAAACCTTACTGTACGAAGCCTACTTACTGTCTACATTGCTGGGGGGACCCAAAATCTCGAAATTAGTCCTGTCCTCTGATACTAACAGATTCTGTTCTTATTTATATCCTGAGCAGTCTCCTGCCACGGATTAACTGGTGATCAAGGGCATTATAAACAATAAAATTCGTGCGTGGAATGCTGCGTGGAATTCGAACTTTTTGTATGCTTTTGGCAAAGACTGATGACGTGATGCGATGATAGTAAACCCTGGCCTACGACTCGCGCTCGCATACGTCTACTCGATTCATTACACTGCATTTGTTTACTCTTCACCCAAAACTGTACTGTAACGTGTGCAGTTGCGAGTCTCCTCACTGAAGCAGGCCAGACGACGACGCTTCTCTTTGGTTTTTATCGCATTATAATACGATAAAGAGGCCGAGATTGCATCGAAATGGCGCCGCGTATTCGCCTCATTCGCTTCCTACGTCTCATTTTTCGTAAGTCTTGCGCCACAGTACTTTTAACTTTCTTTGCATAAGGCGGACTGATTTTGGACGAAATTTTTAAGACTTACTTACGCTTTTATTATTCTACTCCCTTTTCAAGACAGTGACGTTTAAAATATCACCTATTATGACTTAATATCTATATCATAGGAACAAAGTGACCACGTTATCTTGGAGGAGAGTTGGTATTTGGCTAACTGTAACTGCAAGTCTGCGAAACTTGTGTCCTCATTTGAGGGAACTGAGAAATGTCATAGGAAGCTCAGAAAGTCCAAATGAGCTACCATTACATTTTCTGATTGCATTGCATTTCTTCTGTAATTCAACTCTGAATGTTGTAAAATGAGTATAAATTAACACGTTCAGTACCACTACGATTTTCATGATGTCTTCTCGGATGCCGCCTACATATTACGGTTGACGGTTGAAAAACACTGAACTCGCCATGCGAGTCGTCGGCACTGGAATAAGAGTTACGTGAACTCTCCGGGCGAGTCGGTGGCACCGAACGTGTTAACTGCTATCTTATATTCGCTTCAGTATTAGAGAGAGACAAACGCAGTAAATCGTTGATTGGAAAACCTGTGGGCCTAGCACAACTTTGACGTAAAAATACGTAGCGAGTATTCGATAGAAAAGTGTACGCCATTTACACCCGTCAGAAGCACACTTGACAGTCGTAAATGGCGTGCACTTTTCTATCGAAAACTTGCTACGTATTTTTACGTCAAAGTTGTGCTAGCCCTACTGGTCGCTCTGGACGTCAACTTAGGGTCTAGGGGCGGCGCCGCCGCCCGCGCCGCCCTCTCAGTCCACCGCGCCGTCATACCCCCGCGCCTCTGTACCGCGCAGGCGAGGACTTAGATAGACGGTTTGGCTATAGTAATCGTGGTGAGTAAGAGCGTGTGTTGTGTTCCAGCAAGCCGAGCTGACGAGGAGCAGCTTCCAGCCGCCGCCGAACAAGTGCGTGAGCGACGTGCCCGAGTGGGCGGTCGTGGGCGGCGGCGGCTGCGAGGCGGGCTGCGCGCGCCGCGCCGCCGACAAGAAGGTGGGGCTGCTGCAGAAGGCGACGCGCTGGTGGGTGCGCATGGGCGCGCGGCCCGCGGCGCCGCTGCTGGCCAGCGCCGCGCCGCCGCCCTGCGTCATGGTGCCGCGCCGCGCCGCGCCCGCGCCGCCGCGCCTGCCGCCGCCCGACGCGTGACGCGCGCCCTCCGCGCCCGCTCCACCTACCATATCACGCTTACATTCCATTATCGGGACGATGAGACTCGCCGCGGAGGGAGCGCGCGGCCTCCGCTCGCGCGCCTCCCGGAGTATTATAGACTTGGTATTTATTTATTGGGCCGCGGCGGAGACGGCCGCGCGCACCGGGCGCCGCGCCCTCGCGATGTGAAGCGATCACTAAGACTGAAATATAATAAAAAGATATAACGTTATAAAGTCTACGTTGAAGTATGTTGTCTTAGGTAAAATTAATTCAAATAGAAACAATTAAAGTATATAATATTTAATGAATGTTTCGAATGTAACCTTCGATGATATTGTATATTATGAAGAGGTCGGTCGCCGGGGAGCTGATTCTTGCAGTGTACGGTTTCATGTATAAGTGACCTATCTTTATTTCTATCCAGCAGCTGTTGTAAACCTGTGTTTAAACAACTTTTATATTTATTTATAATTATGTGTAAAGAGAATGCATATCAGTACAGTAAATGCAAGGAATATTAATTTACGACGCATAGTTACTATTTTATTGTAAATATTGTCTCTAATTTAACATAAGATTAATAATGGCTGATGCCGAAATCCGAGGGTCTTTTCAATTGAGTGTTTGCTACATTCCATATTTATGTTGAAATATTCTCGATATTACTGTACTCGCTACTTCCAGCTGTCTACCTGTGTGGATGCCGCCGCGCCCTCCTCGCACCTCCCGCTCCCTCCTCTCCTCCCGCAGATCCCTCTTCTCCCTCCCGCTGCTCACCTCTCTCGCTGACAATCTACCTACTGATAGTGACTGATATTGTAAATGCAGATGAATAGAAATCTCATTAGTTCATAGACAATGTTGAAATGGAATGCATTAATTGAATTAGGTTTTAATTAGCTATTTATTGTTTACATTGTAAGTTCGGCGGGCCGTCCCTGGCGAGGCGTGTCCGTAGTCAGGCGCCCGCGCAGGGTCAGCACCCGAAGCGAGTTTCCGAAAGTGTAATGGCGATTATAAGCTATGTCAACCACACTTGCCCCGATTCATCGATAGGTTTCCGTGTTTAGCGCGATGTCTGTCGGTCCCATACTATACGTCTAGATATAAATGACGCACACCCAGACAAAGCGCTTTATCTTAATCTATTGTGCTTTGTTAACGATAGGGGCGCCCGCCTCTTATCGCGCATAATATAGACATTTTAGACAATTCAAAGTAAACCTAATAATCGTGTATGACTGAAGGAATTAAATAACTTACTAGTAGACTGCAATTACGGGTCTTAAGGCTAACTGGCCGCGTGAGGGTCGCGTCGCGCGCAGGCGCAGCCGCCGCCCTCTGCACCGCACGTGTCAGTTCATAATGTATAATGCATGGTTGTGCTAGCGACCTTCGAATGCCTCGCTGCGGCTTTTATGCTCAACAGTACTGAAAAACACCATATAAATGTTCAAATATTGAAATATGTGTTGTTTTATTTAAAAGTGAAATTATTGTTATGTTTGTCTGGTATTTTAATGAGGCAACTAAAATAATACGCAATTCGTTGTCATTGAAAATAATAAGTTCTGTCGTTGTTAATATTTTATTTATCTTCATATTATATTAGGAAAATTGGCAGCATGTAACGTTTGTGTTTTTGTAGTCAATTGTTAGTGTTACAGCTTCTATTGCGTACCTAATGTGACATAAGATGACTAGGACTTCATAGGTGATAGTTCTCTCAACTGACACTGCGCTTCTCTCCGCACGCACCCTTTACCGACACACGTCACGACGCACATAATAGATACTAATACTTCTAGGGAAGTTAGACGTGTCCCGTTAAAGATTGTCCAATATAATATGAGAATTATTTACAAGCCTGCATAATGTTATGTGGAGAGGCGCGTAGTTTCCGATAACTATTACATTTATGCAATACCCGAATAGAAATCTATTTATACCAATGATATTGTATTACTGCGCTATTTAGGAATGTCCGCTTACTCTTAAAAATATTTAAAAGCGGCTCCAATCAGTTACTTAAATATATACACTAGTGAAATTGAAATATCTAAATACTATTTATAAATTAATTATAATATTGCGCTCTGCAGAATATATTTTTAGGAGTAAGCTAGACCTTGTGGGCCTTGCTTATAAACGGTGGTTATTGTAAAGTGACATTTAGTTAGAACTGCGCGCTTCATTTTTGTTTTGCGCAGAATCTTAATTACGTTTGTCAAAATAAACAACATTTATAAGCAAGGCCGTATATACAAGTACCTATACATAAGTAGATATATGAAACTGTCCACAACATGATGTCGACTTTTTTCAACAAAGTTCCCAAAATTATATAATGCTATAATAATCACTATAATATGGAAGTGTATGTTTTAGTACCATATGATAAATGAATGAAACTTAATATAGTCATACATCGTTTTTTAATAAAGTAATAGGTAATTAGTTTGAAATATCTTGTACAAATTGCTGGTAAAATATAAAAGTTGTTTAAAATAGTTTCACAGAATAGAATAATCTAGGTATCAAACAATATTCCATTGTCATATTAATAAGTAAAAGCAGGAGCAAATGTTTAATGAAAAAAACTGCATTAAATTATGACCTACCAATAATAATCAAGTTTTTTTATTTTATAAATGCCTTTATAACATTTTCGCTATACATACTAATAAAAAGTTAACATTCTCCAAGTAGAGAACCAGCAGTCTATTCTGTACATATCCCATTGCGCAGGGGGATGTTAAATCCCCCAAGTTGTTCAACTGAAATGAATTTTAAAGTAAAGGGTGTTTGGGAATGCTGGACTGAAAAATAAAAGGCTTAAAATTACAATAGAGAGTAGGTACATCCCATTTATAATTTAACATGCAAGAGATGCTTCTAGCCAGGCGTGGACCTAGTCTAGGTGGGGGGTGGGGTCAATCCAACCCAAAGTCCGTAACCAAAAGCCAACATTTTTGACTGAGCTTAATAAAGTTTCACTCAGAGTCTAGGGAAAAGAAGTGATTCACTCGTGACGGATGAGGGTAAGGGGTTTCAATTGCAGTCATTGTCTACAGTCATGAAAATAATTCCGCAAATTATTTTGGGTAGAAATTATAATCAGACCTGGTAGCCCCACGAGCGCTGCGCTTGCACTTCAATAGCGCCTGGCAGGCGTTTTCACACTAGCCGATAACGATATCGGCACCGATATGTCGATCATTTGATAAAATATCTAAGCTCTAGTTTTTTTAAGATATCAAAACAAAACTTAAGTAGAGCTTCAGGAGAACCCTTTTAAGGTCATAAGAACTTTATATACATTCACAAAAAACTATATTAAGGCCTACGCAGACCGGGACGGCATGGCAAGGGATTTTGCCGTGAGTCAGCGCACACTGGCCGCTTAGATACCGCGGCATTCCACTTTGCCACGGCGTGTCGCGGCACGACAAAGCACGCCTCAGCGACTCCTGCTGCCTGATACACTTTTAGTCTTCAGTTGCGTTTGATCGAGTGTTGGTGTGCCTCAGTTTTAATGCTCGCGCCACACTATGCTCCTCGTCATGCTCCTCGCGCTGCCGCATCGCTGCCGCGATGTTGCCCTGTCTGTCCACACACTGCTCTACTCGCGCGAATAATCGCGCAATTAATCGCTACGCGCCGCACTTGTCTATTCGTCGTTGCTACACAATGGACGTTGAAACTGTGGTGGCAGCGAGTGCGTGTATTTTGTAGTATAGCTAATTATATCTATGTTATGCTACAAAGCAATATACATCGTCGGCGTCGACGTCTAGATATGTAGCAGTTACCGCAATTTTTCTTTTGTGGAGATTTTAACTAATATCTGTATTTATATATTTTTTTGTAGTAAGCATGTCTTCAATTTAAACAAGAAAAGTTGGATGGAGTTAAATAAAAATTTGAATTCAACTTAATTTTGTTAGGGTAGACTGGGTACGGTAGTGACAATTTTGAATTAACGACCAAAGATTTTTTTAGTGCCTTTAATTTTTACGAAACTTTTTTTTTACAGTAAAGTAATAATTTATCTACAAATAGATCTACAATTTTAAAGGGAACATAAATTAATGTTTTTTCTTCCAACCATTCTCCGTTGCGCGGCGACGACATGACGAAAACAAAGACGTGCGTCTCGTGTGAGCGCTCGGCACGAACTGCGGCCGCGCGAGTATGTGGACAGTCATTCGCGCTCGTATTGCCGCTCGTGTTGCCGCTCGTATTGCCGTGTGGCGGGCGAGGACGAGGAGCATGACGAGTGGCATGACGAGTAACGTGGCCACACTACGTCTCTGCCTACTTTCCTCGCTACTTCCCACGCCACTCGTCGAGTGTGTGGCGGGCGCATAAAATGGTAGAAATGGATGGTCAATGGTGTGCATTCCCCGCTTCTCTACCCCCGCCGCCGCACCCCGCAGTATATCACTACGAGTACGAGCGCCGGAGTCCGTGGCATGCCGTTGCCTAGAGTAGTGCCTACCGCTGTCCGCAGTATGCCACGGCATTCCGCCACGGGAGCCTGTGGCGCGTCTTTTTAAGCCGTGCGATAAAATCCCTTTCAATGCCACGGCATCCATTTTAAAGCATAGCAATTTATGTCGTATTTCTGTAACAGTACGGTTGAATGCCCATAAAAATTAAAATCCCTTGCCATGCCGTCCCGGTCTGCGTAGGCCTTAACAAGCATAAATAAAGGTTATATACCTATAACGTACATAGGTTATTCATAATTTTACTATGTACCTACCTAGTTTTTACCGGTGGCGCAGGGCATTCCGCGCATAACGGTCAGTTATGTCGTTATCGCATGTCGTGTCGTTATCGCCAAATATGAAAGGGCCTCGGATCCTCGGATTTGGCATTGGCGGGCGGATTCGGCGGGAGCAAGGCGTGAGGCAGTCACTGGTCGAAGTGATTGAAGAATAATAAAAATGCAGATTTATATAGACTGGTAAGTACATATACTATCATTTATCTAAATGTAATTTATATAAAAAATGAGATGCGTAGGCGCGTAGTCTCTTTTTAGACCAACAGTACTTCTCTATGAAGACCAACAACAGATACTCTGTCTATTAAGCCGGCTGTACACATGGGGCCAAGGTGTTGGGCCAACGTGTAGAGAGCTACCTGGCAGTATATTGGTCTAGTTGGCGCCAACATTGGCAGGCCATCCGAATAGTGTCTGTTTTTTGTGCACACATCAAAGGATCTTGGCGCGCTCCGCAAACAGCGTTCACACGTTGGTGTCCTTGGTGTCTTGTTCAGTTCGTTGTTACTCGTCAGCGGAGACAGTATCGTAAAATATATCGCAAAATTATTAGTATCGCAAAATTATTATCAGTCTGTATATCAATAATAGCTAATAACACATTTACCTCGTTCTATTCCGATGAATAGTCACCATCCACCACCTTCTTTTGCGCCATTTCTTTTTAGTCACTCTACTTTGGTGCACATGCACTTACGTAATAATTAAACGCACTGTATAAATAAATTGCCGCGGCTGCAAGAACTTCTACGTCCGTCTTTGAAGCGCGAATGCAGAATGATCATTAAGCCAATGTGTGAACAGCAATCTTGGTTATCCATCATATTTGCCCAACACCTTGGCCCCATGTCATGATGCCGGCTTAAATTTTCGTTTTAGTTTTTTTTATTTTTTTTTGGCTCAACTCTCAGCGCGTTTAGCCAATATCTAGCCAGTGTCAAGCATTAGTTTTAGTGAGGTATGATCAAAGTAACGAAATAAGTTCTAAACGGCATTATATCGAATTTTTTAAGTGGAGTGAAGTGTAGTTTTTTCTTGCTTAGAAGAAAAGAAGTGTATAAAAAAAGTCTTTATTTTGGAAAAACGATTTTTCATGTGGAAATGCGAAACAATAAATAAATTGTAGTAATTGAAACTTTTGAAGTTGGCAGCACTAAAACTGGAAGCAATAAATATGTCTGTCAAGTGTCATGTCAGTCAACAGTCAGGTCAGGATTGTCATGAAGTGAAGAAGTAAGAGTGGGATCTGTGAAATAGAAATTGTTTTGGTTTCGATTTCTGTTTTTATTTTACTTTGTTGTCTTAATAAATAATATTTCAAACACTACAATTACTAATGAAAAATATCCTTTGAAAGGTAAGATAACCATAACAATATTTGAAGATATTATTTACGTTAAAAACACAATCACACATTTTTACAAATACTAATAAATTGATCCATTTTCAGGTAATCCAATAATTAGTTTGTGCTAGGTCAAATAATGGGGCCACCTAAGAAGTTCAAGAAATACGATTCCAAATCGGGAAGCGACAGATATGGTATGTACACAATTGTACCATGTTGATTAAATTGCAACACACATTGTTCATTGTCTTAATTAATATTTTACAAAACTTCAGGCAAAAAGAAAAAGGTCGAAGAAGACAACATGACCATAGACCTAGTAGATGACGAGAACGGTGAAAATGTTGGAGTCCCCGGAGCGGCCATGCAAGACGCTGAAAAAAATGATCAAGTGCCTGAAGATGAATTTGGAGCTAAAGATTACCGGTATATTTAGTGGGAAAAAACAAACAACACTTTGGACTGTACAAAAGTCATGTAAACCAGAAGGGGGTAATTTTATTATTTATCAGAGTATATTCACATGATTTCATGAGTAAGAACTTGTATTTTTTTCAGAAACCAAATGGCTCTCAAGTCAGACAATTCCAGTCGTCCCCTGTGGGTGGCTCCAAATGGACACATATTCCTGGAAGCATTTTCTCCTGTCTATAAACATGCTCATGATTTCCTGATTGCCATTGCTGAACCAGTGTGCAGGTTAGACATTATTTTTTATTCATAGCAAAACAGACCATGTTTATATAGAAAATTTTACACTTTGACTGCAGCTAATAATCATATGCGCTTGCCCCAGGCACGGCTAATAGTCAAACACGTTGTGTTTTACTCGCCTGGCGTGTGCAGCCGCACTCGTGTCGCGCAAAGTAAAACACAAGGTATATGTTTCCTGTAGCCAAAGTGTTAAGTTTGAATATAAGCAGCTCACATTCTAGTTACACAAGTTATGATAACAATTCTTAAGTTTGGATAAAAAGTAATTCATGAAGGAAATGGCAAATATTTGTGCTATAAAATAATTTTTATTTTACAGACCACAACATATCCATGAATACAAGCTCACGGCATACAGTCTGTATGCCGCTGTCTCTGTGGGGCTACAGACAAATGACATAGTTGAGTACCTCCAAAGATTGAGCAAGTGTACCGTTCCCGCTGGCATTATTGAATTCATACAACTGTGTACCCTGTCATATGGAAAAGTGAAATTAGTTCTCAAACATAATAGGTAAGAAATTGAAAAACTTACTTCAATGTACCCTAATATAATGAATACAAAAACCACTGTATTCACTCACATTTTAACACTTTGGCTGTGGCTAGTAATCACATGCGCTTGCCTTAGTTACAGCTAATAGTCAAATGCGTTGTTTTACGCGCCTGGCGTGTGCAGCCGCACTCGTATCGTGCAGAGGAAAGCACAAGATATTGTGTTTCCCGCAGCCAAAGTGTTAAGAGATAGGGGTGGATATTTATTTGAGAGTTTTGAGACCCATGGTCATATTGGTCATGTGACACCTATGGATGCCATATTGGTAAAAGTAAGTATTGGTTAGCTAGAACTGAACGCCTGAAGATGATTCAAGAAATTGAAACTGTACTTGTTTTGCCTGTTGGTTCTATTTATTAAACTAATTACAATTTCTATACATTTTTCTGGTATAAGAGCGATTTTGGCGTAATTAAACAACAAAAATCCAAACATAAAATTAATGGCGTTCATAATATTATTAGGATTACGGTCCTGTATTTTTTTTTTGGTGGAACCTTAAAAATATAACTACTGACACGGTTTTATATCTCAGTGTAAATGCTGCAGATATCTAGTGGAGAGCAAACATGTGGAAGTGCTACAGAAGCTGCTGAAAGACCCTATTATACAGCAGTGCCGGCTGCGGCGCGACGGCGACGAGGACCTGCTGGCTACTGCACTCCCCAACAAGCCGGCCGCAGTGCCCGGCGCCACTAAACCAGGTGCCTGATACTGACCATAACACCAGTTACACATATTCCTCGCACACAAAAATACTGTACCTCACTGGCGCCCTTGACAGGCGTAACTGGCGTACGCTTTTCTATCGAGTAGACGCTACGTATCTTACGTCAAAAGTTACGCTAGGCCCAAGGTATACTATGATGGCTATGAACCTATTAACCATTAGCCATTAGCCTATTAGCCTTTAGCAATATTAAGACCCTAATTAGTAATAATGAAAGTAGAAGTAGTTCTTAAGCATGACTATAGTGAATAAGTGAAACATTGTAAAACAATACTTTTGTATCCAATCCTGAAAGAATATTCGGAGATTAGCAAGAAAAAAAATAAACCTATTAGCCAGTTCAATGCTAGGCGTGGATAGCATGAATGAATTGGAGGTGCCAATCATAATATCTATTAATCATCTCGTCCTGCGCCCGACGCAGTGTTTCATTAGTTTACTTTGTACACAATATTAACCAATATTATCTTTGCCGAGTCTTTATCAGAATGACGCCTACTGAAACTCAGTTAAGCATCTGGTTCGTTATTGTATGCAGGTGAAGAACCTGCTAAAAGCGTCGCAAACGGCACTGTCCCGGAGGATATCAGCCAGTTCTACCAGCAGCTGGACAAGGATGACGAGGACGACGAGCCTTCCACGATCGCACAAAACAACGCCGTCGCGTTCGAAGTCGACCCGGACAAGATAGAGGTAAACATCACTTATGCGGTGATTCATATACTTTCACAAAAATCGTTTCTCTATTTAAGTGCCCGGGTATTGCTGGTATTACTGGTGGAATATGTTCCAGCCTATTCTCTTTTTTGTTACACTTACTTTTAATTTTAATTCTACTAATATTATAAATGTCAAAGTTTGAATGATTATTGCTCAATCGAAAAAAACGATTTGTATTAAATTGTTTGAAGATATTTGTTAAGTTTATAAATATACATGAGGACATAGGCTACTTATTGTCTTGGTCATTGAATGGAAAGGCTCTTGAGGAAGTGTCATCTTTTCGGTATCTCGGGAGCTTTGTTCGTGATGACAACCGCCTAGAAACCGAAATCTCTTCACGAATTGCGAAGGCAGCGGCATCATTTGGCATGCTTCGGAAAAGAGTTTGGGACTCGCATGACCTCCGCTTACACACTAAAGTAGCTGTGTATAAAGCAATAATCTTACCTATATTGCTATATGCCACTGAGACCTGGTGTCTTTATAAAGGTGACATTAAGCGCCTTGACACCTTTCACATGAAGTGCCTAAGATCTATACTTCGCATAAAGTGGCAAGATCGAGTATCAAACTCTGACGTATTAAGAAAAACCAAGCTAAGTGGCATAGAGTCCTTGCTTATTAGGGGACAACTGAGATGGTGTGGGCATGTTGTACGTATGGATGACTCCAGGTGGCCTAAGGCTGTATTTTACTCACAGTTGAAGGAGGGAAAGCGCACAGCTGGTGGTCAATACCTACGCTACAGAGACGTGCTGAAGCGCCATCTTACCGCATTTAACATCCCGTGCGAAGGTGGGAAGAGCTTGCGCAACAGAGACGAGAATGGCGCCACTCTGTTTACAAGGCTGCCGATAATTTTGAAGTCAAGCGTCTTCAAGATCTGGATGCAAAGCGCCTTGCTATCAGGACCCGTCCAAAGCCTTCCTATTCTTATACATACAACAGCGAAGGTCTATTGCATTGTGCGCCATGCAATAGGACTTTTAAAACTAAATTTGGGTTTGCCAGCCACATTCGTGCTCATAAGCGTATTTTGTAAGCCAGGTTCGCCATTGACGGACACGTCAAGGAGGACGATATATTGTCTTGGTAAACGCAGCTGAAAACGCGGCGCGCAACTACTTTTTCATAAATTTATGAGTAAGAATTTCGTTTTATATTATCACAGGTGATTCAAAAGCGCTGTATTGAGCTAGAGCATCCGCTGCTGGCCGAATACGATTTTCGCAACGACACCGTCAATCCAGACATCAATATCGATCTCAAGCCGACCGCGGTGCTTCGCCCTTATCAAGAGAAAAGTCTCAGGAAAATGTTCGGCAACGGACGAGCAAGGTGAGCTTTTTCTGCTACTTTTTAACAGACTTCAAAAAAGGAGGAGTAGGATAACGGCTCACATACCGATTTGAATTTTTTACTTTTTTATTTGTGAAGATGTACCTTCGATCAATTCCCCAGAAATTTATTTAAAAATAGTTTAGTGTTTTGATTTTAAAATCAAAATAACTGGAAAAATTATCATCCAAGTAATTTTGAAGTGGTTTTTTTTAGTTTGTTATTTTACTTATTTTTCTAATTAGATTTCTCATAAACTATTTGTGAAGTGTGTGGCCTCATTTCATTTAGCCAAGAGCTGCATGCATATAGCGTGACATTGTAATGTTTGCGCAGGTCAGGGGTAATAGTGCTGCCATGCGGCGCCGGCAAGTCGCTGGTGGGCGTGACGGCGGTGTGCACGGTGCGCAAGCGAGCACTCATACTCTGCAACTCTGGAGTCTCCGTGGAGCAGTGGAAGCAGCAGTTTAAATGCTGGTCCACTGCAGACGACAGCATGATATGCAGGTAGGCCGTGACGCAGGTTTGACGCATTTTATAGGAATAAAAAATATCCAAATGAACACTTGGTCAACATTTTGACACGATTGTTATTAATTGACCACACACCTGAGTCCTGGAAAAATGCCATTGTTACGATCATACACAAGAAAGGTGACACCTCAAAATTAAACAACTATCGACCCTTATGTCTCCTTTCACATATATATATAAACTGTTTGCTAAGGTCCTCTGCAATAGATTCACACGCCAGCTTGACGAATGCCAGCCTATCGAACAAGCCGGCTTCAGGAGCGGGTTTTCCACTATCGACCATATTCACACAGTAAAGCAGCTGATGGAGAAGAGTCAAGAGTTTAACCGGCCCTTGTGTATGGCCTTTGTCGATTACGAGAAGGCCTTCGACAGTGTCGAACACTGGGCCGTGTTCAACTCTCTCCATCGCTGCTCTATTGATGCTCGATACGTGGATGTGCTCCGGGAGCTGTATACTTTGGCAACAATGCAAGTGAAGCTGCACGACTCTACCAACCCCATTCCCATCAATAGGGGGGTGAGACAGGGAGATACTATTTCACCCAAGCTTTTTACGGCGGTCTTAGATGACGTCTTAAAAGTGCTTGGTTGAGATTCCCGTGGTATTAACATCAATGGTGTATACCTGTCTCACCTTAGGTTTGCAGATGACCTTGTACTTTTTGCCGAAAACCTGGACGATCTCCAGATTATGATCCAAGACCTTTCGGATGCTTCTTTACAAGTGGGCCTAAAGATGAATATGACCAAGACCAAAGTGATGTCGAACTTTTCTGGGACCTCGAGCCCAATTATGATTGAGAGCGAGAGCCTAGAAATGGTTGACAGTTACGTATATCTTGGTCATACTCTATCTTTTGGCACAGAACATCAAAAGAAAGAGATCGCCAGGCGCATACAACTTGGATGGGCAGCATTCGCTAAGTTGGATGACATCCTCAAGGCACGTCATATTCCACAGTGTCTGAAGACTCGCCTCTTCAATCAGTGTGTCCTGCCCACTATGACTTACGGTGCCGAGACATGGACGCTCACACATGAGGCTGTGCACCAAATCAGAGTTGCACAGAGAGCCATGGAGAGGTCCATGCTCGGCATCAAGCTCCAAGATCGAGTCCGGAATACGGAAATCCGACGAAGAACTAAAGTTCGGGACGTCGGAACCGTTATAATGAAGTTAAAGTGGAGTTGGGCGGGACACGTTGCTAGGCGGGGAGACGCTAGGTGGAGTAAGGCAGTGACGGAGTGGTGGCCGAGGCAAGGCAAGCGGAGTGGTGGCCGAGGCAAGGCAAGCGGAGCGTTGGTCGTCCGGCGACGAGATGGGTCGACGACATAGTCAGAGTCGCGGGGCGAACCTGGACCCGATTAGCAGTTGACCGAGGCAGATGGCATAACGGGAGAGAGGTCTATACCCAGCAGTGGGATAGAGAGGGCTGTGGATGATGATGATGATGTTATTAATTCTATGTTTTTGTTTCTTTTGATGTGTTTTATCTTCTTACCTTATTCATTAATAGTAATTTTTTATGTCAAATTCATTCATGTCAAATTAATATCCATCTTATTTTTCCATCCTTGTATTTTTTTCTTTTAACTAAAATCAAGTAAATGACTTAGGCGACGGCAACTTTCCGGGTTTTGTTTTATTTTTGTAATTATCAAAACTCATGTTAAACAAATACGTTACAAACTTTCCAGGTTTACATCGGAAGCGAAGGACAAGCCCATGGGCGCCGGCATCCTGGTGACCACGTACTCCATGATCACGCACGGGCAGCGGCGCTCGTGGGAGGCGGAGCAGACCATGAAGTGGCTGCAGGCACAGGAGTGGGGGCTCGTGGTGCTGGACGAGGTGCACACCATCCCCGCCAAGATGTTCCGCCGGGTGCTCACTATTGTGCACTCGCATGCTAAGCTGGGTAGGTTTTAACTTTTAACCTGCAAAACTGTCACTCTAATTTTCTGTCAATGTCCGGGCAAATAGGAGATTAAACATCTTATATCACAGGATGACGAGCGTAGTGCTGTGCCGCGCAGGGTGCTGAATTTTAAGAGTTCTAAATTCTGGGTGGCGCAGACCTGTTATGGGCAAACGTGACGTTTAACATCAGGCGATTTGCTCGTCTCATAGCTACCCACTACGATTTATTGTGTTGGAAGTGCCATGGAACACTCAGAAAGACACGAGAATAAAACTAATTCTCAAAATAAGAACAGATAACCCGATCCTATTTGTTACGGACAAGAAGCCTCACTGATTATCTTAATTTCTATTACTCCTTACCCGTGTAGTGTATTAGCGTAGGATAGAGCGGGATAGCATAGTTTTCTCGCTCTTTCAAACATTTTGTATAAATATAGGAACGTATTTAAGAAGGGTCGACGCCATCTTTGATTCATTCGTGATTCGTGCGGCGACCTCCGAACTGTTAACATCTGAACTACTAAAATAAATAACTGAATGTCAAGAGGGATTTTTCTTCTGAAACCTGAAACCTGAAGTCCCTTACACTATTAATATTGTAAGTGAGAATTTCTATCTTTGATGTTTGTTACGCAATCAGGCAAAAAAAGTGAAATGACCCTGAATTAACGTAAAGGCTACCTACTTTTCATCCCGAAAATGCGAGTAAAATCGCGGGGCGCAGTTAGTTTATTACATGACCAGTCATCACGATTACCTTCCGTTATGCCTCGTAAAGACACAGTCCAGGATTCACGAGGATTTCTATTCCAGGTCTGACAGCCACCTTACTACGAGAAGACGACAAGATCGCCGACCTAAACTTCCTGATCGGGCCCAAGCTGTACGAAGCCAACTGGCTGGAACTGCAGGCCAACGGGTACATAGCTCGCGTGCAGTGCGCTGAGGTCTGGTGCCCCATGACGCCGGAGTTCTACAGGGAATACCTCATACAGAAGTTAGTACACTTTTTTTATAAGCTTTTATTAGAGCAGCTTCGAGACCAAATTTTACTAGAGCAGAGTCTTTAAAACGAATGATCTCGAATAGAGCGAGATGGCGAGACATATGAGGCATGTTGGACCTCTGCCAATAACCACACCCACCCCGACCGCTTTGTCTAAAGCGTTACGACCAAAAAGAAGAGAGATAGATATAGATAATTTTCAGGGGCGGCTTGAGCAGCTTCAGGGATCTTAAGGCGTGATTAGCGACAGCGATGACAAGTTGTCTGAAATAATATCGAGTTATAAAAAACTTCAATCTAGTTTTCGATGTGTCTGTAGTCCATAAACTAAAACTTTCGAAAACTATGTACCTATGGTTAAATGAAAATGTATCTCTACGTAGTATAAAATCGCCTCAAAATAGAGTTGTACTCGACCGATGAATATAGATATCTATCCATTTTATTTTCAGAATAAACAAGAAAATGCTGCTATACGTAATGAACCCGTCCAAGTTCCGAGCGTGTCAGTTCCTGGTCCGCTACCACGAGCGGCGCGGAGATAAAACCATCGTCTTCTCCGACAACGTGTTCGCCCTCCGCCACTACGCCGTCAAAATGAACAAGCCTTATATCTACGGGCCGACGTCGCAGAGCGAAAGGATACAGATCTTGCAGAATTTCAAATTCAATCCCAAAGTGAACACGATATTTGTAAGCAAAGTGGCCGATACCAGCTTCGATCTGCCTGAGGCGAATGTGCTCATTCAGATATCTTCGCACGGTGGCTCCAGAAGACAGGAAGCGCAGCGATTAGGTAAACTTGGTTATTTTAAACATGTAATGTAAAAGAAGATAAATTAATGTACTTTTAAGTAACTGGTAGTGAAACTTAGCTACCAACACGGCGATGGGGCAAATTTTATAGGTGTACTCAATTTTGAGGGTTTTGTTTACTAAATTTTTTGGCACTTACCAATATAGTAAATCTAAAAGTAAAGTCTACGCCTTTGTACCCTTTTCACAATAAAATGGCTGCACTGTTTTATTAAATTTGTCAAGGAATAGTATCGATTATGAGAACGGTCATATGCGACTGTGTTATTCTAGTAAATTCGAGAAAATTAGAATATCACCAAATAAGTATTATGAGCTCTTTTTCATTGATTTCTCCGGGAATTTAAAATAGCAGTATTGATATATTTTTATTTTACCTTCAGGTCGTATTCTACGAGCGAAAAAAGGGGCGTTAGCAGAAGAATACAACGCATTCTTCTACACGCTCGTATCACAAGACACATTGGAAATGGCGTACAGCAGGAAGAGGCAGAGATTCTTGGTCAATCAGGGTTACAGCTACAAGGTAGTTATATTATGATCAGACCTATGATTGGGCCAGCTGTCCTACAGGAACTTATTTATAATACCAGGATAAAATGAAGTCTAAAATGTGTTAATCTATGGTTTAAGCTTTCTTCAATCTCTATGCCAAATACGCAAACACGTTAAGCCAATAATATATTTTTAATCGATTCCGTAAAATGAGTTATCTATTCGTTTATAGGTGATAACAGAGCTGAAAGGAATGGATACTGAGCCCGATTTATTCTACGGAACGCGCGAGGAACAGGGGATGTTATTACAACAGGTTAGTTTGGAATATTTATGATTTGCTTTAAGATTGTTAATTTGATCAATTGAAGCAAATCAATAAATAATCTAATTTCCATATTCCATTTCCAATTTCCCGCTCATTCGGACATCCGAAAGTAGTTCAAAATTTAAGATTTTCATATTTTTGACGTAATCATATTATTATATTATTGTTTTATAGGTATAAAAATAGAACATTGTATTTGACTGAATAAATATTTATTTGCCCAAAAACAAAATATTGGGTCGTGTAAGGGTGGTCTATGACATGTTCTGTCCACTGTCCAGGTGCTAGCAGCCTCTGAGACGGAGTGCGAGGAGCGCGAGGGCGGTTCCCCAAACTAACTAATTAGTTTTATCCATATGATCTAAGTAGAACTAAGTTATTTGTTCCCCTTACCCTTCCCTCGCGTCCAGGTGCTAGCAGCGTCGGAGACGGAGTGCGAGGAGCGCGAGGGCGGTTCCCCAAACTAACTAATTAGTTTTATCCATATGATCTAAGTAGAACTAAGTTATTTGTTCCCCTTACCCTTCCCTCGCGTCCAGGTGCTAGCAGCGTCGGAGACGGAGTGCGAGGAGGAGCGCGAGGGCGCGCTGGGCGGCGTGGCGCGGCGCGGCGGCGCGCTGGGCTCGCTGGCGGGCGGGGACGACGCGCTCTACCTGGAGCACCGCCGCGCCGGACACCACAACAAGCATCCGCTCTTCAAGAAGTTCCGCTACTAGCCGCCGTGCGCCGCGCGCCGCGACTACACCAAGGTACAAGACCATTGATCTATTGACAACGTCGCCATTACGTTCCCTATCAATAACTTTGGTATTGTTTCTAGTAAAATAAAAAAAAAAAACATTTATTAAAACGCTCATTCCATATTTTTTTATAAAAGCCTGCATGCTGGTAAAACTTTCTCAAAATCATTGTTTTGTACTACCGGCAAACCGGTGGCATCATATTTAAATCTATAGGTTTTTACTTAACCCTCGATTGTTTTATTACAGATTTTAAGATATGCGAGATTGACAGATTATATTATTGAAGATTGATTTTATTGCTTATTACACGAAAAGGTAAAGCGATAGTCTACAAGCCGACTATCCCTTACATTTGAAAAAAAAAAGATACTAATTACATACTTTCGTGTTGTTTTATTGAATCCCTTTTCTTCTATCCTGTGTTACTAAAGAATTTTCCTTTTAAACCTAGTAATATGTTTTCGATTGCAGTAAAACGGGGAGTGAAGGCGGCGTACCTGAATGGGCGATAGTGGAACTCCAGGGCCTGATTCAGACGAAAAAAGAAGTCGACGGGCCTTCGGTCGTCGGAGACCTGCATTTCTTCAACAGGAACCGACATCCGGTGCTAGTGCTCGGCCACCACGTCCTCAACGGCAAGGAAGTCAAGTTAGAACAACCCATGGCCGTCATTGAAAAGGTCACCGTTGACGACAAACCTAACTACAAAGTTAGGGCCGTAGTTAAAAAGAAGCTGTTATTTAAATCTAGACCTAAACCGATTATTTCTAATGTTGCAGATAAGGTGTGATTATGTATTAAACGATCTATGATAAAATTGTGTTTTTTTATTTATTCAACTTTTGTTAGCCAGTTCGGCTTTGCAACTTTTGAGGTAGATAGAACCTACTTAAGAAAACAACCATGTGGACAAAAAGTTCACATGGGCCGATCGATCGGAGTAAGCTGTCGGACCACGCGTCCCACCCCACTCCCTTGGCTTAGCACGGTAGGTCCCATTTGTTCTATGGAACATGACGCAGCATGGTCCGTAGATCTCATTATAAATTCGTAATTTTGAATGTTATATGACACACGTCTGTTTCTACTCAACTTCGTAGTGTAACTCATTCTGGCCCAACATCACAGTCAAATGGGTTTTGACTTAGGGTTTAGGGCTTGTACACAAAACTGCGGTGCGACGTCGCATCGCAAAAATCTGCGAGTACGCACGACGACGCATCGCAAGAACTTGCGAATTGATTCGCAAGGAAATTCTTTGCCGCAGAAATCGCATCGCAGCAATTCGCGTCGCAATTTTCTGCGTTGTGGCATCGCATCACAGATTTGTGTACAAGCTCTTAGATATAAAATTATTTAAAAAAAAAAAAAAAACTGACTTCAAGACTAAGTAAGTAAAAAAGTAAACTAAGTACCTACAAACTTAAACTAAAAAGTTGAAAATATATTTTTTTTTTTTTTTGTAAAAATAATGTTATTATTTGAAGTCGTTTAAAAATGAACGAATCCGGCATGATTTCAAGGCACCTCCACCTGCGCACGCTACGCTTTTCGAATGACTGCGGACGAGTCAGATTTTATCCGAATGTGGTTTTTAGGGTTTAGATAAATTGAGCTAATTTAGCAAGATATCGAGGCAGGTCCACGCCTGCGCACGAACTGCACGCTACGCTTCTCGAATGGCTGCGGATGCGTCAATTTTACTCGCGCGCACACATTTTAAAAATGCCCGTGAATCGCACTGTTAGAGCTCGCACGCAGGTCTAGACCCACCTTCAGTAGACCGGGCGCTAGAGGTAGTTGAGTATGCATAATGTGAGTACCGAATTTCGCCAACGGATTTAAGTGAAGAAAAGGTCAAAGAATAATAATGTGGATCTTGCCGGTCAATTTTCTGGTCCATTTTTTTTTT
Organism: Alcis repandata; assembly: GCA_949125135.1. Taxonomy (NCBI): domain Eukaryota; kingdom Metazoa; phylum Arthropoda; class Insecta; order Lepidoptera; family Geometridae; genus Alcis; species Alcis repandata. The sequence goes on from OX421234.1 coordinate 7,527,661, forward strand.
ACCCCCTCTTCTCGTATTCGTAAAGGGAATGTATTGAGTACATGATATAAAATCATTTTAATGATTATTTTCGTAATGATTTATAGTTTTTTCTAATGGTAAAAGTCAGGATGGATTCTTAAATAATAAGAAAAAAACTAAAATTAAAATAATATTTTTTTTTATTAATAAAAAAATTAAAGTTACAAATGAAAAACTAGCGAATTCAAGCATAAATGTATTAAAAGTAGGTAAAAAATTACTCATTTTTATTTTGACATTTGTTATTGATGCATTTACATAATGAAATACAAAACAATTCTGATTTTTTGCAATTACAAGTCATTGTGCGACAATTTGCAGTACATTTACATGGTGAAATTAATGACTCTGGTAAAGACGGCTTCGTCATTTGTCGTGGATGGACGTAAGTCACCGTTGAGCTTTTCGTAACCAAATGCACAATAATCAATGGGTGGTAATTGTGTTTGATGAGCATTTTTCCATATAAATGTTTGTACTGTAGCCCTTAATACATGCAAATGCAAAGCATCTGAAGTGCATATCACTCTCATCAAATTGAAATCAAATTTAAAAAATCAAATTTAAAACCTATATTTTGAGATTTCAGTATAAATCTGAGTTCATCAGCAGATAATTTTTTCTTCGAAAATAAATATGTGCAAACTGCTTCTAACTCTTTGAATTGCTGATTATTTAGGTCAAAGTTTCCCAAAGGCATGAGAGCTGTTTGTACGAAATCGTCCTTCCACGACAAATGACGAAGCCGTCTTTACCAGAGTCATTAATTCCACCATGTAAATGTACTGCAAATTGTCGCACAATGACTTGTAATTGCAAAAAATCAGAATTGTTTTGTATTTCATTATGTAAATGCATCATTATCAAATGTCAAAATAAAAATGAGTAATTTTTTACCTACTTTAAATACATTTATGCTTGAATTCGCTAGTTTTTCATAAGTAACTTTAATTTTTTTATTAATAAAAAAAAATTATTACTTTCATTTTTGTTTTTTTCTTATTATTTAAGAATCCATCCTGACTTTTACCATTAGAAAAAACTATAAATCATTACGAAAATAATCATTAAAATGATTTTATATCATGTAGGTACTCAATACATTCCCTTTACGAATAAGAGAAGAGGGGGTAAAAAAAAATGGACCAGAAAATTGACCGGCAAGATCCACATTATTATTCTTTGACCTTTTCTTCACTTAAATCCGTTGGCGAAATTCGGTACTCACATTATGCATACTCAACTACCTCTAGCGCCTGGACTACAGGTGAAACTGCGAAGTATTCAGCTAGTAATAAAATAAAACAATCGAAATTAGGTACTTACTTAATTTAATACCATTTTCACAATGTGAAATATGACAATTCTGTGTCTTAACATAAAACCCAAATAAGAGTACGTCTACACTACATAAGGTGTGATTATATTAAGATTTCACATCCGAAAAGGAGTACAACTAGACCAAAATTGTTGTAAAACAACAATCGCTTCTTTTTTTGATTAAAAGTGATAAAGTGAATTGTTTTTTTTTTCAAATTCGTCAGTGTCAAAGAAAAAATATATAGATCATTTCCTGTCTAGCCCCATCTCCTTTTAAATATTATGCAGCCTTAGAAGATGCACGCTGAATAAAATATATTATTATGATACCATTCAAAAAACATCTACCGAGATATTTGGATAAAAACAAGTGAAGATTTACACAAAAATTGGTCAAGTACACTAGCAATGTTTTTGAACTACAAAATGTAATTAACAGATATTTCTGTAATTTTAAACAAGTCAGTCTACTAAGATATACATTTTACGCCGTTACACAACCAATAACAATGATTCATAACATTATATAAAGCAAATATTTTATGAATAAAAAACTGAACTGAATATACTCTTGTTTCTGAGGGTTAGTCGTAAAAATTACATTGCGTCCAGATGATTCACACCTAAATTATTTAAATATAAAATAATATACGGCATTCGAACCCATCTTCTCTCATAACTAAATAAAACCAAAACATACATTAATAAACATTAAACACTCATTTTTACTCTATTCCATAAACTTGATTTAGTACAATATTTAGATGACAGTTCTATGATTTACCACATAATTATTTTGTACTATGTGGTGTAAAATACATAGAAAGCAAGTTAGCCACAAAAATATAGTAAATATTTTGGAAAATGCATTTATTACTTGATAATTTATACCAAAATATTTAAAATAATTCATAATTTGTTTTAATTTAATTATTACTTGTCAAAAATTCGATCTTCAGACTCGCAAATTTCTTTTAAAAATTCTAGGGTATATCCGTGATCTTAAAACTTGTTTTGGTTTACTTCTTTGAATTCGTGTATTAATCTGTATTTTCTGCCTAAACTTTAATTTAATGTATTAAATTTTTATATTTCTTAACTATTATATAATAAAATATACTTATTAGTGAAAGGCACTTTATTTAACCAAAATACAGGATATTCAATTAATCTAACATAGGTATAGAATATACGTAGAACTAAATAAACGTGTCCAACAGAAGATAATAGTAAAATGATGCTCTTATTAAAAGGAATGGAAAATAGTATGTAAATATGATATTGATAAAATTGCTGATGTAATTAGACCTAGGTTCCTATACTAATTAAATCAGTAGAACATTTCCTTCCGTTTTAACTATGAAAACATCAGATATGTAGCAACAAGGCTTCCAGTGAAGTGCAGACGATAAACCAAAACTTTGGCCGAAAACAGAGAACCACTAAACCTATTAAACTCTTAAACGGGCATAAACAATTACCTTTAACGTAAAATAATTTTATTAATTAAATACAATAACATTTAAATGTAGTTAAATCCAAATATTATCTTATTATGTTTACACTTACTTACAATACCAACTACATATATTATAAACTTAGTGATGACATCCCATAAGCCAGTCTTTTAAAAAACTTTCAATCCAATTGTTGTCCTGATTGTGTAATAAAAATATTGGAGCAATTTTCATTCAATCGTGTCTTTTACGATTTGTATATTTTCGAAAACACTAAACAATTTTTAATTAATTTTTTGTGGATTAGCGCTCAAACTATCACTTCCATAGACCCTAATTCATTATTGCAGTAATGCATAATTTCGTTACTTTCATTGGTTGGTCCACTTGAGTCGACGCGGGGTCGGTATTTAACAGTTCATAATTATAAGTGGCATTATAGTGAAGTTGCTACCAACATCCAGTCTCTACATTTAACCCAGAATCCTAGTTTAAACATTTGATAAGCTTGGGTGGTCAGTGTTTGCGTGAAACAATTGTAATGATTTGCATCTAACTACTAATAACTTGGCGACACTCTGTGTACATTTCTATATGATTGTGTAAAACTAGGACATCATTAGCCGTAAACAAAATAGTCAAACAAGTTTGGATTTGTAATAAATGCCAAACTACTAACCAACATTTCTTCCAATTGAATCGGAACATGAAACAAGTCAAAAAGTAGCACAGATCAATTACCTAACTGGACTTGACAAGCCTATCAACCCTTGTCCTTACATATCACTCCTTGGCAACTTCCGAACTAGCACGCACCATTTCTCGGGCCTCTTCAGAAACCCAGTAATTGACGAACAGATCCCGTTCTATCTGAAGTCCGGTCAGAAATGAATCAGATGCCCCTCTCTTCAGTCTGAGCAGCTGCTTCTTCAGCATTATATTCTGGAATTAAAAGATTTAATTTGTAAAGTTGCAATTTCTGTGTACTTAGGAACTTAAAGGTAGTCGGAGGTCACTCATATATATATATATCATATACATAGTTAGTTATCCTATCTTTATTAGTTTGAGATGGTATAAAAGACCAAGAAGTGTTAATTAATACTTATTAATCTAATAACAATAAATATCTGAGACCAAGGTTATCTTATCATTTCAATGTTTGCGGGCTGACCTATTAACTAGCCAGTTACTCGCAGCTCGTTATTACCAATGTTGACTATAAAAGTGCTTTTACTTATCTCTCTATTTGCGATAGGTAGGGCGAGTGAAAGTGAGGAACCTGCGCTGTATTACTATGGCATAGTGAGTATTCCGAGTGCACTCTGTGGTTTGGAAAAGTGAACGATAAACTTTCGTGATTGAGTGCATCGAAAGTAAACTGATTATTTGCTCAGACAATTGGTTCAGGCAAAACATTTTTCTTTCTTACCACATCACATACTTTTTAGTTTCTTTTCACAAATAATAATAAATGACTCTCAAAGGTGGCCAGTGGAGCTGTTGTGCCAGCGGCCTCGAGCCTCACTACGTTATTTTAAGGAGCTGGGTCGGCTCGGATAATCGGTTACAAGGGGGCAACGCACAATGCACCTTTTGCGGGACGCCAGAGCGGGACCTATCGCCCCCATTCCTAATAAGAATAAGGTGGCGAAAGTCTCTTAACATTTTTATGCATCAAATTTCTTTTTGCGTCTACAATGGAGCATGGTATAGGAATCGACAAAAGCTCAATAAATTGAAATGTTAAAATTGGGGTATTAGGAGGAGAGCGAGCGGAGCCTGCCGGCGTGCGGCGCGCGGCAGGCGTGCTCGGCGCTGGTGCGGCGCTACTGGCGCGGCGCGGCGCTCGTGCGGCTGTGCCGCTGCGGCCGCCGCCTGCGCTGCGACACGCCCGCGCCGCCGACCCACCTCGTGGAGCTCAACAACCGCGCGCATTTGCAGGTACCGGCTAAATGACGATCTGTTTAGCTCAGCGGCAGTATATCCGCCTTTTAAGCCAGAGCTCCCCGGTTCGATACTCGGCCGGCCAGATGTTTGAATGATAAATGTAATTATCTGGTCTGGGTCTGGGTGTTAGTAGTCCTTGTCTTTGTGTATGTTCCATGGCACCCCCGTCACAAGCTATCCTAGTGGGTAGCTACGAGTTTGAAACGTTATTTATTTAAATATGGAGCTCACCGGGTAGAAGACGCTAGTCACTAAGTTCTTTTCTTTTCTTTTTTGTTCTTTTCTTTTCTGACTTTAGAAACTAATTGGCGAGTGACTATACTCGTAGCATTAATTAAAATGCGAATGTTTATGTGACCGTAGATTTTAAAACAAATGGTTGAGTGTGCTATCATTCAAAGATACATACGAGTAAGAAAAATAGGAATCTAGGTCACCACTGCTTGTTTAGAATCTGAGGAGTATGCAAGACAGTAGATGTGGCAGTGACGATACTAAGTGTCAGACAAATCATAATGCCGAACTGGAAAATATACTAATATTGTCTAGAGACATATACAAGCAGTAACTTTCGGTACTTCACTGGCCTGGGAACTTATTAGTAATGATATTGTAATAATTAAATTAGCGTACAAATGCAATGCGACATTGCAAGGTCTTAATACCTATAAGTAATACCACATCAAGTGCTAATCGGTAAGGCAATGCGTCTTCTACCGGTGTTTGGTTTGGATCACAGTCAGATTGCTATCATCTTAAATTGGCCAAAAGTTTTTTCATGGCGTTTTTGTGTTCATTTCAGTTTTGTCAACCCACCACGAACTGGCCCGTGTGTCCCTACAACGAAGCGGCGCTTACTGTTATCTCGTCCTACGACCGGATGAACCCCGACGACTTAGAAGAAATGCACCACAAGGACATAGGGCTGGTCCCACCCAAAATTACTCTAAAATGCAAGTGCCCAGCTCCCAACTACTGGAAGCTAAACAGTAGTTTAGAAAACGACGTCAACGTTTACAAGTGCGCATCGCTACCCGTTTGCACGACAGGAGAGTTTTGTGGAAACGTTAACTACGATTTGAATGGTCTGTACCAGTCTTGTATGTGCCCTAAGCACCACATCTGCGTGCATAATGGAGGCATTACGAAACTACAGATATCAGAGGTGCTTTATAATGGTTTAGGGTGGAAAGCTTACTGTCAACGTATTGATGACGAGTACAGCTATGAAGAGTATGTGAATGTAGAATAAATAATTTAGAAAAGCATTTTATTTTTTCCATCTAGATTCCATCTTAGTCTACGAGTTTCTTACAAGATAATTATTTCAAAAGTTGTACTATACTTTAGCAATGTCTTGGCAGCAGATTTAATTATTGTTGATTAATTATCATAGTAGTAACGAATAAACTTTGCCATCATATTATAACAATCAGCAAACGCTTTGTCTCAGCCCTGCGATCTCGACTTTTCTTATACTGCTAAATTCTGATCGGAACATATCTTGTAGGTATCTAAAGGAGGTAATTCATGGTATAATTTAAAATCAACTTACTCACAAACTGGTAAGTTCTGAACATATCTCGATATGTTCAGAAAGGTATTAGCCGTATCAATGATACGGGTCCCCGGGCTATAGGGGACCCGAACGTGTGTGACCAAAAATTCGTAAAATATTACCTAATTGGGCCCCCAGCAAATTTTGATACAGGGCCCGTCTGAGGCAAGCTACGCCACTGCATATCTCGTTGGTGTCTAAAGGAAGTAAAGTCTAATGGTGACTAAAGGAGGTAAATCATAGTAGAAGTGTGATAAAAGTTACTCACTTCGTGAGGTTGTGCGGCGATGTCTTTGGCGATGGCGAGGGCCTGCTCCTGCACGCGCTCGGGCCACACGGCCCGGCTCACCAGGCCGCCTTGCTGGGCCTCCGCTGCGGACACTGGCCGCTCGAACACTAGTATCTCGTCTAGCTGTAAACAAAATGAGGGCATATTTAGACACAATGCAAGATATAGGCTCATTAGCTTTTGCTGCTTGCTTTATAAATATTTCTTGTCAATTAGAAATATGTATGTATCTTTATTTGCTAGGATAATAGCATAGAGATAGTACTTTAGAATTTGGACAAGTTTTCTTGTCACTTAGTATGCATTACAAATGTACTCGGTTATTGTCATTAATATGTATTGGTTAATAAAGATTGGCCTATCTAATATAGCCCTATTAAGCTAAATAGTCCTATTTAGTACCTTGTAAGTTACCAGAAACAAATGAAATTATACACAGATAGAAATATGTTTGCATTCCTTGTGATAACTTCAAACTCAATAGGTCGCCAGAATTCAACTTACCAGGGACTGCGACAAGGCGCGTGCAGTGAGCGCGGCCGCCCCGGGCAGCAGCGGAGCCCCTTTGAAGGCTGTCAGCTCGAAGGTAGCAGTTTCACTGGCCACTGTGACGTCACTCAACGCAACCAATGAGAGCCCGAAGCCTTGGCATCTCTCATCGACCACAGTGCACACAAGTTTGCTGTGGCTCTCTAACGTTAACTGCAATGATCTGAAAATTACAACATTTATTTATTTTTCTCTTTGATGTGCCCTGTGGTTTTACTGGCTACTTTGCAGTTTTCTCCTATTATTCAAACAGTTATTACTTCTCTTCCAGATGATCTGACTAAATTCTATCGAACAAAGATTTGACATTTTCAAATTATTGCATCAACCAGGCTTTTACATAAATTCATTTTCACAGATTTGAGAACAAGAAATTGCGAGAACAGTGGAAGTGCTTGTTCTAAATGATTAATGGCGATAAGACTACAAGTTGCTGCACAAGTTTATTTTTTTAAGATTATTGGATTAATTTATCTTTTTGTCTAAAAACAGATGTAGGCCGAACATCATAATCACCTCGCCAATTCAGCCAGCTCCACTGCATAATTTGCACATTTTTCCTGGTCGAGTAATGGCCGTAACTCCAACCCTGTGCAGAGGGTACCCGACTCTGCCTTCAATAGTGTCACAGAGATGTCATTTTTACTCTCCACAGTTTCTAGGGCACTTTTCAATTCATTTATTACCTGTAATTAGAAAGATTATTTTTATGTATGTGTTCAATTATAGATCATTTTATATGAAGAGTGATAATGATAACAGTTTGGAAATTTGTTTAACAGTTTTCAATGTTCCATATAGGCCTAATACAAAATCGTTATGTTGTTTCAAGTCTAGAAAATAAACATTAGATGCTATGGGAAAAGGTTAAGGCAATTTTTTTTTTTAGGATTTAAAAGAAATCAGACTCACCTCAACATTAAAAATAGTTCCTGCATTCTGAATGCAAATTTCAGCTAGTTTCTGATCAATAGTAAGCTTCACATATTTGAATTCCTCAACACCAGGAGGCTTTTCAGTTATTTTAGACACTTTTTTTATCTTAGTTGGTTTCTCTGGTTTTGTGCTCTCACGCTTTCTCTTATTTAATGCTTGAGACAATTTGGAATTTAGCTTTTCTTTGATAGACAAAAAGTCACTTTTATTAATGACTGTGGTATTTATAGTTCCTGCTGTCTCTGCCATAAACACATCTGTTCCTGTTGGGGCACCAACTTCCTCAGTCTGAGGCCCGCCTGAAGCTGCTTGCTGATATGTGGCACTTGCATTCTGATTAATACTTTCAACATCACTCAATCGTCGTGGACTCAAGCAAGGGCTCGAGTAGGAACTTGAAGAATGGCGACGGTATATAATAGAGTCGTCAGGGTTGTGAGCTTCAAAATCTTCACTAACCGTTGGAGATTTCACTGAACTACTCAATGAGAGCCTGTCTTTGCCACTGCGGATTCTTTTTGGATCGCCGTCTTCAGATTTCGATTCCTTTTTTATCCTATCTCTAAACTTCATTTCTTTCCCTTCAGGCGTAGACCTCTGAATTTTTTTTATAAATTCAGCTTTACTCTTTACATTTTTATTACCTTGAGGGGCCTCCGGAGTTAGCTGGCAAATCATGTTGACTGCTCCTTCATCCATCAGTAGCCGGTCTATTTCTGTCAGCCTTTTATTCGGTTTCATATTCTTAGGCTGTGGCTTTTTCCATTGTAGTTTTGATTGAATAGGAGATTTAGATTTCGATCGTGGAGATGTGTCGTCAGTCTTAATTTTTTTTGGTGTAGGTTGATCTTTCTGATCTTTTTCAGATGGATGCTCTTTTTTAATCATTATTTTACTCTTTGTAAAAGTGTCTGGATTGTCTGGATCGAAAATAACTTTCTTTTTGATAACTCTACCAAGTCTACGCTGGGGTTGTGTTTCAGATTCATTCTTATTCAGATTAGGGGTTTGTTCATCTTCTATAGATGCATCTGCATTGGCTACTTTATTCTCAGTGACTGTGGCTTCTTGAGCCTTCACTAGTCCTTCTGATTCTCCCAACAGTTTATCACTTTCTTCTACTAATTTTTTAGCTTGATCAACTTCAGAGGGATCATCATCTTCCCAATCTTTAACTAGAGCATTGACAATACTTTCCTCTTTAGGTTCTGCAGCAGGGTCACTATTGACTTCTAAATTGTTATCTTTTTGTTTCCCTCCCTTCTTTTTTACACTTTCTTCTCTAGGTTCAGTAGTTGTATCAATATTGCTATGTGTGTCATCTTTTTGTCCGCTGCTCTTTTTTTTAAGACTTTCCTCTTTAACCTCTGATATTGCACTACTATTGGCCTGTGAGCTATCCTCTTTTTGTCTGCTGCTCCTTTTTTTAGCACTTTCTTCTTTAGGTGAATCACTCTTTTTTGAAGTCTTTTTATCTGACTTTCTGGGTGTGTTTCGAGATTTTCTAGCTTGTTTAAGGCGGGAAAGTTGCTGCAACGCCAGTTGTGTTTCTAACTTTTTACAATCAGATGTAAAGTTTTCAGAATTTACCTTTCTGGATTCTTCCATATCATTACCTTCTAAAATATCTAGCAACTCTTCTTTGTTAAAAACCTCTTGTGTAACATCACAGTTGTTGTTTTCTACGTTTTCAGATATGTCAGATGAGCGTAATACGTCACTCAGTTCAATATTTTGTCCAAGCTCATTCAAAATGTTATTAGTATGTTCTGATTCATCTTCATAGATAATTTTATATCTACTAGACTGATCATCAACATTTGTTTCAATTAATATTTCGGTTTCAAACCTGACATTTTCAGGCATATTTTCTACAATCCCATCAACTTCGACATGCTCTGTGTCCATGTCTCCATGGTCAGTTTTTAGTAATACTTCTTCAAGGTTTTGCTCTTCTACCGTCGGTACATCTTTGGGAACTTCAACACTAGTTGTTGTTTCTTCTACTATTATTTCTGTAGCAGCCGATTCTGGTTCAGTAATAATAGTTTCATCATTAATTTCCTCTTCTGCGATAGTATTTGAAGGATGTTCTTCAATAGGAATTCCAGTTTCATCAAGTGAAGGTGGAACCTGTTCAGAATCCTTTGAGCCAGAGACGCCGTTGGGTTTGTGACATACTTCGGTTTGCACTGAAGTTTCAACTCCGACGCTCTCTTCACAAGTCATAACACTGACCTTTACAACTTCGGTAGTGGCGTTCTGAAGTGGAGGCTCCTCTATAGCTTCCATTTCCACAAATTAGCGCTAACTAAATTTGCTAAAAACACTTTGCTGCGACTCCCAAGGATAACCTGTAAATCAATGAAACTAGCGATCTGCTACTATTTCTAGAAAACATAAACGTCGAGCGACTGGTTACATTATTCCTGCGGAGAATTTTGTCTCGGACATTATTTCTAAGCACAAAATAAAATTGTTTCAACAAATAAAGCTAGTTTCTTTACGTTGCGTCCTTGCGTCGGTAATTTTTGTCTATGGATGGACGAGTGAGTGGAAAGCACAGACTCTAGATGCACAGACTAAATAGACACTAAAATGAATGAACTAAAAATCGATCCAAAAAATAATCATTAAGGTATGTGCACATTGGAAGGGCCGAATGGCAACGTAACATACACTTCACTTTAGTACATTTGAATGTACCATACTCACTAAAGTGGGACGAAGAGCAAAAATTGGTAGTAAAATGCCGCTCCGCCTCGCTACAGCCTTGCTAATGTACCTAAGTAAACCTTTACCTGCTGCGCCAAAATTCTGATAATTAAGATCTATATTCCCCGATACAACTACATACTACTAAAGATTTATTTACTCGCACTTACAGTACAGGCCGTACCGCAACGTAGATGGTGGATACGAACTACATACTTACAGCTAGAACTGCACGCAATCAATACCAAAATCAAAAAACGGTACGGCAAGATTGAAAACTGATAGTTAGGTAGACTCTGTTCACACCAGAAATGACAACAAAAAGAACCTAAGGCTAGTACAAAAAATGAAAAAAAAAATTGGTTGCCTGTAAAGTCGGTATACGGGCGAAAGTTTTACGTGACAACGACTTTGAGTGGTAAAATAATTTTAATGTGAATATTCATTCGTATAATAGGAAGAAGGATGAAATAATAGTAACAATTTAAAACATTTATTTATACAAAGAATTATATTTAAAACATTAATTTAGACAAAGAATCTCGCACTGAATTTCATATTAACAAAATTTTATGTCTGTCTCTCTCGCTCTTAGGCGGGCTAACCATGCCCGAGTGGAAGGGACGCATGCCTCTCACTCGCTCTCATTGTGAGCACATAACGTGAGCGGAGCGTAACGCAGTTTCTTGAAGTGTCACCCGGCAAACCAATTTATAAGACGTTGTCACGTCAAAAAAAATGAAAAATACAATGCAGTCACATTAGAGCCAGCGCAGTGTTACTTGGCCTTACCAAGTTACCCTAGTGGCGACGCGACTTGAGTATTATATTCGAGTGCACAAAATATTATTCGAATAAATTCAACCGGAAGTGCCTCCTCCTTCTACCATAGACACGTATCAAACAATTTTGGCGTTCTTTATAACGCAATTAGATCCGTAATAGCTTCAGCCGGCACATTATTGGTCGAATAAGAAAAAAATGGAGTTAATTAGAATATGTCACTGTCAATGTCAAAACATTATTTTTACAAAACACTACACGCTGTCTGTCTCTCAGAATAATATTTAGATAATTCTGAGGTCTGTCTCCTCCCTCGCTGACCTCGCTCATTATTACTCATTACCTAGTGGTGATGGACATGGATTTCATGTCTTAATCGCAGTTTCTGATAACTTATGAATATTTCCAGATAAATTAATAAATTGTGTCGAGCTGATTTAGTTTATATCTCTCAGAATAAGTGATATTCTAGATAAATAACAGCATAGTCACAAAATAAACATCTGACTATGAATATTCTTCCAAAAAAAAGGTACTTTTCATTTTATATTTTTGTAGTTGTTTGTTTAGAGGTTAATTATGCTGTTTTCAAGCACAATATTTTCATTACACTTTGTTTTCATGAACTTATGACAATAATTTAATTTTTGTGCATAGATGGCACGTCAGGACCAAAGAAAACATAGCCAGAGTACGAAAAGATGAAGAAGAGGCTGCAGAACAAGAAAGACAGGAGAAGTCACGTACCGAAAACGCGGACAGGGAAGCACGTCTTAACATATTGAAACAAAAAAGCAAACAAAAGTTACTAGATGCTGGCATTGTTGAACCCACACAGCAAGATGAAAAAACAAATGAACATATTAATTTCTTTGAAGACTTAGAACATGCTGTAAAAACCACTAATAAAGAACATGATACAGAGATAAAAGAAAAAAAAGAAGATTATGAGAAAAAAATTGGATACTTAACATATTTAGGACAAGACACAAATGAAGCACTTGGTAAGAAAAATTGGTATGAAGTACCTCCAAGCTTATCAAGGTCAAATGAAGTGAAGGATACTTATGAAAAATTGGTACTGAAAGATGCAGATGGTAAACCTAAAGAAAAAGAATTAGATATAAAAAATGGAGAAGTTAGTTATAAATCGAAACAGAGGTTGGATCCTATAAATGCATTCAAAAAATACTGTCACGGTAAAAGTGATGTCAAAGCTCTCCCTAAGCATTCTACCAAAGGAATAGATGATAGTCCTAAGGCTTCATCTTCTAGCTACAAACATAAGCATAAAAAAGACAAAAAGAGTAAAGAAGATAAAAAAGAGAAGCTGCTAAAGTTGAGAGAGGCACGACTGAAACGTGAAAGAGCAGAAAAATGCAGAACAGAGTTGTTTTTAACAAAGCTGAATGGAGAACCAGAACCAAGTAATGCCGAAGAACAGAATCAGCCCAGAGTTATACCAAAATACAACTCTCAATTTAATCCAGAATTGGCAAGACAAAATTATAGATAAAACATTTTAATATAACTGAGATTATATATTAATATTCAACATATTATAGATTTTATTTTATACATGTAAAAATAAAAATAATTTTACCATGAAACAAGTCTATGACGCATTTCTGTTTTGCAAAGTATGTGTAAATAACATCATTGGTAGTTTGTTTTCTAATTTGTCAAAGGGATAATGGAATGTTTCACAGAAGAGCTCCAGAATTCTCACAATGTAAGTTCCTTCGCTGGATGTTTCAGGAGACTTTGATCTAAAAAAAAAAGAGAGAATTAATATGGAGATTTTGGAGATGGAGAAATATATTTGGTATCGTCTATAAGTACAGTAAATAACAAAAACCTTAAAATCGTGAAGAGTAAAAGGACAATAGAAAGACCTTTGCTCAGCAGTAAGACAACAGCCCACCTAGCCAAGTTGCAATTCTATACATTTTGTCAAGTGTTATGAATGTTTTTGTATGAAATACCTGATATATTTTTTTGGTGAATTCCGGGTTGGCCTCATAGTAAAAGTGGTTCGTAATGATGAGTACTGTGAGCCCTTTTCGGCTTAGCATACCCTTACCTTATATCCCTGTATAGAATCTATGAATAGATTATAGAAATGTTATTCCCATACATTGTCCAAGTTTTCTAGTGTTTATTACAGAATTGCAACTTGGCTAAGAGGCTATAAAGTTAAATAGCAATTTAATGCACATCAAAAAAAAAAATTACAATATAAATAACTCAAACATGTATTCTATAGTCCTTTTCATAGCATGAAATCTACTTACTTTGTGTAGTTGCATAAGAAATCTACAAATGTGTCTTTGTTTTCAGTTTTTGTCTGATGTAACAAAGTATAAATTCCAATAATTAGAGGATACCCATCAATGTTTTCACCAGCTCTTCTCGTCACTAGATCACCTGCAAACAAATAATTTTGTGACCAAACTCAAAATTGAAATAATTTTTCAATCTGGATGATTATGATTATTGTTCAGTACCTGTTGTAAAACACATCTGCAGTTTAGGTAACTGTGAAATCAATACAATGGCCAGCAGACGACCCATGTCAATGCTGTAAAATTCTGGAATATTCTTTACATATATTTTGTCATATGGCTCATATATTCCACATCGCAACATATAGTCTTCCAAGGTTTGCAGAAGCTTCTTTGATATTTCCGGTTTCTCTTCAACATTTGCTTTAACTTTTAGCTCATTTTTAATGGAACTGGAACAGACATGAGCTAGGTTAGTTAGTAAAATTATGGGAATATTAGGCCCAAGTTTGAAGGCTTTTTATGACAGATCTAAATTTTCTAAAACTATTGGCATCCTTGTCTAATGGCTTGCAATGATAAAGACAGATAAATTTTTAGTTAGTTTAGATTAAAATGCCTTCAAACTTGGGCCTAATATTAGGAATAATAATACATTTAGTACAGTGTCGCAATAAATAAATGTTGATTTTGGGAATAGAAAATAGTTTTTAACCAAATACTCCTTACTCATTTAATGTCCATATAGATGATTCTAGATGGGCAGAATCGAATTTGCAGCTTGTATTCAACTGATATCCCAGATGCTTCCTGAGTATTTGCAGAGTTCCAATAAGAACTAAAGCATCAGATATTTGCTGTGCTGTTTTCTGGATTTTGGAAATAGTTTGTTCCATCTCTTTGACGTCGGGATTATTTGGTCCAAAGTAGATTTTGTCTTGGTTTGCTCTAAATATGTCTTGGACATTCAATAGCTGATTTTTTATCATGAATGAATATAACGCGTCAAGCCCGTGTAGGCCCACAACTCCAAGAGCCTCGCCAAGTTTTGCAAACATTTTTGTGTTTATGACTTCGCTTTGACTTTTTACATCAAACCAAGCAGAGCATATGTTGATATATGTGCAAACTCTGAAAATATTAATGAAGTGCTTTATTTTCGAAGTACATATTTAAAAATATTTTCGAACAGACTAATGCTATATGATCATAATCAACCTGGCATCTGTTAGCTGAACTATCTGTCTTGCAAGGTTCCCCATAAAACCAGCTGAAGGGCTATACAAGGTAACCCCTTTTCTGATGCTGACCTCCTTGAACACACTGTCTTTTACGATTGCAGATACCTGTCACAGAAAAAAAAAATAGTTAAAAAAACTAAAAAACACGCATCGGTCTTTAACAGGTGTGCAAAGTTTGAATTAAATCTGATCGTTCAAAGTAGGGCAAAATCGAGCTCAAAGGAGTTGGTTACATACATACAGGTGAAACTAATAAAAGCGTGTTAAAAAGAAGAGTTAGGTATGGATTTCATATAGTAGTGTGGGTCCTATTAATCCATAGGTTCATTTACCTGTTTTTGCCAGATTCTTAATCCATGAATGTTGATATAATCTTGGATGTACTCTAATGATCTTTTATAACCATCCATGCTCTCTGCTAGCTTTTGTAATCGAGTCAGTAAATTGTTAGCAGACAGCTTTTTGCCTTGGGGCTCCAAAAATTCTTTAAATTTATTACTGATGTGCCTCTCTAACTCTTTGAGTAAACCTTCCTCTAGTAATTCTGCAGGATCGACTCTTATTACACCAACCAGAGTTGACCTCATATCCAAGATCCCTGTGAATATAAAACAAAATATAATAGGTAGTTAAAGATACAGAGCATTTAGAACTTAAACATTTAGACTTTTTGGCTTATCCAGTATTCCTAATTTGAATGTTGAATGAAAAATATTGAAACCATTATACTTTAGAAGTAGTTCCACCTGTTGTGAATGTAGATGCCGAATGAGTCAGCTTTGCCACTTCCATCCTGTGGTCCAATTGAGCAAAATCTCTTAGCCTCTCCTTTTCAAGTCTTGTTGGGACTTCTTTGATTGTCCATGTCTGAAGATCAATGATTTTTTCAACAATATTAAATACCATTTCTGGTATAATTTGCAGCACCTTTTGAATATACTTTATCAGTTCATTGCTGTAGTACTGAGATACTGAAATCAAATCATCACTATGAGCTTGATTTATTCTGAGCAATGGTATTTCCATGGCACTAGCCAGTTTTAAGAAGAGTGCTCTAAGTCTACTTGTAACAGATGGATTCTCTTTGATGCTGTCTTGCATGAATCTTGTGTACAAATCAATAGTGCACCAAGCATAACTGACATCAGCAGTCGTTTCAAGTGTTACCAATGAATCTTCTTTTAGAGCTGCAGCTCTTAAAAGGTTTTTCAATGCATCTTTACTGTCAGAAAGATATTGCACTATTGTTGATGTTGCCTTCATGCCGTGGAACTCTTCCACCTCATCCAGGGCTTGTATCAACTGGGTCACTTTTTTAATTGATTTGGTCGATGTAGACTCTCCGAGTGATGCTACTTGTTTGGCAATGTTTTCAAACCAACATTTTAGCTGATCATTTTCTGGAATTTTCGCGATTGGTTTTGCATCGGAAAATAGTTCAGATAAGCTATTAATAGCTTCAATAGCAAGTGCTTTATTTGCATTCCAGGCACCATTCCTATTCTCAAGTAATCTATTCAAAACTTCTCTCACTTTTAATTCCAACTCTGCAGTGCTGATGAGCAGTTCCAGCAGTTTTACAGCATCATAATGAGACTCTTTTAACACCACTTCCCTTAGCTGTTTACTCTTCTTGTTGGAATCATAAAATATAACATCACTATTGTGAAGTAGGAGCCACCTTATGACCAGATTTGAATTGAGTAACAGGTTCAATATTTTATTTATATTATCCAAGACAAAATCATCAGTCAAAGTCCCTTCCTTCAACAATAGATGTATTTTATTGACCAATATTTGCACAGAATTTCCTCTTTTAGCAAATACTTCCTTTGCCATTTTTGCATTGCAGGTATTAGATAGGGCAGATTTTGCAGCTTTAAAGTTTTCCCAAAAATCTATAATGTTCAGGGTTACACCCATGTAGATAGGTATAACCCAGTTGCTGGAAAAGAATTTGTCAGCTATTTCTCGCATCTTAGAAATATCTGAATGCAGATAATGTGGTACAAAGAATAAGCAGACCACAAGCATGCTAGCTTGCGTGGCCAGAGCTGATGCCTGGTGCTCCGGTATGGTATAGACTGCCAATTGGTTGTAGATATCTTCAGATCTTAGTTTGCCCACAACTTTGTCCACAAAATCAGGGCGAATGGCAACACGGCTAAAATAAAAACTACATAAGTATACTCAGACGTTCACATTGTGAATACGATTACTAAAATATGCCAGCTAGTAGACATACCTAAAATATTCCACAGGATAATCAACTGGTCGCCTTCCGTTATTTTGGTCATAGCCTGTGTCTCGTAACAGTTTACATACATCATCAATATTTGTTTGAGACTGGCTGGTGCTGTAGCGATAAAAAGCTACAAGTAGCCTTTCCCTCATTAGTCCAGGAATAAACAAATCACAGAGTAGTAACATGGCTCCATAAAGGTAAAGTGATTCACACTGAAAAGTAAAACATTCAAAAAATAAATTACACATTTTTACACCAAAAAAAATTGGGACTCCTTCTATTTGGACTTGTTAAATACTTACCAACAGCTGTTTTCCTTCAATGTCTTTAATAACTGTATCCAAGTTTTGT
This sequence comes from Alcis repandata, assembly GCA_949125135.1. Lineage (NCBI taxonomy): Eukaryota > Metazoa > Arthropoda > Insecta > Lepidoptera > Geometridae > Alcis > Alcis repandata. Next base: position 7,545,361 of record OX421234.1, read on the forward strand.
TGAATGAATGCATTATCATGTAGCTGATCCACGAATGAGTTAAGGTCAACTATGTACTGGTATATGTTCTCAAACAATAAGTAAAACCGAGATATTAGCTCCAAATACTTTTCTTTTAGTTCATCATCCAAGTCCTGTAATTTCTGAAAATATAACAAGATATAGTTTGATCAAGTCATCAAATTGTTTTATAAAGGTTTTGTTTTGCTGTTTTTTGTTTTAAAAGAACAATGATGCTAGCCATGATTTTCTAGTTTTTCTTAATAATCAAGGGAAAAAAATATCCAATATCTATTATTATGATGAACCTCCAACTAAATTTCATCAAGTTAAGTCATGCCATTTAGTTATGTTTGAATGTTTAAGACACACAAAAAATACTTGCAAAACAAACTTACTTTCACAGCTTACTTTATTTTACTTGCTTTTAGGCTCTATAAAAACACAGAATTCTCCCAGTGATCAACATTATTAATACTTACTGTATTCTGTGATATTTTCTTTTCTTGTGCATCTGAAACCTTGAAGTAACTGAAGTCCAAAATAACATCCTGATATTTTTGCTGTAATTCTTTAGTCTCTAACCTGTAAATAGGTGAGAACAATATCTCAGCAGGTAAATAAGTAAATGCCTACTACTGAAAAATGCATAAATATGATATATAGATAAATTTACTTACAGATAAATTGAAGGAACGTGATCTTTCAGACGTAGAATTTCTGCAATTATTGCATTTCCATGCGAAACTAGTTTGAGTAAGTTTTGGGCACATAAATTGTCTTCAGACATAAATAGTTTCATTGTAAAGTATTTATTTCCTCTGATCTTTCCTCATAGCAAACCTCCCCGCCAGGAAGTAGGTATTTACATTGACATTATGACATTTCTAGCTTCAGTGGCTGGTTGCTAGATTATTTTAATATTTACATAGCGCCGCGCCGGACTCCGTTAATACAAACAAGACACTCACTCACAGCACAGCTGCCACTGCTGCCAGATTAAAATGTTCACTTTTCCCAATATCAATTTCTGTTTTTTTTGTTTTCGGAAACTATGCTTTTTGGAAGAATAAACCCCCAAAATCATTGGGACAAAAAGTTTTTCAGATATTTTTGATCAAAACAACAGTAACGAAACCAACCATTAACGACTAATCAAACAAAATCATTTTTGGCAAAAAACTCAATAGAGATCAGAATCGAGAATTTCAGAAAACAATAAAAATAAAACCTCCAAAATTCCCCAAGTAGTACCTAGTTTTTTTTCCCAAAACATTTCCCCAAAAGCCAAATTCGTGCTGCTGAACCCAGTGCTGCCAGATGAAAAATAGTTTGAGAATGAACAAAAATTATTAGCTAACAGATAAGATAACTCACTCACTGGTTTTCATAGTGAGTGAGGGGTCTTCGTTTTCGGTTTTATCATAATTTCAACATTCTGTCCATGTAGTGGTTTCAGTGAGGACAGAGTTGACGAGAAACGAGACCGAGAGTGTCTTTATTTCCAATAATTATACTCCCTTTAGTACAAGTATCCTTATCCAATAATTTGCTCGTCTCCCTCATAGTCTTGACTCTTTGTTTTTCTTTCACACAAAATGTTTCGTTGAATAAGTCATAAAATAATACTGGTTCAAAGGTCGAGGATAATAAGTTCCATTGTTGTGGTCTTGTATTTGATTTATTCCCAGTTCATAAAATATTTTAAAATGACGTCTCTATTTAGCTATGAAACTCTTGTACATGCTTTAGCTGGAGCCACGGTGCGTATATTGTATTTACAATTAGCTTATTTCTTGAATGACTTACCTGCCGTAAATATTATTCTCATCACAGTACCAATTACTCTATTTTAGGGCAGTATGGTGGGCATGGCAGTGTTTTATCCATTAGACACACTAAGATCAAGATTACAAGGTAAAATTTCATGTAACTTATTTTAATTCATTTTTATTTACAATGTTCTAGGCCAGGACAATGGCTAAAAAATATTTGATCATAAAAAACGAATTCATTTTTTTTTTTTGTAGTTGATGACTCAACAAAGCTAAAAGGATCAGTATGGGAGCTGCTCATAAAATTGGCCAACGAAGAGGGATTTGATTCTCTGTACAGAGGGCTAGCACCGGTACTTCAGTCTCTATCTGTGTCAAACTTTGTGTACTTTTATGCTTTCCATGCTTTACGGCGATCTTCGAGCAGTTCATCAGCAATAAAAGATTTGATGTTTGGTATTGCTGCTGGCTGCATAAACGTTATCCTTACTTCTCCGCTATGGGTTGTAAACACTCGAATGAAGTTAGACAAAAACTCATACAAATCCCTATTGGGAGGGTTAATGGAACTTGCCAGAAAAGAAGGCGCTAAAGGCCTCTGGTCTGGAACCATTCCATCACTTTTGCTGGTTTCAAACCCTGCCATTCAGTTTATGGTTTATGAATCCTTAAAAAGAAACCTTATGTCAAAAGGTGCTTTTGACACCTATACAGCATTTTTAGTTGCTGCCTTGGCAAAGGCTGTAGCCACAACATTGACATATCCTCTGCAGTTGGTGCAATCCAGACTTCGTGCTGGAACTAGCATGAAGCCTCTGCTGAAAGATGTAAAATCAAATCCAGCAATTATGTTCAGAGGTTTGGAAGCAAAGTTACTACAAACTGTATTAACAGCAGCATTAATGTTTCTGATTTATGAAAAACTTGTTCGTTTGGTTCTGACTATTATGAGAGTAAGAATGGCTAAACGCCATTGATAACTTGTTTACATCAAAATCAGATTTATGTTGCCATGACATGTCCTTTAGTTATAAACAAAATAGTAAAACTATGAGTATGGTGTCTGCAAACAATTCGAGCAACAGCATTCTAGTGGGTTTTTTTTGTATGTACCTACAAGTACATATTACATGGAAGTCAACCCACACATCCTCACCTCCACCAAAGAAATCTAAATAATTATAGACTATCGCGTGATGACGTCATTGTTCAAGTTATTTGCCGGACTCTGTAAAGATACAAGTGTTTATCTAACCAATGTTTACATTTAATACCAATGAGTATGTATTCCTTCAATGGTTGTTTGCAAAGTTCATGTGAACAATCTTGTATATTTTATGATGAAGATTCAATGTTAGTCCTTTGTTGACTGAATAATTCTTGGAGACCAACTTAAACCAATGATTTAAGGTATTATGCAAATAATAATATTATTGTGATTTATTAGTGTTTAGTTGTTTTTTGTGATATTGATAAAGGTTTTAGATAGGTATCTCAGGTTGCTCTCATTTGTATAAGAGAATTAAAATGGAATCTATTATTTATTTAGACTTAAAATTCATATCGTTTTGCTACTTATCTAGCACTAAAGAAAGAGGGAGAGTTAATTGACAAAGTTAATCTAATTATGACTTTAATTTATTGTTGTATTTTTAACACCAAACCAACCAAAAAAAACTACACTGAACAACCAATATAGCTATATTACTAATTATATTATTACTATTACTAAGTAATAGACTTGTTAACTTTTCTGAGTTTTGTGAGGGTATTTTTACTAATTTAGTCTCTCTATTAATTAATTGTAAAAATGGTGATTTAGTAGGAATAATTGGTGGTTGGACATTGAGCTGAACGGAGAGCCTTGGTTGTGTTATCTGACATTCCTAATCTTTATTAGTACTTAGAGGAATTTGGAGTTAATTTTATAATTATTTTCACATATTATAATTATGATAAGTGCAATTGAAATAGGTAAAAAACATGAGAACAAGAACAATTATTGTATTTATTATACAGATATCAAAGATATTGAACCTTGGACTTTAGACATTGCTGTAAAATGGCTGTACTATTTATAGTAACTGTTTTAATGATGATATGTGCATTAGTTTGCTGGGTATATTTAATAATATTTAAAGTATGGAAAGTTGGAATTTTTTAGTTTTCTAGACTCCACATAAATGATTTAATATCTTTGATAAATAAATATAAACAAAGAATATTGGCTTCCATTCAAATTATATTTTAAGTATTTATAAAGGGTGTGTTTTATCGGTTGATAATAAAAATGTTTTTGTTAAAAAAATTACAATGCTTTTATTTTCTTAATTAATTCACCATTGCATGGCTTACTTGTAGCTTCATATCTTCCGATGTTCTTATTACGACTTGCGTGTACTCTTTGACGACATCGTCCAGCTCGTCATATACCTGCAAATTCAAGTACAAAATACCAAAATTAACATAACACAATAGAGGATTTTCTTTATTGATACATGCAATGTACGTCTGATAGCCGGATTTCGGAACTCATAAAAATTCAAGGTTGGCATTTTTAGGGTTTCATAACAAAACAGTTAAAAGGAAATTTTACGAAGAGACGTCGCACGCCTACCACCGATGATGTCTCTATGTCACAAACAGGAACTAAAAAGGTATCAACGTACGACGTTGCGGTTAAATTATTTTTTGATCAGTACAACAAATTTATAGCCCCGTTCGGCATGTATTACGGGGTCAGCCTGTATACATGCATAACAGTATGTAGTTGCATACTTACACGGTTTGCACGTGATATTGATTAGCGCCCGATGCCGCCGTCGCTACCACTGACATGGAATTCACGGGACAGAGAGGTCTCAGTAGCTGTTTAACGTAGTCGTCGTGCAGATGGTGCTTCAGCCCAGGTAGTCGCTGGTGCGCGAGCGGCGCGCCCGACAATAGCGCGCGCTGTCGTCGTCGCTAGCATACACATGGTATACGGGATAGAGAGGTCTCGGTACCTGTTTAACGTAGTCGGCAGATGGTGCTCGAGCTCGGCGCGCAGTTAAATGAGCGACGCGTGCCGACATTAGCGCCCGATGTCACCGTCGCTACCACTGACATGGGATCTACGGGACAGAGAGGTCTCGTTACCTGTTAAACGTAGTCGTCGTGCAGATAGTGCTCCAGCTCAGCTAGAAGCAAGAGCGCGAACGACGCGGCGTGCGTCTCGCCTGAGCTCGACAACAGTGCGTCTTGTCGTCGTCACTAGCCTACTGACATGGTATACGGGTCTCGGTACCTGTTTAACGTAGTCGTCGTGCAGATGGTGCTCGAGCTCGGCGCGCAGCAGGTCGGCGAGTGCGAGCGGCGCGGCGCGCGGCGCGCCCGCGCCCGGCATCAGCGTGCGCAGCGCGCGCCGCACGGCCGCCGAGCACGCGCGCGCCGCAGACGTCGCTCGTCCACCGCACAGCAGCGCTCGGATGCACCCGCCCTCGTCTACCTCCTAATACACAAACCTTTTATTAATGAGTGCCGTACAAAAAAAAAATAAAAAATAGGGAAAAGTGAAGACGTAAATTAACTATGTAACTAAAATCTCACTTCTCACATTTCTACATACTGATAATAGTGTGAGAATATCACGCGGATGAAACTGCAGAGCGTAGCTAATAATAGTAAAGTAGTAATCTTACTAATATTATAATTGTCAAAGTTTAAATGTTTGTTGCTCAATCACGCAAAAGCCACTGAACAGGTAGCTTACACCCTGGAATACCACATAGGCTATAGGCTACTTTTTATCTACTAGGAAAATGCGGATGCTACCACGGGGCGCAGCAAGTAGTAAATATATATAACGCTCACCATATATCTCTGCAGGAACCAGTGCGGTAGGAACTGGTCCGTGCTGATGGCGCGTTTGGTCACCGCTAGCAACGTCGCCGGAGTGGCGTCCTTGAGGTTAGGGTATAGGAGGCTGAAGTCTATGTTCTCGCTCTCTGTAAAAATTAAATAAGGTTTACTTTGATTACAATAATTTATAGACTAGGTGGAAGTTTTGGAATGTAAACTTTCGTGAGATTATTAGCATACCTTTAATTAAGTTCAAATTGCCAATATGTGGCTTTCAGCGTCGATACTATACGCTAGAAATGCTGTAGTATGAAATGCAGTATTGAGCTCACAATATGTCAATGCTTCGGAATTGTGATTTGAGTGTACGAAGGTATAAGCATATTCTTGGATGACTTACTCTGCAGCGCTTGCTGTACTGGATCCATCGAGTCGGGGTCTTCTTCGCGCAACTCGGCAGCCAATTCTTCCGGGCCGATCACCTAGTACAAATTAAGTCGGGGGATTAATTTCGATACCTCGATTTTATAAATAAAAGTCTTTACAAGCAGAAAATTATGCAAAAGTACTCATGTAATGTCACACAAAATGGAAGCTAATTTTAGCTTTTGTAGTGGTAGGGCTCTTTTGCAGAGCCCGCCTGGGGAAGTACCACACTTTTGCCAGTTATTCCACCGCCAAGCAATAATGTGCAAATATTACTGTGTTCCGGTTGGAAGGGCATTGTTTCCAGTGAAATTACAGGGCAAATGGGAGATTAAACAACTTATATCTCAGGGTGACGAGCGCAGTGCTGTGCCGCGCAGGGTCTTGAATTCTGCGAGTTCAAAATTCTGGGTGGTGCAGACCTGTTATGGGCAAACGTGACGTTTAACATCAGGCGAGCGAGTTGCTCGTCTCGTCACTCAATTACATAAAAAAAAAAAAAAAAGTCTTGTCAGCGGCTGGGCAATTGTTCGTAATTGTCTTTGTATTTGCGATATATCGCATCACTAAAGCTCGTGTCCCTGTAACGTCGTAAATACGAGTAGTATAATTTAGTCTTGCCCAACCGATCAACTTTGTCTCGGCCTCACCCAGCCCCACGCTTATGTGCATATTATCTAACCTGACTAACCTGCAACTCCTTAGAGTCGGCAGTGGCAGCCCTGGCGATGAATGCGTGTTCTGGCTTGGCGAGCCGCAGGCAGGTGAGCGAGGCAGCGAGCCAGCGCCGCCGCGCCGCCGCCGCGCCTCCACCCAGGCCCACGCAGCGAGCCGCACGCTCGTACATAATAGCCGCCGCTAAGGACAACAGGCGTATAATAAAACCACAGGTTCAGACTGAAGAGGAAGCTAACTGTATAGATGTTGTTGTTTAGCTAGATAATTATGAGGCAACAATCAGGAGCAGAGTGCGCTTGCCTAAAAGAAACCGATTCACTCTCAACTTACCCAGATTATCAGATCAGATCAGTAAGCCTAGCACGGTTTTAAGACAATTACATGCGCTTGCCTTAGGTGCGGCTAATAGTCTAATGCGTTGTGTTTTAGGCGCCTGGCGTATGCAGCCGCACTTGCGTCACACAAAGGAAAACAAGGTATGTGTTTCCCGCAGTCAGTGTTAAACGAAAAGAAAAAAAAATCGGTAAGACAATCGTCCACGGGCCTGCAACTATACAATAAAGGCAGTACCTTTCCTGTAGTGCTGCCGTTTGACATGCAGCGCGTAGAGGAAGTCGTAGTACGGGTTGTGCGTGTGCGGGTCGTGCAGCTTGGCTCGCTGCGCCGCCGCGCGCTCCGCCTCGCCGCCCAGCGCCGCGCACGACACCAGCGCCTCCAGCTCGCCGCGACTCGCTGCGGACCATACGATCTCGTTAGCATAGTACACGTGGACCTGTTGCCGGTACCACTGGAGCTAGGCTAGTATTACACGACGTAATCACTGTACTATAATAACACTTTTTTGATAAAAATAGGAATATGAAGAATGTATGTTTATATGTACATATATTATGTGTTTGTATTATGTTTTGGATTTTTGTATTTTTAATTTTTTGACAATAATGTTTTTTTTTTCACGGTCGCGGCAAGTACACAATTTAATGTTGGTTACTATACAGGGTTATTCACAGAAAAATGTCAATGACACTCAACAAAATGTATGGAATAGCTGATTTTTTTTCGCGAATTCTGGGTTGGTCCCATAGTAAAAGTTGTTCATAATGATGAGTACTATGAGCTCTTTCGGCTTAGCATACCCTTTATGAATAACCCTATATGTAGAATCTATGTACATAATATGTATGTCTGTGTTTGTGAGTACCTATTATGTTTTGGCTTTTTTGTATTTTTCATTTTTTGACATTGTCGCGACAAGTAAACAATTCTATAATTATGTTGGTACATCATCATCATCATCGTCAGCCTGTATCGAGTATCGACCCACTGCTGGGTTCTGGCCTCCTCTCCTTTGCGCCATTCTTCCCTGTCTCGGGCCAATCTCATCCACAGATGACCCGCGATAGGTCTGATGTCGTCGACCCATCGGGCTGATGGTCGACGATATGTTGGTTACTATATTGAATTTATTTTTAGTTTAGTGGTATTTGGAGCTGTAACTATATACTCGTAGTGTACCGAGCGTGGTGAGCAGCGTGGCGGCGGCGGCCTGGCGCGCGTGCGGCGCGGGCGAGGCGGCGGCGGCGCACAGCGCGCGCTCCGTGCGCCCGCCCGCCAGGTGCCACTTGAACACCACCCACTGTAACTATATACTTGTAGTGTACCGAGCGTGGTGAGCAGCGTGGCGGCGGCGGCCTGGCGCGCGTGCGGCGCGGGCGAGGCGGCGGCGGCGCACAGCGCGCGCTCCGTGCGCCCGCCCGCCAGGTGCCACTTGAACACCACCCACTGTAACTATATACTTGTAGTGTACCGAGCGTGGTGAGCAGCGTGGCGGCGGCGGCCTGGCGCGCGTGCGGCGCGGGCGAGGCGGCGGCGGCGCACAGCGCGCGCTCCGTGCGCCCGCCCGCCAGGTGCCACTTGAACACCACCCACTGTAACTATATACTTGTAGTGTACCGAGCGTGGTGAGCAGCGTGGCGGCGGCGGCCTGGCGCGCGTGCGGCGCGGGCGAGGCGGCGGCGGCGCACAGCGCGCGCTCCGTGCGCCCGCCCGCCAGGTGCCACTTGAACACCACCCACTGTAACTATATACTTGTAGTGTACCGAGCGTGGTGAGCAGCGTGGCGGCGGCGGCCTGGCGCGCGTGCGGCGCGGGCGAGGCGGCGGCGGCGCACAGCGCGCGCTCCGTGCGCCCGCCCGCCAGGTGCCACTTGAACACCACCCACTGTAACTATATACTTGTAGTGTACCGAGCGTGGTGAGCAGCGTGGCGGCGGCGGCCTGGCGCGCGTGCGGCGCGGGCGAGGCGGCGGCGGCGCACAGCGCGCGCTCCGTGCGCCCGCCCGCCAGGTGCCACTTGAACACCACCCACTGGAACATGGCCTGCGACACACGCATACTTTCTTATTCGATGTGGCCAATACGTCCTGCACCGACGTCCCGTTAGGAGTGCATACATAGAGACTACGTTTGAAAATGATTTAACCGGGTCTCAGATCAAAAGAGGAGTGTGGAAGTGCCCACCTCGTGCCCTTTCATAACCCAGTCGAATAGTCCGCCGTTTATAGTGGACATTAGAGACAAATGAGGACCTAGCCCTGCTGGTATCCCAGGAGACCCAGGAGTGAGATGATTAAAGGTTGAGGGAACACATCACACAACTATTTAAGTAACTATATTCTCTGCTATTTTTAACTGCTCAACGTTTATGTAAGAGTAAATTAAGCTTACCAAGTTAGGATCATCCTTGTCGGCAATACTGATAGCAGTCTCGGCCAATCTGACCACGCATGCGCCTGCGTCGTGAATCTCGAACAGCTTTATCACCTGCGAAAATTGTTACTAATTAGTGAAACGAAAATTATAATTAATTAACCTAACCTAAAGCGCTGGTCCTAGAAACGTAAAATTTGAAGCGAGTCTTTATCAGAATGTTATTTTCGCTGAAATGCAATTCAGTTGAATGGGGTATATTTTTTTGCATTTTGTAGGCAAGGAATTTGCGATAAAAAGTGAAAGGGGGTTTACCGCAGGCTATGCGGGCTAAGTTGCAAGTAGAAGCCATTGTACCTCTAGTATAATTATTGCGCTTACCCTCATGTAATAAAGCACAAGCGCCTGGTGCTGCGTGAGGCGCGCGTCCTGCGCGGCCACTAGTTGCCTCAAGAACGGCTCTGAGCTTACTCCTTTGGCAGCTTTGCAGAACGCTGTGTATGCGTTTTCGCAGTCTTCCAGGTCTAGCAGCGACAGCCCCAGGATAAATTGACCTGTTGACAGATAAAATATTTGAGGCTGAAGAATGCATTGATATAAAATATTTTTGATTAAAATAGTTACACACTGAATTTTTTTATTGTTTTAACAGCGGACTTCTGAGATGAAAAAGCCTCTTAATTCCGATCATCGGACTAAACAATCAGACTAGCATGACAGGCTTTTAGGCGGAATAAAAACTCTTGACATCAGGACTAGCCTCTTGGGTCTTGGCTTATATAAACTTGCTTATATGTGTCGAACTACACATACTCTGCAGTACTCGTACCTGTAGCTGCAAAGTTAGCGGAGAAGCGTAAGGTAAGGAGCGCACGCTGACTCTCATTCTAGTCCCGTCACAAACACTATCCTTAAGCCGCGTATCGACTACGCGCTCCTGGCGCGCGTGCCATGAATGACCGCGCCGAGAGTGCGTTCCGCGGAACGCGTGCCAAACTTTTGAAGTATATCAACTAAGCGCGCCTGGCGCGCGTGGCAACCGTTCCAGTGTTTGACCCGTTCATCATGGAAGCCAGTCGTGTACGAGCAGCAGCAGCTTTTATAATTATTCACAGTATTATAAAGAAGAAAAAAGAGAAACGAAAAGTGCGTTGGTGGATGAAAGAGCTGTACCGAAAAAGAATGCAGTACGGAGTGACACTTATCAGAGAAATGCAGTTCGAAGTGGTAGAAGACACTACTGATTTCTCTCCAAGCATCTTCTCTCAGCGATTTGTTGTGATATGTAGAACTTTTGCTATTCCACAGCAGTTCTTTTGTACCATACAGTTGTATTAACTTACGGCAACTTTGGTTATCCATAATGGGAGCGCACAAACACAAAAAAATACAACGTGTCCGTCTCAATTGGCGCGCGCGCCGCGGTTGATGCGTGGTAAAAAACCGACAGCCGACGGAACGGACCGCTCCGCGTTCGGGCGCTCCAACGAACACATTGGCGCGCGTTCCAAAGTGGTATCCATTTCGCGCGGCTGGAGCGCGCGCCAATGTTCGATCTCTTGGAGCGCATAATCGATACGCAGCTTTAACCAATTTCTTTTCCTGGTGTTAGAGCAAGACAGTATACTAACGTGAGCAGGCGTTCCACTCGCACCAAGGTTCTAACATCAGCACGTAGCTCTGCACGAGCCGCGGCTGGTCCACGCTCGCCAGCCACCAGCCGAACTCGAACCCACCGCTTACCGCCCATCTGATCACATGCTCAGGAAATCATTGCAAATCTATACTAATATCATAAAAAGGTAAAGTTTGTATGTATGTATGTTTCAGGGGTAGTCTCCGAAACTATTGGTCCCATTTAAAAAATCATTTTACTAATAGACGTCTGTACTATCCCTGAATGCCATAGACTGTTTTTATAGTCCTAAAACTGCGTACAAAATACCAAGCAACAACTACTGTCAGATAAAAATTTCGTCATTTTGAAGGAACCTTACTATTCATTAGCTGGATCCGGACTGAGTTTGCCGGCTGCCAGAATAAAATAAAAGCGTGCCGCGCCTGACAAGCTCAGTCAATCAGAATTTTATTAATATCTTCAGTTTGTTTCGGATTAGTAATATTTCGCGAGCATACTCTCTACCCGAGACAATATGCCAATCATCAAAAACGGGCAACAGTTTAATCAGACGTCTGTTGGACTTAACAATAAAGGATACAGCTGATGTGCGAGATGGTAAGACATGAGCGGCAGCGCATGGTGCCAGGCCCTGGGCGCGCGCGCCGCCGCGAGGTGCGTGCGCGCGCGCCGGCCGCCCGCGCCGCGCGCGTACGCGGACACCACGCCGCCCGCGCCCACGTCGCCCGACGGCTCCGCGCTCAGCGCTGACAGCTTGAGGCGGAAGGACTCTGATGTACCCGCCGACCTATGGAACAATGTTATGACTTGATTTATAGTTAGGGTGATAGCTGCCGACCAGCACTGACAGCTTCAGATGGAAGGATGCTGTACTAGCCGAGCAATGAAATAATGTTACAGCTTGATTTATTGATAGGGTTTCAGAGACTTTTATACTCAGAGAATTTATTTGTTTAAAATTGTAATTTTTGTTTATTTTTAGTATTTTTGCTATTTGCTCTTATTTGTAAACAGTGCACAACTATTTTCTTAAGTATGCTGTGTTCACTCCAAGAAGGACGTACACATACGACTATTTTTATATACTTTGTTAAGTTTTTGTCAGTGTATGTCCAGTTCTGTGAACCTAATAATAAAAAAATAAAAAAAAAATAAATAAAAAAATAGGGTGATAGCCACCGCTCGCCGGCTCCGCGCCTAGCGCTCACAGCTTCAGCTAGCAACCTTACTAGCAAAGTGGCAAAAATGGGACCGCGTAAACAGACATTTTAATACTTTAAGGATAAAAACATTTTTAAATTTAAACGAACTGAGAACAGTTCTCAAAGGTAGGCAAGGGCGGCAGTAACCACTTACCATCAAATGATCCGTTGCTTGTTTGCTACATATTTTTTTGGTTTTTTTTTTAATCTATGTAGAGATCGTCTAATATAAAACCTCCCCTCAAGATCAATTTAGTTGTGCCGGTGACTGAACGACCGAAGGCGACGAATAATTTGTATACTGCGTCTATATAATTATCTACTTTGCATGTGAGCGTAAACAGAAACATAGAAATCGTGCCGTTTTAGACTAGATGATCTCTAGGTATTTCTGATAGTGTCAGTAGTAGGTTCCAGTACTAACGTGTGCGCGGGTCGCTGCGCCTGCAGCCACAGCAGCGCGCGGTAGGCCTGCCAGTGCACGGCGCAGTGTCCGGCGCCCGGCACGCCGCCCGCGCCGCGCCACGCGCCCAGCGCCGCCAGCGCGCCGCGCACCACGCGGCATCTGCGGGCCAGGCGAGCTAGATTGAGGGTTTCACTCGCGATTTGAGCGAATCAGTGGGTCAGATTGTGACCCGGTTGGCATGCCGTATGTATGACGTGCCGACAACGATCAAACGACAAATCCCGCGATATTGGGGTTAGGAAAAAAATGGCTCTTGGGGAAATTGTGTAGGAAATGTGTGGAAACAAATATTAGCTTGGCGATTTTCGGGGGTTATTTTTTTGCATGTTTACTCAAACTCACAGTAGCCCCCTTAGCCAAGTTGCAATATATGATCGCAAACGTTATTGAAAACTAAAACAACGTACGGGGGAGCTGGACTCGGTTTTGTCTATTTAACACTGAACACTGAAGAACCAACATCTGCGAGAGGTAGGTGGGTATCTAGCGATGCTTACCAAATTATCTTTTTAGCATCAATTTGCCGTTAACGTAAATGCAATGTATGCTCGGTAGGTAGTTTCTAGTGACATTCCAACTTGGACACTGCATTCTTAACACTAATCGACGGTATGATAATGTCTAAACGTAGCATATCAAGCCAGTTAAATGTTAAGAAATTAAATTTATAATAGAGATGAAATTAAATGTTTACGTTACCTCATCTCAGCCATTTGCCGAATAGCTTCAGTGACTATAGCTACTCCCAAATCACTAGCGAACAAGCTGTCATACTCTTCGATGTCTTCGTGATCCGCTAAAAAGAAAAAAAGGCGATTTTTAAATCCGTGTGTGTAATGGAATGGTCTTTGTTAAAGTCTACCCTACATAGGCGTGGCTGGGGAGGCTGCCATTGTGGCAACTAAGAGACGTCCAATCATCGTGTCCGAGACAATCAAATCAACACCGGTGATTGGTTGTCCGCTGATCACCACCGCTTCTGTATGAGGCAGGCTTTAGTAAGTAGGTACTATTATTGCAGAGATGACTTACTTTTAATTTCTGGCACGTCTAATCTCAAAGCGTCGTTGAGTTCGAGCACGGCGTTCTGTAGATCTTGAATCGGTTCAAGAATGGATTTCAAATCATCTATTTGTTGCGGTGTTAGGATCTGCAATAATACAAAAAATTAAATAAAAAACAATATTTATTTTTAATTGGCTATTTTTTGTGAATTTATTATTATTTCCGCGTTTGACTATCAGCTCATGTAATGGTTAGTTTAAAAACCGCGGTCACATAATATTCCTATCAGTGCCCGTCACACGTAGCGTTCGGACCATGGGAATCGCCACGCGGCGCGCTAAACCTCGTTCCAAACCATGTGGACGCAAACGGCGCACGGCGGATGGCAGTTCGATGCAGTTTGGAACGAGGGATGGCGCGGCACGTGGTGTTACTCACAGTCCGAACGCTACGTGTCATCACACTGAAGTGTACTTCATATTGAAGTTTGGAGGTCAGTAGGCTAAACTTCTTGCGATCCCATGCTGTGCTTTTTAAATGCTGATAACTTAGCCCACTTCTTAATGTCGGTCAACCATTTCCGTCTCTGTCGTCCTGCGTTCCTCTTCCCCAGCATTCTACCCTCGAGGATCAACCGTGGGAATTCATGTTGGGATCCTCTCGCTACGAGTGGCGGGCGCTATTGTCCCAAATCGATGGGACTGTCCGGTCTCAAGTCGTACCGGCGTGTTGTCGCTGGAGTGGTGCAGCATGTGGTGCAGCAGGCGCGGCAGCAGGCGGTGCTGCGGCGCGCAGTGCGCGAACAGTCTGCGCTCGAGCTCGGCCGCGCCGGCCGGCGTCACGCCGCGCTCCCAGCGCGCGCCGCACACCACGACACGCACTGCCATCGGGGACAGCTCGCCAGTCTCGCCACCTGACCACAACAAGTATTGTATTCATTGTTCATATTGCCACGATCCAGTTTGCAGTCCCTACAAACTCCCAGATATAAACAGAGATAAAGATTGTTCTATCTGCTATATCTCATTCAGTCAGGTATACATACAAAAAAACTGCACTCTCTGCGAGGTAACCCTATGTTACCGCAAAAAAAAAGATTTTAAAACGCTGTTGACAAGTTTTTTACAAGCTTTTATTTAACTTGCAATTTATCTTAGTTAATTTGCGAAATCAAAATCATGCAACTGAATTTTGAACCACTTCTTAATGTCCGAATTTGCTGAAGTTTGGCATACCGATGACAGTACACTAAAAGCTTGTTACTAAAAATATTTAAGTACCTAGTTTAACTCACGCAAAACTATTCTTGTCCCACTCGCAATCTCGCAGAACTTTTGACTTGCATACAAACCCTTACTCCCCACACTTTAGACAATATCATTATAAAGCCTCGTAGTATTATGTAGGCACATACCATTTGCATCTAACAAGGAGATATCCGGCGACAGCATCATCCGCTCCAGAGGCTCGAGCTCGCAGATGAGCGAGACGCCGGCGCGACGCACCACCGCGCACCACCAACCGCTCTCATGCTCCGAATACTGCCAGAAAACATACTTCATTTACCCATATTTTTGACAAATACATAATGAAGCTGTGGAATTATAATTATGTGGAACCAGATGCAATGAGTTTTGGAATGGTTCTGATTATTCGTATTATCGATGCAACTGAACAAACTCGCATGGAGTTATTCATACCTAACGCATTCGAAGAGTAAAAGAATATAATTATGTTCTTATTAAACATCTTAGGGCCGATTTTTCAATCCTCTAATAAACAGCCAGACAGCATTTATTCGACCAATAGCAAAATATTGAATTTTTCAATCCTCAGATAGGGTTTATTGAACGAATAACTCTACTATCTGAGGAATAAATGTATCTGTCGTTTGAACGGCCAGATAACCGGTTATTCTACAGAATAAACATTGCATTCAATGACAGTTGTGTGTCGTTTGTCAAAAAAACGGTTTCTTTTTAGCTTTGAGGTTACAAAATAATTAGTTTTTTTCTCGAATTTGTATTTATTACAAAGAAAAAGTGTTATGTGATATGGATATTTTTGACGGAATTGACGATTTGGCTATTGAAGAAGATGTTCTTATTATTGAATATATAAATACAACTGGAAGAAAACAAAGAATTGTTAGATCCAGGCATGATCACTATACTACGTGGGATTCAATGGAATTCCATCGCCGATTCAGACTTTCAAAGCAATCTGTGCTATATTTACTTTCTATGATAAGAGATAAAATCGAGCACAAAACACAAAGGTAAAGTTAGCGTTTACACAGTAAAATACAGTTATGTTGGAGTCTAGATACCTACCTATTAATATGTACCTTACATTAGCATTAAAAATAATTTTATTTTTGTTATTTGCAAATTAGCTTCTTGTTCTACCGAAAATAACACCCCTCAAATGAAGCAAAACACAACCATAACCTACTTGTGTCAGAAGTGACAATTGCCCGTCCTGCTCTAACGCGTATACATTTAATATATTTGTTTCACTTGTCTGAAGTTAGCGTTGCCAGAGTGTAAATAATGAGTCAGTTAGCTATTCATGGTATAAATGACTATTGAAAAATAGAGAAACGTTTATGAGACGGATAAACAGCTTAATAAATTTATTCCCTTGGTAGTTATTAGGCGATTTATTAGAGGATTGAAAAATCAGCCCTTATTATAGTACCAAATTTATTCATTCTACAAGGGCCCTGATTCGTTATAAAAACGTAATTTTGTCTCTAATTCGTAATTCGCTGCCAAAATAATCTGACATCGAGAATTCGAGATCTTATCTTAGAAATTTCTGAGTAATTTTTAATAAATTAATTATTTCTGAGAAAAACTCTTATTTTATTATTGGAGTGACTTTAGTGCTAATATACCTCTTTAGAAACCATAAGACCAAGTGGTTTCTGGAGCCCCTCCATGTACTGCATACACCAGCTGTATAGATCCGACCAGCATCTGTACAAACAGAGAAAATGACACATACAGTTTTAAAACGGACACCATAACACCTCACGAAATGGAAGGGAAGCTATGCCGGCGACCCAAGAGCAAGCACTCTTAAATCATGTTATCAAAATCCGTAATGAAGAAATTGTAAACAGCAGTTTTATTGAAGAATTTCTGTAGCTAAAAAAGAATACATACTGTTAATACAGTGAATACAGATTGAACTCAAATTCCATTACCATCAAGTGGAATAATTATAATTATTTTATTACATACTTATTTTGTTATCGTCCCATCAATGGTGATTAGGCGTTCGGTGATGGCATTGCGTTATATGTTGTATTCAAGTTGTATTATAATATTATAAATAGATAGATAGATAAACTCTTTATTGTTCATCCTAGAAATTACAACAAAGAAGGATCATAAAGGCCCACGCACACCGCACCGCATTACAAAAATTCACCTGCATCACTTTCATACATTTTATATAAACTATCGTACACTACAGGTGGGCCGCAGCGCAACAATTTGTATTGAAATACCGCTGCGGTGTGGTGCGGTCCGCCTAATGTGCGCGAGCCTTTACATTTAAAACTGACTACTTATACTGACTGACTGATTGTAAACTGACTTGTGCATAAGATGCGCATGGTCCGGGTTGGCCGTGCGCGCCGCCAGCGTGCGCAGGCGCGAGGCCACGCTCGCCGCCGCGCTCTCGCCCACCTCACCGTCCGCGTGCACCTCGCCGTTACCCCATGTGCGGTTGTAGATCTGTATTAGATCAATACTTATTAAACAAACTGAATAAAGTATTAATTAGAGTTTGCTTCGTTTTGAGTTAGTTGTCCTTGTCTTTGTGTGTGTTTCATGGCACCCCCGATACAGGGAATCCTAGTTTCACGAAATGTTTCACTCATAGCTCCCCCTATGAGTGAAACATTTCGTTTTTAAAATTGCTCAGAACTGTGTACATAAATAACTGAAATCTTCGACTGTCATTCTAGCCAGTTTGCAAAGAGCAGCAAAATATATTGACGCATGTGTAAGTGTGTGTTTCCATTGCTGCAATTGATCGGATTTAGATATTAGTCTGAGCGTTTGCTTAAGATTAACAAAATCGATCATAGAATGGTTTCGGCAACTATGTTGTATTTAGTGTAATCTAAATCGAGAAAAATGAAACGATACTGAAGCGCTGCAAAATCTTTACCTGTGACTGCATATTCTTTAATATCGTGATATCATTCAAATTTTTGTTACAGTATTATAATTAACCAATTTTTTAACAAACGTAGTTACGTTACAATGTAGTCACCACCACTACTACTAGGTAGGTAAGTACTTACCGCTAGAGCTTTTCTAATAACTGACGCGGGGAAAAGGCTGGGCGCCATGAGCCTGTCTCGGTACTGCTGGTGGTTGTTGAGCTGAGGCAGCGGCGGCGGGCCCTCGCGCCCCGCCACGGCGCGCCACACTGAATCCACACCCACCACGCTACCTGTCGAGTGTAAAACCCATCAAAACACTATAACGACTTTATACTACCGCGTAAACCGACGCGTTTTATGCGAATCGATCCACATATCGAACTTTGAGTTATTTTGAGTAACTGGGTAATTTTGAAAGATTTTAGTATGAGAAAAGTACCTTTTCTTTATTGCAAACTAGCTGACCCGTGCCCACTTCGTTAGGCATAATGTTAATTAAACCCGAAGCCATCGCGCGCCGTCCGGACCGTTTTTTCTCCGATTCACTTTGCAAAACGGACTACCACGTAAAAGCCTTTTTATTTTTCGGTTTTTTATATAACTTATGACACTCAGCAATAATGTGGCTTTCTATTGGTGAAAGAATTTTTAAAATCGGTTCAGTAGATCCCGAGATTACCCCTTACAATTTAACAAATATACAAACACACTAACTTTACTTCTTTATAATATTAGTATAGAAGTATAGATAAGGCTATGTTTTACCACCAACTCATGGTTATAAATACTACACAGGAAGATTGAGTCGGATATTCCGATTATAGTTTCGATCCTATGATGTTGAAAGATCTTACTACTCACTTGTGATAATAGTATCGCCATCTGGTTGACTCCATAAGGCCCAGATTACATTGCCGCCATCTCCGTAGCCAATTGTGTAATCCAGTAGATCCAGCTGAACGAAAAAAAAATTACTTATAGGAGCCAGAAATTACGCAGCAACTGCCTATCTGCTTAAGGGTCAGAAAATAAAAAAAATTGAGATTTTTTTTAACGTGAACTAGTCCGCGTTTGACCACCAACTCGCCTGATGGTAAGCGACGATGTGGTCGAAGATGAAGCACGCAGACTTAGAAGATACCTATTCACTCTGAACTTGAAAAGCCCAAGAAAAAAAAATGTGCGTGTGTCTAATGTGAAATGTACATAAATCCATTATGATCAAACTTACCTGTGGTCCAAATAATCGACTGATATGTGAAAACTTCACTAGCCCCGCGCCTCCATCATGCATCTTCATCACAACAAATTCACACTCATCAGGGAAGCAGAGGTAAGCCACCAATATGACGCTGCCATCCGATCCTACGGTCTTTTGCAACATGTGACCATGGGCTAAAACCAATGTTTATTAACAGATATCTTATACTGGAAAGTTAATATAGCTTATTAGGAAAATAATGACATTAACTAATGACTAAGAAAAAATAAATTGGTTGTCTGTAAAGTCGGTTTACGGACGATAGTGACAACGTCATAACAAAAAATTGATGAAATGATTGTATATTTTTCTCGCTCCGATCGTGACGTCACAATGAGCGTAACGGGACACTTTTTCGTGCGTGCGCCCGGCGTTCATCGATTTATTAGACGTTGTCACGTCAAAAACAATCAATAGAACATTTTTAATTTTTGGACTTGCTTTAGAGACTTGTTCATTGTTGTAAAGATAACTTACGGGGTGGCTTTGGCCTGACTAGAGTCTGTGACAGTGGCGCAGACACGGCGATGGGCGCTCCGCCCTCGTCCAGCCCCCACGCTCGCAGGCACGTGTCTCCACATACCGCTACTGTCAGATTACTTGTGAGAACTACTCCATAAGTCTCAATGCCGTCAGTTTTGCCCCTGGAACAGTTTTCATTTTAATTTAAAACTAAGTACATATTTTAAAGCATAAAAGCTGCTGTTTGTAAAAGCATATACCATTAATATCTTATGTCTGTCCAAGTGAACACACTACTGTAGCATGACAGCATACAAGGTAATACATGGCATTTGAAAAGGTATATAACATACTGTTATTGAACATGTGAGTAGTCCTGTGCTATTATATCAAAACACTCCAAATTTATGCCAATTTTTAGGTGTATGTTGGTACCATTTAGATAGACATGAATAAATAGTGGTAATATTAATATAAATAAAATAAATCAGCTGTTCCATACATTTTGTCAAGTGTCACTGACATTTTTGTATGGAACAGCTGATTTTTTGTTCGCAAATTTCGTGTTGGTCCTACAGTAAAAGTTGTTCATAATGATGAGTACTATAGTACTAGTACTAGTACTATAGTATGCTTCTATAGTACTAGTACTATAGAAGCAGTGGATTGATGTATGATGTGATGAAGATAATGTGTGGTGTTTCACTCACCTCAATGCTCCTGTAATCCCAGACAGAAATCTTGGCACTGTCGACTCTCTTTTTAGCGAGGTTGTTACAGCAGTTCCTGTAACTGGTAGCTTCACCAGTAGTATGCCACCTTCCCCTCCATGTCCGAATGCGAGGGCAAACACAGCCTCACCAGTGTCTCGGAGTAAAGATGCGCATGTATGAGCAATGCCTGTTGCTGTGGAAGATTAAATGAAGCTGGTAAATAAGTACTCCTTGTGAGTAAGGGAGAAAGAATATGTGTATCCAATGTTCATGTTCGTTTTACCACTTCATTCAGCTAGCTTATACCAAAAAAAAGTTAATGTAGGATAGAGGGTAAACCCAAAGGATTGCAAAAAAGCCATTGAAGATATTACTTTTAGTTATGTTCTTTGTATAAGATACTAGCGACCTGCCCCGGCTTTGCACGGGCATAAAATATAGCCTATGTTACTCAGGGATAATGTAGCAATCTAATGGTGAAAGAATTTTTGAAATCGGTCTAGTAGTTTTTGTGTTTTTTCAACACAAACATACAAAAATATAAATCTTTCCTTTTTATAATATTAGTATAGAAAAGTTATAATAAGGTAGTAGGTTTAATGATTTTAGGAAACAATAAAACATGGTATGGTTTAATGAAAATCTTTACTTACCAGCATTTGAATACTGGTTGAGAATGTAGTAGTTGTTTGTATTGTTGATGGAGCTGACATCTTGGAATATTGATGGTGAAGTGCTGCTGAGAGATCCAAATGTTGACTAAAAACAAAATTTTGCATTTTAACACTATTTTTTTCAGTTATTATAGTAGACTTTTTATACAGGTATTTGTGTTAGCATTCTTTAAATGGTGTTTTGTGTTTAAAACTCAGCTAGATAACCCTAGAAAGAAAGCTGGAGGATTGCGTTAGATTTGGGTGGAAGGTGAACTTTTCTACTTCCATGCATACATATATACATATATACATATACAAGACGTACACATTAACATATCAATACTCCTCTGTCCTCTGTGAGCTTGTGTACTTACGCGCAAAAGTAGAGTTCTTAGATTTACCCAAATTTAATGCAGTGCTCTATCTTTATCTTTTAGGTTTATCTGAGGTTTAAATGTAGTTATCAACTCTTAGACTCTTGAGTCTTATGGTTTAATTCCATTTGCAATGAAATCTTTTTAGAAATTGTTAGGCCCTATCTATAGTTATAAGTTTCATGTGTTTACCTTTTTGTCCAACACAGTGGGATGTGGGAATACAAATCTATGTATTGATGATACTGTAGCGGCCAATATAACTACATGTTGTGAGCCCGCTCTTTCATAAACAGTTATGTTATTTAAAGGTGGTGTTCCTGGTGCTACTTTACACCTCAGGTTTGCTCCAGAGAGGTTAACATCCAGCGAAGCCTCTGTTAATTCAATTGCATCTGATGTTGTTTGCCTATAATAAGAATACACTTAAAAAATTATCAAAAAATAATTCCTGGACAGCGGAATTGGCTAATTTCTTACCAGTAAATAAATCGGTTCCGTGTAAACAACTTTTTTGAATCCTTGTACCAATATCCACCAGCTTTTTGAGGCAATTTAATATCCTGCAGAGTACTGTGAGTTCCTCCTGTAATTTACAAAAGATTTTTTTTTGTCCATCGTTTCCAGCTGTGTCACGTCTTTGTTTTGCCAAAGCATTACACATCAAAGACAAATCATAAAATATTGTTTCGCTAAGTATATATTTTTGTTGTGGAGTCGACTAGCCTGTGGATTAATAGCCAAACAACAATTTGTGTAGGTTCACGTTTTAGTGTAATACCCAAAGCAGGCGTGAGGATTTCAAACGGCCGGCTGACAAATGCGAAAAACAGAGAGAAGTAAATAAAGTCGGTTAAAAATATGTCTCTCCCTTTTTTTTTGTAGACAGTAG
The DNA here is from genome assembly GCA_949125135.1 of Alcis repandata. Classification (NCBI taxonomy): domain Eukaryota; kingdom Metazoa; phylum Arthropoda; class Insecta; order Lepidoptera; family Geometridae; genus Alcis; species Alcis repandata. The sequence goes on from OX421234.1 coordinate 7,567,641, forward strand.
ACTGGATCGCTATATCATTCCCAGTACCTAAGGATAAAATAATAGAACATGGGTGGGTGGTAGGAGACCCGGCTCAATCGATCTATGTTACAGAAAAGTTATACATACCTGTATTTAAAACTACTTCTTTCCATTTCTCTGGAATGTTATGATTTGGTGCAATTTCTTTAAAAGCTACTGGCATTGCATCAAGGAATTCCATTACGTTAATGTAGTTTTTGAAAGTATGGTACCTAACTTTGATTTCAACAAACTTCTAAACCAATGCTTATCAAATTTGTAAAGAAAATATAAGTAGAACACGAGTGAAATTTGAATCAAGTACAGGAACCATGCAAATTATTTGATAATATAAAAAATAAATATATTTAGAAAACTTTTTCAGGTTATAATCGGTTTTGTTTTCATTTTGAAACTCAACGTCAAACAATTTTCTACCACAGATAAAAACTATTTGATTTGTCTATGTTTGCTAATGATTGGTTGAGTCTACCGAAAAAGATACCGACTGTCGGTCGGCTTAATTTTTACGTGTAGTCTATACTAAAAATTAGAAAAATTAAAAAGAATGAAATCAATAAATACTTTTAATCTGTGATGCGTAGGTTGCTGTATACTCTGTAAAATCAGTTGCCAATTGGAAGATGTTCATTCATTTGCTTTTTTAGTCTGTTGCTTGCTAAAATGGAGTGTGGTTGTCCAAGTTATTTTTCATAATTTTTTTAGTTTTCTTCTATTATATTTCAAAGATAAATCTAATTCTTAGTCGTTAATGTACTACAAAACCACAAAAGTTTTTTCACAAACCATATTTTTCTTATGATGTGGAATTATTGTGCCGGAAAAAATAACTAAAAGGTATGCTTGGAGATGCATCGATTTTTTGTTTGTTTTCTGATTTGTGCTGTAAAATAAACCTTGTACCTATGTATGATCAAAAACAAATAAATAATATATTCTTGAGTTTATAAACTACTCAATGAAACCAAATACGAAAAAAGATTAGATTTCATCGACGGCCTTGGTTTACAATACGTTCCCGAAATGCGAACGAAATTGTAGTGTATTATTTTTTTAAATAAAAATAAGGGCCAAATAATAGTAATTTTAATAAAAGACATCCTATAATTGTGAAAAATCATGAAAAGTATTTTATTGTGTTAAAAATATTTGTTGTGCTACAGTTCTATTGACACTATTTTAAATCCGCATTTTCACAGTCCACCTTTTTTTGCTTTGGTTATTATTTTTGACTTATACTACACAGCAGGTCTTAGTTAAATATTATAGCATGTCCTGTTATGTAACTAACTAAGCAGCTGTATGGCCTGTATGACTTTTTGTGATTAAGTAACAAACACCACACTATTGACCTAGATTCAAAAGAGTGGCAGTGTGGTCTTGATTTGATTTTACAGCTTGTCTTCTTATTTCTAGAATGTTACTTATTTGTTGTGATAAAAAAACTTGAACTAGAAACCATGCAAGTAATAGTTCAAATGAAAACGATATAAATAGTACACAAATTTCACTAAATAGTGTTGCAGTACTTTTCCCCAAATAGGGGAAAAGGTTTTTAATAGGGGATGCAATTAAAAACCTGTATTGAATAGAATTGGACCATAGTAATTGCTGTAGGACCTATGATAAGGCGCAACTGTGTTCCAACTCTTCATACTTCTATCTGAGCAGGTGAGCTCAAGTGATCTAACTCACCGTTTGAGGCAAATAATACAGAATCACACTAGGCCACAGGACTATATAGTTGTACAGACTTTATAAATTCCCATCACAGCTTTTCCCATACTGGCCTTGCTTGTGTCATGATTTAGCTATGGTATAAGCTGGAATATCTTTTTGTCAGTAAGAAGTCCTAATGAAGTGGTAGTAATCCAGTTGAAGATCTACCTATGACAGCAGTTTATTATTATGTGATGTTTGTTTTGTAATTAGTGTAACAACAATGTTTGCGGGGCATACCATATTATTTACTAGGACTACTAGAATATGCTAATAAGGACTCTTATTATTAATTTTTATGCTATTAAGGAGTACAATTTGGAGTGAACTACTAGTATTTCCCACTATGTATTTGTTTAGAGCGCGGTGGCGGGGTGCGAGCACGGCGCGGGCTCGGGCGGCGGGTCGGGCGGAGGGCGGCCGGCGGACACGATTCGCCGGGTCAAGGTGAAGATGTCGTCGGTTTCGGCGCAGGGCGTCGTGGAGCGCGCCTCGGCGGAGCTCTCGCGGCGCATCACCGGGCTCGGGCTGCGCGGCCGCAAGCGCTCGCCCGGCGTGGTGGAGCGCGTCGCCAACGCGCTATGCGGGCCGGCCGCCGCCGCCGCCACGGCGCCGCGCGTGCCCCGCCGCAGGCGCCCCTCCCCGCGCCCGCTCGTCTGGAGCCAGTTCATCCTCGAGGAGCGGTTCCTCGACAAGTTCTTCCTGTACTTCAACGCGACGGACAGGAAGAACCTGGCGCAGGTGTGCACGCGGTGGCGCGACCTGCTGTACGCGTCGCCCCGCTGGTGGACGGGGCTGGTGGCGGCGCTGGACTGCCGTGAGCTGCGCGCCGCCACCACGTGCTGCACGCAGCGCTTCTACAACTCGCTCGTCCGGAGAGGGATCCGCTCCATCGCGCTCATTTCCGCCACAGATGACGATGTGCATGAATTTATTAGGCAATTTCCACTATCGGCACACCACGTCCACGCTATCGGGTTAAAAGGATGCACCATTACCGATCGAGGGCTTGAAGCGATCTTGGATCATTTACAGGTTCGTTGATTGACTACTTTTCCTTTTGATCTTACTGACATTTTGAAACATGCTATAAACTGACTCTCATTTTAGGTTCTCTTTGAGCTAGAACTAACCGGATGCAATGAAATAACAGAGGCAGGTCTTTGGGCATGTCTAACTCCGCGAATCGTTTCACTCACGCTTACTGACTGCATTAATATTGCCGACGAAGCCGTAAGTACCATCATTAATTTTAAATTTCCACCTAAACCAATGCATGTATTCCTGATAACATGATATGCTTTGACAGCTACAATCGTAAAAATTTATTATAGTAATACTATATTTTATACCAAAAAAAAAACATTGATCAAGTCAAGAGAATAATAAATAAATCGCATTATGTTTTAGAGCTAATTGAATTGTTTGCTAATAAACGTAGATAAATAACATTCTAACCTAAGTAAAGATTCCACATTCGCCGCTGCAAATTTATAGTAAGAAAGAAGAATGTATTTTGATCCTAAATTCCCAACACAGGTGGGTGCAGTAGCGCAACTCCTGCCTTCGCTATACGAGTTCTCGCTGCAAGCGTACCACGTGACGGACGCCGCTCTCGGCTATTTCTCGCCCAAACAGAGCTCTTCGTTGAGCGTACTGCGGCTGCACAGCTGCTGGGAGCTCACCAACCATGGCGTCGTCAATATTGGTAAGTGCTGAACATGAATGATCTGAAGGTAACATTCAATGTAATTTGAGGTCAAAATAAATCAAATCCTACTTATATTACAAACGCGAAAGTTTGTAAGAATGTATGGATGTGTGGATGTATGGATGTGTGGATGTATGGAAGTGTGGATGTATGGATGTCTATGTTTGTTACTCTTTCACGCATAAACAGCTGAACGGATTTACATGAAATTTGAATGAAGGTTGTTCATGGTCTGTATTAACACATAGGCTACTTTTTATTCTGGAAAACGCGGGTGAAACCGCGGGGCGAAGCTAGGCAAATAAATTTATTTCAAAAAAGAGGAAAAGGACTACTACAGTAAATGTAAAATCGGGAGGTAAATAAATATTTCAGTGGGGCTAGCACAACTTTGACGTAAAAATACGTAGCGAGTTTTCGATAGAAAAGTGTATGCCATTTACGACTGTCAAGTGTGCTCCTGACGGGTGTAAATGGCGTACACTTTTCTATCGAATACTCGCCACGTATTTTTACGTCAAAGTTGTGCTAGGCCCACTGATTTCTAAAAGTGATGGAAACAAACGAACGTAGCGCTTACCGCTACTCGTAGCTCGAACGGAGTGAAATCAATATCTCGTAAATTTGTTTATTTGTTTATATCTTTACCTACTGGTGCTCAGAACATCGTACCCGGTGCTGCTCGACCTTTAGCTTTGTGGGTTTAGGCATATCAAATATAGCTTAAAACGAAGTTATAGGAGGTCGAAAATGGCCTGAATGGCTTCGAGAAAAGATGGTACGGCATTATCCTCTACGAACATACTCGTAAATGAAAACTTTACCTCATTATATTATTAATACAGGGTTATTCATAAAGGGTAAGCTAAGCCGAAAAGGGCTCATTGTACTCATCATTATGAACAACTTTTACTATGGGACCAACTCGAAATTTGCGAAAAAAAAATCAGATGTTCCATACATTTTGTCGAGTGTCATTGACATATTTCCATGGAACAGCTGATACTTTTTTCGCGAATTTCGGGTTGGTCCCATAGCAAAAGTTGTTCATAATGATGAGTACTATGAGCCGTTTTCGGCTTAGCATACCCTTTATGAATAACCCTATATAGATTAGTTTTCTTCAGTCAGTATTACTCCGCCGAGTATTTTCCAGTCCTGGCGGTCTTATGCTGCTGTTTGTACCTCTTTGTATGACATGATTGATCGACTTTCGCAAACCAAGACTAAGTGAGAGAAGGTGACAGTAATCGCACTCCCCAGTGAGACGACTCGTAACTTTCAGTCCTGTTGTGAGCACTTCCGTTACTTGGTTGAAATGTCAAGGCAAATAATACTAACAGTGTGCTAAAGTTAGTAAAAGTTTTGTTCTATTTAACACGGGAATACTCACGTACATATTAAGACGTTTACTTCGACGACTTTCCACTAGTACATTCCATATTAAAATTTGTAAAAGTAGTTTATTATGATGCCTGACTATGAGCCTTTTCGGCTTAGCATATCCTTTCGTTATAACCCTACATTAAAAAAATAATTATTCAAGCGACCTGTAATTGTTTACTCGGTTTTGAATATTATAATAAAGAAAATTACAAGGCTTACGTTGAGAGGCGTAAATAACTCTATGCTTTTGTACTGTTCCCTTCAATTCAATTTGTTTTGGCGTGGGAACATAACACGCTGCGTGGTAACACTTAGCCGGGTCAAGTTACAGTGGTTACCACCTTAGATATATTTTGTCATATTTAAAACGGGATATATCAAGTAAAAAAAACACAAAATAAAAAAATGTGCCCTAAGATATACTTAGACATTTAATTCCTAAATATTATGTATATCGCTAAATGTGCCCTTAGATATACTTAGACATTTTATTCCTAAACTAGCTTCCGCCCACGGCTTCGCCCGCGTGGACTATACCTCGGGAACCGATTTTTTTTCCGGGATGAAATTAATTTATCCCTCTTTTTTGAGAGTATGTAAAAAGCGTCTTACAATGGAAGCAGGGACCCCAAAAACGCCCGGATGCAATAAGTCAGCCCCCTCGAATAATTTTGAAAAATGGCAGCCATTTGGAATCATTTGAATTTTCGCCACCACCATCAAGTAGCCCTTGCTAACTCCTATGACATGTCATTGTAGTAAAACACCCATCCATCTTCAACCGTTTCGGAGATATAGACCCTCAAAGTTTGTATGGCGGCCATGTTTTTGAGGCGACTATGTTATTTTTATTGGCTCCGAAAAGATCCGAGGTTTTAGTGACTTTTTAGTCTCAGCGCTTTGGTAAAAATGTTTTTAGTTTTCGAGATAATTAGCAGTTCCACCTCGAGGATGTGACTTTTCGAAGGTTTTGGATTTTTTCCGGATGTTGTTTACACGCCTTATGTTTAGTACATCTGTAAAGTTTCATTGAGTTAGCATCAAAACAAATTCTTTCTCCGTACTACATTACCACGCCATTTCACCCCCACAGGGGTTGATTTTCCAAAAGTGGTGAAATTGGTGAAAAATGATGTTCGTCATTTTTTTAAGCTTAGTATATTTGTAAAGTTTCAATACCGTGGCGTCAAAAACAATGCTTCCCCATACAAACTTTAACACCCTATTTCACCCCTTTAGAGGTTGAATTTCAAAAAAATCTTTCTTGGTACACGTTTACTCGTCAAGACAAACACACCTTCCATATTTTAAATTTCTACGACCAGCGGCGTAGGATGTTCCTTGTCTGTCAGTGAGTCATTACAATTCTCTCTCCGTACTATATTTATCACGCCATTTCACCCCCACAGGGGTTGATTTTCCAAAAATAATGAAACAGATATCTATTATTTTTTTAGCTTAGTACATTTGCAAAGTTAAATAATCGTAGCATTGGGAAAAGAATATTTTTATCCAAACTTCAATACTCCGTTTCAGCCCTTTAGGGGTTGATTTTCAAAAACGAAAATATAGGTGTCTATTATTTTCTGTAGCTTAGTAAATTTGCAAGGTTAAATAACCGTACCATTAAGAAAAAAATATTTTACAAACTTTAATACCCCGTTGCACCCCTTTGGGGGTTGATTTTCAAAAACCAAAATAATTATTGTCTATTATTTCTTTACGATAAGTATACCTATTGGCAAAGTTTCGTAACTAAAGCATCAAAAAAAAATCTTCATGCAAACTTCAATACTCCGTTTCACCCCTTTAGGTGTTGATTTTTCAAAAACGATGAAATAGGTGTCAATTATTTTTTTTATTTTAGTATATTCACAAAGTTTGATAATCGTAGCATTAAGAAAAATATTTTTTTCATACAAACTTAAACACCCCTTTTCACCCCTATAGGGGTTGAATTGGGCAAATTTCTTTCTAAGTGTGCGTCTGCTTTTTAGTATAAAACTTTTGTCCAAATTTGACGTTCGTAGCTTAAGCGGTTTAAGCTGTGCGTTGATCTGTCAGTCAGTCTTGACATTCACTTTTATCTGTTTAACCCTTTTAGGGGTTGATTTTCAAAAAATAATGAAACAGGTATCTAATATTTTTTTTAGCTTCGTACAATTGCAATGTTAAAAAATCGTAGTATTAGGAAAAAACATTTTTCATGAAAACTTCAACACTCCGTTTAACCCCTTTAGGGGTTGATTTTCAAAAAACAAAAAAATAAGTGTCTATTATTTGTTTAGGCTTAGTATATTTGCAAAGATTCGTAATCACAGCATCAAAAAAAAATTCTTCATACAAACTTCAATACTCCGTTTCACCCCTTTAGGGGTTGATTTTCAAAAAATAAAAAAATAAGTGTCTAATATTTTCTTTAGCTTAGTATATTTGCAAAGTTTCATAACCACAGCATTAAAAAAAAAATCTTCATACAAACTTCATTGCTCCGTTTCACCCTCTTAAGGGTTGATTTTTGAAAAATGATGAAATAGGTGTCGATTATTTTTTTAACATTAGTATATTCGCAAAGTTTGATAATCGTAGCATTAAGAAAAATATTTTTTTCATACAAACTTAAACACCCCTTTTCACCCTCTTAGGGGTTGAATTGGGCAAATTCCTTTCTTAGTGTGCGTCCGCTTTTTGATATAAAACTTTTGTCCAAATTTGACGTTTGTAGCTTAAGCGGTTTAGGCTGTGCGTTGATCTGTCAGTCAGTTACGACCTTCACTTTTATATATATAGATTATATATATAGATATTATATCGCTAAATGTGCCCTTAGATATACTTAGACATTTTATTCCTAAATATTATTAAGGTTTTTAGGCGGCCTAAAAATTGTCACGAGAGCCAACCACTCGCCCTAAACGAACATACTATTCTGAGAACGCGTTTTTCCGGTCATAAAATCATTCCAAACCATTCAAGTTATATTTTAATGGTCGTTTGATTGTCTATTGTCTTATATTGTATTGATACTATTCATAGTACTACGTGACATTGGGCCCAAGTTTGAAGGCATTTTAAGACAGTTCAAAACTAACCAAAAATATATTTGTCTTTATCATTGCAAGCCATTAGACAAGGATGCCAATAGTTTTAGAAAATTTAGATCCGTTTTAAAAAGCCTTCAAACTTGGGCCTATTGGCGGAGTTGTGAAGCATCTTTATAAGATCTATTACCAATAGTCGAAGTTGAGTCTGAATTGCTGAATTGAGCTATCGCTCTTAGCGATAAGAATGTATTTTATGCTCATCTCTTATATTCTACTGAGTTTGTTTCTTTTGTTTGTTTGTTTGTTCGTTTCTACTTTCTCTCTTATTGGATTGTATCATCAACAAAGTTTTTCAAACGTGATCTTAATTTCGCTTAAAGTATCATGAATTCACTTAAAGTGAGGTGACTGCTGTGAGCATGCCATACATTTCATTTATTTCGCATAAAGCCATACACAAAACACTACGCACACACACACAGACACATTCCCATTCACACACTAAAACGCATATATGTGGGTGTCGCCGCGAACCCAACTCTTTCAAGGATGACGTTACGCAGCTATACTCCACAAACTTTCAAGCATTAGACATACCCACTCACACATACACACACACATGCACACACCTATACACATATCTCCACATATAGTACACATTTAATGCACGCTTTTGGTATAATCTATTCATGTTGTTTTTCCGCGGTGATGCCATTCGCATGCATTAAATACAGGATTGCTAGAGTAATATGTTTTTGTTTTTTGTTGTGATATAAGTGTTTATTTAGGAACTTTGTTTAGGATGCCTCCAAACATGTTTTTGTCAATAATATTATGAGATATTATAATATTAAGAGAGTACGTTAGTACTCTTGGTCTCCACAACACGGGCCTTGTGCCTAGTGTGGGGCCGCAGCAAAATATGAAAGTTTTAACTTACTGTTTTCTTTTCACACTATTTTGTTGTTATTTTTAGTTTTTTGTAATATCTTTTTGGAAATAAACTTTATCTTATCTTAAAGTACGGAGCATACCGTAAAAACTGGAGCTAGAACCAGTTTTTTACTGTGACAACTGTCATATATACGGGGTTATTCATAAAGGGTATGCTAAGCCGAAAAGGGCTCATAGTACTCATCATTATGAACAACTTTTACTATGGGACCAACCCGAAATTCGCGAAAAAAAAATCAGCTGTTCCAGACATTTTGTCGAGTGTCATTGACATAATTATTTCCATGGAACAGCTGATACTTTTTCGCGAATTTCGGGTTGGTCCCATAGTAAAAGTTGTTTATAATGATGAGTACTATGAGCCTTTCTCGGCTTAGCATACCCTTTATGAATAACCCTGTATAGTTGTCACCGTAAAAACTGGAGCTAAACATCGTTATTTTTGGTAATATCAGTATGCTCCGTACTTTAAGTGAATTCATCATACTTAAAGCGGAATTAAGATGGTAATTTCACGTCATCAGAAGCGTTGAGTCCACCGTCCACTCTGTCCAATCGATTGCTGTCGATGTGTCGATCCTTGGCGCATAAATATTATGCCTGCTTAGGCTCCGCGCAATCGGGCCACTGGCCACCTACCATAAAACGCCGCCACCGGTATATTTCCTATAGTTTAAATGCATTTTATATGCACTCGCCGCACACGGTTGACGCCGGTGGCCGCCACACGCTACAGCGGCGAGGCCATATAAAATGTATGAAAACTATAGGAAACTAGCTGACTCGACAGACATTGTCCTGTCAAAAGCCATTGCGTCAATTCTATGTCAAATGTCATGTCAAAAGTTTCATTAAAAAGTTTACATTGTCCAAAGCGCTATATGGTTTAAGTATTTTTAAATTTTCTAATTTTTCATGTTTTTTTTACTATAAATTGAGATGTGAGCTATCCTATGTCCTAAGTTAGATCGAACTGCACCCGGTGTGCAAATTTGATTGAAATCGGTTAAGTAGTTTAGGAGTCTATAGCGGACAAACAACGTGACGTAATTTATATATATTAAGATATACCGGTGGCGGCGTTTTGTGTTTGTGGCCGGTGGCCTTTAGGTGATGCGATCGATTATTTAAACGCATTATGACTGACTATTGCGTGTTAACTAGTCTACGTGGACTTATCATTAATGTGTCTAACGTGAATAAATAATAGTTCACCTAATTATTTATAGTTGTAGACATTCTAGTCTATTATAACTAATTTTATAATTGCAAAATGAGCTTCTTTGTTTGTTACGTTTTTACGCTTTATAATTAACAGGACCTGTTCCTTTAAATATTTAGATAAACCGATCATCGTGAAATTCTTCTTCTTCTACTATCGATCTACCAAGCGCCACCGTTTTATGGTTGATATACCAAAAACTCATACGAAACGCTTATATTCCACCTTTATTGTGCGAACCGCTAGGGCGTGGAACACTTTGTGGTGTCTTCAAGTCGAGAGTGTATCGGTTTCTTCTAGCATGCTCCATCGTAGACCGTATCGTTGCTTACCATCAGGTAAGATGGCGGTCAAATGCAAGCCTATTAATGCATAAAAAAAAATCCCAACCGTTGTTCGAGGAACAGGATACTTTTCATCATCGAGTCGCAACTACTGATTTACAATTGTGGATAACCAAGACGATAATATGTTTGTGTATGTAACTTGTTTTTGCTATCGTAATTAAGGTGCAACTTTTGCTTATGGCGCGAAATTGGAGCTAGATCGGGTGACTCAATTAAGTAATAATGAATTTTGCGACAACCGTTAAGCATTAATTACGATATTTTGTAGAGGCAATAAACAGTAATGCACCTGATTATTCAAATATGTTTTTAACATCTTCGATGGCAAGTTTAGCGTTTAACTAACTTGTTTGAGTAATTTTGTGCATTACTGTCTATTACCTGTACAAAATATCGTAAGGAATGCTCAACGATTGTCGCAAATTTTATTATTACTCATTTTAGTTACCCCGTCTAGCTATAAACCGAAAGCGAAAAAACCGTTTGAACTTTTCGCGCCATAAGTGAAACGTTTCACCTTAAGCTTTGAGAGACATGTAGGTAGGTACAGATCTAATGTAATTAAATTACAAATTAATAATGCGTTGACATTCTGAAAATCCTTGAAATTCCAGTTCAAACACCCGTTTATTAATATTCTGAAATTATAATGCTTCTCATTTCTCGGTAGAAAGCACAAAGCGTGTGTTTCGCGGCGCCCAGACAGCCAATTATTTTAAGCATTCCTTTGTCGCTCGTAAATTTTCAGGTCAAGAGGCAGCCGCATGCTTAGCTCGCTCAAGTACGAATATTTACTCATGTGGAACTTCTCAAGTGAACCATGAAATAAAACAATGAGATGTTCAAACTTTCTTTCTTCTTTCAAGACGTAAAATATCAAAAGAACTAATAACAAACATGTACAAATATACTACGTAAATAAATATATATCCATAGTATGTAGGTATATTTCGTGGTGTGTTTGGTTTGCTTTAGTACTTTTATTGTATATAGGTATTTGTTTATCTGGGGGCACGGCAGTGCACCCCGACAAGTCGAGCACAGCTGTACCATCTTTTCTCGAAGCCATTCAGGCTATTTTCGACACCCCCTGTAACTTCGTTGTATTTTAATTACACCATATTTTTTTATAATTTATTACAAGCTCCGTAATATCTCATTGCTCCTCCTCCGAAGATACTCTGGAAGAGATCGATCTTACCGATAAGACCCCCCTTTTGTACTGTAACTCTAATGTATTGTGACTGTACATTCCTTTTGTGGTATCAATAAGTTGTTATGGTATTTTAGGTATTTTATCGAGTTTATTCGGTTGTCTAATAAAAGTCCCAACCTTGCGTGGTATTGTTTAAGATTCAAAAAGAGTAGCTTCAAAAAGAGTACCATTATTATTACGTGCAACGATAACGTAACGTTCAAAAGTTGTAGATTTTTTACTATGGTATAATATGATACCTATTTAGGTATAGATTGTACCTTATCTAAGTACAGTCCGTGTGAAAACATGGTAAAATAAACATGGCAGAACATCGATACCTCGAATACTTAACTTTGCGCCGAGTTAACAACCTCGTTCACCATTTGATCAAACAGTTTATTTACCTGCACTGTTTGTATTATTTTCTCATAGCAGCTGGTAGTACCCAGAACCTACGTCAGATTCGTTAGAACTTAAAGGTCAACCAACCGTACATACCAGCTGTACCTATTCCTTAAAATAAGACAAATTATTGATTTCCGTTTCATCCACGATCCTTGGTAAAGGTCGGAGGTCGCTGCTATAAATAAATACTATTTCTACGCAATAATTTTCTGCTGAGATTTTCCCGTTTCGTGATCCAGAAAAACTCGCAACTAGTTAAGATACTTCGCGAACGTGTCTGAGTCGAGTTATAATAAAATAAATATTTTATCACATTGAGTGCTAAGTCGAGTGGAAAATACTGGGACATCGTTGCTTCCTTACAAGAGTGGAGAGAGGGAAATTGTTTGTTCCACACGTGTTGCGTAGAGTTTGGTAGCTGAACTTTTTCCAAGGGCTTTTTTGCGATATAAAGTTATAAGAATAATAATTATTTTTACAAAAAACAAAAAAACAAAAACCGACTTCAAAATACCGACTATTGAGTTATTCATCTATTTGTCGCGCACGTACTTAATGCAAATTTAAGACATATGGTTTTCTCATGGATACCATTATCATGGATAAGAACTGGACTAAATGGGACCAAATGGGAAGCGTCAGCTTTCTAATAAAAAAAGAATCATCAAAATCGATTCACCCAGTCAAAAGTTATGAGGTAACAAATATAAAAACAAGAACATTATTTTACAAAACATACAGTCGAATTGATAACCTCCTCCTTTTTTGAAGTCGGTTAAAAACAAAAAACAAAAACCGACTTCAAGAGACCGACTATTGAGTTATTCATCTATTTGTCGCGCACGTACTTAATGCAAATTTAAGACTTATATGGTTTTCTCATGGATACCATTATCAGAACTGGACTAAATTGGGATGGGACCAAATAGGAAGCGTCAGCTTTCTTATAAAAAAAGAATCATCAAAATCGATTCACCCAGTCAAAAGTTATGAGGTAACAAACATAAAAAAAAAAATAAAAAAAAAAAACATACAGACGAATTGATAACCTCCTCCTTTTTTGAAGTCGGTTAAAAATGTAATGAAAAGTGAAAAATGTACTTTTAACTAAATGAAACAAAAGGAAGACACGAATTTCCCACACACAGTTTGGAAGGCAGTGATTATAAAAGTAATCTACAATTTTTTTGAATAAAATATTTTGAATTTATGTCACAGCCGATTATTTTCTATTCCAGTGCACTCGTTACCAAACCTGACAGTGCTCTCGCTGAGCGGTTGCAGTAAAGTGACAGACGAAGGCGTGGAGTTGCTAGCGGAGAACCTGCCGCGACTCAGGAGTTTAGACTTGAGCTGGTGTCCGCGCGTCACGGACAACGCTCTCGAGTACATCGCCTGCGATCTCAACCATCTCGAAGAACTTACGCTAGACCGGTGAGTTCTCTCGAGACTAGATTCAGCAAGCATAAAATATGTTACTTTGTAAAGGTAACATTTACTTCTATAGGTTTTAACTATTTGCTGTGGGAGTAGCATACCCTAGATTAGGGATGGCGAACGAATGGCATGGTTCGCCATGCTGGTTTTCCAATGGCATGGTGGTACCATCAATGCACGCGACAAAATATTTTGGACACGCCCCCACCCAATTATCCCAGGCAAAATTATTTGACGGCACGTCGAGAGCCTCATAAATATTTCTTTAGAAAAATGGCCATGTTGATTCATAACGGTTCTTCACCCCTGCCCTAGATTAACTTGTACGCTACTTTTTATCACGTAATAAACTTTAGATTCTGTTGAAATTTAACAATTTGACGATGGAATTTATCTGAATCTGAATCTGATGGAAAACAGCTTTATAATAAATTTTAAAATAAAACAAGCGCATTTTTAGTTTCGCATTTTTTTTCCAAGCTTTAAAAAAGACCCATTTTATGCAACGTGGTAGGAATGACACAGGTTCTTCTTTGATCGGTTGTGTTGTTATTCCAGATGCGTGCACATAACGGACATAGGCGTGGGCTACATCAGCACAATGCAGTCGCTGGTGGCGCTGTTCCTGCGCTGGTGCTCGCAGCTGAGGGACTTCGGCGTGCAGCATCTGTGCGGGATGCGCTCGCTGCAGCTCCTGTCCCTTGCCGGTAGATACCATGTTCTCTTAACACGCCCAGTATTGATCATATGTGTCCTGAAATTCTGTCACTTTTGATCACAACTTTCTTACTTTGAAAGTTGAGACGTGAAATATTAAACACCTGAAATTGATTACATGCCTCGTTTTAGATTTGATACTTCGATGGCCACCATGGATTAGATCAAAAAGTATCTAATTCAATTCAGTGCCAACAAGAACAAACTAAATCAAATCCTAACTAACTTAACCCAACTTCAAATTACCGATAGATATAAAAAATATCCGATATCCGCCGGATCTCTTCTTGTGTTTCTTTTCTTTAACGATTCCTTTTTCCACCAGGCTGTCCACTCTTAACATCCGGCGGACTCTCCAGCCTGATCCAGCTACGGCAGCTACGCGAGTTAGAACTCACCAACTGCCCCGGCGCCTCCCCCGAGCTCTTCGACTACTTGCACGAACATCTGCCGCGATGCGTCATCATAGAATAGCTACAGGTACCTAAAGAAACATCACCAAGGAACACGATACACATTTTGTGACCCTTTGATGTTAACCCTTTCGCGTTCACTAAGAACGGGTCAAAGGGAATACTCGGAATACTTGGTAACATAGCCTCTAATTTAGTTGGCTATTACATTCGACTAAAAGGTTAAAATGACAGTTCAGCGAAGACCTGGTACTCGTATGACAGCTCTACCTGCAGTGGCAATTCATGTGATAAAGAGTAAAGTAACAGATCTATTTATTGTGAGTAGGATATAAAAGAGGAGCCAACACCAGTGAAACTTGAGCTAGTATGAGAATACAGCTTTTATTCTGCCTTCTGTCGTTTGTGGAAGTAGTAAGATGCATATGGCAGTGCTGGTTTAAAATCCTGTTTTTTTTTATTAATCGTTTTTATACATTTCTCGTTGTTCGCTATTCTTTATGTACCAACTATACCGGATACAGTTGCCACTTGTGTTTTAATGGTCTCCTAACAGGATGATACAAAGACGGCGCAGAGAAATATAAACACCAGTTTATTGGTTTATAATGAAAAGGTTTTAATAGTCTTCTCATGATATTACACTGTGTACACGATAAAGGAAGCATTTATTTACTTTTTGGAGGTACAAAAAACAATGTTACAGCAGACATACCAGAATAAGATTTCTGATGTTCACCGGAGTTGAACCATCATCTCTCTGGCTCTTATGGCAGGTACCTTTTTGTTACGCTTTTAGGATAATAGTAGGTTTGATTTTTTTATAATACGAGTGTTTACTGATATTTAAGGTTTATAATTATCAACATCATTACATTAGTAGTACTTGGCTATTGTGATCCTCTGATCCTATTGTGGGCATGGACACAGAGCCACTTGAATCTCTGGGGTCTTTGGGTTGCATAAATTGCTTCCACGCCGTCGGGCCGCCTCCAAGCTCGAATGGTTTTGGTGTACTGAATTTTAAATATTTGAAGTTGATCAAACGTAGCATCGGTTGGAAAGCCCAGCTCCTGCCAGTGAGCTTTTGTATGGCGTGTGATAGTACGCCACGAATTGCACATTCTTTTTATTTTTCCTTCTGGCCCAGATATTCTAGTAGTATTAGTAGTTGTTAATTTGTATTTTTTTCTTTTTGGGCCAGAAGTCCTATTAGCTGTTAGTAGCCAAAGCGTTAATTTTATTTCTTTTCGTATTTTGCTTCTTTAAACTGAAGCAAAGGAGAACATGACGGAAAAGGCAAGGAACTAAAGCTGTATTCTCAAATTAGTTCAACCTCATGGTTCGGACATCCAAATACTAAATATATTTTGCTTCTAGTTTAGCTTAAAAAACTTTTAAAATGCTGTTCAGTAGTTAGTTGTAGTTTTCATAAATCCCACCAAATTTGACTCGTGTGTTGATATTTTTAAATGTTTATTGTACCCCAATCATTCCTTACAAATATTTAATTTGTGTAGTAGAATATTGTACATTGTAATTCCCAGTCCTTTGTATAATTGTTGTAACTGACTTGGTTTCGATTCATGTTTGTAGCATTTAAATTACTTGTTAGCGTGTATTATGTGATGTGAAGAATATATATTTTTTCCATTGATTGCTCAAAAAGTCTTGTTAAGGGAACAGTGGAAGGTTTAATACAGGCTACGACCTACGTCTTTATAAAACCATAAAGTAATATTACTTAATTTTAAACGAACGTATGGTATATGAACCAGGTATATATTCTACAGATTGTGACGTTTGTAATAGAAATAGCAGTTTATTTACCTTGGCTATAGTTTGTGTTATGATGGAGATTATTCAGAAGTTTACGCCTATTTATGTGCCAGCTACATTAGTAAATAACGCTGTTTAATATAATGCTTCGCCTGATACGCTCCTATGAAATCCAATCTTATGATAATATTCTAAAATTTATAAACCATGATTGTATTTGAAAGTAGTGCATGCTACACCCGTGCAAAGTTAGAATATACGGCTTTAATTCAGCTTAGTATAATATTATTGCAGCTGGCAGAACGTTTTCTAACGGTGCTCGGGTATAAGTTTTAAAAATCCAACAAAGCAAAAGTCCTAAACACAATCTTAAGACAATTGTCATCAACAACATACATGACAATATATTTCCGATGTTGGCGGTCTAATGTAGTCCTAGTACTTACGTAAACTAAGTAATTTTTCAAATAACATTAAAACTCCTACTATCTTACTCCATTATTCATAGGTACGTTGAAAACTTTACATGAACAGGTAGGTAAGCTTATTTTTACCTGTTGCTAAGAGTTGCTGCAAGAATGTTCAAACTTTTTAATGTAGCTGGTGCATAGTATTAGATAGATAAATAGCAATAGGTACCTACGTAGTTATTGTAATTTCAAACTTAAACATAAGTAAGAGAAAATTATTATGAAATTAGACAAAAAAATATTTTAGCCTGAATTTGGATATTAAACCCAATATATTTTTATTTGCAACAAGTTATGAATGATGTCGATTACTTACTATAGTAAATTATATTGTAAGTAAAATAAACTCGGTAAAGATATGGTTAGATTCGAAACCACCATGTTTGATATTATAAAAAGCAATATCTCAAGAGAATATACCGCTTATTTAAATAATAACAAAAATGCTGAATATATTAGATACAATTTTATTCTACTATTGTATGTTTTATATGATACGTTTATACATTGTTTCATAGAGTTTTATTATCTGTATAGCTTCTAAAAGTGACTAAAGTACTGAATCATTTTCTGGCATAATCATGATTTTTAATCAATAGTCGTTTTAACAGACTGCAGCATTATAAGCATTTACTTCATTATTTTTATCCTTAATCAATATGATTATTCTAGTCATTGTATTTGTATCAGCATTTTAATTTTACTGAAATGCCTACAAATATGTAGGTTAATTTTCTAAAGGAATGTCTCACTGTTAATGTTACTTACAAACATTGTGAGCTTTCTATTTATTATAATACCGTCCGTTAATGTGCGCGATTATAAATGAAAAATGTATTTTAATATTGAATTAAGCCCTGTAAAAATGTATGGCTGCCTTTGTTAAACACCCATAAGTTGGAAGTACAGAAATCGTTGTTTTGTAGAAAGGGCGAATACGCCAGTCACAACAAAAATCAGGAGAGCAGTTTTTTAATTTTTATTAGAATTATTTTTGTTGTAAATTACTTACATTTTTATGGAAAATATGCGGGCAAACGAAAACTACGGCGTGAAACTATTTCACAGAAAATCTTTCTAACTGAAAACTTTTGCGATTGGTGTATTCGCCCTTTTTACAAAACATCTACGAAATAATAGTTATAAATTGATTGTGTACATAAATTAATGGTGCAATAATTACATTGCATTTTTTTTAATATAAAGACCCAAATACAACACTATAAAAAAAGTTTTTTTGTATTTACACATATTCACCTTCAGATCTTGCTAAACATAATAAATATCTTATTTCTAAATAAAATTAATAATTCTCTTTCTCACTTACTTTTCAAAATAATTTTAAGAGATCTGATCTTCTAAATTATAATAAAGTGGTTGTAAAATATTAATGTAAAAGCAATAGAAATAAGACTCTGATAACTTTGTAGTCGTGTTTAGGTTGTGGTTTTGGGTGTTGTCTATTCGTAAATGTGCATTGACAACCCATAAATAGATTCATGTAAAACTAGCCGCGCCCTGTGATTTCACCCGAGCGGTGACCTATGTCCTTTTCTGTATCCCTAAATGTGTTTGCAAAATTGATTGGTCGAGTAGCTAAGATGTAAAAGCGTAAGAAATAAACTCACTTTCGCATTTATAATATCAGTTAGGATTTTGCTAATCGAAAGACTGTATTTCATAACAGACTAAACTTTTATTTACAAACTGATTAAATTGTGAGGAAGTGAGACAATACAAATCGAACGTGTGCGACAATGACAAACGAATGTATCTCGGTTCCTTCCTTAAACTCGAGTACGAAAATACCCGCGGTATGACACTTCGCTTCCCTGCATTAACCTTGGAAATGTCCGTCTACTTTTCGAACATCCACTATACATAATATGGGTTGTCAATCTGTAGATTCAATTATGTGTATTATTTATTGTTGTTCAGTGTGCAAGTACCAATTCACTTATACTTACAAAAAATATGGTGTTCGCTCACGGGACACCAATAGCGCAGGGCCAGGGCAGGGCAGTTTTACCATAGATATAATTTCTCTATGGTTTTACATATGTTGCATCTGTCAATTTATAAGATTTTATCTCACCCTGTGTTCCTCTCAGTGTAATTAATGTACTTATGTAAATAAAATGAGTCTGTTTGTCGTGACATGCACCCGCTAGAATATATTTTTGATTGGCGTCACTGAGTCATGTTTGTAATTTAGCATAGCCCAACTAAATGACACTATTTGTACAATACAAGTGAGATGTTATAGTGCAATATAGATGTACTGTTTTAACCAGCTGTTTTATTGATTTAGTCTCATTCATCTACTGCTTAAAGCTTTTGTTGTCGTCAGACCACCTTGTCCCTGGTCGACCTGAACCAAACAAATCGAAGTGCCGCTATTTTTATGAAAATATCAATAAAAATGACGGCACTTTTTGGTAAGAAAATATTCACCCTATAAATGGCCGATCCAGGATTTTGTTTGTGGTGGGTGAGGGTAAAATAGGAAACTGTAGGGTTTACGAGTATTTGGGGGCTCGAGCCTCCCTTTATTCGCCACTGTTCACCTTTCACATAATGAAAACAAAATTGAGTTTGTACGATTTATTGCAATAACCGATAACACAGTCTTACAAAACAATGTTTGATGAAAACATAACATGAGACACTAATGGTAACTTCAAATATTTTATAGCTCATCACAAAATTTTGACTTGAAAAAAAAGACGGGAAAACAGCAAAAGAAATAAAAAATATTACGCACGATAACCTACATCAGTGAAAGGGTTAAAACTGTTACATAGTGTCTATAAGAATGTTTAATATAACAGATGTTTCTAGCCGTTTTGAAACAAAACAAAAATGCTCTCGAGCACCAGAAATAAACCACTAACATAAATTAAAATAAAATATATACACATTTACAAAATATGTAATAAGAGGCCTGAGAACAGTTTCTAGGGTAACCTTTTACCTTAAGGACATAAAAGCAATAGAAATTGTTTTTTTATGAATGCAAATAAAAGAGCTACTTTCAACTCTTTTTATAGTAATGGACTGGACATATGCTTACCAACAATAAACGATCGATAAAATCCTATGATCTTTTGTGTTCACTTATTGCAACCAATCGACTAAAAATCTTGTTGGTAAAAATATGTTCAGTGCCTAAGGAAGACTTAAAAAGCCGACAATGTCGCATTTCTCTGCATGTATGAGTTAAATATTAAATTGTACAATGTATTAGTGTGGCTTAGGTATTAAATTGAAGCTAAAATAACTATTTATGTTGTGACGTTGGTAGGTACAGTAATTGGATAAATGTTGCTAGATATACCTACCATTCCGTTATTATTTGTGAAAGCAAAGCTAAGTTTTATGCACAATTTTACAACTAAATTGCATATCTATATTTTAATAAATGCACAAATTGGAATTTGTTTTCAAGTAAATATCGAGACTATCGGCAAAGAGTTTCGGAAAGTGGGTTATAAAAAAATAGAATCCATTGGCATGTGTTAATTCCCAATTAGTAGTAATACAGGTTAATTGCACAACTTAATTATCTCATTTGAATGTCATTTCAAATAAATAAAATTATATTCAGAATAAGATACAAGGTAAAATATAAGATCACTCCTAGATTGAAACATAACTGTATAAATCGTTGTAGTTTCAGTCTTGATTCATTTGGTCCTGAAACAATAGAATCAATGATGAGTGTCACATAAGGCAAGTGATACGATACGCATTCATTTGTGTTCAATGATTGCAAATTAGATTTGATATCAATTTGTCATAGCCAATTGCCACTGGCGTCCCGCAAAGGGTACATTGTGCGTTTGATACCGCCACATGTTTAGTAGATAGATGTAATATGACGTACGGCTCTGACTAGTGCGAGCGGAAGAACTCCTCGATATCCCGCCACATAGCAGATAGATGTATTGTAATTGTAACGTACTACTCTGGTTGGTGCAAGCGGAAGAACTCGTCGATCTCCCGCCACATAGTAGATAGATGTATTGTAACGTACGGCTCAGTGGTAAGGCTGCAGGTAGGCGGTGGTGGAGGCCAGGTCGCGGCGCAGCCAGGCCGCGTTGAGGCGCACCGTCTCCAGCGCCTGCTGCACGGAGCGCTCGGTGCCCGGCGACTGGTGCGAGCGGAAGAACTCCTCGATCTCGACGGCGGACGACTCCGACGCGAAGTTCTCCGTCGTCGACTTCACGAGCCGGGACAGCAGGAAACCGCCCTGAGGAAACACGGCTTTGATTATTTTTGTAAATATTTTTTTTTATAACGAATACATCTGCGTTTGACCTCTAACTCGCCTGTTGGTAAGCGACAGGATGACAAAAGACCGCTCCTTCGTGAGCAACCGTGAGTTCAGAAGGAAGAAAACCTTCCGTGTCCAGTGATTAACTCCTGTTATAATGCAGTAAACTCTGAAGGATTGACAGATCTATTCAAGAACATTAACACTTTCTTAAAGACCTATTTAAATTCAGATTATTTATTTGTCAGTTGAGTTGTCATAATGGGTTATGGGGTGGCTTCAAATAATCAGCGAACTGACCTGGTACCGGTTCATAAACTCCTGCCAGTTGTCCTTGAAGAACTGCCAGGCGAGGTCGCGCCCGTACCGCGACACGGCCACCGACACGATCACGAACACGGTGTCCTGCGCGCGGACCTCGTCCTGGAAATAAACCATATAAATGTTGAACAAGAAGTGAAGAAGGAGGTGTTGTAGGTTGTAGGTATGGCATGAAGTGTCTTCAAGTCGAGGGTGACTTGGTTTTTGTTTTTAGGTAAGCATGCTCCATAACCAGTTTTTTAGCGCCAAATCCTGACATTTTGATTTTCGTGTACCCTTCAGACACAATACAATAATACTTTTTTTGACATCACAAAAGATTATACAGTACAAACATAAAAAATTGGCACAAAAGGCGTTCTTATCGCTAAGAGCGATCTCTTCCAGGCAATCTTTGGATGACAGGTTAAACATTCCTGGAGTATGAACAGTGAAGTAATTGAATAAACAAAAATAATCCACTAATATTATAAATGTGAAAGTTTGTACATTTGATGCTCAAAAATGCAAAAAAACGGCTAAACGGATCTGGATACTAGTAGCCTACATAATAATTATACTATGTACTTTTCATCATGAACATCAACTATCATAGGGTATATAAAAAAAAAGTTTCACACTCATAGCTCCCCCCACTAGGATACCCTGTGACGGGGATGCCATGGAATACACACTAAGACAAGGACATCTAAAACCCGACCCAGAGCAGATCATCAGGCAAGATGACGGTCAAATGCAAGCCTATTACTGAATAAAAAAAAAAAAGATATAACCGCTGTGCCCAGAGCAGCTGCACTGAGAAAAATGGCAATTCCGATGAATTCATCTAAACTACGGAGCATACTGACAATCACCAAAAATTACGATGCTTAGCACCAGTTTTTGTGGTTGTCACCGTAAAAACTAGTACTAGCACCAGTTTTTAGGGTGTGAATGAGAACCATATAATATTATGATAGTTGTCACCGTAAAAACTGGTGCTAAGCATCGTAATTTTTGGTGATTGTCAGTTTGTCAGTAGGTATGCTCCATACTTTAGGTGAAATTATTGTCAGTGTGGTAAGTAGTAATATTGCAAAAGAGAATATCTCACCGAGATAGCGAACTCGAGCACCCGCTTGAGCAGCGCCTTGTCCCGGACGGCGCCGAGCGCGCGGCTGATGCGGTCCTTCTCCTCGTGCAGGTCGGCGGCGCGGTACAGCTGCAGGAACCGCGAGAACGTGGCCTCGTCGGCGCCGCCCAGCTCCGCGCGGTAGCAGGCCGAGCGCAGGTCCGCCGGCAGCGCCCGAGCGCCTGTTATGTGCTTCTCGAACCTGTGCCACAAGTATAATAATATACTGCCGGCGGCACCCTAGGTTTAAGTTTTTATAATGTTTTTAGGTTTTTTATACAAATATTGAAAATTTTTGACTTATGAAAGAAAATAAATACTAATAATAAAGGGTCATACTCATAGCTCCCTACTAGGATACTCTGTGTCGGGGATGCCATAGAACACACACAAGGACAACTAACACCCAGCCCAGATTTTAAATTCATCATTTAACCACCTGCCGGAGATAATCTCGAGCGTCCAAGAATAGGATCTCTGGCGGGAATGGATTACTTTGAGATGGATTTTTTAACTTTGGTTATTTCACACAAAACAAATTACAAGAAAAACTAAAACTAAGTAGAAAAACGTTTGGTTTCTTTGATAAAACAGAGAAATATCACTCACCGATTCTTAGCCTCTATAATAGTGCTGGGATCCTCGAAGCTGATCATTTTGTTGAGCACCAAACTCCTGAGGAGAGTATCGAGGTGGCTCTCCTTTTCCTCCGCGTCCCAGCCCAGCTTGTTGGTGACGTTGGCGTACAGTTTGCGGCCGAAGTTCTTCAGCGGTTTGTCGAGGGGCGTGTGGGAGAACAGACCACTCAGCTTCGCCATGCAGTTGGATATCGAGGACCACACCGTGAAGTTTGTCTCGTTGCTGAATGCTTCCATCAGTTTCAGGCACTGAGAAAACCGATTAGGGAGATTGATAGGCATCACTTTGTCGGAGATTTTTTGATTTTTTCATTGGCTTTTGTATTCGGTTTTTTTTATTTCGCTTAGTTTCATTAGTTGGAAAAATTAAGTTTTAACAAAAAACGCATTCACAAGTATTTGGCAAGTCGTCGATGACAGCAGTATACAACAAGAGATTACTTTTTAAACCAGTCGAGTGTAATTAGGATGAAGCGTTATTTTTTGTTGTTGTTTGCTTTATTTTGACTTTGAATGTATGTATGTATGTATGTATGTGTTATTGTGTATAGGGAATGCATGGCACACTGATATGTAACATACCTCCGCAGTGTGCGTGTGTCCCGCCTGCACCATCGCGAAGCAGTCGTCGAGCAGGCCGAGCCGGTCGAGCGGCGGCAGCGACTCGTCGCGGATGGCCGGCACCAGCTGCTGCAGCATGCTGGCCGGGTACCGCGTGCGGTAGTAGCCCACCTGCGCATACAAACCTACCGTACATTACAATTCTGCCGAGCGTTACCTAGAAACCAGTTAACCGATATGCAAGATTTTCGAGTTTAAACTGCAAATTTTCGAAATTTGTGGAAAGTTAAGATTAATATGTCCAATAACTCGAAAATCATGACACTTTTACTGCATATAAATTGTAATTTTCCGAATAGTCGTGATGTCCCCCAGCCCTAGGTAAAGGATTATCCACTCTTTACGCCACACCCTGTATACTGGTGAAAGTATTTTTTAAATCGGTCCAGTAGTTTTTGAGTATATTCGTTACAAATATCCAAAAATACAAATCTTTCCTCTTTATAAAATTAGTGTAGAAGTGTAGATATAAAATTATTTCTATATAACTTGAACCGTCTATTTTACACACTAGTAGCTAGAAAGGGACTAATTTATATTGAAACTCAAGTTAACTTCTTCTAGATTATCGATCGTTAGGTTAATATATTCTATCCGGCATTTTAATCGTAGATTCTGCACTTAGGACGATCGACTCACACTATGTGAAGGTCGAAATCTTACTATTTTAGATAACATTATAAATGCAAATGTTTGTCGGTATGTTTGTTACTGAAACGTCTGAATTTATTTAGATGGGTTAATGTTGTGGATTAACGCATAGGCTACTTTTTATTCTAGAAAGAATAATGGTTCCTGTAGGATTTTATATCGGTGAAACCGTGAAGCGCAGCAAGTTTCGTATAAAAACATTTTCATTGGGTCATGGCGCGCTAATGCGCGGCTAGGTCTTAGGAACAAGCCAAGGGCTTTCAAGGTTAATCACGGATCAAAGATAATAAATAGTTGTTAGCGCTTGACAAGGTACTCGATTAAAATGACGCTTGCGCTTACACCTTACTGCTTAAAAATCAATCATAGGATTACCCGGGTTTTCCAGTCGTCCAGTTATCAGGCGATCTAATTAACGACACTATTTTGGGCCTAGAGGGGAATAATACGAGCTGTCAACCGGATAATAGAGTTTATGCCATGGACCTTCTGCATTTTATTGCCAGCCTATTACACCTAATTTATTCAGTGGGGCATTAATTCAGATAAAATAGGGCACGATTGTATTCAATGCCATGTATCAAATCGATGAATGGTGTATTTGATGACGTCAGTACAATAAAATATTGAAGTAACTATGTGAGTACGTGACCGACCTATTTTCGAACGTTCTGAGATGACTGCCCCTATGCCCTTATTCAAGTGACACGAAAATCGTCGTCGGGGCGTATTGATTGATTTTTATGTTGGCTCGTTAAAAGGTGATTTTGATAAATAATTTAGCGAACAAAAATTTCAATTCGAAAAATAAGGTAGTGCACAGAGTGAGCTAACTATATTGAAATATGACGTTGCCTTACATGTGTCAATTACAACAAAGTCTTAATAAAACTAATTCGTTTTGCGGAAAAGGTACAGAGCATCCTCTCACAAGTCGACGAATCAATTGAAAACCATAGGCATCATTAAACTTTAAAGACCTTTAGAATATAAAGAGTTTTTGCAATAGAATAGGTAGATAAATTATAGTAACACACTTGAGCACAAGGAAAACTAGATTCCATAATCCTGAGTAAATCAGCACAGCCTAGGACTAATACATTATACATACATTGTATATTTTATCAGCTTAGTTTGTAGTTTTTCTAATTTTTCTAACTTTTGCTGAACAATGTACTTGCGAAGCCTTTTAGCAGTATCTAAGTATATAGTTTTATACTGATAGTAGGTCTATAGTTGTTTGTTGTATTGTCGTATTTTTTTTATTCACAGTTAATTGACTAACGTAGTATGATATACACAATCGGAAGATCCTGTCCTTATAGTTTTTATTCCGACGATATGTAAACTCGTGACGTTGGCTAACTTAACTAGTGACTACGTCTCTACGTTTCGGACTTACGTCCATACACCCCCTAGTAAAAACAACCACGTAATCGTATTACAATATACATTAACATACCGTTCCGGGATTGAGCTTGATCCACGAAGATTCCGAGACGTTTTCCAACACTACTTCTTGTGTTTTCTTCTCTAAAACTGTGGATAGGGCTATCTGTAAAATCAAAATAAACAATTGTATTAATAATCATCATTAGAACAGCGATCCATAAAGATAAATAAAAAATGTGTTGGAGATTATGTACTTTGATTATCCTAATATCCGTACAAAAATATCTTTAACTAGTTTTTCTAATTACTGCAGACAAGAGAATGATTGATCGTCTACACTATGTTAACTCAGTTCTTAGCTACTATTTAGAAAACAAATACATAGCGCTACAAATACTGGTTTCTAAATTACTTTCATCTGTTGATAAAAAGTAAAAGTGTTCAACGAATAACAACTACTCATCGAAAGTAGGTATAATGTTTTGGTTACATTGTCCGCTCTTCCCGGTTTAGAGACGATTGATTTCTTTTTAAGAAGATCACATACCCCATCGTCTTCGGGAACATTCTGATAAGAGACAAGGTTTTTAAATTATGCGATACCTTTGTGGTAACGTGTTGGCTAAGTATTTAATTAAGATTAATTAGAAGTTGTCTTTTGGAGCAATATTCATTCATTTACACAATAAAATTAAATAATAAATGATGTTTCATTGTTTTTTTTTTTTAGGTTATACAATCATAAACTATTAATCTGAGTTGAAATTCAGTATGTACATATTTGCAAAGAAGCCTGAAACCTGCGAGGAAGGTCAAACAGCGCCGCGTACCAAGTCGCAGGTATCAGCTAGTTCAAAATAAATAATCCATTATCAAAAAATCTAAATATTATGCATTAAGATATTGTTGAGTAAGGACCTTGGCCCTGATACGAATGATAAGTTTATTTTTTGCAGTTTTTATCGATAAGACACACAATCAGCTAAAACAGGAAGTTTTTCAAATACATACAATCTTTTTTGATAATCTTGATCTCAAAATCATCAAGATTATCAAAAGTAGATACTTAATCAGTATTATCACAGATACTGTAGTATTTTCTTTATCACATTCATATAGATAAAGAACTTATGTTTGAAAATTAGGTCAATGTTAACAAAATAAATCGATAAAATCAATTATTCTTCAAGGATAACAGATGTTTCGATTACATTATTGCTGATTACAATCAACGCGACCTTAGACAATAAAAAAAATATTTTTATGAATTTATTCTCGAAATGTCCAGTCATCATGATGAAGTAGACAAACATATATTTTTTAGAGGTAAATAAACGTTTTACGGCATTTAAAAAAAATCCCTGGTGGCAGTAATAATAAACCAACCATGTGCCGAATTTCAGCATTAATTATATTCTACTCTAACTATACTCCAAAAGGTCTCTGAATAATAAGGATCGTGACATACAGACAAACGTGACCAAACTATAAGGTCTCTTTAGTTTGCTATGGAACCCTAAAACATGCAAAAAAGCGTTGGTACAAATTAGACTTCAAAATGATTCAGCGGCGGGATGGAAAAAGAGAGAATGCAGCTTACAAGTGTGTTGGAGTGTGGCGAGATGACGTTTTTAAAACTTACCTTTGCAGGGTGCTCTTGTGTGGAAATTGTGATGGGGATCATCCAAAGGGTATCGTCTCCTTGGCTGCCGTCGGCGCAGAACTTTCTCTGTGTCAACGACAGGACACGGTTCGAACCCTTTTGCTCTGAGGTCACCTACAAAATGAGAATACTGGTAAAGTCACCTGGTTTAACTTTTTTTTAAGGAGAGGTATTATTTTTTACTCAACTATCCAAAGCCAAAAGGTTTGTAGGTAGATCTTTTAAATTGAAAGTGAAAAAACGCTGTGTACTCTAATAGTGAATACTGAGCAGTGTGGTAGTGTGAGGTATGAATAGACAGTATAAGGTTTCAGTTTTATTTATTGTAATTTTCGTACATGACATTCTAGCTGAATAAAAATAATCATTAAACTATAGAACCAGTTCATGCGTGAATGAGCCATGCTATTGTGCTTATCAGTTAGCTCAAATACCCCAGCACTCGAACATTAATCTTTATTAAATACTCAGCGCGATATGGTGGGTATTATGACACAAACATAATAAATAATACATAGTTGCTGTAGCATGCAACTTTGTCTGATTTTATTTAAGTCACATACAGCTGTCACTGTCACCTCTGCTCTTTCGACAAGTATAGGATATTATGGATGGACTTTTCTATTTATTTATTACCACCCAACCAATCTACGTGTTTCTGATCGTTGCTGGCGTCACAGGATGAGCCTGTTAAATCTAGGCGTTATCGCACTTCAAAAATTCGGCGTAACTATTATTTTAGACAAGTAGACATAACAGAAAATATTTGACTATTACAGCTTGCTGGTAAACAAACCTCAACAACAGGGAATCCCATTTGTTTAGTCCATGTTGACATAACAGCGCCGACTGGCTTGTTGGACGCCTCTTCTAGAGATGCCCATAAGTCTTCAGTGAATGTATTCTTGTACTGAAACAAAATTTTAAGTTAGTGTGAAGTTTGATTCATATAATGTGGTAGGCAGCTTATTACAAAGGCTACTTACTTTCTATTTCAGAGAATTTCACAGCATCTGTAGGAAAGCTTGAAAAATTGTGAAGAGAAAATCAGCTCAATCAAAGTAGTTTGTTAGCTTCTACATATCGGATATACTGAGACAATGTACTCCAGGTTGACAGTATTCAAGACAGTAAACATTAAGCTAATTATCACTGGCCTATTTTATATCAGATTCTGAGAAGCTTTTAGCTACAAAACCAACATAAAACAAACAGTAACTAGGTATTTGTCATGAGTGCGCTGGAATAACATAAGCATGTTACTCAATGCCATACCACTTAATAAAATGAGTAGATATTTAATTTGAAAACGGCACACTGATAAGCACAGTCATGCATTTAATAATATTAAGTTTTATTTGCTAGCAGACTTTCAATTTCTAAGCAAATATGTAGAGTTAACAAACTTATCAGGTGTTTGCTTATTGAATAGAATGTTCAACTATTATTACCTGGTGTCTTGTGAGGTATATATTCATGCCTTTACGGAAATCATCATCTCCAATGTATCTGTGCAGCATACGGATGACTGAAGCACCCTTGTTGTATGAAATATCATCAAAGATCTCATCAATTTCAGATGGGTGGCCGACAGGCACTTCGATAGGATGAGAGTTCTTCAAACAGTCCAACTCCAAAGCTCTAAAACATGTTTATATTATGTTAAATATACTTACATACCAAATTTTTCATTAGTATGCAGCAGAAAAGTGATTGTTCATTGTTGTTTACAGGGTGAGGGTGACTGTACTGTTTTGTCTGCTGGCACATGGCCAATTTCAATAGAATGCATTAAAAAGTGCAGTTATGAAGAGAAATGCTTAGTCACTCACCTGATATAATTTTCTGTGACAAACTGGGTCCAAATGTCATACTCAGGGAACAAGTGGTTGACACATAAGAATTCAACAAAGGAAGCATATCCTTCATTTAACCAGAGATGAGTCCACCATTCCATGGTGACAAGATTTCCAAACCACTGGTGGGCAAGTTCATGGCCTACAACTAGTGCTATCCATTGTCTACGTACTGCAGAAGTGTGCTCCTCATCTACTAGGAGACAAGTCTCCCTGTATGTTACTAAACCCCAGTTCTCCATTGCTCCAGCTGAGAAATCTGCTATAGCGATCAAATCAATTTTCGGTAGTGGGTAGGCTATATCGAAATACTCTTTGTAATAAGGTAACACTCGAGCAGCAACCTCCAGGGCGAACAATCCTTGCTTGCTCTTGCCTACCGGAGTATATACGCGGACTAAGACCCCGTCACGAGATTTTTTCTCCACATAATCATATTCACCAACAACCACTGCCACCAGATATGTAGACATTATAGGAGTTGTTCTGAACTGCATAACTTTCTTGTTTCCAAGCACCTTTTCATCTTTGACTGGCATGTTGGAAAGGGCGACTCTGTCGGCGGGAACTTCCAGGGCAATATCAAAAGTGGCCTTGATAGCAGGCTCATCCCAGCATGGGAAGCAGCGGCGCGCATCTGTCGCTTCGAACTGCGTAACGGCAGCGTAGCGCTCCTCGCCCGCCGGCGTCAAGTACTTGCTGCGGTAGAGACCCTTCATCTTATCGTTGATCTCGCCAGTGAACTCGCAATAGAGCGTAGCCTCGCCGGCACGCAGCGGCTCCGCGAACGCGATGGTGGCTGTCTCCTCGGCTGTGCTGAGACGCACCTCGGCGGGCGTGCGGCTCGTCTCCGAACCCACCTCATACTCGAGCCGTACGTTGCTTAACACCAGGTCCAACGAGTTCAACACTATCTCGCTCGTCGAATTCAAAATCTGAAACACATCACGTCGCAGTATAACGCGGCACATGGAAACAAAATATTTGCAATGACGATGATGAAATATCCTCTTACCGATACTTTCACTGCTGTTTTTCCCTTGAAAGTTAGTTTTTCTAGATCGGGAACTAGCTCTAAGTTGTAATGTTTGGGTATGACCTGTTTGGGGAGGCGCTGAAATGTTTTGTTTTCGGACATTGTCACTTTTTCTTTCTCGATCGTAAATGTGGGACGCGCTGTAGAGAAATACCGTAATGACCGAGTGACAGAGTGAACTCGCGCTCCAACGGCGCTGCTGATACGGACCCCCCTCGCGCGCCTCGATCCCCACTCCGAGTAACGGTATTCGCTACGTAACAAATTACAATGGCGAATTGAATGCGAGCGGTATTGAATGTGAACAACCAATGAATTACGTATGGCACGTAGCAGTTGCTGCGTCATGGAAAACAGTTTATTTAGTGAAAGTAATAACTTTCCATGAACTTCATGAACACGACATCAATGGCCGGAACTAAAATTTAATTTTTGAGGTTATTTTTTATTGACAACCAAGTTTGACAATGACAATGATAGATGGGAATATTTACTTATCCGCGTCATTTACAACTTAGTTGATTATCTGTGCCAACTTAAAATAAAAAAGTTTACAAGTTTTATTTACCGTTAATACTGCAAGTTTTTGTTTTTTTTTTCTTCTCATTAAAAATAAGGTTGAGGCGTTTTTGTTTATTAAAAATCATAGGTGGCGTAGTAAGCATCAACGTTGTTCTGTCAAATCGATTTTTTTTTTTTTTATTTTTTTTTTTTTATTCAGTAATAGGCTTGCATTTGACCGTCATCTTGCCTGATGGTAAGCAACGATACGGTCTACGATGGAGCATGCTTGCCTAGAAGAAACCGATTAACTCGCGACTTGAAGACACCTAGATTATATCTATCGGGAAACACCCATTCAGGCAAAGCGTTCCACACCCTAGCGGTTCGCACAATAAAGGTGGAATCAAAGCGTTTCGTACGAGTTTTTGGTATATCAACCATAAAACGGTGACGCTTTTTAGTGCCCTTGGTAGACCGATAGTAGAAAGGGCTAGAGGGAATTAGATCATGCAGATCAGAAGCACACTCTCCGAAATGTATCCGGTAAAAGACCGACAGACTAGCAACTTTGCGCCGATGTTCGAGAGTTTGGAGTTTAGTCCGAACAAGGGAGTCTTTACCAATGAGTCTCATGGCACGTTTCTCAATGGACTCCAACGCCTCAAGCTGGTATTTGGCCGATCCATCCCAAAGGTGCGAGCAGTACTCCATGCATGATCGAACTTGCGCTTTATAAAGTAACAGCAACTGTTCTGGCGTAAAGTACCGCCGCACCTTCGAAAGGATACCCAGCTTTTTGGCAGCCAATTGAGCTTTGGACTCTATGTAGGAGCCAAAGTTGAGGGTTGAAGTCAGAGTAACGCCCAAAAGCTCAAGACTGTCAGCCGTTGGAATGGACACATCTCGGAAAGTAGGAGCCAGTTGGAATGGGCTCTTCTTTGCGGAGAACAGACACGCCTGGGTCTTAGTCGCATTAAACCTGACCAGATTGGCATCACCCCAATCTGAGACAGCCTTAAGGGACAAGTTCAAGCGCTCGACCATAGCCTCTCTCAGAAACTGGATTTGAGGACCACTGGACCGTGCGTTAGATGTGTAGCTCTCTACAACAGTGCTGTCATCTGCGTACCCAAAGATACCGGGCTTTAGCAGATCGTTAATGTGCAGCAGGAAGAGCGTCGATTATTAGTTGATGTGTTTACCTTTGATGAATTTCCCAGTGTAAGGAGAAAAATATGACCGTA
This sequence comes from Alcis repandata, assembly GCA_949125135.1. Taxonomy (NCBI): domain Eukaryota; kingdom Metazoa; phylum Arthropoda; class Insecta; order Lepidoptera; family Geometridae; genus Alcis; species Alcis repandata. Next base: position 7,599,777 of record OX421234.1, read on the forward strand.
ACAATTTTAAAATCTTTGTACACTAACTTCTGTGGTAAAATTGCCGTATGCCAATGTTTGTTTTTTTTTTTTATCGTCATGATGATTTGTATTTAATGTCCACTAATCTGATACCATTTTGAAATCAGATAGTTAATTGCCATTCCTTTTAGTTGAGAATAACTATTTAATATACAGGCTGCACATGTTTTGTACTGGAATGACCTATTTTATATCATGTCACTAGGAAATTGAAATCCAAATGTCAATATTGATATTTACTTTAGTTTTATGGTGGAACTACAATCAATCAATCACTTTCTACTTGATCAGGCTTTGTGTTTTTAGTCCATTTCGAAGTGATTTGACAAGTAGATAAGTCATTAAATACCACACGCCATCTATTGTACTTTTTGGAACTAAAACTTAAAAAAAACGCCTCACTAAATGGTGCAATTTTTATTGACATGATTTTGCTTGACCAAGTTTGATCCTGGTGACTGATCGTTCGAGGCTTCCAACTTTTGTTCGTCATAGACTAAAGACCACTGCACAGATATTTGAGTATTTGACATTTGTCAAAGTCAACAAGAAATTGCTAACCTTTCTTCTTTCTCTTTGAGTGAAGAATTGTTGGATTTATCGAGTTTTTGCATCTTTACCTATTTAAGATAGTGTATACAGATACGTTGATTAATTAAAAGCATTCATAGTAAATGCCCACATAAATTAGACTCTAAAGAGTGATTACACTGTAGATAGTGCGCGCCGGTGAAACTGATCATGGCGAATCCGTCATCAGGCGTTGGTAAGATTATTTTCAACTATAATTAAAAATATGGTTATTTTATTTTATTCGTCTAATTAATATTATTTTCTGGTACTCCGTGCTTTATTCTTTGTCTCAACAGTCGTGCCCCGGAATTTTCGTCTGCTAGAAGAACTTGAACAAGGCCAAAAAGGAGTGGGCGATGGCACCATCTCTTGGGGACTCGAGAGCGACGATGACATGACCCTCACTCACTGGACTGGCATGATCATTGGACCCCCTAGGGTAAATATCTCATAGTTTATTTAGCATTCTAGATTGGGTGCTATGACACATCAAGGAGTTTAGTTAAGGTCATATCATACAAGCACAAGAAAAAGCCAAATGTTGTATCCTTTAGCATCTAGCAAAACTTTATACACATCTTATTTTCTTTATTACTAAAAAAAGCATAGTGAACAGCCCAATCAATCTACATCGAAACTGAATACACAAATAATGCTAGTATGAGAGATTTAACAATATGAGAGACCTAATATTGTGGTAATTTCAATTTTTCAGACTCCTTATGAAAATAGAATGTACTCTCTCAAAGTAGAGTGTGGCACTCGGTATCCTGATGAACCTCCGACTGCCCGTTTCATTTCTAGGATCAACATGAACTGTGTCAATAGCCAGACAGGACTTGTAAGTATAGAATCACTACTTTCTCAACAGTTTGACGACAAATACTCCTAGCTATCTAAATGGATGTTTTGCTTACTACTGCATTTTTCTGATGTTAATGTGAAAATTTGATTTACCCACCATTCACTCACCTTAGTGCTAAAGCATCAACAGAAGTAAGGCTCATAATGACTCATCAAAATATGAAGTATCTTAATTATTATTTAGAGCCATACCACTCCTATCATTCCATTCCTTGTGATTTAGACTACAACTAAAGCTTCTTCATCCATTTATCACAAAAGGTGTCCAGTTTGTTTTAATTATATAATGCTGTTTCTTAATACTTTGGCTGCGGCTAGTAATCACATGCGCTAGCCCCAGGCGCGGCTAATAGTCAAACGCCTTGTTTATAACGCGCCTGGCGTGTGCAGCCGCACTCGCGTCGCGCAAAGGAAAACACAAGGTATGTGTTTGGTTGGTAAGGTTTGCAGCCAAAGTGTTCAATGTTGTCTTGCTTTGTACTTTTATTTAGATGTTTCTTGATCTCAATTCCAGGTGGACAACAGACTTGTCCCGATTCTTGCAAGATGGCAGCGTGATTACACCATCAAGACAGTTTTGCAGGAGCTGAGACGCCTCATGACACTCAAGGAGAACATGAAGTTATCTCAGCCACCAGAAGGAAGCACTTTCTAGTTTCTTTCACTCTGTCAACTCTCAATAGACCCAATCTACTCGGCCTTTCCATTTACCTAAGTTTTGTATGTGGTAAAAGACAGTTCTTCTTTATTTCACTTATGGTAGGATCGCACTAATCCACATTTTAGCATTTCATTATATTTGTCAATATTTCTCAACAAGCACAGGTGATGGTGGTGTCCATTTTTTCAGTTTCACCCACCTCACTTACTTTGACGTACCAACTTACGGATTAGAGTGATTGTTTATTTTTACTCTAAGTAATGCTTTGCTAGTGTGTATCGTAGATTTGATTATTGCATTTATTACACAGACTTTGTTCTAATAATGCAGTCTTATACTATTGTAGATTGGGCAAGTAAGATTCCTTTTTAAATGGCTCTACATTACACACTTACGGGGTGACTCCCATTTATTTATCATATTACATAAATTATTGTGGCCTTTTAAAAAAGTTAAACTTGCTTTTGGTAATAATAAGGGCTAGTTTTACTGTTTTGTTTTAGATAAGTGATTTTAGGGCTTATCATTTTAAACAACTGCTAGACCATTCAACTTGTTGTAGAGGCAATCATGTTGTGATAGTTGTTTAAAATTATTTGCTTCACATTTTATACTATCTGTACTGTCTCGTACCATTTCTTAATGATTAAATTCTTAATTCTACGAAAATTATCTAGGGTATCTAGATGTTGATTTGATGTAAAAGGAAATTGCTTAATTTTTTTAACTTGATCAAGTGTAACATAATGTAGGAAATTTATATTTCTTAGGTACATAAGATAAAGTAATCTGGGTCCTTTTTAAAGCTTCGCAACAGACTTTGTTTTCTTTGAACCATGCATTAAATGCAACAACTTTGTACGCTACATTGGTGATGTGACTCTCTCACTAAAGATTACTTATTACACACTCTACTTTGCTCTCCCATGCAACTCATATGCGTGAACTTATTGTTACAAAACCAAATGCTAAGTCAAATGTTTCATAGCATTAAATATTTTTACCAATGTATAACTAGCAAAGGTAAATAAATCAAATAACACTGTCGTAACTTGGAGTATTATTTTTTATCATAAACCCGCATCTTTATTCGATAAATCTATTTAGGTCAATCTACCTACTCACGCAGGGCGCTCATTTTAAATGTTGTTCAGTTTTTACTTTTAGCAGAATGAGTTTTCGTACGTGCAAGACAACCAATTTCACAAAGAATAATGGATTATTTTTAATCTAGCTTCAACCATTCTTGGTTAAATTTTCATCAAATTATTTTTATCAGGAACTGCAGACTGGGTTTCAGATCGGATTTTTGGTGTCCGTTATTTGTCAACACCAAATAATTCAAATGTTACAGGACTTCCAGGTAAAAACGTGAGTTTGTATAGGCCGAGTGGCTAGTCCTAGTGTCAAAGTTTACATATCTCTAAGTATGTTAGTTGACCGTTACTGCTTCTGTTCATCAAGGTATCAACTCATCTCTACAAATTGTTTTCAAACACCTAGCTATGAAATCCTGCAGCATTATCTTCAACACAAACAAGCGATATCTCACAGTAACGCATAATGTAGGTACCTTCTCCGTTTCACCGTGAAATAATTATTTTTACAAGAAAAAAAAAACAAAAACCGACTTCAAGAGACCGGCTATTGAGTTATTCATCTATTTGTCGCGCACGTACCTAATGCAAATTTAAGACATATAGTTTTCTCATGGATACCATTATCAGAACTGGACTAAATTGAAATGGGAAGCGTCAGCTTTCTAAAAAAAAAGAATCATCAATATCGATTCACCCAGTCAAAAGTTATAAGGTAACAAATATTAAAAAAAAACATAGTCGAATTGAGAACCTCCTCCTTTTTTGAAGTCGGTTAAAAATAGGTAAATTTACTGTTCAGCAGTAGCATTACATTACCTATAAGGGGAACAAATTACAAAGGACACTAATTACTTCCACTATGTTCGCTCAGATGATCAAAGCAGAACTAACCACTGTTTCATAACTAAACTTAGAAGCAACAAGCTTTGTGCAAACGAGTACTAAATAATTATGACACTTGTCTATTTTTAACGCGTTGATTTCGGTATACAGAAGAAAACTTTACTTATTATGGAATAGTAGACAGCTACTTGTAATTATTAGTGTGATTATGTTACCTATAATGAATTAATGATGATATGGTAACTTGGAAAGGGTATGCAATGCCGACATAGGAGGGTCATCATGGTACTTTGTCGGATTTTTGAAAATTTTCACTTCAGTGTTCCGCGTCAGGATTGCTAATAAAATTTATTATAGGATAAAAAATAATACAAGCCACTTTCGAAATAAAGCCAAATATTAGTGAAAAAACATTTTTGTTTGGGAACTACCATACACATAGATACAGATTTGAATTGAAACAAGTCATACATATTCTTCATACATTTTTCCTAAATTTTAACAATTACGTTGTAAATGATATTAATTTGACAATACAGGGTTTTATGGAAAGATATGATGACATGACATACGTATACATAATTTTTTTTTACTATGGGACCAACCCGGAATTGGCAAAAAAAAACAGCTGTTTCATACATCTTGTTGAATGTCATTGACATTTTTCCATGAAATAGCTGATTTTTTATTCAGATTCCGGATTGGTCTCATAGCAAAAGTTGTTAATAATACTACGTACTACAAGCCCTTTTCGGCTTATCATACCTTTTCCTTATAACCCTGTATTGTGTTCATCTATATACTCTCACCCAAACTTAATCTCAATAATCGTTAAAATAACAAGCACTGTAAATATGTCTAAACATGAATTATACAAATGCAACATGTATAGCATTTACGTTGGCACCATACAGTACAGATGTGGAAATGCAAACATACACTTTCTCAAAATCTTTGGTCTGGGTTAAGCCGGAGCTCGACCGCAAAATGAGCGAGGCCATTATTGAGCCCGCTTGACTCGCAACGATAATTTTCATAGTTGAGGCTCGACCGCGAAAGTCTATGAAAATTATCGTTGCGAGTCAAGCGGGCTCATTAATGGCCTCTCTATTTCGCGGACGAGCTCCGTCCTGCTTTATTATTGTAATAGAAGCGGCCGCGCGCGGCGCCAATTGATGAATTTATAAACTTACGAACAGACAAACACATTTTAGGCGGAGTTAAAAGATCGTCAGCTGTCTCTTTCACGCATTAACTACATTGAAATCTCTGAGTAAGACTTAAATAAAATAAAAAGTAGTATGAAGACAAAAAAAAACAATAAAGAGCAAGTAACTATCTTAAATAACATTAAAATGTTTAAAAACATTTTCAGTTTGATATTTTTTAATTTGACGGAGAATGTTATAAAATCCGAAAAATAATTAGTCATTTTTTTTTTCTTTTTCAAAATTTTCGTTTTTTTTTATTTTAAAAAATGCAAAAGTACGTGAAAGTGATTGCTGACGAGAGCTCTTCCCCTCAACATTGCCGACGGTGTCTTGTTAACTATTATATATTGGCTAAAAATCAAAAATACTTAATTTTACTTATTATTTGAGGATAGACTATTTTGGTATTTACAACAATTTAAATATGTACATAGATTTAAAATACGCAACATTAAATTAGGTACTTATTATATTAATTAAAATAATATGTAGAACTACAGTTCACAACTCAATCAAAATGTCCACAATCTATAAATATTACCTAAAGCTGTTTTTTAAGGTGTCCAAAAAGTTAAACAATTTTGGTAGGACTTATTAGTTGAAGATTTTTTTACATGTTTTAAAATACATATAACTAAAATATTAATTTATGTCAAATTACATTTTCGTGTAACATTTAATTTTACAAACGAAAGTTTGAGAGCATGTGTGTACATTGGCTTACAAGGACAGGGTTTCCATAAAACTGTGTTTGTGACTGCTTTACAGTGAAACGGCACAACGCATTTTGATGAAATTTTGGTATGGAAGTAGCATATACTTATAAATTGACCATAGCTACTGTTTATTCCAAAATTAAGTTTTTCTATAATATGATTGCGGGTCATACAGCGGGGCGCAGCTAGTATGTAGTTAATACTAACTATTTCATAAGATTATATTGCACTAGCTGCGCCCCGCGGTTTCATCCGCGTTTTTCGGGATACAAGGTGTAGCCTGTGTTAATCCAGACCATGAAAGACCTTAATTCTTAATTTGATGTAAATTCGTTCAGCCGTTTTAGCGTGAAGGAGTATCAAACAAACTCACAAACTTTCACTTTTATAATATTAGTGAGATTTACATCAAAATATTGATTACCTTTCTGGACAGCTAAGAAAAATCGGACTTATAATGACTCTAACATTTATAAACGCTTTGCAAATGTTTTTACTTTTAGTTTTTTTTTTTTTCTAAACAAGAAAGCCATACTACCTCCATTTCACTCCATTTCTAATAAATAGCTCTCTAGATAGTTGTATTGCAATTGGAAAATGATGTAGCATTTATTACTTATTATATTACGAATCAAAAGTAATAAGTATGTACAAAACTACACACTGCATGTGTTCAAAATAGTACATACTCTATTCGTTTATAAAAGCAAATTAATAAGATGAGCTTATCTGAGGAAAAACAACATAAATTGTGAAGTTCTAGAATGACAGTTAACACCTGCGGTAATTGAAACTGGGTGTTTATTCAATAAAAACTTTTAGACAACTTTACCAATACTCGTTTTAGTCACCGCGTTACCAACTGAGTCGTAGGGCCATAAACGTCAATCCTTTTCAGGGCCACAATACTATCTAAGTTTATCTAAGTTACCGCTAAACTATTAATTATAATCGTGTAAAAATCCCAGACCTTATTTTAAATAGGTCTTAAGCGTTCGGTGAATGGTACATTTACTTTACGGTTTCTATCTGATTTTATTCTTATCGTTATCGCCTATAACCATCTTACGCACAACACTATGCGGCACCATAAGACCCACAAGTGCGAGCGAGATGATGACATAGAGAAATTATTTATGGCCGCACGACTCAGTTGGTAACGCGGTGACTATATTAAACTCCCTATTCTAGATAGCCTGGTGTCCAACACCCATATCAGAGAACCTGGGGCATTTCTAGAACTGTTCAAGATGAGAAAGCGTGTACAACGCAATAAATCTACGCCTATGAGCATTTTACAATATTCATAAGTTAGTATAACCCGGTTACAATATCTGTGCACCTCGCTGGAATGCGGCGCCTCTCCCGCTTCCCCTGTCACCTCTCCGCGCACTCCCCGGTGCGACAGTACGGTTAGCATCTTCGTTGCCGATACACGTCCCGATAATTTTGAGATATTTTCGCTTTGTTGTTGTTTTGTTTTTTAATATTTATTGTTAAGTTTAGACATATGACGTCACGAGGTCAGGTGCACAGATATTGTGACCGGGTTGTAAGTTCATAAGTTAATTAAAGAAAATATTAGGACTCATTTGTTTCATGTGATGAGATTACGCTTACGCCAAGTTTTTAGTGCACACATGGATCTAGCGACATGGTAATTACAACCAGGCACTAGAAATGCGTGCACTTACCCGTTTATTATGGAAGTACAGTTGAAATTGTCAGAATAACTATCAGAACGTGCAGTGGTTGAACTTTTAACAAGATTTTAGCCTATGAATATCATTTTGGTACTAGATAAATGTCAATTTCTGCCATTCTTACACGCTGTCCAGACATATCCTGCAAAAAGATTTGATAACTATATAGGTACAAATCTACAGAGATAAAATTACACATCCTATAAATATTAGATATTTATTTTATTACATTTAACTGAAATTTACGTATTTTACTGTAAATAAATACATTTGTTCTGAAATGATTCAATGATAATATTACAGAACCGTCTGGCTTTTGCTCTTTGGTAAAGATATTTTCAGCCAAGCAAGACAGAGAGAGCGTGTACGGAACAGCGACAACGTTAATTATACTGTAGGTGAACTATGGGATAGAATTTGGTAGATGAACTTTTTATTGTTCACACCAGAAATTACAAGCAGGAGTACACATTCACACCCAACAATAGAAGAGAAAAAACCCGATGTCTTGACTCTTCTATAGTTCATTTAGTTCTCTGCACACGCCCGCTACGTCTCGGTCATTCAAAAACACGGTGAAGATGAATGAATCAGTCAATAGTTGTGATAATACCATTCTATCTTAACGTTACGTAAGAATGTCGTCAATATAACTTCAGCTCGATAGCGGTGAAGAGATTTCTTCGCGCAAAAACGGAACCATTGTAGAAACCCTGTTTACCTATTGTGATTGTAGCCGCCGAAAACTGCGATCTCATCTCAAAACGTTTCGCGTGAGGTTACCGTATTGAGTATAGTAATACAGTGTTTCTCCCAAGATTGCACATCCGAAAGGGGGTAAATCTGACCGTATATGACCATTAAAGTTTTTATTCGACCCCTTTGAATAGGGCTTTTAAAATAAATGTCACTTCATACCGCATTTATGTCAGGTGGATTGTTTCGTACATTTATTAATTATTAACAATTATTATATAATATTATATAATAAATAATTGTTGATAATATTATTTATCAACAATTACAGATTCATGGTCAAATTAAATTATATATATTCAAAATGTCATGTTTTTTTGATACCGTAGCTGTAGTTTCACTCTCTCTCAGATTTACAGTCTGGGAAGAACCACACCGAGTAGCAATAAGGCAACTATGGCCCCAGTATAAACACAATTTTACACTTTTACAAACATATGAAAGTTTTGGCAGCATTTCCTTCAATAAACATTAGAAACGTTCGGTATATACGAACATCACGTAGACTATACCACAAACATACTTAAAGAGTCGAGTAAACTGAGAAATTACTTATCGCCTAACAATCGACAGTTCATCAAAGGATCATTTATTAGTAAAGAAGAAATAAGATAAAATTGCACATACAAATAAATAAAATTACTATATTTGCTCCTAATTTATTGCACGTCTAGCATATTACACAACGATTATTCTACGAGTACCTATCGTTTAAATAAATCGTACGTACAGAAGACTCGAAAGAAATTACGTTACTTAATACATTTAAATCGGGCCAAGTTTCATTAAATTCATTTTTCAGGTACCGATACGATGACATCATACACATGTAATTTATCGAATATGGGCATCGGGAAGGAATGGAAAACGTACAGACGCGGGAGCGATCACCGGGCGGGCGTCGGGCGGCGCCGCGGGCTAGCAGATGCCGGGCAGGCGGCGCGCCGCCGGGCCCGCGCGCGCCGCCGCCAGCAGCCGCAGCAGCGGCCGGCCGCACAGCGCCGCCAGCCCCGCGCCGGCCCAGCGCGCGCCCGCCTCCTCCACCTCCGCGATGCGGTTCAGCGAGCGCGACTCGCGCAGGCGGCTCTCCTTGCGCGCCGCGCGCCGCCGCCGCCCGCCGCCCGCGCCCGCCGGCGCCGGCGCGCGCGCGTCCCCGCCCGCCTTGTCCTGCGCCGGCGCGCCCGCCCCGGCGCCGGCCGCCCCGCGCTCCGCTGCGCGCGCGCCCCCCGCGCCGCCGCCCGCGCCCGCGCCCGCCCCCGCGCCGCGCTCCTGGCTGTCGCTCGAGTCGTCGTGCGAGTCGCGGCGCGCGCGCTCCGGCGGCGCGTCGTTCCGCTCGGCGGCGCGCTTCTTCTTCTCGGAGTCGTCGTCCGAGAGGTCCGAGGAGGAGCAGGAGCCGGCCCGCGGGCGCCGCCGCCGGCACTCGATGCGCGCGCGACGCGCGGGCGGCGGCGCTCCCGGCGGGGTCGGCGCGGCCGGCGCGTCCTCCAGGTTCACCTAGCGACGATCAACAATGATATCGATCCGCGAGCCGGACCATCCGCGCTCGAGGCGGGAGGTCGCGCCTCGCGAGCCGAGGCCTACGGAAAGGGAGGTGTGAACCGAACTCACTCTGGTGAGGTTGTCGGCGAGGTGGTTCCGCGGCGCGGGCGGCGCGGGCGCGAGGCGCGCGGGCGGGGGCGCGCGCGCCGCCAGGTGCAGCCGGCCCTCGGAGCGCGAGCCGCGGCGCGGGTCCTGCGCGCGCGCGCCGCACGCCGCGCCGCCGCCCTCCTCGTCGTCCTCCTCCTCGCGCACTATGCTGCACTTGCGCGATCGCTGTTGATGGACATTAAACTTATTACAAATATGTATTACCTATTTTAAAATGATTTTACCGAGTAGCGAAAATTTGATTGAATTTGAATTTGAGTATGAAACTTTAAGATGATCGGCTGCGCCATAGACCCGATGACGTCGCCGTAAAGGTTTTATCTCTATTGTGATCTGGAACTCTAAATAGGCATTCGATCTAGTAAAGCTCCACGGCTCCACCGGAATGAGGCGAGACACATGAATGTTAAGTGTGCATACCGGCGGCACGTCCTGCGGCGTGCGCGGCGCGGCGGGCAGCGCGGCGGCGGGCGGCGCCAGCAGCGCGCGCGGCGCGGCGCCGGGCCCGCGCGCCACGGACAGCGCCTCGGGCCGCCGCGCGCCGCGGTGCGCCTCTTGCTTGCGGAGCATTTCCATTCTGAAAGTAATGGTGTCTGGAGTACTTGTGCCAGTGGCCCAGAGCGTCGCTCCGTTGTTTAAAGGAGCTGGGTTGGCTCGGGTAATCGCTGGCAAGGGGGAAACGCACAATGCATCCTTTGCGGGACGCCAGTACGAGGCCTATCACCCCCATTTCGAATAAGAATTGAAGGTGTCTTATTCGATATGGGGGCGATAGGTCCCGCACCGGAGTCCCACAAGAGGCGTTGTGCGAATGAAAATTAACAGTATGAATTATTTAACATTTCCAAACACAACTTGGTCAAGTAGGTTTTCTTTCAGTAAGCGATATAGATCATGGGACAAAAAAGCACTGTAGATTTAAACTATGGTGTAATTTTTTTTAAATAAATGCTAGGGTATTGGAAACACCCACGATTTCACTCACTACTAGAGTATATGTTGATCTAAGTTATAAAATCAACATCTTCTATCACAGGGTGACTGGTGACTGCTGTGCACAAGGTCTTAATCGTCAGAGTACAAAATTCTGGCGCAGACCTGTTATGGCCAAACGCGACACCTAAAATCAGGCGAGCCATTTGCTCGTCTCGTCACTCAATTGCATTTATAAAAAAACTTACATACCTCAAATGTCACCTAAATTCGTTCAGCCGTTTTTGCAGCAAACATACAAACTTTGACCTTTATAATATTAGTAGTAGTGTAAAAGCATGCATATGATATTAAAATTTACCTTGCTTTGTTCACTACAAATTATTTCCAAACAAAGTATGAGATCAACGAACATAACCAAGAATTTAAAATGATTAGGCTACAAAAAGGCTTACCTATTCGACTTTAATTTCCTTTCAGCTAATAGGAAGTATGTGGCAGTGATGTGATTATATTCGTTTTTGTCCAGAGATTCCAATATTTGCTCTTTTGTCGCGATTTGGCCATGAATCATTTTCTGAACTATGCCACCTTTGTCTTCTTCCGAAAGCTGTTCTTTGGCAACCAATGGAGTGTCAAAATCTTGTATGGTTACCGTTTCTCCTGCCATTACCCAGGGGTCAGTGGCTATTTCAGACAAAGTCGCTCTCTTCTCTGGCTCTCTTACTAACATTCTACCTATAAGTCTAAAATTTAACAATATAATTGAATGAAATAACAAATTCATAACTTGTAAAAAGTAAATAAAAAATTGTTAGCGTAACCAACTTCATGATGAATTTAATTACTCTTGCATTTACCTACAACTCGTTGAGAGAACTAAAAAGTAGATAACAATTTTTAAAAACTTACCTTTTACATGAATTGGATATATGTGTTGGGATAGTGTATTTGCAATCCATAATCATAGTCAATGTTTCACTGTCATTAGCTTCTTGGAATGGAGCTTGTCCACAGACCAGCATGTAAAGGATCACACCGAGGGACCACACGTCTACTGCTGGGGCATCATAGGAGTCCCCTAGTAAGATCTCCGGTGCAGAATAAGCCAAAGATCCACATGACGTCTCTAATTTTTGACCCGGGCAAAATTTATTACTAAATCCAAAATCAGTTAATTTGACTACACCTAATTTTTCAAAAAATACTACATTTTCAGGTTTTAAATCTCGATGGACTACATGTAACCTGAAAAATTAAATGTTTGAATGCACTTCTCCTTAGAGCCTTTAAATTAACAGTATTATTTATTCCAGATGTCCGTACTTACCTATGACAATATGATATAGCTCGTACTATTTGACGAAAATAATCACGGGCTAAGGTTTCTGACAATCCCGATTCATGTCTCATGATATAGTCATACAGATCACCCCCATCTCCAAGTTCTAATATTAAATACAGTTTAGTTTGGGTATCGATAACCTCATATAGCCGTACCACGTTGGGATGTTGTACTAGTTTCATGCAGCGGACCTAAAACAACAACCACCATACACAACAACATACAACATTGATACCAACAAATATTTCATTATGAGGGTGATAATTCCTATACCAGTGTTTATAATACATCACACACAGAAAACAAAAGCAATCACTAAACACCCTTCATTTCAAATAAAATGAGGCACATTCACCTCGTATTATTCCTATTCAATTTAAAGAAACAGCACATTTACTTATGTTCAATATATGGAATTCTAGACTGATACACTACATTATTTACCTCTTGAAACAAATGTGATTTGGATACTTCGTCTAGTTTGCTTTTGTCTATAACTTTTACTGCAACTTTTTCTCCAGTAAATACATGTCTTGCCAATTTCACAACAGCAAAATGACCGGATCCAAGTGTGTCAAGCAAATCATAAAGACCAGCTATTTTGGTATCATATGGTCCAACCCCTGCACCACCTATGTTTGCACAATTATTGTTCATGATGGTGTTTCTGCAATTAAAACATAATAATAATTAGCTATTTGATATTATTTAACTATCAACTGCTAATAAAGTAATTTTGAGAGGTTTGTTTTCAATAAGATTTAGAGTTGTTTCCTGTTGCTTTAATAGCTGACATATAAGCTAAGCAGAGTTACAATGTGTATGTAATATATAAATTCATTCTATACGATATTTTGATGACCTAGTTTTACAATATACCTAAATCAAGAATAGGTTGGGGATCTTGTTATGAGACAAATTGAAGTGTTTTCTTTGTGAACCCATGTTCGAATAAAAACTTTTCCAAACCTTATGTGAGAACTGCAAGAATACGAGAGGCGCTTTGAATTCCAATACACAAGTAACTTACCTATTAGAATAGTAAAAAAAAATTTTAGATCGGCAAGAAATCTAGCATACGAAACGCACTAAACTGTTTGTTTCATATACACAAAATTAGTCAGAACTCCACGGACATTTTTATACGTAGAACGCTTGTTGCTTCTTACAATGAGGAATAGAACAACATTATTTTTCTAAAAAATATGTTAAAATTGTAAAATAGATTGATCCACGGGAATCACAAGAATCGCCATTTCACAAAAATTCGCTTCATTCGTTCTGTTCTGAAACTTTTTTTATTTAGCAAATCAATCCATAGACAATATTTAGCTCTTGCCTGATTTTAATAAATAGACAAGTTTAAGTTGGCGGTGGAAATTTGAGGAACTAAATTGAAAATTCACTTTGACACTTCCGAGTTCATAGTAAACATCGTTGCGAATATTTTTGCTACTATTATATTTGCTACTGTGCTATCATCATGCCTAAAGTGATAAAAAGTGGTACAAGAGAAGCAGTTATAAAAGTACACAGTGGCGCACAGCCGCGCCAAGTTATACTTGCCGGACTTGTACCTACTACATGACAAAACACAGCACAATAATTATAGGATATGATAAGTCAGCAGTACATTATTGTGCTGTGTATTATTGGCTGTAAAATATATGAAATTTTTTTTTATTCTAAAATAGGCTTGCGTTTGACCGCCATCCTGCCTGATGGAAAGCAACGATGCGGCCTACGATGGAGCACGCTTGCCTAGAAGATATCGATTCACTCTCGACTTGAAGACACCCATACTAAGTAAATATATTAATAAATATTAAATAAAGAGGAATCCCCGGGGCATCCTCATCTGCTAGATTGGGGGTTTTTCCCTCATTATTGGGGATAAATTTGGCTCCTGGCAAAATGTTATTGGTAAAAAAAAAATAGCTTGAGGTATTTTATTTTTAAGACCTTTTCTCCTCAAACACTCAGAACATTGAACGTAGTTTTTTCAGTCTTAACTCGCGTCACGTAAAAAGAACGCTGGGAGAACGTGGGGGGGGGGGGGGGGGGGGTGTTCGCGCATGGGTGCACTCGTGCACAAAAGTACTAGGCCTATTGTTTTATTTTTGAACTAAACTTTCGCTCGCGGCTTCGTATATTGGATAATAGTAGGCGTATATTGGATAATAGTAGGTTTAGATTGAAAAATAAATATTGCATTGAATATCATTACATAAAATTAAAAACATGCGTCGCAAAATTAATTATGACTGATAATTATATTCCTTGTAATAGTGGACCTATTCGCCTGTTTATTGTGAAGACAAATTATTTAAAAAAACTGATAAAGTACAAAACGGTACAATTCGTCTCACTGTAGACTCGGAACATTTTGTTGCCGCTGCGGTCCGTTTCATACATTGTTTCAAATTATCAACTGCAATAATATCAGCCTCCCTCTTCATAAAACAATATACGTCATAAATCATTTTTCTTACTTCTTTAGGTAAAACCATTTTGTAACTAAAAACTTTTGAGCGCGATGGTAATTTAAGAACGAAGGTAACGTCAGTAACGTGGACACAACGCGGAATCGCGGAAAGCAAAGGTCGACTGACGAACCAATGGTGCACTGTTAACTGTTATGCGGCCTCCAGACTCCCGCGAGATTCACGGCGTGAAGTCGCGCCGTGATTCGTGCGCGAAATCTCGCGCGTACGACGTCGGCTACACATTCACGCTAGGGGAACACTTTCACATTTGGGAACGAGGCGCGAACCCGCGATGAATATGCGAATCCAATCTACACTCACGGTTCGCGGGAAGTTCGCGGCTTCGCGCGCGATCCGCGCGCGAGTGTTGAGAGCCCGTAGGGAGCGCGTGACCCGCCCGCCCTGCGCCGCACCTCAAACCACCAAATAGACCCATAAATCGCCTACTGCGCAGCTTGACAGCCAGCGTTCTTTTTACGCGACGTGAGCTATACAGAAACAATATAATATATGATCTGTCATGCCAGTTTTTTTTTGTCAAAAATGATGATTATATCACTTTCGTTTTGATCAAAATAATTTGTAAATACAAATGTATTTTGAACCACCTAAACACACCTCATGTTTGCAAGAATTACAGCCACGTGAAAAAATAGCACCATTTTTTTCCAAAACTATTTGGGGGCTTTTTCCAAATAGCCAAATTTGAGGAAAAATAAACAATATGGGGTAAATGAAAAATTTGACCTGGCAGCCCTATCTCTAACCTCCAAAGTAAATTGTAAATCGATTTATTGATTATTGCAAACTTGCACTCAAAATTTTGAAGCGGTTAGCCGGTAAAGCGGTAAAATATAATTGGTGCGGCGCAATGGACATTTGAAGCCTGATATATAATTTTAAAATCAATCTGAGTTATTTATCGGACGCAAAATGGTTTTGGGCCATGATATCAGTGTAGGGAATAGAACAAAAGATGTTCGAATATCCGATGATGTTTCTTTTAGTACAATGTTGCTTAGTAAACCAACCTTAAAAGGGCTTAAAATAGCTAGATTCGTGAAGCCGTCACCCATTCAACTACATGCCATTCCATTGGGAAAGTGTGGATTTGGTAAGAATAACTTGTCTCAATAAATTTCGTGCTACTACTACTACTCAACCTTTATCTGCCTCCCACTGCTGGAATACAAGACTGCCCTTGAAACTCTTCAATTGTACTATTTAGGCCGTACTCAACACTGGCTATAAATAAGGTATATTTGAAGACTCCCTAACGATTTGGTTTTGATTTCAGATTTGTTAATTGAAGCCAAATCAGGCACAGGAAAGACTGCAGTGTTTACAGTCATTGCTCTGGAAAAACTGGACTTGAATGGGGGTGTACAAACTATCATATTAGCACCGACTCGAGAAATAGCAGCTCAAATTGCATCTGTTATTACTGAAATTGGTTCTCAATACCAAGGTTAGTGAATAAACTAAAAAATATTCTTAACATATTAATTCATTCATTTGTGAGGCAAATGGGAAAATCACTGCACTATATGCCCTAAATAATGGAGTAATGAAAAAAATTTTAGACAATAGAGTGAATATTCTTGACAATGGGCTTAAACAATCAGAGGACCGCCAAACCTAGAAGTTACTTCACAAACAAAATCAACACGCTTAAATTTCAAATGAATTCATTAATTCATTATCCGGGCACACTCCATGTATTAAATTCTCTCATTTAATGGGAAAGTCCACCTCCCCGAATTGCACAGTTTGCAGCATCTTAGATGGCTTTACCTAACGATGGGGTGCTACGAGTGAGCTTTTCCAACTGAGTTCTGGCTGATCCTCTTTCGGACACAGCCAGAATGTTGCTTTTAAGTCAGTGAACCGTGACTAACCTAAATATATTTATATTATATTATTGAGCACAAGAAAGCTCTTAAATGTTGAATAAAATAATTAATTCATAAACTTTTATTTTCTCAATCTAACTTATGGCAGTTCTTGCATATTTTTATTTCTATTCTTATAACCTCTACTTGCCACATGTTAAAATGATTGGTTCTGACATTGACGAGTTTCTTAAAACATGAAAAATAGTAATTTTAATTAAAATTGTGATGTGATGCAATGAGTATTATTTCACATTACAGGTTTGAATGTAGCAGTAGTCATGGGAGGCTTACCTGTCAAAGATGATATTGAGAAACTTCAGGAAAATGTCCACATAATAGTGGGTAGTCCAGGCCGTCTGCGTCACATGATCCAGGGTAAACATATTAATACTTCATCTGTTCGACTATTTGTTCTTGATGAAGCTGATAAGTTAATGGAAAAGGCATTCTTGCCTGACATTAACTATATGTTTTCTGTTTTGCCAAAACAAAAACAAGTCATCATGTCTAGTGCTACTTATTCTGAGGAAGCCAAAACATTTATAAGTAAATATGTACGGAAAGCTCAACATGTTCACCCTGACAGCGACAGTGTCTTGCTAGGAATCACACAAACAGTTGCAATAGTACCTTACAATACTAACATTGTCAAACAAACTAAACATAGATATGAAGAAGTGATAAAGATACTTCAATCAAAAGAGTTCAAGCAATGCCTGTTGTTTTGTAATTATCAAGTTAGAGTGGGAGAGCTCCACAGAATGCTGACACGGGATAATTGGCCCTGTGAACAGCTGTATGGACAACAAGATCAGACAGACAGGCTTGATGCTCTTAAAACTTTACAAGAGTACAAATGCAGAATACTGGTATCAACAGATCTGGCAGCAAGAGGTATAGATGCATCAAACGTAGATATTGTAATAAACTTTGAGCCACCACAAGATTGGCAAACATATTTGCATAGAATTGGTAGAGCTGGTCGATATGGTTGTTACGGTACAGCTATTTCAATACTCAGTGAAGGGACAGAAAAGACAAAATTCATAAACACACTGGCACTTTCCAATATTAAGTTTAATTTGACCCACTTATGGTATGGCGAACCCTTTGATCTGAGTCTCACAGAAGATACCCTCAAGACAGATGAGGCATCTGTTGCCTTTTCTGTAAATAATGCTCCAAAACAAAATGTAGACAAGTCAGAAGAAGTGCTGTGGAAAGCTTTGACAACAAACTCATCGGAACACACAATTAAACCAGAGATAGTTAGTTTCGAGGAGTTGTGCAGTTCATTTAATATTACAAATAAACAGAGTACTGAAACTGTTTCTGATCCTCTGCTGTCTTTCGATGCAAATCAAAACAAGATTACTAATAATATAGACAAAATTGAATTTAAAAATGTCAAGGTTGAAGAATTACCAATAGATGGTTTGAAATACTGGGACAATCCTGTTCCACTCAAAGTAAATCTAGCAAATGATGCCTCACTAGCAAATATAACAAAAATTACCAAGAATGTAACCAATGGAAATTCGGCCAGGGAAAAGGCGTTTAATGAAAAAGAGAGGTATTTAACAGTGAGGATGGAAAAAAATAACTTGGATGAAGGTATTGAAATAGCAAACCCTGAGATGTTACATTATGAAGAGACTAAACCAGGTAATAGTAAAAGTGATGCTCAAAATATTTTACGAAAAGATCTTGGAAATAGATCAGATGAAATTGAAACAGATTCTTTAAGGCAAAGTTTCATGAAAATGGGCTTGCCAACTGTTTTTGGAAGAATCAAACGGTATTCCAAGCATAACAGAACAAAAAAATACTCTGGCCTTAAAAACAATAAAAATATCTCAAGTGAAACTGATATTGGCTACATTGAGAAAACTGCTGTAGATGCAATCTTTCCTACTGCTTTTGGGAATGAAATAAACAGAGTTGAACCTGAAATTGATTCTGAGCATACTGTGATAGATGCAGATGCAACTGTTTTCAAAAAACCCAATCAGGATAGTCAGAGTGACCATAGATACAATGCTTCTTCTTACCACCATAAAAAGATAACCACCAATAATACAGAAAATGATCCTATGAACCAAGCTTCAGTAGATGCTGGTTTGCCAACTTCTTCTGGAAAAGTCACACAGAACGTTAATCTTAGAAAAATTAATACATATTATCAATCTGATGATGATAATGAAAGTATAAAAATAGAAAAATCCAAACGTCAACTAAAACCTATTAAAATCGGAGAAATTAAAAAAGATGAAAAAAATATTAACTCTAGTAAAATATTTACTAGAGAGAAAACACAAGAATGTTCATCATCCATGGTTGTTGAAAGTGACCAAACAGAGTCAAGTGAGAGTAGCTATAACGAAAAAAGCGATTCTAAAATGAGAAATTACAATGGATATGCAAGAACTTATAATGAAACATCTCACCATCATCGATATAAAAATAGAAACAACACGGAACGGAATAGAGAGAAAAAATTTGACGCTTGGAATAAAAAATTGCAACAACAAACTCAGTACATTCAGCATGCCTTATACATAAAAGAGCTGTTGGAGATTTAAGCAAATTGAAATACCAAACTCACTTTATTCAATATCAACTGTGTCCTGCGGTTTCAAGCACCGTTCAAGTTATACTATAAGAACCGTTAACTTTTCCGAAATAAAAAAAACCTATATGTTAATCCAAGGAATAAGCTACCTCGATACAAAATTCCATCCGAATCTGTTCAGCCGTTTTTGTGTGATTGATTAACAAACATCTTTCAAATCCTAATATTATCATAAATACGAAAGTTTCCGAGTCAATGTTTGTTTACCACATATCACCATAATTAGTAAACCAATTATGATAAAATTTGTAAAAGAGATATCTTATACCCTGGATTAACACATAGCTTTTCATAACTTTTCATCACCATGTGACACTGCTAGTTTGTAATATAATACTTACAGGATGCCCTATACATTGAAAACCAGACAAAGGTACAAACAATTGACGGCCGGTTTAGCTTGGTAGTGGTAGCAAGTCTGCTTTAGGAGCAAGAGGTCCAGGGTTCGATTCCCGGCCAGGCAGATGTTTGGATATATATATAACAATCTGCTCTGGGTCTGGGTGTAAGTTGTCCTTTTTGTTTGCTTCATGGCATCCTCGACATAGGAATCCTAGTATGAGACCTATGAGTAAAACAAAAATTAATTAAAATACCAGACACAGTTCACTCAATAATTTTCAGTAATCTGAAATATATTAAGAATAATCTTAAACTGAAGAGTTGAGCAAGCTGCTTCTGTTTTATATATTGTCTTTTTATCTATTGTATTGTATGCTAAAGGAAAGTATCAAATAAAAACAGGCTACAAAAATACTTATTGATTTTTATTCAAAACCAGATCATTTCAACACTACAAAATTTACTGACGAAAACAACACTAATTAGAATATAGACGTTTAAAAATCCAAAAGAAAAAAAAGGGGTAGGTATGTAAATACCTCTAGTCTTTACAAACAACACCACTCCCATAATTTACACAAACAACATATACAAAACATAAAATTTGTCTAAAAATAAATAAAATACTTTGAAAACACTCAAAAACAAAATCTTATAAATGCACAGCAACTATGTGTATAATTGCTGAAAATACTTCTTATATTTTGAAATATATTAAGATTTTAGATTGATCCTTAGAGGTTACTTTTGGTTTTATTACGTTATAGGAAGTTTCAAGAGAACAATGGTGCGCGAATAGCGCAAACTCACGCGGGCGTATTTAACTGCACCTTTAAAAGTTCCTTAGTCCATGGAAAGCATATTGATCGATTCCTTAATGATTTTAGGTACAATTCGAACCGTGACAGCGTCACTGAATCTAGCCAAATATTTATGGAATGAATATGTACAGTAAAAATGGTTTCACATACAGAAGTGTACATACTGTACTGACTCCACGTAGGTGGGACAAGGGTAGGCAAATAATGATGGAAAGTGGTTTACACACGATGGTTTTCAGCAGCGCGTTCCCAGCGATGCAAGCTTGATACAGGCGCCGATTGTATTATTTCGCAATGCAAATGTGCATATGCTGTGTCTAACCACTCGAAAATGCTGTGGTAGTAACTTGCGGTCGTACGCCCTTAACAGCATTTTGCTTGTACATCCGTAACTCATTTCAGGACAGTGTATTGTCACATTAATGTTAAGTACAATCAGGTAAGTCTAATCCCAATTTATTCAGTTAATTCTAGGAAAATAGTAATATTGGGCTTTTCCTGTATTAATCTTTCTTCTCATGTGTTTCTGAAAAAAATAAAATAACATAGATGTTACTATAGAAACTAACGTGGTTTGAAACATTTTTTTTTGTTTTACGTGATTATTCCTGTGTTAATTTACAAAATTATAGAGATTTCTGACTATACTTTGAAACATTGCTTAGATTGACAAATTAATTAAAACTGTACGAAAAGAGAAGAGGACTTGAAAGAACATTTTTGCAGAATTCTGCCCTATGTATGTTAATACCTTCAGTTTCTTCTTCCTCGGCGTCGAGTATATCAGCGCAGCAGATGGAGTAGCAGATGAGCGAGAGGAACCCGAGCGGCAGACCGAACACCAGCGCCGTCAGCACGGGGTTGCCGAGCCACATGTTGGTCAGAGTGGTGCGTGCCTCGTAGAACCCTCTGTACAGGCGCACTGGCCAATGGTTGCCGCCGTACGTCTGAAATTATTTGGAAAATGTACAACTTTGGATGCTTGGGCAAAGTGCTCTAAGTGATTTAGGGAACGTGTCTGATTAACGCTATTGTCTGCATGCCTCTCGATAGGCTCTTGATAACCTCTTAATTCTTAATATGTAAACTGTTGTGCAAATAAGAACTAGCCAAGGAAAGTGCACCTGACATGAACTTACAGGAGCATTCTGACTGTGGACTTGATCGAGGAATATGGACACTGCCTCCGGGGTCATGAGAACAGGATCGTCGTCAGGCATGTGGTGGTGGTTGGTAGTGGAGTTCAGCACAAGCAGGTTGGGCAGAGTAAGTTCAGACATGGCGATGGAGTTGGCCAGCTCTGGCGTACTCATCCATCCGAATTGGAAACGGCTGTGCAGCTCCCGTTTTCTCTTTCTGTAATTTAGGAAATATTGTTGAATGTCTTGATACAAGCGGGGAGTGGGTGAGGAAAGGCGAGATCTCTATGTAAAATAAAATTTACAGTTTCACGTCTAGAGTAATGATAATTTACCCTAGACTAGGGGTAGCGAACCTTTATGAATCAACATGCAAATTTTTTAAAAGAAATGTTTAATGATGCTTTAGATATGCCGTTAAATAATTTTGTCTAGTGATAATTGGGTGGTGGCGTGACTAAAATATTTTGCCGCATGCCATTGGTTCACCATCCCTGCCCTAAGGGTGTGAAATATATAAAGAA
Source organism: Alcis repandata (assembly GCA_949125135.1). Classification (NCBI taxonomy): domain Eukaryota; kingdom Metazoa; phylum Arthropoda; class Insecta; order Lepidoptera; family Geometridae; genus Alcis; species Alcis repandata. The sequence goes on from OX421234.1 coordinate 7,621,989, forward strand.
ATCCTTGCCCGACGAAATAAAAATTCTACCCCAAGGGAAACTCGACCCGCCCCAGCAACCTCAACTCTGCCTATTATCCCAATATGCTCTACCTCAACAATAACCTAAGGAACCGAAAAACCTACACACCAATGCACATACGCTGAAGTTACCGATGGCAAGAATACCCAATCAAATAAACAATCCTACAACAAGCTGGAAGATATCCTACTCAAACAAAGCGAGAAAATGGATCTCCTAATACAACAAATAGGCTCCTTAGTGAGTCTTATTACCACTCTCGTCTCTAAACTTACAAAATGACTTCCCTATTCATTGCCACTTGGAACATCAACGGCCTTGCCCCTAATAAAAACGAACTTGAGATGCTCATCAAATCCAATAAAATTGACGCTTGCCTTATTTCTGAATCGCATACTACAACAAGAAGCCGAATATGCATCCCAGGATTTTCCGTGTATTTCACCTGCCATCCCGATGGTGGAGCCCATGCTGGCACCGCAATAGTAATCAAAAACAGTGTGAAGCATTGCCTCTTGGATTCCACAACGGCCCCCTATCTTCAAGCCACGACTGTAAGGGTGGAAGACCGATCGGGACCCCTTAATCTTTCTGCGGTATACTGTCCTCCACGCCACACCATAAAGGAGAAAATGTTTACTGACTTCTTCAAGACACTGGGCAACCGATTCATTGCTGGTGGTGATTGGAATGCCAAGCATTCATATTGGGGATCTAGATTAACAGTCACTAGAGGGCGTGAACTAAAAATGAGTATCGACGCAAATCACCTATTAGCTATGTCAACCGGGGACCCTACATATTGGCCCACGGACCGCAATAAAACACCTGATCTGCTAGACTTTTTTATCACAAAGGGTATCAGCGTACAGAACACCCTCATAAAGTCAAGTCTCGATGGTAGCTCTGATCACTCGCCTGTCTTACTAACAATTAGTCCAGGGGCCATACCCAGTGACACTCAGACCGACCATCTCCACAATCACAGAACTGATTGGAGATGCTTTCGGGAGTTCCTGGACTCAAACATAAACCTCAATGTCCCACTTAAAACCAAGGAGGAAGTGGACGACGCGTGTCTACACATCACAAACCTGATCCAAGTGGCGGCTTGGTCTAGTACTCCTGAACTGAAGAACCCATCGCATGGGGTGCCGATCCCTCTTGCTGTCAAGAAGAAAATCGCTGAAAAACGTCGCCTTCGCAGAATTTGGCAGACGTCCCACAGGCGCGCGGATAAAACCAGATTAAACCGAGCAATCAAAGAACTCAAAGATCTTCTGGCTGATGCTGCGAACGAATCCCTCAAACAGAGATTGGTTAAAATGTCTCCAAATGCTAATGGAACCCACAATCTCTGGAAGGCAACTAAGTACCTCCCACAGCCGCAACAGTGTTCTCCGCCTATTAGATCCGGAAACAAATGGGCACGAACTGACCAAGAAAAATCCCAGGTCTTTGCTACATACCTAGCTGGAGTTTTTAAACCCAACGATACGGATGGTCCTGAAGATCCAGAAATAGATCAAGTCCTAAGGCAAGATCTACAACTATGCCTGCCGTTAAGGTCTACCTCACCAAGGGAGATAGCAAGCGAAATAGCCAAAATGGACCCTAATAAAGCACCTGGATTTGACTTGATCACCCCCAGGGTACTGAAAGAGCTCCCTAGGAAGTACGTCGTCTTTTTGACCATTCTTATAAACGGCACACTGAGAACCTCACACGTTCCTGCACTCTGGAAAACATCTCAAATCGTTATGATTCAAAAGCCTGGCAAGCCACCTAACGAAGTCTCTTCTTATCGGCCTATTAGTTTGACGCCAGTGTTGTCAAAATTATGGGAAAGGATCATCCTCCTACGATTATCCCCCTGCCTAGATATGGACCACGTGATACCTGATCACCAGTTTGGCTTCCGGAAGCACCACTCAACCATAGAACAAGTCCACAGAGTCTATTACACAATTAGGCAGTGTCTGGAAAAGAAAGAATACTGTTCGGCTGCATTTCTCGATATACAACAGGCCTTTGACCGGGTTTGGCATAAAGGGCTACTCTGCAAAATTAAAAACTTCCTTCCACACTCCTACTACCTGCTGATGGACTCTTACCTGAGTGACAGAAAGTTCCAAGTCAAGCTTCGTGACGCAAGATCTTCTCTCTTCGACTGCAGAGCAGGAGTGCCCCAGGGCTTCGTACTTGGTCCGGTGCTTTACAACATATTCACTAGTGATTTACCCCAGTCGCCCGAAACAACTGTAGCAACATTTGCCGACGATGCAGCCTTCCTCAGTTGTAACAGTGATCCAATTGAGGCGAGTAGACTGTTGCAATCTCAGCTAAATGCCACCAGTGCTTGGCTTACCAAGTGGCGCATAAAAGCAAGCGCCCCAAAGTCTCACCACATCACATTTACCCTAAGACGTGAAACCTGCCCCCCGGTCATCCTAGGCCTCGACACACTGCCCCAATCAACCTGCGTTAAATACCTAGGATTTCACCTGGATCGAAGGATGACATGGAAAGATCATATAAAAACGAAGCGCAATGAAATTAACCTGAGATTTAAAAACCTACTCTGGCTTCTCGGTAGACAGTCTGCCTTATCCCTATCCAACAAGCTAAGGGTATATTGCTCCATAATAAAACCAATCTGGACATATGGTATCCAATTGTGGTCGACAGCCAGCAAATCTAACATCATGTGCCTGCAGAGAGCCCAAAACAATATTCTAAGGGTACTTTCCTCTGCACCCTGGTATGCTCGCAATTCGGAAATCCACGAATACCTGGGAATCTCAACCATCCTGGATGAAATCAAACAATACTCGGCCAACTACAGGGACCGCTTGACAACTCACCCAAACCCGTTATCCAGTATGCTTTTGCAGCCAAACCCGATTGGAAGACTCAAAAGATCCGACGTGTTGACTTAATAAGGGGAGACGGAGCAGTGGCTCTGAATCACCAAACGCCAACCTCTCACAACTTACCTGATTATAGTCTAGATGACTGATCGCAGGTCCATACGAAGGAAAAAAAAAAAAAAAAAAAAAAAAAAAATCCCTGCCCTACCTTATCATGACGCTATAACTGATGTTAATGAAGTAAATTGAGGGTAATATCATACTAACCTGACCAGTCCTTCTATCATATCTTTAAAATCTCGTTCAGGCAGCGTAATTTCATTAAGTTTGTTTTCAGAAACTACAACAATCACTATGTATTTCTCTGTTTCCATTAAATGGTTTAGGTTTGATCTTGTTATTTTCGGGAAAAAACCAAATCTTTCAGAATTAATCCACCTGTCCAAAGTAGTGTTCAAAGCATCAATGTCTTCTTGGTGTTCTGGCTTCACTGCAACAGCAATTTTTTGTTTCAAAAATATAAATTCCCATTTTTTTGTAAAACCCCAATATATTTTGATCATACGGTGATATTTCAATGAACCTTTTCCATGAATGCAAGTGAATTTGACAGGATAGACAATTCCATTGTGTCTAGTCAGCAAGATACTTACCATTAAAAAAGAAAGCATCATCTTCTTTATACACAAAAACTGCTGTCTCATTTGGAGGTTTCATGTCATTTTTGACCACATCATGGGTCATTGAGTAGAACCATGAATGAGGTTGATACCTTTCAGCATTCAAAGTAAACGATTCCTAAAAGATTTTTATTAATTAGTCTATAGTGTCAGATTATGATTGCTAAACTGCCGCCTAGCCAAGTTTCAATTCTATGATCAAAACGCTATAGAAAAGTAGGAAAATGTATGTTGCTAGTTTTCTATAGCGTTTTGATCATAGAATTCAAACTAGGGTAGAGCTGGTTTAGATAAATTTTCCTGATAAAATGTACATACCAAGTGGCATGTTTCTGTCTTATACTGAGATAGAATTGTTTTCCTAGATTCTTTTGTATGTTACAGATTAAAAATTCCAACTTGAGGGGATGTGATTTGTATTTGAAACAATGATTTTATAATTGAGTTCTCAAATTTAATCGTATTAAAATAAAAATACTTGCCCACAGTGGCCCTTGTGCCTTCCCCACATACCCGAAGAATACAGAGTGTCTTTCTTTTAAGTATCCAATGCTATCCGCATGTGATACTCTTTGCACGGCTGGCTGTGACATGCGTATGGCATAGTTTACCATGTCTTCTTTAACTCTATCTCCGATGTACTCATGGTTGAATGTGCCTTTTATACTGAAATGTAATGTTTTTGAAATCATCACAAAACAGGAAATAAGTAAGTAAATGTGGATTTCCTTAATTGAATAAGTATGTACTAACTATTCTTATAATATTCACCACCATTAAACCTGTGACGCAAATGATGCTATGTTTTTTTGCTGTTTTGATATAGTCTCAAGATACTAAATTAACTTTAATTCTAAAGCAATTAAAATTATCACAACCTAGAAACACTGAATAATAACAATAACAAACTGAATAACTCAACTCAACAACGCAACTGAATAATATAGGAACTAATATTTTACCAAGGCTTTGAAATACCTATACCAACTGTTGGGCAAAATGACAATACTTATACAGGTATCTAAAGTTGGGCATTTTTTATACATAGGTGTGCACATAGAGGCGAGCATGCTGAATATTGATTCAGCATGTTTTCAGTACAAAGCATGTTTTCAAATCAATTTGTCTGCATAGTTATTTACATTGTTTACACTATCAGACTTAAATGTAGAGTTTGCTATGTAAAGCCTGCAGAAATTATAAAATGTGTTTTAGTTTTAATCCACTCCAACGTTATTGAGGTAGTGTTCAATGTTCGTTGAAGATAATATCTAAAATAATTGTAACAGTTTCATAATTTTCTTTCATAGGTTTCTACTTTTGTTACATTATTGCTGAGTAATCAGCTTGTTCACAAAACGGGCGCCCTTGCCTGCAAAAGCTTGTCTAAAATATATTCAACATTTGTGTTTACTTACAACAAGATTGTAGGGTAAGCTCGTATTTTGAAGTGTGTAGCAATAGTAGGGAACCGTGTGCAGTCTACCTTGGCTACCTTGATAGCACTGTTGAAGAGCGACTGGGCGACGTGCGCCCACACTGGTTCCAGACGCCGGCAGTGCGCGCACCATGGCGCATAGAACTTCACGAACCACATACCCTCATGGCTTATGTCTATAAACTTATCGCTAAGCTCATATACTCTGGACGCCGAACTCAATGACAAAACTAAAACGAAACATCAGCATTAATATTATTCCAATTTGCATCGTTAACGAATTCAGAATTATTTTGCATTACAAACAAATACTCACCAGAAAATAAACTAAAACATAATTTCACTAAAAATTTCATGGTTGAAAATTCTAAGCTACAGTTCCATCTATAATTTCATTGTGCATAAATCATTTATTACTATTTAGGATTGGTAATAGCTAAATTTTTACAGAAACACTTTAGCGAGCGCTAAATAAATACCTAGCTATGGCTAGGTACATAATCCCAATGAATCAGGGTTGCCATAAAATAAAAATTGACTGCCGTGTTTTGGATGTAGAATTGCCGTGTTTTGTAGTAAAGTTTGAGAAATTGCCGTGTTTCATAATTTTTTTTCATGTTCATTTACATAATATGCTCTATTGTACCTACTGAAAGTTGTAGAACCACAAAAATAAAACAAAAAATATAATATCTAGCTGATATAATGGTCGGAAAATAAATTTCTAATATCGCTAGCTATTTCTTCTTCTTCCTGTTTTCTTAATTGTATTTTGCACTATATTTCTTGAAATTTATCATTTCTTTTGTTGGTTTAAAGTTTGTCCAATTTCCTTGAGCCTGAATGTATTGTTTCGCAAATAATGTGCTGTTTAGATGTTATTATTATATTGCGAGAGCATTCACAGTACTAAAAATTCTTTCGCAGTCAGCATTGGCATGGGCCAGTGACAAAATATTTAGGACAAATTTAGCTAGATGGTCACAACTATTACTGAGCCGGGTTAATATTGCTAACCAAAAGATATCTACTTTCGTCTCACATGAAACGTCCAAATTCAGTTGTCCGAATAGTGTTCGATTTGATTGTAGAAAAGCTGTTGCATTCGATTTTTCATTGGCGTTTTCCTTTTACTCTGATTGCCGTGTTTTATGACACGGCAATGAATGTTCTGCCGTGTACCGTGTTTTTTTTGCCAACTGACCCCAATTGCCGTAAAACACGGCAATTGCCGTGTCAATGGCATCCCTGCAATGAATAGAGGGAATAGGGCTGCCAGGTCTAAATTTTTGTTTTCCCTAATTGGTTTTTTGTTTCCCCAAAACGATACTTTTTCTAAACGACGATACGGTGAAGATATACACGTTTGGAATAAAAGGTTGTTTGTATGTGTCTGTGTGCACTTGAATGTTATTATTTACACAGCCATTTACTTCGATATCGGCTCGACAGTTTCCGATGCGGTTTTTGTGAAGGGTTTGTATTATGGCGTTATTATTATAAACAAATTGTTTGTGGTTTTTTCTTGAGTGAGCATCTTTTATTTTCTTGTGTTTTTAACGGAGGAGGCAAAATACGCTGACCACTAGTGAGTAGCGTGGAGTTTTTCCCACATTGTTTGTCATGTGCCATTTTTCAAGTCATTCTGGCAGAATATTCAAGACGCGCTGTATACTGCCTGCGGCAATGGCATTCCGCGTATAAGCCTGCGTAGAAGTTACGTTTATTCCGCGACAATACATATTTGTGTTGCCTATTATCGTTTTGAAAATAGAAATCCCTCTTTTGACAGTTTTAGTTCTTGGTGTAGTTTTTTAACTGGCAATACTGTCTACGACAAAAAAATAATATTAGAGCTGAGCTTCGATAACCTACAATATGTTTGCGATACATTTTCGAACTCGTCACCAAATTGTTCGAGTAATTATTTATTCAAATTTTTAAATTCGACTTATACTTACTATACTATTATAATAGTAACTTGTATGTAAAAAATTAAAATTATTTTCACAAGAATTAACAAAATCTTGTAAAGCGGTTCTATTTGAGAAGTCAATAATTTGTTCGAATACCTGCAGTTGGAGATTACTGCGCGATCCCTGCGGGGCGTATCTCTAGCGTTCATTATTCGATTTTATTTTACGTTCGTAGATTTCCGTAATCCGCCGCCGTTCCGTGGTGTTGGTGGGGTTTTTTCGTTTACACATGATCGAGGTTGGTTTTCTTTTCGGCAAAAAATACACATGTTTACGGTAATTTTAACGAACAGTGATTTAGTTGGTTTCAAAAACTAACACTCCATACCGAAACAGAGAATGAAATATGCTATGATTTGATAAAAGTGATAGTGCAGTTTTGGAGGTAAAATGCCCGCTTCCATTTGCGACCCAGTAACAAACGCGTTGCGTTTATCTCTCGCTTCGGACGAATCTCAAAGCTCTTCATTGTTGGACAGCAGATTATATGCTTCAACTAAAAATGTTCTCCTGTCCAAGATTGAGTTTGAAGAATCAGGTGATTATCAAAGCAATGTTCTGGACGGACTAAAGTCTAAATACGTGGTGATTCGACCTAATAAGCCTGTGCTCGAAAATAAACTGATAAAAAAGGACTGTGGTGCTGGAAATCGGACTTCAGGTATGTAAACTGCAGCTAAACTTGAAATTGCCCTCAAGGAAATGTTATCTGTCTGTTTGGAAGAGCTAATTTAGAGGTTATATGTCTGTACACTTGTCAAAGCTGCTGGTGAAATGGATTTATGAGACTTGAACCAAATTACCTAGGAAGCTATAGTTTTTTTAAATAATTTTTTTAAATAAATTGTTTAATAAGAAACAATGACATAAATCTTTAATAAATCTCCTAAAATAATATATGATAGTATCAATGTTTGCTACTATCACCACACAAGAATGTTTCACTTCCTCGTAGTAGTTATCAGTAAATGATTATAACAGAATATAAATAATACCCGATTAGAATTGTTATCTGATAAACTGTGTAAAAGAACAACAGTATTGATGATTTCCTAAACGAAAAAATATTATTTCAATTTAAGGAGGAGCTATTATTTAAAATGTAAATATGTAATGTTAGAATGCTAGATGATATGAAGGTGGAGCTATGAGCTCTGTACATTTAATTTTAACCAAATGATGCTATGTGCATTGCACATAGATTGTGTAATGAATATTAAAATTCTAATCATAAACCTGTGGCGCTCCTGTTGGATTTCAGAAGGCAATAAGCCAGAAGATGGATTGCCTAAGCCAAAACGAGTTTTGTTTCCGGTTGAGAAGGTACACCTCGGCTGGCAACCAACATGGTCAATCGGCACTGGCATGCAGAATATTGGAAACACATGTTACTTGAACGCCACACTACAGTCACTGTTCCATGTGCCTGCACTTGCAAACTGGCTGGTTTCAGAAGCACCACACGCTGAAAAGTGTAATCAACAAGGTATATGCTTCTTATCTATAAATACATTTATTTCTGCCATACTTGAGCTGTGCTAAGAAATATTCTGAGAGTTACAAAAAAATCATTTTAAAAAGCTGAATTAATTAAGATACTCAAAGCTTGGCACTAGTTGAGAGGCAAAGCAGTGCCAAATTTATATTTTATTTTGGAAACTTAGTTTCAAATATACATTAGACATGCTGTTATCTTGAAGTGTTTGTCTCTTGATTATGGAAAATTTTAGCAAAAAAAAATAAAACAAAGTTTTTATTTTTAGTTTTGGAAGCTTAAACTTCTATGAAAATTATCTTCCTTCTAAATCCTTGGTCTGTTACTTTAAATCTATTTGTGATACTGTAATAGGTTTTAGCATAACTACTGATCTTTACAGAAGCGTGTGTAATATGTGGAATGCGAGCTACCTTGATGGCAACCCAAAAAAGTGGTCCCGCGATCAAACCCTGGCAGGTGTTTTCAAAGCTGCGAGTCATTTGTAGGCATCTAGTTCCTGGACGACAGGAGGATGCCCACGAATTTTTACGGTACGCTTTAATTAAAACTTATTGTAACCTTTTGACCGCGTGTGTAACAAGTTATAAATTACTAGCGATTTTTAAAATCAGTCCAGTAGTAATTGAGTTATTCAAAACAAACATCCAAAAATACAAATCTATCCTTATTATAGTCGTCACAAAATAAGAGGCCCGTTTGGACACTTGAGAAAGACTGTAGAATGTAACTTGGAGTGCTTTTCGCACATACTTTGTGGTAGCATGTAATGTCAAATTATAACGAAACTATCAAAAACAGTTACGTTCTCAGTCTTCTTTTTTCAAATATTAGTGTTGTAACTTGTAACCAATTAATTATTGAATTGACAATAGCTCAACTAACGATTTTGGCTCATCATCCGAAGAAAATTACTGAATGAAGATTCAATCACTTTCGTTTTTTCTTGTTTTTTTGTGATTGAATTAATGTTATTGTAACTAAAAATATTAAATTAAAGACAAATTGACCTCTTGCACCATTTCGTATCATTTCAATATACCTACAATATTCAAGTTTAAGTTAAATTTTCGAATCGTAACCTTTATCCAATGTACTTTACAATACAAAATCAAATCGATCAAATACTCATACAAACTTGAATTGATTTAACGTGAGTATCGAATACCGAGTCGTATGGTAACATCACTAGTTACGTCGCAATGACAAACGTCCAAACGGGCTTCTTATTTTGTGACGACTATATTATATTTTAAAGATATCAAATTACTATTTTTAAGTTATCTATATATATAAAAGAAAGTCGTGTTATGTTACACTACTTATAACTCAAGAACGGCTTTACCGATATGGCTGAAAATTGGTGAGGAGGTAGCTTAGAGCCAGGAAACGCACATAGGATACTATTTATTCCTATTATACTATTTATTTCTGTTAAATAAATTCGATAGCATTCAAGTGTGAATTGACATAAAACATCAGTCACTATAAAACGAGGTATAACAAAAAAGAATCAGACTTGGAATAACAAAACGACTTATTATACTCTTTGCGCAAATGACAGCTATGTAATGGACGTATGGATGACAATTTGATTTAACAATTTAACAGCTAAACAGATTTTGACGAAATATGGTATGAAGGTAGCTTAAGCCCTAGGTAATATGTAGATTACTTTTTACCCCAGAAAATTGAACGGCTTTCCGCTATTCTTGCAGGACAGCGGGTGAAACCGCGGGGCGCAGCTAGTTTAGAATTAAAAGTATCTTATGTCTGTTTTCATGATGCACAGACCTTGTCAAACATTGTATTTATGAACTAGAAATGGACAGACATAATAACTTAACATTTTGACTGCGCACACGCCAGGCGCGTAAAACACAACGCATTTGACTATTAGCTGCAGTCAAAGTGTTAAAGATAGTTATTTTCGTGCTTAAAAATATTAGCATGCTTCTACATGAATGTTCAACATCGCAGGTACCTTGTGGAGGCTATGGAGAAGTGTTATCTGCAACGGTTCATTAACTCGGAAAAACTAGATCAGTACAGCAAAGAAACCACTCCAATGAACCAGATACTGGGTGGCTACCTGCGCTCTACCGTCCGGTGTCTGGCTTGCCACCACCTCTCCACTACTTACCAGCATTTCCAGGTGTGAACATGTTCTGATAATATATCTTGAAATAATGAATGAAATGCAGCTCTCAAAATAGGTTGTGGACACAGCCACCCGAAAATCGGCTAAGTGTGAGTCAGAATATGAACTCGCGCATTATCGACATAATAACAGTGACAATATACAAAAAAGGCAGACCACACTCAGGGCCGGATTTAGAGACAGGTCTTTAGGCACTTTGGCATTTGAGACCCCTCCAGTTTGTAATGGAAGTGTTTTTTTAAGTTTGATAAAGTATGTTTTTGTTTAAATGTCGAGACAACCTCTTGACTGGTTTTAGAGCTATAATATTAGAGCTACTTCAAAGTTGTCAAAGTACTCGGAGAGTATCAACTATGCATATATATACATATACTATCCAATGTATAATACACTGCAGTTGACTAAGTGGGAATATAACTTTGCAAATCTATAATAATTACGATTTTGGTGTTTCAGGATCTGCTGCTAGATATAAGAAAGCATTCAACATTAGATGAAGCACTAGATTCTTACTTCTCAAGAGAAAGATTAGAAGATTTAGGTTATAAATGTGAAGCTTGTAACAAAAAGGTATGTAGCTCAACATAATGTAAACAATAAAAAAGTTTTAGTCTAATAATACATTGAAACAAATACAGAGTTATTCATAAAGGGTATGCTAAGCCGAAAAGGGGCCGTAGTACTCATCATTATGAACAACTTTTACTAAGGGACCAACCCGAAATTCGCGAAAAAAAATCAGCTGTTCCATACATTTTGTCAAGTGTCATTGACATTTTTCTATGGTACAGCTGATTTTTTTTTCGCGAATATCTTGTTGGCCCCATAGTAAAAGTTGTTCATAATGATGAGTACTATGACCACTTTTCGGCTTAGCATACCCTTTATGAATAACCCTATATTATAAAACAAGGCACAATAAATTACACGTGTATTTTTAGGTGTCTGCAACAAAGCAATTCTTCGTAGAGAGACCTCCAATGGTTCTTTGTATTGCACTGAAAAGGTTCTCACTGGGAGGGGGGAAACTCACCAAGAATGTGCAATTCCGAAAGAAGATTTCATTGAATAAATACATGTTCAACAAAAACCTTCACCAACAATTGGTAAGTTTACAATTTGCGTGCATGTAACAGCTATAGCACTAGTGAGTACTTGGATAGAGTAATAATACTATTTCAAATATTATACTTTCAGTCGTACAAGCTGGTGAGCCTGGTGACTCATTTGGGACCGTCACAGAATTGCGGCCACTACACGGCAATAGGACAAGCACCAAACGGCAACTACTATCAGTTCGACGACAGCAACCACCGGCATCTCCCACTCTCTTCTGTGCTCGGCACTAATGCTTACATCATGTTCTTTGAAAAGGACAACACTATGGATGACATGTCTACTTCTGCATCCACATCTAACGTGGTCTACGGGCCTCAGCTGCCTGATAACATACTCAATAGAGACAAAAGCCCGCTCAAACTGACATTTCACAGAAACGACGAACGGAAACCGATTCTTCTCAACGGCATCTCTGCGGAAACTCACAAACCTGAAGTCAAACCTTTAATACTGAACAGTACACTGAGCAAATCTACAGAATCGAGTAGCGCCAACAGTGAACCGTGGGTAGTCAAACAGAATGGAGAAGTCGAAAAAGTCGTTCAACCGAAAATCCTCAATGGCACAGATAAGACAAATATAAAATTAGATGATGATAAAAAAATAAGTTTCATCATAAAAAGACAAAACGGCGAAGAACATCATCTGAAACCTAAACAGTCGAAAAGCGAGCCGGATATCAGATTGGTGATAAATCCCGCTAAAACTTTAGACAAATTGGCGTCGACTAGTAAATTAGTGAAACCTATAAAATCTCCTTTGGAGAAATTAGAAGAGCAAATGAATAAGAGCGATTCTTCAAGTCACTCCCAGAAGAATGGGCACTCGAGTTCGAAGCTGGTGCCTTACGATTCGGAATCGAGTGGCGACGAGTGCAAAGAGAGGCTGACCGATGACGGGAATAAGAGAGTCAGTTTAAAAGATGAAATCAAGAAGCCGAAGCCGAGTCGAGGCGCCTCGCCGCAGGGGCTCGTCGTCACCACCAAGAGCATGCACCACGCCTGGACCGTCTCCAGCGAGAACAGCGGCCCGCTACTCAGTCCCAGCCTTAATGGACACACCAATAAGAAGTGAGTACCTAATATCTTGCAAACTTACATCATAAAATATTAATCCTCCGAGCTAGCAAACCATCATCAAAACCGCTAGTATTTCAGGTGTCCATATGCGGCAGTTCGCTTGTTATCAGGCTGACGATCTGCTTGTTTGACAAATAGATAGATTAACTCTTTATTTATCACACCAGAAAATACAATCAAAAGGATATTAGCAGTCTAAACTAGAACAACAACTGGCGGCCTTATCGCTGTCCTTCTCCTAGTTTGCCGATATTTGAAAAGGATGACTGGTTTGACACTTTAGAAATTCATCTTCAGACAGTCATCTCTTCCGTCTCCTTTGGTTTTGGTTGGTTTGGTTGTCTGATTGGTTGTCTGTAAAGTGGGTTTACGGACGATAGTTTTACGTGACGTCATAACAAAACATTAATGAAATGATTGCATACTTTTCTCGCTCCGATCGTAACGTAACAATTACCGTAACGGGACACTCTTTCGTGCGTGCAGCCGGCGTTCATCGATTTATTAGACGTTGTCACGTCAAAATATTTTCTAACACTTGCAACTTTTCAGAGCGAAAGAGAAGGAGGAGCGTCGGGAAAGCGAGCAGAGTCCGAACACGAGTGTGAGTAGCATGTCTCCGCTGAGCGACCGCAGCGAGCCGGGCACCAGCGCCGCCGCCGCGCCCGCGCTCGCTTGCACTTCCGCGGCCGCGCCCGCCGCCGCGGCCGCCGCCGCGCCGCTGGAGACGCTGCGCCACCTGCAGTCGGTGTCGCACCGCGGGTACGGCGCGCCCGTCGCCTCCTGGAACGGGCACCACAGCGCTCTCGGGAGACAGGTACTTGCTTCCGATTTACTGGACATCTATTCATCATTATCAACGTAATCATACTACACGTTTTTTAATTACTTACCATAGTCCTTCTATAACTAGCATAACTAATAAAATAACTGTGTAAAGAGTTGGCACTGTCGCATTATTTTTTTTTTCACACTAAGATCATAAATTCGAAAAGTGTAAACAAAACTTCGGTCACTCAGCTTCATGGCGATTTACAGATTTGAATATGTATTAAAATAGCTTCTTCCCTATTAACACAGGCTACTCTTTATCCCAGAAAAACGTGTGGTTATGGTTGCACGCGGGTAAATCGCAGGATGCAGATAGACATAGTTTGTCTAAAATATTATTTTCCGCAGGTGTTTGAAGAGAGGCGCGACGAGCGCAAGCGTGCCCTTGAAGCCACTGATGAGATGGACCGGGGCCGCTCCAAGAAGGTGAAGAAGTTCCACCATTACAACCGGTTCAACAACAACAGGAATGGATACAACCCCTTCCAGGTAAACACACAAACAAGAATTAGTTGTTTGAATTATTGAATCAAAATTGGTCTTTAGCTTCAACAATTCAACATGGTTGGTTAATCTGCCTTTCTGTTTAGTTTACCCTTTTAAAATGCTAACACAAATTGTGAACTTGGATAACATAAAATCTGTAGGAATATAGATTGTATGTTTTACAGAACTTGAGAGTTATAAAAATGTGTTTCAAAATCAAACGTTGTTTATCAGGACAAGCAGAATATGAAGCCACATTGGGGCGGCAACTTCAGATACCGCGGCGATCGTCGTCAGGGCAACCAAAACTTCAACAAGTACAAACGGTTCAACAACAACAGGTAAATTTTACTTTTGTTACATTCAATGTGTAAACCTCTTGTAAACTAGTATTGCAATAGGATAGCTTAGCTCGACTAGATGTTCGTAACCGATCATCGATGTTCAGCGACAGACGAACCGTCAGTTTTCGGATGAGTGACTGCGAAAGGTAATAACAACTGCCAATACAGTAACTCTGTTCATGTTCACACGTTAAATTGTAGGACTGGTTGTTTGTTAAAAAAATCGTTAAGCCATGACAGAGGTCTCGAGGCCGTTTAAAAGCTGACACCAAGCTAACAACTCGGCCTGTACGAACTTACTTCTACTAAATTATTTTCTACTTTTTTTTTTACTTTTGTGAGGTAGGCAACGCACGGAAAATACCTTGGGTATTAGGTGTCCCCAGGCGGCGGTGACCACTAACCATCAGGTGGCCCGTCGTTTGTTTGCCACTTATATTTTACAACTAACTTCTGAATAGTGTACTGACCCGGCCCCTTCGCACAGGTACAATGGCGGCCACCACTACCCGCGGCACCACTGACCTTCGCCGCCGAGCGCCGCTCTCGGGGCAGTGTATCAAATCAGCAATATGGACTTCAATCTTAGTTGACTATGCAATATGCCTTTACTTTTAGAAACATAAATTCTAAACTTTATTATGTTTAGCCGCCGCTGCGCGTCCTTGTCCAAGCGTTTAACATTAGTATTATTATTTTCGGGTAGGAAAACGTTTAAGATTGTAATAAAAAAAAAAATATTTACTGCCAGTGTCAGCCTTTATTACCATTAAACGCAGAGACCTCTTAACTATAAGATAATTACCTAATAAAATATAGTTTTAGTCGGATTATTAAATCATATCCAATTCTTTTCTTTTCTGATACATGTTTAGAAGTATGTTCTAAAGTTGTAGTTATTTAATGTAATGTGTAATTATTTTACAGAAATGTAGCAGTAATATTGTCAATCTTCTTATGCTCTTAAAACTATTTTTCTATAATTTCCGCGTAAAGAGAGATTTACGTAGATTACCACCGTACGACTATATGTACATATGTATTTTGGCAACCTCGTGTGCTGTCTTTAGGTTCGCCAGATGTGGAAGGAAGTAAGGTAGCAATGAGTGTCTGCTTAGACGCGCAATTAGAATACTTCGTCCCAGCCAATGCTAGCTTTGGGGAGGGTTGGGGGGGGGGGGGGGGGGGAGGCAATCGCACGCGAGGTGGCCAAGGTATAGGTACGGTGAAAATGTAAATAGCAAATCTACTTGACGTCATTAATCGACTTTGCGTAGCGACGGCGGCGAAAATGTGCTCGTATAAATAAATCCCCCTAAATGCACGCTGACATAAAATAATGCCTTCGTTTGACATAATTATAGAATTTTATTACATTACTTGCCAAATATTATAAATCATATATATCCGTAAAATAATTGCTTGTTTGGGGTAGATTTTTGAGCAATGCGCTCTATTGCAGCGGCTTTAGCGACACTGAATCAGTGCTGGCTGATCCGCCGGCGCTCTTCGCTATGGTCGCTGCAACAACGGCGTTGCTCGGATGTGTACCTTAGGGCTAATTTAACGCCTAATTTTTACAAAAAAAAATTACCCTCGTTATACTTGATTGTATAGATTTCTGATTTATTTTGTTATGTATTATAAACTAGTTACACATAAACAAATACATGTCGTAAACAGAAACTCAACATTTTATTTTGAAAGGACAGGGATTTTTCCACTTTTATGTTAAGTTTTTTTTATTATTTCCATTTAACGACTATGCCATTGACTATGTAAAACTAATAGTATTTCAAAACAAACCCGACTGCAAACCGTATATCAAGATAACACATGGATTCTAACGAAATATCTGATTTCATCAGAATCGATCCAGCCAGGCTTTTTGAATTTGGGATTAATATAAAAAACCTTATATCGCTTTTTGGGCAGTTGTGTAAAAAATGTACCTTTCAGGGCTACGAAGGTCAGTTGTGTGATATTTAGGCGCTGAATTACCTTTTAAACGCCTTTAGCATATATTTTATTTTATTAACATAATTATAGTGTAATAATGTTTTATTTCTAGAAATCAGTAAAGACACGTACTGATTTATACTATGGTCTTGCACTTGATATAACGTGTTTCACACGTGATTTAAAACATTTTTTGGCAAAAACGAAAACACTTTGTTGCTAAAAATATCTTTATTTATTTAAGAGCTAATATTGTAACAGTTTAGTGCTCAAGAGTTGTTACTTTTTTGGGTAAAACTTTTGTAGTTTTGCTTGATTTTAAATGCCACATACCTATTTGTTCTGGTAGTATGACAAAGGACTGAAAATGATACAGAGTACAGACCCTGTATTTAGTTCTGTAGTTTGATTTTTTCCTTATTATTTTAGTACCCAGGAGGTTACATCTATAATATTTCCTTCTATTGTATAAATTATGTATCTTTTTATCACCTTAGTATTTTGTTGTTCAGTGAAGAGAGTTTAATAATAGTTGTATTGAAAATATGTATTTGTTTTTATGGGTATATGAACTATGTATCCATAATAATAGGTGTTTTAAGTTTTAGTTGCATAAGTTGCATAATTTTGTATTGCTATCCCAGGCTACTTCAATATAGGTAAGGTCGTTTTGTAATGTAAGTATTAGGTTCAGGCGCAGAATACCCAATTTTCTAAATTAAACGTATTAAGGACCAATTCTTAAAATAGAATTAAAAAAGGTTTTTTCTAGTAAATCCTAATATTGAGTAGACCTTTAGTTGAATTCTATTTCGGGTATTTGTCATTTTGATTTTTGGTCTGTTGCAGAACCATTATGCTATTTTGAGAATTGGGCCTTGGGCGCCTAAACCAAATATATGTTAAATAATTTAGTCCACCCGTCACTCAATTTGCGAGTGCGCAAGGCAATATCAATGTAACTTCCAATATAATGGGCCCAAGTTTGAAGGCATTTTAAGACAGATCTAAACTAACTAAAAATATATCTGTCTTTGTCATTGCAAGCCATTAGACAAGGATTTTAAGGATGCCAATAATTTTAGAAAATTTAGATCTGTCTTAAAGCCTTCAAACTTGGGCCTATTATTGCTGTAAAATTAGAATATTTTATAGAGCCATGCATTTTTGGTGTCTTAAATCTTGCTCTATGTATTGTGAAAACCAACGTTGTAGACAAAGTTCTAAAATTATTTAATAACTTGTCAAAAATGTAAAATAACAATGACATGTGTAAACAAATAAGCACGTTTACGATCCTGAATGCCTTGTTTTTTTTATTCTTACCCCATGTCCCCATGTACTGTACGAAACACCACCACGGTAAGACGCGATCAAACAGAGTTATAATTAGCCCGCAAATAATTTATAGCTGACGAAGTAAACAGCTTTTTAGTTTGACAGATTAGAGTAAAATATGGTAAGAACAGGTGAGAGTAAACGAATATAACAGCTCAATAGTTTCCGTACCATTGAGATCACTAACTCAGCTTTTAAAACTAGGTTTAGTTGAGCGAAGAGAATAATTGGGATTGAAGCTAAGATAGTGTATAAGGTATAAACTAGTTTGTAGCAGCACTAAGGACTAAAGCCTAAAAGAACATCATTTTTAAATCGCATGAGTATTTTTATTTGAAATTACTTTAGAATGAAGTTCTATTGAAATTCTCAAAAATAGGGGCCCAGATTACTAACCAATACAAAATCTTACCAATCTACCTCGCAATACAAAATTGGTCAAGTCAAGTGTAAGCGGTAGTATTTCTAATATTATGTGCCTCTAAGTATATCTATAGCGTATACGATTTATATAATTGCAACTTAGCTAGTCCTGCAGGGTAACCTTCCATACGAAGTTTCATCCAAATTAGTTTAGCTGTTTTTGCGTTCAAGTAAGAGACTTCAAACTTTGACATTAAAATTTATAATACAACTAGCTGACTCGACAGACGTTGTCCTGTCAAAAGCCATTGCGTAACTATAGCAACCGTAGTATGTTGATGCTAACTTGTCAATTTATAGTAAAAATTATCAGTATATATATAATTTGCAATAAATTAAAATTGCGACTAGAATTTGAGATTTAAACTATCCTATCTCTCAAGTTGGATCGAACTGCACATGGTGTGCGAATTTTATTACAATCGGTTAAGTGGTTTAGGAGTCCATTGAGGACAAACATTGTGACACGAGATTTATATATATTAAGATATTAGTAGGATAAGCCCGACAAACATTTTACTCTAGGCAGATTTTGAATTGATTGATGATTGCCAGAATTTTCTTCAGCTAGGCAGCCCGTACTGACTGGTTATCACGTTATCAGTAAATCCCTACACTATTTGTTACAGTTGTGGTGTTCATAATTTTTTCTTAACATGTGAGCTATCATATTCTCGAATATATCTGTCTTCTCCGAACAGCCTGTATAGTATTGTTTTGTGGATGTCAGTGTAATAAAACGAGTAATATTGGTAATATACAAATACTTTATTTATTAAATATGCAGTCTTTATGACTATCATGGTTACGTGTTACTTACGAATTTAAACTTGCGCGATAATATACTGTAGCACAAAAAACGTAAAACATATGGCAATATTGACTACATACTTAAATAAACTATTATTATTATGAGATTTACATTGTACCACAATATAATATGTCTCGGGTGTTTTACCCCAGGGAATGATATTAAATAGGAATAGATGCAATGAGCTGTTCTAGCTGTTCTAGTCTAGTATCAACGTTTTTGCTCTCGCTATAATAAAATATTTAACTATACAGAGTTATAAGGAAAGGGTAAGCTATGCTAAGCCGAAAACGGCATATAGTACTCATCATTATGAACAACTTTTCTCCTTTATTTTCCATAGAAAAATGTCAACGAGACTCGACAAAATTAATGGAACAGTGTACCTAGCACAACTTCGACGTAAGAAAAGTATACGCCATTTACGCCCGTCAGGGGCCTTGACAGACGTAAATGGCATACACTTTTCTATCGAATACTCGCTACGTAACTTTACATCAAAGTTGTGCTAGGTACACAGCCGATTATTTTTTCACGAATTCCGGGTTGGTCCCATAGTAAAAGCTGTTCATAATAATGAGTAGGTACTATCAATCTTTTTCGGCAGTGACAAATGATCAGCTCCAGTGAAACAAGTCCGTTGCTGGACTTTTTATATTTAATAAAGCTTTCAACGTTACTACTACGTATAATATATTACTGTTGTTGTTGTTTACTATATTCAAATATGAAATTGATCAGAGAAGGTTCAATAAGTAAGTGCTGTGAAATTAAGTACATCTCCGTAATACATAACACACACATTTAGTATCAAAGTTCTATACATTTCTATAAATAATTATATAGTTTAAAGGTACTTTGCTTTAGCAAACCAAGTTATATTAAGTCATTCAAAGCAGCCAATAGTTTTCTCTATAAACACTAAACTCGTATTATGGACTAAGAGTGTTTTTCCCGACGTTGCAACTTATTTACTGTATGCAATTTTTATCACCTTTGTTCTATTAGAAATACTGAGTGGAAATATTTATGTGTACTATATAATAGAAGGTCGTGTTTCCGCCAAAATAACAATTTAAGAATTTTACTGAGGCTGAAGTCCATAACTAATCTTTGATGAATAAACCTCGGGATGTGAAATGCCCAAGAACTTACCACGTTTAACATTTTTGCACACGCGTGTCGTTGCTTCAATTTTGTGTACTTCTTGTTTAATATTGTGCCAGTTTACTGAGTGGAAGTTCTTGGTTTGTGGCAAGGGGCTACTGGGATTTGTCTCGTGGTTTTCTCGTCTAAGATGGTGGTAAGGTGTATTTTGGCTTGGATGTCCTACTGTAAAAAGTTACAACCGTCACCTAATTGGAAACTCGATACCATTGTATTGGTAAATATTTAGAGAGATAAATATATAAAGACGGTCATTCGAACATTTTGGTATTTGTATTATAAATTGGTGACATTTATTGAAATAACTAGCTACCTAGCTAAATATAGCTACACACGTGTGTAGTTCTCAAAAACAACGCGACGCACGACCACGCGCCAACTAAACCAAAGTGACCGAGTTCAAAATTGATGCGAATTTCGTTCAGTCTTAACAAATTAATATTTGTAGCCTATGGATACAACACATACTTATATATACAACTACATTTAATATGACAAAAATTAGGTGTTTAAATTCAAACGCTTAAAATATAATTATAAAACAACAATCATTATGGTTCTTACTGAATTATCATATTAAGTCATACAAAATATTCTAATTCATTTTGTTTAATTAATATACTTTAGAATGTCGTCTTGAGCGTTTTGTCCCGGTGTAATAGGTTGGCACATACTGTTTGGAAGATTTCTGTACATTTTTCTATTCCTCGCATCATCGATTAGAGTTCTCCATTGATCGTTTTTCTGAAACAGATAGTAAAATTATAATTTTGTTTAGAATACTGCAATCACTGTCTTGAAAAGTTTACATGTGCATATAATCCAGTCAATTTACACATCCGAGGGTACAATAATTCCCACCCAGCTGAAAATTGGTAGGATTGTTCAAAACACCATCATAAATGAAATCTAAAAGGTCCTCATCGATCCGATACATGCCAAAAAAAATTAATCAGTGTAGAAGGTCACCAAAACGGGGTTTTCGCGATTTTCTCAAAAACGGTTCTAGCTACGAGGAAATTGTTGGAGTCGGGAATTCTCGAGCAGAAACCTTAGTGTGAGGGTGTGTATGGGCAGTATGGGTATAGCGTGTGTATCACACTAAGCGCTCCCGCCGCCCGCACCGCTCTCAGTCCCCTTTGTCGTCATACCCCCGCGCCCCTGTACCGCGCAGGCGAGCACTAAGATAAACGGTTTGGCTGTAGGCTATAGTTACCAGCACGGCGTGCGGGTTGAGGCAGACGAGCAGCGCGTGGCGCGCGCGGGTGAGCATGACGTTCATGCGGCCCGCGTCGGTGAGGAAGCCCAGGCCGTGGCTGCGCGCCAGCGACACTACCACCACGTCGCGCTCCTGCCCCTGGAAGCTGTCCACCGTGTTCACTTCCACCGGCGGCTCCTTCCTGGACACGACAATTATACATTTCAAATTATTTGCATGACATACCTTTTAAAAGCTTTCTACACTGAGAAAAATGGCAATCAAAATTCCGATGAATTGACCTAAAGTACGATGATTACGATTACGAAGTACGATGATTAGCACCAGTTTTTAAGGTGAGAACCATATATTATGATAGTTGTCAGTATGCTCCGTACTTTAGGTGAAATTTTCCTCAGTGTAGTTTAGCTTGCAATGTATGTAACTATGTTTGCTCGGATGGAATCTTGTAAATCAATTTTGACCCACATCCCGATATCCGATTGAGCTGAAATTTGATATACGTGTGTAATTTGATGCCAGTGCAATATAAACTTGTTTTTAAAGCTATTTTTACTGCTGGGTATAGATCTGTCTCTCACTCTCCTTCTGCCTCGGTCCTGCGCCAATCGGATCCCGGTTCGACCCGACATCGTCAAAGTCGCGGGTCGTCACTCAATAATATAATAATAATAATGTTTAATTCAGATCTTAAATGTCCATACAGTTAAGTTCACATATTTTACATTATAATAAATAATAGCAAAATTAAAAATTAAAATAGTTACAAAAAAACATTCAAATGTCAAAGTAGGATAAAGAAAATTTAATTCAAAATGTCAATACTGAAAAAATAAAAATAGAATACACCACGTCCATAAAAATCATCTAAGCCTATACTTGGGTTTGGTTCCGGAGTGCTCAATGTGCATATTTGTCCAGTGCTTCATTATTGGGCAGTCCAGATCCAGCGGCAGGTGTTGAGGTGACCACGCCCCCGCCGCATCAGCTCAATAGCATAAAGAAATAAAGAACGCACGAGCCCAGCAGCATCTTCAGGTTCCGCTTGATGAGGTCCTTGTGCGCGTGGTAGGGCGACACGACGGCCAGCGACAGGCCGCGGCCGCGCAGCGCGCCCGCCAGCGCGCCCGCCAGCCGCGCCACGCCGCACGCCTCCATCTCGTTGCCGCCGCCTGCGCCTGCGGAGTGCGGACCACCATCATATATGTACGCGGGAACTAGGGTAGTTTTTTTGGCTATCTGCCTTTCTACTTGATCTGAGTTCATAATATAGAGTTATTCATAAAGGTTATGCTAAGCCGAAAAGGGCTCCTAGTGTTCATCATTATGATCAACTTTTACTACGGGACCAACCCGAAAAAACCCAGCTGTTCCATAAATTTTTTAGTTTTTTCGTTTTTTTAGTTTTTTATCTAAGGCAGGACTCTATCTGCCTTTCCACTTGATCTGAGATTATGAACGAACGGTCGACCAGCAGCGTCGGTAACGCAGTACTTATCGATGGCTCGATTACAAGTAACGCGTACAGTACCCTCGCCGTTTGTATAAACATTTTGACGAGGCGACAGTCAATAGAACCATGATTTATTTACTCGGCCGTGTGTGCCCATTTACTGTCTCGCCATTGTACTCGTTTCGTGTAATCCACCCATTAACGGTCGCCCGATCACCGTTCCCGGGAGTCCACCCGTTCACGATAGCGGACCAGAGTTAGCTGATCGCCGTTATGTAGTCAATGTGCTTGCCGATTCTCGCAGACAGTCACGATAAAGGAACCTACTTGTGTGTGCGGATATTCTGACTGAGAATTACTGTTGCCTGCCATTTCAGTTACTCACTCACTCACTTACTTGCGCATTTATAATATGCGTGGGATTACACTCGGCCTCAGCACAACTTCTGACATAACATACGTAACGAATATTCGATAGAAAAGTGTACGCCATTTACACTTCAGGAGCGCCCTTGACTATAATGTCATTAGACTAGTTTAAGCGGATCAAGTTTGAGCGTGAATGACTAATCCTCGTGTTGTAATAGAACCGTCAGCGACGTGGCCAGGTTTGCCTACCTTGTCCCTTATCCCCGCTGGAGATGCTGACTATGAGGTAGGGCGGTACCGGCAACAAGGGTCGCGGCGGCGCGGCGGTGTGCACCAAGCCTCCGTAGAAGGCTCGGTTGGGGTAGTCCGCGATGTCAGCGTGCATGCGGTACTGCCGGTCCAGTAGAGCCACGGGGTTCCTGGGCCAAACTTCGCAGTTCGATGACAGCCGAGAGAATAAGCTCTCGCCTAGGCCGTGCTTTTTCGCGCGCTGCAACAATATTCATTAATTAAGCGTATTTGTGAGCTATGAGTAAATCTATGATGAATGATATGATACGCCTCAGTTTCACTATTAGAGGTAAATAACAAGAAAGGTAGGCAGGCTGGAAGGGTGCATATGTGTGTGAGGATATGTACCGACAGTGAGTATTGTATGTCAGATTCAGATTCAGAAATATTTATTGAACAACTGATACATTGTAATTTACATATAAGGTAGATGTTAGTGCATTAGTTATTCACAAATTCACTCAAGTCATAAATTACGTTACTAGCCATTGCTTCATATAAATTTAGTTTTTTTTTGTGTATTTATGGGAGAAATCTATGCGTGAGGTGCGTCACGTCCAGCGTCCTCAGTGGGCGCAGCATCTGGCTCGATAGCCTGCCGCCTCGTCGATGACACGCAGAGTCACACGAGGCTTCAAACTAAAGGCGCGTTCGTGTGTGGGGATACTCAGGGTTATTCATAAAGGGTATGCTAAGCCGAAAGGGGCTCATAGTACTCATCATTATGAACAACTTTTACTATGGGACCAACCCGAAATTCGCGAAAAAATTATTAGCTGTTCCATAGAAAAATGTCAATGACACTCGACAAAATGTATGGAACAGCTGATTTTTTTTTTCGCGAATTTCGGGTTGGTCCCATAGTAAAAGTTGTTCATAATGATGAGTACTATG
The DNA here is from genome assembly GCA_949125135.1 of Alcis repandata. NCBI lineage: Eukaryota > Metazoa > Arthropoda > Insecta > Lepidoptera > Geometridae > Alcis > Alcis repandata. The sequence continues at coordinate 7,646,413 of OX421234.1, forward strand.
AGCCCCTTTCGGCTTAGCATACCCTTTATGAATAACCCTGTATACTAAGGGTATGGGGACATTACCTGTGAGCAGATGTATCCGGGCAGCTGCTGCGGGTCCCCGACGAGCGTGAGGTGCGTCACGTCCAGCGTCAGCGGGAGCAGAGTCTCCGGCTCGATGGCCTGCCCAGCCTCGTCGATGATACACAGCGCCACGCGACGTTTCAACCTAGCAACACACATTACATTGCTCGCATTCGCTTTAGGCTCTCGCGAGCTGGTCAAACGCGGATTTATTCGTAATAAACTAGAGACACCGCTCCGCGCTCCTTAGAGTCCGGTTGTTTGTTTGTTGGTACTCGCGTACAGGTCGCTATTTCAACAAATCTACCCCCCCAATCAAAAAATCCCGAAGACAAAAAAAACTATTTAATCGTTGAACCTGTATACCAAGTTTCGTCGAGATTTGTTGAGAGATGCGATTTGAACGCGAGTACCAATATACGAGTACATACAAACAAACAGACATCCGGACAGATGAAAGCAAATTTAGCCCGTCGTTGCAGTCGCTTCGCTCGCTCGGTCAAAAAGGCGATAAGATCGTCACGCCTTGAGACGAGAAATTCGCCTGAAGCGTACATTTTCATTGATTTTAATTTACCGCTGTATTTTTCTTCTTTATTTCTGAATGTCTTCATATTAGTTTTTCCTCGTTATTTTCTTGGTATACAATTATACAGAGTTATAAAGAAAGGATATGCTAAGCCGAAAAGGCTCATAATACTCATCATTATTAACCACTTTTACAATGGGGCCAACAACCCGGAATTCACGAAAAAAAATTATCAGCTGTTCCATACATTTTGTCGAGTGTCATTGACATTTTTCTATGGATTTTTTTCTTTTTCTGTTTTTTTTTTCGCGAATTTCTGGTTGGTCCCACATTAAAAGTTGTTCAAAATGATATGAGTACTGTGAGCCCTTTTCGGCTTAGCATAATTTCGGTTTAAATTTTTATTCTAATACTAGCTGACCCGGCAGACTTCGTACTGCCCTACAGTACTTCTCTATGGTACTGCCTAATTAAATATAAACACTGCACAAAACACTATTTACAATTTTATACTTAAAATATATTACAATTATAGGTACGAATTTGTTTCGTGTATCAGTTGACAAAAGCAAACTCATCCATGAAAAAAAAAACACTGACATTGACAGTTTGTTGTTGTTTCAACTTTTTTTTAATTTGATATGACTTGGAGTCAAATCCTTCGAAATTTTGAAATTCCTTGGTTTTGATAGATATGATTGAATTTGAACTTTGTACAGAGGTAATAAAGTGCAAATTGACTCTTGGACGTTAGGAACATACCTACATTGCTTAAACAACAGTGAGTGCTTGCAATTCAATATGAACTTTATACAATAGCAATAAAGCTCGTTTTAGTTAGAAAACGTTTGTATGGGAAAAATAAAAGGGCTGTTTTTAGGGTTTTTCAATATTTCTGAGAGATTTTCTTAATATTTTTTTCCGTAAGAACCTTCTCCTAATAATAACAAATACAACAAAAAAAGAATTAGTGAAATCGGTCCAGCCATTCACGCGTGATGCCGTGACCAAGGAAAACGGGTTTCATTTTTATATATATATATAGATATTCTATTTTGTTTAGCCCTGCCGTGTTAAGTTTGAGATGACTTACCCTCTCATTTTGTGGCTGTACGCGCTGGTTAACGTAGTGACGATGATGTCCGCGCCGTCGATGATGCGTCTCTCGGTCGCCACCAGCTGCTCGGGGCGGAGCTGGTCGCTGCCGCCCGCGCGGATCAGAGTCGCCCGTCTGTGGAGATCGTTGACCCGGCCCTGGCAGTACGCTACGCGAACTGGGTCTTTGGCGTTTTCTGCCGCGGTCTTCCACATGTTTATCTTGGCTTCCAAATGGGAGATCTGAAAATGGGTGTGGAGATATCAGCATGTTGGTATCGCGCGAGAGACTTACAATAAAACAGTGTTAAAGTTTATCTTTGATACTGGTGTGGGCGGCGAGCCAAAACGATGTCGCGGTACGGTTGATTATGGTAGAGGTGCTATTCCCAACCTCGCTGCAAACTGCGAGTGCGTCGGTTGCCTAGCAGTCGACCGCGACGGCACTACAGCCCCCCCCCCCCCTCCAGCCAAGTTGCAAGTCTATGATCGCAAACGCTTTACAAAACTAAAACAATTGGGAATGACATTTGTATAACAGAATATAGAAATTATAAATAGATTATAGAAACGTCATTTAATTTTCTACGGCGCGGCGTTTGCGATCATAACTTGCAACTTGGGTAGTAGGCCGGGGTAGAAGCCTTTAAAAATAATGAAAAGTGAAAAAAAATAATAGTAGCATGAAACCCATTAGAAATGGAGGAGAATATTATAAAAATGAAAGGAAAAATAATTTACGGGCGATCTGAGGTCGGGAAGGGGGTGGGGGTGAGTGTTTAAGGGTAAAAAACGGATTTTCTCGATTTCCGGAAAAACTAAAAGTCCTATGGAAAAAAGTCCAATGGCAAAGTTGTAGGTAATAAGAAGATCTAAAACTTTTGTATTGACACTTTCTTCACATAACCTCAAAATTTATGTGAAAAATTCAATAAACCAAGTTTTTGGTTTTTTATTTTTATCTTTTACAAAAATTATTTTTTCTTCACGAAGTTTGGTGAAAACTTACCTTTTTATGTCTCAAGTACGCTGTAATTTATTTGATTAAAAATATTTATTTTTTCACCTTATTTTCGAAAATTATCGAAAAAGCACCCCTAATTTTCAATCGAAAATTCACCCGTCAAAATATCAGCTTTTTTCAAAAAGTTGGTATGTTTTCTGTTCGTTGAAATCTCTACTTTCCGATGGTGAAAAAATATACATATGTTACCATAGTAAATCTTCTCAGAAAATGCAAAAATCGAAAACTCGAATTTTATTTTCAATTATTATATACAATTTTGAGCTATTTATTAAAATACACTTTAATTACTCGAAAAACGTAAGATTACATGTTACATTGATAAAAAAAAATTGCAAATCAAAATATACTACCATAATAAACTAATTTATCCCTTTTGATGGGCTAAAATTTTTCGTAGGTCACTCAGGTATATATAAGTTATCTTAAAATAGTTATAAATAGGCATCTACGCATATAATTTAAAGAAGATTCGACAACTTTCTCCAAATATTGTAGATGTCTTATTAAATATTTATTTTATTAACTTATTTGTTTGTTAATTATGTAGTATATTTTTTTTTTTATCAATGTAACATGTAATCTTACGTTTTTCGAGTAATTAAAGTGTAAATTTTAATAAATAGCTCAAAATTGTATATTAATTGAAAATAAAATTCGAATTCGAGTTTTCGATTTTTGCATTTTCTGAGAAGATTTACTATGGTAACATATATATATTTTTTCACCATCGGAAAGTAGAGATTTCAACGAACAGAAAACATACCAACTTTTTGAAAAAAAGGTGATATTTTGACGGGTGAATTTTCGATTGAAAATTAGGGGTGCTTTTTCGATAATTTTCGAAAATAAGGTGAAAAAATAAATATTTTTGATCAAATAAATTACAGCGTACTTGAGACATAAAAAAGTAAGTTTTCACCGAATTTCGTGAAAAAAAAAATTTTTTGTAAAAGATAAAAATAAAAAACCAAAAACTTGGTTTATTGAATTTTTCACATAAATTTTGAGGTTATGTGAAGAAAGTGTCAATACAAAAGTTTTAGATCTTATTACCTACAACTTTGCCATTGGACTTTTTTCCATAGGACTTTTAGTTTTTCCGGAAATCGAGAAAATCCGTTTTTTACCCTTAAACACTCACCCCCACCCACTTCCCGACCTCAGATCGCCCGTAAATTATTTTTCCTTTTATTTTTATAATATTCTCCTCCATTTCTAATGGGTTTCATTCTACTATTATTTTTTTTGGTTTTAAAAATTATCGACCCCGGTCTATAGGGGGGTTGGTCGTATGTATTTTACGAGCTGCTGCGAGGACATGCCGCATCGTGTCGGCTGTCCCGCTAGAGCACAGTGTGAGTACCTCCTCGTGCAGCTCCGGGCGCGGCGCCGGCTCGGCGGCCAGGTGGCGCGCCGCGTCGCGCTGCGCCAGGTGCTGCGAGGACACGTCACGCGCGCGCTCCGTCATCGCCTCCGTACGACCCACGCGCACCATGCGGAACCGCTCGGCTGCAGAACACACATATACATTTAGATGTACTAAATAAAAAAAAAAAAAACATACAAACTACATTCATCTACAGGTACTAAAAATTATGTATACTATGAATAGGCAAAGTTTGTATGATGTTGTATGTATTATATGTTATGTTTGTAGAGGGATCTTCGAAAGTATCGGCCCGATTTTAACAATCATTTTACCAATGGAAAGCTATTCTATCGCCGAGTAGTATAGTCTATAAACCCTAAACCTCGCCTCCCTTAACCACTCTTCTCTCGTCTGTTGTCCTTAAACTTGTGTAATATGGTGTTAATAACAGGAAGAACATAAGTAGAGTAAACAATAAAGCAATAAGTACTATTGGGCAAGCTTTGCCGGATGTTGAGCAGCCGGATGACGAGCTCGTCGACGGCCGCGTTGCTGGTCGCGCAGATCATGATCTTGCCGCGGCCCGGCCGCCGCTGATCCTGCTCGTTGTAGAAATACGTCATCACGATGGCGCAGATTACGCTCGATTTACCTGAAATAATAGGCACTATATAACTATAGGGCAAAACTGGGCAGAATGGACCGAAACAAACAATAATGAGGCAACATCAGAAATTTTATGGAACCAGGCGAAACATCTCATCAAAAATGCAATCGCAGACTCCGGACCACCAACTGACACACATAAGTGATAACATTGGATGACAGATAGTACTCTGGCTTTAATTGAGGATCGGCGGCTGAAAAGCGCGCGAGAATAAGAGAACTCAATAAGTTGTCTGCCCTATTTCAAACGAGCTGCAGGCGTGATCACAACTCATACCTTCGCAACATATGTAAAGAGGTCGAAACACACGCAGGGAAACATGAATCCAGAGATCTGTACCGCAAAATTCGTCATCATAAAAACTCTACCTTCTAAAGCCTGGGCTATTGAGAATGATAATGACGAAGTCGTAACAGAGACGGAAACATGGAAGAGTTACTGTCAGTCATTGTTCCAGGACACACAGTCACGTTGTTTTCCAAACGCAACCCCGGATAATGAAGAACTGGAGCCAGATGTTCTCCTGTCAGAGGTGAAAGCAGCTATTAGGCACCTCGAAATTAGGAAAGCTATGGGCAGAGATCGAATACCCATCGAAACGATAAAGGCTTTAGGAGAATGCGGTGACCACATCTTCCAAGCTATTTCTAACAAGGTGCGGCAAACAGGAGTATGGCCATCAGAATGGACTCATAGTGTTCACTCTTTTACACAAAAAAGGTTGTTTCAACAAAGATTTGTTTTTCACTCAGAATTTTGAAGTCTTACAATTCGAAACCCTGTGCGTGCGCACAGCACTGCGCAGCAACGCTGCGCTGAAATATAGCAACTATCGCCTTATTGCTCTAATATCACATGCCAGCAAAATTTTGTTACATTTCTTGAATAAACGATTAAAGGCCAAAGAAATTGCACCAGAACTGGCCGGATTTGTGAAGGGAAAACCCCTTCCCTTGGGTAGTAATCATGACACTCGCGATATTATAAGAATTGTAACGATGCCACTCACATTTACACCGACCTAGGCGTTCCCTCTTTTTTCTACTTCATCGAAATGCAGGAAAATTTTAAATTCTGTGATATTTAATCGTGCAAAAACGAATTAGAGAACGAAATGCATGAAAATGACTGATTTGTAACTTCGGTAAAAAGGTGTAACCTCATTGGATAACTGTACCTGTGCCGGGTGGCCCTTGCACCATCTGTATGCAGGGCTTGTCCCCGAGTGCCGCCGCTACCGACGACGACACCGCGGCTTGCTGACTCGGATTTAGAGTCTTTGTCCACTGTAATCATCCATTTGTACGTTGAGCACGTGGCAGAATAATTTACAAGTGACCTTTCACAAGGTCATAATAATTACATGTTAAGACATTGTTTTTGAGAAGAGAGAATATGAATATCACGACGAAAGTACCTTGATGCTAATGCTATCAGGCGGCGCGGGATTGGTTTCGAAGTGCCTGGGCTCGGGCCGCAGTATAGCCTCGCCGAGAGGAGAGCCGGCGATGTACTCCATCGCTTCAAACTGATTCAGTTCCTTATTGATGTACGCGAGGGTCCGGCCCATTATCACTTCGCCCTGCCTCATAGTATTCATCTTTTCCGTATATGTTGCATGTAGTCCAATGCTGTAGAACAAGTGGATGTTGTCTGAAAGAGCAGATTTTCATTACTGCTGCCGTAAATTTTTCATACAGCTAAATGGGATGAACAATGAGGTTTCCCTTGTTTAAGGAGTATTTACACTTACTAGGAGGCGATGAAAGGCATCTGACATTGTGTACATAGAAAAATCTTTGCATCTTTTCAGGTCCAAATGTGATTAGTAGTACTTCACCTACTCTAGGAACTCTCTTAGAGTCATGTGATGGCAGGGAAACTGGAAATGATAAACAGTTGTATTTTTTAATTTATAACATTAGGGAATGGAAATATGATATGTCACAAAACTGAGTAGCTTCCTTACTATTCACACTAAGGCTAATCAGATCAAGAGATCGCTCCTGCGTAGGCATGGGTGGTAGAGATCCGATCCTCATTTCAAGGAACAAGTTCTGTTCTCTGATTTTCATGTAAGCCAGTGACAAGCATTCCCAGATCTCCATAAGCAGCAAGTCACCCACTGATCTGTGAAATTTCACTTCACTGAAGATTTTTTCAAGCCTAGCCAAGCCTTTTTCCCTAGCCAAGTTACAATTTCATAATCAAAATACTATGTATAAAAAAGTTCTCATATGTATAAAAATCGCTGTTTGTTTGTCTTGTTAAAACTCGAGAATGGCTGGACCGATTTCAATTTTCATTTTGCTCGATCTAATACAGGGCCTTTTTGACTTTTAAACGTTTCATTAATTAATTAAATTTTATACTAATACTAAGCGCTCCCACCGCCCGCACCTCTCTCAGTCCCCTTTGTCGTCATACCCCCGCGCCTCTGTACCGCGCAGGCGAGGACTAAGATAAACGGTTTGGCTATACTAGATTACAGAAATGTTATTCCCTTACATTTTCCTATTTTTCTACAGCGTTTTTTTTATGGAAATGTAACGTGGCTAGGGGGTCAGAGCTTTAATTTCTTGTAAGTTTGGGATGGTTGGTTTAGATCAGTCATATAAATTTTACAGAATTCCCTTGTACATTTAACACATTCAGTACCACTACGATTTTCATAATCTCTTCTCGGATGCCGCCTAAATTTTACGGTTGACGGTTCAACTCGCCATGCGAATCATCGGCACTGGAATAAGATTTACGTGAACTCTCCGGTCGAGTCGGTGGCACCGAACGTGTTTACTTAATAAATTATTACTATACAAGACAAAAGTTGCAAGGCTGCATCTTGATTTAATAATTTCCAGGTTGCTGTAGTATTTTAAACTAGCTTATGTGTATGAACTTACTGTACATAGTGATTGTGGCTGACAAATGCATGGAATATTGACATTGGTGGATTGTTATGACCCAGTATAGGAGGTGGGTCATTATTTTTTGTTTGTTCCTCTAACCAATGAGGGTTCCACCGTAATATGTTCATCAATGTTACTTTTTCTAATGAAAACACAGGCATCTGCCTGACATTGGCTAATGTGTTTTTAACTGAACTAATCTTTTTCATTTGGTTGCCAGGTTCTATTTCAAATAGACGTATATCCGGGCTAACATCTGAGAAACGCACTTGCTTTTTTGGTTTTTTGGGTGGCATAGGATCTACTTTAGAGAATGGTTTGCCTGAAACAGTCCCATCACTATGATTAAATGGCTTCAGGCTCTTCACTGGCACTTTAGATTCAAGTACTATGGATAAGTCATGAGTAGAATTGTCATCTTTTACTTCCTTTTGGTTTTTAGATGATTTGTCCTCTTTCCTTTTGGATGACTGTGATTTAGAATGAGACAACCGATTCTTTTTATTCTTTCCGTCTTCCGGAGACAGTGAGTCATCGTCCTGTCTCTTATTATTGGGGCTATCAAGACTTTTATTTTTAGGTCTCTTATCTTTTCTTTCCTCATTTCTTTTAACAGGTTTTACAACCTGTGCAGTGTCAGTTAGGAATGCTCCACGGTTTGAGTTTGTTATTTTTACATTTATTGTTGATTTACTGGTGGAGGAACTTGACGTATTTATAGATTGATTGTCACATTCCTTTATTTTTGTAGCTATTTCTTTTAATCTTTTCTTTCTTTCTTCTTTTTGTGAATTAGATATATGTTTTTTTGATGAGCGTTTCTTATTTTTGCCATGTTTGATTGAGGGTTTGACGGGTTTGACTGATTTACCTAAAAATAAACAAATAGAATTATTATAAATAGTTTATGTGGGATAGCATAGGTTAAAAAAATAAATAAAACACTTACTCTCAGTAATTGTATGACTAGTTTTTACTCTATGTGAATGAACCAGTGGTTCTATCATTTGAGCTTTCTTAATTTCATTGGCAGGCACAGTTTTCGGTACTTCTGCACTTGTTTCTATTTGGTTAATTGCTTTGAATCCATCAATTTCATCCTTATCAGATGGGCGAGTTTCTCGATATGGGCTTTTAATGGGTATGGTGGCTTGTAAGGGAATTAGTTCATTGATTTCTGACACTTCTTTATTTAAGTTTGTTTGAATCTCTTGTTGATCTTGTTTGTCTTGAATCTCAGGGTCTGAACTATTTTCAGGATATGGAATTTTTATAATTTCATCAACTAATTCTTCTTCATTGTCATTGTTGGTATAATTTAGATCTGTTACAAAATCATCATCTATTTGGCTATATGAGCTATCCACTTGTTCTTCGCTTTTAGCCTTGACCATTTTAGAAAATGGTTTGGCTGGCGAGTTCTGTGATAGACGCAGGTACCATTGTTCTGATTCACTGTCGCTATCACTGTCAATTTCGATTGGTTCATCATCATAGCTCATATAGTCCTGTTTCACATTAAATGCTTCTAAATATTCATTTTCAATCTTAATTTGAACTTTGGGAGGGTCTTTATGATTTACCTCATTTTGTAGTTCTAATTTAACCTTCTTAATCGAACTATTTATATTTTCGGCTTCATGATCACTGTCCGAGAGGCAAATCACATCGTCATCAATTGTAATAATATGACATTGCTTCTCTGCTTTGATTTCCTTGATTTCTTCACATTTCATTTGCTTTGATTTTCTCTTCAGAGATAATTTTCGGTTAATAATTGGTGACAACTGTTCTTGTTGCAGACATTTACCTGTCTCCAGTGCAGCAATGTTTTCTTCTATTTCGTCCAGTTCATTATCGCTTTGAAATTGAAATCTGTCTTTCACAGACGAAATATCTTCTTCATCTTCTTTACTTAGTTTAAATATAAACTTCTCTTCATCTCTTAGTTGACCATGTGTGTTAGTTCCAAGAGTCCACCCGATTCCAATAGTATCGGAACTATGTACATCATGAGATGAGTTTATAGGTATTCTTTTAAGTCCAACATAAACACCATTTGAACTCTGTAAAAAACCGTGTAATAAATTGTAAGTGTTGTAATGAAGTGAGTGAGTAGCATGTGTATAATATAATTATGGAAGTAGTATGTATGCTAGGTATGTATACCTAACGTGTAACTTTTTATCTTACCCCATTGTCTTTTATGATTGCTTTATCTGAGAGAAAATGTATGACACAGTGTTTTCTTGATATTACGATACTAGAGAGTACTATAGTATTGCAGAGATGTCGGCCTATTGTTGCTTCGTCGCCTTCTTTGAATGTATACTCTTCAGTTCCAAAAAGACCACGGACTAACTTCCATTTCGTCATTTTGTGTTTATATGTGGGTTTTTGCAAGCAATTAATAAAACATATTGTACAACAATCTTCGAAACAAGTATTTTATGCTTAACCGAAAACTTGAAATAGAAAAACATAACCAATTTGATGGGTCGCAACTATTTTTACGACACCACAGACTAAAAAATTCAATAAAAGTGTTGCCATAACAAATATTTTAAATAAGGGAAATTCAGACGATTTCACGCAAAAAAAAGGATTTTTAATGATATTGCTTGTCATAATCCACGAAAAGTTATTCTTTATTTTATATATATTTAGAGGGCAAAAAAGTTACACAATTTTTTTACTGAGACTCACTTTGAGCCCCGGGTGCAGTGATATTGTTTTAGGTGGGTGTAAATGTTTCAATGTGTTGTTGTTTTTGTCTATTTATAATCTGACGCAATGGGGTTTGTTTAAGCTATTTCTACGTCATTGTTGTGCTATGTATACATTCTTACTCAAATTAACCAGATGGAACCTTAATTGCTACTTTGGAAAAAAGAGCAAGATGGCAACTGCCAAACACGGTTGAAAAAGAGAGACAGACATTTCACTTTTTGTCCCCGTCGCTGTAACCGTGCCAAGGTGGGCAAACCACAGATTAGGAATAATAGTTACTACGTGAGCCTTCTACGATTTGTAACTGCCAGGTTGTGAATTATGTTTGCCCAGGATTGTACCCAATAAATATTTATTGGACTATTTCATATTTCCTGCTGACCCAAAACTAAGATTAAGTACACTATTTTCGCGATCGCAAGATTGGCCTTTTAATAAAAGATATTCATAATTATGAATAGATTAGTATACTAGTAGTTATTTTCCTACTATTAGACATTTTCCTACTATGAGCAATTTGCTTCTTAGTATATCCTTTCCTTATAACCCTGTTTAACAATGTTTTATTTTGTGAAGTATAAAGATTAGGAATATTTTATGAAATTTTTTCCCCTAAAATGGGGGAAGCATTTCTATCCTGGCATCATTTCAAGAATATAGCTGTCGCATGTGCTGTTGGCTGAGTTTTGGCGGGAACGTGGAAGAGACATGTTGCTTCATTTTGTTATTTTACTAAACTTGTGTAATTTTGAGTGTTAATGTTTATTTTAAGTGGGGAAAATAACCATTAAGTGCTTGAGGACGTGCACGAGTGTGGGCAAATCATAAAATGCAGTGAATCGTGTCATTTCGTGTTGCTTCCAAAACTCCTTAGAAAAGCCTCTAGTAAAGTCTCCACTACTTTACTAGGGCAACTTTAGGAATAAATAAACACTTGAACAAATAAGTCTTGACTTAAAGGTCTTAGTTACCAGGTCATAAAATCCCAAAAAAAAAAAAAAAAATGTGCTGTTGGCTTTGGTTGATTTGGTTCCCTTCCATCTGTAGGTATTAATATATCTATGCATTCTTAACTCTATTTTCAAAAGCATTTAAAAAGTTAAAATCTATATCCGCTTCCTTCGCCATGCCTATACTATACTCTTATCTGTCATCGACAGGTCAGTACACCAAGGGAAAGCGCAGCGGCCGGTATAAATACACTTGGAACTAAGAAATTATATTGAGTCATGCATAAGCAACTGTACTGCTACCACATCATTACGTGCGCCGACATCGAGGAAGAATTAAAATCAAAACAAGCCTATCCAACTGTCCATTTTAAAAATTAAGCGTGCCCGATCAACTGTGAAGGACAGCAAGCCCGCTGCGAAGTTCAACTCGGAGAAGACGCCGGAACCAGTGGAACAGAAAACGGTGGAAGCGAAACCGGAAGAGGGGAAGGACGAGACGGGGACCATGGACTGGAACAAGTTCCGGGAAACGAAGAAGCTGCATTATGTGCTGGAGCAGAAGGGTTTGGGACAACTGAGGGAGATGGCAGCTATAGAGTCCGATGGGGAAATGGACGAACAAGACGATACTCGGTCAGAGGAGGATCTACAGAGAGAATTACAAATTGTAACGGAAACGTGGATGGAACAATATGTGGGGTCGGTACGTATGTCCCAAACAACATTAGTAAAATGCCAACAGTTTATAACGGACCTTAGAAACTCATCGCTTTCCATCAAGGAACAAAGCGACGGCATTGGCACCTCATATACATCAGTTACAATAAACAGTGGGGATTTAACTCTCGACTGGGACGAATTATTCGAAACGGAGCCTACAAAAATGCAAGCATTAACTGCCTGTCTTGTTTACGCGAATATCTTTATTCCGGCAATGGTCGTCAAGTCGTACAAGACGTTCTCAGCGACGAATATATTAAAACTTGTAAATGCGCCAGCCATTCGTGTGGAATGGACGGCATTAATAAATGGTGGGAAAAAGAGTACGACTTTGACTGTACCGAAGGGGGAGATTCAATATTTCGAGATGAAGGCTCAACATCACAAGCGGAACAGCCAAGATTGGTGGATGCAATTAGTGAAGCCGATGAGTGTAGAGTACAATAACGACAATGGAAGGGAAGTAAAATACCAGGCAAAAACAGGCAAGTTTTATACGGACGGAAAAACGATGACCACAATAATGACAGCAGAAAAAATTGCGGGAATTACGATAGAAATACAAATATTATTTTACTTCTTTGCGAAAACAGTGCTTTCTCAGAATCCAATGCTATGGAAGTACCTACTTACACGAACGCCTGAAGGCATTGAATTTATATGCAGCAAACAATACGCCGAGAGGATCAAGAATTACGTCCACATCGCAAGAATACTGGTATTTCAAGAATCGGTAAAGCAGAGATTTGAAGAGAAATACGAAAAGGCTAACGAAACAAAATATAAACGATGAATATATGGACAATGCCCACGAGATTTTAAAGGATATAATTAAGAGAAATAACATAGATTTAAAAGCTTTTGCAACAAATACTTAAAATCATTTTGGAGGAAAGTCGGGTAAAAGAAATAATTTATTCTTTTATGGGCCACCAACAACAGGCAAAACAATGATTATGAATTCGTTGGCAGAATGCCAATTTAACTTGTGTAGATTAACCGGTTTGACACCAAACTCGAGTTTCAACTTTAGCGGACTGCTGCACACAAACGCATGTTTAATGGACGAGTGTAAATTAACAGAAAACCAGTTTGAGCAGTGGAATTTGTTGGCCTCGGGAATGCCGATGTCAACGGACGTAAAATATAAGGATAGATGTGATGTAAATAAGTGTATACTGTATACGTGTAGTAATTATCCCATTGAAATGTATTGTAAGGTACCGATGGCAAAAGAAGCGATACAAGAACGTACAATTAAGTTTGAATTTAGGTGTCCAGTTACAAAATATACATCGATACCGCCACATACATGGGAAAGGTTATGGAATGAATATAATTTGTGTTTATAGTTTTAAGAATTGTATAATGGTGATAAAAATGAACCGCTGTTCGTTTGGCTTTTTTTATTTTAGGTAATTGAGTGACGAGACGAGCAAATCGCTCGCCTGATGTTAAACGTCACGTTCGCCCATAAGGTCTGCGCCACCCAGAATTTTGAACTCGCAGAATTCAAGACCCTGCGCGGCACAGCCTTTGAAGAACGAACAAAATATTTCCATACTCAATGTACCTATTACATAGGCATGAATATTTACTCCTGTTTTGATGAAACAATATTTTCACTCAAGGCCGTTGATTGTTAATGCGATTAAAGATGTTCGTTACAAAGAAAAGCATTTCGCCATTTTTCTGCTGTATCCGTCTGCTATTTTACCCCGTTCAGGCGTAATCACTAACGTGACGTTACGCTATGGCTCCATCTTTAGGTAATTATATTATCTATGGCTCAATAGAATGGCCACCCTGCCATATTGTGACGTTATATCACCCCCCTCCATACACTTAAAGGGTGACTACTGCACTTTCCATATTCTGTAAATCATGCCAAACAAGTACCTACCGGTTGTCAGTACGCCTAAACGAAAAACTTACGACCGTAGCTGACAAAGCGCTTCTGACAAAGCGCTTAAAAGTAAATAATATTATTATTTACTTTTAAGCGCTTTGTCAGCTACGGTCAACTCGGTGCGCTACCCACGCCTACTTAAATGAATGTAGCTCCGTTATTTATTACTCGGTTGGTACGATATAATGTGCATAAATGTAGCAACAACCCATGGATACATTAAATTTCGACATTCCGGACGGTAAGTGAAATATGCAAGAGTAAAAAAAAGCTGTTAAAAATATGACTTGTCGATATTTCATTTGTTATTAGCTTTACATTTTTCTATGGAACAGCTGTTTTTATCAGACTTCAAAAAAGTAGGAGGTTATCAATTCGTCTGTTTTTTTTTTTTTGAAGTGAAAACTTCTTTAACGGCGTTGTACACTTTTTTGGAATGGGTAAAAAATGTTAAACTCGCGACAGGGTCACGTGACCTGATCGAAAATTCGTAAGACGGATGGAGAGTAGACAGCTAGTATCCCCCTCTCTTTCTACGGCGCGGCGAAAATGTATGCCTGCGCCGGCTGTTTCGTTTAGGCGGCGCAGGGCGCTTGCGCGAATGTTCTAATTTGATAGTTATAGTGTTGTGACCTAGTGATTATAGTGGACACGATATCGATTCATTTTTCTATTAAAATAATTAAAGCAATTCGTGCAAAATTATTCCCTAACCATTCCAAAATATCCAAAACGCACAACGTTAATACTTAAGTTTTCACTTCTGCCGGCACTCCCGGAGTGCAACCCGTCGTTTTTTTTTTATGTTTGTTACCTCATAACTTTTGACTGGGTGAATCGATTTTGATGATTATTTTTTTATTAGAAAGCTGACGCTTCCCATTTGGTCCCATTTCAATTTAGTCCAGTTCTGATAATGGTATCCATGAGAAAACCATATAAGTTTTAAATTTGCATTATGTACGTGCGCGACAAATAGATGAATAACTCAATAGTCGGTCTTTTGAAGTCGGTTTTTTGTGTTTTGTTTTGTAAAAATAATGTTCTTGTATTTTCTCGAATTCAGCGTTGGTCCCATAGTAAAAGTTGTTCGTAATGACGAGTAAGTACTAAGAGCCCCTTTCGGCTTAGCATAACCTTTCTGTATAGCCCTGTATAATAATTCCATACCAATATGTAATCAGTTAACCCGTTGATTTATTTAAGGTTATGGATATGTGATGAGCGGAGTGGTTCCCAAATAGAAAAGAACTATCTTGCGATTCGAAATGCATCGCTTAGTGTGCGTCACTATTCCGAGCGCTTTTCACACTTCCATTTGAGTGCATAAGTACCTAAGCTTTTTGACTAATATTTTGCTTTGCGTATCTATTGCTCTCAAACTATTTATGTTCCTGGATTGTATGATTTTTAGCACGAAATAGAAAACCACCCTGGGCTGGGCTACGCTACGCTACGCCACTCCTGTTTTACACTTATATTGTTTTACCCGTCAGTCCGTCTAACACACTCAGGCGCCGTCACGCCGAATTATAACCAACAGGAATTATGACTTACTTAATTTTTACACTACTTTGTACCACCAGGTCTACAAAACTAATACTCTACCTACTGATGTAGAGGTAGGTAGGATATCTACTACCAAATTTTATTTTGATACGAGCTGCGCTCCGCGGTTTCACCCGCGTTTTCTGGGATAAAAGTAGCCTATGTATTAATCCAGACCATGAACAACCTTCATTCCAATTTTGATGTAGATCCGTTCAGCCGTTTTTGCGTGAACGAGTAACAAACATACATACATACTCACAAACTTTCGTTTATAATAGAGGTATTTAGTAGGATAGGAAGGATAGTTTCACGCATGTTTTCGAACTTGCCGTTCAAAAATTAACAAAAAACAAAAATAAAAAACTAAATGAACGGAAATCTAAGGCAGGGTCTAAATTCCTGGTTCCCGAAAATATTATTTTATTTAGAAACTAGCTGTTCCCTGCCACGCTTTGCTGTGGATAAAAAAAAAAAAATAAAAAAAATAGCCTACGTTACTTTGGGATAATGTAGCATTCGAATGCTGAAAGAATTTTTGAAATCGATCCAGTAGTTTTTGAGTTTATTCCACACAAACATCCAAAAATACAAAAATACAAATCTTTCCTCTTTATAATATTAGTATAGATTATATTAGTATAGATGGTAGAGGAACACTTTTTACGCTAGTGGAGTTTCATACACTTCAGTTTCATGCACATTGCACATAATTATGCCTTCGCGTAAAAAGCCAAATGTTAAATGTTTATTTGAGACTAGCTGCGCCCTGCGGTGCTGAAAGTGGTGAGGATGAAACGTAGCTTAATTGTTAATCCAGCGCTTGAGCTATCTCTATCCCAAATTTTATCAAAATCACTAAATTTTCGTATTCGTAATATTACCTAATAGCAAATAGGATATCCGATAAAACGGCCGGTAACATTCTGGTAGAATGCATGGGCTTGGTATACCACCGTAGGTTACGTACTCGGATCAAGCATCATACAAGATTATCTGGTCACGTAGGTAACGTAGGTCCGATCCTCGGGCCAAGGAGGTTTGCACCAGAGTCAGCGAGCTGACCTCGTGGAAAACGCCTGCTCGCCATTAACCTATCAAGTATGGAGAAATAGTAGTGTGCGATAAAAGAGCATAATGATATTTTTACGGTGAGGGCGCTATTTTCAATCCAGAGTGAAACAAAGGATTCAAAATATTAGAGTAAAAAAAACTTATAAAGTTATCTACTCGTTAAAATATATTATTTACCTAAAAGTGTATACTGTCTAGTGCGTGTTCAGAGTGTGTAAATAAATAATCAAAATTGTAGACAAAGTTTTACTGCGCACTTTAATTTGCAAGGTAATATTATATTGAAAGTTAAAAGTATCATAGACGTTAATGAAAAAATCTTTTTTCATTAACGTGACACCATATTTTATTCAAAATAATCTAGTAATTTTGCGAATAAAATTACTGGGCAAGTTTATATGATTTTCTATACAGATTTCTTTTAGGTTCAATATTAAAACGGAAGTATAAGTTGGATATACAAGTACATATTTAAAAGAAAGTAAGTCCACTATAGCCAAACCAGCAAACCAAATCGAATAACAATATTAATACAAGTAAACTGCGATGGCCTACTATAAACTTGTCAGAATTCGTTGATGGTCACTTTACGTGCAGATACGCTTTCCGCATTTTCGATATCGCTTCTAAATCGCAGGAAAAACAGCAGTTAGTTTACAGGTGAAATGAAGAAAAGTTGCGTTGCGCAGAGAAAGGTCTGGGCGGGCGGGGTGGGCGGCGAGCGGGCGCATCGGGCGCAAATAGCGGTAGCAGCGGCTCGGGCAGTCCGCGCCCGCGCGCTCCGCCGCCTGCCGCCGACACCAGCGCGCCGCACGATCGCGACACCCACCAGCCCGACCGCGCGAGAACTGCCCCGATCGGTCCCTGTGCCAGCTCGCGCCTGCCCGACCCCGGATCGTGGCTCGTCCTCCTCCTTCTAGTGGTGCTCGTCTCGTCTCTGCTGGCCTCACCAGCCTCGCTGGCCGGTGACTGCTGCACCAGCACGTGGCTCCAGATTCGATACCAGATCGGAACCCTCCTCGTCGTTTTCGCCTTCTCAAGGTCGCACGGGGAGGTAAACATTGTCAACTTTCATTCATAATTAATATTGAGTACCGCCTTGCACTCGCACTCAGTTGTTACCCACTAAAATAGATAGTTTGAAGAAAACAGCATTAGATAAAACGAAAAATAATAATACGGTTCGTACGTAGGTAGGAGCGATATCAATTAGAATAAGATATCTACCGAGAGAAAAGCTCCGAGGTAAAAATACGTTCGTGCAAGTGAAACCGACACACAAAGCGAGATCGTGTGAAGAAATGTTTGAAGTGGATTTGCATCGATTTGTGTACACTTCATGTCATCCACATACAGTGACCCATTTTCGCAATGCTCCAAAATTCGGCAAGTCTTCAACGACCGCTTGGCAAGAGGTAGGTGCCACAATTTTTGTCCGATGTTTTCTGGAGATATTTTAAGAAAACAATGCACTATCTTCATTATCTACATAGATAACGTACGAAAAATTTAGTATGAGATTAATTAAAATGTAATTGTAGACACGTTTGCTCTGTGAAAAATTATCACAAATGGACGAGATTCTAGAGAGAGCTTCTACCTAGAGAGGTTCAGTAAAATGAGAATTGTGGCTATGACTATCATTTTGTAAGTTTTTTGGCTAGTCCCCAATCACTAGTGCCATTTTTCCCTCCACTATCCGTTTGCAATTTTAAAAGCATTTTATACAACTAATGATAGACAGAGTACCTAGATCAAAAAACCTATTCACATCGGAAGGCGGTTGCATGGTTAGGCTCTTAAATTATTTTTTGCTAAACGACTAGAAATGTTTATCAATTCTTAATCTCCTGTTACTTGGCTGACCACTTATGCTTGGTAGGAAAATATATTACCTATTGATATTAAGAAAAAAAAATATCGCTCTTGGTAAGTAGGAACTTATCTCTTGTGCGATAGACAATATATTTGGCAGAGGTTTGGAAAACTTCTGAAGGAAAACAACATAACTTCCTCACTTAGTAATTGTGTAAATGACACTTTTGTCCCATATTTCATCGTTAGCGAACTCCAAAGTATTTGTGGAGGTGGTGAGTAGCATTGTGAGTGCTGTTCGATCAACAAATAAGCAGGACAAATACCTAACCTGGCGGCATCCCCTTTGTTTGCGCGACGCCGACGATTGCGTGCAAGGCCCGCTTGCTACTCTACCCCGGTATTTGCTTTGACTTTTGCCCCATCTAGGTAATTTGATTAAGTATCATGGAATACGAAGATGGTAGAAAAAGGGACAAGATAAAGGACCTGCCAGTAAACAAATTGCCGCTTTTCCTGTTTTTTCCTTCTTCGGCTTCTTCTATCATCCTAAAATTTCTACTTGTATTTTCGCTAAATTTAACTAAAACTCTAAGATTGCCATAGCTGGTTGTCTAATGTTTGCCCGAATAATATAAGCAATAATTCTCAAATGCCCGAATTTTACTTGCCCGAATTTCATTTGCTCGAATTGTTTGTTTACCATAAAAGTTATGTGACATACTCTTGTTTGCCCGTACATTAGATTTAATAATGATACGAGTGCCATACGTATTATTATCCATTTTATTAATTGCAATAATATTATTTAACAGAATATTTCAACGCCATACTAAATTAATTTCAAATACATCCAAGCCCAAAAAAAAAACATTAAAAAAAGCCATTATAATTGTTTTTATTTCTGATACCTACTTATCACTATAATCGATCCATGTCGCTTCCGTAGAAATTAACCTAACGCCTTTGTCCTAAAAAGCGATTGGCTTTCTAGCACTTCGCCGGCCGCTGCCGCGGCACGCTCGCTACGCTCGCTCGGCTCGTGCGTTGTTTTTCATGTTCTAACATAACCTAACCTATTGATCGTTTTTATTTCTAATACCTACTTATCACTATAATCGATCCATGTCGCTTCCGTAGAAAATTAACCTAACGCCTTTGTCCTAAAAAGCGATTGGCTTTCTAGCACTTCGCCGGCCGCTGCCGCGGCACGCTCGCTGCGCTCGCTCGGCTCGTGCGTTGTTTTTCATGTTCTAACATAACCTAACCTAACCTATTGATCGTTTTTATTTCTAATACCTACTTATCACTATGATTGATCCAAGTCGCTTCCGTAGAAAATGAATCTAACGCCTTTGTCCTAAAAAGCGATTGGCTTTCTAGCACTTCGCCGGCCGCTACCGCGGCACGCTCGCTACGCTCGCTCGGCTCGTGCGTTGTTTTTCATGTTCTAACTTAACCTAACCTATTGATCGTTTAGTTTAAACCGATGTTATGATTTTTTTCTAGAAGTAATTTCGATGGCAAATGATATTATGGCATATGATAATTACGCCTTACAATGATGATAACAAATGATATTATTGAAATTGACTTTATGGAAAACAAAGTTTCTAGCACGTGACTAATATAGTAAACAATGAGTATAACATATAAAATTATGAGAAACAATATTATGTCTGTTGACCAGTATAGCAGATAAAATTATGGCAAATGAAATTCTAGCAAATGGGTGTATACCTATCATATTGTGTTTCTCTAACAAGTCCAATAAGCCTTGAAAATAACAAGATGTTAATTTTTTTTAGACGAGCTTTTATTGCATTGTCTTCAGAGTTTCAAAGGTATACCAAATTTAATTATTTGCAAGTCTTGACCCATACTAACAAGGCATGTATGTTAAGATAAATAAAAGCTTTTAAAACCTAAATAGGTTCCTATTCATTTTCGAATTAAGCATTTAGGTACCTACCTCATCAATAACAAATATTTCGAAATCGATCAAGAAAGAAAGAAATGAAAGAGATTATGCCCAAATGATTTGTCCCTTGTTCACTCAGCGTGACAATTTGTTCCCATTGAAGCTTTTAAGCGTCACGTCGTCAGTGGCGTGACACATATCGTATGCCGCCGCCTGAACTCAACCAACATACCTACTAATACAATAAAGTAAGTAAGTACAAGGCTTTTACACGGTCGATCTATTAGTAGACATAGTGCAACTTACAAACTACCTCAAGTTCTGCTATTGATCTTGTCGAGGCTCGGCCCTGTCTATTGACTGCCACGATTTAGTACCTATCTACTATCTACCTATCTACATATCTATAGAGACCCGCTTGCAAAAGTAACTTATAGCTTAATTGACCCAGTTAGACGCTTTACTGCGATGAACTTGTCATTTTGAATAGCTTTTACAATTTAGATCTCATTTGAAGAGTTTGAGTTAGTCTTGGACTTCACGTGCTGTAGAAATTAAGTTGCGACATAGATTAAAATATAAAGGAGGTATTTAGTGAGAAAATATGAGATAGGTAGGTACTAGCCGAGGACTAAATTCACTCTCTATAAGTATTACAGAAACCATTTATTTTTCGGGATACAAAGTCTATGATGTGTTGATTTAGTGTGTGTAATATGCTACATTCAAACCGAACATCATCTAAACCCGTTAAGCCGTTCCAGAGTAAAGAAGTTACACACACATACACTTTCTTATTCACTCCATCACAAACGTTCGCATATATAATAATGTGATGAACGTCGATATCTATGGTGGAGCCTGCACGTGCCATATGCCACATGTTTTTAACCGACTTCAAAAAAGGAGGAGGTTATCAATTCGTCTGTATGTTTTTTTTTTTTTATGTTTGTTACCTCATAACTTTTGTCTGGGTGAATCGATTTTGATGATTCTTATTTTATTAGAAAGCTGACGCTTCCCATTTGGTCCCATTTCAATTTAATCCAGTTCTGATAATGGTATCCATGAGAAAACCATATAAGTCTTAAATTTGCATTAAGTAGGCACGTGCGCGACAAATAGATGAATAACTCAATAGTCGGTCTTTTGACGTCGGTTTTTGTTTTTTGTTTTGTAAAAATAATGTTCTTGTTTATCTATTACATCTATCATCTTTCAGTAGGTAGGTATACTTATATATTTCAAGTAACTACTAGGCAAGCGTGCTCCATCGTAGACCGCATCATTGCTAACCATCAAACGGTCAAACGCAAACCTATCACAGATTAAAATAAAAAGCAAGTAAAGAAGCAAAGATTATATCTTTATTGCGTTTTATTCAGTTCATACTTTGACTGCCCTACGAACACTATCGAATTGCATTATTTTACAGGACAATTTAAAATAAAAATTTGACCTAAATTAATAGTTAAAATGTGTATTATCAATTTTATTCGATTTATCAAAATGACAATTTATCTTTAATTTTTTTCTAAAAGATTATAAATAATCATATAAGTAGTAGGCACAATGAAAACAAAAATCGTGATCTTGCAGTTTCGCTGGTGTTCGTAGTTTGACTTATATCTAGGGTTTTTACGACAACAGTTAAATATGATAGGTACTTTTTAAACTGGCCGTCGTCCTAAAATTGTGAGAGCGTCAGTCCAAATTCAGACTTACGGTCTGTCGCGGGTCACGTTTCCTTTCTGAAAGCAATTTCACCAATTTAGCATTTCTACCTAAATACTGTAAGAGACAAAACGGACCCACGCGTGACTACGTAACATATTGGGCAAGAAAGGCTTCGGGGCTGTGCTGGCCACTCTCCAAATAGCAACCGTGACCCAACCTACTTGGCAGAGGCTTTGTTCCCAGAAAATCTATAAGCGGATAAAATAATAGCCGTATTTGTATGTAGAGCTTACTTTAGTAGCTGTAGTCGTAGCTGATTCCTGCGATACAGGAAGCCTAGTGCAGGAATCGCCGTATTCATAAATGTACCTACCTTATACTTCTCATAATCATAAGTTAGTTAGCAAGTTTTTCTTTATACAGGGTTATTCAGAAAGAATATGCTAAGCCGAAAAGGTCTAATAGTCCTTATCATTATGAACAACTTTTACTATGGGACCACCTCCAATTCGCGAAAAAAAAAACAGCTATTCCATACATTTCATTGAGTGTCATTGACATTTTTCTATGTCTCGTGACTCGTGTCTGTAACGTTTTTTTTAAGCCAAATCATATTACGAAAAAGCTTATACACTGACATTTTTATACCAAAAACATTGCGTAATCCTAGATTGCAACGTGAGTAGGCTATTCGACCCCTTTACTTTTGGCGGAATGCCCGTCACCCTGACCCTACCTACTGTGGCACTCGAAATATGTCACCAATTCTAAAGGCGCACTCGATTGATAGAAGCGAAGCCTTTGGAAATTTAAATGTAAAGAAAACGTCAGCTAATTTCGTTCTATCTGAATATTTGAGTAATATCGGACATCAACTGAATAATTTATACCGCGGGCTCGGGCGCGTGTGCCTACTGGGACTCCAAAATGTAAGCACGAAAGCTCTCTGCGCAAATCCTCTTTTTATACATGGATTAAGTTCGGCTCTAAATTCTCATTTTGTTAATTAAATTGCTTGGTTTCTTTTGTGCGGTCCAGGTGGAGGTAAGCGCTTGATAAGCGTGTTGTGGTTGCTAGTTGCCGTAGTTCGACTCCGAGTGTATTGATCGAAATGTCGGAAACAAAGGGCGGGTGGCGGTTCTGCCCACGCGGCCTTCCCTGCATCTCAGCGTACAGCCCATCAATCATAAGTTCTTAATGATAATTGAGTATTTTACGAAAAAGGCTACGTTAGCCAGCGAACAGCGTTTCAGTCTATGAAAACTAATAGACCTGTCAGAACCAGCTTTTGAATTGAGGACTTTTCTGGTTTAGACCAGTTTTTTTTATTTGAAACTTAAATAATATAAAATACTATCCTAGATGAATAATAAATAAGTTTAGATAGTATTATTAACGACTGGCGCCTAAGCAGGAAACTATCCGGAAAGTTTTCAGTAAACACACTAAAAGTTAATGATAGTTTTTTACGATTTGTGATTTTATAGAAACACTATTTTGAATGAAGTGCTCGAGCTCAACAAAGTAAGCCATAAAGTGGATTGCCAATAATTTACGGCATTTACCGTAAAGATATAAAGCAGGTTCCGGCTCCACACTCCACTCATTAATTGTTAACAAGCTAGCTAGGTAATAGAATAGAATATAGCTTTCTTGTACACCAAACAATTAATTAGAAAAAACTACGACTACTATGGGGGTATCCGGTATATGATACTTATTTGATGCTAATTAGCAAAATAACTAGACTTTGAAATTATAGTTTAAGTAACAGCAGGTACAAAAGCTATTAATCAAATAGAATCGCTTATTTGCAACTTACAATTAAATTCAAAGACTACTAAATGTCACTGACGCGTTTTCGTAGATATCTAAAAGTAGGTAAGATAGGTACGCACATCTAATGAAAGAAGGTACTGGGTTTTGGCCGACTTTGTACAAATTTATCTACAATTTATAATTACCTCTAATATCACTGTGGCGCCGCCCTGGCAAAAAATAATATTCTCCGAGGTTGGCTAGCTATGTATTAGGTTTCATGAGAGCTGAAGATCATATGACGCTTCTCTGGGCAGATGTCAAGTTTATATTTATACAGCACTACAGTAGGGCGATGAAACGTTTCCTTGAACTACGTTTGAGTGTTTTATTATCTCAAGATTTATCTCTATTGTTTTCAATGAATATAAACCTTAGAAATAGAGTCCGATGATTCAGTTTAAGTGTTGCAATACAACATATAATAGTTCTGTTATTATATTAAAGTACACACGGCATAGTTTAGTTTAATTTCCGAGCCAATGGTATGTTAATGGTTCATTGAGAATCATGTACCGTTGGCTCAAAAATCAGATGCGAGTTTCACTTGACTCTTTACTAATATGTCAAGTTGACTCATTCGCATGAGCGACTATAACTGACTAGGTACGTTGCGTGGATGGAATGGATGGTTAATTGTCGATGAGATCGCCGCTTGAGCACTCGTTAGCATTCCGTGGGTGATAGCTGCCAACTGCCAACTAACTAGCAGATGTTTACACACAATATCAAGGTTGCTTTTTGCTTTTTAATCCATCGAGGAAGTCCATAGATCTATTTATAGTCGAAGGGATTCACGGTTGTCCGCTCGTCAAATAATGTGTGTTTATTTTTCTAGGGAAATCGACGTTCTTATGTTTTAAGAAAACGTGTCTGTTTGGAAATCACGCCACGTTTTAGGCTATGTTCAAAGGTCAATGCCATCTTTAATTTGCAGTTGTCATTCATCTCAGTTGAGAGATTTGTGCCATGTAAATAAAAAATAAGTGCATGTTTGCTCTACATCTGCTTGCTGCTCTTAATACATTTACTCATCTAAAAATACATCGCTTTTAATAATAATCTAATCTTCTAAAAATAAATTTCCATTTTCAAACACAGGCCGAGAATCCGTTGGAAACAATTTCTTTCATAATCTAAATACAACAACACAGTATTTTGACGGTGTCGGTACGTTACTACTAATTTGAATTTCAAACAAAATGACAATCTCAATTTAACAAGTTCTCAATTCATTTGTTTACTTTTTTTTTACTTGTCCTCCAGATTATTTTATTGGATGATTGTAGCCTTTAAAATCGATTTAGGGACTTAATACATTGGATAAGAAAGTCTATACCTAACTGTTCTTAATACCTTCTTCTTCTCTGTTCTTAGGTACATAGGAAGCTTATGTAATCTACACATACCTACGTATGAACTAATAGGTACATTGTAGAAGCTCCATATATAGGGTTATTCATAAAGGGTATGCTAAGCCGAAAAGGGCTTATAGTACTCATCATTATGAGCAACTTTTACTATGGGACCAACTCGAAATTCACGAAAAAAAATCAGCTGTTCCATAGAAAAATGTCAATGACACTACACAAAATGTATGGAACAGCTGATTTTTTTTTCGCGAATTTCGAGTTGGTCCCATAGTAAAAGTTGTTCATAATGATGAGTACTATGAGCCCTTTTCGGCTTAGCATACCCTTTATGAATAACCCTGTATACTAAAACAGTTAGGTATAGACACTCGTCAACTACATCGTCGTTGTATCGAGGTGCAGTTGGAAGCAATCAATGTTTCTCGATGCTGATGCCACGATATAACAAGACTGTATTTGTATACAGTCTGTATTAGTTTGTAGGTAGGTACATAAATGTATTATAGAGTAAGTGTGAGAATTGTAAATTGTTGTGAAGATTTTCTACTTATCAACAAAAGATGTAGGTACCTATCTACCTATAATACCTATGGATTATGTAGAGTAGATTAGGTGCTTTGTATGTACTTATCGATTAAGCTCTTCACTGAAGATGCATAGATAGATAGATAAACTCTTTATTGTTCACACCATAAATTACAAACAGAAGGACAGACATACAGGCATACTATAAGTACAGAGGTACAATGTTATCGTATATACAATGTTAAATGTTTGTGTATTGTAGCGTGTTTACAATTCATTTAAACACATTAACTTGATAATTAGCACCGATTTGTCAACATAGTCATAATAATTATAAACTTACGACTGACATGCCACATGAAATTAACACAGGAACTAAATAGATGTCACAATCACAAACCAAGGCATGCCGGATTGGACTTCTGGATCAGGAGTGACCATCTACATTTTGTAACCTTGTAGAAGTTTTTACGGCCCGCCGTTTTTTTGTGGGCAGCATTTTGCTATCAGGTAGTCCATAAAGGTTTGCTTTCTTGCTATTAGTGGCGGATCCAGGGTTTTGGTTTGGATGGGCTTGAGCCCCCTGTTGTGATGACAAGGTCTGCTATAGGACCTATATTACTAGAAAAAATAACAATATCTGATTGACCTAAAGTTACGTGAATGAAAATTCTTAAATAAAAGAAAAAAGTCAGCATCACACCGTGGCGATCGGTTCCCCACCCCCAAAAAAATGAGAACCAAGTTCGCACGTAAGCGGATGTAGATACCTATCTTTAGAGTAAGGAATAATATAAATTTCTTTGATCTACTCTGCTCATTATAAAACGGGTTTTGTTTCTTGTTACGGCATTCGTACACATAGGAAACTATTGTAAGGCGCTGAAAGCATCAAAGTTTAAATAACTGCGTATAAAACAATAACAATCGGCGGCTTTATTTCCATCCAACTAATATGACGTAAAAGGGATATCTATATTTCATTATTATGAACGCGGTAGTTATATGCAGTTAGTGTTGATAACGTAGTCGGCTCTGTGTACAGACAAGCTCCGTTATCAGCCCATTAATGATGATAGCTAATCGGCAATCGTATCGCAGTACTCTTAGAAGAGGGCATAATTAATCGATCATACCGTAATGACCAATATATATTGCCTACTATTGCTATTTATTCTTGTCCCGATGATTGATCGCGGTTAATGGACAGTATAACTATTTTACTCCCGCAGCTTTTATGCCGTTAATGACATTTGAATGGCCTACGCATAAAAATATCTACGATATTTGTATGTTTTACGACGCATTCGGTTTTGAATAATAATAAAATTGAAAAGCTTATTTTAGGCATTTTATTTGATTTCAGTGATCTATCATTCGGGGTCATGACACCTCATGATGTAGATATCATAGCACATAGCACACTTTATACTAATATGGTAAATGGGAAAGTTTGTGAGTGAGTGAGTTGTCTAGATGTAGATATGGTTCCTGATATCGATAACGGGCGAAACCATGGCATTGCTAGTCTTATCATTATGTAACTTAAGTATCTGTAAGAAAATAATCATTTTGCAAGCTTTTAGATTGTTTTTACGAAAGCTTTTCCTCTTGAGCTCAATAATGAGCAATTTTCTGTGAATTCGATTATTGAGTTGCGGTTTTCCTCAAGTAGGTAGAAACATAGAAAATTAGTAAGCGATTTCAGTGCATTTGCTGTTTGGTCGGTCACCCTGACCCAATTTCGAAGGTCTGCGGAGATGGTTCGCCTCAGATATGGCCAGTTCCGCCAATTTATTATGCCAGTTTCCTTTACGGCCGAAAGCTCTACGTTGATCAAAGGCATCCTTTTATGTGTTTGTCTATTTACTAAACGTAAGTAAATTTTATTGGAACTAATAAATACGAACCTAAAATGAATGTCAGTAAGTTATTTAAAAGAGCAGACAGCAAAACGTTTCATTTAAATCGGTTGAACGCGGCATTTGTTTCAAACAGCTGGCTGGTGTTATTTTGTGTGAAGTCATTAGAGACATTTTGTAACTATAGATCGATGGGAGATAGACAGGTGCGACAGCGGAGGGCTCACCCAGCCGGGCGCGGAGCCCCGCTGGCAGCCCCCCAGACCGCCGCCGCCGCCGCAGCCCCAGCCTCAGCCTCCGATATATTTCCGTTGTACACGTCACTCATACCTTCCTCCTGCACCGCTCATTGCGTTGCTGCTTACGTGGCTCTAGTCTATTCCACTTGGCTACTGATGCGTTTGTTGCGTCATAAATAGTTTTCACTGCACTAATTAAAGTGGTGACTCGTTCGTCTCGTGTGGGTGTCATCTTGATTTGGACACTTGTTTTTAGAACACTGGCCAGCCGCCGCGATTTCTTCACCGATCCGTCACTATGATAATATGATGGATAGCTAAACGCAAACTAGCATAATCAGATTTTGAAAAAATCTGTAAGAAGCTCGTGTCACAGTTTCATTACAGTTTTCTCCCTACTATGCACAGCTACTCTAGTAGGTATATTTAACAGTACAGGATGAGTAGATATTTGTATGTACTCTCGATTAAATTCTTGTATCCGATTAAATACTTGTAAACGAGCACGAGATGCCGAACTATGCCAACGTGAGCACACGAGTATTATCTACTAATATCAATCTGGTAGCTGATGGATTTCTATCGCAAAATGAAACTGCGAACAAAGAAACAGAAAATTAATTTGTATAATAGTCTAATGGTTTTTTTTACCAGTTTTCTATTTATCCATGAGTTGAGTCGAGTTAGTTTGGACTTTTGAAAGACAGCTGTAATCGATTTGGTTTTTTAAAAGGCAGTTTTTTTCCCGTCGTTCTCGGACGCAGTTGGAAAGCTGCGGCGAGCTAGAGCGGAAACCATCTCGCCTTGATTCAGAACAAAGACGCTGTCTTTTACGACCCCTTTGTTTTAAACTTCGAAGAATGGGGAAGTTGAGATGCTCACAAAGTACGCTCTAACGTTCATAAACGGCCGACCACCAAGAGAGCCGAGAAAAGAGACGATTGTAAATAGAAAAGTTTTTTGCGCGCCTATGGTTGGTATTTAACCGACTTGCTGAAGAAATAACCTGCTCAATTTTAAGTACAAACGAGTTTTTATATTGAAACTTTTGAATCCATAAACCTACATACGAACAGATTTTTTCAAAATATTCTGATGAATCGTAGCGCGAACTAGAAATCGGTGACGTTTATTGGTTTTGCTTTGTCGGAATTTGAGGAATTTGATTCCGATATTCAGTAGCAGTATTTTGAGGGTATGATGATAACTCGAGCGCCGTGCTCCAGATTAAATTGGCGTGCACTGCATAAGTAAATTCCAATAAAAACCTTATTGCAACAGATAGGTTCAGACAGCTTCGATCCGATAATGCAAACTATCTAAAATCCGGCTCTATATTGAAGTATGTGACAGGAACTAGGAGGCAGCTGGCCGCCTGCCAGACTCGAACCCGGCGCACTTCCTAAGATACTTCCCCATATTTCTTTAGAATGTACTTGAGAAGCGCTTCTCTGATTTAACAAAATAAACTATCAAATTCACTAATGAGAAGAACTTGCTGTAATTACTGATTTTGTTTTCGACTGAGTTGTTTTGACCAAGGAACAACAGTAATAATTCTGCCCGACAGGTTTAATGGTGTTCGTATAAACCCAAATGTACCTATTTTAGAATCTTCACACATTCGTAGATGTTTTATTATTTTTATTAGTTTAATGATTTATGACCCGCATGAATCAACTATCGCATAAAGTTATTTTTAGAAACTTATCATATCGAATGTATGTTTAGATTAGCAAAATGTATGATCCCACAGTTTCCGGTTTATTAAAAACACAGGAAATCTAAAGCTACGTACCTATTTAAAAACGCTCGTGGCGACCATTAAATTTTATTTTTTTATTGTTTACTGCAACTTGGCAATCTGTGTAAACACAATAAGCCATTCAGATGAGGTATCTCGAGCTTTGTCTTGTCAGCAGAAGATTAAAACCATTTTCATCTCATCCATTTTTGAAATAAAATGACTTATTAGAGCAAGCAATTTTAAATTCAACTGTCAAAATAACTTGCTCGTCAAAATGTAGCGTTGCACGGTTGCAATTTAAATTGGTTGTTTGTAGGTGCGAGTATTTCAAGAAACAATAAAGCATTTTAATGTATAAACATCGTTGACTGTAACGAGCGTTTACCTACTCGAGCACAACAGATAATTGAGATATCAGAAACAAAAGGTACGTATACGATATCTATAGTTATTTTGCTCATTTGAATTGCACAGAATGTACGAGTAGGTACGGCCTTTGTAAAGTATATGTTTTTACAAGCTTTTATTTAACTTGCAATGTACAATTGTACATATGTAACTATGGGTATGTTTGTTCGAGTGGAATGTTGCAACTCAATTTTAAACCACTTCCCGATGTCTGATTGAGCTGTAATTAAGTATCTATAAGTACGTGTGTGTCTTCAATGACAATGCAATAAAAGTATGTTTAATTATTTTATTAAAATTAACTAATTTAGTAAATCAATATGAAAAATAATATAATTTGAAATGTAAAAACTAGATTCAAAATAGAAATCAATACATCAATTTTAGGTAAGCAAGTACTTATGTAGAAAAAGTATTCATATATGTAGGTCCTAATAAAAGCTTTAAGGGTTAGTCTATTGGGAAAGCGTGACTGTTAAAAACGTAGCTTCACTTTGATACCTTTAACAAACAGCTTTTTTACTCTTTATAGAAAGTATGTCGATTACAATGCAAATTCCATAAGCTAGAAGCTTTTAATTAAAGCTCAATAGATCGCTGCGGGCGACGCGGTACGAGTAGGTATCGGTAGGTAAGTGAGAATGTATACATAACTTACACAAAGGAACAAGATCAATACAAATTTTTGTAGTGGTAGGGCTCTTTTGCAGAGCCCGCCTGGGGAAGTACCACACCTTTGCCAGTTATTCCACCGCCAAGCAGTATTGTGCAAACATTACTGTGTTCCGGTTGGAAGGGCATTGTTTCCAGTGAAATTCCAGGGCAAATGGGAGATTAAACAACTTATATCTCAGGGTGACGATGGCAGTGCTGTGCCGCGCAAGGTCTTGAATTTTGCGAGTTCAAAATTCTGGGCGGCGCAGACCTGTTTTGGGCAAACGTGACGTTTAACATCAGGCGAGCGATTTGCTCGTCTCGCCACTCAATTACATAAAAAAATATATATATAACAAAATAAAACTAACAAAATAATGTAGACCGCTTAAACTAATAAAGTTACTTTGTTAAAATAGTAGGTTGATGTTGATACACCAGCTGGAAGAAATGCATACGCGAATGTAGTTGAATGTAATCCTGGCTTCCGGACGCGTAATGTAAATTTAGAAGACATTCACACTGACCATCGTAACATGTTATAAATATTTACAATTATCAAGGTCGTCTCTATTAGCGTCGGATTAACTGAGAGCCGTTTATTTCGTACGTAGTTACATGCTAAGCTGGAAGCTCAATACTCAATAGGTACTAAGCTCGGTTCGCGTTCTCGGAAATCATGCGCACCGTCACAACACCGCAGGAGGGATGCCGATGTGTGTTGTTTACAAAGCCGAGAGTCGGAGAGATCGATCTGCTTTGATCTCGCGCGTGTGGACCACTTTATAGACTTCACCTCCCCACGTCGCCGACAGTGTCGCCGAGATCGTCGAGACAAATCACTATCCGCCGCCCGGAGATTGCCATTAGCGTCAAATAACTCATGTTAAAATTAATTTAATCTGTATTAATTTTCTAAAAATTTTTCACGCTCGTTTCGTTATGATTATTGAGCAGTTTATAACATTTGTCGAATTCTAATTTTAAACAGTACGAAAGCCAATTATGCTAATACCAAGAGTCATGGATATTTTTCGGAAACGCGTTTTCAAATGTTAATGCAAGGAAAAATCCACGTCGTTCACACGCAATAATAAATAGCCGAACATTATTTTAGATGACTGACATTGGCACTAGAAATTCACATCAAATATATAAAAATGTGTCAGGAAACATCATTCATCTATTTTTAGTGGTTAGCAAACTTCTCGGCACGCAAATTACTTATTAATTGCTTGCGTGCTGACCGTAGATTTTTTGACAAAGGGTGAACTTTTCAAGAAAAGCTACGTCAACGAAAGCATATAATAATTCAAGGACATTATTATATTAAACGGCCGTTGTAAGACAATGGGCGTATTGCAGCGGCTGCTCGGCAATATGTCGTAAATTGGTTAGATACGTCGTTAAGCCGCCATTATCGACGGCCGTTAAATTGTCTAGTTTACGTGTATAGGACCCGCGCGGTGACGCGGCGCAGGCGTGTGCCGTGTGGTGTGAAGCCTGCGTTTAGGCTAAGCATTATGCTGGGACTCAGGTGACGCAGATCGACGCAGCGCAGGGAAGAGCAGATTTAGTAGAGTATGAACGTACTGAGAGCTGCGTACGCGGCGGTGTGAGCACACTGAGAAAAAATGGCAATAAAAATTCCGATAAATTCACCTAAAGTACGGAGCATACTGACAATCACCAAAAAGTACGATGATTAGCACCAGTTACGGTGTTTGTCGGCCTGTTTGGCTCAGCGGTAGTGTAGCCGCCTTATATGCCAGAGGTCCCGGGTTCAATTCCCGGCCGGGCAGATGTTTGAATGATGAATGTCTTTCACGTAACTACAAAGTAATGTCTGGGAGATATCGCTCTTAGCGACAAGATTGGCTTTGATGC
Source organism: Alcis repandata (assembly GCA_949125135.1). NCBI lineage: Eukaryota > Metazoa > Arthropoda > Insecta > Lepidoptera > Geometridae > Alcis > Alcis repandata. Next base: position 7,678,934 of record OX421234.1, read on the forward strand.
TTATCTCTATTGTTTTACTGTGTACGTACTTTCCTTTTGTGGCGTCAATAAAGTGTTATTGTATTGTAAACCTAACATCTGTTACTTCAGCTGTACCAAAAAGCACAGTATTATTGGCAACTTTGTATTATTGGAACAAAGCCTTTTGTGTTCTCTCGTTGTTACTTTTGGCTCGTTGCGCCCGATATTCCGTATTAAGATAAACCAGATTTATATTTCCATCTACTACTTAGATTCCCAAAGCTAATCTGCATGCATAAGCGGGAGGATTTCTACAGAAAATTGGATTGCGCTCATTTTTAGCTTAACTCATTTACGAGTTACGGCCGGATGGAGTAAAATCTATTTTATGGGGTTATAAATATTGACAACCAGCTTATTGGAAACTTGTACTGGGACTGTTTATTTTACAAGTGATATTGTTTACTTTGATTTGTTTTTAAATTTCAGTAAATAAATTAAACTTTCAAAAACATAAATACATTTTGTTCTTAATATTTTTAAGATATTTAGATATCATATAAAAATAAATCTATGTTTTGGAAAGTTTAATTTATCCGGTTGACCAAGATTCGACTGAAAGTTTCTAAATTCGTAGATATGATTGGTTTTCCCTGTTCACATAAAACGTAGCCACTTACTATCTCTTGGAAGCATGTTTTCTAAGATTATATGATAGCTATTAGAGCAACACATTGAAAATAGCTTCATCTTCTATATTTTTAGTCGCCTCTCTCACTTTCTTTCTGGTTTCATCATAATTTCTTTTTCCATATTTCCGTGAAACGATTCAGAGCGAATCACGAGAACGCGAAAACGGTACAACACTTCGAAAAAGCAATTATGCACCACTTCCTGTTTATAACAGCTGCTCGAGTTGCAAGGAAAGTTTTGGGATCAGTGCTAATGTACCAGAATAACGAGTTCAACCAACCGCATAAAATATCTTGTGCCGCGCCATTGTTACCTACATTTTCGTTACTTCACATTATGAAATCGTTGGTACTTAATGGCATCGTAGAAACATGAGAATATTTTGTTCCGTTTCCACGTATCCTTAGCGTAGCAGTACAATAAAAGGTTGTCAAAGTTCATTAGTGCTAAAATAACTTTGCAGTTGATTGTACACGTGCCAGATGACTCGCGATCGCATCCAACAGCTGCTTCGGTAAAAATATCTTCGTACATATTGTACAGTTAGCGATACCTATTGTGTAGAGTAGTGTGCTAATGCCGATACCACTCGGACAACTAGATGGGTCAATGTCTCGAGCTAAATCGCGCGGCCCGCGTTCCCTTCTCATTACGATCGCACGCAATTAAATTAGTCTACGTAGTCATTCCAGCCGTTACGATATCCCATTAACATTCATATTTATTATCTCATATGGCATCAATTTATTGTTGGAGTAGGTCGGATTATTGCATTCTCGGCCGATGAGCAGGCTAAAACATTTTCATAAGAGCGTTGTTTACAAAATTTAGACCGAATTGAATCGTATCAACCTCTTCAGATCGTAACACTAATCACGTTCGCAAAACAAAAAAGATCTGGAAGTTGTTACGGAGATTAGTAGCGGAATCGGAACCGGCACGCACGTTGCGCATACGCAATATATGACGGAATTGCTATATCGAACGCGAGTATGATATGCCATAGCCCTGTATCAAGGCGAGGCTGAAAATACTCTTCTTGACCTACGTCGCCGGCGCCACATCACGTTACTTCGCTGACCAGATTTGTGTCGTAAGCGTGTCGATGGCCTTATTAATTAGCTGTCGTACAAACACTGCGTTTCTACTCGTTAATAGAGGAAAACGCTAATAAAACATCTTTTCAGGGAAAAACAAAAGCTTGTGGCGTGAATGAGGCAACGGGCACACACCACAGTCATCTTCCCGTCAAAAATGCAAACAATTTCAGGAAAAGGCCTAAATGAAATAGTTGCACGTTGTGCCAGAAAAGTTTGGCAAGAGAAAATGGTTCGTTGGAATTTTCCTTACAGAGTTATTTTGTCGACGTTAATAGCTGAGATGATACGATAAAAGTGGAATTGTTATGAGAACACAACTGTTCTTAACTATTATTACAAAAACTGTTGGATAGAGGTACAAAACAATGTATTGGTCAAAGAAAATTATTACAAAAGTTTTGTAATAACGCTTCGGACAACGTAAAAGTCTCCGTTTCATAAAAATGTAAGTATTCGTACTTTTTCACATAATGAAAAAAAATATAGTTTAAAAAACTACAAAACACGCATTGTCATCGGTCTTTGACAGGTGTGCAAAGTTTGAATTAAATCTGATCGTTCAAAGTAGGGCAAAATTGAGTTCAAAGGAGTCGGTTACATACATACAGGTATATAATTATGTATACATATATGTATATACAGGTGAAACTAATAAAAGCGTGTTAAAAAAGAATATCGGGACACCAAATTTAAAAAATCTCTTCTATCCAAACCGCATCACATTAATTTTTTCACAGAAGCGATCAAAAAAATAACTGACACACACCCCGGTCATAAAATATCTAAAACTAATACGCTGATAAAATCCCTATTGCGTCCCACCTCACGTGAATCAACAGTTTGTTACCTACATTATTATATTATCGTTGAGTTATTGCTTCACACGGTGCGTAAGCGAATTAAAATACTGACCATTGTACGGGACATAACACGCCGACACGAAAAGCAGCCGTGAACGGAGTGAAAACTACTCTTCATGCACACGCGAGCCGTTCGTACGCGGACGCTCATATTTCCCCCTCGGGATTGCCACCCCTCCTGCATAAAAGCCTTTGTTGCAGGAACGGCTCCATTCGCTTTATTCACCGTTTCTGTAAAGCCCTAACTCGAATTAGGAATGTTATGCGGGTTCGGGCGGTGTTTACGAGCTTTTACGTCAAAGGAATATAACGTTGTAATTTTGAACTTTTTTAATGTTTTATTCGTGTTGATATAAATGTGAAATGTTCATTAACATGAGTCAGCTGTATGGGAAAAACTGTCTAACTAATTGTCGTGGTGGCTAGATGATTGTTTTGGCTGCGACGCAGAGGTGCGTAGTGAGTACGCGTGCACGTCGCTGGGAGCACGCGGCGCGTCGTCGGAGACACCGCGAGCTCGTCGCCCTGTGCCAAAAACTCTCCTCGCGCTAAATGCGGTGCGACACGTCATCCGCAAGACCCGCTACTCTCGCAAACTGTCACGCATCACACCGTTCCTTCCATTATTTCTTAATTACTCATTTATTTATGTGCCACAAGTGGGGGCACCGGACAATGTGTTTACACTGGAGTAATTTAGTAACCGGCGTTTGCTTATGAAAGCTTGGCAAACTATTCTCATTTCATAAATCAATCTTATCTTTGTGAAAGTTAGGGCTTAGTTTTGGAAGCTTTGCTGCCATGGCGCATCAGCGGGGTGGTTGACATTCTTACCAAAACAACCTTGATGACAGGTTTCATAAACCTTTCGGTTCTTGTAGTGGGACAGCTCATCTGTTGCTTTGAGCCACCGTGTGCGTGATAACATGTGTTCACAACATGTGTGAATTCCCAGCATACCGCCTACACACTAATTTAAACGTAATGTTTGTAAAGTTACAGAATTTTAATATTTTGTTTCCTGAACACATTCATTGAAAAATAATTTTGATAATGAATGCTGTACCTACTTACGGTCGGTTTTATAAATTGTACGTTTCGTCTCAAAAGACTTTCGTGTTTTATATTGAGGTAATTCGCAAGTATAGTACGTATACACAGGTAAAATTTACTGAAATAGGTTAACCTGCTTTCAAGGCGTACATCGTTCGTCATAAAAATACGTCGGTTATTTTTTATAGGCACTTAGGTAGGGTAAACCTAATTACTATTTATGGGAAATCAAACCTCTGCTATTGATACTTGCTGGTCACAAAGCTGTGTCTTCGCTTGCTACGAGTAGCTTCGACCGCCCGGCCGGTCTAAATAATGCGCGTGGCCCCGTAAAGGGACAGATAAACATACCGTAATTGCTGTCGTTAAATTCCAGCCACTCGTTCTAATTCCGCTGAGCTTAATGTACCTGAAAATATATTCTATTACCACTGAAATTCACCCTCGTACCCTTGACTTTGTAAGTGTTTCCTTCTATCCTAAAATAAACAAGTAGATTGACAAGTAGTAGGTACTCGTAACATTTATATCAACTTAGTATTTTGACAAACGTAGCACCAAATTTTAAATTGTTAAAGTACGCCGTAGCTACTTTTAAATTGTTGACAAATTCCCGGAAAATGTTTCCATGCCACGGGAAATAAAAGCCTATACCAAATCCAGACATAAAAATTTCATTACACTGGAAACGTTTGACCGCATTGTTTGAAATATTGGAAGGGTTCAAAATTAGTAATCATCAGAGAATTTAAGAAAGTTGCAGACATTATACGGTAATGGCAGGCAGCACCGCCGGTGGCTCCATTACTGAGAATCGATTTAGTGCCTGAAATACGAGCATCCTTAATTGGCACTCGATCGCTGCTCATTATATGCCCATTATTCCGCAGAATAATGGCTCTGTTATTTAACTATGCATAATTGCTGCCGGCTACTGCAGTTACATTAATTCCTAATTAGAGATGCTAAGTGGTGTACATAATCATGGCAAAAATAGTACTTTTTGCAGCGGTGATAAGAAATACATAGATTTTATTCGTAGTGCTTCTTCTCAACAAACCAACAAACTTTCTTGCTCAACAAATGGCAGAGTAGTTATATCTATTTTAAAAGCTGTTTTAAAAACGATTCCCGATTGTCACCCTTAGGGACAAAGATAGGGTGACAACTGGGCATGACTCTATTTAACTTGCAATGTACGTACCTAACAAATGTAACTATGTAATATGTATGTTCGGATGAAATCTTGCAACTCAATTTTGAATCACTTCCCGATGTCCGATTGTTGAATCTTGATATACGAATGTAACTCGGATGACACTGCAATATAAGCTTGTCTTTTTAAATAGTTTTGAAAATTAACTTATTGTATATTATTACATTAACTTATTCCACGATTATTAATAAAGGGCGATTATTCCACGATTATTAATAAATTATTAATAAAGTTTAATTTGTCCAAGGCAAACTTCATGCTTTTACCGACACACGAGCCAGGAGGTAAGCGCTTAAATGGTTTATTCATGCTCACATGCTCCAGATTCAATTACGAAGCTCGGCACAGCTTGTGGAGTCGAGCAGAACCAGGACAATCGAGCGGGAGCGCTGCGGAAAGGTCAGCGGTAAATGTGTAGCGTGCCCGCTCGTAGCGCACAGCTACGACACACCATCTACCACTCTACGCCGTAGAACCATCGTAGCACACCAAAAAAATTAAACCCAAATTTTCTTCATAATATTCAAAGTTTATGGAAACGTTTGCGCAGTTTGTAAGCCATCGAGGAATAGAGATAACTTTATTTTTAGCTCGCATTACAGCAATAAATGCGGTGACACACAAAAGTGGCATAAAAATAAAGTTTCGATGTAGGTTTTTACTACCGGCGGCGTCGGATCCTCGCGCCGTCCATAACTCGAGATCAATACGGAGGCGGTCTGCCCCCTGCTCCAAATAAGTCTATCAGCAAATAGCTTGAGCTCATTCGGTTACGTAAATAGAAGCTGGCGTGTTCCTAGGTACAGTCGCAGAGAATACGTGAGTCCGGTACCAACGGGTATCTAAACACAATTTGTAGTAATGGAGGCAGTATAATGAGGCGCATAATATGGAGTAGCAATTGTCGCGCGAGTCTCGTCGGCAGACTGAGTGGCGCCGCAGGTCGCTGGCTCCGCATATAAGAACACCACGTGACCTATTTTCTCTTTCCCACTAATATGGCAACCTTATGAATATTAAACTAGGCTAAGCTGTAATTGCTAAGCACTTATAAATAAGTCTGAATCTTGTGCTTACGGTAACAACAGTATAGACGTTTAGTAAAAGAAAAGCTTCACTATTTTTTTTTAAATCGTGATAAGGATATGAACAGTTTTGAATGAATTGGTCTATTCGTATTGGACTGGACTGTACTGTATTGAATAAATTGTTATGTTCGTGGTATTAAGATTCACTAAATAATTATGTACCTGAGGTGAAAAATTCTTAACTAAATAAACATGTTTTGAAAAGTGAGCTGGTGTATAGTTAGTGGCATGCGATATTGTAACTGCTTCTAATTATTTATTTTAGATTTTTTTTAAATTAGTGAGAACTAGATTTTGGATGTCGATCCATTAGGTAGTCGATTTTAGTTGGCCACACTAAGTTAACTAAAAGGTTCCTTGTGGTCTAATTTGAGATGAAATAAAACATTAAACAAAGCCCTGAATAGTTTTAGATTGCTTGTACTATTTTGGTTTTGCTTTGAATCGAAACCGTGATTCGTGAAAAGCCTCGATCTTTGATCTCACTACATTTTTTCTTTCGCCAAATCATATGACAGCTTTCCCGTTAAGCTCGGGACAAAGAAAGACGTTGAAGTTACGATATAAAACGGGGCGTGTATAGATAACAAAGCGAGCCGGCGCGTGACGAGCGATGTAATGGCGACAGGAGGACTTTGTTGCCGAGTGCACGGATGTCGTGTCTATTATTAGATTAGGGTCGATCCGTAAAGGCTTGCTTGATAAGTCGCGGGTCGCAGGGCGCGCCACGCGAGCGGCGGCGGCCAATCGATCCCGCGCCACCCACGCGCTCTGCCTCTGCTCTCCACAACACACCCTTTCGCTTTCCATCTCTTTTGTTTTGGTAGTCAACAGCCCTGTTTTGAATAATAAGTTTGTTATTATAGTCCAGGCGCTAGAGGTAGTTGAGTATGCATAATGTGAGTACCGAATTTCGCCAACGGATTTAAGTGAAGAAAAGGTCAAAGAATAATAATGTGGATCTTGCCGGTCAATTTTTTGGTCCATTTTTTTTTTACCCCCTCTTCTCTTATTCGTAAAGGGAATGTATTGAGTACATGATATAAAATCATTTTAATGATTATTTTCGTAATGATTTATAGTTTTTTCTAATGGTAAAAGTCAGGATGGATTCTTAAATAATAAGAAAAAAAAAAATGAAAGTAATAATTTTTTTTTTTTAATAAAAAAATTAAAGTTACATAAATGAAAAACTAGCGAATTCAAGCATAAATGTATTTAAAGTAGGTAAAAAATTATTCAATTTTATTTTGACATTTGTTATTGATGCATTTACATAATGAAATACAAAACAATTCTGATTTTTTGCAATTACAAGTCATTGTGCGACAATTTGCAGTACATTTACATGGTGGAATTAATGACTCTGGTAAAGACGGCTTCGTCATTTGTCGTGGATGGACGATTTCGTACAAACAGCTCTCATGCCTTTGGGAAACTTTGACCTAAATAATCAGCAATTCAAAGAGTTAGAAGCAGTTTGCACATATTTATTTTCGAAGAAAAAATTATCTGCTGATGAACTCAGATTTATACTGATATCTCAAAATATAGGTTTTAATTTCAATTTGATGAGAGTGATATGCACTTCAGATGCTTTGCATTTGCATTTATTAAGGGCTACAGTACAAACATTTATATGGAAAAATGCTCATCAAACACAATTACCACCCATTGATTATTGTGCATTTGGTTACGAAAAGCTCAACGGTGACTTACGTCCATCCACGACAAATGACGAAGCCGTCTTTACCAGAGTCATTAATTTCACCATGTAAATGTACTGCAAATTGTCGCACAATGTCTTGTAATTGCAAAAAATCAGAATTGTTTTGTATTTCATTATGTAAATGCATCAATAACAAATGTCAAAACAAAAATGAGTAATTTTTTACCTACTTTTAGTACATTTATGCTTGAATTCGCTAGTTTTTCATTTGTAACTTTAATTTTTTTATTAATAAAAAAATTATTATTTTAATTTTAGTTTTTTTTCTTATTATTTAAGAATCCATCCTGACTTTTACCATTAGAAAAAACGATAAATCATTACGAAAATAATCATTAAAATGATTTTATATCATGTACTCAATACATTCCCTTTACGAATAAGAGAAGAGGGGGTAAAAAAAATATGGACCAAAAAATTGACCGGCAAGATCCACATTATTATTCTTTGACCTTTTCTTCACTTAAATCCGTTGGCGAAATTCGGTACTCACATTATGCATACTCACTTACTTCTAGCGCCCGGTCTATTAGAACGAGCCGCTTGGACGGAAATCAGCTCGGGGTAAATGAGGACTGGCTCAGCTACGTCTTATCTTGAGATTTATTTAAATAAATAAAAACGTAGGAAATAAAATATTTTTTAGTCTCCTTTTTCTTTACCTGAAAATTGGGTCCTGAAATGGGGACCTCAAATTTTAAAGACAAGCATTGTGGGGTACCAAATGAAAGGTATTAATTTAGACATTCAATTTTTTTTTTTTAATATTTACCCTGGACAGTTTTTTAATATTTTAAAATCTATGAAAAAAAATGACCTCGCTCCCCCCCCCCCCCTTATCTCCGAAGTTTACCAACGAAAAAATCTGAATTATGAGTAGGTAAAGTAAATAGGAAAAAAATAGCAAAGATTCCCGACTAAAGAGACTTTATTTAAAATTACTAAAATATGAAAAATAAAAGGGTCTTTTACTTCACAGGTCTTTGCCATGTGATCTAAGTTCCGGAATTTGTATCTTAGAAGGTTGGGTTTAAAGTCTATTATTGCTAAAACCGATTAAAAGATCTGAAATATAGTTTTATTCGAAATTATTTTGTTTTTAGTTGGATTGAAAAAATAGAATATAGTACAGTGTGCAGTATGTATATCTATCTATATATATAAAAATGTTATGTTGGTATGTGTACGCTTCAAAAACTCAAAAAGTTCTGCACCGATCGAGCTGAAATTTCAGCATGATATATAATACGCATCAAGGATTGTTTAATCTATTTTTTTCATCCACAGCGAAGCGTGGCAGGGAACAGCTAGTATAGTATAGTTTTGCAATATTCTGTCAGAAAAAGATTTAAAATAGTGATGTTTAGAATTTAAAATGTTGTCAAATTGACAAATTGTCAAATTGAAAAGTGTGTTTATATTATTTGATTGTGTGAATTGTATTGTGTTGTCTTAGATGCAATTTAAAGGTTCCGCGCTCGTTTAAAATATGTACCATGGTTCAGAGCTCTCGACAAGCGAGTTTTCGCTTTGACAGATTTATTTTACTAAATAGTAATTGAATTGAATTAAACATTAAAATTTTATGTAGGTTTATTGACATCTGTCAGGATGTTTGTTGGTACTCGTGTACAGAGCGTATTTTACAACGAATCTTGATGAAACTTAAGATATACGTAAGTTCTACGATTTTATAGTATTTTTTTGTCGTGGGGATTTTTGATTGGGGGGAATTTTCCTTAAAAAGGGGGGAAATTTGATGCAGCACCATTAACCAGCTACTATTGATAAAATTTTGCAGAAATATTTAAAATCCAATTCTAAACAAGAACTTCGAATATGAGTAAAATCGGTTAAGAGGTAATCGAAACAAAAGACTGTGAATGTCGCAAAAAAGTTCTCGCGAGGTCTACTGTTCCCAGAACTACCAGTTTTTATTTAGATTTAGCAATAACTCTAGCGCTAACGAATTTTTCATCGTTTACATTTCGCGTAAGTAGGAGAACAAAAAAAAAATATTGTTTAGTGACTTTTCCAACATCGTGCCTGTTTCAAAGTTTAAAGCTTAACTTAACTTAGCTTAACTTAACTTAAATATCAAAAATACAATTGACCCATCGAGTAGGTAAATAATGATCTAAATCTATTTAAGAATAAATAGCGAACTTTATGATAATTTTCTTTTATCCCAGAAAAATTATGGAAATCAATAAAAAGTAATAAGGAAAACCTCAGAAGAAAACTGTGTTTAATATATCACAATTGAGTTCACATACAAATGTAACTAAACAAGGTAACTACACTAAACCAATGACGTAGGAATCGCACATATTTATACCTACTACATACGAGTAGACACAAGGGTTCTGACCGGACATCTAATTACGATTTCCGGTATCAAGGGATCGGGAACTACCTACAAGGATCCCACAACAATAAGACAGTGCAAAAGCTCGAGCCCTTTAGTTCACTGTTACAAAAGTCGGTATATTAAGGCGCTTATCGGGAGCATTTGCGTGTAATGTTACAGTTTGACTCGAGCATTACAGCAGCAAGGGAAGTCCGAGCATTACAGTTCGTAGCTTGCAATGATACAGAGTGGTGAATGAGGAAAGCCACTGAATGTTTGGCAGTCGGTGAGGCATTATTGTAACGTAATGCTCATAATCTTGGATTTACATTGCAGGTTAATAATTGTGTATCCTTACAGTATTCTTACGGAGATATTTTTATAATGTTGTCACAAAATATGAAAAAGTTCCATGTAAATTGATTCAACAAATAGCAATCAGCGGACCGTGAAATTGTTATTTTTGTGTGCTCGAAAAACTCGTTGATTAAAAGCGAAATACGTGCACCAACCGATCTCAGGAATAGGTTGATTCAATTTAAAAACATGGCCTCGTATCGAAGCTTCATCATGGTTTAATTTCTGTCTGCAAATTATTTAAATGAAATACATTTTAAAGTTTCCAAACAAAGGGTCACATAACAGTTTTTCTGTTATTTTTTTTTTTGACACCCTTTAATTTTCACCATGAAGATATTAAAAGTACTTAAAAAATTCATCACATCACATTATTTTAAAAATTTGAAATAAATTTTCAAGTTATTACTTAAATCTATTTTTGACTTGTTTGCCACTATCGGCCCACTCGAGACCTCAAGTACCGAGCTTGAGACCAACTTGTGTTATTGAGAAGCTTGTTCATAAAACGCTGACCTACAAATACTAAGACGCAATATCAGCAGAAAGACCCGATGGCGAGATCTAATATGATCGAGACCGTTGCCAAAGAAATACTTAATGTCGGTCGCTTCCTCAGATTCTGGGGTTTTGTCGTTTAAGAATATGTTAGCCACCTGTCGCCATTATTGAGGTCTTCGAGACAGCAATTTTAGTTTATTTGTAGAATGAAATCGCCTTTAGCTGCGAAAACATTTTGAGCTTTAGGCTAAGTTTCTGTTTTATTTTATTGCTTGAAACACCCACACGACGTTGTAACAAATGTACAATTATCTTCGCTTTGATAAAGACGATCAAAAAAGTGTAACTAGAGTCGATCATAGAAGTTTAATTACCGAGTCTAGATTGTAATTTTGATAAGAAGTGCTCTTTTAGCGTTTCTTGAAAAATAGAAGATACAAATTCTATCCCATCTTATTTTCTACTACTTAATACAGGGTTATACAGAAAGAGTATGCTAAGCCAAAAAGGGGTCCATAGTACTCATCGTTATGAACAACTTTTACTATGGAACCAACCCGGAATTCAGAAAATTTTCGAAATAAAATCAGCTGTTCCATAGAAAAATGTCAATGACTGTCGACAAAATGTATGAGTACTACGAGTCCTTTTCGGCTTAGCATACCCTTTCTGTTTAACCCTATATTATGAATACGAAAGTTTGTGTGTGAATGTTTGATAACACGTATCTCTAAAATTTACTAAACTGATATTGAAAATAGAGATAGCTTAGGCCTTTTTTTTTTTTTTTTTGGGGGGTGGGAAATCATCAAATGACCCCTCCCACTCTTGGGCAGAGCGGAAGGGAGTGTCAGACTTGTACTGACTAAAAACCACCCATGTTCCTTCTACGCCCTTGTGCCGCCGAGGCCGCGGTAACTTCTGAACGACCCGTAGCCCCGACGGGCATAGCTTACGGCCTGGATTAACACATGGCCAACTTTTTATAATCGCCGTTTTTCATCAAAGCGCAGATGAACTACTGTTACGAAACTATAATCTAAATCTATATAACCAATTATATAAGTATATGATAACAGCTGTGTAGTTTTTTTTATATAATTGAGTGACGAGACGAGCAAATCGCTCGTCTGATGTTAAACGTCACGTTTGCCCATAACAGGTCTGCACCACCCAGAATTTTGAACTCGCAGAATTCAAGACCCTGCGCGGCACAGCACTGCGCTCGTCACCCTAAGATATAAGTTATTTAAAAGTTAAGTTATTAAGTATAGCTACATACATAGTTTAATCCAATCGAAGCTTATTCTTGAAGCTTTTTAAAAGTAGTGAGTAGGTACTTATTACAAACTGTTACCGCAAGCCCGGGCTGCCGTGCGCTGTATCGATCAGGGTGGTTGATGCTCGATATTTATTATTAACGTCTGGGGTGGCCGACCAGGACCGGCACAGCACAAAACAAACTTCTTCGATTTCTGTGACACTTACTCAACTCGTAACTAGGTATAGAATAAAGTATAATCGAATTGAATTAAGTAGCAAGTTGATAGAATATTTTATCATAATTTGGTATAATGTTATTATGATACGAGAGCGGAGAGTCTATTTTATAATTCACTTTCAGTATTATAATTCTGATGTGTTAGTGCCGATTATTATTTATGCGGTGTAGCGAACATGCCGTAGCAAATATAACAATTAACAACGGAATGTCAGTCGTGTAGTACCTACCTAATTGAACGGTACGAAACTTACACGCAAGCCCCGTTCCGAGATACTTATAGAAATTCAATTACATTTTACACGAAAAGTAAATTACAACTCCGTGTCGAATAACTTAGCTCAGAAGAATAATCAGTATCATAATAATATAATATAATTATAAGTAGAGTTAAGTAGAGTTTATAATATTATTATAAACTCGAAAGTTTGTGAGTATGTTTGTTACTCTTTCACGCAAAAACGGCTGAACGGATTTACATGAAATTTGAAATGAAGGTTGCTCATGGTCTGGATTAACACATAAGCTACTTTATATCCCGGAAAACGCGGGTGAAATTGCGGGGCGCAGCTAGTATGTACATATTTCAATATCAGTTATATTTTGTGTATGTAAGTAATATGTTATCTAAGTGTCAGTGCAAAAAAATATAAATATCGCCACTTGAAAATATTAATCGGATCTAAAGTAGCTTCTCGAGAGCAAGCAATTTTAAACGCTTTTACAAATAGCTTAGGACTGAATGATAGTGCAATAGACGTGGCATATTAAAAGTGTTCAAGAGCGACTTGTGAATGAATAACGAAATCAATACGCAGAAGGGACTGAGAAATGTATAAAGATTTATCATCTCGTCTAGTCGAAGCAACACGTGACCCAAAGGCCGGTCTTTATCTCGCCCAAAGGGTGAGCATCGCCATACAACGATAGGCCAGCGCTTTGTGAAACATTTGCCAATAGCACTGCTCCTTTAGATCTGTTAAGTAGTTTTATCAAAAAGCTCTAGTTGCGCCCCGCGGTTTCACCCGCTTTTTGCTAGGCAACCTCTCCATGGAGACGTAATAAAATATATTGAAATCGCTCGAACCATTTATGAGTACTTGCGAGACTAACGATTCTATATGTATAGTATAGAAGATAGATTTTATATACTACTTGAATGTATAAATAACAATCACACGTACTCTAATAAAATGTAGTTCGAGTAATAATGTTGTGGCAGTAAATATCCCTAGTGACTACGATGCTACGATAGTTGCTACGTTCATGTACACGGCTACGAAAAGTCACTGCCCTAGACGTGACGTAGCACACGCTACGCCCGCCTACGACGTAGGGCATCGGATCAAACAGAAAAAACTTGCTGTGGACCGTGGTTTTCCATAGGCATTAGTGTTTTCCTTTTCCTTAGTGTTTCCAGTCCTCACTATTTCTAAATAAATAACTTTATATCAGACTAATATTATAACAGAAATGTGAATATTTGAGTGTTAGGATCTGTGTGTTTGTATCATTTAACTTCGTGACAGCTGAACAGATATTTATGAAATTTGATATGAAGGAAGCTTATACTTTAGATTAACACGCAAACTTTTTTATTCGACTTTTTTTAATGCCTTTTTTTCACTTTTTTATTTCCGAAAAATTAATAATTTTTGTAGGGTGGATGAAACCGTAGGCCAAAGCCAGTTGTATTCATTTCTGTTCTTCCCCACAATTAACAATGACCTCCTGTCAGCTTATGGCTACGTTCCGTACAACCCTGTATATTATCAACATAAATCTGATAAGAACCGTCCATGTTAAAGCGACCTTCTACAGAGCCTTCTCCATTAAATAACTTAATTAAAAGTTCCATTTAAGCGCTGGGCACGTCAGAAAGGTCTCCATTGCAGTGTTCCAGTTCCAACTTTGTAATTAGGGTTTGTTCTGTTGGCACCAGAATGTGAAGGGTCAAGGATTGTGGAAGCTACTGATAGAAACGTACACGTGATACAGGCCAGTTCTAGACACAATGATGAATGTTAACAGTTTGAGTCTTTATCTTAGATAGATTAATTGAAACATACATATATAAGACGATAGATAGACGATAGATAGATATACGATATATGACGGCCTGATTGGTTCAGCGGCAGTGTATCCGCCTTAAGCCAGAGATCCCGGGTTCGATTCCCGGCCGGGGCAGATGATTGAATGATGAATTTAAATATCTGTTCTGGGTCTGGGTGTTAGTTGTCCTTGTCTTTGTGTGTGTTCCATGGCATCCCCGACACAGGATTTATTCCTAGTGGGGGGGGGGGAGCTTTGAGTGTGAAACGTTTATTTATTATCGTTTATTTATATACATTGACGGTGTTTTTGTAGAGAGTGGATACGCCAAAAAAAAATAAAAAGAGAAGTTTTTATGAAAGATAAAACTTTAAACTAACTAACTAACCAACTAAACTAAATAAACTAACTAACTACCTATCTAACTAACTAACTAACTTTTAACTAAATAAATAAATAAATAATAAATAAATAACCAAACTACTAACTAAACTAAACAAATAGTTGAACGTATTGTATGTTCGAATACTTTTCTATTAACTCAGAAAAGTAAATTACAATGTAAAAAATATTAGACATTATAAGTAAAATCTGTTCGCCTAAAAATGTTTTTTCATTATATTGGCATAATCGCCTTTTCCACAAACCACCAATAATATAAATTTACAATCTTTAGTCTACCTACATATTGTTATTATTGTGTTATTTGTTTTAATGTTAGGTCATTATAAAACGATTTATTTTTTACCCTGGCCTCTAGTACGCGCGGGCGCTCATTTACACGTCAAAGGCGCCTCAAAGTGAATATTGAGTGCTCTGCTCGCGTTCGCTTTTATTACAAAAACATACCTTACTTTATCACTGTATGCGAGTGAATATAAATACAGAAGTTACGGCAGGCAGAACACGTACGCCAATAAAATGTAATATTGTGTAGCTGGATATCGTTTGTAGAGTGCGTCTGAATAATGGGATGTGTTTCGCGACTGGTGCCGCGGCGCCATTTTATGCACCCGTAGTGACAATAATCTCTGGTTTTACGAACAGCGGCTACAATCTTTGGGTCAATCTTTATGCTGAACGAAGCAAGTTTCCGTGGCTTCCGTTTATAGAACACGATTAGCTGCGCTGGTACTCTCGAGGCTATGCGATAACGACCAGTTATTGCTACGTCTAATCGCTGACTTTATACCCCAGACGAGTCGTATGCTACGACGTAGACGATCGTAGCGATGATTAAAGTAGTGCCCCTAGGAGTCGTAGCAGTGCTACGGCGTAGACGATCGTAGCCATGATAATAGTATATTTTAAGATTTAAATTTACTGTTATTTATGTACGATTTTCTTTTATACATTCCTTAGGGTCTGAAAACAGTGCAAGTATAGGTAGATACCGCAAAATTTGTGAACGGGATGCGAGTCCCACGGATTTCTTTACAGTATTTTATAGGTTTAACTCATCTAATCAGCGCAATTGCTGTAAAATGCGCCTGTTGGCCGCGCTGCGTACATACTTCCTAAGTAGCAAGTAACACGTTTAAGACCAAAACACTCATTTGCTACAGATTCATATACGTACGAGTATATATCTAAACTCGCTCTCTACAAAAGCATAATTCTGTCGGTTTCAGGTGTGGTTAAAGTAGCAGCGTGAAGGTGGATGTGTGTGATGAAGCGGCGGCGCTCGGCGCCATGAGCTAGCGGCATGGGGGGCGAGGGGGCGGGCCGCGGCCCCGCGCGCTTGCCCGTGGGCGACTCGCCCCCGCGCGCGCACATGGGCTTCGCGGCGCCGGCGCCGGCGCAAGACGCGCTGCTCGAGCGCGGCCTCGCGCCGCAACCGGCGCCCGCGAACATGGCCCACCAACCGCCCAACCCGGCGCTGCAGCGGACGACATCCAGGTACCTATCATCAACATCATCTTAATCAACCTTTAATCTTCCCACTGCTGGAATACAGGTAACCCTCAAAGGGTGATTAGGCCGTACCCCGCTTGCCAAGTGTGGATAGGTGGATTCACATACGCCATTGAATTTCTTCTCCGGACGTATGCTGGTTTCTTCGAAATGTTTCCTACCTATCATACCAGCACAATATATCTGTCCGTATATTTTGTTGATGAGGAGAACATCTCTGCATATTACCAGGCTGCGATTAGGTGTCACCAGGTTCTTTTACCAGAACCATTTTATCTGTTCGTATATTGTTCTTGATGAGAGAAACATCTTTGCAAATTACCTGGCTGCAATTAGGTATCACCGGGTTATGTGAGATCATTCCCACTAAATTCGGACCTTTTTTTTTTTTTTGTTTACCCAGTGGAAATCCTTTATGGATACCACGCCCGCCCCGGGGGAGGCAGGGTGGTTATGTAGGAGTCTCCGCCCTGCGGCGGCATACCCACTAAAACCACTGGGGTGTTCGGCATCCGCCTGAGATGGGGCAAGGTGGGGTCGCGTTAGCAATCGCCACCTCGCCCCGGCGATGGGCCCGATTAGGGCCTCCCGCGTATATGGAGGGGTGACCCTGTTCCCCAGGATCACCCCCCAGACAGTCAGTGTGGGGTCGTGCAGGCCGGTAGAGTCCCCCGACTCTCCCGGCAACCCCACTGCAGAGGAGCGAGGATACGGGCGAACCGCCTCCTCGCTCCCTCGTCTGCGCCGGAGCGGGTCAGATCGGGCGTCGTCCTCTCTGACCCGCTCCGCGGCCTCTTTCTGCGTCATCACCTCTTCGCAGAAGGAGACCCCGGCCTGCCACGATCTCTCGCCGCCGAGCACGACTTTCACCACGCTCGGCAACGAGAGATCCCGGCCTATGTAGGCCGAAAGCGTATGCCGCTGGTTGGCCCCATGCGGCACACGCTTCCAGCGTCCACCCTCCTCCTTTCCTTGCACTCCCGACCGCAACCCATATGCGGCGAGGAGCACAAGGAAAACCTCCCTGGTGGCAGCAATGCCACCGTCCAAGCCATCACGCTGTGCCCTCTGCTAGTCAGAGGGACACGCGGACGGGCCCACCGTGTCGGGTTATTTGCCAGCGTGCGGTAATACTGCATAAAAGCTGCAGTATTACCGCACGCTGTTGCCCAGGGTGCACCACGAGGAGGTTACCCGACCTAGCACCCCACTAAATTCGGACCTTTTTTTTTTTTTTTTTTTTTTTTGTTTACCCAGTGGAAATCCTTTATGGATACCACGCCCGCCCCGGGGGAGGCAGGGTGGTTATGTGGGAGTCTCCGCCCTGCGGCGGCATACCCACTAAAACCACTGGGGTGTTCGGCATCCGCCTGAGATGGGGCAAGGTGGGGTCGCGTTAGCAATCGCCACCTTGCCCCGGCGACGGACCCGATTAGGGCCCCCTGCACCTATGGAGGGGTGACCCTGTTCCCCAGGATCACCCCCCAGACAGTGTGGGGTCGTGCAGGCCGGGAGAGTCCCCCGACTCTCCCGGCAACCCCACTGCCGAGGAGCGAGGAGACGGGCGATCCGCCCTCTCGCTCCCCAGCCCCGCTCGCTCGCACGTGGTGGGCAGTGTGGTTAGCACCACCCACCCCGCCTTAAGCCCACGTTCCTTTCACACCCGGCCGCAAACCTCACGCGGCGAGGTGCAAAAGGAACCCTCCTCTTTCCCTTGCACTCCCGACCGCGACCCACACGCGGCGAGGAGCACAAGGAAAACCCTCCTGGTGGCACCGCTGTCACCGCCCGAGCGTGGAGCGCCGTTTCCTCCAGCGTCCACCACACTCGTCACCGGTGGCAGCAATGCCACCGGCCAAGTGTGGAGCGCCGCATCCCCCGGCGTCCACCACACTCAGACCCTCCTCCTTTCCTTGCACTCCCGACCGCGACCCACACGCGGCGGGGAGCACAAGGAAAACCCCCCTGGTGGTCCGAGCCATCGCTCAGACCCCGGCTCATCCGCTGTGCCCTCTGCTAATCAGCCCTCTGCTGCCAGAGGGACACGCGGAAGGCCCCACCTCGGGTTCCTCTTCGTTTCACCGGGCTCAGTGCCACGGCTACTTATCCCCCCCGCCACGGAAAGGCGGGAACCCATTCGGGGGGGACTAAATTCGGACCTAATCCAACCCGGTTTATGGCGGATGGCCCTAAAATTTCTTAGACACATGGCACTGTTTTGTTTGTGTGACCTCCATAAAAATATTGCTCTTGTTGATGAAGCTGCTGGCACGCCTAGCTCTCACGTACGTTTTGACCTCGTTGTACATTTGTATTTTCCTTATTTGGCACTCGTATTGAATGTGTCGAATTTCCTTTATAACCAACTTTCTATTTTGATAAAATTACAAACCAATTGAAGAATCAATATGTGTTCTTCACTTACACATTTTGCCTATGACTCAAAAAAAGTACGCGCAATGTACGATAATTGAAAAACATTCAACATCGCTTTTAAAATCTGTTTACACGCTGATACTCCGGCGCCGTAGATATTGATTCTACTATATCACAGTATAAGTCGGACAGAATGTTTAGTTTACAACGTGTTTTATTAGGCGTTGAAAGGAACCCTCTCTTTTAAGTGGTGTTGACGGTCGGTGTACACACTGTCCGTCGGCCACAGCACATTCGACGCCTCGTATCGACTACGCGTGTGTTTGTGCAATCCGTCACCATAAACAAACACTATTCAAACCCAAAATGAAGAACCATTCCAGATCCGATGTCGATCAGCACGTAGTAAACAAATAAAAAGTAAGCTCCCCTCTCCGCGACCGATGCACTTTCGACTGAAATCGTTACTGAAGTGTAGGTATCATTCATTTAAGAAAGGAAACGCGAACGTGTTTGGATTTTATAAACAAACAAGGCCTGCCAGCGAGCTGCAATTCCACGTGTAGCTCTTTCGTGCATCACGCTAAAACATTTAGTTCGAACCTGCCGACTTTCACTTTTTTGCTGCTTTACAGTTGACAACGATTAATGACCTGATACAAGTTTGATACTAAATTAGATTTGTTTTGGGAGCAAATAAGATGTTTCGTTCGGTAGGATGAACTGGAATGATTTGTAAGTACCTACATAATAAAATGAAGGGCTTAAACTCAAACCGGCAAAATATTAACTGACTCTACCTACGAGTACATCGTTTTCGTATTAATCGCTATCAAAAAAGAACTATTTTGTCTATGCTTACATTCACATAGTATATAATACATTAAATTGTAGGCCCCAGTTGTTCTATTTAATAACAAAAACCACCAAGCCACGTCGGAGTTTTTTCAGACGGTCCACAGTCCACACAACATCAGGATTAGCCTCTCGGCATATACGAACTTACTGTGCTTGTAAATAGGCATCATCTATACAACTTTGTGTGATACGCTGATTCCGTGGTTCCAGATCGATGTCGTCGCTGCCGCCGGAGCCGTTCATGATGCTCCGCGCCAAGGCGCTGAGCAAGCGTGTGATCATCAACGTGGGCGGCGTGCGGCACGAGGTGCTGTGGCGCACGCTGGAGCGGCTGCCGCACACGCGCCTCGGCCGCCTGCGCGACTGCAACACGCACGAGGCCATCACCGAGCTCTGCGACGACTACTCGCTGCAGGACAACGAATACTTCTTTGATAGGTTAGTATATCAGAGTACTGCGCCCCGTGGTTTCACCCGCATTTTCCGGGATAAAAAGTAGCCTGTATTAATCCAGACCATGAACAACCTTCATTCCAAATTTAATGTAGGTAAGCAGCGGTTTTTGCGTGATAGAGTAACAAACACACATCCATACATTTTTACAAACTTTCGCGTTTATAATAGGATACTTCAAAACTTTGACACTAGGCTTGCCTTTATGATTTGCTTAGTCTTAAGTCCGTATATTAGTCATCGCCGTTACGGCACCTTCAAACTGTAGACGCAAGCTAGAATTTCCTTCAGGGGTTTTTTAATACGTGAAGAAAGCGAGCAGTACTACTACCTATAGCATATATTTAGGGTAAATATTAAAGATACCAAAACTTTATTGAACTAACCAAAGTTCTAGTAATTACAAAGTTTTGACTATTATTTTGATTGTAATAAAGTAGTATAATCATCGTTACGAAATTAGATGCTTTAAAAATGATGTTTATTTGTAGAATGCTTTCCGGTTATTTAACAAATCTAGCATCAACCTACCTTGTAACCAAAGAACATAATTTCTAATTCTCTAAAAACTTTGTCTTCGCAAAATAACTTCGAAAGATATTATATTTTGCGGAAGCATTACAACCCTACCTCATTATTCATGTTGCTCAAAAATTAGTACGAATGTTCAAGGTAAATGTACGATGAAAACGGTTCAACATCCTTATTTATACCACCTTAATTAACTCTGTTTTGTTTGTTTGTAAACTGAAACCGACCGAGAAAACCGCTAGAACTGTTGCTCACGACCATTCCAGTCACGCTAAAAGTTCGTTTTAACTTTTTCCAGGCACCCGAAAAGCTTCAGTTCAATTTTGAACTTTTACCGAACTGGAAAGTTACATTTAGTGGATGAGATGTGTGTGTTGGCGTTCAGTGACGACCTGGAGTACTGGGGAGTGGACGAGCTGTACTTGGAGTCGTGTTGTCAGCACAAGTACCACCAGCGCAAGGAGCACGTGCATGAGGAGATGCGCAAAGAGGCCGAGAGCTTGCGCCAGAGGGAAGAGGAAGAATTCGGACAAGGGACTTGCGCACAATACCAGAAATGGCTCTGGGACTTACTCGAAAAGCCCACCACCAGTATCGCAGCCAGGGTAACGTATCTCTAAACCTCCGAACCGGCTTAATCGTTTAATATGTGTCTTTTTAGTAAAGCTCTCCAAGGAATATTCTGATAGGTATCATGTGGACCTTACTTACCTTTCTTACTATTTTTTTGGTTATGGTAAACTTTAGTAGAATAGATGCTTTTGTCAAGTGAGTAAAATTTGTATTTTCTTGAATAGTGAAAACTGAATTTAGCACAATGTAGAAGCAAATGCATTATTTGATTACATAGGCACTTTTATAAAATTTCACACAGCAAACGCAGAACATTTCCGATAAAATATTATTAACACCGTAGTCAGGATTTGATTGCAAATTGCAACGCAAGCTAAATACTATATAATACATAAACATACTTATAACTTATTTTATATCCACACATTTTTCTGTAAGCAATGAATGGTTACGACACTTATATGTACGTAGGTATGTATACGTACACTATGGCCTTTGCACACAATGTAATGAACAAGCTTGTTTCAAATCCGCAAGATAATACACACGTGCATAAAGTAATTAGATTACTCTACTCACACTGTAAAAAATTTAAAATTTAGAATAATAAACCGACTTCAAAATTATTAGGACGGCATATTTTTCCACTAATTTTAATTTAAGAACTACTAAACCGATTTTGATGAAATGTCGATGGCACCAATCTGAAAGGATATCCTTTCAAATAAAAAATTAAATTAGTTATAATACGATAAAATAAAAATTAGAACAGAGTAGAGGACCTCCTTTTTTTGAAGTCGGTTATAGTATCTTTGAAAGCACTCTGGTGATGACTATTAGGAAACAAGCTTCCGTTTGGAGCGGCACGTCCGCGTCGGTGTCGTATGGTGCATGAATAACATCTATCTATCTCTGCCTTCTTGCTCGTTGTCTTGTTTGTCGTGTTATGGTGTGGTGTTGTGTTTCCGACGTTTCCTCATGCCCATGACATGTGAACGCTTTTGTCGATCTAAAGCTATAATGTAGTTTTACTGCTTCATTTTGAATGTTGTTTTACAAGACCGTTTCGACAACAGCGATTTAGCTGAATATGTAAGTATTTAATTATTGTTTTGAAGATTGTTGATATCACCATTTTGTATGTATTTATATATTTACGTGTATATACTAATGTAGTATTATGTGATGGTTATGTATTTACTTTATCTGGCATTTTTCTTTTTGGGTTCTAAGTTGAAAAAGTAAAAGTAAGTACTAAAGGTGCCTTTATGAAAATGCTGCAAAAAAAAGAACTTCATGAATTCAAATTCATTTATATCTTACTTACCATCTTGATTTGCCACAGATGGCGATTCCTTTTTTATCCATAATGGGTACCTTATTTTCACTTAGACAAAGATGAGAATGATATAATAAGTCTATATCGTAATAATTTGAATGGATATGGCTTTTTGTTAGACAATAACAAACCTCTTTATACCAGTGATTATGGTACCTACTTTACATCAGTAGATACCTATGTACCTAAAATATCTATATTTCTGAAAGGCCAGTATCTAGATTTTAATTGCAGTTAATATAAAGTGCATAATAGAGTAGTAGACTAAAATGGGAAATGGACTAACACCGTAGCATGTAGGTAGGTACTTATACTTAACAAATATTTTGTATTTTATAAATGTTCACAGCCGCGTCGATTGTTCTCAAACAGAGAACTTTTAAAAACAAAGCTTAATTGTTGTCGCAAAATTGCAAATATGGGATGGGCTTACGCAATGTGACCAGTCGCCACAGGGCGGCGCTCCGAGGCCCGCGTGCGGGGCGGCACGGGACGGTGCGCGCGCCCGCGGACACGCGTCCGCGTGCGCACCGCCGAGCCCGCGCCGCCTCACATCACGGCTGAGCGCCGTTTCGCCGGCTTTCCACCGTCCACTTTACCTTGCTCCGTCCTCTACCCGGTCCCGCGCCTCTCCCACCCTTGAGCAGCGCTTGTGCTTCGTGATACTAATCCGACTAACCGAGCGACGCGGGCGATGGACGGACGCGCGTCCGCTGCTCCCGCAGCTCTCTAGTTTCTCTTGAACGCACGTCCGTTCACCCACATTCATTTATTAATCTACATTTCTCTACACCTCACACAACACTACTAACATAATTCACACAAATAGATGTTATTTCTACACCAAAATTTTTAACCACCTGTCTATATAATAATTATTATTATGACTTGTTTTACATACTCTACTAATTTGTAATTAAATTGGCTTTACCTGTAAATACTTACATACATATACCTACCTACGACAACATAGTATCTACTAGATTAACATTGTAAAAATTATAGGAAGAGTAGCTAGTTCTGTATAGACACTGGCATACTAGGGGCTGACACTGTGACATACTACCTATACTACTACTTACTGTACTTACTTGTATGTATTGTAACGGCGCGCGGTGGGGCGCGGTCCCCGACGGCCGCGCGCGCCGCCTGCGCTCACTGGTGCGTGCTTGCAGGTCATCGCGGTCATCTCGATCCTCTTCATCGTGCTGTCCACGATAGGGCTCACACTCAACACGATTCCCTCGATGCAAGTGTACGACAAAAATAACGCGCCCATGGACAACCCGCAGCTGGCCATGGTCGAGGCCGTGTGCATCACATGGTTCACTCTAGAGTACGTGCTACGGTTCAGTGCTTCGCCGGATAAGTGGAAATTCTTCAAGGGTGGACTGAACGTTATAGACTTATTGGCTATATTACCCTATTTCGTATCTTTATTTCTCCTCGAGACAAATAAGAACGCCACGGATCAGTTTCAAGACGTGCGCCGTGTCGTGCAAATTTTCCGAATAATGCGTATCCTTCGCATCCTGAAACTGGCGCGGCACTCGACCGGGCTACAGTCGCTCGGATTCACGCTCAGAAACTCGTATAAGGAGCTCGGGCTGCTCATGTTGTTCCTCGCGATGGGAGTGCTCATATTCTCCTCGCTGGCCTACTTCGCTGAGAAGGAAGAGCCCGGGACTAAGTTTATCTCCATTCCGGAAACGTTCTGGTGGGCCGGCATCACCATGACCACAGTCGGATACGGTGACATTTACCCCACGACCCCGTTGGGCAAAGTCATCGGCTCAGTATGCTGTATTTGCGGCGTCTTGGTAATTGCGTTACCCATCCCCATTATCGTCAACAATTTCGCCGAGTTTTACAAGAATCAGATGCGGCGCGAGAAGGCGCTCAAGCGGCGCGAGGCGCTGGAGCGCGCTAAGCGCGAGGGCTCCATCGTCTCCTTCCATCACATAAACTTGCGCGACGCGTTCGCCAAGAGCATGGATCTCATCGACGTCATTGTGGACACAGGTCAGTACTCTCACGTCGCGCTTGTGCCGCTTGTCCATGTCATGTGTCTTAAATCTGTCACTACGCACGCATGCTTCCCGTGCTCGATTGCATCTCTGTACCGAATGCTGATTGTCGTATGTACCTATGCACGTTGCATTGTTAGCTCTCCGGGACCGCAGACATTTCAGACAGAATTCAACAAACAGTTCACGTTACATCGCAGCTACTGCCATGTTCACCCGTGCGATCCGACGAGGTGCACTCAGAGAGTTTTATTCCTTGTCTTCAGGTGACAAGTGCGTCCTCATTGAGGCGAGAGACGACGCCAGATGAGCTACTTGCTACTATCGCACACTCGACCCCTTATTGTTAGTCGTTTATTGGGGTCGGGTTCGCATCCGCGTCGTGTGTAGCTTGCGATGTGCGACGAAGACACTATAATCTAAGGTCGATCACATTGTCAGCGTAAGCCTAACGCTTCCTAGACTAACGAATAACTTCATATGTGAAGTGTCCATGTGTGTATCCGGAGGACGCTGGACTGTTCGTGTGGAATGTGTGTTGTGTAGTTCACGCTGCTATTTATGTCATCTGTTCTGAATGTTTACCTTCGTTTACCTTCAACTCGGGCACTGTTGACGGGGAGGTGCGTGAGGGAGGTCGGAAGACATCGCTACTTACGATAGTGTGTGTCTCCAGGACACCAAATGTCGCAGGCGGACGGCACTAGTCTAGAAGGCGACGCGCCCGCCACTGCCGGCTGCTACAAGCAGTACGAGCACGTCATCTCGAATAAGTCCCCGCAGAGTACTGACCTCGGCCAGGTAAGACTCTCCACGCTCACACAGGGTGCTTCCCATCCGCCTTCTTCACACTCCGCCGGCCTCACCTTACAATCTTCTAGCGAAATCAATGATTTATTTTATAATTTCAAAATAAAATTACTAATACCTAAGTTAATTCGCACAGCTCGAAATTAAAAAGATATAGTTTATACCTAGGAGAGTTTAATGTTTCGAAGAAATTAAAGTTTACGTTGAAATAGTTTGATTGTTCCTGCTACCCTTACACCAACAGCTCTATTATACATAATTTATCCATAGAGCAATTATTTTTTCGTTTAATAAGTTAGACAACTCGATATTGTGTAATTTGGGCGCACCTCTTTTGTTTCAAGCCACTCGGCTTGTCGCTAATGCTGCAGGTCAGTTTCAGAGCAGCCCTAACAAAGAGCGCCGCTACTCAAACGAGGGTCCCGACACGCCAGAGAAACTCTTGCTCCTAAACCCTGAACCGACACCCGTAAGACTTGAGCTGCATTCTCTTTATCTAACACTGTCTGTCCCACAGAGTAAGGACAGAGAGAGCATAACCATATTACATTATAATTCCTATACAACGAAGTGTGAGCATGCGGGTGAGAGTCGTTAGGTACTTAGCATTATTTTACTCTACGTTAGATGTTCGGCGCGTATTGTCATGAACAATGTGGTACCAAGCGAGACGCAACCGCGAGCGCGTCACGCTTGTAACGCTCACCTGATGAAGGTCACCGAATGTGACCGAGACTAGTCGTAGTAGACGACTTAATTTTTACGTGAGTATTTCCGTGTTAATTACAACAAAAACAATGTGGCTACCTTTTGTTGTCAAAACAGGCACTCTTAATAACATTTAACGCAGAGTTTTAACACATACAATAATTTCACGGTGACCAGTTGCTTATACCATCTCCGTCATTACTCTGTGGTCTGTCCGAAATATACCTATGTATTTGTATAATAACTAAAAAGCATGTTAAGAGTGCAAATAACTAGCAAATAGGCATCTACAAAACAGAGTATGATCTTAGAGCATTGCCTAGTAGAGTTAGCGGTAGAGTTTGCTGGTTGTTAGCATTCATCTTTAAATTTGTGTAGCATTTTGTTAATGTATACTGTGTGCCTGCCGCGACCATTTCTCAGGTACTACACATGAAAATAATGATTCCAGACTTAAAATGCGTTGGAAAAAAGCTACGATATGCTCGTGAAACTAACGTTTTAAAAACCTGCAGTGAATGTAGTAGACGTTGAGTGTAACCACTAATTTCTCTTTTTTTAGGAAAAGAAGATGGCTGACAAACAGCTTGAGTTGGATCAACTGCCTTCTGAGTTTGAATGTTGTTTTTGCACGTTCAAGGTACTAAGATACTAACTAAATACTCGTACTTGCAATAAAGTTATGTGAGACTATTACATACAATTTTTGCAGATTATTTTCTAACTTAATCAAGTTATTATTAATTTTTAATCATTTAGATTTCTGTTGTTTCATAAGTACTAATATAATTTTGACACCTACTTATATAGAATGGACTACACAGGCACTTGCATAATTAAACCACTGATGGACAGTATTAAGAATACATCTTCACCGGACGGAACAGATGTACCTATAAAAAACGGCTTAGCCGTAGTAAAACCTACATGCAATGGGACATAGCTAAAGCTAGATTTCATTGAAAATCAAGAGTGGACAATGGAGTACGTAGAGCGACTGTTTAAGTCATCATGTACTTTTATAAAATACGATATGTAATATATTATTTTTCATATAATTTCTTCACATATTGTATTTATCAACTTATCATGTCTTTGTTACTTTTTCTTTTTGTCTTAGTTGATGTTTTTATTGGTTCAAAACTATTACGAATATATTGTCCGCGGCGCAGGGTTACAAAGAGTTCATAGACGCGGAGCAGCTGATGCCGATGCCGACGTCCGACCTGCGCCAGCCGGTGTGCGTGGAGCTCGCTTGCCTGCAGCGGCACCCCGCGCCCAAAGCGCTGCCTGAAGCCACGCCGAACAGTCTCGATAGCCCAGGTCAGTATCGCGTCTCAACATACGAACAAATGCAAACAACTCGTGGGTCGTTCTCAGATAAGTCAAGTAAATTAAGTAATCCTAGTGAAGTAATAAAAAAATACCCAGTTGTTTACAAGTGTTCTCAAAGAATTATGAATATTAACGTCAATTACATAGTTATCCATTTGTGTAACTAGTGTTTTGTTTCCTAGAAATCATTTCACTCGAGCCATTCCGTCTGCACCGATTCACAGTTCAGTTTTACCAGCACTCGTTCTTAATTGTACCGCCCTGCTGTTTATGTTCGGAGTGCACACACCTTTTCTTATAAAGGCGTGCGCGGCTCTATGTGCGTGTATGTCTTACGTTACAGATACATTTGCATCATGCCTTACGCACCCTTTTCCTTCAGAGGGCGACATCGCATGCGAGAACGACTCCTCGAACTTGTATGTGAACCCTCTGGACGGTAGCGGCGCGAGCGCAGGCGCGGGTGGCGGTGCGGGCGCGGGGGGGACCGGGGGCGGGGTGTCGGCTGATTTCAGCGGAGTGCGGCGGAGCGCGTCCGGGGATGGGAGCGTGTTGTGTGCGAAGGGTTCGCAGGGCGAGAGTTCGCCGCACGGCTCGCGCGCCAGCCTAGCGGCGCCGGCGCCCGCGGTTGTGGCAGCGCACGGTCTGCGCCCGATCGACGCCTCGCGCACCAGCCTGGCGCTGGACGAGGCCGTGCCGCCTCCCCTCTCGCTCGACGACTCCAAGCCCAAACACAGAAAAGCCCGTTTCCAGCAGGTAATTCCTACCTAACCTGAGGTGTCCCACCCTATATTACGACACGAGTTTACTTTTAAAAGCATGTCCGAGAAATGTATCCCTGTAATGTTCACGTTGTGGCATTTTGTGACGTCTCACTATGTGAAAAGTGGTTTGATCAATGTGAGCGTTTGAGCTTTCATGCTTGCCTATACTAAAAATATAAACGCTTATTGTTAGTGGCAACTTGCATTTTCCAGGACTGGTCGGAGGAGGAGAAGAAGCCGCCGAGAGGGATAGCAACGAGGATCATCAATCATCATATCCTCTTTGGTAAGAGCTTTAAAAATTGTTTTATACTTAGTCATCGCAATAGTGGCCATATTCACAGACAGAGTTGTAGCTATTAATTTGTTTTCTCATAGAGGAAATAATATAGTTACTCGACGCAAAATAGTATTTTTGCTCGTGTGATGTTGTTTGAATCCCTGCTGCGCTCGGATTCTTCTTGAGTTCTTAGCTTTGTTTTGATTCAAAATAACACCCTCGCCGCCTTAATTGTATACTGGTTCACTTTCAGCTCGAAGGACCATATTTTTTTCTAGTCAGCCTTTACTCATATCTTGTTCTCCATCTTCAATACTTATTGAAGATTCGTTCACTTGCAGGTAAGAACGGCAACAAGCGCGGCGGAGGCTGGCCCCTAGAGGGCGACTCGCGTGCACGGTCCATCCTCAAGAACAAAGAGTCTCGCGGCACCGACAGCGAGCTGCTGCTCCAAGAGACTACTTCACTAGGCGCTAATGTACGTTACACCTAAATTTTCTATCTCCTTTCTTTGAGGTATCTCGCTCATTTTCTGCATGTAAAAATCTGTGTTCAGTGTTTGAGTGTAGGTAATTGTTTGTGTTGCAGGGTGACTCGGGCAGCGAGTCGTCGCCGATTCGACTGAAGGACTTCAAGGGTCAGAACCACAAATGCGGGGCCCCCGAGAGGGACAACCTCGTCTCGTAGTGCGTCTCGCTTCGCTTTCGACGCGTCACGCGTGATCTCGCCACGTAGCGTTGTGATACATATAGGTATTACTACCGCTACATACACCGCAATAATATATTCGAATAATTTTAACATATCATTGGGCGATTGTGACTGCTTGTTGATAGATTTTCATTTAGTAGGGTTATAAATATTGTAAAAATAATATATATATTACGTATGTAATAATTGTTCATTCCAATCGAAAAGTTGAAGGTACCTATTTGTTAAGTTTTTTACGTGCAATTATTAATTGCTAATTCTAATGTAAGGCGACGTAGATTGTACAGCATAGTTGACGAAAAGAAAGCAATTATTAAAATTAAAATTTTCTGAAACGCACATTTATTTTTATTCTGTGTTTAAATCTGGGACGATACCGCATACCGCTGCGGTACGATGGCGCCTAGTGGTGATATAAAAACACTCGAGTATAATCAACAGTTATTATATTTATTTGGAAGCTTAAATCTTTTCCATGTTGATACTTTTAAAAGTGTAGGTAGAAATACAACACAAATTTTAATTTACATTTAGAATTAGGAACGTGCTCGTGTAAAAGAGGGTATTAATAAATGAAATTAACATTTAAAGTTATCTAAAAACACACGAAACCTACTCGAACGAGTGTAACAAAACTATAATTTCACATAATTTGCAAAAACTTTTCAAGTCAATCACATCATTAACATATCCTAAAGAGATGACTGGAATCACAAATAATTTAATAATGGTCCAAAATAATACTCCTTGTCATAAATAAACAATTAAAATTAATCCGTAATACTTAAAAAAATAAAATAAATGATTTGAATGAGTCATAACAAAATGAGGACAATACTTTGGCTTAGAATGTGTAACACTACTGAATCAAATTATACAAGTTCACATTACGTTCATAAGTTAATGTTAAATTACAGTGCCCAAAGAATGTACATCTACATGTTCAAGAAAAATACATTTATTAATTACATTATAGATAGACCTTACTATGATATTATTGTTTAGGCATAATTATCGTTACTGAACACACAGGCACCTCACTTACACCTTGGCAGTTGAACATGGCACGCACTTTACATTGTTCACACCCGACCCAACTCTTTACATCTTTACGAACGCAATTACATATAATCTGTGTCAATTAACCTTCTATAAAATATAAAAACGTGTAACGTGATAAATTATTTTAAAGCTTGAATACTAAACTTTATCACAAACTTTGTTATTCATATGAACCAAATTGACACAAAGGTTTACATAGTTTTTAAATCTAGTAACGTCGATGAAGTCAGTCCTGGCCCCAAACGAGTTTTGTGTATTGGATCTCTGTACCTGGGTGAACAAACATGAACGTCATGAATAATGCAGGCGCGCTTGTGTCAGTTTGGTTTCAGAATTGAAACTTTGTTATGTACTTTTGGTGCATGTCTATTCCTAAATTGCTTGCTCGATTACGGCTCAATCACTGCACTTGTATAACTTTTGTAGAAATTTCTGAAAACGCATCAAAGCCTTAAACATTTTGTCGTTAATTTAATATGTGCATTGTTTTGTACAATTTATCGACAAGCGGTGTTGGTCGCTTTTGTTCGTCTATAACACCGTAACAGTTAAAACTTACAGCTAAAAACTATAATGCAACTGAGTTACAAAAAGATGATACTACGAGCGTTATAAACAATCAATTGGTTTGCAATAAAACAACTTTCGTACAAAACCAAACTTATGTATGTACTTTGTACAGGTTGTTTTAGATTTAGTTAAAAGCAAAAATAAATAATAATAAATTAATAATAGTAAGTAAGACAATAATAACTAGTCACTGAGCGTGCACCGAGCATAAGAACTTTTTTATTGAGAATTTTAACTGAGTATTGAAAAAAGATTTAGGAGAAGATTGAGTATGGTTGGAAAACAGAAACACAAATAAAATTACTGGTGAAACACACACACACACACAGAAACACACACACACACACGAACCCGACCAACACCTCTGTACAACCACACATAGGCGTCATCAGGGTTCACAAGAATCACAGAGGTTGGTACTTTGTACCGAGAGCTACTTTCTCAATCAATATCTTTGTCATTTTGGAAATTCTGGCAGATTCATAAGCAAGTAAGATGGTCAGAAATTAAATTAATATAGTTTTTCTTAACCGTTAAACAAAAATCTTTCAACATTTTGTACTGATAAATGCACTTTTCTAAATCAATAAAATCTCACATGTCTTACAATAAAATCGTATCCGGCAGAGTCCAACAACCTATCTTCGAAAGTTCCACTTAAATGCCTACATATTTACACGTCCATCCGACCGCGAAACTAATAAACCATTCAATATTATAGGATAAAGTATGTACAGACAATCGAGCCAATCGATCGTGCTTGTGGGAGGGAAGTAGCTCACCAAATAATATATAGCATGGTCCGAAATACCCCGAAAGCGCGACACATTTATCCTTGTGGACGTCGTTCCTGCTGTTGGTTTTCAGGACCGCACCCATACTCGCAAACTTTAGGTTATGTGTCATTATCTCACTCAAATCACTGAGTTAGTGGGCAAAGTGTTCCTATGCACAGTTGATTGTTAGTGTGCATACGACACGGGCACGCGGCACGCGGCACGCGGCACGCGGCACGCGGCACGCGGCACGCAATTGACTACCTGTGCCAGGCGATGGCGAGCGCCGTCCGCAGCTTGGTCCACAGCCAGGGGTAGAGGCCGCCGCCGCTCCACGCGGCTCGCGCGACGTACTTCACGTAGTCGACGAGCCCCCAGGGCGCGTGGCCGCCGTTCACGTAGTACACGTACGTGAACCCGTCTTTGCAGCGGCCCTTTATGGAGTAGTAGTACGGCAGGAACGAGTGTAGACGGAATCTGGAAGCAGAAAGCTCATGATACTATCTGTTTTTGGTATACACGGGTTAAAAATAATACTTTTCTTTTATAATAAAATGAGTCAAAACCACGTTTAGTTTTCATAGTAGTTTATATTTTCTTTCTTTATTAGACTAGTGAGTCTAGAAGTTGCTTGTTTACTTTATAATTTGTATGTCTTACACATACAAATTACAAAGTACATAGAGATACATAACTTTACAATGCTTAAGGCTTAAACTTACTTATAGACTAGTAATTATTACTACTAATGTGCCGAATGGAAAGCTATGATATATAGCCAAACACAGATCATATCCAGGAAGTACTTATTATAATTATATTACTAACTAGCGGCCCGTCCCGGCTTCGCACGGGTAGACTTTGGGATAAACGTAGAGTAAATTGAAATCGGTCCAGTCGTTCACGCGTGATGGCGTGACCAAAGGTGTTGAGAATAATTATAGGTACTCTTTGTTATAACCTCTATTCTCATGCTATTGCGTAACTATAGCAACCGTAGTTTGTTGATGCTAACTTGTCAATTTATAGTAAAAATTATCAGTATAAAACGCACACTGTTTTGATAGATATGATTGAATTTGAACTTTGTACAGAGGTAATAAAGTGCAAATTGACTCTTGGACGTTAGGAACATACCTACATTGCTTAAACAACAGTGCGTGCTTGCAATTCAATATGAACTTTAAACAATAGCAATAAAGCTCGTTTTAGTTAGAAAACGTTTGTATGGGAAAAAGAAAAGGGCTGTTTTTAAGGTTTTTCAATATTTCTGAGAGATTTTCTTAATATTTTTTTCCGTAAGAACCTTCTCCTAATAATAACAAATACAACAAAAAAAGAATTAGTGAAATCGGTCCAGCCATTCACGCGTGAGGCCGTGA
Source organism: Alcis repandata (assembly GCA_949125135.1). NCBI lineage: Eukaryota > Metazoa > Arthropoda > Insecta > Lepidoptera > Geometridae > Alcis > Alcis repandata. The sequence continues at coordinate 7,711,864 of OX421234.1, forward strand.
CCAAGAAAAACGGGTTTCATTTTTATATATATAGATGAATTATGATTTATTTCGATTGATGATATAACCTCGCTCGAACTTGCAAAATCGCAGTTAATATTACAAAGACAGGCGCGGGTGTTCAAGGATGGTCGGAACTAATGCTATTGTATCGTGCGGTATCTATGATGGTCTTTTTCTATCACAGTTTGTTTTTTGTAAAACTTTAAAATTGGTTTACAAATCTAAGAGTATGAATCAAATCAATCTTTATGCGCTTTGTTCGACACGAGTTCACCTTAAACGAAATTTAAACTACATTACGGAAAGTCATTGTAAATCGAAGCGATAAGATACGACAATAGATCTGTATAGATTAGCGTTACACGTACAACGTACGTATGACGGATAAGGAAATGTTTTTATTTATTTTTTTATATCCACTATGAGGCGACGATGTAAGTTTTATTTCCTAGGTACGCGCTGATTCATACTGCCTATTACGTTAGTGGCATTCGTCATATATGTGTCAGTAAACAACACAGCAGACAAACCCAATTAGACAAATCCTTATTGTACTTGATATTGGAAGTTTACACAGATACTTTTTGCAAGGTGTTTGAATAAGTGTCATGTATAAAATTGCTTTTTGGTCATATCCAAGAAATCCATTACGTATGAAGAATATTAAATGAATGAAAGATGAATGGTTTCTAGAGAACTAAATTTTGGAAAAGATCGAGCGATTGCGATAATTCTGCTATTTGTGGCAGTAGTTTGTAAGTTTCTGTTTTGTATCTTTAATTTTTATGTTGAGCACAATAAAGCGTTTCTATCTATCAATATCTGGGCATATCATGGCACGTTAGCTAGAGGAAACAGAATGGTGCGATCAAGATCGACGTGTTGCTTCCTCGGTTCCACCGTCATTACATTCTGGCGAGTAGGTGGCCAAAAATATTGTTCTTGAATGTGTTATGGTTAAAGTTGCCACATTGGTTACTAATTCATACAAATTATTCAATCCTTAGATTGGTAAAAAACAACTTAGCGCCTGATTTTCGTACAATTTAATTCTAGACTTGCGAAAGTTAGGCGCTGTGTTAAGCCCAAAATGAAATGATTATTTTATTCCAGGGTAACCCATATCAATAAATTAATTAAATATACGAGTATCTACTAAATTAAATTAAGTGATGGGCGTGTGGTACGTCCGCCACGTCCGATGCAGGTGACTGCAGTGGCAGTCTCTATTTGAGCTTGTTCTTTCACAAAGTTAGAAACTTTTTATCAACTTCTGTCTTTATCAACTTTTGTCAACTTTTTATCGGATACATTTCGGAGAGTGTGCTTCTGATCTGCATGGTCTTATACCCTCTGGCCCGTTCTTCTATCGGACCACCAAGGGCACAAAAAAGCGTCATCGTTTTATGGTTGACATACCTAAAACCCGAACGAAACGCTTTGACTCCACATTCATTTTGCGAACCGCAAGAGTGTGGAATGATCTGCCTGAATGGGTGTTTCCCGATGGATATAATATGGGTGTCTTCAAGTCGAGAGTGAATCGGTTTCTTCTAGGCAAGCGTGCTCCATCGTAGGCCGCATCATTGCTTCCCATCAGGCAAGATGGCGGTCAAACGCAAGCCTATTCATGAATAAAAAAAAAAAACAAGTATTATAGTTGGTAGCCAGTCATTTCAGTTGTACGGACCTTCTGTGTTCATAGAAGAGTATAGCCTCTGAGTTGGTGGTGAGTACGTGCAGGAAGATTGCCTTGACGCGGTGGTGGTGCGGCGGCTGCGGCAGCGGGCCCGACAGGTGGTTGATGAGCACCTCGAGCAGCATGGTGGCCACGCCCGACCGACGGAACGACCGCACCACACCTGTAACACGCACACATACTTACACTGTATGGAAGTAAACATACCTACAACTAATTATTATTTATCAATATTAAACTTGTAACCACCGTGATAATACTAATGACAAGAAGACATTAAGCAGAGAGATAATTACTAAAATTTAAACAGTCTTTGTCATTGCGGTCTATAGACTATAATAGGACTATTATAGGACATCGAAAGTTTAGTTAAATTAGAAGATGTGTAACCTATACAGGGTTATAAAGATTGAGTATGCTAAGCCGATAAGGGCTCATAATACGCATCATTATGAACAATCTTTATTTTTTATAATCTAGGTGTCTTTATATGACAGGTGTCTTTAAGTCGCGAGTGAATCGATTTCTTCTAGGCAAGCATGCTCCATCGTAGACCGTATCGTTGCTTACCATCAGGCAAGATGGCGGTCAAATGCAAGCCTATTACTGAATAAAAAAAAATATGAGGCCAACTCGGAATACGCGAAAATAAAATCAGCTGTTTCATATATTTTGTCGAGTGTCATTAACATTTTTCTATGAAACAGTGTATCTAGCACAACTTTGACGTTAACTTATGTAGCGAGTATTCGATAGAAAAGTGTACGCCATTTACGCCCGTCAGTGCGCTGTTGACAGGCGTAAATGGGATACACTTTTCTATAGAATACTCGCTACGTAAGTTTACGTCGTAGTTGTGCTAGGCGTAGGCCTAGCACAACCAGCAGCCAGCAGCGGCCTAGCAGTTGATTTCTTTCACGAATTCTGGTTGATCAATAGTAAAAATTGTTCATAATGATGAGTACTATGAACCCTTTTCAGATTACCATATTCTTTCCTTATAATCCTGTATACAACTTGTAACAAAAAGGTGTGATATTACTAATTTATATTTATAATTTATTCAACGCGGGTGCAGCCAGTGTTCTTGGTACTTTGCCACACGGGCAAAAACTAGTTTTTGATTATTAATTTTTTGTAAATTTCTTAGTTCTATTTAGTTTAGTTTATTATTTTAAATTTAAGATGTAAATATATTTTATTATTATGGTAAAATAAAATAAAAAAACATTTAAATTATTAAAAAAAAAAAATATGTTTTAACACGAATAACGTTTGACGACGAATAACGTTTTTACGTTTGACCACCTACTCGCCTGTTGGTAAGCGACGATGCGACAAGAACAAGAAGACTAGCTGACTATCTAAAACTAAAGCAGTCTTTGTCATTCCGACTAGACTAGGACATCGACACTTTTAATCAAATTAGATGTGTAACCTAAAGCCTTTAATAGCTGCTATAAAGAAGTAAATTGAAGTATGTTAGTTGTTGTTTGTGGACGATGATATCTGGAATAACTACTGGTAGCACTATTATTTATTCTGCGATATCGTCGCGGTTTAGAGTGAGTCAAAATGTAGGTAACAGTAAAATGAATTAGCGCGACGCGATTGGTGCGGCGCGACGGACTCTGGTTTCGAGAACGGTAACTGGGAGCGACGCGAATGATTGAAACAGCAAAAAACATCCCGTTAACACTGGTATAAGCAGCGACAATGTTGGCTTTTTATTGTGTACTCCTCCGATCTTTTACTGAACTTACGTATTTTATGTTTTATGGTAGAAAGATAACCAAAAAGCTGGTGAGCACCAGCCGAAAAGCCTATTGACCTCGGCCAGAGAATTAGCATTGCTATTCAACGAGGTTAGGTCACCAGCCTTTTGGGTATTTTATCCGCAGGGATAGTGACATGAGCTGTATTTTTATTTAGGTTGCTGTGAAATAAGGAGTAGGTACTTACTTACTAAATATGTATTTTTAATGTATATGTTAAATTATAGTTAACGTAATAATTTAGAAAGAAATGCAATTTTGATATGGTAATACTCGTACGTAACGAGCGACCGGCTATCTGTAGAAGGGATTGGTGATAAATCAGGAAGAAATATTTTATGAAAATGGCAAGTAAATTAAATGGGGGCGGGTTATTTTTATTGACCTTTATGTTTTTGTGTTTGTTTGTTGTTTTGATTGTGTGTTTTTATATTGAATTAATTAATAGTAAATTATATAACCAAGTAATTTATGTGCTACCTAGCACATATTCCATGATGGTGTGACCAGTTAGTTTCGAGTTTTGTTGTTTTAGTTTCTGCTTTGAAAACCATTCGCCAATTCAACTACAACTCTTTGTTTTTGGCTTTTATGAAGATTTTAGAACCCATAGTTATTTAATCAACAAATAATCCATACTTAAATTATGTTTTTTTATTAGTGGCAGTTTTAATTACTTGGTATTTATTTATATTTACATAGTTACGTAGAATTTGTGCAATCACATACAATTAAAATATACGTATTTTCCTTATTTACTCAATTTATCCTTGACTTTTTATCAGTTTACTACAACCAAGAAAGTTTTCCCCAAGTTAAGTATACATTCTGTTTTACGCTATGAGTATCAGGCAAATTGTTTTTGATAATTGTTTTAGAACCATTGCTAATTTCAAACAAGTTTCTAGTAGTTAAAAAGTTGCTTATCTAAGCACTGGGTAGAAACTCATAGGAAGGCAAGGCAGGTATCTCATTGAGATACTTACTTGCCTAGAAGAGATATAAAGTAATTTTTTGTAAGTTTATTAAGTTGCCAAATATTGCATTAGTTTCATATTTTTCATTTTTTTAGATATATTTAATACTAGCTGCGCGGTTTTAAACAATAGTAATGATAATGGTATGGAAAAGTAGCCAATATATTAATCTAGAATAAGCTATCTCAATTTCAAATTTCATCCAATTCTGTCCAGCCGTTTCAGCGTGAAGGAGTCTGTATATCTATACTAATATTATAAAGAAGTAAAGTTTGTGTGTTTGTATATTTGTTAAATTGTAAGGGGTAATCTCGGGATCTACTGAACCGATTTTAAAAATTCTTTCACCAATAGAAAGCCACATTATTGCTGAGTGTCATAGGTTATATAAAAAACCGAAAAATAAAAAGGCTTTTACGTGGTAGTCCGTTTTGCAAAGTGAATCGGAGAAAAAACGGTCCGGACGGCGCGCGATGGCTTCGGGTTTAATTAACATTATGCGGATTATGCCCAACGAAGTGGGCAAGGGTCAGCTAGTTTGTATATATATGTATTATGTTTGTGTATGTTTATGCATATATATTTGTTATACACATATATTGTATATGTTTGTTATATACAGTAAGAATAACAAAGAGTATCAATCTATCTTACCTAATGACAATATGTAGGCAACTAGTGTGTCCTTGGAGGCGAACCATCTCGACAGTATCCCTCGGTCCTCCGCATTGAGCTTCAGGTAAGGCTTGATCTCTGCTACGATGAGCCCTATGATCTGCATCTCGTGGACAGCCGCGAGGGCGAAGAACCTCTCCGAAGACGTTATATCTTCGTACCATGACTGCGGATACTCTATTGGAAACCAGTCTCTGCAAAGAGATCTGACCTGGAACAATAATTATCCAAATGTAGCGTAAGTTTAATTAGCGTAAGCCTTATTGCGTAAGTTTAGTCGTCTTTTTGGTGGTATGAGTAAGTGTAATGGAAAATATAATATCAGTTTTACTATGGAAACTAACGTGGTTTTCACACATGTGTGCCAAACGAGACGCAATCGCGAGCGCGTCACGTTTGTAAACTCGCCTGATGATGGTCACCGAATGTGACCAAAACTAGTCGTAGTAGACGACTTAATTTTTACGTGAGTATTCCCGTGTTTAATTATAATACATACCAGTTTTTTAATTGAATGGCTTCTTTATGTCTCGCCTAAAGAGATAAGACGTCGTCGAGTATAATTTTATGCATAAAGTACTCGAGGTCATCAGATTTATGAGTAGCGGTCAAAAATAACAACAACAGTTAACTTTAGTAGTGGTAGGGCTCTTTTGCAGAGCCCGCCTGGGGAAGTACCACACCTTTGCCAGTTATTCCACCGCCAAGCAGTAATGTGCAAACATTACTGTGTTCCGGTTGGAAGGGCATTGTTTCCAGTGAAATTACAGGGCAAATGGGAGATTAAACAACTTATATCTCAGGGTGACGAGCGCAGTGCTGTGCCACGCAGGGATTTGAATTCTGCTAGTTTAAAATTCTGGGTAGTGCAGACCTGTTATGGGCAAACGTGACGTTTAACATCAGGCGAGCGATTTGCTCGTCTCGTCACTCAATCACATAAAAAAAAAAAAAAAAAAACCATTGGTGTGTTATATTAAACAACTAGCAGCGCCCTGCGGTTTACCCCGCGCGGTTTTGACTTTATGATAATCAAAGATAATTATGACAAGAATTATCCCGAGTATAAGTTATCTATATTCCAAATTTTATACAGTTCTGTTCAGCTGTTTCAGCGTAAAACAGTAACAAACATACAGACAAACTATCGCCCTTCTAATATTAGAATTATTGAATATTTCAAATCAATGTGAACAAGTGATACTTCACACCATTATGAATAAGCCTTGTGCTTGCTTCTAGAGAGCCACACACATATATAGACATTGGACATAGTATTATAGGCACACTATGCAATCTAGCTAGTAGAGGTTTCAATCAATAACACAATTTATAGGTATAAGTACTAAACATATTGAGTTGCATGATTGGATCATCTCGATTTACAATTTACAATATCCAATAATATAATATGTCGGCCTGTTTTGGCTCAGCGGTAGTGTATCTGCCTTATAAGCCAGAGGTCCCGGGTTCGATTCCCGGCCGGGCAGGTGTTTGAATGATAAAAAAAAAAAAAAAAAAAAAAACACACACCGTCTGGGGGGTGATCCTGGGGAACAGGGTCACCCCTCCATAGGCGCAGAGGGCCCTGATCGGGCCCATCGTCGGGGCGAGGTGGTGAATGCTAACGCGACCCCGACCTCGCCCCATCTCAGGCGGATGACGAACGCCCCAGTGGTTTTAGTGGGTATGCCGCCACTAGGGCGGAGACTCCCACATAACCACCCTGCCTCCCCCGGGGCGGGCGTGGTATCCATAAAGGATTTCCACTGGGTAAACAAAAAAAAAAAAAAAGGTGTTTGAATGATAAATTTAAATATCTGGTCTGGGTGTTAGTTGTCCTTGTCTTTGTCTGTGCCATGGCATCCTGACACAGGATTTATTCCTAGTGGGGAGCTATGAGTGTGAAACATTTATAATTATTATACTTATCATGTTGCCTGTATATACGTGTATGTATATACTAGTTACGGCTTGATGACCCAATTTGTGCGATTTTGAGCGATAACTTATAGGTTTGGCCTGATAACATATCTACTTGCCATTAAATTTATTGCTTAAGAAAACTACAATCTTTTCAGTTCAAGATGTCGACTTTTTAAGCATATTTGCCTGAATTAAGAATAAGCAATTAAGTTAGTCAATAGCTTAGTTAGTTATTACTTATTTTATATCTTTTTATTATTTAGGTTGTTGAAATAGTCAGACACACTACTAGGAATGGCCCCAGAGTCCCACAACATCAGTTAGTTAGTTTTAACTGAATAGAACGATGACTTAGAAGAAAACATAATTTTAGTGTTATTGCAGAAACTTTCTTCACCATACAAGCAGAGAAGCCGTTGAGCTTTAGGCTACATGTAGCTATACTTGTATGATTAGAGATAGATCAGACTGACACTTGGAAACACAAGCAAAGCAAATTCTGAAAGCAGGTTTAAATTGACTCAGTTTTGTTGACTTAAATTGACTCCTTGTCTTATAGACTGCAATAACAGCTTTATTTTCAGTTCAGACTTGTCAACTAAAGCCTTGAATTGGCTTGAATGTTGCTTATTTTATTTCTAGTTGTATATAAAATTAAATTCAACTGTTCAACTGCATAGGATTCCCACAGCCATTCAAAACAAATGAATGTGAAACTCTCATGAGAAACAGCAATAAAGTGTATTGTGTAAGTGTATTATGATAAGCATTTACCAATGATAAAATCTAACATTTTGTTGCTAAGTACAAAATTTGAATTACTTTTCTACATTTTGACTAACTGATGACTTGAACAAATGAAAAATGTATTATGCATCAGGTGGTGAAACTATGCAGGATATTACAAAACCGAGTTCCTGCAGAAATCTGTTTCCATTAAATGGAATGTACTGTTTTATAGCTTGTTGTTTATTGTGAAGTGTTCTTTATTTATTAGTTTGGCTTGAAGTAAATAACTGTTGTTTACTGGTTTGCAAGACACATGCCCACAGTTTGGAATGCAAAGTGTATACAGATATAATGTCTAGATAAACAGATTCTTACCTCGTCTAAGTCATCAGGGCACAGAAAACGTAACTGTATATCTTTTAGAGAGCATTTTGCCTCTTTTGTAGACTTCTCAATAATAACTTGGAAGCCTTCAGAGAGATACCTGCAAGAAACATTGTTAAACATGAGAATAACAGTATACATAAACACATTAGTTAGTCAGAAGTAACCTTGGGTTTGGGAAATTTAAGCAAAACATTTGCAAATTCAAAATGTATCTAATAATACCCAGTAACGATAAAAAGTACCTATTCAGTTCAGAATGATTGATTTATTCGAAAGCTTTTCCTCAACAAAACTTCCGAGTTAGTTCTAAACCACACAACTTTCCTATATGAGTGAATGCTTTCGTTAACATCTCGATTTCGATATAGAGGGCAAAGGGTAGCCAATTGAACAATTACATCCAATTAAAGAAGACGAAACAAGAGTACAAACAACAGCTAAATATAAAGATCGAATTCATAACAAAAATATCAGACAAATGTTGCGCTTACCAGCTGAATCCAGCCATTCGGTGTTCTGGCCATCAATTAGTCTAATGGAAAATTAACACGTAAGCCTCTATAACCATCTAAATTGCTGAAACTATAATGAAATAAACATCACAAACGGAAAGATACCATTATTTCTCTTTTCAACATCTCACTGAAATGAATGGATGGACGAATGAAATTAATTATTTTTCCGTTTCGTGTTGGTTGACTTTGACGTTGATAGCTGATATTTTTTTGACATTTGACTACTACACCCATTCTGACTTTGACAATGACTTACAGATGTAACGTTTTTTTTTGAACACTTACGTTGCTTGGACCACACTAAAGTTTTTCGGCCATACCATCTTTTCCCTGCCAATGCCGCGAACGACCGCTATTGGATACTCTCGGCTGACGTAAAATAAATCTGCGCCGCAGCCATCGCAGCGCAGGCTCGCATACCTTAGCCATTTCACCATCATACAGTCCACTACTTCGAATAAATGGCTGACTGTGAGGCGGTGGTCCGGAACAATTTAGTCTAAGTTTTTGGCTACTTACTGTCCCAACAAATTCAATATTTCATCTATGTTAAGAAAACGGCTAATAAAGATAGGTACGACTTTATGGGAATGTCCTTAATACTTTATATCCTAACACAAACAACTGTAGAATAGGACAACCTAACAAATACCTAGATAGGTACCAACTTAGATTTAAGAGCTAGCAGCTTAGCTTAGAAATATTATTATGTGCTTAACCAGCTTATAGGTATAAAGGGTTATAAGGAACGGGTATGCTATAAAAGCTTATAGTTTATAATGATGTGTACCTACTATATAATTGAGCTCTTTTTGGCTTACCTACATATCTACCCTTTCTATAACGCTGTACCTATAAGGTAAATCTTCGTGTAAGGCACATGAAGAGGTACCTACCGATAAGTACGAGTAAGTAATATACATAAACCATACAAACGCAACGGCATCATTCCACACGTGTTGGTAGCACTCGCGTCGGTTTGATCTGCGATGTTCCCCAGACATGGTATCGTCTTACGGCAGCTCACAGCCATCGGAGACGAAATTCACACGGGCTCGCCGTCCGCCGCTCGCGAGTGGCCCACTTGAGCCTGGCCTTAGAGTGCTGCCCGATCTTCGGTCATTGTCCTTTCCAAAGGGGGATATTCAATTGTAGGTAGATTACTTCGGAATCGTTTGTTTTGGATATCTACCAAATTCGTTCGGGCTATTTGTTCTGTGCGAAAAACTTAACCTAAGCTTTACTTTAGAAAAACTGGCTGATATTTCAATAGAGAATGGAAAACCTGCAGACCGCGTTTGCTGCCAGAGCTTTTTTTTTTCTTGCCAGAGCGCTTCTTTCGCGTATTTACATTTTTAAGATAACTCACTAAGTACCTACCTAGTTTAAAAAAAGGCACGTTTATAGTCATGTACCTACAATTCCTAATGGGTCTGATATTATAATGATTTTAGTTTTAAGACAAAACAACATTTAATATCCTGTCAAAACCAAAGGATCTTTCATAAAAATCAACGATGCATACAAAAATAAACTTCTGCAAATTGTTAGCAGAATGGCAAAAAACGGATCCGAAGATTAAGCCGTAAAATTGAGCATGTTAGCCTCCGCCCCAATAATTAACATCTCATGTGTTGTGTAAAAAATCCCATGATACCCTATACAGGCGGGTGTAGGGTGTCGGGTGCCGGCCCATGTGGACTGTGGAGCCCTGTGTGATACACTATCCGCCGCCCTAGCACGCGCCTCGCGCATCATTTGCACTCAATCTTAATATTGCAGATCAGGATGCACCATTTAATATTCATAACAGCTATTTCAACATGTTTTTGTAAGTGTTGAAATCTCGGAACTAACGATTTTTGTAGCTTTGACAATGTCAACAAGAGACGCTTGAGGTATCACATACCTACTCATACCTCTATATGTACCTAGGTATGGGCTATGGGTATCTACATATCTATCTACCTACCTGATTACTGAATTATCAATCTATCTAAAAGTAGGTAAAGTGTAAATAAATAATATTAGGTCATTTTACAATTGACTCAAGCAGGCAAGGTGGAAGATAGAAATATAGAAATTAAATGAACTACCATGCAGATTATTTAGACAAAAGTAGGTAGGTATATATTTTTATATCATCCAAAAGTCCAAAAAGGATAGCAACAATTTCAGTACCTAGGTACTATAAAAAATTATATACCTACGCGTTGACTCGAGAACCTTTCTCCATTTTTTCGTCGATTAAAAATGGTACAACAGTGTCGATACTGTTGCATCATTTTGTACATAGTGCGACCAAGTCGAGTTTATGAAACGTTGGCGAAAAAAATACCATATCATCGGCTAGATTTGGTCCAAAAATGCGATAATGGCTTCTCATTCAACTATTATAAACAAAGTGGTCGCACTGTAACTTGTACAGTTACTTTCAGAACGAGTACCTAACCATTAGGTACCTACCTAGGTATCAGCAGTCAAACAAAAAACAAATTACGAAGCCAAACGATAAATCTACATAAATTATCATAAGGTCTCCAGAGGTCACATTATTACTTAATTGACCGATATCCCGGGTCGATTAGTGGCTGTCGCGAAAATGTGAGAGTGATAAGATAGGGGTGTGGAACAAGGGGGCCTGTGTGGACGCCGGAAGCCGCGCCCGTATCACCCATCACCCGACGCACGGGATAACGTTTCCAAGAATCGTCAAGGCGTGCTAATTAAACCAATCAAATGAGGATGGGTATATAACCATACCTACGTTATTATCTACCCATTAATGTAGATAATTTTAACTGGTACGTACATAATAAAACGTTTTAAAAGTTTCTTTGTCCCTCGTTGTTCTTACGACGCCGCCGAGATAATATTTTACGAAAAAAGATTTCTTTGTAAGCATAGGTTGTGATGTTACAGACAAAGTAAGCTACTATAATGAGTAAAAAAAGTAAAATAATAATGTAACTTGGGTATACCTACTTGATAAATTATAGTGCACTTGCTTTTTTTTCGTTGAGCTTTTTTCGCAATTTCAGGGTTGGTTCCATAGAAAAGGTTATTCAGAATTATGTGTATTATGTGCACAACCTCGTGTATTATACCCTACTGTCTATGTTAGTTTGTCATGTATACCTGATAGAGCTTGTTGCATAGAAGAATAAAAAATCTATTCTATAAAACCAATTTAATTTTAATTAATCACAACAATAACTTACGAAAAGCAAATGTCGCCTTTAGTTACAAAAAAACTACCTGACTTAAATCTAATTAGATAAAACTAAATTAACGCAAACATAAATTAACTTTGGAAAAAAGGAAATCTTTAAACAACTATCAAGGCTTATTTTCCTAGCTAGAGTTTAATTTTAAATCACTGGTTTATGTAATCAAGTGAATTTAAAGACACAAAGAAAGCTCTCTCTCATTTTATATCAAACCTATTTTAGAGAACATTGTAATCCTTTGAAAAGTAATTCAGAATCAGAATCAGAATCAGAATATTTTTATTGTTTAAATTGTGTACATAAGGTGTTGTTATTACAATTTGCAGTTTCAACAATTTGCCCATTTCGGGCGTACAATAATTAGCTTAAAGATTAAATAAAATTGAAAAAAAAAAGAAGAACTATAACCACAATTACATATCTTGTTAGGAATTTAAACCAACACTATTTTGCAAAATATTCTTGTAAGTTATAAAAACTTTGCGTTAGTAACCAAGATTTCAACATTTTGTTGAAATCAGGTCCTCTGTGCATCTTAACGTCTAAAGGCAGATTGTTATAAATTCAACGTTGTTCTTATTTTAGTGCTTATAAATCTATGGAACATGAAAACTTAACCTATGAGTAATAGAGTCTTATAAATTTAAATAATTATAAGTAGGTACATACACGTATTATCAACCTAATATAATATTTCAAATCGTAACCTAATGTGTGTTCAGCTTTTGATTAAACGCACGTGCGAGCTGGGGCCAGACGCATGCCGTGCCAAGGACCTATCTATAATATATCTATCTACGTGTATTTACAATATGTGACCTATATTGAAGCTATAAAAAATGTACAAGACTGGTGATTATAGATATTTTACCTACGTCTATAGGGGCCGTCTAGAATTCTCGGCAAACGAAGGTTTCATGTGAAAATCAATGGATAAAAATAAAGACAGTACAAAACCGGAGTTTTAGTCTGTTGAAACTGAGACAGGACTAAACTAAGAATCAGTAAGTTGGGTGCTACTTTATGAAATTCAGAGTTAGCGAATTCAGTATTCTTACAAAAATAACTCAATAGTAAAGATGTAAACTATTTAAATGAAAAGATATTTATATGGAAGATGGAAATATAGTAAGGGTCATAATAGCCATCACATTTGGCGAATGTTCTGGCTGACGAGTTTAGGGATGGCCATGGTAGTGCAAGTGCGGTGATGGCCACTCATGCAAGTGCGGAGGTACAGGTGCGTAGAGGGGCGGAGCCGGATGGTGCGGCAAAACATGGGAGAATCGCGGCTGAAGTTCATGGTAGTCGTGGGGCGGGTTCGCCAAATATTGATCCAGCTCAGCACTGTCTGGAGGCCCATCTGCTAAGAGAGCTGGCGATATTTCCGGTATCCTGGCGAAGTCTATGTGGTCTCTGTCTGGCGACGGCTCGCGTTTGAGCCTGGCGGCGGTGGCGGGCTGCGGCTTACGACGCCGCGGTTGATACTTGTAGTCGGGATATTCTTTCTTGTGTTGGGAGCGCAGTTTGTCAGCCTCCTTTATGAAGGGTAGCTTATCGTCTTCGCTGAGGCTTCTGTAAACAAGCATGCGTTACAAAGCACTGTTTATTAAACTAGCATATGAAAACAGCTGAAAAAAACTGTACATAACCGCTTGAAGCACCTTGGGTACTACAGTACCCAAAATCGCAAAGTCGGTAGTAGCACCATGGGTACTGTAGTACCCAAACTTTTATTTCGCGCCAGACTCAGAAAAAGTCTCTATCCTGCTTTTACTAAGGCAAAAGACTTATAAGTATGAATGCCATCTCGTTCCGCTTGAATGTGCCATTATGCCGTAGTCGAACAACTTTAAACTCGGTGGATATTCGATTAAAAATTAAATATTATTCCGTCAGTCGAAGTCAGTTTGTGTTGACTTTGCGCGGTCGGCGGTGCATCGACGGGTTTTACGTAAATAAAACGTTAGTTATGCTGGTTCTGGTGGTGTTCTTGGTTATTATGCTTTAAATACTTGTTAACAAGGCTGATAACAATATATTTTAAGGTATACAAGTGTTTTAGTGTTTCGACTTCAGTCATTCTTCCAAGGCCTCATTGCGTCATCATCATAGACGGCCGTGTTTTTTATTTCTCAAAGTTTATTTTATTTACTGTGTTAGATGTTATGATCTATTTAAAATATAGTGAAACAATCATCGTAGAAGTGTTGTGTGCAGTTGTTTTTGTGAAATGACAATTTACGACAAGATGTAAACAAGTGTTGTGAAGTGGGAACAAAAAAAATCGCGGAAAAATTTTTTTTCGCTGGTTTTTAAATGCCTGATATTAAATACTTTTAAGGTGAGTAATGTATTCTTATTTTGTGACAAAGTGCAGATTGAGTCTATTATTAAATCTAAATAGTATAAAACATACATTATCGCTTTACTTTTTTTAGTAAAAATATGTAAACTTCAAAGTCCATGTTTTTTTGTAAAGTAAGCGGTTATACGCTGATTTATATCTATACCAGGCCAACCAATGTTATGATAACATTCGTCATTCGACACGTGTATACAACAGCTCTAAGATAACAATTACAAGTGGGTCCTTGTTCGAATGTTTAAGTCATAAAAACCATTTAAGTGGTCGACCGCCCGGCGCGTGACGTAACATAAACAAACGATGACGCGCCGGTGCTTCTACGGAAAAAAACCCGCGGGAGGGGGTGCCTCAAGCGGCTAAACCGGAACAGCCTCGAATTTAAAACCATGATCTGAACTCTAAAGCAAACTGCGATATAAATAGATACTTTCTACCCAATTTATCATTGGAATTTATTTCGGAAACGAATCTAAATAATCGAAATATAGTGAACCAGTTACGGACTGCTGAATCACGGTGCAGTTTTTGTGGACCGAATCGTGCGGTGAAGCGCTTAGAGATAGCATCTGCGAGACCAATCCCAGATGCCGACCTTGCCTGCCTTAATTAACATGCCTTAATTAACATTTCATGCGCCAAAATTGCTCGAAATTAAAGACTTGTCATTGTCTATAAACTACAGAATTTCAGTTTATCCTGCTCTCAGACTAGGTCTCATTTCTCAGAAAAGTGTTTATAGTTTACAGATGTGTGCGGAGAGATTTAAATGACATACTCGAAGCTATTGGGAACGCAGTTAGTTTGGATATAACCACCGAAGTCGGATTATACATACTTGATCGATGGATATAGCTGATATACCTACTTAACTAGCTGCGCCCCGCAGTTTCACCCGCGGTCAAAAGGTTAACATGATTTTCCGGGATAAAAAACCTATGCCTATGTGTTAGTCTAGAATTGTAGACCATGATGGACCTTCGTTCCAAATTTCATGTAAATCCGTTGAACCGTTTTAGCTTTAAGTGGTAACAAATAGGTACAAACTTTCACTATTATAATTCCTATTAGTAAGGTTGATATGAAATGTGGAGGCACTTTCTTAGCATGGTATTACTTCAAGTTAATGTTATAAAACTGTTAAGAAAATATTATTAGATAGTTACCTATGTATTTGCAAGAAACTACCGAACTAAATATGTAGAGCTTTTTTAGATGACGTAAACTTCAATAGCTTTTGGTCCTAAAGTCCTAAAATTGTGTTCTACAACTGGATAAATAAGAAATAAGTAAAGAAAGTTTTCATTATGCCACTGTAAGAGCCTATATGGATGGATGCCTCGGACTAATTTGCCGTTCATCCAAAATCAATATTGGTCAAATTCCATAGCATTTCTACTCTATTTTTAATAATTAAAACGGTAATGCATATTCTGGCATTTAATCTTGCCCCAAAATATAGATTTAAAATATAAGATAGACCTCTGACCCCGCTAATCGGGTTCTACATGTGCACCGTCGATGACAGAGAGCGACCGATCACAACACAGCAATCAGACTCTCTTCACGACTGTTTTCTTTCATGATTGGGGATTTGTCGACGTGCTCGAGACATTCTTGTAGGGAATTGATTGAATGTGTACGAACTTATGTCTGGTTAATCGATGTATTTACTAGAGTACGGGTGGCCCTGTTCTACCTACTAGCTGCGCACCGCAGTTTCACCCGCAATCGCAGGGTAGCGGGGAACCGTACAATTAGGAATCAATAATTTTTACGGGCTAAAAAAAATTGCCGTTTTGCAAGTTTCATTTTCCGAACTGCTAGAACGGATCAATAAATTCCAAAAGTTATATTAGTGGATAAGTTAAGAATTATTAACTTTCTTTAACGCGAAATGGTCTGCGTTTGACCACCAACTTCGAAAACTTCAAAGTTAACATTGAAAGTGGCTACGAGGCCACTGTGTTTTGGGAAAAAACCAGCCAGAAAGTTCTGACAGAGGGTGAGCACCGCCGAAAATGAGTCAGCAGTTCTCGATCATCCCAAACATTTGGACGATGCGAATCCGCGGCACAATTTTCTATCCGAATGAATCGGAACAGTTACAGATCGTATCGGCAGTATATCGGGCCGGTTGGCGGCGATAGCGCTTAATGAGTAAACAATCGATGCACGCGCTCCGCTGGGCGCCGCACGCGCAGCCCTGCGCTGCCTTTCTACCAATTATTTTGAGAAATGAGACAGTCTTATTAGAATACCTTCCAAATTGTGTCAGAGTTACTCATTACGGGTGTGGAGAAACGATTTTCGGCTTTGCTGTGACAATGACGTCAAATATAGCAACGTATTTAGACAACCTAGGCAATATAACCTAGCCACCTTCGTCGCCATCTATCTATGTAATTATGTATCTGTAAACCTATCTATGCTGTAGTTTGTTTAATTTGGAATGCGGAATGGGCTCACGTTTGCCTCACTGAAATGCAGGCAAAGTTTAACTAAGGTGGGACGGGACGTACTTACCTAGAAGATATACTAATAAGTAATTCATGCATAGCGAGTGTATGAAACTCGACTACCTATACCGGAATCGGTCTCCAACAATATGGATGTCTGCAAATATAGAGTAGATAGGTTCCTTTTAGGTAGGTAAGCGTCCTTGGTAACTGGATAAATTATCAACATAACGATATATGAGTAAATTAATGTGAGCAAGCCCATGGTTTATACAATTTTGGAAAACATCATCATAATAAGCCGGCTCTTTTATCTCTCTCGGCTTCGGCTTTCCATATTAGTAGATATCGGTCAAATTAATCAACTGAATTTAGAATCACTTCCCAATGTTCGATTGAGCTTTCGCTTAAAAAGCTTAGATAAAAGTATCTAAAAGCTTGTTTTAAAAATATTTTTCAATTCAAATTTTGCCAGTTCTGTTAGTAAGTTCCTAACCAGTCACACCCAAACATGTCACAGTGGTAGTCAGTTTTTTTTATTTCCAAATATTTTTTACACGAGTAATTTTTTTTCCATTTCAATGATGATTCCAACGATGTAATTTTCCCAAATTTTTCCCCAAAACATGAAAAAATTCCCAATCTGTCAACCCTGCACAGTGGCGTTGCTGCAGTATTCTAAATTGGAACAAATGACTTACTTCCACATGGTTCCGAGCGACTTGCTGAGCTCCGCGTTGTGCAGCGAGGGCCGCTGCTCCGAGAGCCGCCGCCGCATCGCCTGCGCGAACACCATGAACGCGTTCATAGGCCGCTTTACGTGCGCCCGCCGCATGCACCCGCCACCCCTGGTGACAACACAAAATAACTGCTAGTATACGTAAAAAAGGTATAACAAGGGTATGCTGAGACGAAAAAGGGCTCATAGTACTCATTTATGAACCATTTTAAATGTGAGATCAACTCTGAAAGCCAAATAAATAATGTACCTATACTCTCTGTATTGCACAGGTAATAACTACCTATATATAGGTACTAGGTTTTGTGTTCGCTTTTGCAGAGACCGCCTGGGGAAGTACCATATTTGTAAGAAATTCAACCGACAACCTGTAATGTGCAAACAGTGTTATAAGAAAACGGTATGCTAAGCCGAAAAGGGCTCCTCATCATTATGAACAATTTTTACTATGGGACCAACCCGAAATATACGAAAAAAAATCATTGACATTTTTCTAAGGATAAACCTGACGTTTAACATCAAGCGAGCGATTTGCTCGTCTCGCCACTCAATCAGGTACATAAAAAATTGCTACCTATATGCGAAATATCCTGTGCGGCCACGGAGATACGGATGTTCGAGGTAGCGTATTGTTTAGATATTCTTGCTTCCATCTATTTTGTACAAACAAAGATTCTAAACACAAGTGTTTTGTTAGCTAACAGAGCTATAAATAGTTTAGAGCCGAAACCGAACAAAAAGCTCAAATGTTGACATAAACAATAATGAAATGCGCACTTGAGCGTCGGCTTTGCTTCACCGCCCAAATTGGTTTAGCTTTCGGCGCGCGCCCGATAATTACTAGGTAACCAAAGCCATCAAGCGACGACTGTAATAAAGAAAATAAATTACGAGTCACCCTTTACGTACGTGCGGTTTAAGCTACTTTAAACAGTCGTGCGTCGGCGCATGTAAAATTTGTAAACAGCCAAAGTGGCGCGGCCTCACGTCATTTTACGCTCGTAAACCTCTCTTATTTTATTACTTTTTTATTTTCTAATACCGCGTTCGGGTTTCCTTGCGATCTGAATGCTGACAATAAATTATGTTTTTTTTTCAAAGACTGACACGCCACTAAAAGTCGATCGATTTCTAACGGATTACGTCGGGAAGCAATATGAGGAGAATAATCACTGGTTCGGCGAACTTGCAGCGGTTTCCTTGTTTATTACTCAGAACGAGCTCTCGTAACTTTTGGGCGTTTTATTATTCCTAATAATATGCGTGGAACTTCTATTACTGAAATGAGAATTACTAAAATTCACGCTAGAAATATCTAAATAAAATCCTCTACTACGCAATTCATCATATTCAACTTTTAATTACAAGAAATTGTGCACTTTAAGAGAAGATCTTTGCCCAACATAGATAGTATAGGTAAACAAAAACATAATAATTACATATACCTACGAATAGCGACTAGCTGCACCCCACGGCTTCACCCGCGCAGTGAAATGATGATAAAAATGATTATGAAAAGTAACCTATGTACTTTTCTGTACCCCTGACAACGTACGAGTATACACGCAAAACCTCACAACAATTGGCGAAGTTAAAATAACAAACAAACTCACATTCACATTTACAATATTAGTTAAGATATCAACTCTAGACAGCTAAAACTTGTCGTTATTAAAACCATAACCATTTAAAGCACTAATGATAATACATTTCAAATCAGTAGAGTAGTTTTTGTAGCCAGAAACATAAGACCTACCGCGCGCGCCATCTGGTTAGTAACACCCCGGCTCCTGACAATCACAGATAGTACTCAAATGTACTTTAATGGGCACATGTAACCACCTACTTATGGTATTTGTAGTTTCAGTGATTTATTGCCTTTATTAGATGACGCATTTGTTTAATTTGCGCAGTTTGTGTCGTGTTTTTTGTGACTGTATTAAAGGGTAAGCTAAGTTAAGCCGGGTCCAGATATGTATCATTTGCCCGATCCGATCACCGGGCAAATGATACATGGGTCGGGCCGTATCGTAACGGCGTATCTCCTATCATGATACGTGTATCATCACCCGTCCACATAATATGCGATCATGATACGCGTCAGCGATACGGATACGGTGATCGGATCGGGCAAATGATACATATCTGGACCCGGCTTTAAGCGCGTTTAGGTACACAATTGTTGTGCTGAAAATCATAAAAAATCTACTCAAGCCGAAGAATATCTGAATCTAAAAGATTAAATTGTAAAGTAAGCTTGTATTGTACAAGATGTTAATGGTAGTTTTTATTGTTTATGCCTATTTATGTTATCTTTCACAAAGCCTTATTGGATTAATAATAAGTTATTGGAGTAATCTAAATTTCTAAGAGCAATAAAATTAAAAAATGTCAGTAAAACTTATCCAGTATTGCACTAGTTGGATTGTTATCGTAAACTACACTACTGCATCTTCCTACTTGTGTCTCTCACCAAACAAACAAAAGCACTTGGATTTATTAATACTCGTAATTTGACTCCTATGATAGAACCCTAGGACCCATAATTACGAGTAAGTATTTAGTTAGGCTTCAGCAGCCAGCTACGGAATTTTATTTTTCCGTTAAGAACCTTATATAAACGATTTACACGATAGTATATAAAAGATGACCTTTATTTATAGCTACGGAACCCTACCGTGTACTACAAGACGCATTTGACATAGCTTTTATTAGTAAAAGGCATAACATCCTTCTTACTCAACGTTATCTAATTAACTTTACGTATGTTAACCAGCGAGCGTTCCGTACACTGAAAGAGTTTAATTTTAAGTTTCTAATCGTATAGCAGCCAATGACAAAAAGTTTTATCGTCGCGCACAGAGTGATTTATAGCCCGATTTTACACTCGTCTCGTCGCTATACATCTGTAACACGTAGGACTTAAATCATAAGTTGTCAGTGCTACTCGAGTGAGTCGACCGTTTAAAGAGTGGATATAATATTGGATATTACAGGATGTTTTTAATTTTTAATTGACTAATCAAAACTTCTTGGAGGAAGCTTCTCTATAGTCTCTACAACATTCGGCAACTTCGGTTCCAATATATGTAATTTGTTATATCTATCTATCTATCTTATATATATAAAAATGAAACCCGTTTTCCTTGGTCACGGCCTCACGCGTGAATGGCTGGACCGATTTCACTAATTCTTTTTTTTGTTGTATTTGTTATTATTAGGAGAAGGTTCTTACGGAAAAAAATATTAAGAAAATCTCTCAGAAATATTGAAAAACCCTAAAAACAGCCCTTTTATTTTTCCCATACGTTTTCTAACTAAAACGAGCTTTATTGCTATTGTATAAAGTTCATATTGAATTGCAAGCACTCACTGTTGTTTAAGCAATGTAGGTATGTTCCTAACGTCCAAGAGTAAATTTGCACTTTATTACCTCTGTACAAAGTTCAAATTCAATCATATCTATCAAAACAGTGTGCGTTTTATACTGATAATTTTTACTATAAATTGACAAGTTAGCATCAACAAACTACGGTTGCTATAGTTACGCAATAGCATGAGAATAGAGGTTATAACAAAGAGTTCCTATAATTATTTTCAACACCTTTGGTCACGCCATCACGCGTGAACGACTGGACCGATTTCAATTTACTCTACGTTTATCCCAAAGTCTACCCGTGCGAAGCCGGGACGGGCCGCTAGTGAATTAATAATTTTCGTGTAATTTTTTTATTGCATTATTACAAAATGACATGGAATTTTACAAACCGTCGGGTAATTTTGTCGAGGACAGTTCGATAAATACGAGTCAAAGCTGGAACCGATTAGCACGTGGCCGAGACAGATGGTACAAGAAAAAAAGAGGTCCTTTCCCAGCAGCGAGAAAGGTTATGAATAATGATGATGACCTGGTTTCCATGATGAAGCGGTGCCAATATCCTCCTACCTATTCGTCCATGCTTAACTGTAGAGTATCCATAATTAAATAATTTCAAGTGGTTTAATAATAATTTGTGACTCGAAAGGCATTAGGCACGTGTTTATTACGTTTTAGCGCACTCGCTTCGAAGTTTGTTCTACTTTCATAGTTTAATGTAGAAAAATTGATGAAACATAATAGTTGACGAGTTAATTTAAAGAAAACATGCCTTTTTACGTATAATTGTCCAGTTCTTTTTATATTTGACCAGGTAGGTCATTTCTTGCATATTTTTTGTTTTTATGTCAAGCCGTGGTAGCTGTGGAGAACAGCCGATCCAAAATTCAATGGCGTACCTATATATGGGAATCCACAAATCCGCACTTGGCCAGCGTGGCGGAATATGGCTTATTAAAATCACTCTTCAAGGGTAGACCTCTATCCGAGCAGTGGAAGAATTAAAGGTTGAATATGATGATAATGATGTCAAGTCCTACGCCACCGCCTAATAAGCTTGACCAATTTTGAATTGTGAAGCAAGCCGTAGCCGCGTCCACTTATCCTTACCTCATCTTCAGAATGCCGTAGGCTACATTTTAAAGTCAGACTAGCTGACCCGGCAAACGTTGTTTTGCCATATACATTAATAGGGGTTGGTGATAGAAGGGTTAAAATTTAGGGTTGTATGTATTTTTAATGCCACATAAGCCACATTACAAAAAAATAAATTTTGTCCAAAAAATAAAAAAATAAATTTAGGGGTGGACTACCCCTAACATTTAGGGGGATGAAAAATAGATGTTGGCCGATTCTCATAGATACCGGATAAGCACAAAAAATTTCATCAAAATCGGTCAAGCCGTTTCGGAGGAGTATGGCAACGAAAACTGTGACACGAGAATTTTATATATTAGATTATTGTTTTTATTTTTAAAACAATGCGTGTTCGGTATTTTTACTAGTCATACTTTTAAAGACAGAATTCAAGAATCAATATAAAATATAATATTTATTGTAGGTTAATCTATAAAAAATCAAGAAACGTGCCTTTTTAAAGTTTAATCTCATTGAACCGAGACACGTGTAACTCGTGTAACGTAAGTTTCGGGGTCAAACCTATAGTGACCATTAAGCATAGGTGTTCCATGCTATTGTTTAACTAGACTCAGCACTAGCGGCATGTTTGAGAGTACAAAAAAGCTACCAACTACTTTGTAAGCTGGGGCTAAACGCATAGTTTTACTATGATTGACGACTACAAACAAAGATTCGGTTACGATTTACTTACGTTACGTGGCCTACAATCAAGTGTAAATATTATGTAGAGTTAACATACCTATACTCTGAACTATACAATTAATTATACATGTTCTGAGTGCCGAAGTTTAATAACGAGTATTTCAGTTGAAAGTACGTACTGAAAAAATACAATGTAACTTTATGTAAGTAGTTCTTGTTGCGCTCCGCGGTTTCATTCGTTGTTATAAAGAAACTGAAATTTTATTTGGGGTCAAAAGTTCATGTGTTTTTAAACTTCGGCGTGAAGAAGTAAAAAATATACAAACAAACAAACTTTCACGAAATTTCGCATTTATAATATTAATATTTTCAATCCATAATAGAGTGTATTTTGAAAATTTGGTAGTTGTTGGAACACTAGTAACTACGGATACGGACGCACAGGCACGGTTGACTACGATTGTATGTATAAATGTTCGTAGACATCTGAAAGGACGAATCACCCAAATCTCAATAAAGTAGGTAATTATAGGAAGGCACTTTTACTACAACATTATTGGCAATTTCCAGAATGATATTAGCTAGAGCACACTTATCTAGTTCGAGTGGAGGCCATTGGCTGAGGAAGTCGTAACCCGGACTAGCTGTCATCTGTGACGGCCGCCCACTCTATTTCTGCCCTCAGCGCGGCGCGGGCGCAACCGCCCACCGACTACTAGCGCATAAATTTGCAAAACATTTGACAGTTTGTTGCTAGAATGCCTTGGTACAGATTTACGTTACTAGGTCTCAGTTATCTCTGAAGTGTTTTACGTTCGGCTGTGAAGTTTATTGATCGTGGAGCGTATCGGTAGGTGTCATTTGGTTCTTGCTCTGGAGATGGCTACAACGTTGTTATCATCTGTGAGACCTTTCAGAATCTGTAATCAAAACTGAATTGTAGAAAACCGATGATCTTTGATGGAGTCCATAACATAGATATATCTACTGATAAGTTTAGTTGTGGATGAGCTTTCAGAAAAACGAACTTAGCATTCCTCATTTTGAATTAGTTCGCATCAAGTAGGTAGGTACTCGTATGCTTTCATTATGAAGAATATCTTAAACCGCCATGATAAATATGATTAGGTAGGTACATGGACATAGTCACCAGTCTTTCAAGAACCACTAAACGGTCCATCAATCGGTAGTAAAAGACCAGAAGGGTGCCTGCCAGCTGAAACCTAAACATCCCCGCAAGTTATCTTAACAGTCGCCATTAACAATTAACGACACTGGGCTGTAAAACATGGCGACGGTAGCCCTTCACAATCGTTCGAGTGCTTCAGAGCTTTAGAAGTTTTATCATTGAACTATTTAACGAGTTAGCCAGAAGTTTGGTCTCAGGGACAGGTAAAGGCGTACTTGTGTTTTTTTATGATTATTAAAAAGTTGGATACTGTTGAACGAAAAAAGTCTCTATCTGTACCACTAAAATTTAGTTTATACCCGAACATAATCGAAATGTTGTAAAATTTCGTCTACTATCTATGATACTATAATATTTGCATGCTAACGAATGAAAAGTTGGTAAAAGAGAAAAAACAAAACAGAAATAAGTTTTTAAAATTATTTTCGAAAAACAAGTTTTTATTGCCTTGTCATCGAAGTTACACACGTACTACCTACTCTCAGCTCAATCGAACATTGGGTAGAGGTTTAAATTTGAGCTGCAAGATTCCACACGAACAAACATAGTTAGATACATAATAACATAGATAAATATATTGCAAATTAAATAAAAACTTTTAAAAAGATGTGAATCTTGATTCGTTAAATGCAAGTTAAACGTCTCCGCGCTGAAACTCATTTGAAACTTGTAAGCGTCATCTTCAAATGTTTTTATGTACGCCATCTAGGTAGAGTTATATAAATAAAATAAATATGTCCTTAAATCTAAGCAATACTAAGCAGAGAAGAATGGTCTCAGTATCAATTTCAATTTCATCGAAGTCCCAGAGTTTGAGCTGTGGTTGATCAACATTCTTATCACCAATGATAATGATTATTAAAGGGTAGCTTTCAGTCACCTGTTTCAAGTACCCTGGGAACCCTGGTCACCTAGTCCGATGGGCCTGGGAAAATGATGTAAGGGAATTTGTCTTTAAAGGGTGATTGGGAAGGGTAGGTCTGTATCGATAACGGCCAAGTGATATCGAGTACTAGAATGTTGGGGTTTAAAAAGGGGTCGATTTGTTTAATCATTTGTGGTGACAAATAAATCCAAACTACAATGATTATACCTATATATTGGTAAGTAATTATATGTATAGCTTCGAGTACCTACGTTGCATCAAAAATAAATATCTATACGTGTACAAATTGTACATACCATATATGTATTATATTTCAACGTATAATCGTGGTTGAATTTTATTACGACCTGTTTGGCTCAGCGGTAGTATATATATCCGCCTTATAAGTCAGAGGTCCCGGGCTCGATTCCCGGCCGGTCAGATGTTTGAATGATGAATTTAAATATCTGCTCTGGGTCTGGGTGTTAGTTGTTCTTGTATTTGTGTGTGTTCCATGGTATCTCCGACACAGGTTATCCTAGTGGAGAGCTATGAGTGTAAAACTTTTTTTAAATTATTTAAAGTACAAAACACAAAAAGTATCCTCAAGAGACGGGAACGGATTCTTTGATAAATAAACTTTAGTTTTATAATCTCGGCTGAAAACAACAAAATACAATCTTAAAAACTATACACAGAGTACTTAGCACCGGTATTTGTATTTCAACAGCGGTGGCGCAAATTTTACTATGAAATAAATTTAATGTAGGTACATTATCATGATATAAGTTGCATTATGTAGGTAGAAATGAGGGCGTATCCAGTTTCAGTTGCGCCTATCCGACATGATAGTAGCCCGCCGCCGCCGACACTTCTGCGAATCGATCCTGTTGAGTACGTCCCGGATATTTAATATCTCCATGTCCAATATCATTGTGGTTTAGAATGTTTTTCAATGATTTTACAGTTTTTGTCGGTGAGTGTATCAACAGACTTTATTCAACAGAATAGAAAATATGACATTATTGGCTTTATTGCACACCAGACGAATTACAAAAAAAAAAGTTAGACTAAGTAAGGTTTTCAGGAAAGTACGAAGAAGACGAAGAGAAGAAGCGAGAAGACCATGACCGCTCTAAGATAGAAAACGATCGCTCCGTCGCTGTTATGTGGTTAGAAAAGTATACGAACAGGCAACTTCTCGACCGGTACATCGCGAATAATGTTTAGCGTAGAAAAGTTCCAAGTGCGCATACGCAGGCACACGGTAATGAAGAGCGTTAGTGTTAACCGCGCACATTACCGAACTACCGCTAACTGCACTCGTACGCCCAGATTACACTCTGTCAATATTTGAAGCTGACCCGCAAGCGCTGGTGTGCCAACCATAAATGGAAGAATTATTTAGACTGTGAATATATGGCCAATCGGCCAAACAGCACGAAATAAACTTCTTGTTGCTGACTCATACCAAAATACAGTGTAATGACTCTACATATCATTTGCAGTGTATCATCGGTGCTAAATTAGCAACTAGATAAAAAGTAGCAAGTGTCGAGTTCATTTCAATTGGTATGGTAACAAAAGCCCAGAACAAAATACGTAAAGTAAGAGTTCAAATGTCAAGAAAAGCTCGGTGTGGCAGAGACGCGGCGGGGCGCGAAGTGGCCTATTCAAACAGGGGTGGTGCACCGTCGGCACCTGTGAGCCGCGTGTTTGCGCCCCCACTTACACGCCAGGCTAGAACCAGTGCGCAAACCACGGGATGTTTGCTCGCACCGGTGAGCCAGGCGAGGAAATCTTAATCTGCCGGAGTCTGCCGGCCCTTTCAACTCACTAATTGAGGAATTTAGACAGCGCCGCGGGCCCAATGCACCAGGAATGCGATTGGATCAACACAAATATTACTGAGTCATGGTTCGGAGGTGCTGTTGGATCAAATTTTTGCTGCAGATAAAAATTATCTTTGCTTAATTTTAATAGAACTGTTTTTTTAAATTTTCCGTTTAAATTCGATTTCGAAAACACATTTTATTAATTCGACGCATGTACGGATTGTTTTAAAAAACTAGCCTGAAAAAAATAAAAGTGTATAGACAAAACATACTATTGAGTTGTGGACAAATCCGATCAGAATGATAAGATAAATTCTGGAACCGATGGAGGTTTAATCGATTTCCCATCGAATTCGAATGATCGAATTCGAATTCGAGCTTGCGCAATGTTGCACTTTCCATAACTTATATCAAGTAGAGCACACCATTGACTGCGTAACTCGAGTAAGTAGCTCGATTTACGAATCGTTACAGCAACTTTCTCCATGATTTTCCATCTACATAAAGCTCAGCTTTTAAATTACTCATTGTGATTCAATAGATGCAAAGCTGTTAAATGTTTCTACATATGGTTAGGCAAATATTATACTAATAGAACCTACCTAGCAATACCTACATTACCTATAGCTAGTTTCTCGTTTTTGCAAATGACTAAACTATAATTATTTTTGCGTAGTCAGTATAGAAATCCTTGGCTGTAATATTAGAGCTTTCAGATAGTTCAATAACTTATTCTATCTACAATCAGCATCTAGTAAGTAAGCCATGCGGTATTATTGACACATGTTTAAACTAACTTTCAAACTGATTATTAGGGTTTTAAAATCAAGCAGGAACTTCAGGGCTTTTATATGCTCCAAGTTTGATACATAGCTAAAGTAAAGCTAAAGTTTATATGTAAGTTAGTCAGTAAGGTATTTATTTTCTATGGGCCTCTGTAACTTGCATTGTTTGCAAGTTATATCGCCTGAATAAATGGATTGTTATTATTACTATGGAAACTAACGTGGGGTTAAAACACTTCGTTATAACAACAACTTAATATTAACGTGAGTAGTCTCGTGTTAATTAGAACAAAATGAATTATTATTATATTACTAAAGTAGCAACTAAAATGTATAATAACGCGTCGTACACCGCAGAGTTTACCCGGGGAGTCCCTCAAGACGCGATAAGCTCCCCACAAAGGGAATGTTTGCGCCGGCGCAGCTATCGAGACACGCGGAAATAAATCGGTACCGCAGGAAGGGAGCAAGATAACAAATTGTCACACGGAGGGCCCTCCCTTCCCTTGAAACGCAGGAGATATCATATTAAGGTAATAATAAGATGTTTGTGTTATTATGCTGATAAGCTATCTGCAAATTCACTTTTAACAGAATTTTATGTTATCGCAGCTGTAAGTTCTGTATATAAACTACCATTTGCTGCAATGTCGATATTTGATATTGTTGAACAAGAAAAAAAATGTTGGTTCAGAAATTTTGAATACATGTGAAAAAACTGACATTTTTGAACACTTTAAATGCTGTTAGTATTCTTTCAACGGCTGCAAATATAAATAAAGTGGGTCAAAAACGCGCTCAAAGGAGTCGGTTACAAACATACATACAAACATACAGGTGAAGCTAATAAAAGCGTGTTAAAAAGGAAGTCAACCTCGATCTTTTGGAAGTTTAAATTTGTTAATTTCAATTATTATAAATATTTTGAAGAATATAATACAAAGGCGAAGCAAGACGCCGCCACTCGATAGGAAATTAATAAACAAGGAGATAACCGATAAGGCGGCTATTCAATTAGGGGCGGCATCAAGTGCAGCTGCCATGCGTAAGTCAAAAATCAGTTAAAACCGATACGTCGCCCAATGTAAACTGAACCCTATCCACTTTACACAATAAGCTAAATAGAGGTTAACTTACATTGGACAAGATACAGTTAACTGGCTTCTAGCATAAGTACGGTAGGCTGTGAACAGGCCGCCGCGACCCCTAGGGTCACGATGCTAATATACATGTCAACCGGCAGCTCTAGGTATTTATGGATAAGTAATTGCGGAATAATTCAGTACTAATGAGGTCGTGTGATGAATGAATTGTCTGTGACGGGTCGTGAGCGCGATAGCGATGCTGGAGTTGATGTCATGGGTTGTTGGTGTTGTTGTTGGCTTTCTTTTGGTCTTTTAAGCTGAAATGTTATGTTGAACTAGTGTATGTTAACTATCTTCCGTTGACATTTTTTATAAACCGTTGGGAACGACATATTCCCTAAAGTTCCTATTTAAAAAAAGCAACCAACGTTCTTATTAGTCCTGTTAGTGAGGACAATGGGAATTTAAATTTCTACATAACTATCCTCTTCGATGTGGAGATCTATTGCTCACTGCATGCTTGGTGGTTGAATAACTGTAAAATTCGTGGTACTTCCTCAGACGAACTCTGCAAGAGTCTTACCACTACCTACGCTATTTATTATAAATACTCGTTCGTTAACAAGATTTATTCTCAACTTCCCCATTGATCTCCCAACCAATGGGTATTGTTAAAAATTTAAAATGGGGATGTTGGGGAAAACGAACGAGGAACATAAATAGTATAGAGATAGGACTCTTGCACACTGAGAAAAATGTCCATCTAAATTCCGCTAAAAGAATGATGAATTCACTTCACTTCACACAATTCATCAATAGTCGTTTTTACGGTGACAACCATCATAATAATATGATTGTCACCCTAAAAACTGGTGTTAATCATCGTACTTTTTGGTGATTGTCAGTATGTTCCGTACTTTAATTCATCGGAATTTTGATGGCCATTTTTCTCAGTGCAGAGTCCGCCTGGGGAAGTACCACACGTAAGCCAGATATCCAACTGCCAAGCTGTAGTATGCAACCATTACTGTATTCTAGATTGACGAGCAAAGTTTCCAATGAAAGGAAAATTCAAAATTTGAAAAATTTTGAAGTGCAAATTTCTGGGTTAACACAATCCGCAGACTGGTAACGTTGGGTAATTTTAAACTAGCGAAATAAAATATAATTTCTTTTCAGTAATTCAGTATTCTGTGTAGGTATTAATAAACATCCATCTTCATCTCCATCTTCTTTATTTGCTGCTTACTCGTAATTGTTTTTTTTTACTTTACAATGTACCCACAAAATCGTCATGAAAAAATAAATTTGGACCTGCGATCAATTTGTCTATGGAGGCGGCAAAACAAAAAAATATACGGTGCGTTCGGTTTGGGGTCAAAAATAGTTAAAAACGCCACTTTTGCCCACAATCGTTTGCACGCGTGAGCTAAATTCATAAATTGGCTTGTTTAACTGTTCGATCCCAAACCGAACGCACCACCGTTATTAAGAGACTGCTTTTATCTTAGGCTTTCTCATTTGCGCATTTACAACGTTTTGATAATAAAGAAAAATTAGAAATTATATACATTGATGACAGACATTTGTGCGTTGATTTCATTGTCTAAACTAATCAGACATGACTAAAATTAACAGCGTCTCTATTCATTTACATGAATACGTACCAATAGGGTGGCTTCATTTTTAGAGCTATCTTTTGTTTAATTAAGAATTAGTAGATAAAAAAGAATCGACGTCACTATCTTTAGAATTACGATTACCTACAGATTTTTCAAACAGACTTTGATGTTCATATTTTTTACTTAGGCGAAGGAGAAGAAAAAATATACTGTAAAATAGTTTTGTAAAAAATGTGCGAAAGTGATAACTCCGGCTGGGAGCGGGCCCTTAACTATAAAATATAGTTACTCGCAATTTGATTATTTTAGCGCATCCAAAACAGGTAAAAACCTAATAATTATGTTCTGTACATTTAATAGATTTAAAGAAACTCTTATTTTCTAAAGCAAACTCCTAACTTATAATTAGTTTCATAATATGTTATCTAAATTGTATCTAAAGACATGAAACGTTTTTGAATCTTTTATTGCCAAAATTACTTCCAACTGGTATGGTATACAAAGTCGTTCATAAAGTTACGAAAATGAAAGCCCGTTGAACTCTTTTGTTCCGCAAATTAATTTTTGATTTGCTCAGGGGGCTCGTGAATCAACATATCAACATTAAGAGTAAAGTTGTGTTTTTTGACACTGTTTTAGTATATTAAGTAGATATTTTTGAAATTTATTAACATATAAGATAGGCGTAATATATAACTGAAAGTAAATTACAATATGATTAAAAATAAATTGAATTGAGTAAACGGGCGATCGTTAAAGTCTTTTGTTCACGAGATATCTTAAGTTACAACTTTAGAAATCAATAGGTAGATATTAAATTGTATTATATTAAATAATTTAATCTAACTTTTTGTTGGTGCAAATATAAGAACCATCACCACTCAGATCGCAAGATGAATTAAAAATGTCAAAACAATTCAAAATCGTCGCAATCTTTTATGAAAGATCCATTACAAATACCGCTTAGCCATGTCAGAGGGAAAACCTCTGATATGACCTACAAATTCTGACACTAGGGGAAGCCGCTCGGCAAGGTAAATTCACTTTTATTTTACAAAGACCTCAACAACTGAGCTCACAAAACCAAGGACTAAAAATCAGTAACCAAAACACACCAAAAATCAAAAACATAGACTTAAATTACTCACTTGGACGGCAGCGGCACGATGGTGTCATAGTTGAAACTTTCGAGTAATTTTCCAACTGCCTCGTTGATCTCTACTTTATCGCACGACCTCCGATCCGACTCCCAACTCATTTTAGAAACACCAAAAGTGTAGCTCAAACAAAATCCGAAAAAATATAGTCCGAAATGAAAGTACAGAACTGAAAGAAACAAGTGACACACGAAAGCTTTTTTTAAGATGCGAGCGCGCGTGCGGTCGACTCGCGCGCATGGACTATAAAGAGTTCCTTATGCTCGAGCATTACTATAAAAATGCTGAACAGAAGGCACAAGGGGCGCGCTCCGATACGCCAGCTAGTGTTTGTTTACTTATCGGTTATTTTATTATAATGCTGCGTGCTTAATACTTATGGTACTTACATAATTATATCTTTGTTACGTAGGTAAGTATAAAGTAGGTATATCTACCTATAGATCGTTTTTTGCTCCATGATCTCAGTAATTTAACCAGTGTCGCGGTGTTATGGAATTAACTTTGCTTGTCCTTATTTTTATTTGGTTTGTTTTAAACGACTTTGTGCTTTATGGTCTAGTATCTAAGTTTGTTTTATAAGTTAAGTAAACACATGAATAAATGTTTGCCTTTACTACATTATTTTAATGTGATTTGATTTGAAAAAAGTAACTTCTTTAACTTAATTTAAGCTAAAGTTTTGTTAGACTGAAATCAACCAGAAAAGCTCACCTTCGAACAAGGTGACAAAAGACAATGCAGGAGCGTGGTACAGATTACAAAAACCGATTCGTGGTTTGTGGTTCATTGTAAGTCCCAGTTACAACATGAGTAAGTTTTACATCTAATCACGCACGAGCACCTTATCACCAGGTAAATCATGTAAGTACCTACCTAATTAATCAATAAGTACGTAAAACGGGGTGAATAAAATCGCAGGGATGAATAGATACAAAACTAAAAATATTTTCTACAGACTAAAGCCAAATATTTCGAAAGAAAAAAGTACCTACCGAAAGTTTCGAAACCTTCACCCTCTTTCACCTTTCTTTGTTCTTTTTCGAAATTTTTGGCTATTGTCTGTAGAAAATCATTTTTAGTTTTGTATCTATTCACCCCTGAGATTTTATTCACCCCGTTTTACCCGGTATAGCTCGTTTAGGACGAGTGGCTAGTACCTGCCGACCTGCCTACCTACAAGTATAGCTGCGTTTATCAAATATCCCCCACCAAGTTTTTACCTCAACTTTAATTTTTAATTGAAAACTAGACACCGCGGTTTCATTCGCTTTTTTAAACCATTCATGTAAAAGAGCGAACAAAACAACAAAAAACAAATCGGTTTAGCCGTTCATGAGTTTCATTACCTAAGTGAGACTAAGGAACCGAACAGAGATTCATTTTCATTTATAAAGATCAGGTAGATGATACACCCGATAGGTACCTACTTACTAGTAAAAATAGTAGCATTTCCACACGCAACTTAACACACACACCCCCACACTTATATTGCATACCCTGTTATTCTATTTATATTATATATCCTCTCCATCTTAAGGTTGCCTGAAAGAGATCGCTCTTAGCGATAAGGCCGCCAGTTGTTGCACTAGTAAATTGCAGTTGTTGTTGTTGTTTAAGTGTTATTATCCTTTACAATTTCTGGTGTGAACAATAAAGAGTGTATGTATCTATCTATCTAACTTTTCCAAGTTTTCCCGAGAGCGAGTGGGCGGTGCGCAGGCGACACCGCCTCGCGGCGCGATTGGCGCGCGCGGCCGGCCGCTCTGACGTCACGGCGCCCGCGCCTTATCTACGTGCCGAGAGCCAGTCCGACCGTGACATCTCTACGGATAAACATAGTATGTATGTGAGACTCGGGTCAACCATTGATGTAATTTATGGGTACTTTTGCTGTAAGAGTTGAGACTAGTGGTGGATTTTAATTTGCTGGAGTTGAAGTTTATTTTTTATAGTTATACTAGAAGGCAAGGAATTAATAACATTTGCGGCAATATTACATACTTAACATACAATACAGGGTTATTCATAAAGGGTATGCTAAGCCGAAAAGGGCGAATAGTACTCATCATTATGAACAACTTTTACTATGGGACCAACCCAGAATTCGCGAAAAAAATATCAGCTGTTCCATACATTTTGTCGAGTGTCATTGAAATTTTTTATGGAACAGCTGATTTCTTTTCGCAAATTTCGGGTTGGTCACATAGTAAAAGTTGTTTTTTCCTATTCATAATTAATAATAAAAAATTAGATTCGTTAAGATATTTTCAAAAAAAACTAAAACGCACGTTTAAAACCATACTTCTAGACCAGTTTTTACCAGACCTACAAATAAACACTAAATATTGCTTTCCCGTTTACCACGATTGTTTTACAAGCTTTATATTTTGGTAACGGCTACGATCCCTGCTTGGTGGACTGCATACCTACTTACCCACTTCACTTTGACCTCACCTACAAGTAATGCTAGATATTGCTTTCCTATTACCTACTACGATTATTTTACAAGCCTTATAGGCCCAAGTTTGAAGGCTTTTTAAGACAGATCTAAATTTTCTAAAACTATTGGCATCCTTGTCTAATGGCTTGCAATGATAAAGACAGATATATTTTTAGTTAGTTTAGATCTGTCTTAAAATGCCTTCAAACTTGGGCCCTATATTTTGGTAACGGCTATGATCCCTGCTTGGTGCACACCCCAGCGCGTACGCAGTTCGTTAGTTTGTATGATCGACGGTCCAACTCGCGCAATTAGCTGCTTTTTATTAAACCTTCCACTTCTTGGCAATTAGCGCGATCTAATTTTGTGGCCACTTCACGCAATGTATCCGCTAATTGAGTTGTCAAGGTATGCGCCCGCAGCCGCTGCTTTACATAGGTAGTACCTACCTACCTCGCTGGCTCTACTTTATTTACGTATCTATACCAGAGACGTCCAGAGGTAAAAAATAATGTTTCTACTAACTTTTATCCTACCCTACTAATATTATAAACGCAAAAGTTTGTGAGTATGTTTATTACTCTTTCACGCAAAATCGGCTGAACGGATTTACATGAAATTTGGAATGAAGGTTGTTCAGGTCTGGATTAACACATAGGCTGCTGTTTATCCCGGAAAACGCGGTTGAAACCGCGGGGCGCAGCTAGAGACAATATAATTATCTACCTACTTAGTAGGTGCGCCCGTGTTTACACCCGCTATCCTACATGAACTGTAAGCGTCAACAATGTAGGTATGTGTAAATTAAGGAAATATATGAAATTCTAAACTATCACCATTCCGAATTTCAGTCAAATCCATAGAGCCGATTCAGCTACAAAAAGTATTATAAAAAGCACGCATACACATGTAGTCACAAACTTTTGCATTTATAATATGAATAAGATTTGAACAAAGTAAATCAGAAACATAGAGAACATTTAACATCAGGCGCGCGATTTGCTCGTTTCGTCACTTAGTAACATAAAAAAAAAAAAAAAAAAATAAAAAAAATAGAGAATAGGTATAGGTCATAGATTTATTACCGAAAGATAGAGCCAAAGTGTAACCGCACATGCGACAGCTATATTCTTGAAATGCCATGATAGGAATGCTTCCCCCATCTTATAGTCTAAGATCCGGCTGCAGGATTAGTGCGTTCATCGGTTTTTGCTGAAAACCGAATTTTTATGTATATTTATAATTAGGAGAATATATATTTATCAGGTTGCCTATCAAAATTTGGCCGCCAGTATTTTAAATTAAATTATTTTTAATTGATTTTTGGGAAAAAATTTCGTTCACTTGTTTTTTAAATAAAATAACGTCTACATCACGGCAATTTATATGAAGATTCAAAAAAATCACGGTTGCCATTGCGCACTTGGCCGCACCTCTTCGCAGCCAGATGTAAACAGGTATGATTTCGATACCTTTATACGTTCATAACGTTTATTTATGAATTATATATCAAATTAAAGCTAATTTTTTTCTATTTATTATCATATATGGTTGCCTAATTAAATCTACCCGCAAATAAGGGTTGCTGGCTTTTAAAAATTATAAATATTTAAGGTAGAGTGAAAGAGAGTTAGCGCGTAACATCATTAAAATTTGTCAGACGAGGATAGCGATTGCCGGCTGTGCGACGCTTTTAAGCCATTGCGCATGCGTCGAATGTTAGTGTTCTCAACCACCGAGGAGTAATAGAGACGACTTAATAAATACTCCAAAAAATGTCTTCCTTTTCAAAATGACAAATTTAAAAATTACAAAAAAAAAATTTAGATTGTACTACGTTACCGCGGTTTTCCATAAAAATAAACATTAATATATATATTTTTTTACTTTATTATTTTTATTAATTATTTTTTTTTTAATTAATCAATTATTTTTTTCAAATTATGCGTCAGGTAATTGTTTAAGTTATTAATATTAACTAATTAATAAAAAAAACTTTAAATTTTAAATTAAATTAAAAATAATAAATAAAAAATATTAATGTTTATTTTTATGGAAAAACGCGGTAACGTAGTACAATCTAAAATTTTTTTTTGTGATTTTTAAATTTGTCATTTTGAAAAGGAAGACATTTTTTGGAGTATTTATTAAGTCGTCTCTATTACTCCTCGGTGGTTGAGAACACTAACATTCGACGCATGCGCAATGGCATAAAAGCGTCGCACAGCCGGCAATCGCTATCCTCGTCTGACAAATGATGTTACGCGCTAACTCTCTTTCACTCTACCTTAAATATTTATAATTTTTAAAAGCCAGCAACCCTTATTTGCGGGTAGATTTAATTAGGCAACCATATATGATAATAAATAGAAAAAAATTAGCTTTAATTTGATATATAATTCATAAATAAACGTTATGAACGTATAAATGTATCGAAATCATACCTGTTTACACCTGGCTGCGAAGAGGTGCGGCCAAGTGCGCAATGGCAACCGTGATTTTTTTGAATCTTCATATAAATTGCCGTGATATAGACGTTATTTTATTTAAAAAACAAGTGAACGAAAATTTTTCCCAAAAATCAATTAAAAATAATTTAATTAAAAATACTGGCGGCCAAATTTTGATAGGCAACCTGATAAATATATATTCTCCTAATTATAAATATACATAAAAAATCGGTTTTCAGCAAAAAACCGATGAACGCACTAATCCTGCAGCCGGATCTCGTACTATTAGAAGAAAAAATTTCATAAAATATTTCTAATCTTTATACTTCACAAAATAAAACATTGTTATACAGGGTTATAAGGAAAGGATATACAAGCCGCAAATTGCTCATAGTAGGAAAAAGTCTAATAGTAGGAAAATAACTACTAGTATACTAATCTACTCATAATTATGAACATATTTTATTAAATAGGCAATCTTGCGATTGCGAAAATAATGTACCTTATCTTAGTTTTGGGTCAGCAGGAATTATGAAATAGTCCAATAAATGAATTATTTATTAATTTATTGGGTACAATCCTGGGGAAACATAATTCACAACCTGGCAGCTACAAATCGTAGATGGCTCACGTAGTAACTATTATTCCTAATCTGTGGTTTGCCCACCTTGGCACGGTTACAGCGACGGGGACAAAAAATGAAAAGTCTGTCTCTGTTTTTCAACCGTGTTTTGGCACTTGCCATCTTGCTCTTTTTTACAAAGTAGCTATTATGTTCTGTCTGTTAGTCTGAGGTATAGGTTCGTACCTACCTACCCACAACAGATAAAATCTATAGGGTTTATAGGGAGAAACAATCTCGAAATTGGGTAACATGCATTATCAAAGTTTTGGTTAGTCTGTTGAAGTGATTTTTTTTCTTTTTTTTTTTCTGTAGCATACTTTTAAACTTATCACTCTGAAATGTACTTTAAAAGTGACCACTACAATGTTTTAAAAGTCCCATACGATAGACCCGTCCCTTTCGAGTTTGAGCTTATTTTGTTTTGTTAGAATTAGAATTTCTCATTATACGTAAATACCTAATTCGCATGATAGCCTGTTAGTGAATTATTTCATTGACTTGTTATATTTCGAATAGAAATAAAAATGACGTTTGGAGCCAAATCTTGACACAAAAAGCAGCTAAATGATTTGAAGACTCTAGCAAAGCAAAGAACTAAAAAAATAGTATTACTTTTCGTCGTCAGTGTCAGTTGTCATTATGTTTGATCTGTCACTGTCAGTCTATCATCAATATCATTGGTTCATTGACTTTGTCAAAATGGATCCCATTCCCATTCTTGAATTTCCCTCCCTGAATATTTAATATAACTAATATTAATAAGTTCTACCGTTTCCTGTAAATTATAACTTTGTTTTTAATAAAAAACACACACGAAACACATTTAGAAGTTTGATTTGTGCTTAGATATATCAATCATGAAAATAGCCGTGGAAGGGTGCGCTCATGGTGAGCTTGACAAAATATACCAATGTATCGAAACTTTACAAGAAAGGGAAGGAATTAAACTGGATTTATTAATTTGTTGCGGTGATTTTCAATCTGTGCGCAATAAAACAGACTTATGTGCTATGGCTGTGCCAGAAAAGTACCAGAACATGTGCTCATTTTACAAGTAAGATATTCTCTCATTATTTAGTTATATGGGTTTTTGTAAAAAAACATATTATGTGTTTATTAAGCACAACAACAACAACCATAATAAAATAAAAACTAACTAACTTAGCGACTGCTTTTTCATGTACCTACCGTTTTTATAAACATTTTTAAATTATTTTTTAAGATGCTAAAATAATACTCCCCGTAGGTACTACAGCGGTGAGAGAAAAGCGCCTATATTGACTATTTTTATTGGTGGAAATCATGAAGCATCTAACTACTTACAAGAGTTGCCCTATGGAGGTTGGGTAGCGCCTAATATCTACTACCTTGGAAGGGCTGGTGTGATTAAGATTGGTGACTTGAGAATTGGAGGTCAGTTCTGTTTTTTAATGATGTTAAACTTGTCATAAGACTATTAAAGAACAAATCAAATGTTTATTTAGACTAAAACCTAGGCTTGTTATTTAATTTTGCTCTGTACTGGCATGTACCTAAACTACGATTTTAAATCTATTTCAGGCATGTCTGGGATATTCAAAGGTCAAGATTACTTACAAGGTCTATGGGAATGTCCTCCTTACACACGGGATTCGCTGAGGTCGGTGTACCATGTCCGGGCATTAGATGTGTTCCGCCTTAGCCAGCTGAAAGATAAGGTCCATGTTATGTTGTCTCACGATTGGCCTAGAGGTATTACAGACTATGGTAATAAAGAACAACTATTGAGATTTAAACCATTCTTCAGGTAAGTCTAAGTAAATTTCAAAAGATGACTTATAATGCACAAATAATTTGATTTTAAAAATAATAGTGTCAATCTATATTTTTAGAGAAGACATTGAGGCAAACCAACTAGGTAGTGTACCGGCAGAGAATTTACTTCAGAAATTGAAGCCAGACTACTGGTTTTCCGCACATTTGCATTGCCAATTTGCAGCGCTTGTCAAACATGACAATGGAAGTGAGACCAAGTTTTTGGCTTTGGACAAATGTTTGCCCAGACGTAGACATTTACAAATTTTGGATGTGCCGTCAGAGTTTGATGGGGATAAAACTTTGAAGTATGATGCGGAATGGTTGGCTGTACTCAAGAGTACAAACCATTTGATGTCTGTGAAGAATGTTGAAAGTCATATGCCAGGGCCTGGCGGGAATGAGAGGTTAGTATTTTTTCATTTAGCCCTGACATGTTCCACTGCTGGGCAAAGGTCCCACCATTATTTATTTACTGTAATTATTAATTATACACCACTGTAATAATATACATTTTGTTAATTTTTATTACTCTTAGTATAGTTTATTTTATTTATCTGTATGACTACATTGCACGCATAATACTTTTTAAAATTTATTTTAGGCATGATTTTACACAAACTGAAGAGGATAAGGAAGCAGTAGTATCTATGATGAAAGACATGATAATCAAAGAGGACAGCTTTGTGAAAACTGCTCCTGTTTTCAACCATAAAGCACCAAAAGCTCCACCTTCAGAACCTATACAGAATCCTCAGACTGCTAACCTGTGTGATGTATTAGGTATAGATGACCCAGTGCAAGTACTCTTAGCCCGTAAAGGGCGGACTATCAAGGAACCAGAAAACTATACAACTGTAGTTTCAACTTTGGCACAATCAGGATCCCCTAGTGTTATAAACTTTACAACCGTAGCTTCAACTTCGTCACAATCAATATCCCCTAGTGTTATAAAGTGTTCAAAACTATCCCTTCCTGCACCAATAACACCCAGCGAAGATGATAGAGAGCCACTGTCACAAGAATTGCCGTCTTCAGCTTGTATATCACTGACGGACAGCTTTAACACTACAGATGAATGTTCCACAACTTCCACACCGGTGTCCACTACTAAGAAAACTTTTAAGAGGCGTAACGTCTCTATTTACAACACGGCTGACCATGAAGAGAGTGAAAGCACAGCATCTACTGTACTAGACACAGATAGTAGTCCATGTAAAATACCGTTTCAATCAAGTTAATGAAAAATAAGTAGCTGTGGAGGTCTGAAAAAGATATGCAAAGCCGAAAAAGACTCAAAGTACTCATTATGAACAATTTTTTTATAGGACCAACCCTAATATCGCAAAAAAAAACCAGCTGTACCATAGACAAATGTCAATGACTCTCAACAAAATTTATGAAACAGCTGATTGATTTTTTTGCAAATTCTGGTTTAGTCTCTCAAGTTATTTAGTTAACACTTTGACTGCGGCTAATAATCACATGCGCTTGCCTTAGTTACAGCTAATAGTCAAATGCGTTGTTTTACGCGCCTGGCGTGTGCAGCCGCACTCGTGTTGCACAAAGGAAAACAAGGTATGTGTCTCCTGCAGTCAAATTGTTAATTGATGAGTATGACTGAGCCTTTTCCGCCTTAGCATGCCCTTTCCTTATAACCCTGTATAGTAGTTTGAGAAGACTGTAATTAGGGAATTTTTTCTCTTTCATGCAATATGTTAAAAATAAGTAAAAACTAATTTTAATCTAATGAATTTTAGTCTATACTAAGGAAAAAAATATTTTATGATAATTATCAAAACCATCCATGGCTTATTTACATAACAGATGTATTATTTTAAGCTGACAATTGCAACAAATAAAATTGTGCAATTCTAGATTTATAAAATAAGATGTATTTATTTCACACAATTCATCCCAAATCTCTTAATTTATTTTGTGGGCAGTAGGGTAGGCACATATTTGTTTATTTTTATTTCTCATTGATGTTAACGATAGCCTGTAAGCAGTAAGATATGGGACTTCAGAAAAAATCTAGTATTCTTATAACCTTAAAGCAAGACAGAATGTAGCTTCTCTTTTTACTAGAGATGGCTCAGTAGATGTTGTTTAAGTTGAGGCATATTCTTAGGTTTATAAGGACATTGGTTGCATTGTAGTTCAGTTGCCATTAGACTCTTATGTAGTTCACTGGACATCTTCTTGATTGAACCATTTTCTTTTAGTTCTTTTAGAACATCTGTAACAGAAAACAAAAATTATTAGGTTTTAGCAAAGGGCTTCTTCTTAACATGACTATGGTTTCCAAAAGTTTCTATTCTCAAAATATTGTATTCTATTGTTTCCGGGCTAGACTTTTAAACAGTTTACATAATTTTGAGTGATGGACTCTAGATGATAAACACATAATTAATGAAAAATGACTCATTTGTGGCCAAGTATTATTTTTTAACACTTGGGCTGCGGCTAATAATCACATGCACTAGCCCCAGGCGCAGCTAATAGTCAAACGCATTGTGTTTTATGCACCTGGCGTGTGCAGCCGCACTCGCGTCGCGCAAAGGAAGACACAAGGTATGTGTTTCCCGCTGCCAAAGTGTTAATTCAGTAATAACAGAAAAAACTGGAAAAGAGACCTTTGCCCAGGAGTGGGACACCATAGATTGAAAAAAAAGGAACAAAAAACTTACCCTCATAAGGCAAAAAGAATTTCGTAGTGAAACTATTCCAGTGAACTTTGGTCTTCAAGCATGGTGAGATCATGTCTGTACTAATTATGTGCATGTGTAACTTAAACATACTTGGCACTGCATGAAAGCCAGCCTTCAAGTTAAAAGTCTCTTCTTGAAGTTCCTTGTATACTTCGCCGAATTCTTCCAACAGACTTATATGTGTCTTGGTTAATTTGTAAATATTGCTAATATCTTCATGAGGTAGTACAAGGTAGTGAATTTTAGCCTTCGGGTACTTATCACGGATGATTACAAGTTTGTCTGTTGATTTTACTACGGACTTCGGATCTTTTATAGATTCTAACAATCCTAGAGACCAGTGTTTAGCTTTCTTTGTGTTAGTGCCGGTCTGATCGGCGCCTGTAAAGTTTCTTTTACTCATGATTCTTATAAACCATTTATTAGAGGCGCAAAGTAAACAGTTAATAAAACTTTGCTGTGGTAGTCATATGTCCAGCTTTTGTTTAGCGTATTACTATTTATTGAAAGTTGGTAGTGTTCCTTCAAACTTGGAAATTATAGTAAAAGCTAAGGACAATAAAATAAAAAAAATACTTAAATCTAACTCTTCGCGTGTGTTTCAGTTTTTCTTTGCAATTTCTGTTTTGCTTACTTTTGAATGTGACAGTTTGACACATTGACAAATGAAATGACATTGACTTTAGACCATCGGAAAAAAAAATTGAGTCATTATTCTCGTTTCTCTACTAAAGGTGATAGAACCCTCCCTATATCTCTGGGCATAAGATAAATTAATTTATTTATTTATTTTCTATGGGTGAACTTAAAGACGCGCCAAATTCAAATTGCCACAAATGCAGTGCGTATGATAGGTATGAATATATTTTTTTCGCTTTAAGATTTATTTTTGCAGCTCTCCTAAAGTTGTCTTATTAGTAACTAGGTAGTAGTTCATACTCGTAATTCAAGTTCCTTTTGACATAGTGCGCCTGTTGCGTGCAACCTTTTAGAGTAGAAACTACCTTCGTACACTTTCATAATTCTAAAACATAAAATCTATAAAACACATACATACACAGAAAAGTAAATAAACATATCATCTTTTAATATATAAAATTCTCGTGTCACAGTTTTCGTTGCCATACTCCTCCGAAACGGCTTGACCGATTTTGATGAAATTTTGTATGCATATTCAGTAGGTCTGAGAATCGGCCAACATCTATTTTTCATCCCCCTAAATGTTAGGGGTAGTCCACCCCTAAATTTTTTTATTTATTTTTTGGACAAATTTTTTTTTTTTTTTTAATGTGGCTTATGTGGCATTAAAAATACATACAACCCTAAATTTTCACCCTTCTATCACCAACCCCTATTAATTTATATGGCAAAACAACGTTTGCCGGGTCAGCTAGTACCTATATCTATATATTATGTATATGTATATTATTATGTATTTACAGGTGAGGACTTAAGTACATTAAATTGAAACGATTACAGCTTATACGTAATTTATTAGCCTTAGTACAATATTTAATTTTAATTTATTCATCTTATGGTACAAGAACACCGTTTCATCTAAGCTGGAATCAATGGCTACCATAATGTGACAGTCATGACTGAAAAAGTTTAAAATTGTATAAAACAATTAGGATTAGAAACAGTTTTTCAGTCATAAGTTTACACGAATGTATCGCTCTTCGTTTAAACAAATATTTCTTAATCTAAACAATACTTTCCAAGGTAACCTAACCTAATGGAGATATTAAATCTTTTACAGGCTACCTACAATCTATCAAAGGTATATCTAATTACCTACTTACCTATTATTACACGCAAATGTTTCTAAGTTCTGTAAATGTGGGAGTAAGTCGTAATGCGTAGAATGCCCTCTTGACACATAAACAAGAACATTATTTTTACAAAACAAAAAACAAAAACCGACTTCAAAAGACCGACTATTTAGTTATTCATCTATTTGTCGCGCACGTACTTAATGCAAATTTAAGACTTAAGTATATGGTTTTCTCATGGATACTATTATCAGAACTGGACTAAATTGAAATGGGACCAAATGGGAAGTGTCAGCTTTCTAATAAAAAAAGAATCATCAAAATCGATTCACCCAGTCAAAAGTTATGAGGTAACAAACAAAAAAAAAAAAACAGTCGAATTGATAACCTCCTCCTATTTTGAAGTCGGTTAAAAATAGTACCTACTCCAGTCACTTGCGCTAACATCTAAGTTCTAAAAGATTTCCGCTCACCTACTCTGTGCCTAAAATTAATGGGTGTTTTTTGGTTTTAATTTATTTTCTCTACAGTGAATTTCAAAATGAATAAAGTATCTACCGTGTCCAGAGTAAATTCTTGGATAACTAACAAACTTATTTACCACAATCAATTTTATGTAGATCGAGCTAATACCCTAGAGTAATTATTTATCTATTTATTACTATATCCACCTCTACCTCAATCAAAGTTATATTTTCCCTACGCATAAAATGGTTTCTACAAGAGATTGTAAGCTGCTAAAAAGCCTTGTGGGAAGCATACTTTTTGATTTTTAATCACTGTCTTAAAACTGTAGCGGCTTATTCAGGTAAGTAGGACTCCACTATCTACTGTACAGTTGGACGACCCGTGTATCCAGTATCTGGCATAGAATGGTGAGCCAATTCTCGGAGGATTTGCTCGAAGCCTTTCCCTGAAGGCGCTTGGAGGGTGTTGTTTTTGAGCATAGTCGAATTCAGCTTCGTGGCTAAGTAGCACATCTGTGGAGAAAATTTCGAAATTAGTCCAGCAATGGTTTTTTGTAGTATCTACAGAGTATAGAAATGGGTAAGGTATATGTGAACTTATTCTCACCAGCAAAGCTGACATGAACAACAGCGCTCCTAGCGCCACTGCTACCATCATCGAGGTGGCACAAGTTGCTTCCAACGGCGTTCTGTGAAACAGCTCGCCTGGCATCACCACTGTGTATTCCAGATTCTCCTTGAAGCGAGTGAAGGGCGTGGAAGAGTTGTCTGCGACCAGCGCCGCAGTGGTCGAGTTGTGGGAGTCTTCTGCCAGCGATCTGCGACGACGGCCATGACCTGAAATGATTGATAAGTATTCCGAAGTAAGAACAAAGGCTGTTTCGGGGGTGGATTGTGAGTATGTTGAAAACTTTGATTGTTATGACGCAGTGGCGTAGCTTGCCTTAGACGGGCCCTGTATCAAAATTTGCTAGGGGCCCAAAAGGATAACATTTTATGAATTTTTGTTCACACACGTTCGGGGCCCATATAGCTCTTGGCCCCTGTATCATTGATACAGCTGATACGGCGGTAGCTACGCCCCTGTTATGACGGTTTTAAAAAGTATGCAAAGCAAGAACTTTATTCTACCTGATGGTTCAAATAAGTCGAGGCAGTAGTCGGGCTGGCAGTCGCCGGCGTCCATGCAG
Organism: Alcis repandata; assembly: GCA_949125135.1. Lineage (NCBI taxonomy): Eukaryota > Metazoa > Arthropoda > Insecta > Lepidoptera > Geometridae > Alcis > Alcis repandata. The sequence goes on from OX421234.1 coordinate 7,756,491, forward strand.
GCCTTGATCTGTGAGTGGATCCACAGCGTGGAGCGCTCCTTCATGGAGGCGAGCAAAAACGCCTCGAAGTCGAGGAACACCTCGTTGTGTCGCTCGCGGTACCGCGCGGGCTGGTGCGGAATTATGGATGCAAAGTCGCGGTTGCGGCAGCTGTTGAATACAAACAGTTTTAGTTTAATACCTCTAAAGTAAATACCTCCTTATTAGATGGTTTTTAAATTGTTGTGACTTCTAAACATTTTTTCTTTCTCGTTGAATATGTTTGTTCTTTTATGCAGAACCAGTTCAAAAACTACAGTTTAGGTAAGTGACCAGAAAACTCTGATACGAAACACTAAATTTTTCCTGGAACTGGCAAGCAATGTCACGAACCCATCTCGTTGTATTCTTAGAAACACAAGACAACCTAACGGTACTGCGTATTGTATCGTAGACGAAAATCATACGCGTCTTGCGGATTTTATGGCAATTTATCACGCTACTCTCGTGCATCGCGATTAGTTCCGTCGACAGGTCATTGATTTTGTTTTATTTTGGTACGTCGAGTGCGTGTTATATTGATTAGTGATGTACCCATCTTTGACGAGCAGAACCGCGCCTGGTGCGTGAGGTCGGTCGGGGTCGGGGGAGACTGCTACTTCTAGCAGCTTGATGTGGCGCCACGCGGAGTCGGGGTTGATGCGAGCGCGCAGCTGTAGCTTCGTACCAATCGGCACCGCCTGAAAATATGGATGCGGAAATTCTTGTAAAATAATCTAACTTATATAAATATCCATTGTTAATGAATGCGCTTAAAATACACACGAAAATGCATCCTTTTTTAGTGTTGTTGACTATTTGTTGGAAAAAAAGGACAGACGAAACGGAGACAGTCTATAATAATCACTTTTCTCAACTGTTATTTTTACGCTTTTCTTCTTTTTCCCTGAATCTCCCTAGCAACAACTAAACATCAGTCTTGTAATTAAATAATAGTTGAGTAATACGTACAGCGGTCACCTGATCGACTGGCAAGTCGACTGAGTGGTTAGAATGGCGAGACACCGGCGGTGCTTCCTTATACAACGCCACTTCATACTCCAGCCGGCCCGGAGTCTCTTCCACCACGCCAGACACTCGGGCTCCGTGGGGGCTGAAAGAGGTTTTGGTACTGTCATCAGGTCACGCGTCCACTTCGGAGATACAGATGACTAAACTGCAGATCCAATGCTCAGGAAAAAAGATTTAAAACTGAGATCACAAAGTAAAGATAATCAAATACTGAATTATGCGCTAGGCTCTTAATATTTTTTGGATGGACAAGACGGTTTCAATATACCTCAGAAGGTACCTACTTGGAATACTCACAAACTGCCAGCGAACCCCGCTGCCTTGTTTTCGATGATGGTGGGCTCCGGAGGCTTGCACATGATGATGAGCTCTTGATCCGACTGCATCACCACTCCAGGAAATTGAGGGAACCAGACTCGGACGTGCACGAAACCCTGGTTGAAATGCACTTGTTATAATGACCATGTACATGAGCAGTATGCATGTATCCTACAGTATCTTTTAACCTAATGATACCTATAATAATAATATGATGTCATCGTCCTATCAGCTCGATATGCTAAATGCAGGATGCTAAAGGTGTCATCGTTTTATGGTTGACATACCAAAAACCCGAACGAAACGCTTTGACTCCACATTCATTTTGCGAACCGCACGAGTGTGGAATGTTCTGCCTGAATGGGTGTTCCCCGATGGTTATAATATGGGTGTCTTCAAGTCGAGAGTGAATCGGTATCTTCTAGGCAAGCGTGCTCCATCGTAGGCCGCATCACTGCTTCCCATCAGGCAGGATGGCGGTCAAACGCGAGCCTATTTTTGAATAAAAATAAAAAAAGGATACTATATATAAGGGGAGATTTTAGTAGTAGGTAAGTTAACCTACAAATACTTCATATGAAGTCTAGTTAACCCAGATTAAGTTATCGGTCACCCCTTGGCAGTCGGACTAAGTAGTTACCTCCACCACACCTCCACTTACATTAGTAGGTAAACATAGCGAAAGACAGATGTTGCTCTGTTAGAGGTAGCTAGGTAATTACGGCTTAGAGTTTGCGAACATAAAAAGACCATTACCTCGTGAATAATCACGCAAACAGTTTTGGGGTTAACGTTGCGAACAAACAAGAACCTAGTGTAACAAAAACAATAAAGTGAAAACTAGGCAGTTGGTTGGCAGAACAAACACCAATGCGGAAGTGCGTTCATGTGAGTTGTGTCGTCAGTAAGCTATGACTTGACATCGAAGAGGCTACAAACTTGCCTGGTAATCTCTGCGGGTATTGTATTCAATCCGCGACATTCCCGTACCGAGTATTAGTTATCTATTTACCTCAATACCGTACCGGTTGCTAATAATATGTCAGTGTAGCCCGTTGTGTAGGCCACTAGGTCCACACTGCTTACTGTTAGTAACGGCATAAGTTATTTGCTGATGACACAACTTCCACTTCTTTATGATTATAACAGATGAAACGACAATTCTTTTGTGTTGATAATAGACCGAATCGAGCTCGTTAAAACTATCTCGGTTTAGAGAAATTGATATGGGCACTATGATTTTTTTTACTACGGAATTTAATTTAATGGAAGGACGTAATACGGTAGTTGTATTTAGTTATTCGAGATACTGGGTCGGTTCCTGGTTTTACACCAGATTATACCTTAACAAATACACCGCTACAATTTATTAAGCTGTAGAATCAAATTCTATACTAATATTACAAAGAGGTAATAAAGTTTATTATGTTTGTAGAAGGTATCTCCGGAACTACCGGTCCGTATTAAAAAATATGTTACTTATGGAATACTACACTACCACTAAATGCCACAGGAAATGTTTCATAGTACCAGATTTGCAAGGCTAACGGCAGGACCACACTGAGCACGAAGTCCCGGGTATCAGTTAATAGGATATAAGTAGGTAAGTAGTCAAAAGAAACATGTCAACATCATGAATTCTAAATCAATTTGCTCTATCCTTACATTTCGTTTCAGCACTCCACATTTCGTGAAGTCGGTGATCCTCAGCCTGTAGAGCAGCCCAGTTTGGTCTTCAGCCTCGGGCCTGATCTGGCAGACGGGGTCCGCCACGGGGTCTGTAGCCCGGTCGTCTGCAAACAGCGGTGCTCCTCGGAATCCCTCGGGCTTCCTCAGCAGGGCGGTAACTGAGTCTCGCAGCCCACTACCGGTGCTTGAGAATGTGCACTGAATGTCCGTCACTGGAAAACAAGTAAGTGAGAAACACGTAAATTTCAGGACAGTGGAAAATTGGGTCATTGTTTTTTTAACAGAAGCTGTTCTAGTAGATACGTCGCAGATAGGAGATATAGGTATAGTAGGTATCCATGAACTGGTTTATCATATCATAACTATTATATAAAGTTGTTTTGAGAAATAAGGGAGAACCCATTTAATAATCATATCTACACGCAGAACGTATTTCTTATACAGATACTTGTACATTTGTTCTATTCTATTCTTATTTATCATTAGACATGTAGATAGATAGTCTAGAGTTTTTAACTTTTCTTCAATATCTGATGTTTTCGTGATTCGGACAGCGCAATAAATTGAAAAGAACATGCGACTTACCGTCGTAGTCTTGCGCGAGTACCGTTCCGATCTGTAACAATGAGCATTCACGTGAGGAAGGATGCACAGCCAACCAAAGCAATTAAACAATAAGTTAATTTATTCCTATAGCCATTGTTAGAGCCTGCCGCGTAAAAACAGCAATGTAATTCAGCTTATCAGGGATCATTCCCTGTTGAAACAAAGATGATAGCGGAAGAAGCCATTGGTTGGTGCAAACTTATTGCTACGCAAATACATAGATACAAATACAGATAGATCGCAGATCCATCGCCTGCCTGCTAATTAACTAAATAATAAGTAAAAAGAAATATCAATTTAAATCCAGGTTTCAACTTTTATAACTTTATACCAATTATGTCGGGAATCGAAAGAATCCGCCGTGACTACCAAACCTCGAAAACAGTTTTCGATCTTGAGACAAAGAAAATTAACGGTTGTTAAACACTTAGGTTTAATTATCTCTTGTATTAGATAGTGAAAGCGCGTTTTCGTTTTTATTTTATGTGGCAATTTGATGAGCTTTCTGCAAATCTCCATCAAATACCAAATACAAGAGAAAAAAGTTGGTACGAAAGTGGGCTAACGCAGCAGCGATGTTTGGCGGCCAAAGAAATATTGAGCCACCTTTCAGCTACAACTTAGGAGAGCAATAAAAGAGCTCAGTAAATTAGCGTCATATCTTGATAGCACAAACGTGCGTCAGTCAGCTGTTTGCATTTAGTCTAGCAGTAAAACCAATCTTGTATCTACATTTAAAATTAACATTGGTATCAAAGACAAGGGGAAATATAAGTCATGTAAATAGATTTTATGAGATTTGGTTGAACTGGCACTTGGTCACGTATTTCTGTTAGAACGGCCTATTTTTTATTTGTGCTAAGGACACAGATTGTCTTGAAGTATGTATGATAACATTTTAATATCCTAAAGGCAGACTAATTCACAACCCCTGAAAAAGTATCTAGGTATACTTAAGCAGTATTTATTGCTGGTAGTAAGCATTTTTGTCTGATGGTATGTAGTAACTAGGTACTTACAATAGAGTTGGAGCATCTTTTACAATATTTTTCCTATAAAATAAATTTCCATAAATCAACATAATGATAGGATATTCACAATCTTTGACCACAAGAACGACCAATGGACGCTATTATTCCAAAAGATATTCCATTGATAGTTTATTGTGTTCCACTTTTTAATATTTTACGTGATATTCAGTTGCAAATGGATTGTAGAACCGACGCTCTGAACACTTTCTTCGAGATTTGGAAGGCAATAAAGATTAGAGTTCAAGACTGGAGAATACTACGATTGACCTGAATTTCAATGGAATCATCGTAAAAAGATTGGCAGCGATTAAAATGAAAGTTTTGTGGCAAATAGAGCTGTATACCTAGTTACCAAGATGAGGCTTTATCGGCGTGGTTGTGGTTTGGTGGATTAAGTACCACGTACCACATGATTTGATACGGAGACGTGAGCGGGTCTAATGCCACCGATGAATGAAAGTCGATTTCTCAGTTCACCACAAATTGTGGTTCCACCGTATCTACTACTAACTTACTTACGGAGTCAACGAGCGGAACATGTCTTACTATCCTCTAGTACCTAGCCCAATAGGTACTTTACCTTTCCTACCATGATAAGGTACTTTTCAATGTTCAACCATAGACGTGAAAAATTTATGATCATAACCAATATTTTCTGTATCTATCTCGGCTAAATAATGTACAAAATGTTACCTACGTACGATCGTAGATACGATTCATTAAAATCGACAAGAGTAAAATTGCAATTTTGCTGTGGAAACGAACTTGGTTTTCACACATTTTTGTTATAATTAAACACGGGAATACTCACATAAAAAAAAATAAGTCGTCTACGCGCTCGCGGTTGCGTCACGTTTGTAAACTCGCCTGATGAAGGTCACCGAATGTGACCGAAGTTAGTCGTAGTCGTAGTAAACGACTTAATTTTTACGTGAGTATTCCCGTGTTTAATTATAACAAAAAAGAGTAAAATTACAAATAAACGAGTCTGAAATTGAGCCTCTTGTCATTAAGAGAGATTATATTTTTTTGAAAGATTGAATTAACGAACCTTGTTTGGTATTCAGGCATTCCAACAGAAGTAATCCTATTTCTTATCCTTTGTTTGTAGTTATCAAAATATTTTATGACACAGATAAGCAAATGTTTTAAATCGATTTGATTCCAATGAAGCTTGAAATCTCTGCTAGACAAAAGTATCCAAACTTACATTCTTTACATTCTCTGAAATTTTAATTTGATGGGGTACTAATTGATGTAAATAATTTTCTAATGGCACTATATTCTGACCGCTTAATATAATTATTTATATGGACCATTCTCCAGAAACAGTGCACCGCGGGTCAGTCGCCAACTCTTAAACTCTTGTATGTAAATTCGACTAAGACTAAGAAGTTCCAAGTTGGACTGAAACGGTTTTTCTTTGCTCTGATTATTGAGCGTGAAGCTCGGACCACAGTATTGGGTTTGTGAAACGGAGCTCTACCAAAACAACATTTGTTATGCATAGTTTACTTGATAGTCTAGTTAAAATAAACAAAAGAAAACGGTAATTACGTTTGATAGGTGAGATATAGGTACTATTTGTTTCTCGATGATGTTACTACAGGGCTATTTTAATCAATGAAATACCAAACTAGCACTCGCTTCTTTACATCACAATTTATAACTAACAACCTTAGTTCCACGGCTTTTAAAAATTCATGTAAATATAATATGTTAGGGTTCTAAATGACTATTTGCACAGCAGTGAGATGGAACAGGCTCTTAAAATATTAATTGACATGTAATTGTAATTGTAATGTGTACCTATGTTAAAAAATAGATGTAAAAAAGGGCACCTAAAAATCATATCTTTTTTTATTAAAACTTAATCTATATATATAAAAATGAAACCCGTTTTCCTTGGTCACGGCCTCACGCGTGAATGACTGGACCGATTTCACTAATTCGTTTTTTGTTGTATTTGTTATTATTAGGAGAAGGTTCTTACGGAAAAAAATATTAAGAAAATCTCTCAGAAATATTGAAAAACCCTAAAACAGCCCTTTTATTTTTCCCATACAAACGTTTTCTAACTAAAACGAGCTTTATTGCTATTGTATAAAGTTCATATTGAATTGCAAGCACTCACTGTTGTTTAAGCAATGTAGGTATGTTCCTAACGTCCAAGAGTCAATTTGCACTTTATTACCTCTGTACAAAGTTCAAATTCAATCATATCTATCAAAACAGTGTGCGTTGGAGCACAGATAAAACAAAAAAAAGAAAACGAAATCGAATAGTTCATTCATTTGTTTTATATCAAATTAAAAAAAAGTTGAAACAACAACAAACTGTCAATGTCAGTGTTTTTTTTTAACCATCACTAATCTGTGACATCACACCCTTAACCGCGCCAACAATAAGTTTATAAAGTTATTGCAATTTAATTAGGCAGTACCATAGAGAAGTACTGTATGGCAGTACGAAGTCTGCCGGGTCAGCTAGTTGTATATATTTTTTGTATCATGTTTTGTGAAAGTTATGAAACAAAAGTTCTTACAGCACGCAATGATGCAATAAAGACGCTATCGAGAGATATTTAATCAATTATTCTACTATTTTTGTTAAATTTACCGAAACTACAGAAAAATAATAGTTTCCGAAACTATAACGAGAAAGCTTTTAAACTTCCGTGTAAAATACATACCATGCCTAAAAAAACAAAAGAAACTGAAAAGAAAGTTCTTAACTTAAAAGGCAAGTGATTATAAAGAGAGTAGTCGACACCTCCACAGATTAAGTACTAGCTAGTAGTAAATTATCATGTTAGTGTTAAATTAGCTTCCTCAAGTAATTGTTCTTGACATATTCACTCCCACGAGTAATCGCCTTCCCAGCTCGTGTATCTTATTGCGATCACAAACTCGCACCGTCGTGGAATCTGCGGTAGATAAGGCTGTTTTATCAGTTGTACTGATGGAGGAAAAGCTAGCATTTGTTTAACTTTATAAGTACAGTCCGGCAAATATAACTTTCCGCCTATGCAATGTTCTCTATAAAGACAGGGCTATACAAAGAAGGTATGCTATGCCTAAAAGTGCTTATAGTACTCGTCATAACAAATAACTTTTACTATGGGACCAACCCAGAATTCGCAAGAATCAGCTGTTCCATAAAAAAATCTCAAAAACACTCGACAAAAAATTATGGAACAGCTGATTTTTATTTCGCAAATTCCAGGTTGGTCCCACAGTAAAAGTTGTTCAATGATGAGTACTACGAGTCCTTTTCGGCTTAGCATACCCTTTCCTTATAACCCTTTAAAACTTCGCGCCTATGCAATGTACATCACTTTTCTCAATAATTAATGTACTTTTATTACCGTCTTACATCACTTTACTACTCGTTAAACATAATAAGAGTTCAGTACTTTACAAATCTATACTAATACTAATAGCTGACTCGACAGACGTTGTCCTGTCAAAAGCCATTGCGTAACTATAGCAACCGTAGTATGTTGATGCTAACTTGTCAATTTATAGTAAAAATTATCAGTATATATATAATTTGCAATAAATTAAAATTGCGACTATAATTTGAGATTTAAACTATCCTATCTCTCAAGTTGGATCGAACTGCACATGGTGTGCGAATTTTATTATAATCGGTTAAGTGGTTTAGGAGTCCATTGAGGACAAACATTGTGACACGAGATTTATATATATTAAGATTATAAAGAAGTAAAGTTTGTGTGTTTGTATATTTGTTAAATTGTAAAGGGTATTCTCGGGATCTACTGAACCGATTTTAAAAATTATTTCAGCAATAGAAAGCCACATTATTGCTGAGTGTCATAGGTTATATAAAAAACCGAAAAATAAAAAGGCTTTTACGTGGTAGTCCGTTTTGCAAATTGAATCGGAGAAAAAACGGTCCGGACGGCGCGCGATGGCTTCGGGTTTAATTAACATTATGCCCAACGAAGTGGGCACGGGTCAGCTAGTATATTATGAATAGAACCTACGCAACAATGTCTACGTTGACCGCTTAAGTTTTAAACTGAGCTTAAGATAAGAACTGTTTTAGTTTCTCGAAATTGGCTATCAAGAAAAGTATTTTAAATTGTTCCAATTCTCTCTAAAGTTTCTAATACACATTTACGCCATAGCGCATCTAACATAAAGCTCTATTGATTATATATAACGAAAGCCACTGTTGCATATCTGTTTTTCTCTCCATCAATCTTTACCACATATGGTTATGCTTAAGAAAGCACAGTTCTTGGTAATTGATTATAGTTTTTTCAGCTCCCCAGTGTAGTAATGGTGTGTTATTATTGCGTTTCGTTCGGGTGGGACGGACATTGAAAGCGCTGATATAATGCACCGTCTCGGCATGCACGCGTCTGCGCACGCGCATCAGTTCAACTGGAACTTAAGAATCTTAAGATTGAATCGGAGAAGCTATTCTCAGGTGTCAGTGTCAGATCGTCTTTTGTCACTGCATGTGTGTTCTGTTATTGAGATGGACGTGAGAGTGACGGTGAGAGAAACGATGTCGAATCCTTAAGGACTGCTGCCCGTAATAATCCAAATATGCCCTATTTTATCTTTATTGGTGACTAAGGAACCAATTTTATTAGAGCGGTAAAACTTATCTATTATTGCAACTATAGACGGAATCACCAACTCTATCGTGAACAACAACCGTTATTGAAACAAACATACAAGATATGTAAAAACAATATATAACTGTCTCAAATTTGACGAGCGAGATAAAAGCCAGCACGATTCAGTCCAGGCTCGCGCTAAGAGTTCGCGGTACGGTCCCAACACAGCCGAGACTGCGTTTCGTGATCGATCGGTGATTAACCTAGCTCATGAAGTTATTATGCTATTAGCTATTATATATAGCCATTCATATTATTTGATACAAATGTGATATCTACCGTAATTTAGCTAATGAGCATCATGAGAACGTAAGTACGTGACTTATTAGTCTCGTAAAGTAGTTCACCTAAAGCTATCGGACTAGCCTTCTTTGTTTGCGATGTATGTCAAACGGGTTTATTTAATTTAGCATGAGGTGCTTTGCTGCTTTTGTCAGCTTGACTAACAGTCAAGAAGTTCTGTATGGATTCATTCGAGCTGGTTGTTTGTCACAGTTTTTTTTCTACTTACTCAAGCGCAAATCCAGGGGTCATGAAACTAGGCCTAGGTCAACCATCAATGCGTGCTCCAGAACTACTTGCCCGATTTTCTAAAAAGTTTCACCTTTACAAAGGTACCTATATACCCTATTCCCGAATAATATAGGCTTGCGGTTAAAACCGTAGGAAACAGAAACTGGTAGTTTTGTATAATTCGGAAACTAGTCTGTGCAGATGTTTGTAGCCCAGCTCTTCAAGTTAGATGTGTGTGGTTATCCCCTCCCTCCTCCGAACTTGAAAGTTGGAACCGCCCTAGCTTACTATTTTGTTGTGAAGTAGTTTTCCGTCAATAAACTTTTTTGTGGCTGGTATAGTGAGCCACAACAAGTTGTCATCCAAGTTTCTCACCGATTGCCAAATTACCGAACACTGTCGATGACTTTTTAGTATTTTTTGTCCGCATTAGATGTTTCTCTCAACCGTGAAATTCAATTTTTTTAAATGGTTTCAATCACGTATTACAATGGCTAGACGAGTTCGCTCTCACGATTTATCAGTCGTTAGAAATGTGAGCTTTTACTTTGGACTAATCTGAAAATCTGTAAACCTAGATTTTATCAATGTTTTGTTCTCAGACCTACTTACGAGTTAATCTAATTGCGTCAAGGTCAAAATCGAGTTTATTTTGTCTGAAATTACGATGATCCGTATGGCTTTCGAAGCGTAAAAAATGCGTAGACCCAAGAGACCAAGAGTGTACTTAGAATAAAGATTGGGTAGGTCTCTGGGTATCTCTGTCTGTTCACTATCTATCTACTAACGTCACGGCTGAACCGATTTGGATGAAATGCTGCTTCTAGGTTTTTTATTTATTATTGCAGACATAGTGGTCCCAATATATTTTTATACTTTTCTTTTTTCTTGCGCTATAGTGGCTATGATGGACCAGCCCCATATAAGAGAGTCATGCTAGTCTGTTTCTGAGCTTTTTATTTCAGATATATTTACAGTTCATAGTAGTACAGCCTAAAAATTCTCGAATCGTAACTAATCAGTCAAGTACCTACTTTCTAGATCAAGGTACTTCGCACTTTTTAAATTAACACCGCCGCCGTTTACAATAGTAACAATTGTTACCTCGAAAGTGTTCCAGGAGCAATAAACTCGGTTACTATGTGGGCTAGGCTATTTTCTTGCAATTTATGTCGCCTGTGTATGACATGACCTGTGTTGTGTAGTGTAGGTATTTGTAATAATTGAAATTTACCACTAAGTTGATTTGTACTATTTTGATTTCATTCTTTCAACATATTTTGATTTTATTCTTTAATTTTTTAGGTGCAAAAATGTAGGACAGTTGTATCTGGATATCCTGGGTAGGTACTAGGATTAATAGCAGTAGGGAAGTACCTCATCTTATGTAGCCGGTGTCAGTACCTATTACATTAACCATCAATCTACATCTATTCTAATAGGATCGATTGAAAAACATACCAGTAGGAGCGCAAGCAGAGGTGCGCCGCCAGCGCTCGTCATGCTTGCGGTCTGCCACACTCGAGCGCGGAGCCAACCGTTAATGCTATCTGCCCCGATTACCTTACTGACGTTACTTCTATAAAAACCCCTATTAAACTAAAATGTTTACTGATCGGAATAAATTGATACAAAAAGTAAACAAACACAGTTCGATCGATGGATGTTTTTCACAACACTCGGGTCTAAAAACGCAGCACTGCAGTTGGTTTTTGCCGGCGAGCTTTCCGGCGCGTGAGTGGTACGGAAGCTTCGCAAGTAGTACGGAGCGCGTGGTCGCGTGGTGCGCCTGCGAGCTCTGCGGACGGGACTGCACGGAGGCGCGCTCGGCTTGCGCGCTTGATGATGGTGGAACAGTTAGCCATCGTCGGCAATGGGGAGGGTACCACCTGCTCCGTACTCTATCGTTCTCACGACGCGATCGCTGATCTGCCTCGCCGCTCGACAATCTCGTGGTCTACATAGTTGATTGGCGTCGGATTAGGGAAAGAATTAGGCTTTGATATCGTTAGTAGTTCACGGCGTCGAGTTCATTACCGTGACATTCGCGCGGAGAAATTGCGGCCCTGCCTGCCTTCTGATTGAGTGGCATTTCGGTGCGATCGGGTCATCGATGTTGTGTTTGGGTCGCAGATTCTCGAAGCGACGGATGCGGACGGCCGAATGATCGATGGACGAGATAACTAAATAGCTTCATTTCTGACCGAGCTATCGATATGATTAAAAATTAAACCGCTTTAGAAAGTCAATCATCATTGCAGATGATTACAGATAACTTTTTAATTTACTTATCAAGCGATCAAGATATCAGTTATAGCGTTTGTTTTTAAAGGTTACTTAAAACGTATAGTAAACTTGCAAAATTAGGGAGTAAAGAAAGCTTCTAAAATACGTAGCAAACTGTACAGATACCTACTTACGTGGGCATACGAGTGCTCCACGCATGGACCTAAAATGTTCTGGACCTGGAACTATCGAGAATACCTAATACCTACCTAAATAATAAAGAAGTTTGCTGAGCAGGTGTATATCGGCAGGTGGGCCTAGTTCGGCGCCGTCACCGAAGCGCGTCCGTGACCGCTTCGGTCACGACGGCTTCGCTCAAAAGCCAGAGAACCTAATTTGAATAGGTCGGTCGTTACCAGTCTCCGTGCCTACATAACTGTTAATTCTACCATTTTCTGGTCATCATTATCGTAAATGGTGCATCCTCATTGTCCTTATAGGGGTACCTGTAATGATCAATCTTCACTATAGCCGAAGTAGCGATTGGTAAGGAATACTTCAATTTAACTTCTTACCAATCACCATTGTGTCGATTATAAGCATGATCTCAGATCAGAGTATAATTAAAAACCCCGTTTGTAAAGCGCTTCTTATCTAGCTATTAGACCTATTTATTTATTAGACATAGATATATAACTAGTTGCGCTCTGCGGTTTTATCCACGTTTTTAGAACAAAAAGAAGAGGGTATAAGCTAGCTTCATACCAAAGTTCATCGAAATCTGTTCAGCTGTTTTTGCGTGACTGAGCGACAAATATACAAACTCATAAAAAATTAAACATGTTAATAGATCTTATATCTTGGTGTTTTGCAGTACGAGTAAGTAATTTGGTAGAGACATAAATAACATAATAGTAAAATCTGGTGCATTTTCTGGCATCCTGCGATTTTCTATAAAGACATTCTACATTATGGTCCTTGTGAAACATATACATACTAACTTAGTTGATGGTCGTCCATTAATCACGTGTAATAAAAAATATGCCTTTTAGCAAACTTTTTATCCAACTCTCTCCCCTGGTGATACATGGTGATTGGTGATGGTGAGGTTATAAATTACCACCCCCCCCCCCCCCACCATCACGTGTATTATTTTTGGTACAATTTATCTATATTTTCAGAATTTAACGAAAAAATTAATAATGTGATATTTCTCCACCTCTTTATGCCCTCTCCTCAAGTGATATTTCGTGACGTTTTCTGAACCCCCTCCCCCCTCTCGAGCCTCACGTGATATATTGACGATCCCTTGTAATGAGAGCAACGAAATTTATTGTGAAATTGTGTACCTAGTGCAGAAGATAAAGTCCCCTATAGAAAGTTTTTATGTAGGATTTTCAGTGTTTTTATTTCTTTATTTCATTTTAACATTCGTTACAATCGCATAGGTATTTTTGAAGTTGGTTACAGGTATACTTTCACTAATGGTAGGTGAGGCAGAACCAGCCACCAGCAGAATCGATATATTTTTATTATCATGAGCAACGACATAAAATATGCTATAGGCATCTACCATACCATAGCTATATCTTATAACCATATTTATTATGGACGTCATATATCCTGCCCTTTAGAACTAATACTAAGCATGCTTCCACACCTTCCACATGACAATGTATGGGTTTTGAATTGAATTGGACGCCTGTATGTCGATGACTATGATTGCCAGTTCTAAGGTAAGCCTATTATAATAGGTAGTGCTATTCCTATGGCTACTTGAGCAGGTCATAGCCGACATACGGTTTTCTGAACCAACCGGCTTTCGAAGGCGAGGAGATGCCTGTCATAGACTTGCAAGATGCCTACGCGACGTTTGCGTGCTCGCTGAATGACATAGCATGAGGCAAGATGAAGCAATGATCGACAGCATCCTTGTACAGTTGACCATAGAGTTAATAATAGTAACAACCTCTGGCGACGGAAAGCCTGACCCCTGGAATAGATTATTCTGATTTTGATTTGAACGAGTCATCCACCGTTACTCGATGGTTTGCCGATCTATTCAATTGCTTGGCCATCTGCAGTGGCCAGTTGTATTCAAGAGTTTGACAAGTTTTATTCGAATGTAGGCAAATAGAACCTAACCTGAATGACATAGCTTATATAACTTAGGGATCTATTATTACACCTAGATAACAAAATGTAAGGCCATAGAATTTGACTGGTGACTTTTCTATTATGGGTTTATACTTTATACTCGTAAGTGAAAGAAATTCTTCGAAGCGTAAAATGATTTGTCCGTGAACCGTGAACACATTCTTTTCTTTCTGTATGAGGTAGAACTGCCGTAGAAGTGCTAATGTTATTTTAATGTGAGGTATACCTACTGATAATGACTCTCCTAATCTTACGTTTTATACGCAAAGAGAATGAAATATGCTTATATCTAATAGGGTGAATCAATAGGTAGGTATACGTATATGGAGACTACAATATTATTTAGTTCTGTGTAGTAAATGGTGATGATGAATAAAGTAGGTACATATACAGGGTTATTCATAAAGGGTATGCTAAGCCGAGAAGGGCTTATAGTACTCAATACTCATCATTATGAACAACTTTTACTATAGGGCCAACCCGAAATTCGCGAAAAAAAAAAACAGCTGTTCCATACATTTTGTCGAGTGTCATTGACATTTTTCTATGGAACAGCAGATTTCTTTTTCGCGAATTTCGGGTTGGTCCCATAGTAAAAGTTGTTCATAATGATGAGTACTATGAGCCCTTTTCGGCTTAGCATACCCTTTATGAATAACCCTATATAAGGTAAGGTAGAGCATATTTTATCTGTTAACAGCCCGTATCATGTAAAGTTGTAAACTCACTTCATTTAAAATTTGCAATACACCCGGTACTTTACAGATACCATAAATATAGTTCCAGTGTTGCAGCTAAGACCTATGTTAATATGGCTATTATTTATTTAATTGTCCATTCTGGACATTTTACTTAATGAAGAATTCTCAAAAAGAGTAAATTAAATATCATTAAATTAAATATTATTACCTTCGGTTTTCAAAAATATTTTCTATCGCAGATTAATTACAGGAAAAGTAACTTATGTACCTATTGATGATAGATGGGTAGATACTTTTAATTATGAACGTACCGATTACCTATTTCTTATTATAGTTGTAAGTTCAAGAGGCTACAATGTAACTTTTTGAAGCTTGACAAATCGACTTGAAATATGCGATACCTTGAGGTAACAAATCGCCTCGTAGCTATCATTACTCGACAATACATCACGGGAAGCTCGTGGCGATGGCACGCGCGCCCGCCGTTTTTGCTGCTATTACTGTGCGACCAAAATGCCTGTAGAGGCGGCAAATTGAGATAACTACAAATCTTCTGCTGCCGGACTTCAGTTTTGTTCAGAACATGCGATGGTGCTTCCCCCACTCGATTTTAAAGATAAGTTGGTCACACTGTACCCTCAGATGGAGTGCATCCAATGCCGTGATTGATGACAAAACCTTCCGCATGCTATTGTCACAATGGAACTGAATGGAACGTGCTCTCAAATCAATCCCAACCGTATGCCAGCCCGTTACGTAATCACCGATGCCCACGGATAGCAGTATTATGCCGCACTGCAGTTATGTATAACGACTCAAAATGGAAATGAACTTGGATTCTGTATAAAACGGAGATTAACGTCCACTGGAATACAAAGCACCTATTGTGGACTGCTATTATAGTTAGTTATACTGGCTTTGATTTATTAGTGACATCTAAGAAAGAAATATGATGGCAAAGCTGTTATGTTCACGTGTTGTATTTACGGTAGTTCTTAATGATGTTCAAACACGTTTATTGGAGTGTTACTCTACTCTACTTATAAATAATGCGCTTCCGGTAGAACCCTCGAAATGGATTTTGTCGGCAAACCGCGTAAGCTGTTTGGCTAACGGTCCGTTCACACGGCCATCCACTACGGATGACCGGCCGCTCATTTCGGCCGGACTAATCGTAATTTCAGACTAAGAAATAGGACAAAAAGCAGAGGCCGGAACAAGCGGGCAACTAGTACAGCGAAAATTTGAATAATGACGATCTAGCGGATCGTTTTGTGCTTTCAACGCTACGGTGGCTGCGCCTGCGCCGGTGATGCTGTCGCTCGGTTATATGTGAATTTGTAACAGTTGCGTGGCGAGTGCTCTGAACGCTCAATTATGCGATGATTGTGAGCTTGTTGAATTAGTATACGGCTCTACGAGCTGTTAATTGCATTTTAATTAAAGCTCCATCCATCAATTGACTTATGAAGAGATGTTCTCTTCCGTGTCCGTTAAGAAACAGCCATGCAAGTTTCAATAGTAAATAGGTAAGTACAGACGCGAGTAGGTAAGTAAAAAGTTTTTAGTTTGTAACTCGGAGACAGTGAAGCGATTCGCAGTAGGCTCGACGCAGTTATTCGCGAGTTTGTGGGTTAGGTTAGGGCAGGTATCGATGCGATGCACTAATTGTCCGCATGTGGAGCGCACGGGACATAATGGTAGGCCAGCGCGGCGGCCGCCACGCGCCGCGCCGCCCTGATGGCTGCCTCGCCGGTGGGTACTTGTTATTCTAATGCCCGTGGCCATCACCTTCGCATGCACATTTTGCCATTGAACCTGCACCGCTATTACACTAGCACGCACTGAATGCCACCGGTTCAATGATCTTGTTGACATCCTTCGAGACAGTTTAACATAGTTATCTAGTATAAGATATCTAATGTATTAGACCAAGTTAGGCGTGTACCTACGTAATGGATTCGAAACGTCCTTTACAGTGCTGTCAAAAACGAGCTGTGGTAAGTAACGCCTAGCTTGTCTTAAGTTAAAATTGATAATACGAAGGAAACCGGGTGTGCCGGGAAGAGATCGCTTTTAGCGATAAGGCCGCCAGTTGCTGCACTAGTTTGAAGTGTTTTGATATTTTTGATGAAGTGTTTACCTATCTACTATCTATGCCTGGGACTAGTAGGTAGTAGTAGTAGTTTAAAATATCCAGCAAGGAATGAAGACGCCGAACAATATTAAATGATGATGATGTTGTGTGGAAAGATAAGAAATTGATGCGTGACATGAATGATAAACCTAACTATTATAAGTATATAAAGATGTCTAATGTAGGCCACTATGGTAGGTACAAAGGTAAGTTAGTGAATAAGTAATGGGGTTATTAATAACCTCAACAAAAGATACGGAGCATATCGCGATTCGCGACAGCCCAGAAACTGGGTCTAGAGTTTTGAACAACACTGATCTACCTTACGTTGAATAAGTAGACAACGACACACTTACTAGCATTAAGTGGTACTTGTACTATTATTTGTTCTGTGGTGGTACGTAGTAGGTATGAATCGTAGGTACTATCTAGTACTACTTTACGTAGATTGTTTTTAGATAATTACCTAGATATAATTTATTAATAACTGATTTTCGGTTTCTATGATTTTTGCCATTAGCGAAAGCTTACCGAAGTAAAGGAAAGTAGGGAAGTACCTACTTATAGGTAGAGTCGCAATAAAAAATAAATTATTACCTACCTACTGAAAGTACCTATTTACCTAATGCTCGTAGGTCTTGTTATTCATTAAAATAATCATTGGTCGATATTCACAGTTTATTCAGAGCCGTCTCACAAGTTTTGTAGCCAGAGGAAAAGAGAGATGGCGGGAAACGGTTGCCATAGACAAATAATATATTGTCTACTAATTCAAACTACAACACCTAAGTTTTTATTTTAATCAAAACATTTTTTTCTTGTAAAGTTAATTAGTAGCGGGTAGTCTGGGGTTATATCTCTATCTAGGAAAGGAAAAAGTGCATAATTCGGCGTAGCAGCACTTACCAACTTCATTAGCTTACTTTCCCTGCCTCATTATAACACTAAAGTTTAATAATTACTCGAATCTAAGTATGTTTCTAACTAAATTCTTACTCAGAGGCAGTTACTGTAAAAAAATAGCGGTTCCGCGACACATTTACAGCGTCCAATAAAATAATGGTAAAGATAGCAATTAAACGCCTGTAAATCGGTAAATCTATGTAATTACAATATCGGTAAACGTTATTAGACACAGATAGCTGAACTATTGTCATACTGACAGTATTATAAAGTATTGTTCTCTTGGTATTGTTGCAGATAAAATGGAGGTGTACCTATTAGAAATGAATAGGTGTCATAAAAAATATGTGGGACGATAGGTATGTAATTAAAAAGGTTTTTGATGGTTTATGTAGATGCCTAATAGAGTTATTTTCATTAGACAAGACACCTCCACTCGCAGGCATCCTTTTCCTGGATATACCTACCTAAATTCCATATGTAGGCAGTTAGGTAGGTACGTGACAACTTTTGCTACGTGACTTTACAAAAAAGTAGATAGATTTTAATTTGTAAATGTAAGATGCTTTTAAATTTGGGCCCCAGCATTTGTCTATAAGGAAAGGGTATGCTAAACCGAAAAGGGCTTATAGTAGGTACCTACTCAATACTACTCATGGTTGTGAATAACTTTTACTGTCAACCCGGAAATCTCAAAACAAAATAATCACATGTTCCATCCTTTTTGTCGAATCGATATTATTGTTTTTTTCGCTACGTCAAGGCCATGCTAAAGCCTCAAAGTAAAAGTAATTATTGAGCACTATGAGCCCCTTTCGGCTTAGCATACCCTTTCCTTATAACCCCGTAAATATAATGTTTAAATGAAGTGACATTTGAATAATGTCTAAGCGGCTAATATTCTATAATCATACAAATTGCAAATATCTTTTACTTTAACTGTAAGTTCTCATGTCCCGATTACCTATTTCCAACTGCATCCGTATTATGACATGCAAACACGACCATCATTAGCAGTAGGCTATGTACCATTCAACCTACAATTACAGAGTATTTACTCTGGCAAATAGTCATGTTTGTCATGAAATAAAAGGGCCATAAAACATTAGGTAAATGTACCTGTTCGAGCAGGTGCTTAACTAAGTTTTCACACAGTAGGATGCGGACGTGACTGAAATCGCGAGCGATAAGCTTGTTTGGATACCTACTCGTACATGCGTGATATCATTTAGTACTTAGCTAGCTTTGCACATTATCAGTTTAATTGCTCCGCCGTTGTAACGGCGCTAATTTCAAAGGAGACCGATTTTTAAGGCGTGATACGGCTGGTATTAACTTACCAACTAATCAACTGATGGAAATTCAATATATCAATCATGCATTTTAAGAATTATGATTGAGATGCAAGTTATGCAGTATCTGCCTATTTTCTTGCATCAAATTCTAGCTAATTTGATGCATGCCATTCCTATTTATGTTTACCGTTTGAAACTTGAGGACACTTTCGTGTCCTTACTTAAAGAGTTAGCGCAGGTGAATCAACACAAACATTGCGGAATTGCTACAATGCTACGTAAAAACTGAAGAGCGAACGACTGAAGTTGAACTTGTTTTGTATTTTCTATAGCTCTGCATGATTGATAAGTTAAGTGGACATCGAGCATTTATTCGTGATCCGTTTTTGACATTTTTGATTAGCTCCAAAAATACCAAAATCCATTATTTGTCTAGGCCAAAACCAAACACCAAAACTTTGGAAATAGTCGTTACGAAAAATTGTTAAACTATAATACGTTGTCTGAACGATGACATGCGAAAGACAAGTATGGCGGTATGGTCTAAAAACTATAAGCACATTCTTTGAGCGAGATATAAAACATGAAAATTGACATTGACAATAACAAATTTGACATTACGAATGACAGCATTGAATTGACAGCCCAGAGCTGCCAGATCAGGGGATTTCCCCCCTTATTTAGGGGTTTTTCGACCGAGCAAGGGGCAGAATAGAGGGGAGAAATATTTAGGGGTTTTTTTAGGAAAAAATTTTAGGGGTTTTTTTGCCATAAATAACATTCCTGACGTTTAGTATTGCTGTTGTTTTATCATCTTTAAATTACTTGAGCGTCAAAAGTAGTCGAGGTCGAAATTCGAGATGTTGAAGATAACGATTTTTTATTTTAATTTCATTTTCATAATGTTTTTCGTTACCTAACATGACCGCTGCTTTAAAAAATCGCGGTATGCCACCATTTATATACTATCCATTCTAGGGGATTTCTGGGGAGAAATCAAATTAGTCTAGGAGTACGTCGCCGAGACCACCTGGCAACACTGTGACAGCCAAGCAAAGCCGAAATTTAGATAAAAACATGTGGAATCTATAAAAAACATTTATTTTGTTGATAATAGCTAAATGAGTGACTACTACTTACTTCTGCAAAGTTTTCGGTCATAAAACATGCTACTTGCATGAGTGAATATTCATTGTAAGACGGGATATTTATCGTAGACTTCAGTCACAAAATACCTTTACAAAATGATAGAAGGATACGGGGCAGTGACCCAAGCCCTATTGGGGACCCTTCTGACGTGGGGTTTAACTGCCTTGGGTGCTGCCTGCGTGTTCTTTATTAGAGGCAAACACGTGAGTGCTATTATTTTTCTAGTTCAAATTTTCGTACTGAAGAATTAATTAACAAATGCTGTTATTGTTTTATGCTTGTAGAGAAAACTTCTCGATGTATCTCTGGGGTTCGCCGCTGGTGTTATGACAGCAGCGTCGTATTGGTCTCTTCTGGAACCAGCAATCACTATGTGCCAAGAATCAAAATTATATGGAGATAGAGGACAGTATGCCTTTGCTCCGGTGGCGGGAGGCTTCCTGTTTGGAGCTGCCTTCGTGTTCGCAACTGACAGGTTCCTGGACTACCTGGGAATCAGTTCTACAAACATGATGATTAGTAAGTGTTACTTTACTCTTCCATTTAGTATATTCATTTCTCAAATGCATGAAATGTTTTTTATTTATAATTTTTTACAAAACTGCATTGTATTTGTTTGTAGGTACAGTTTTGCATGCTTTTAAGTAAAAGAAACTTAGTGTGTGTCTGATTTGTATATCTGTCAATGAGGTTTTTTATCTTTTGTTGTAAAGTACATAGATGCCACATCACATAGGTAGATATTGATTTTTAATAGTCCATATTGGTCATACATGACTAAACTTGAAGGTTAAATATATTACTTATTTCCTCCATAAATGATTTGATTAACTATGACAAGTAGTATTAAATTAACAATTCTGATCTAAATCAACTATTATTTGAATTATTATTTATGATTTTGTGGACAATTTGTAAACTTGGATACATCTCTAAATTGTATGAAACCGTTGCTTATTTTGTCTGTTTGTTCACTTACACCCTCCATTCTACTCATTGGTTCGTGTTTTTTTATGCTATTGAGTGACGAGACAAGCAAATTGCTTGCCTGATGTTAACATGTTGTTTGTCCATAACAAACAAAAACCAAACTATAATAATAATTGATGTATCAATTAGGTAATTTTTTCTATAATATTTTAAAGTAATATAGGATAATTCATTCAGCACATCAATATGCCCAAGAAAACAAGCTATATGCTAGTCATTTTATTTTCTAATAGAAAATAAAATAAAATAAATTGTTCAAAAGTTGACATCTTGATAAAATAGTTATTATTTCTGATATTAATATTCTATAGGTTAAATATTATTATTAAAAACTTTTGTAAAATTAATTATTTTTGTCTTAATATTTAGTTAAAATAGCTACTTTTTTAATCAATTACTTTTTCTCCTTTAATGGTACATACATAATATTCCCAACTACAAATAAAATTGAAATAGGTACTGTTTTATGGTAAGCACACATTACTTGGGAACAGCTAGACAAATTTGGTATTTTTATTTTAAATGATTGCAATGGTAAGAAATGGGATTCCTAGAAAAAGACAATTTGGACAAACAAAGCCAAAGCCTTGGTTCTGAGTCGCAGACCTATGAGGCCGAAGATAGAGGAGCAGCGTTCATAAATACACATAACTCGGTAATTTGCTATATTTAGATCATGCTTTTTACATTAAAACCATAAGGAAAATGGTGTATTTTTAGTCGAAATTCCAAACCAATATGTTGACTACAGAAAAATACCAAGAACTTCCATTGCAACGTAATTATGTGGTAATTTGATTTCTAATAATGAAGTGATATGCAAATAATACAAGTTGGCTTCGATGTCTTAGACAAATATTTAAATGCTCCTGTTGTTTACCAACTTTATTTCAATGCATTAGGATTGAGATTAGGTTAAATATTCATAGGTTTAGAGTTATCTATTATGTACCTAGTTGTTACTATATTGTAATGAGATAAATTGGTGTAAGTAGAGGGCAAAATGGTTATCCCAAACATGGTAGAAATACAAATGAATTGGCAATGTCAAATACCTTATCTTAGAGGTAGAATTTTGTTTAAATTATACTACTTGACATTGGCGTACAAAAATAATGTTATGCATAGGTTAACTGACTGCTCATGTCTATCAGCACCTTTATGCTCTTACAATAGTGTGATATCTTTGTTTTAAACACAGGTTTTACAGCTGTGCTCAGGGTGAACATATGTTGTTGCTTGTCACTGTACTAACCGTTATTTAAAAAGCTTAACATTTTAGTTTGTTTTTATTTTACTACCATTGTAGGGATTGAAACAAAGAGGTGTCGTATTTTGATTTTATGACCTAGGAAGCGTTATGTATTTACAAAATGCTTAAACAGTAAACAGATATGTATGATACATGTGTCCCTTATCTTTTACAACTGAAATTGTGCTCACGAACAGATATGGTCTTGTTTCCGTACTGACTTCAAGAGAGATTGCTACTCTAATGATTTGTATCTTATCTCGGAGTCTTAGCTACCAGTTAATGTATAATGCACTCATAAAGTTATAATGTTATCACAGCAAACATAATTATGAATGGCATTCATTTAGCAGTAGATGATGTTGGTATTTCTCAGCATAATAATAATTGTAGCAATCTGTTTGGATGTAGAAAGAGTATGATTAATTTATGTGTGGAAGTCATGATTACTCTATGCACAGTTTTAGCGATAGTTGGAATAAAGTTTGGTTAGCCACTCGGTCTGAGTAAACGATGTCAACAGTAGTAAGTATCTAGATAGGCAGTGGTGGTATTTCAAGAGAGTTTGAAATATTCGAAAGATACTTGAAGTAATGTCAAGGTTTCTTTTATGATCTTGTATGCACAAGCAATGGAATGGAACAGGAAATTAATAAACGTTTCAGTGAATATAAATACTCACAAGCATGCTTGATGCTGATGTTATCTTTAAATTTTTTATACATTATGAACTGATAAAGCAAGTATTTTTTTATAATTGATTAAAATAAAATCCGAATATAAAGGCACCTCATCATCCAAAATCGGTCAAGTCGTCTATTTGGTCGAAAATATTACATCCTTTCTCAGGCAGTTGGGTGAAAAGGGCCAAAGACTGGACTCGATAGATAGATTGATAAACTCTTTATTGTTCTCACCAAAAATTACAGACAAAAAGGAAAAAGGGTCTAGTAGTTGTGGAAAACGTCCTCTCATCATGTCGTGTCCTGAATCCTAAAAGCTAAATCCTAATTCCAGGTATAACAAAGAGTAAAGAATCCAAGGAGAAGTTGGAGGATGTGGAGATGATGACAGCGCTGAACAGGCGGCCCTCGAACCCGACGAGCGTAGTGATGCTAGATCCGCCGCCGCCCGGGGACTTCGCCGACTGCATCTCCAACCAGCACACGGCGCAGCGGCGGCGCGGACACCACTCGCATCACTCGCTGGTAAACACATTTTTTAAACTCATGTAATCATCGTCCACGCACAAAAAACGGTCCACGTATAAAAGGGGTCCACGCCTGCGCACGCGTACTGAGAGTATGGTTCCCGTGCATTTTAGGAACATTATACAGCGTTATAAAGAAAGGATATGCTAATCCGAAAAGGCCTCATAGTTCTCGTCATTATGAACAACTTTTATTATGGGACATTACCCCATTGTGTTTAAAATAAAAAATTACACAAACTAGTTTTAACCGAATTATTTTAGTGAAAATGTGAGAACAAGGTTAGCCTGCGATTCATTTATAAATAGCTTCTCCCTGCGGTTTTACTTACGATTTTATAGATACGAGTATAAGCAGAACATAAGCGGCTCTCGCATCCAGATACACAATAAAATTAATGATACTAGTATTATTAGATATCAGATATATTATCAGATTGTACGTGCGCTTCGAGTGCTTTTTAAAACCTTTTATTTTACTTGCAATGGATTTATAGAACTATGTTAGTTCGGGTAGAATCTTGCAACTAAATTTTTAACCACTTCTCGGTGTCCGATTAAACTAAAATTTAATATACGTGTGTAATTCTAATGACAATGCAAAGAAAGCTTGTTTAAAAAAAAATTAAATTAAATTTATGTTAAACATTTTGAGATCCTTCGTTATACGAGCTTTTAACTTTGTTGTGACATATCGGCAGTACAGAAGCATATTTCAAAATAATTTCGGAGTCATTACTCTTTACTTGTATTGTATGTATTATGTGCTTAATTAAACATAGCAAGAAATCTTTGTTCAACATACTCCGCTACAAATTACGCTTGAAAAGCACGATCAAGTGTGTATAAGGCTGTGTGTCCACTGAAGCGGAGTGAAGAGGCGCTGTGCAATATTGACGTAAAATATAGAATTGCATAAAACCCATGCTTTGAAATGCGGACCTAGGTTTTTACTAGGACTAGAGGACGCTTTGTGGCTAGCTCTGTTGTCATAGGTTTTTACAACACAATGTCACTAAGTCCATTGCTGACGTTTTTAAAACCTGAAGTCAAAAGAGGTGTGTATTGGTATTGTAGCTTCCAAACAGCTTAACCGATTTTGGTTAAGTTATTTTTAATTTGAAATTTGCCTCGATCGAAAGCGATATTCTTAGCTCTGATTCAAGAAAATAGGTTCAGTCTTAAGAAGATTATCAGCTCCTTTCTAATCGGGGTTTTTTAAAATTTGAAATTACAAAACAAATATGGTAAGCTTAAGAGCAGTATCTCAGAAAAAAAAAACTGTTCATGCATCTGATAGCTTGAAAAATTGCGCATCTGATGCGTGAAAAAACAGAAATCACTTTTTTCACACACCGCTCTCTTGGGCTTGGGCAGAATGGCTCTGCTCTGATCTCTCAGATGCCAAGCCTTAAACAAAGCCACCAATTCCACGGTTCTTGTTTTAGAAGTCCGGCGAGAACGGCGAGGGCGACCACCGCGACAGCATCGCGCGAGCTCTGGAGGCGCGCGCCTCGCAGTGGAAGCGCATCATGCTGCTAGTAGTGGCGATCACTGTGCACAACATACCCGAGGGACTTGCCGTCGGGGTCTCCTTCGGGGCGGCCTCTTCAGAGAAGGCCTCCTTTCACACTGCCAGGTCAGTCTACTTCTACGTCTAAGCCAAACGGGCTCAATTCAATTCAATTCATTTATTCAAACCATAGGAGGATACGTACAACACTAACTTGGTAACGTCAAATATAATACATTATTTAAAAAAAAAAGTTTAGTTGGCTCATAGTTCTCATTATAAACAACTTTTACAATGACATCAGTGAAATTTCAGGGCAAATAGGAGATTAAACTTTTTATATATCAGGGCGACGAGCGCAGTGCTGTGCCGCGCAGGTCTTGCATTCTATGACTTCAAAATTCTGGGTGGTGCAGACCTGTTATGGGCAAACGTGACGTTTAACATTAGACGAGCGATTTGCTCGTCTCGTAACTCAATAGCATAAAAAAGTCTACTTCACTGCTTGTTTTGCGTATTGTTACATTGATGATCGAGCTGTTATCTGAACTTTTTTTTCTAGACGAGCTTATATTAAAAGCTGTTAAAAGAAACAAGGGAGAACCGTTTTAAACCCGCGATCTTGACAAAAAGTCATTCAATGTGAGAAAAACTTCAATGTTAACTTCTACCTTACGTGAAGAGTCACGCGCATTAACGAGGCAAATTACATTCATTTTAAATATTTGTAAACACGCTCTATCGGACGTTTCGGAATAAGATTGTAAGTATTATATAACAGTGGACTCCTCATAAATAATTCACATTTAGTTACGGTAATTTAATTGTTTACATTTCTTTCCTTTGAACCTCATTCTAGCGCTATAGTTTAAATATTAAAACAGCGCCATCTGGCGATATACTTCTGAACTGTGACGATGAGCATGCAAGGAGCGTATGAGCGAGCGGGTTTTGATTTTGTTGAAAGAGACGAGCGCGTGCGTCGTGCATGTTTGCTTCTCTGGTGCCGTAGTGGTTTTCGATGGGTAACTCTAGATGGCGCTAATAGTCTCACATCTGTAAAATTGATACGAAAAATCTTTTGCTCTTTGCAATTAGGACTTTGCTATTCGTAAATCAGACATTATTGCTACTCCGACTAGTTTGGTAAGTTTATCGTGGAACAATGTCGCATTACATTTACATCGACTTCCTTCTACAAATGATGTCATACATACGAATCAACTCAATTTAGGCCACAATTTTGATAATGGGTAATATCAATTCTCTAAATGCTAATAGAATAAGTACCTACGAAAATATGTGGTCCGCCATTTTGTTACGTCAGAAGGAACGCGAGGGACCGTTGGAGCGAAGGCAGCGGCGGCGGCGGCGCAGGCATTTCATTGATAAGTTGTAGGCGCGAGCGGGATGCAACTATTCCCCACATCGCGATCACAACCCGCTACTCGGCGCTAACAATAGTCGCGAGCGCCAAACTTACACTATTGATAACGCGCCGACCCGACTCCTCAACTCGGAGATACTCTCGACATTAGTCACAGTTATATTCTCAGTTTTTCGAATCGCATTCTAAATAGTTGGAATAATATCGACAAGCATAATCGCCACTGACTTCGAGCGTGCGTTCGATATCTTGTCTTGTCAGCTCGTCAACCGCTTGCCATTTTGGCATGCCAATGCGGCATGGCACTCAATTTTGCCAAATCGTTATTGAATACATTCGTTCCCTAATTATAATAATAGTCGGGTATTTTTGCAAAATGGTCATGATAGTCGTTTATTAGCACATGTTCTTGGGGCTCGGAGTCGAGTGTGCGGCGCGTCGCGTCCGAGGCGGAAGTGTGGTATATCGGTGAAGGTGTTCTAGAGCGGCGAGTCTGGCCGCGTATTGGCAACGGCGACGGGGTTTCATTAGTAGTTGCGTCGAGTGAGCCAAATCGCGTGGCCGCGGGGGCATCGACCGGCGCGCCGCCGCAGACGTTGCCGTCACCGCCGCCGCCGAAACAGCCCGGTGAAACTATTTCACTGAAAAATCCGTCGGCCGCGGCGTATCATTGAACGTCAACCTTGGCGATTTGTCGCGACGTCTGGTGCGGCGCCCGCGCCGCGTGGGTGCCACCCCACCGACTTCATAACCGTTAAATATTGGCACCTCTCTCTGATGTACTTACCGCGTTATACACGCATTCCTAAAATGTCATTAGTCACGGTTGCTAGGCCCATTTTTGAATCCTACACGATGACTTGTCTATATCGCTATTTCATTTAGATCAAAACTGATTAAAATATATTACTCAATGGACACCTAAATCGTTATTATATTTTTTTTTCGACTAACGAATGTAAAGTAAATGTTATGCTTCCTTCGTTTCTATCTTCGCAAGTTTTGGTCGTTCCGCAAAAATCTCAATTTTGTAGAATAGAAACCCATAACTATTAACCAGATACCTAAAAATAAAACACTTTATACCAATAATACGTTTACAGAGTTATAAGGCAAGGGAATGCTAAGCCGAAAAAAGCTCATAGTTCTCATCATAATAATAATTGTTCATAATGATGAGTACTATGAATATTTTTTGGCATACCCTTGCCTCATAACCCTGCATTAGTATAAACTATTACCTACCTGATTTACATACCTATACCCAAAAAATTTCAAAGCCTACACTGGGCTCTCCATATTTGATAAACTATTATTATATTACATCCAATGTCATAATTATTAACTGATATATACACATGCCTATCATTCAATCAGAAAGTAGGTATCTATCTATATTCTTATAAAAGGTCTGCGGTTAAGTTAAAGGCTAACGAGCCAGCAATCAAGTCTTTTGTTCTTGGCTCCATCCTCGCCCCTTGCTTATTAAACAAATAATTGCGCCGCAGCCGGCAAACTCACAATATAAGGTTGTCGTCCATTTAACGCCTCAGCACCCGACCAGCTCCCGTCTATAGCAGTCTCAAAAGGTTTCTATCAACACGGTCACACGTGCGCGGTTGACCAGGTGCGCTTAAATTGTATATCGTCGTCTAGGCGCGATCCACCTGGCACTCGAGCTTTCCCCTTGTCATCTACATAGCGTCCCATTTGCTGTTCTACTAACTGCATTTTAGACACAAAATTAAACAAATGTACGTGCACGTGAGGTGCGGGAAGGGTGACGCGCGTCCAAATAGTGACCCACGCTTTTTCCATACGGAGCTCACACACTAACCATGAGGTACAAATTAGATCCAGTAAAATCGAAATCGAGTGAACAACGCGGTGACATTGCGTTGTCCATAATTAAAAAAAATTAAATAGATTTTATGCCACGCAGCTTTGACTGTATTTTTAGGGTTCCGTATTTATTCACTCGACTGTGGAGCCAGACGGCGCCGATTGACGGCGCATTAAATGGACGACTACCTTTATTTTGCAGGAAATACAATTGAAACAATGGTTATGGTTTGTTTAATTGTTATAGTATGTCCAGAAGCATAAGTTTTCTAATTAACATACTGATAACTTGGTTATCTTTAACAGCAACTTCTTCGGTACATTGATTAAAATAAAACAATTTTTTTTTTCTTATTAATGACAATAGTTCATTGAAACCCCGATCTTAATCTTGATTATTTTTCTTTTTTTCCCCTTTCAATTTGCACATGGGGTCTACACTAACTGACCGAATACCCATACTAGTCAGTTAAATGCAACTTATCTGACAGATGTCGTTAATGATTTACTACAATTTTTTAACCATTAAAAACCCTGGTTTGTGGTGAGCCATCATAGGCTCACCATTAAATGCCTGAACCATTTTCGTTAATAACGAGGATTGAATTTCAATTCAGTTATCACAATGATGCATTCATTGTGATAACTGAAATGAAATTCAAATTGAAAACGTCAATACTTATTGTTGCAATATTCCAAATTGTATGGTGTCTCGTTTCATCATAACATAAACCATCTGTATGAAAAGTTGCAATATGAATTACGATGGCAATAAGGCGGACGATAGGGGATCTCGATCATGTTCCTTTTTCTGAAAAAAAAGTAACATTCGCTGTAAATAATCATAATCAAGAACTATTTAAACGTTATTGTTTCCAAAGACTAACGGACACTGAGCAAAGCTTTTAAATTTAACTTTGTACACAAAAATTATGCCTCCACGGTTGGGTCGGTATTAAGGAGTACCGCGAATACAGAAATTTCGGCGAATTGTGATTGTAGCCGGTGCAGGGGCGGCGCGGGGGGCGAGTGGCGCCTGCGCATAATGGGACTCGCACTCGGCAACACGGCAAGGGCTTTGTGCCTGCCGCTGTTATTATGCAGATTAACACCGCCGGGAATTTGTTCAAATATCGTAACAAGCGCTGCTCCCGGCGCCGGCGCCGCCGCCCGCCGTAATTTACGAGTCGAGCCCCGGGAACTCGGAGCAAGCGTGGAAACAGTACTAAAGCTCACACTTACTGATAAAAGTGGTCAACGATGGAAGATTCCTAAAAACACTACCACCATAGCAGAACAGTTCCAGTAGCAAAACTTTTTTTTCAAATACTGTTTTTGACGTCGTTGCAGATATAGGACATTGTTAGCATGGCTGAATTTTGTATGTACTTGTATACGCGTTTGTTGTCTTTACCTGACCTGGTCACGCCATAGAGCTTCCATTCTGCACTTCATCGTACAGTGCGTCAGGAATGTGTCGGCGTTCGCTCCTTACACACTCGACACCATTTTATATTACACCTCGCTGCCAGAAAACGCCATAACACGTACGGGATCAGATCAGATCAGGGAGAGTTTATTTTTGTTTTTACCCTCCAGACGGTTACTGTGGTTAGCGCAGGTACCTTCACGAGCGATTTTAATATGCGGACTTTGGTGAAAAAATCGACAAATAATTCATGTTTTGTCTGTTCTCGGTTGCAAATAAGTAGTCAACGAGCTGTTTCTCCTGATATATTGTAACATAATGCCGACGTTTACAGAACTGTTACTACTAAGAAATGATTTGACAAGAATGGAATCTTGTCAGCTCAGTCGGTTCGCAATCGCATTTTTTGTAATATTTGCTTATTTTTGTATCATTTTGAACAAAACAAAATGACCCGGTTTCTTCGATTGCCTCATTCCATAAGCATACCTTACCTACTCATATTTCGTAAAGTAACCATTACTACTCACTTATATCAAGTACTGGATATGAAAGTTCTTTCATCGCGTAGTGAAAACCATCGTCGGCGCGAGCACGCGCGTCCGGTCGCATTCCTTCGAAGCCTCTGAACTTTCGGTCGAGCTACTCACGTGTTAACATGCATAACACAGTTTTGAACTTACGATATTCTTATCGTTTCATTGTTAATCGTATCTCATCATACATACATACTTGACACTCATCTCACAACTAACTCATACCCATCATAGGTGTCTTGACTTGCTATCTATCGTTCGAAACGATATCATTGTTTTATCTCATTGTTGAGAATGTTGAGCTTTCATATAAGGCTTTTAATTCAACACAAGTCAAGGAATTAAAATACGATATATATTTGCAATCGTACCAAGATTTATTGTTAAAACAATGATTAGGAAAGTACAATTCACGAGGGTAAAGTGAAAAGTAGCGCGGGAATGGCTGTGCAAGCACGTCCGGCCGCATTCCTGTGGAGCCTCTGACTGCATTCGCTAGCTAGGCCAGTGCTTGCTCCGGACGGAAAATTTCGCAAATTATTGTTCAAACAACCGGAATAACTTGAGACGAAAGTTCTAAAATTGAAAAAGATATTTAAGGTTTTTTGCATCTAACCGCTTTCTATAAATTCGCTTTACTGCTTTACATCAATTAGTGTACAAACACTGAGCTTATCAACCAAAAAAAAAAGATCTATGCTTTTCTATATTATGTACGAAAACATTTGCACATATTAGTTCTATTAATGAATGTAGAGTGTAAAGTAAGTAGGTTGGGAATGCGAACGGCCTCGCGCGTCCGGTCGCGTTCCACGAAGCCTCCGCGACAGAGCTTTCCTTAACAAACTGCGAGATCACATCGCGACCTGTTGCAACTTTGTTTCAAGTTTATAAAAACTATTTAGTTTGAAACTGTCGTACATTTTATATAAATTCAGGTTTAGTAACATAAGATCGAGTTTTCTTTTTTTTGTGATAAATAACTTTTTTTTGAAGAAGGTGAGTTTTGCTTAAATCTATATTTGGCATAATTAGTCAGTATTGACAATAGGTTGAGTGGTGTGCGTATGCGGTGGGTATGGGCTAAGTATATGCAGTAGGTAGGTTGCACGTTGTTTTTACGCACGCGCGGGCTGGCGCATGGCGCATGACCCCACTGGAATGCGCCACGTGCACTAGCCGATGGAATGCGCAACTGTTTGCTTTTTCATTTTTTCCTCCCGTCGCCGCCGCCACAAACAATACCATTTCATACTATTTCATAACGAATTCTTACAGAACATACTTTCTAAAACACTGTTCGGTTTGCGTATTGACATTTTTCGATTTGAATGAACGCCGCTGCAGTGTTTAGGGAAAGGTAGGCCAAGGCGGTTTCGGCGTAATAGAATGAAGATTTTGTGCAATTAAGTTCAACGTTACATTCGCTGTTTACATAACTGTCTGTCCTGTTTTGGGGTAGGCAAGAAACGATACCGGATCATCGTATCAAGTCGTCTTATGTCAGCTATAATTCTTGGACCTAGCATGCATATTGTAACAAATGAAGTATACTTCATACGTTACAATGGGCTTCATTCGCCTCTTTATCCAAGCACTCGGGCTTCCTCGCTTGAATGTATTATTTGGATAAAGTACCCACGCTTCAATACCACATTCGTATTCTTCATATTATTATAGTCAGTCGGCTGATGCGTTCTTCCATTCTTCATTTTGCGGACAAGATCCTATTAGCGGGCTCCTTTGTCCGTCCGTCTGTCCGCCCCAGCGGCCATAAATCAAAACCTTCTTGACTTACTGCTTTGTAATTTAGAATCGTGCACACCTACCCAAAACCAGGAGAATGCGAAATTGTTATATTAGCATGATATAGGTGGATGCACGTCGGGATAAATGAAGAATGCACCAGGTTGGTGTTTGATACACTTTATCTGGGGTATCTAATTTAAATCGGTCGCTACCAGCTTGTTGGGTCGATGATAGGTAAAGGTTTTTGTTGGGTAAATTCGAACCTGGACAAGATTGGCACTGGACCGGGATAAGTACTCGTATCTAGCGTACACGAAGAGAGGCCTATGCTCAGCTGTGAGCGATTACGGGCTGATTATCATGATGATAAATTATATAACTTTTCGGTTTTTAACGTAACGAAAATAGCAAAGTATTAAAAGAAGATAGAGTTAAATTCAGTCTGTATTGCCCACTATTATTAAAACTATTTGATATCAAACTTAACCCCACTTTGTGTGCAACAACGTGTTATCCTCTCAAGCCCGAATAACACATATCATAGATATTTCAAGCTCATGTGAGCTTTTACAGGGATCTATCAGTCCCTTGGTTTATGTACCCCCTTGTCCATTCCGCGTTGGATCCGCCGGTGTCCAAGCGCATTCCATAAATAGTGGTGCTCAGTAAAACGTTCGAGTCGCAACTGTAAAAGGGAATGCTTTAGGCGGAAGTAGACGGCGCGCGCCGTGCTGGATAACGCTACCTAGGGATGCCATCAGTTTGCAGACTTACGATTACTCCAAACCCACCTCCTTTAATACGAGTAATGCATAATTCCGTCAGTGTTATTGTATTGTGTTCCTCCAAAAATGAAACTCTATTGGAACTTGCAATTTTTAAATTTGATAATTTAATTTTTTTAATTAAACTTTCTATAGCGACGATTGGAACAAAATTGTTATGTTGGAAGTCTTGAAGATTCAAAAATAGTTTAATTAGAGTTTTTTCGTTTTGTTACGGAATCATAAATTAAAATTAAAGTTTCTTTCGTTTGTCTTGTGACTACTTCCCGAAGAATGAAAACTTCCTGAAAATTCTCGTAAATAGTAGAACACTTGGCTACTCTACCGTTACCGGAAGATGCGCCCGCGCTGGCCGCCGCCGGCGCTCTAGATGCGCTTTTATGATTTCCGGCGCGCCAACGCCGGACGTCGGTCTGTGAACTAAAACTGCCCAGTCAATCACCACGATTGTTCCGCAGCTTTGTTTTCATTCCGTATATCCGATCACTTCGCGTGTTTACTTTTTGATTTTAATTTTATTTGTTTTTAAACATCCTTACTTTATGCGTTCTTCTCGTCTGTGTTTAGGATAAATAATTTTCTGGCTAAAGCTTTTATTCGCATGTTGCTGAGAAGTTTAGGCTAAATAATAGTGCTATCCTTTTCAATCTAAGGAAATATAAATATCTGACAAATCTTTTATACGTAGTCATCATCATCCATACATAGCATATCCCATTTCTTAGTTTACCTCTTTCTCGCTGTACCAAATGCCTCGGTCAAGTGCTAACAGGGTGCCGATTCGACCCGTGATTTCAAAGTACATATGGTAAAGTAATGAGTAAGTGCTTATTTATTCCTTAAGTACCCTTGCTTAACTCAAACATAGACTTGACTACTACAGGAAGAGGGAATCGTTACCAGTTGTTTATGATGACCAAAACGATCCTTTGCGTGTAACTTGCCGGCAATAAACTCTGATTTTGTGGAGGAAGTCGTCACGTACTTGTTAGTTCCTTGTGGCGCTTCAAACTATCATTGTTGTTTGCTTTTTCCTTATTTTCTTTTCAGCCACCTGGAACATTTTGTCTCAGTTTGAAAAGCATAATTTTCCACAAACGGATATATTTCTAAAAAAATTAGTCAATTTATTTGGTTTGTTATCTACATGAACAAGAACTTCTTAAAAATACACGGGTTCCTATCATTTATTCTTTTGCTAAAAGTTGTTGGTCTTATTTAAAGGGAAATTGCTGGTCTCGTCTAAAATCGACTAGATTAGCAATTTTCTAACCACGAGCGTTGCACCCAGCAATTTTTCGTAAATATGAGTACCTACTTCTTAATCTCATTATTCAAGCACCTATTTTGAATGTTCAACGGCATTTGCATAGAATCAGAAGTAGGTACCAATTGCACAACATTTGCATGACGGCAGTAAATTGGACACTGCGGTTCTTGCAGAAATGCCATTTATATTGTTTGAGTATGCGAGTATGCAAGCACCGCGTGCATGTACTCGTACTTTGTACTTGCACCATTAGGTTATCAAAGACTAGCACACATGTTTGTTATGCGTCATGGTCGCATTGCAGCCGCACCCACCCCACTAGGATCTAGCTAGTGCCAGTTCATGCACTGTTGGTGCATTTTGAACTGCGGTGTTGTATGTTATATGTTGTATGTGTACATGGTGTTGTGTAAGTCGTGCCCGGCTTGCTGGGAATTCATTCGGTATCGAAAGTATCCAAGCATCGGTAATATTTTTTCAATGGAGGACAACACATCATGACAGATCTCTTTCCAGTGACTGTTCCATGTTTGCCGCCTTCATTCTGGTGCTATTCTTTATGAGGTTCGAGTAATGTTTTAGGCTTAAGTCATCTTACGATTGTTCGTGTTGCTCTCTGTTAAACACTCAATTATGTACAATATCGATACTACAAATTCAAACTACTACAAAACTTACTTTACTAAAATAAAAAAGGTAGATTGAACTGACTTAAACGAAAGATGAATTCAAAAAGCAGCCAACATGCATAGGTCCGCGAAGCGCATCTATGTCGTAAACAATTTGCAATAATTTGCACGGTGCTGGTATTCCCAGTTTTTGCAGCGCATTAGCGAGGTATCAATTACATTGTTTGCCTGGCGCATGCGCGACGCACGCACATGCGTCATGCTCTGCGCCTGCGTCACACGCTGATCTAATTGCTAGTTAAATGTGCACTATTGCATTTCTTGTAACATGTAACTTTATCGCTTTATACGGCTCTCAGTTTAATACGCTGAAGTTTTTCTTTACTGACTACTTTGCTTTTTTTACTGAACGTTATGAAATGCGAGTCTATTGCTTTTGTCATCTCGTTCAAGCAAATATTTGATAGAATTTATAACATCCGAATGCTTCTGACATAACTCAATGATCTACCTGCCTGTGGCATCTCCGAGTAACTAAGAGTATAACAAAAGGGTCGTTAGTAAAGTCTTAAAAGGACGACAAAGTATCTATGATGCCTCTAGTGTTAGAGATACTCATAGACGACGGTAATTGCTATCCATAAAGCGGTCCTCTCTACTTGTTTCCCACCTGAATAAAATAATTGGCTGTGATATACAGACAGACACCGAAGTCTCACCTTAAGGGATCTTCCCCGAAAGAGGTTCAGTACCCTAAAAATGGTACAGATATTATACAAGCGGCGCCCTGCGGTTGCTCCCGCTATCCTACATTAGTTAACCGGAATAAAAAGTAAAATGTATGTACTTCAAGATATAAGAAATCTTCATTCCTAATTCCACTTAAATTATGGCGTTTCAGCGTAACAAAGTAACGCAAACGAACAAATACACTTACCTACTCACACGCCTTGCATTTATGTTATAAGTGTAATGTGATAATCTATGTACTTACCTGCTTAGGGCCTTGCCTTATAGAGGTAATATTACGTCACGAAATACTTCAAGAAAAGACGTCAAGAACTGAATTCCTATGGCGACACTCGTATAGGTACGAGTATATCGGTAGCCGCAGCTGATTTAATTTTACATACAAATCCGTTTTTCTTGTTTCATATACACAAACCTTCATCCGTCGTGTTGTGTACACATAGACGCTCGTAACAATTACTTATGTTCACTTAACACAACTAAAAACAACACCCTCCTTGAGGCGCCGCAGCTGGTTAAAACAGCTGCAACAGGAAAATCCAATGCTATTTTTACAAAATAGCATTGTCAAAGTCATGATTGTTTACCTACCGGGACCGGTTCTTATGCACAAATTTTCCAAGTATGGTATTGATAAATACAATTAATATTCACTCGGGTCCATGAGTAAATCTGATTCTGAAGACGAAGCTGCGTTGACCATATAAGGGCAAATAAATGGATGACTAAAGCACCGTAGGTGTAACGAGCTACCTACTAGGACTCGATCTATATTTGAATTGATAAGTAGATGCAACATAGGTACAGCTCTCGATAACCATCTAGTACGTATCTGATGCTAACTAATATTAAAATTGCGAGAGGTAGTTTGTTACGCTTTAACTGCTTGACCAATCTTCATGAAATTTTTCATACAAGAAATAACAGAACCTATTTTTCATCATCATCATTTATCGTCCCCGTTTTTTAAAACCGCGCGGCGTAATCAATAAAATAAATTACCACTTGTTGATATAATTACGTATTTGTAAAGTATTCAAATTCAGCGCCAGATTCTTTGGGATTCTTTGGTATACCTACCCTGTATTGAATTCCATAGATAGATAAAAGAGAGATGTATAAAAATGTGCATATCCATTCCAGTTAAAAATGTAGCCGCGATTTATGTAAAAAGTTGCATTCGTGGGTTACGTCGAGGTGGCCACACGTGGGTGCAATGACGTGTCTCATTCATAATTCACCTGCTCAACATGCGGACCTTTATTATTATTGCCTTGGCGCGATTATCGGTAAAACAAGAATAGTGACTAACAGTATAGGCCCGCTAGGAATGCTGCATTTACCGAAGGAAATCCGCAACGGCGCCTTGCGCGAACCTACATAGCGCGCGCTCCTCTGATGCCTATACTTAGTCTTATGTTGCTCAACTATGCCATGACATCATGTTGATTTGCATAGGTGATGTGATCGACAAAGGGTCGACGTTTGAAGGCAGCTTTAATGGTATGAAAATAGGTCCGTAGATTGTTCAGATTCTAATGCTTGACAAACCGTTGAGCGCTTATTACAATTCTCAGAAACGTAAATAGTGCATGACGGATGTGCTGGCCCATCATTTACATGCTAATCTTCTAATGTGAGTGAACAGTCGGGGCCCGAAGCCCTAATTATTACGGCTTAATTCACCATTCCCCAAGCCTTTTCTTCGTTGTTCAAAATTTAAATGCCTTTGTTAATTAGGCTAGCAGAAACTTTTCTCTACAGATTGACTTTGCTGCGGAAGCATGACGATTCTTTGAAACTGTTATTTAAAAAAAAACTGTTGTTTGCCCTATTCTCTATTTGTTTAGCGGATACAGCAGAAAGCTTCTTCCATTCGAAAACTTAATGACTGGGTAAAAAACGGAGGCTTTCAGGGTAAAAAATTGACACTAGCGGCTTGAGCTGGTCAGAGTCTATCTACACAAAAAGCTAGAAATCCTACGAATAGGTGCCCACTCCTCTGAAGCTCCCGACAATTTTATAAATCTGAAGAAACAGTTACGACCGCGCGTCGTTATTTATTTCAATATACACAAAAATAATTCAGTTTGCAATAGTCTGGCCGCGCGGTGTTTTGGCGAGACATCGTACTTCAGGGACGCCGGCGGGCGGGGTGGCTAGACGACCTTATTATTTTTGAATTAGAATGCGGCTGTGTTTACATTTTTCTCCTTATTGTGACATTTTTGGCAAGAATCCAGGTCGCAATATAAAACAAACAGCCCGTCGCCGCATACTTATAATAATATGTAATCAGTTTAGTGTACCTTATAGACAATAAAACTTTCAGACTGTCTCTTAACTCGATATACATTATTGGACTCGAGAATCTAGTATAGTAAATACCACAATTAAAATAGTTGCTTAGTAACTGACTGCTACGAAAATCTAAATAATTATATTTGCTGATGCAGAAAGAAGTTTTCAATGTTATAAAACTTTCGTAAGAAATAAATGTTTGATTGAGGTGTTTATTTGTTCAGAGATGCAGTCCAGTTTCAGCAGCCGATTTGCACCAAAACCGAAAGCCAATTATAATGTTGACATTCAAATGTTCGTTCTATTTGAACAATGGCAGTGAAACGCGACACAGCGAGACACTTATCCCGCGACTGTCCGTTTGCCGGCGGATGTAAGCGCGCACTGAGAAAAATTTCACCTAAAGTACGGAGTATACTGACAATCACCAAAAAGTACGATGATTAGCACCAGTTTTTAGGGTGACAACTATCATAAATATGGTTCTCACCCTAAAAACTGGTGACTTTACGGTGACAACCATAAATTATGATACTTGTCACCGTAAAAACTGGTGCTAAACATCGTACTTTTTGGTGATTATCAGTTTGCTCCGTACTTTAGGTGAATTCATCGGAATTTTGATTGCCATTTTTCTTAGTGCGCCTGTACTCGTAGCGGCGCGACAATGCGCTATTCTTGTAAGCTCGTGAATAGTTTCATTCCGAATCAGATCCTTCTAATGTTATGTCGCTATTTCGTGGTTCATGTCGGATGTATCTGATTTTCATGCATTTTCAGCGCTTTGCATCGGAATAAAAATTGAAATATTGACACGTTACAACAAAAAATAAAGCGCTTTGCATCGTTATGGTTTTCTTTAGCTAAGTAAACAATTTTTAGTGTTGAAATCGCGATCTTTAGCGCGATATCTTTTCCGGTCCTGTGCCAGTCTCATCTACTGCCTTCCTACCGCCTTCACGAGTACAATGTTATCCGACCAGCGAGCTGAAGGTTTTCACGTTGGTCACAGCCCGTTCTGCGGCCACCCTTCTCTGGCTGCTTTTTGCCACTGTTCGTAACAAATCCCTATATAATCTTAGTCGTAAACTTAGGATAAGACAAAACCGCATCGTAGATCGCGCGGCAAACAGCTTTATGACAAAAACAAAACCAAAAGATAAAAAAACAAAAGTTACTTATAATATATTTTTTTTATTTTTTGTAAGTCATCGACAATCGAAAAATCTTGTACGATGGTACGAAATCCGTCCTATGCGAGTCTGAATCGCATTTTGCTGGATTTTTATAATCACATGTTGATTTCGCAAGTTCGTTGTGTTCCTACTAAAAATGCGGTACCTATGCGGCTGCGTTGAACAACAAGCCTGGTACCATAGAAGCCCGACGACCGACAGCGACAGTTTGATGGACCACTTACCACGACCGGTCCGTGGGAGCCTTCCACCGCTTCGCATACCACGCTGGCATGTGGTGGCAGGTATTACCACCACGATATGACACAAACTATTATTTTAATCACCAATTAGCGTGTTAGACACTGATGATAAGCACGTGATGAGGTACATTTACTTGCTTGGCATCTAAGTTGAAACTTTGCTTGAGAGCTTTTACGAGTAGGTACATCAAATCTCAATTCAAATATCTTCAAGTAGCTTTATATTTGTGCCCAGTGAAAGCTTCGTTCAGCATTCTGTCTATCATTGATACGCGTTGAAATGCTATCCGGGACACCTCTTTATTTTATTACCATAGACTTTCTTCTTAATAGATGTCCACGGTCATTCATTTCTAGCAGTTTCTCACCATTCATTTATTGGTGTGAGTATTTTCAATAAATTCCGACATTTAATTAACATTACTAGATTCTTGGGAGTCGATCGTTTGATTAGTCATTTTAATGATGCCCATTTACAGTTAGTGATCTGAATGCGGTGTAAATTTCGTTTGGCGATCAGTCCGGTATTTGTCAACCTTCGTAGAGTCAAGTAAATGAAAATATGGCTATGGTTCTATGAATGATTTTATTGTTTTTGGAACAGTTACTGTTATTGGAAAGGTCAGCAAGTAAAATATGTACTGACTTTCAAATGAGCAAAGATTCAATAACTTTTGTTTTAGATGATTTTCCCTAAACTATGTTTTCTGGTATCTCGAGTCGTGGCGGCCGTCATCAATCACTCAAAACTGCATTTTTCGTATTGATTAGTGTGCCTCGAGTTGTTGGAAGTAGCCGAGGCGGCTGGCGCTGGCGCCCTTGCTACGGGAACCCAGCATGCGGTCCGGCCGGCTACGATCTATCGCCGTCGCCCTCGGTCGCTGGACCAACATTCATTTTTACGACGACCACCTCAACTTGCTTCGCGTAGGAATTCGTCGGCTCTCGTGTAATCTTTTACGCTTTCAAATGTTGATTATTAATTGCTCTCTCATTCAATAGATGTTACATTCCGATCGTTCTTGTCATGCCTTTTGATCGATGTAATATGTTTAATTAGGTAGGTTTTATGTTACGTTCCTGTAACTGTACACCAGATTCACAGTATTTTTCCATAGCTTCATAACATTTTACGTTGATTTACAATAAAATGTTTTATTGGTATCGCTTTCGTGGGTAAGCATTTGAAAATTGAATAAAAGCCAATTCTATAACAGTTTATTATGATATCGGAGTTCTGTAACGGCTTATAATGGATCTTATAAATTTTGGTTGCATATTAATGCATATTCAACAACATCGTACGTACCTACCTAATTATGTAGATCATATTTTGCATAAAATATTTAGTTCGACTATGGTAGCGATAAAATCTACATTCAACTTATCAAATAAAATTCACAATTAGATATATAATGTATTACCACAAAGTAAAGCAGTAGCATCGAGTCGAACCGTTGAGAACATTTCGTAATTTTAATGCGTTAGGTATTTAATTTGAAATATTACTTTAATTTTTACGTCGCTAATGTTCTTTGTTCAGCGGTTAATGCAATTAAGGATGACTAAGTTAACTAAGTACGTTCAAACATGCAGACTATTTGAATCGCTCGCTGTTATAATTTATGGTCTGCTTCAATGACGTCAGGACAGTCTACGAATGCTAGACTGGTCTGGACCGCCTTACTATGGTGATTAGCAAATAAACGGCAACGGTTTTTATCGGTATTTCTATATTTAGTACTTTGAATGTAGTTGTATCGGTATCCACATGCGTTCTTTTAAATTACGATTCGTGTCGAAGAAATGCCAAAAGTATAAGAAGATTTCAAGCGTGAGAATTGTGGCATAAAGGTTTGCCGCTAATCTCTATAATTAAAGTTCTAAATAAATTTATGATTTAATCGAAAATGACAGAGTAGCTTAAATTTATATATCTGTAAAATATGTTTCAAACGAAAAATATGTTGTTCATCAAGCGTCTACGCCGATAAGTGTTTCGGTGAGGCGGTTAACACGTTGTCGCGGAGGTGTCGCGTTGCTCAATATGCAATTTTAATCAAAGTGGAGCAACGGTCGGTGAAGTCAGCGGGCGATGCAAGAGGCTGGTGCTAGCCTCCCATGCGGAGCCCCGCTGTCTGGCAGCGGAGCCGCCGCCCGCGCCCTCCTCCCCCCGCAGCCGCATACGATACCTACCTACATAGCGCAACCACCTCGTGTTGCCAATACATCTACCACACCACATTTACTGGGTACCTACACTAAAGACTCGTCGACAATTCTCTCATTGCCACTTCCCAAGGTTGACTAGATACATCATAATATTTTAATTCTAACATAAGTAAATATTTTGTGCTCGCTCTCCTGTAAGCAAGTGGGCTTTTGCTTACTAAACCAGATTGATACTGCCCTAATCCTTGGTTCTGGACATGGTAGCAGACTGCGCATCGTATAAAATTTAAATAAAAACATGTATCACTGCAATTGATAAAAATGATCGGAAAAGAACATTTGTATGTCACGTTTACGAAGTAGTGCAAACATTAAATACTTATCTGCTACGAGCACAAACCGATGATGGCGGGACGAAACTGCTTCTTCTGCGATCATACTGGCTTACATTGAAATTGCTCTCGTAAACAGTTAAAGTTATGATAAACCAAAATTATCATTTTTGGTGGAAAGTTTACAATTATTTAGCTGGTTACACGAGTACTTTGCAAATAAAAAAGCTACCTTTTTAAAATGGAAACTGTCCTGTCCTGTCCTACCTGTCCAAAATAAGTGTTTGGAGACCTTTTTCTTGATGATAAAATAAAGATAAAATTCCACACAAGACCCTATGGCTTAACAGTTTTTATAACGTTTATTTTTCTCAGTTGAAGTAAAGAATGCTGTCCCAAAAGATCTTTTCACCATAGACTTACAGGCGGTTATTCTAAAAAAAGTGTTATTGTTTGATTGCG
The DNA here is from genome assembly GCA_949125135.1 of Alcis repandata. Classification (NCBI taxonomy): domain Eukaryota; kingdom Metazoa; phylum Arthropoda; class Insecta; order Lepidoptera; family Geometridae; genus Alcis; species Alcis repandata. The sequence goes on from OX421234.1 coordinate 7,798,967, forward strand.
CACAATATCGGAGGCTCTAATTGAACAAGTGTAGTGATGGTGGTGTGACCTCGGCCTATAGCGCGTAGGTCCGATTGCGACAATGCTGCCACGAGATTGTGCAAGGTGGCCGATGGAAATTCCGGCGTCGCAGTGTCGGCAAGTGTGCGGCTTAGAGTCCTGCGCGCGCGAGGCCGCTGCATGAATGGAGCCGCGGTATGTGGGTCACGGTGTCGTCAATGGGCCGTCGTCGTCGGCAGGGCCCCCGCGGCCGCCTCTCGCGCCTCCATCGCGCTGTGAAAGTTGCAACTACTTTCGCGACAATCGTAGCGCGAAACACGACAATTTACACTCTACCGCTCGAAAATTAAGTTACTTTTCGAGCGTCACGTTGCAACGTTCACATCCGCTTTGGCGCTCGTGCGTGCCTGTGCACGCTGCCGCGGCGGTGCCCTCGTAAGTCGAGGCGGTACGGTCGAGTCTTCCGTGGCCGCTCAAATTCGGTATACTCGTGCTTAGGAATTCATTTCCGGGTAGGTCGGAAAGTGAAATGGACGCGTCTGTTATGTAATTGGAATTCGGATATATCCGGAGTCGGCGTTACTCCGTTCACTTAGAAAAAATCTATAGGTATCGGTTGACATAATAGGCTGCGGTCGCACCGTTTCCGTGACACAGTAAATAGAGCGTTAGAGCGTAAGATGACTTTTTTACCACTGCATAAGTTATAACTTAGAATTGTACTCAGCTTGCTGAGTAGCTTTGAACCGCCGACCGTAAGCGACGGTATAAACTCAATTAGAATTTACAATTAAGTGTAACCAGTTGGTCATAAATCCTAAATAACATAGTAGCTTTACATCTAGTAACTTAATAACCGAAGTGAAATACAGTCTACTTAAACACACTTATCAGCTTATTTTTAATACAAAAGTTACTATTGATGTATAAAATATCATTTTTATTGGAGTATCTTTATTAGATATTACTAAGTAAATGAATTTATCTGTCTGTTGATATATCTACTGTCCAACTACATCCCCTGCCTTTGAAGAAAAGAAAATGGTTTGACCAAATGCGATCAGCATCACGCACCAACATGTCCGCCAATGATTAGTGTAGGGTTCCCAATGTTCCCATCCATGGTTTATTTCTGCAAACGATGTTTAAAAGATGTACAAATTTAGAAAGCAGAATTTGGTAGGTTATCCTAATACATTTGGTTTAGTACCTAATGGATTTAGCGAACTGTTGAGTCACTCCAAAAACACAAAACAGAACCTTGTACTGTGGGCAAGCGATTCCTGCATAATTTAAGCATGACTTTCTGAACTCTTATGTTTGAACTGGACAGATGTAGCCCAGGTACCACCGTTCTCGAGGTTGTTCTGAGGTGAATACGTTCCTATCAGGTATCATCATGATACCTGGTTGGTAGTATGTATTAGCCATAAACGTGAGATAAGGCATCAACGGGCGAACAACCACCTGCCTTCCTCCTTGTCGCAAACTCAATTTACTTTGCACAAAATCTGACCGCATTTATGGCTGTGGTATCGGTTTATTTAGCCACGAGCGCAGATGCATTCTAACTGACGCTACTGAATGATTATCTCTTATGTACTTACATACATATTATGTGTTCTTAGGCCAATGATGATGATGGTCGGAAAGCTAGTACTCTTTTTATTGACTGAAATTCTTGATAAAATGTTCGCGACGCGTTTATTAGCTCTTATTATGGCTTTAAACCTCTGAATTGATGTAAAACTTATTGACATGTTTATTTTATTTATTTATTTCTAGTAATCGGTATAGTGCTAATCGGTCTACAGTAATTCCCTAAATAAAATATTTAACTGCGACTTTCGAAGGCACGGTCATGAATGCCACACTATTAGAACTCCTTGTAGAGCTATGCAATATGCAACCCTAAAAAAATATATATATAGAAATATAAATCCTAACTCAAAACTTATTTACTTTTTCGTTATACTTCCTAATAAAACTCGATTTAAGCATAAAATAAGTAGTTACGTATATACGATCGTATTATCCGAAGAACTTCATGTACATATGTAACAAGAACCGGTCAAATATCGTTGTTCCCCGTAACTTGAGATTTCAACTCAATTGATCGGTAACGGCACAGGGCCTACGTATATTACAGTGATTAAAGTCCATGTAACTACCGTGACACTATTAAACTGGTCATGCTGGCTGTGCGCAGCCAATGTCTCAATTTTGAAACTATTTTGTTCCGCCGGATGCGCAATAAATAGTTACTGGTACGTATCCTATTAATAGAACTGAATATTGAAGTAAATTGTTTTTTTTTTTTTGCATAAAAAGAAAAACTGAATTCTATACTAGTGTTTCGTCTAGCTCTTCAACAAATGAGACATATAATTAGCTGTAGTGGTCTTCATAAATGTATTGTATTTGAGACGAGCGCATATTTCTTTCTATGCACGTGTTGTGACTTAATTTTCCTAAGCCCAGGTTGAAAAATCAAGTACATATACATATCTAAGAAATCCCAAAAATAGTAAGTGATATCAGGATGTACCTTAATTAAGTACTGATTTATTAAGAACAGTCGTAGTTTCTGAAAATGGCACGAATCGCATGAATAACAAAGAGAGAATCGATTTTTTTTGTATAATACATAATTTTTTGAAAGAGTTTGTAACTTTGTACTTTGCATACCTATTCACATATCATTATAACTTTATAAATCAAGAGTAGTCATGTTTGTATCAAAAATAAAATAAAACCAGGTGTCAGCTGTTAGTGGTGAAATGGATGGCTTTGCGCCTATCTTGTATACTGCGAACTGCGTTTCAGGACGGTTTGTCGGCGCATGCGCGTGTACAGACATCCACGGGCAGCTTTCACCGCGTCAAAGCGCTGCGCCGACGCGCATGTTTATTAACTTAACCATTTTAACAGGAATTCCCGAGGCTTCCGTTTACGTCCGCATTAGTACTTTTAGTCGTCGTGTCTTCAATATCCCGTTAAAGTCACGTTGCACCGGATACCACGGGATTTCCAGGAGTTCTTTTGCGAAATCATGTACGTGATACCGAGTTAAGACGTCGCTTTTTAACATATATGATTTACTGAGTTCTATCTTTCCACGGAAGCTCGCTGTATAGACTCGAGCATGCGTAGTTACTTATCAACGAATGAGGACACCTACATCTATACTTTGCCCTTATACTTGCATGTAGTCTAACAATCCTGCAGTGTAAATATGGACTTTTCGATCAACAAATTGACGTATGAACTCGACAAAATCTTTACAATTTCAAGATTTTGTTTAGACCATAGATATTTTTCTGGATTCATTCGAGCTTAAACTTTAGTTAATCAATCGACAAAGTTTCATACTTGCATTGCTGTACTTATAAATTACAACATTCGCAAACGTAAACGTTTCACACTCATAGATCCCCACAAGGAATAAATCCTGTGTCGGGGATGCCACGGAACATACACAAAGACAAGGACAACTAACACCCAGACCCAGAACAGACATACAGAACCAGAACAGAACCAGAATGTTCTAAACTTTCACACGAATCGGTAAATTCATAATTTTGTCATTAAAATTTCCGCACTTAAATGTCAATCAAAGATCGAATAGGCTGGTCGGTATACGTGTACAAGTATTACGTAAGTAGTTCCCCGCATAGCTGCATCGCGGGAACGGCGCTGTAACGGAGGTTACGGAGGCTGTGCGGACGTACAGTTAGGCGCATTCCTAGAGCGGGTGGACTGCAAGGAGGGGCGGGGCGGGAGGGCAGATGCCTTCGTGAAGAATGCGCACGCGCACCACCGCGCTAGTTATTGCCACCTATTTGTCGTAATGAACATTTATTTAAATTCATTCAGTTGGACGACCATACTAAACATTTTGTAAGTTTAGTTCAAAATGAATTCGTGATTGTATCTTTACATTATTAAACCAGTGGTTTATTTGTCTTAGTTTAAAGTACTAAGACAGTTAATAGACATGTATGAATGTAAAAGAGCCAGAAGCAATGAGACAATGACCAATGGGCGGAAGGTAGAATCGTCGCTCGTAGATTCGAATCCTGCTAGTTAATATACTCGTATTTCGTATTTTTGCCAAAATTTAAGTTATTGATGATTTCGTATTATACGAGTATTTTACAAAACACATGGTCGTCTGAAAAATCTGTTTTGTTGCATCGTTTTTGTTGACATAGTTTTTTTTTTCACAGAAACCTGGCCCTGGGCATTGGTATCCAGAACTTTCCCGAAGGTCTGGCCGTCAGCTTACCGCTACAAGCCGCCGGATTTTCAGTATGGAGAGCTTTCTGGTAAGTAACTATTAAAATAAATCAAATTATTTCAGATGTTTTTAGAAAACATGATTAAAACTTAAAAGAGACCAGCATGAAAACCTGCAGCGACCAACCTTCTAAAATTCTGATTTGAAAATTAATTTCTGTAATGTAATGCCTAGTTCAAACTATTGGGCAAAAGCAATAGTCGCTAGTATGAAGAAGTATGCTTTTTGATATAAATTCAACGGACAAAGTGACTGCAATGTACAATTGTAAAGCTATCTAAAAAGTTAAACGTAGAGAAAAAGTACTGCTGACATTTTAAATAGATTTCTTTTGTAATTATTTACCACACGAAGACCTGATGAACCTACCAAATAATTCTATAAACAACAACCTCATTTTATGAAATTCTTAAATTATTATCTATATATATAAAAGTGAAACCCGTTTTCCTTGGTCACGGCATCACGCGTGAATGGCTGGACCGATTTCACTAATTCTTTTTTTGTTGTATCTGTTATTATTAGGAGAAGGTTCTTACGGAAAAAAATATTAAGAAAATCTCTCAGAAATATTGAAAAACCCTAAAAACAGCCCTTTTCTTTTTCCCATACAAACGTTTTCTAACTAAAACGAGCTTTATTGCTATTGTATAAAGTTCATATTGAATTGCAAGCACTCACTGTTGTTTAAGCAATGTAGGTATGTTCCTAACGTCCAAGAGTCAATTTGCAATTTATTACCTCGGTACAAAGTTCAAATTCAATCATATCTATCAAAACAGTGTGCGTTGGAGCACAGATAAAACAAAAAAAAGAAAACGAAATCGAATAGTTCATTCATTTGTTTTAAAATTTCGAAGGATTTGACTCCAAGTCATATCAAATTTAAAAAAAGTTGAAACAACAACAAACTGTCAATGTCAGTGTTTTTTTTTTTCATGGATGAGTTTGCTTTTGTCAACTGATACACGAAACAAATTCGTACCTATAATTTTATTGTAATATATTATAAGTATAAAATTGTAAATAGTGTTTTGTGCAGTGTTTATATTTAATTAGGCAGTACCATAGAGAAGTACTGTATGGCAGTACGAAGTCTGCCGGGTCAGCTAGTCATAATATAGTTATTCAGCATGTTGATACTGGCCATTTCACAGTCATCAGAAAAACAGTGTTGTTTCATCGACTTAGTATTTTTCTGTAACGATTTACCAAAAAATGCCGGTCATATTGAAATCCAATGCATATAAGTATTAATTTCAACAACGCGCGCCGCTTACACAAATACAGCGTTAGAATAAACAAACTTTCCAAATCAATTTCATCACTTTCAGGACCAAAACTTTGCCAGAAATCGGGAAAAAGTTCGATCCGTTAAAGTATGAGTGGAAAGTTGTCGTCTCACCTATAGTAGAGCCCCTCGTATATAGAATGCGCGCGTAGCCGTCGTTAGGCCGGATGCCAACGCAGCCAGACTGGCCGACCCCATTCCTCCTCTGGCTAATTCATTTAGCGAGTACTGCGAGAGCGGACTCGACGAGCTGCCTGCGCCCGCGCGCGCTGCCGCGACCTGAAGCCTCGGCGGATCCGCGGCGAATACGATTTCTAGTAGGTATAGGACATGACAATGCGTCGAGACATTGTTTCTCATTATGAAAAGCTTAGTGATGGAACGACTAGAACAATATTGTTTTCTTGTTTAGATGACATCACGCGATGAAATTCGGAAAAAAGTACAAACGAGCGTTTTATGTAAGAAATTAGATTGCTGACGTTGAATTTACATTTTTGCTAAACCTACGGCTTTCTTGCATTCAAAATATTTAGTGTAGAATTGAATGTGCTGTACCTACTGTACCAACACCATATATTAGGACTAGAGTAAAATAAATACGAAGATGCCATTACACGCATCTCGTAAGTACCAAAAGCACATTCTAAACAGCCAGAGCAAAAGGTTACATCTTCCAAGTTGGCTAGGTACGTGCACGCATTGTAAACGTTACCAAATAGGTAAAAGTTGTAAATAGTCGCATTCCGCGGTGTTCCGGGAACCGCAGCGCCGGCGCCGGCCCGCCGACAGCCGAGCCACGAAACTCGCGCTCCTTGTGGATGCGACAACTTACTGGCTGTTCCTTCGACAACCGACATAGTAGCTCTATGTTTATTACAAAAAGTACAGCTATATGTTAGGAACTTAATTTAAACTGGAATAGGACCGTCATGGCATGCAATTCTGAATCCAAGTTATTGTCAAACTTTCAAAGACTTCCTAAGGTTAACTTTATGCAAACCAAATTTTCCGACCTACCAACATCCTATGATTTTATCAGTGCTCGTCCTCCTAACCTCAGTTTATCATTCGCTGCCACGTCCCGCTAGACGAACTCACGTACAGTAATGCTGGTAGTCGACTTTACATTCAAATCATTTATTCCACTAATAGGCGACGACGGTGACTTTTCGGAAACACGGCGCTACACAGAAATAGTCCAGAACAGACGCGAACGGGTTGCAAATTAGTCTTTCTCCAAATAGACATGCGCGGGTGCGCGTCGCGTTATTGGTTTTCGGAATGGTTATTAAGTCGAATTTCAGCGAATGCGAGACTGAGTTATAGACGGCGCTTTGCTGTCATCGACTTGTACATTTCTAGTCCGTTTTCTGTAACACTACAAATCTGTTTAAATTTTAAGTGAGTCCTGAAGTCCAACATAAAAGTGTAGTAAGTAAAATTTGACGACGTTCAGCGATTTGCCTTGATTTACCTATATAGTTACCGGCTAGGGATTCGATCACAGCCCACTTGCTTGACAGTGACGGATTGTAAACAATTCTAGCCCGAAATGGAAATTGGCTGCCTGCTGTTTCTATCGAAACTGCCGCGACACACCGTAGGCTGATGGATTTTCAATTTGAGAGAGTTAGTTAGCCAGCCGAGCATCTAGCACTCGATCATCAAAATCTACGCTCTTAGATTAACTTCCCAAGAAAACGTATGCAAAAGTAAGCTAAGCTCTAGGTTCAGTCCCCTTCGTACATCTGCGAACGGCGCGGCGTGCGGCAGTAGGAATGCGCTCGAGTGGGAATCCTGGCGGAGGAGGGCGGGAATGCGCGAGCGACGACCTCGCACCCTGCGCCCGTCCCCCATGCCTTCCACAAGGGGCTACCATCACATTCCTATATCTAAAAAACTTTGAAACCCCGGTTACGATAAGACTCGTGCATGAGCACATTGTCATGTCACATGCTAGATCATTGAACCAAAATATTCCCTGTTACGTTTTTGTTTTTCATCTCATCTTTTCATCCTAACTAATATCATAAATGCAAAAGTGAGATTTTTCGTTTGAATAACTACTCAAGCTATCATCATGAAAGTTTGCATACACATTGTCATGGGTGCAAAAAGGACACAAGCTACTATTATCCGTCATCATTATCAACACCGCGCGGGTAAAACCGCGGGACGCAGCGTCTCTTATAATGGGACTTTATACATCGAATCCATTATCTCAGGGGACCTATAATCGCATATATACCTACGGGTTTTATAAGCGTTCTGTAGAGTTTCTTGAAATAATTTTAAACTGAATGAATTGGCATGCGATTTTTATAATCGTTAATTTTTCAGGCCTTTGTAAGCTTTTGATGCTAATGACAATCTCGTTCACTGGCATACACGGACCTAACACGAAACTGCCCTTTAAAGCTGTAATTGAAACTGACACACTATGGTATGGGGTGTTCAGACTAAATTGATCTACTTCCTGCTGCAACAGCGTTATATTACTACCAATTTACTAAAATAAATTCTTCAGGGTTAACTAACTCCTTTAGTTAGAGTACATGGGCACAAAAAAGAAAAAAAACATTGACACTCATCAAACAGTAATAACTAACTCTGTCCGCGATTTCAAAATCGTTCCCATAGTAAAAGTTACTTACACGTGTTTCGGCTTAGTGCACCCCGAGCTAACCCTGTATCGTAAACCAGAAGTCCATGTTCAAAGATCAATACAAAGTAGCACGGCATTCAAGAGCATCACCGACGTGCGCAGGCGCATAGCAGTGGTAGGTCTCGGCTCGCGATGCGGAATGGAAGCAGAGGAATGCGGCCCCGCAACAAATGCTTCGGCCCCATCACGCGCTCCCCTCGATAGATAACGTCTTCAAAACTTAATACAGATATCCAAATTAACAAGAATTGATAACGTTCCTACGATTACATACGAATGTTCAATCAATGGGAGTGCATGTTGTCAGCAACCAAAATGTTAAAAGCCCACCTCGCACTGTAGTGAAATTCTTCGTTCCTAACTTAAAGAGCTCACATGGCAAATAGTTTTTGTGTGCAAAGGTTTTAATCCATCAGCTATTAACGATATAACCGGTCTTTAATTCTCTAGCGTGCCTGAAAAAGCTCTATCGACAAACAAAATTGCTATTTTATGAGCTAAATAGTCTCTTCTCTTTATCTGGAATGCAAGTAGCATAGAATGTGACTCAACGAGAAAACCTTGCCTGGCGCGTCTAAAATACCGTTCGTTACTAAGAATGTTCCGCAGACTGAATTTGAATAGTTTTGATGTAATGTGGTGTGCACTTTGTTGTATAATATATTATACTAGCTGCGCCCCGCGGCTTCACCCGCGTTTTCCGGGATAAAAAGTAGCCTATGTGTTAATCCAGACCATGAACAACCTTCATTCCAAATTTCATGTAAATCCGTTCAGCCGTTTTTGCGTGAAAGAGTAACAAACATCCATACATACATCCATACTTACAAACTTTCGCCTTTATAATAGTAGTAGGATAACATTCATCCTGTACTTTACTTACGTTCTCCAACATCACATATTTTTGTAAGATAAAAAGAAATAAAAAGTTCGTCTGTTAATATGGAAAGAATTATTGTATTGTTATAGACCATATCGTTAGGGTTTGTTTTCTTTTACCTTCTTGTTCTATAGCAAAGTTGTCAAAAACCATTAGGTACGATAAATTTTGTGAATGAATAATTATAATTTAGAAGGCAGGCAAATAAAATAAACCGTCTCAAACGTTTTATTTATTTCACGCACACCTACTTATTAGCTACCAGTAGATACCAACTGGACACTTCTTTTAAATGTTAATGTTTTTATTAAAACCGACTTTTAAAACGGTCGGATAAACCGTTTTGCATGCCCACCCTCCACATGTGCACATTCGCAGACCCATTTTAAATAACATCCTTAATTTGTATTAACCCTTTAAACTGTATACAGTGTAGGGCGATGTGTTGATAAGAAAGTATGCCGTTTCCGTTATCCTGTTTGTGTTCCTGTTGTTATTTCTTGTTATTTAAACTTAAAACCGTTATCGACTGTTTTTGGTTGGTTTTTAACTGACAGCAAAGGTGGGCTCTACCACTCTCTTTTTGAAGAGAGTTAGGCTTTTAGTAGAGTTTGCGTACATCGGTCTGCTTGAGCTCTCATAATAATTTCTGCCTGTTACGTAAATTGAAAATCTTCCTATAAGCAAGCCGAGGAAGCTAAATTGCGCTAATTAGGAAGCAATGTCTAATTATGTAGGAATTCGCTATCCGTTTAGCGTCGGCTACCTAATTATGAGGCGGGTGCACTAGAACAGGTGTTGTGCTATCTAACCACTCACTTTGGTCTCACTTTGGCATAATTATGTAGGTACGTAGTAGTATGTACCTTTGTATCTTTACAGGTATCTTTGCAAATAGATTTATTTATTTTCGTTTGTATCATTGTGAATTCTATTTATCTATAAATATAGAAATCAATTGCCGTCTCGCAAAAAAAATGAAATGGCTTGACTGATTTGATTTTTTTGTTGTTTTGTTCACCTCAATTCTGGGGTGGTTTACGCAAAATGAAAACTAAGAAAAACCCAAAAAACAACAAAAAATCGGTATAATCTATTTTAGACGATACGAAGTTCACCGTGTAATCTAGTCTGTTAAATGATGCCGAATGCATTTGTTTTTCTCGCGCTTAAATTAACCTACCAGCTCTTACCACTCTTATTATTTTATTTAGAACAAAGAAAAATCTAAGCACTTACATGCCTAAATTATTCTCGGTACGCGACTGGCTCGCGGCGGTTCTCGTATTTTTTTGTCTAAGCGCATAAATCCACATTAGTTTTTTGTTCCTCGATATGATATAATCAGATCAAACGCTTGTGATCCATTGTTGTAGACAATGCGTCTAGTCGATGGTTCTCAGCGCACGTGAGTCACAGTGCCGTAGCACACCTCACGCTTACGCACAATATAGGTCCCTCATTCGTTAGACAACCTATTCAATTAACTTATCTATAATTGGTTTGTTACGTATTTTTCGGGCTATAATGCATTTAGTCAGTATTTTGCCGCAATTCTGTGCTAAAATAACGCGGTTTGATTAAGCTTTCTTATTGCTAATCTTATCTTTTGATGTTGTAACTGGGTATTGCGAAAATTGGGTTTCGCAAGGAATGTCTTTGGTAGCAAAACATTTGGCCAATTTGTTATATTCGTATGAAAAACGAAATGCAAATAATTGACAAGTACTTATTATATCCATATCAGCCATTTTTTTTCTGTAAAAGAGGTAGGTAAAGTAAGCGAATGTCCTTTCGAATCGGGGTATCGGGAGAGCGATAGCGCGGTGGCGGCGGCGGCGCGGCGCCGGAGGGTGGCGAGACAAGAGCGTCGCGCGCGAGCCCGCGTGTCTGCGGCCCCGTGCGCCCGCGGTATTTGCCCAGGTGGCCCTCGCTAACTGGACCCGAGAAAGTCGTCTATTTCGAAATTTTAGCGTTGCGTGAAGTGAGTATGCGATGTGTCGCTGCGGTGCCTCGGAGTCTGGTGCGGAGCGCGGCGAGCGGACGGTGCGGCGGCGCGCTGTCTGCGCGTTCTTCCGGACCGCACCCGTCCGACCAGTCGCAGCGCACCGCCCGCTGCCCGCCTCGGGCGATCGGCCTTCGGACTCTAATAATTAAATCGAGAGACCGAGGCGGAGCGGCCGCCGCTGAAGAAGTGGTCGCGGAAGGCGCAACACCGCGCCGCCCGCGTCGGCAGCCTTGGTGGCGCTGATCTGCGCAATCGAGGCCGGTTTGGCGCGCGCATTTTGCGTCGTGGCCGCACCTATTCTTCTCGAACCTCCTCGCCTCCTTCCTACTCCGCTTGATACGCCTGCTTTGATCGATGACGACTTCAATTTTATTTAATTACTTGTACCTGTCCTTACATGCGCAAAATCATGGTAAAATATCAATACCGGCGGATTAACTTACCTGTGTAGTACATACGGGGTTATAAGGAAAGGGTATGCTTAGCCGTAAAGGGCTCATAGTACTCATCATTATGAACAATTTATGTATAATATGATTTTGTCGACAGTCATTGAAATATTTCTATAGAACAGCTGATTTTTTCGCGATTTCAGGGAATACTATGAGCCTTTTTCGGCTTAGCATACCCTTTTCTGATAGCCATGTATATACATGAAAATAGCTTTGACAAATTGACATTAATGTCAGTAATTGATAAAGGCAACTAGAGAAAACGTCATTTTCTTTTAAATCTATATGAAAATTATAGAAACATCGAATGTCTTGGGACTGAAAAAAATGTAGAAACGGTTAAACGGTAGAACTAGTCAGTATAACATAGATACCATCGAGTAAAAGTGTAATATCACGCTTCCACACAAATGTAACTGGCAGGCTTTTATTTAAATTCAACGTAGTTATTGAGTGACGGGCATCCTGTTTTATGGCTCGTCGGCGGCTCAACAGTCGGCGATTCTGCGAATCAGTGGATATTGTCGCAAATTGCCGCTTTCGCCACCCGCTGAATAATGCATACGATAACATAACATCACGTCGTGTCCCCGCGCCCGCACCCGCCTCCCTGCGCCGCTTGCCATCGTTCTGAACAAACCCGTTCCCCTCGCATTTCGCAGCCGCGCCGCACTAACTCTTCGTTACCTAACATAAATCTAATGCGTCCACGTGCCACATCATCATATACTTGCAAAACTCCGCCGCCCAAACCTTGAATTGTCTTAGCTTTCAGTCTACACAAGCGTCTACAACGTCACAAAGTTTCGCTTACGAGTGGTGGCGGCACGCAAAGCTTTCCGCTGGCGAAGGAATCCGGTGCTTGGGAGCCGCGGCCGCGGCCGGGAGGCGCCGGCGCGGGCGCGGGCGCGGACTCGCGGGTCCGGTGCCCGGCAGCAGCGGAGCGGGACTCGGTGCTCGCCACACTCAGATATGGGCTGGTCGTCGTGTGGGGTGGCGGCTGGCGGCGTTTCCCACAGCCACGGCTCCTCGACCAGTTCGTCGGAATGTGGTCGCGGCACCGGCCCGCACTTTCACCAAAACAATTCGTTAGCGGCCTCTTTCGGCATCGCACCGCACTCCGCACCACCCGCGCCACCACCCCGCCACCCGCACACGTGAAAATTAACAACACACTGATACTTGACTGTGTGATCAGTATTTTGGACTGGAGACCCTTTTAAAGTTCCGCGCCCCCGACATCAACATTCTTTCGAGTGCAAGCTACTTGCATACCTTTCTTTGTATTACGACGATTTGGTTGCTCGCCCTGCCAATGCCTGACTTTGCTTTTACTTTGATACTAATTAATGTAAGAATACTAATTACTAGAACTAGTGAGCATAATAGTTTTGCGCACCAAGTCAACTGCTTGGAATACTATACATACTTTTAATGCTTTCTTTCAACATACATAGATATTTCAAAACACACAATACATATGTATATATATTTATACAATATAAAATATAGCTGTTCCATACATTTTGTCGAGCGTCATTGACATTTTTCTATGCAACAACTGATTTTTTTTCGCGAATTTCGGGTTGGTCCCCATAGTTGTTCATAATGATGAGTACTATGACACACAATAGGTACATATATATTTACCTATACAATATAAAATATAGCTGTTCCATACATTTTATCGAGCGTCATTGACATTTTTCTATGCAACAACTGATTTTTTTCGCGAATTTCGGGTTGGTCCCATAGTAAAAGTTGTTCATAATGATGAGTGCCTTTTTCGGCTTAGCATACCCTTTATGAATAACCCTGTATAATATCCGGCTTCAGAACCATGAATTTTCAAAACGGCCTTCCGGCATGACGTCACTTCGAGTTTGAGGAAAGCCAGATTGACTTATTTCGAATTTCATGAAGCCAATATCAAGCATCGGAAAAAATCTTATTCTGAAACTGATAACAACGCTCATTTTCGGGCTTTTATTCAAAACCTGTATAATGTAGTCCTTTTACTGAAAACTTTTGAATAGTTCTTCAAAATATAGGTACAGTGGTATGGTATCATACCTACCTACTTGAAGCTTAGATTTGTGCAAGGGAGCGCGATAGATAGCTGCACTTTGTTTACTCTTACAAGAAAAGTGATTGTACCTCTACATACTACCTACATATGAGCTTCAGTCAATTTTGCTAGTAGTACGTAACGGAACTGTTTAACGATGTAATAACCTTACATACGAGCCAGCCTCCCTGCAAACCATACCGAGAAAGCTCACGTCTCGTGTGTACACTGTATAATATAATACAGAATAACTGCATCAGTGAAGCTTTGGCACATTCTTTGACCGAGCAAGCGAAGCGTCTCTGGTGATACTGTCTTTAGGCCGTCAGGATGCCTCTGATATGGCAAAAATGTAAGGTGCCATAAAGTAATTATAAAACCTTTGTAAATTAAGCTTTAATCTCAATATTTTACTTTTAAGAAAATTTCCAACGCTAATCCTTAAATAAATAGCCTTTCAACACAGATATTTTGCTCGACCGGCGACGTTTAGCCAATTTATTTAACGATTTCTACAAGCAGCCTGAGAAAATATGTGAATAGAATACATGCTACATTAAATAGCAAGTGAAAATTAAATGTATTTACCTCTCTCTTCAATTTACTCGCTGTTTAGAAAATCTTACTCTCTCTTTTACCCTTGCCTGAAGTAGGATAATGTTTTTTGTTTGTATGTAATAAAAGTTTGAAGATTACCTACTTATAGTCTATTAGATAAAACAATGTAACATTTAATTAAGAACAATTAATTAGCTACCGATACGATGTGACATTACCACACTGTGAAATTTGTACTTTTTAGTGTATTTCACAATATTTCACTGACCAAATGAATGTATCATTTGGTCAGTGAAATATTGTGCATTTTGGCACCTATCCATAGGCCATCAAATCTTGCAACTGAACGTTATACATTGTGGAATGCTGATATAAATATGAATTATGAATTTCACGATGTCTGATTGAGCTTAACTTTGGTGAGCTCCAATAAAAATACAATAAAAGTTTGTGTTTAAAATACTTTTATTTACTACTAACGAACTGCCCCGGCTTCGCACGGGTATGAAATATAGTATGTATATGTTACTAGCAAGTGATGTAGCTTTATATTGATAAAAAAGGTCCAGTAGTTTTTGAGTTTATTCGTCACAAACAGTGCAGATTTGTCTTTATTAAATGATGCTGACAAAAGATCGAAAAAAACGAAATTAAGATGATCGTAGTTATTAAAATAGTTTGTTTGATTTTAACATGTGTTTTGTTTGTGCCAGGTACGGCCAACTGTCCGGTATGGTTGAGCCCGTGTTCGGCGTGCTAGGAGCAGTAGCTGTGGCGGCCGCACAGCCGGCCCTGCCCTACGCGCTGGCGTTCGCTGCCGGAGCCATGATTTACGTGGTCGCCGACGACATCATTCCGGAGGCAAACGCTTCGTAAGTCTTCCCTTTTTACCTCACTTTTTATACTATCGAGAGACAAGACGAGCAAATCGCTCGCCTGGTGTTAAACGTCACGTTTGCCCATAACAGGTCTGCGCCACCCAGAATTTTAAACTCGTACAATAGGAAAACAAAAGGAAGATCATAATTTTGTCTATCTAATATGTTCCCTCGTAGCTTCTTAACGGCGGTACCGATTTTGATTTAGTCAATTTAGTTTGAAAGGTGACTCGATCGAGAGTGTGCTTAGCTATGACTCAAAAAAATTAACCGTTTGAAGCACGGTTCCTAATTCGAGCAATTAAACCACCAACCAATCAACCAACAAAAAGCAGATACTGTAACCTAATGTAATCCCTTAGCCATAATTAACATAAATAAATCTTGTTCGGTAACAAAGGAACAGCCCTAAAAATCGGCTTTAACATCTAAATACGGGCAAGTTTTTAGACGAAAAATGTTCTCATAAATACTACATTTTGTCACGTATTTTAAAAGCAGTTTCATCGTTAAAAAGAGCTCAATAAAATACAATTATCAGTAAGTATTTAGAGCGATCGTAGATCTAGTGTTGAGCCTACGGTACGTAATCTCCGATGTTTTCCAAAGAACACAATCTAGCTTAGCGGATCGTTCAATCTTCTCGTAATTTTATAGCAGCAATCAACAAATTAAATTAACAGACTGAAAACAGCTAAGACCCATTGAATAAAAATAAACATACAATCTTTATTAAAAAAATATTATCTTTGCATTAAACACGAACAAATAATAAACCGGACGGCGCGGTCGGCCGACGACGCGTCTCTCAGCGCAGATGTCCTTCCCCTTATAAACCAGGAATCAGTTCACCTTGATATTGACCCAGAATAATGTTAAAGACGCGAGGCGCTTTATTATCAGCCCTTGCGAGACATCCTTCCCTCTGTCCAGTGAATACGTTTTGAAACGATAATGACGTCTTTTATTGCGCATCGCCCGTTTATTACACATTCTTGTTAATGTTGACAATGTTTCCGCCCATGAGGTTTTCTAACATGCTTGTTTATTACTGATCACAATTGGGACGAAAAATCCGCGGGGTTCTGTCATAATCCGATGACGAGGGTCTGTCGGTTGATTGTAAAGATTCATTTGTCCGTATACGAGAGATCCACATTAGACGGCTTGTTAGTCGTCAATAGAGGCAGCTCGTTAGACGGTGAGAGCGAAGGTCGCCGGTTCCTTGGCGCCTTCCCTTGGCAACAGAACCTATTGTCCATCTCGCGTATTGTCCTGGACCGGTATTCGTTCCCTTCCGCACTCGTAGCCAGTTTGTCGACTTCATTGTCTAATTGTTATGTCTTCCCCCGAATAACGGTAACTGCGTATTTCGAGAAAATGTTACCGTTTTTTTTTGTATCTCGGCCGTTGTAATTTTGCCAGTTGCAATGTTCTGATTTTGTGTATAGATAGTAATCTTGGAATTCCTTACATTAACATTCTTGGTTAATGCTTTC
Source organism: Alcis repandata (assembly GCA_949125135.1). NCBI lineage: Eukaryota > Metazoa > Arthropoda > Insecta > Lepidoptera > Geometridae > Alcis > Alcis repandata. Next base: position 7,815,569 of record OX421234.1, read on the forward strand.
TTAAAACTGATTCTGTTATCTTTGCGCATTTCTCACGGATTGTGTTTCACCAATTGGCCATGTTATGGGTTTGAAGTAAAATATTATCATTGTTTAAGAGCAAAAACACATCCGCGCGTTCTTATTTTATCAATTGTACGTTCTTAGAAATTAAACACTATAAAGCGCCCAAATTAAAATTCGATTGTTGTTCAGATACGTTGATGTGATTTTTATCGTTCTTTGTGTCTGTTTAGAATGTTTCAAAATAAGAATGGGGGATTATGTCTCGCGAAGTTTCGGCAATGCATGCGGCTGCGCGTCTTGCTGCGCCACAAATACGCCGCCCGAAATAGCGGCGCGCCGTCTGACACCCCGGACGACGCCGCCGTCGCCGCCTCCGCCCTCGACGCACCCACAGGGTTGCCGTTTGCCTCTGCTTACCATTTTATAAGTAGCCACTAGATAATTTACTGAATCAGGTGGCACTCACAGTTGGACCATGGATAGTTTTACTTACCGGTGGTACAACCAGTTGGCCATAGCAGTTGGACCACGTGTCGGGAGCGGCATTTTCGCGAAAGTTTATCTTTAAAAATCTGTTTTCTTAAATTTGTACTGTATTTTTGCCTTACATTATTTTTACAAAACAAAAAATAAAAACCGACTTCAAAAGACCGACTATTGAGTTATTCATCTATTTGTCGCGCCCGTACTTAATGCAAATTTAAGACTTATATGGTTTTCTCATAGATACCATTATCAGAACTGGAGTAAATTGAAATGGGACCAAATGGGAAGCGTCAGCTTTCTAATAAAAAAAGAATCATCAAAATCGATTCACCCAGTCAAAAGTTCATTAAGTTAAGTTTATATTCATATATAACTCATATCATATCATATCATATAACTCACTTCATATATAACATATAAGTCATTAAGTTAAGGTAACAAACATAAAAAAAAACATACAGTCGAATTGATAACCTCCTCCTTTTTTGAAGTCGGTTAAAAACAGTTGCTGTAAGACTTAGAAATTCAATTGAAAAAAGTTTATTTTGAGGTTAAGGTTTTGCACTGGTGACCCACGACAGCACACTTCTACCGCATGTCAATGAGTTACTGGCATCAACTCTTTTAGCTTGTTAGAAAAGACCCATATATAGTATCCAATGTCCTATAGTATAAGTAGGTATGTGTTGTAAGATCTCTACAAGTTGAGCTTTACTTTGATACGACCCCTTAACAGTAGAGCAAGTACAGTGCGTTTTAAATTGTACAACAAGACTTTGTATATTCAACATCAATCTAGTTCCAAATAAGACAGAAGTAAGTTAAGACTAAAGTGCATTGTAATAGTGGTAACCCTAAACATAGACATTTATTGCCTTCTGAACATACTCTCCTATTAGCTATGTACAAATAATAAAAATAAATAGGACACGTATCATATATATTCTCTGCAGTAATTCATTTCGAGAAGAAATAAACTTAATAACTGCGACGTTCCCAGACGGCATGAAGTGTATGTCACAATGAAATATGTAACACGACGTATTTATGCCATTGAACATCAAAATATACAAGTACCGTGCCATTTTTACCCGTCTGTCAAAAAGCAGGATAGAGTAAAGAAGGACTTTTGGATGTGCCTACATGCAAGACTCACAAAATGGGGGTTCATGAAATTTATTTCATGCAAGAATTCACAAGAGCTGATGTTGGGATGTGGAGTTTGACTGTTTTTACTTAAAACAAGTAAGATAGAGCCGGTCTGGACCGCGCACAACCCCAATTACCAATTCGTATCGGGGTGTGACCAGAAAAAGAGGGACGCGTCATTTCCAATTTAATTAGAATACTTTCTTAGTGCTTTACGTGCGGCACGTCTAGACATCTATTTCGGTGTAGGTCTCGCAGACTGTAAGCGATGCACGTGCAGACATTTAGTTGTGCGCCGAGATGAGTGCGCTGCGCCGCCGCCGGCGACTCGATCCGTGTCGCGGCTATTTGCAGCGGGCGCAGGGCGGGCGGCGGCGGCGGCGGCGGCGGCGGCGTGCCGGCGACCGGTGAACCTCGAAAGAAGAAAATTCGGCGCGCCGCCGCGCGTGGGATTGTCACCGTCTCGACACTCTCAATAACAATAAATATATAAAATAACGCATTTGTTGCCGGGATAAGGCCGTTGACGGCGCTCTAGTTTGTCTATGCGCTGACGTCACCGTCTGGGAATCCAGCGCGCCGCCGGTCGGCACTCCCTGACCTACCTCCAGACGCCGCGCATCCATGGTGTTCGCATATCGCCAACCCGATTGAGGCTATCCGGTGCTGGGCTCGTCTGCTTCTAATTGCTCACCTATAACCATACTTATCGCCTAGCTGCTCCAATATGAATTCGGTAGTCCGCCTGTTTAAACATCTATAAATTTTGGGTGGAAGCCAGATAGGTGCTATTTCTTTGAACAATTAGTGACATATTCGTGCCTCCGTTCGGCTTTAAGTAGCTTTGTGTCAAATATTGTTGACGGATTTATAGTTGTCTAAAAGGTCCCACTACTACTAGTAACAGTACAACTGTCAAAAGCCTCATTCACTTTTCACTTCATTTCATGCCTTACTCGTATAATACCTACTCAGTTAAAACTATCCAATTCGTAACTATTTTATCCAAAACAGGCTTGAGACCCGACTCATACTGCCTGACCCTTAGCACTTCTTCTTCGCAAATTCATTTTTATAAATAGTGAATAGCAGTTGGTCAAGTCGAAAATCAGTGTTTCCTAAGACCTGATTTGAACGCAGACTCGAAATTCAAAAGCGATTGCTTTATGTAGATATGCCACCCGACTTCTCCCTCAACGTCTTCGTACCGCAACCGTTGTCACGTTAACATTATTTCCTAAAAGCGATTTGTTTTCCAATGAGCTTGGCATTCCTGGGTGCGCGCGTGATGTCACCGGTATTTAGGTGCGTGTCGAGTGTCCAACGGGGTTCCCCAGCGCGCGTGATGTGAATACGATGCACGCTGAGCGGCGCGCGGCGCTGGGCCTCGGGCTCGGCTCCACCGACCTCACGAGCCGGATGTCACTCACCATCCTTCTATTATTTACTTGACACTTTTTTAGCCATAAATTTTAAGTCACTTTAAATGGAACAAGAATTTTAAACAGACAATTATTACAGCATATCTCGTAAGTAATATATAAAACTTGGAACTATTAGATAAAACGACTTAACTAAATAAAACAAAATTAATATAAATTACCGCTGCCTGTGGGAATTGTATCCTAAACGCTTGATTTTATAAGCTAAGCTAAAAAAGCTAAAATGTTAGGGTTAGTTCACGATTTCTTTTCTATTGTAAAAAATTATCGGAAAGCTGTTTTGGACTTATATACGGAAATATGATCAAGATTAACAATTATTTTCATTGCCATAAAATGCTACGATAGATTATTTTAGCAATATTTTAGTCTACGGAATGCTCTTGGCAACTGCCGAGTACAATTATTTAGAGGTCGTACGAAGAAATCAGTATGAACGTGCACTTTATAGATATGGGACAAAACTCCTCAATGACCTAACCGATCCGAACCAAAGACAATTTAAATCGACTGCAACACACTTTGCATTAATCTTCTTAATATATATAAATTACGTGTCACGTTGTTTGTCCGCTATAGACTCCTAAACTACTTAACCGATTTCAATCAAATTTGCACACCGGGTGCAGTTCGATCTAACTTAGGAGATAGGATAGCTCACATCTCAATATAGTAAAAAAACATGAAAAATTAGAAAATTTAAAAATACTTAATTGGACAATGTAAACTTTTTTAAAGTAACTTTTGACATTTGACATAGAATTGACGCAATGGCTTTTGACAGGACAACGTCTGTCGAGTCAGCTAGTTATTAATATATTATACGTGATCTAATTGACATACATGTACTCGTACATACATATATTTCATTTTTCATGAGGAGTTTGCCCTATTTATAAATGTTTGAGAATAAGAAACTTAATAGATTTCTATCTACACAGCATAAACAGGTAAAATAGCTTTTATTGGCTGGCGCCCTATATTTACATAATTATGTTAATCAGATACGTGAACTACTGTTTGTAAAATAAATTGCGTTGAGGTTTTTACAGTGGAACATATAGAGTAGGTACCATTATGTATATGTATCTCAGTTAAAACTGTAGCAATTAGACAGACTTCTCATTTGCATTTTGCCGCGTTACATCATTCTTAATTCGAGCCATTCTTTGTCTTTCTGCGTTCTGCATCGAGTTTGCTCAATTTCTTAGAAAATCAAACAGTCTCGATTAGGAAATTAGTATTCTATAATAGCTACAGAAGTGTTCGGAACCGAAACGTTGCGTTACAAAATATTCGTTCGTACAACGAACAAAGAATGCTCAGAAGCGAGTATTCCTATAAAAGCGATGGTGCGTTACTCGCTGTGGGTACCTAAGTGCGTACCTACTAAGAATCGTTTTAATTTAATGGCCCGTAATTCCAGTAATCGTATTCCGGCCGGTTTCTCAAAAGAAGTGCGTGAGCCGCAAGCACCATCGACGGCCTTTCCGATATCGTAATTTTGCTGCCTAGTTGATATTCAAATATCGTTTACTTGTTATTTCTCAATGGGCAGTTGTATGACGACAGCGTTATAACGGACCCCAATACAATATATTATTATGTATGTACATACTATTATGTATATCGCAGTCAAAGTGCGTCAATGAAAACTTAACGTATTACTTTGCTGTCTCATTTATACACGACAAATGTCCGGCGGCTCGCGCCGTCGTGCGTCCGAGCATCTCATTTGAGCGGATTAAGGCTCGAGTGGTACATTATGCACCGACTAGCGGCTGCCAAGTGAAAGACTAACATCTGTGACGTACATTGAATGTAAAGATCACTTTGACTTAGGTTAAAACTGTTTCGGTAATTTCGGTCGTCCTCTACATTTCTAATGAGATTTCGTCGTTGAACATTAAGTTTTCTAGAAACGATAGCAGATTTCTTCAATCAGTTAATCCGCATTCAAGAGCGTATATCTGGTCGGTGCAGTAATTTCCAGGTTTTTTTTTTTCAAAAGTAAAGTTGTTTTGAGCTGTGAAACACGTATGTAAGTAGTACATAATCACACGTACCAAATCACATTAATAGAGGTATTATAAATGCGAAACTTTGTTTGTATGTTTGTTACTTCTTCACGCTAAAACGGCACAAAAAAAAATAAATGAGTTGATACCTTGGATTAAACACAGGCTTCTTTTCAACATCAGCATCGCCACACGAGTAAAACCGCGTGGCGCAGCTAGTACAAATAATATACTCGTAAATGCGATAGTTTTCATGTATATATGTTTGTTACTTCTTCACGCTGTAACGATTCATCGGATTTACATGACATTTGTTTTGGAGGTAACTCATACCCTGCACAGTTCCTACAGAATAGCAGGTGATATCGCCGGTCGCAGCTAGTTATTATACACCCCTCGAGGTAGAATATAAAAATACCGTTTTTACAAGTACCATGCGCGAGTAAAGATACGTACTTGACATTTTTATGACCATACGTTTTGCCCACAGCGGTAATGGCAAGCTGGCGACCTGGGGCTGCATCATCGGCTTCGTCGTGATGATGTGCCTAGACGTCGGCCTGGGGTAAGGACCAGCCTCGCTGCTACCGCGTGCCTTATAGGCCACTTGGGTCTCTTCAGTGACACCGCCTGCCTATCGTATTCCAGACTTAAACTGTCAAATCTTCGTCCTGGTTACGAAACATAATTAAAATATAAATGGTACGTGTCGTACTTTAAAAGTTGAAACAGTATTGCCTTCTTGGCAAAAGTTTCGGTTCTGAAAGTCTCGTTAGACATTTTCAGTAGTATATCTACATTGTCAGCGATTACATTGCTGCAGTTTAGGTTTAGAAGTTTTTAGATCGCTATTAGAAGGGATTTCGCTATGGCCTATGCCTACTCCTGGGCAAACCAAGAATATCATAGGTTGCTAGTTGCTATACAATAACAAATTTTCGAGTAATGTTATTTTGAAATTAAAATTCTCGCTGTTGTCTAGAAAACTGGCCTTATTGCCATAATATTTGGCAGTTTAATATCTAAGTACGGGCAGGACGTGTTACTGGAGTTGACTTTTATTGGACGCTGATGACCCCAGGATCTTCCCAAAAAAATGTCGATATTTTTGTACGAAAAAAAGACTACTTAGTATTGAATAATGATAACATTTTGGGTTCAACGCGCATTGACACATTTTAGGGTGATTTGATTTGATTTATGTATTTCGGTATGTGTACAAAATTAGCGTTTATGTATTTATGTAGTAGTCATTTATTTATTGTTTATCGTAGATTTAAGTGCAGGTAACATTATTGTTGTACTTAACTGTGTTGAACCCAATTTTTATCAGTTTATTTACATCTAGTTTAAAATTTAAGTTATATTATTATAATATAGTCTATATTGATTTTTGAGGTTCTAAACGATAATTATTCCAAAGCCTTTTACCAACTGGTATTAAATGATATTAGTATAGAATGATATCAAAATATTTATTTGTTAATAGTTTTATGCAATAGGTGTCTCTTTTGGGATTTATTGTAAATACAAACAATTGTACATTATGTATAATACAATTATGAGTAGAGAATAACGTTTTACAAATATTATTGCTGAGACTCTCGCTTATGTATCAACAATGGCCTAAATTGTAACAATAAGTGCAAAAAACAGGCTTATTTCTAGCATTTATCTTTATAAAATGCGAGATTAATCAATGAAAACTAGAACTAGTAACTAAAATACCCCAATTTTATAGACGCGGATCCGCGGAGTCTGCCAACTTATAGTTTAAATGTTTTTAACAATCATGATTTTCACATTAGTTTTGATTTTTGAATTAGCGAAATGTTATAAGAAGTTGTTAAGAATCGTTTACTGACTATGTAGTCTCTGGTTTTCCTACATATTTATTTTAGCCATAAATGTTCAAATTTTTAATTTGTTGACAAACCAAAAATAATAGCCAAGACTGCGTTTAGGTCGCTAAAACACACGCGCCCTCTCGTTCGCACAATCAACATTTTCAATTATAAAATATGCTGATGGTTATATTACAAAATGTTTTCTGATACCTTACTTCCACGTTCAATTACATTTTCGATGTAGTTTATGCGTATTACAAATATCCTATGAATAGAAAAAAAAATAGGTTGACTAGTAAAATTAAATTAATAAAAACTTGGTTGCATTAGCGTGAGGATTAGTTTTAGGCATCTTAAATATAATAAAGGAAATGTATCAAAAACTTTTTTCAATATCGCCCACAGTCATTTTATATCATCAAAGGTACTGAATGTGCGAGCGAAAGAGAACTAATGTATTGTCTTGCTCTTAAGCACAAATATTTTGCCATAAGTGAAAAGCTTTAGACAAAACCAAATTAGACAAGTGCATTTTAAAACTATACAATTTGTTAGTTGCAGCTGTGTGAGAGCAATTGTTATGTGAATGGAAAGACGTTAAGTTATTTAAATAATTTTGATAGTGTCAATTAATGAATTAGGAATTAGATGTTATTTGAAATCCGAAAGTATTTTTTTGCTATACAATTTTATCTATTTGATGCACTTTAAGAAGTTAATTACTATCAAATTGACTGCCGTGTACAGGTTACAGGTTTTATACGACATGTGCATTTAACAGTGTTATTGGTTGACTAGAAGTTAATAGCTCAATTCATAGTATATTTTCCATTAAATTAAGATTGTTTTACCTAATATAAAATGAAGCATAGTTAAAATGAAATTATATTTTATTTATCCTGACCCGCTTCCCTATCGGTATATTGTTCTTTGGCATTTATGAACTTTCCTGGGGTTTTTTACGCGTTTTTTTCCTTAATTCTGGAAATGGGGAATTTGAACTCATAATTCGGCTTTAAAATTACTGTGCTAGGATTGGCCGCCTCTAAACTAACTGCCTTGGAATTGGCTAGGTCGGTGTACTGGCCAATCATAAACGATAGGTTATGCTGCCCTTCATTTCATGAAAGGGAAATAGATGTATTCTGTCTACGAATTATGTTAGGACCACATGTCTGTTACCACACCATTCCTTCTCGTTGAAATCGTTCGACTGGCTGGCGTCTCCAAGACTTGGGACCTCATAGAATGATCACAATGCCTACATAGGTAAGTATTACTTATTAGATGCAGCATAAACAAGCTGTTGACGAAGTAGGTAGCTAATACACATTCCGAAAATAGCATTTTTTTACCGTTAGATACAACAGTACAGTTAAGTAACTATGTATTAGGTACCTATATGTAGTTAGCAACAGAATTTACCTCATAACAAAAGTTTTCCTTATCGAGTGTAAATGGGACGGGAGCCGATAAACGGGGCCCGCCTGGGTCGCAGCAGACCTATAGATACGACATGCCAACAATTACAATAGTTGTAGCTAACTAACTAGCCAGACCTATAGATACGATATGGCAACAATTACAATAGTTGTAGCTAACTAACTAGCCAGACCTATAGATACGATATGGCAACAATTACAATAGTTGTAGCTAACTAACTAGCCAGACCTATAGATACGATATGGCAACAATTACAATAGTTGTAGCTAACTAACTAGCCAGACCTATAGATACGATATGGCAACAATTACAATAGTTGTAGCTAACTAACTAGCCAGACCTATGGATACTATATGGCAACAATTACAATAGTTGTAGCTAACTAACTAGCCCCAGACCTATAGATACGACATGGCAACAATTTCAATAGTTGTAGCTAACTAACTAGCCAGACCTATAGATACGATATGGCAACAATTACAATAGTTGTAGCTAACCAACTAGCCAGACCTATAGATACGATATGGCAACAATTACAATAGTTGTAGCTAACTAACTAGCCAGACCTATAGATACGATATGGCAACAATTACAATAGTTGTAGCTAACTAACTAGCCCCAGACCTATAGATACGACATGGCAACAATTACAATAGTTGTAGCTAACTATGTAGCCCCAGACCTATAGATACGACATGGCAACAATTACAATAGTTGTAGCTAACTAACTAGCCAGACCTATAGATACGATATGGCAACAATTACAATAGTTGTAGCTAACCAACTAGCCAGACCTATAGATACGATATGGCAAAAGTTACAATAGTTGTAGCTAACTAACTAGCCAATCGTATAGATCCGACATGGCAAAAGTTATAATATAAAATGTAGTTGTATCTTACTAACTAGCCAGACCTATTGAGATGACTTTCGTCACTTCTCTGAACAAACTCTGCAGAAATCGTTTCTTCCGTTTTCAGTGACCTTAGTACCTTAAAACTTTTAAACAAATACATGTCACACACACACACATTAAAACAAATAATAATGTATTTCAGCAGAGTTACTCATATAAAATAACAAAATACTAAAATTAGAATTAAAAGGTTAAATTTGTACCAAAATATCACAGTTTTTCATTCTTTGTTGGGACTCTGGTGCAAAGCAAAGGCTGCCAGAAATTGCTGAATATGTCTTGAACGTCTCAACCCAGCCCAGAAGGAAGCTATTTTGGAACTGATGAAAGCGAAGAAGTCCAGAAACCTCAGATTAAATAATATGTTACTCTAAGCCTATTGGCTATTGGCGAACATGCTCGGCGAGCTACTATAACGTGTTTTCTACATAAGGTTGCGAAAAGCATAATTGTATTGCACTCTAATGATGCTTTAATATAACTTGTAAGTCTTCGATAGCAACTTTTTAGCAATCATTCCACGTAAATCCTCTACGAATTAAATTATAAATCTCGGAATGAGACAATAAAAATAAACTATTTGTTGCTAACCTAACCTAACCTTGGTTTTATCAAGCAAGTATTGACTTCTTGAATAAATATTCAGTTTGCTCCCAAGACACTACATGTCAAAATCAAATAGTACGAGCAAAAAAAAACTAAAAAGAATAGAGGGAAAGTAAATAATTAATGTTGCACAATAACTACGTACTCGTAAGTACGTCTTTATCGTTAAAATATTTAATAAGACCTCACAACAGCGACTATTTTTAACAACAATCGATTTATTGTTTATGGGTACATTGTTATGTTAACTGTGCTTTATTGGTTATTTTATCAGGGTTCCGAGAATCGTGTAATCTCTAACAGGAAACAAAACTGAGACCGCCGCAGTCGATTCGTTCGATCGATTCAGCAGAGGCAGCTGTGAGCTGTTTCCTCTTTTACACAATGTCGTACTGATTGTGAGTTTTTTCATTACCTCAATTGGGATTTAATAATTAAAAAAGTAAGTTTAAGTTCGTATGGGCGTCAGAGCTTTCAGGCCGGATTAAGGCCTTATGACTTGACATAGCTTGGTGGTTGGTCATTAAGATGCGGTAGATGCAAGTTTCAAACATAGTTTCATTTGTTTATAGTTCGGTGACACTAATTGATTTTAGCTCCTATTGAAAAATAGCAAAATTAAGATCGTACTCGAAATGTTGTGAAAGGACGCTCCGGCAGGCGGTGGGCAACGACCGCTCGCCCGCGCCCAAACAGCGGAATTCTTGCGCGTACGCACCATCGCTGATAAGCGCTCCCGACGGCTCCGACTCCGACGCACGCCCGCCGCTGCGCGCGGCCGCTGCCACAGAGTCACACGCGCGCGTTTTTACTCCCGGTACCCACTTAGACTGCTTGTTAATTAGGTGCATTGTGTTGTGTCTTCTGAATGTATCATCAATATCAATAATAAGTTATGCGCTTTGATTATGAACGCTTTTTCAAAAAGTTCTCTGAATATGAGAGTAAATTGATTTCTTTCGATTCTTGCGGTTTTGTTATTGATAATTTATAATATTTCACGATCGCATTACAATGAAATATGTTTTGTAGTCACGGTACACCCCTTGTAATTGTAGAGCTTTTGCACTCGACTGTATTACTTGTATGTATTAACATTGTTGTCGCAAACAGGACAGGGGTGCAGTAATATATAAATTATGATGCCCGCATCGATGCTACGAGTGAATTGGAAATTCAGTTAGCAGCTTTAATAGAGTCCGTTTTAATTAGAGTTTAATGACTTATTTAACCAAATGGAGCACATAAATTTATTAAAGCGGGGCACCGTTTGTACTTCAAGGATTGTGGAATGACTCGCTCAAAAATATAAACCTCTAAACGATGGGGATGCGTGTGGGGCCCGGCGGCGGTGCGCCCGCACGATGCATGTTATTACGTAGAGCGCTAAATAACGTTATTGTGGCGAGGCGCAGGCGCCGCAATACGGATCGGTCGAGGAGCAGCAGCGGCTCATTTCCATTCATCGGGTGGTGGTGTGAAGTGTCCGGGTGGCGGGTGGCGGGCGCCCGGGGGCGCGCGGCGCACTGCAGTCCGCCGCGTGCACCGCAGCCCCGCGCACGCCGCCGCTGCATCGCGCGACGATGCACCACCGCCGCCCGCGGGAAGCGCGCGCGCACCACACCACCGTTTCGGCTTCGATTCCTGCCGTGCGTCCCGAGACCCGACCAAGCGCCTTTATCTCCAGCGCACAAGGTCCACCGCATCCACGCCGGCGGCGCGCGGCCGCTGCCTGCGCCACCGGTTGAACTCCGCATCGATCGATGGACTGTTACAGCTTTGTTTACGTGCAGGCACCCGCGTACAAACACGTAAGTTATGCATGTCACCGTTTGGTCACCGCGTGCGCACATTTCACGATGCACTCCATTCGATGCGCGCCGTTTGTTTGTTTACATATTGCCCAGCGCCATCGTTTCGCGTCTTATCGCTCATTATGTCGGAATCGTTTCATGTTTTGATTTCGATCGATGCCATCGATTCTTTTTGAAGGCATCGTCCGTTTCAGAATCGATTAAAACGTTAATCGCTTCATTACCAGCAGAATCTAAAACCGTTAATGCCATGATGCACGTGCTATAGAGAGGGGCGATGTAATCTAGACCTTATGTTAAAGTCTCGAGAGGCGAGTTTGAAACGCGTGGAATTGATATTCGCGTTCCGCAGTCGGCGTTGGAAGCGCGCAGGGTAGCTGAGAAGCTGCGCCGGCGCACACACCTGTCAGTTACGCCATTTTATTTGCGACACCTTTTGGATTTTTTAATCTGATGCTACACATTTTTTTTAATGCAATTTTTCTATTTAATAATAAAAACTAAAACAATATTAGGGCCTTACTTTTTCAATTATTAATCAACACCGAAATGATATCACAAAATCACAAAAATTAAACGAAGTTTTTATTGGCTTTAGTTTTTGTTGGTTTTTTATTTGGCTTGCTGTGCGCTTTGGCTTCGCTGTAAGCACAGTGAGCATCTAAATAAAATAATAAATAAATTTACCTTTAATAGGGTAAAAATGCGCGCATGAGAGACCCGTAGACGGTTGACGGTCGCGTTTCCCCTGGCCACAGTACCGCCCTTTGCTCATTTTACAGCCATATTTTTCTAAAGCAGAGCGTTGCTCTCGTTGTTTTGGCACTACATTTGGCTTTAAATAATCTCTAAATACATTTCTATGCGGTTGCCAAAAACGTGATTTACTATATCTCTTCTGCACACCTGCTCAATATCACATCCAAAAAGTAGTCGCACCCTAAATTTTACTAGTGGTTCGACCCTATATTTCCACAACCCGGTGGACATAGATTACTGTTTTGCTCGTGCGTTTATTTTTTGTATTGAAATGAACTAATTTCCTGCAAAATTTCATGACGGTCAAATTGCGAGTATCTTGGTACACACAGCTATTTTTAAAATACCAAAACGCTTTCTTTTTTCTTTAATAATGTAGAAAATGCGCGAAAGAGAAGCACGACGGAAGCTGCCTCTTGATTATATAGCCACAGTAAAAACATTGATAGAAATGATTGAAAACATTCACATGTATAAATCTAACTTTTCCATTATATTTTACCGATAAAAGACATCAACGCACTCTCTTTGCAGAAACTTATGCAAAACATTTGCAATTAATGCATTTAAACTTTATGGAACTCCACTAAGTAAAGCGTATATAGGAAACCGAAAAGCCCAATAAAAATCATGTTTATAAACAAACAAGATAAAAAACAGACAGTATCTTCGGTCTTACAAAAGACATCAACGCAGATCTATTGCAGAAACCTAGGTACTCGTATTTTAATTTTACATGACATTTCTAAATGTTATAACTGTGTACTTTGCTAGTTATCCTTATGATTATCGAATGTTCTTCGATTGAATGGTATTTTAGTATCATACTAAACGTGGGCAATTTTCTTGTGTGTTCTACTTAGAATTCATTCAACGAAAAGACATCAACGCGCCACTAATCATTCAATATCAGTAAAACTTTAGTAGCAATATCGTAAAGTAGCATTTACGATATTGGCATACACTAAATTAGTCAGAAAACATAATTCTGAGACATGTAACATCTTTTATCATAACTTTATAAATTGTGTTTTTGTATGGTTTGTTATTGATTATCTATAGGTACTTTCGCAACAATAACATTATCGGTCAAACCTTTTGTTTGTTATCTCATTTAGTAATTGTAATGAAATTTAGTCAATTTTGGAATGGAATGAGGTAATAGGTACCTATGGACACTACAAGAGAAATATTGAATTAGTAACTATAAAACTACGACTGGAGAATAAACCGCAATTCATCGCTTTGCTCCATTTTATTTTTAATTGAGTTACCTTACTTAAATTCACTCAGTAGCTATAAGCTTGATGTGTAGGCCATGTGCTCATTTGTTTTATCCACATAAGTATATCAGGATGTGCGACTCCCCGAGCATATTTATGCGAGTAAATTCAATTTTTATAGCCACAGTGACGGTGAAATGTGCCATGTATCATTATTGAACGGGACATCGCAATTTACTGCGGTGTCATATCTAGTAGGTATGTATATAATAGCTCAATTATAAAACGGGCCCCTTAGGTACGCCCTATTATTGACCAGGGGTGCTCACAATAGAAATGGAATAGACGCGCAATATTGAGATGATCCAGTTTCAAATTATTTATACCAGTAGTTCGGGGCGAACTGTGCCTCGCGACACCTATATCTCTACTGTTGACTGATTTTACGTATATTTAAAGATTAAAGAAATCCGGTTGACTGATTTTACGTATATTTAAAGTTTAGCATTGTATTAATAATGAAAAACTATCTTACAAAATTTTAAGAACATCGGAGTAGGTAACCGTACTCAAGTTATTGTCAAACATACATAGGTACATATATGTACCTGCACATTAACACAAACATACAAATATTTTAGCGACAATTTGTTCCTCTAGGACTCGACTTTACTTCGCTAGGTTTGGTTTCGGAACTGAATTTTATCACTGTTATCAGCTATGATGAGCTACCCGTAGAACTCGGAAAAGTTTTCTTTGAATTTCTCTCGTTTGGGATGTTGTGAAAAGTCATAGAAGTAGGTACAGATGTTTGGTATGATGCGCGGAAGCTTTCTAGAGGTCTTTGATTAATTAAAATAGCTTTATATGGATCAAACTGAGCTTTAAAAAAATATACAAACAGTCGAACACAGAACCTTCTTTTTGAAGTCGGCAAAAACCAATAGCATTTCTTTGTAACTACCATACACTCGTATATTATTACAAATCTTGCTTGGTCTAGCGTTAGCAGATCCGCTGCGCTGGTGCTTAGTTTGAGATTGATGACTAATGACATTCGTACACTTTCTCGTTCTCATGTGTAATTACACGATAGATAACTAGTTAACTATATAAGGCACCGCACAGATGCTGAGTTGCGTTATATGCGCGTCTATTTATAGGCAGGTAATGGACCTCATCGATTTTTTGTTGCCTATTCATAGCTAATAACGAGATGTGACGAAAACAAAGGGCACTGGCTCTTGTTTCTAGAATGCTGCTGTCGTGAGATATTGATGAACGGTTATTTTTTGTCTTATTTACTTCTTTGAGACACGAGTTAATTACTTATTGACAAGAGTGCTCAACCGTAGACCGTCATCTCATGCAAATGCAATGCAATGCTTGCCATCAGGCGAGCGATTTGCTTGTCTCATCACTCAAAAGCAAAATAAAATATAACGCGAGCATTGATTCTACTTTTATTGTGTGATCTGAGAGAGTAGAATGCTCTGCCTGAGTGGGTCTTCTCCGAAAGTTATAATATGCTTTGAAGTAGGTAGGTTTCTTCTAGGCAAGCGTGCTCCGCTGTAGACCGCGTCATTGCTGCTTACCCTCAGGCGAGATGGCTCAAATGCAAGCAGAACGCAACATAGTCTGGGAATTGCTTCGAGGACAAGAGCAACGCTCTTAATCGATGATAGCGCCAGCTATGTTTAATAATGGAATAGTCATAAAGTTAAGCAAATATTTAAAAATATTTAAAATATTTAATTGAAAAGGCTTACTACAAAATTGAAGACTTCATCTGTGATAAAGTCTCTTTACGTAAATTGTATTTAGACTGTAATAATAATACTTGACTGATTATACCTACTATTGTAGTTATTTTATACATTGATATTTTGACATTGCAATTATTTTATATAATTTTTGACATTCTAATAATATTATTTTCTTTGACATTTAATTTATTGTGTACTAATTTATTCGTAAAAATTGTATTTGACATTCATAAGTGTACATTGATGTACCCATATTTGAATAAATTATTTTGAATTTTGAATTTTGAATTTTGAAATTTTAAAAGAAAAATCTCTGTTCAAATAATCCGAGGTGACGTGCATGACACAAAACTGACAAAAAATTTAGAAAGAGCTATAAGTAGCTACCTGTTTTACTAAAAGTTAAATAAAATTGTGAATTATTGAAGCATTTCTGTGCAAATATTTGATCCTGCCAGTTCTGTCTATGTCTATCTAAAGGTTGTCTATAAGAAATCGCCTTAGACGATTAGACTGCCCTTGTATTGCCGAATGGAACTCTACTTTGTCTTCGTTTCTTTCTTGTAATTGGTTTGGTGTGCAACAAAGCTATGTTCTATTCTATATTTTACATAAATTATGCGTCATATAGAGCACACAATGAGGTAGCGACCGTCTGGTACTTACGTATTAGATGTAGATCATGTAGATCAACGATCTACGCGAGGTTATAAAAGTCGAAACAAAAAAATCACGTGACGTCATCGCTAATGCCAAGCTGATGTTCTTTGTCGTCGTAAATCTATACATAAACATTACCGCCTGCCAACGTGTACATGCACATAAAACCATTTACAATTATCTATACGTAAACTCAAATAACATATTATTTGAGAATAAACTGAAAGGTTTACCGCCGTCTATTGTTGGCACCTGCAGGTTAAATGTACTCGTACATATAATTATGTATATTGTAAAAGGGATATATATTTATAGCTTTAGTATTCCTTAACATCAAGTGTTTTGTATGAGTTGTAATTTCTTGGTGTAAACAATAAAGATTTATTTACTTATTATTTAACGTTAAAAATACATTGATTAAACACTTTCGAGAAATTTTTCGAGAGTTTGTATGATATGACGATTTCATTAAAATCATCGTAGAAGAGAAGGTAGAGAAATAGTATGAAAGCGATCCTCTGCCATGGCGTCATGGTAAGATGCATAGGAAAGACCAAGGAAGCCGAGTAAAGCAAAATATATCGACCAAATTAAGGACAAAGTCAGCATAATATTATACAAGAAATCAATCGATATTCTCGGCAGAAGATGAAATGGAAGCTAGTCCACCGACATGTCGTTAGTCTTGAGTCGCTCGATCATCGAAACCCTTGCAAGTTAATATCCACCTTAACAACCAGAGATTACGGTCCTCAACAGACCTTACACAAGATTGTAAGATAGGAAGAAGCCTAAAACTTTACAACTGCGAGAGAAGGGTGCAACTCTAGCAAAAAAAAGCCGAACTAGAAAAAGACTTCGAGACAAACAAACGCAGGAGGTTTTCACGCCTCCAGCGAACGTCATTGTACCAACACCTGACGTGCGCGATTTGTTACCAGTCACGATACAAGAGACAACAGCAACACGTCAGTGTGAACTGAAAACCAACAACAGTTACTCACCGCAGACGATAGGTACGTTCACATTGTAATCTTAACTAGGTGTACCTACCACAGAATAAATAAAAGTCACTGGGTGCTAATAATCTAAATGCAAATTATTTTATTTTAAGTTCACAGTCAGAAAAGCTAGGTACAAAGTAAAAAAATTGAGTTACGTGTTGGCAACTAGCTGCATCTTATAATCATGTATCTATTAGGGATCTGACATAGCTCGAGTTAGTTCAGAAAAAGTAGCTAACATATTTCATGAAAGTGGTGCGTAAGACACGTATTGCAAAATGCAACAAAATCAAGATATCCTGCAACCACTTTAACAAAAGCTGCACAGCACACAAAGCAAGATTAGAAAACTGAGCAATTGTTTATTTTCACGTAGATTAGATGGAACTTAACGTTCAACCACGGCACCACGGCACGTACTTTGGTAGAGAGGAAACTGGAAGGACTCTTTCCTCTTCCTATTATGATATTTTTGTTGGAACGGAAGTGAAAAAACCTCCCCGCTTCCAAATTACTACAATTTATAAAAACAACTTTCAAAATACTTAATCCGCAAATATCTTACTGTATAGATGATTTTTTATGTAGTCATAGAAATTATGATTTTCATACTTGTTTTACTAATCTTAATATTACTAGATATTTTGAATTTACTACACTTATTACTAGATAATTATGCTAAATTTCAAGTTTTAAAAAGTCGCAAATACCTACCGGAAATGCCTGAGATACTTTGCTTGACCACCATTGACAAAGTAAATAACTTTACCAAAGAATTAATGAATGAGGCGAATTTGAATAAATCGAGAGAAGAAATAAATTTAGAAGTTATTTTTCTGTGGCAAACTGGTACGGACGGATACAACGATCTTACAAAATAGTATAGGGGTTCCTTGTAAAACCCTAAAAACTACAAAAACGTGATGGTCGCGTTTTTTAAATAACTTTAGAAAAATAAATTACCGTTGCTGTATTCTCTACAACTCTGCAAGATCATGCCGATAGACTTATATTTGACTGATTTAACTATCTTAAGTATCCGTAAAAACTTAGTGTTTTGCTCATGATCTTTATAGGTTTGACTGTGCTTACTAAGATAACTTTTGAGGGTTCCGTATCATAACTCTTTTTGTTTTTATTTTCTTTTTGTGCGTTTTTGTGCACTCAATCTACCGCCCCAGATATTTCACCCAATTTACTACATAATATATTATGTATATATCTTCTAGTACTTCTAAGTAATTTAGGCAGATATAGATAAGGATAGATAAACATCAGTTTTCTAACGTTCAGTTCCTAGTCTGATAATATATACGCAAAAATTACGCTAACACTCAGATAATTAATGAATATTATTCCGATATGACGTGTCGCGCGTGAAGTCCGCGTTAAAAATTAGTACATAATTCATTCCTATCGTCACGTTACATATTATAATCATGTACCTACACGGTAAGTAAATACATACATTCTGTAGATTAAACAGATCCGACATACCTCGCGATGTGAAGAGCCTTACATAATCGCAGACTAAGAAAAAAATCTAGACAAAACAATAAATGCGTTTTTTCCGAAACATTACCAATTCAAATCGATTGTACCATGCTTATACTCGAAATAATTGGGAAACAACGTATTTATCGAAGGAAACGTATTTCCCCGTGGTTTTTCTATAAATATTTTTCGACTTAAGTGGATAACCAACGGACATAAGTTCAATGGAATGGTTTGTAAAAGGCGCTTGTAAATTATAGTTCACGCGCGCGTGGAGCGCCTGTTCACTTTAACCGGTGGTTTTAACGGGAAATCATGAATGAATACTTGTTACTATTATGTTCCGTAGATGGGCCGGGTGGTACAGTAATTAAATCATTAGATACCAAGATATAAATAACGCGTAGGTACGTGGAATACTAATGCGTGTGCCGTGCTGGCCTGACACGCCACGGAATATATTACTGCGTCACGGTTTCATATGTGACGACACGGTGTAAAGTCTACCCAGATGCCGAACTCACAAGCTCGGAATTTTGGAAACTAGGAATATCTACACATTTCTACTTATCAGTATACAATCGATAAATGATAAAAATTAAAATAATGAGTACAACACTGAACATTACAAATAAAGTAAACGTTTAACGGGAGTTTCCCTCAGTGCAACCTTGTTGTCGTTAATTAGATACCTACCTAATAAAAATATATTCCTTCATTATGTTTAATCAATTAATTAATTTATAAAGAGTAATTTGTTTTTCAAACACTCATTGCAACATGGAAATCTCAATTAAATTGAGGTAGAGTAAACAGTTCTAAAATGAATAGAGCCACAGTGATTTGATAACTATTGAGTCTCTTTGTTTGATAAATCTATTTAAAAAACTTAGAAAAAAGTTAACTGGACCTTAAATTCAAGATCTTTGGCTCGATCATAAAAAGCGCTTAATTATTTCATTATAAATTTGAGTGTAATCGGCTGTGTTCAAATCTCAGTCATATTAGGCAATATTCAGTGATCCAGCCAGTGTGCAATCGGAGCGGGCCGATAGACTGCGCGGGCGCATAGAGCCGGCGCGGCGGCGAGCGCGACCGCCAAATCGCAGGCGAATTGAGCAAAAAACCAGACTGAATATTTTGGCCAGGTCTATTAGTGAGTGCGTCTTCGAGGCGAGAGGCGATAATGAGGAGTGCAATGATGACGTCACGCGGTGCGCGGGGCAGCGGGCGAGGGGCGCGGCGGGGGGAGGGACGCCGAGGACGCGGAGCTGTGCGCTCGTTCATTGTAGTTTTTCGATTATTGTTTAATTAGGGCGAAGCGGCGGCGGAGCGGCGGCCAGGGGATACAAACGCGCGGCCCGCAACCCTCACCTTGTAATGCATTTTCCTCACCGATACACTACTAAACAAGCTGTAAAAACAAGTTACCAATAAAACAAGCCGGTATAATTAAAATCATAAATGTTTGTCAGCGTATTCATTTCTTTTACTTATAAATTCTTGAAAAGTATACCATGTGTGTACCGCAAAGTGTTAAACGCATTGCATGCACTGCATTTCACGTACTCTACGCGTTGCTAAGCCCGTTGTCCCGACGACTGCAAAAATATTGAGGGTAGATTTGGAATTAAGTTTCTTCCAAATTATTTTGAACAAACTGTCTGCTATCCTTACAAATTCGTAGTTAGTACTTTTTTAAATAGCTGGTAACTTAAAAGTATTTATAACAATAGTACGTTTGAAATAGTTAAAGCTACCATTTATTCAAGCGATAAACGTATCCGAGATCTGCGTCGAACCACAAATTAATTGTTTATTATTTTACGTGTAAGATACACACCTCTGTTTCTTATAGGTACATAATGTTTCTGTACAATTCTATTCATACCAATTTAAACAAAATATTTCAAATTAATCTGTCTACTTTCTGAGTAGTAATTGAAACATTTTGTCGACAATCGACATTCTTGAAATCGAATCGGTCGACGATCACCATTATATCGATCAGTAATATAACGTGTTGCGGTGCAGACGATGAAACGGTTGGCAGCGGCTGGGTCGCTATCAGCGGGCGGCGACCGCGCCGGAGGCCCGCGGGGTTGGCGGCGGCGGCGGCGGCGGCGCGCGGGAAAGAGCGCGTAAAAAGGCGAGCGGCGGATCCGCGCGCGCGCCTTTCACGAGGTCGACGGCCGCGGGGCCACCGAAACCGACCCCACGCCGCACTACAGCCCCACAATTTCCCAAGTTTTCCCCCGGAGTGCAGGCACATCGACTCGACGCTGCGACAGCTATATTTAGGACACAGCTCCGATAGCTCAAACTGATTCGCGACGTGACCGAACCGCGGAGACGAGTCGATCGCGACCAGTCCCGTGACCGTCCTCCCGAATGTCTTTCCAGGAACGTTGAGTTCACCGCAAAAATAAGATTGGCTCGGTTAGTCGCGTCGAAAGAAAATGTTTTACGACACGCCTACTGCGTGCGATCGCATAAAAAATACGTTGTTTCACCGATAAAATCATCTTTACTGTCGACTTCGTTTTTTACGGACCTTACCCTCATAGCAGTCACATGACTAGAATGATAGTCAGTAGAATGATCATCAAAAGGTGATGAACCATAAGACAGTCAGCAGGAAATTTGTAGGTATAAGTAGTGCCGAGTAATTACCTCGAGCAGATCGCTTCGGTGAAACCCACCGTCGTGAAATATGTAAGTATCCTCGATGCAGAGCGTGTCTTCGATAGTTACATTCCATCGATAAAATACGGGAGGAATGTATCTTAACCGTGCAAATGGACGTGCGCTCTCATCGGTAGTATCCGGGCCAATGCCAGCCAGCCAACACCGCCGTACCTAAACTAGAAAAGTATTGTCCTCGATGTTCCGAGCGATAACCGCAAGGCCCGCGGAGGCGATTCGCGACCGTGCGCAGAGGAGGTAGCGTCGGTAATGGGTCGGCGCGCGCCGGTGGAGGTTGCGCGTGAGATATGTGAAGTCGCGGCATGCGGGTCGCGCGGCGTTCTCACGCTTTGAATATTCCTGGTCGGGGCCGCCCGCGCCCCCGCGCCCCCCGCCCTACCATCGGCCCTTCAATGACGTCCCCTGACTCCCGCTCCCGCTGCTCTCCCGACACTAATTGAATGAACTTCATAAGTCTGTTTACATCCGCGCCGTCTTCCTTGGCCGCATTTACAAATGCGAGATAAGTACCTTACCTATCTACAGTTCTACACCTATACTAAGTTAAAATGCCTTCCGACGACGGGGGCGCCTCTCAATTGCGTGCGCGCGCGCGATAGAGGCTTTTATTTAATCAGTCACAAATGCTAAACAGAATAGATTTGCTATTAAGTTCGCGCCTCTACTATAGTTAGAATTATTAGTCGATGCGTGTTAATTGTATTATCTACTCGTTTACCATTCCAAAGCGACATACCTAATCAGTGTGCGCGATATCTCAATATTGGCCTTTTCTGCTTGGACTTGGGGCTCGTAACTAGAGACTAAAACTCGTTCACAGCTCTGAAATGAGCTATTACATTTATTTTAATAGATAGAATCAAAAACAGCGAGGTGAGAAATAAATACATATATATTAAAATGTAGAGCTCTGCTCATTAACAAAGACGGCCAAATGACGTCCTCGTTGAAACATAGAGATGAATGAAGTGTGTTACAAATATAATAATGTATTTAGTACGGTTGCGGCAGCGGCGGCGGCGGCGCGGTGTGGGGGCGGGACGCTTTCCCCGGTCTCGCACAATTAATTATTTTTCAAAGCATAGTGTACGGTACGTATTGTTGCCGACGACCGACGAGGACGCCGATATTTCCACCGGGCTGGGTATTCGTCATGTATGGCTGCCTGCGAGATGAGTAATTCTCCCACGGTTCTTAGACACATCGTAATACTAATCATCCTTGACTCACATTTTGAAAATCGTACCTTTTGTGTGGGAGTTTGTTTCCGTGAGAACTGAATATTTAAACAATTCAGCTACATGCGGCGGCCTGAAAGACAAATGTGTCGCATAGCCACTTAGTGGAGGATAAATCTACTTAACTACCTAATGTATTGTGCATGTTTTGTAAAAAGTAATCAAGCCAGTTAACCGAACAAAAAATTCTCTTGGGACATTGTTACTGTGAGAATTGTAAAAATAAATAAGAAATTCAAATGACAAGTGATGATCCTTGTCTACCTATATGTCATTGGGTAAACAAAAATCGTGTGAAATCACCAATTTTCCCAAGATGAATCTCTATCAACATAAATAAACAATTTGATGAGATAAAGAGAGAAGTCCTTATCGAGCGTGAGATCTGTAAAATCTTGCAATGACGTAGATCTAACATAGAAAAGTCCCAGAAGATATCGTAGGTTCAGATATGAATCAGTTCAAAATGCCCTTCAAGTCAAAAGGAAAAGAGAAAGACAGTTACTACTCCAGACCCTATGCACCTCATAGATAGGGAGTATTATGTCCTAGCAAAGTTTGAAATAACGGTAGCATTAAATGCAGAAAAGGTCACGTTATTGTGGAATGTCATACCTAGATATTATACTTAAATGTAGATTGTAGAGGTATCAAAGGCAAGTCGATACGTAGGTTTCCGCGAATCGGCGCAAGCATCTCGGCACGCGGCCACCCGACACGCCGCGACGCCCCGCGCCCGCTCAGCTCTCAACATAGACTATGCAATAATCGATACCACTTATTATGCACTGTCTAAAGCATTGGACCGGTTCACTGGTTCTCTTGTCTTTACTTCTTTATTCGCATTTTAGAGCGCTGCTCTTGTCTGGGGTGTAGCTTCCTTTCAGAAAATGAGAACAAAAAAAAACCACGAACAGCGTTCTGTTGTAAGTTATTATTTTGAATTTTGTAGGCGTTATAGTCCGGCTAGACTGATGTATCTTTTCTTTTCGAGATTGCATAGAGTTATTACCATTGGTATTTAATTCTAACTAAAATTGTAAATGTGAAAGTTTGTTTGTTTGTTTCGCTTTCGTCTCACCGAATCATCATGAAAATTTGCAATGTCGGGTACAGAAAAGGACACAGAATATTTTAATCACCTTCATCATTATCGGTTTTTCATCGACGCACGGCTGAAACCGGGGGACGCAACTACTTAATTGATAAATATACTGCCTAAAAGTGAAAAAACGTACGATTACTTAAAAATGTGAACTCTCTTAAAGCAGCAATTAAAAGCAATTTCGATAAAAACACCACAAACACATGATCGTACTAAGCTACCAAGTAGTACCTACCTACAAAATACAATAAACGTAGGTACCTACTCACCGCTCCTTAAATTGACTTAACAATGATTTATGTGGAGTACTAAACATTTCTCATCATAAGAATCGTTGATAAAATATAATAAACACACCGAGATGCGTGTTATTATTATCTATTTATAAATATCAAACTAAACTCGACCTATAAAACTATGTTCCTGCGTTCGATACATACTACAATGTTGTCCTAATTTCCAGCGAAATGAGTCCGCGGAGATATGGCGCCCTACGTCGGTATACATGTATATATGTGTACCTACCTACTAACTTCAACTCGTAACTGTTACGAGTAGGCAACGGCCGGGTTATCAATGGATATCAGCAACAGTTGCATTCCCTAATAATTATTGTGACGCATTACGTTAATTGACCTAAATATCGTTATGTTCACGCACTGCCATTAGTATAAAAATATTTTAAGTAGGTCAGTAAGTGGTAGACGTTTGTTTGCGTCATTTTCAATGAGTACTGAATCACCAGTTTTTTGTACCTTTTTGTTAGATCGGTACGAATTTTTAGATATTCAAAGTATTTGTGTTATTGAACTAAAATGTTAAATTTACTCGTAGTTATGGTTTTCTATAATAAATAAAGAAAACCTATGTATTACGATGACTTGTGAGGTTTTCAATGCAGTTATAGGAGTATAGCCCTTACAGACTAAACATTCTGATATGGCGCGTACGGGCTGGACTAACAAACGAAAAAGAAAGAGAGGGCACAATAATTTCCTCTTCGTTACTCTTAATCAGAATCAGAAGTTGTAAAATAAATAGGAAATTGTTTACAAAAATGATCTTAAATTGGGTAGAGGTCTAACAATGAGCACATATCGGACCTCGTTGGCATTGTTGGTCCACCGTAATTTTTCAGAAGTGTTAACGCTGTAAAAGTGATTGTTATGCGTCGATCGATAGGTGGTACTGGTGATAAGCGCGGGCGGGGGCGCGGGTGGTGCGTGGTGCGAATGTGACGCGGGCGCGGAGACCGCCCGCGCCCGCGCCAGGCGACGCCACTGTATTTTTATCCGTGGGGCCGCGCCGCTCAAGCTCACCTTTCGATCTATTCCTGGCCGCTATTTTTACACTTTTGTCTATATTACTTTCCTTCCGTCTGCTTATTAGTGGATGATTGAGACGCATCGCAGGGGGCGCCTGTCTCGGAATACCCGCGATATTTCCGGCTCCCCCCTCCCCTTGCGACCACGTGGCGGCGATGCCACTCTTACACACACTGCACACACATGATATTTATGAATCGAGGGTTACTAGGTTCGTATTGGATCGAAATAACTTGGAAATAACTTTACTTCTATTTTTGTATGTGAGGGAAACGGGGGTAGAATTTATTTTTAGATAAAACTAAATAAAAATGGTTAAGATCGCATAAATGAAAATTTCTGCAAGTAAGTTAACTCATAGTAGGCCTGTATGTCAACTCAAATACTATCTTCTTATGTTTTGTAGTTGACCAAACGATATGTAGAACCTAAAGGAATAAATTGGCGCTTGAATGTATAATAAAATATCTATATAATCTGACCGACAAAACTTGAGCACGATTGATCCGATTTTCATGAAATTTTCCATATAAGCAATTCATGCACATACAAATGTTTAGTTTGAATTTGAGCTAAATCGGTCAAAGAGTTGTAAAGAGGACGTTAGGTATCTTAGTTGGCCGCGGATCACTTAACTCTAACCTTAACTCACGGTTAAAGTTAAGTGAAAAACTATCTAACTTGACTGTAAAATTCTATAGTAAAATTATTTTACCCACAGTACCTATCGCTCGTATAGACTAAAACTTAATAGCCTGTTTTATCCGTTTTACACTGAAATAAGTGGTTTGAATTTGTTATACTTGCCTACCTATGAGAAAACTGCATAACCATAAGTTTAAATTTTTTTTATCACAAAATGTTTTACTATTCTAATAGTATACGAGTAAACAATAATTACTTACTCCATACAGTCTTTGTATACCCAGTTCTGCTACTTTGAGAGATGATTTGAAATAAAACACTGATTTATATCTAATTTATTTTACCATGTTTCATCACTGAAAAAAATAATTCGCTTCACCAAAGGAACATATAACACAGAGAAAGTTTTCAAAGTTTTACATAGTACTTCCATAACATATTTCAAATCTTTTTGTGTCCATTTGGGCGTTTTTAAAAAAATTCCCTGCTCAGGAAATTTGAGCATCACAAAAGTTGGCTGTAATATATGTTTTGTAGATCTAGATTAGCATGAGCTTTACACCTTTTTAATAATTTGCTTAAAAAGCTTGGATCATACCTAATTACCTATACATCTTAATATATATAAATCTCGTCTTAATATATATAAATTACGTGTCACGTTGTTTGTCTGCTATAGACTCCTAAACTACTTAACCGATTTCAATCAAATTTGCACACCGTGTGCAGTTCGATCTAACTTAGGAGATAGGATAGCTCACATCTCAATTTATAGTAAAAAAAACATGAAAAATTAGAAAATTTATAAATACTTAAACCATAATTTAACTTTAGCGCTTTGGACAATGTAAACTTTTTTAATGTAACTTTTGACATTTGACATAGAATTGACGCAATGGCTTTTGACAGGACAACGTCTGTCGAGTCAGCTAGTATATTATATGATCGACGGTAAAAAGGGTAAAATTCTTATAACTTTACAAATCAACAAAAATCGCTTAAAATTTTTATCATTTCCAATAAAACTAAGTAATCTTTTACGTTTCTAATTACTAAGTGATAATGTAATCTCAAACTAATAGACGTTTCCTGTGTCGAATGCCACATGGCGGCCACCCCGCCGCATGCCGCGCAACCCTAGCGACGACATAACGCGCATCTGGCGACTCGGAAATGAGAGATACGGGATACCTACTCATCTGTCATTGTGACAGGCTCTTCTCGTTTCTGTAGGTGAGCGTACACAGGCGGGTTATCCCGGGCGAAATACTTACAGGAGGTGCTGAAAACCTTTCTTATTTATAAAACAGCATTTGCACGTTGCTTTCTCCGTCACTGTTGAATACCTATCGGTAAGCATACGCGCCCTTTGTTAAATATAATCGAAATATTTGCATTTACAAACATAAGTCACACTCAAAATAAAAGCCCAGAAGTTTTGTGTTCCGGAACGATTGTCGGCGAATCTTGCGCTATTTGTCACCAGCAGTTTCCCGCGCGAAAAAACGCTAGTGTAAAACCACCTCTCCTCGATCTCCTTCTCTGAAACAATTAGGAGCACATTTGGCTCAAGTTCATTAGTTTTTTGCCTCATCAAGGCAGAGACGAAAACATGAATGAACGGCCCTAGACGTGTCCTTGTGGACTATGAATGATTATCATCTGTGAATGGATTTGTGTCGAGGCTCGAGGTCCTTACCGCCGCCACAGCTTACGTAGCAGATGCCGTCATTACATCACCATAAAGGAGAGTCTATTCCGGTACCACCAACATTATTTTCTTATTCTAAAATATCTGTTACTTTCTTATTTTTTGTGCAGTCCTGTTCCTAAAATAAGATGTTCCAGAAATAGGAGAAATGATATTAGGGGAAGGGTGTGTTGGTTGTGTAATGATTTATCGCGTGAATATTAACAACCATGTGTGTAGTGTATTTCTGGGGGTAGGAAAATTATTGATGCGCCGCAGCATATAAACTTTCTAATTCTATGCGTCAGTGATGGAAAAAAGCTCCATTCTAATCTCATATGGAAATGACTTAAAGGTAAACTTTAATGGACCGAATAATTCGTTCTGTGGTATTGTATCCATGCAAATGTCCACTGAATTATGTTTCCCCAATGTCTGCCTTGGCGCCCCTTTTGGGAGAGATCTTTTCAGCTCTCTAAAGTTGAAGCACTGATGACACGTGAATAGAGGCTACGTGACGGTCGTGGTTCTCTTCGGGTGGTGATGGTGAAGTTAATAATCTCAAATAGGTAGTTTATTTAAAACGAAAAGTTACCCAAATACCTACAATCCTACATATATGAGGGATAAATCTTTACTCTACATTATTTTGAAAATCCTTGATTTGTTATTGCAACGGATCCAACCCTAGTTTTAGTAATCATCACGTACTCGTATATCTAATCCTTATTCATAATGTGAAAGGCGGTCCTACAATTAGCATGCCATACAAATAGGTTCGTACAATAATAATTACTATTATTAGTAGTCAATAAAGTAGTAGTTAGTATTTCTTCTTCTAATGCAAAAATGCATTAGAAGAAGAAATATGGCAAAAGAACCAGTTTTATCGCTAATAGTGAACTCTTCTATGAGACCTTAGGAGGAGCAAGTAGAGACGTGAGTGTGGAACGTGCAGCAAGGGTCGCGTGCAACATTAGATGTAGAAGGCTCGCGTCCCAGGTCGGGTAGTCTGGTCTGGGGCTCGGGGCGCGGGCGCGGCCATGCGTCCGACTGGTTTCTAACTCAATGTCGCTTGGAATGCAACGCGGGCGGCGGCGAGCGGGCGCGGGCGGGTGCGGGCGCATCGGCCGCTGTTGTCGCAAGTGGCCGCACTTGTCGGCGCGTTTGACTGCCGGAGATATTCGGCGCGGTAACGGGCCGCGGCCTTCCTGGAATTGGTTACCTGTCGCATTCCTCCGGCGGTCGTCGCAGGCGCAGCGCCGCGCCGCCCGCCCGCGCCCCAGCCGCCCGCCGTTTGCATAGCGATACAACCTCTAACCGCGCTCTTTATGCACTAACTGGATACAATAGGATTTCACATTTTAGATCTGCTACATTTTGAAGCTATTTTCATTGAAAATAATAGTAAGAGTTACTGGTTAGTTACGATTCCCAAAAGTCAATTAATTTTATTATACGTTTTTATCGTTAATTTGTTTTTGTTTTCATAATTAGGAGTTATATCTAAAGGATGTTTTGGGGTTGTAACACGACTTGGCTTAATCATAGTGTAACGTTTAATTCTATGGAATATGTAGCTACTCGTAATTACTACTATCATTAGTATTAACTAAACAAAAGCGTTTTTAATATTGATCTGAGTATTAAAAATAACTACTAGTGTAACTAATTCTGCTCCAACCTTTAAATACTCACCAATTGAAAAAAAGTGAATTAATAAAAAATAGGCTCTTAATGTCCCTAAAACTATGTATTTTTAGTTGTGATCATGAAACAAAATAATTGTAAATAAAAACGGCTCTTATTCACTTGTAACGAATCTGCAACGTAATAACGCGCAGTTTTAAATTTACGATTCATAAATTGATATGATAACCTCGTCGGTGGGCCTTGTAGGCGTACGTAACACTTACAAACTGTTGCTTTATCTGTGACGCAACGAGCTGGAATAGACCTGACCTAGGTCAGAGGGGGCCCAGGTACTCCACCATCCCCAGGCTCGCAATACATCGCTCGCTCTGCTCTAACAATGTCAAAGCCGCCGGAGCATTATGCGCAATGCAAATAAACATTCTTGAGACCTGTTCATGGTCTTCATAATGGCAGTTACATGCCTACGGGGCGTATCTGTGTATATGCGTTAATGTGTGCGTGTCGTATGCGTGTATGGCCATCGATACGCCGACGCAGTAGTGTGCGTGGGCTGGCGAACTTTACGTGAAAAGTTTTCAGAGATCAACCCGCTGAAACTTGAAGGTAAAATATTGTTAATAACTGTTTTTGGTTATTGTATGTTTGGTAGTCAGTTTTAGCGCGAATAGGTGCGTTTTTGGTGTGAATGTCTGGTGTTGGTTGGGAGGCGTGTCGGCGGCTGCGGCTCCCTCGCGGCCCCCGGTAGGCAGTCTGAATGTGCCGATTAGGGAAATTCGCGCACTGCCAATACCAATCTATTGTTTTAATTGGAACAGCAAATGGCATTAATGAGATCTATCATATTTGCCACATTTTGCTCTACTTATTCAGAAGTGAATCTAAGTATTGGATGGTTTACACAACCCACATAAATATTTGTAGACCTATGCTAAAATTTTCATATTTTGTCACTTAAAATTACAGCAATTCTTCTCAAAGGCATTAATTTAACTTTTATGTTTTTTTAATATTTTTTTCTATGCCAAAAGATTATAAAATAATCAAAAACTTGTAGACATATTAATTTACGCCTAAGTGTTTTAATAAAATTCTTGAAAAAAAATCTTCTAGAAGTTATATGTGCATAGAATTTGATATACCTACATACGAGTAGGTACGTTACTAAATTTCAGTTGATCAATATATAGATGTAGTACCTACAAGATAATACCAATATATACTCGTAGGTACATATAATACCATGCACATAGTACTTTATCCACTTTCACCTTAGGTGTTTTTATCATTGTTTCACACAGATATGGATAAATATTTACTGATATCCAGTATATAACACTCAGCATATCTATGATTGATTCAGTAATTCTAGGAGTCGTTGCCTTAGTACCTACTATGATAAACATTTACCTAATCTTTCTAGTTACTACAAAAAGATTATAGGTATACCTATGTAGTTCTCAATCTAGAGCCTTCGAAAATAAGAAGTCACTAGTATTAAAATAAAAAGTGTAGGTACGAGTCGTATTCGGGGTGGTGGTGGTACTTGGTGGTCTTGGTCTTGGTTCTTGGTCTTGGTTCTTGGTCTTGGTCTTGGTCTTGGTTTTCTTTTTCACGCTTAAACAGCTCAATAGATTTGTATGAAATTGAATGAGATGAATGAATAAAATATGATATGCATGACGATGAAAGTAGCTCAATTTTCACATACTTTTAAACCTGGAAAAAACAACTTTTTCTGTAATTTTACGCGATCCAAACCAAAAAAGATTGCTTTTGTGATGATTAAAATAGAACCTTCTGCAATATCTTGTTTTAGAAGAATAAGTTACTAAATTATGTCTAATATTTATTGTAATCAAACGCAATATCAAGAAGTATATTTAACCCATATTTTACTTAAATATGAGTATCAAATGTGGTACCTACTGAACTTCAATTCTATTTCAATTTTAAGACATAAAAATATATTTTAAGATTGTCTTTTATATAGATTAAATAGGGATGTTTTTTTTTAACTTCACCCACCCTGTTGTGTATCGTTAAATAGAACTTATAAAATGAAAAAAAAATACAAATTCGGGTTTCATTCAACATTTTAATGTCAGAAGTAGATATTGTTTGCTAGTGAATTATGCCTCTTCAAAATGGCTTACACCATGTAGGTACGGTGCATATACGAGTAGGTACCCTGTAATTTCTAAATTATTCAACTTATAGACATTTTTAACCTTTCTGCACTGATAACATAATTGAGACTATCCAAAAACATTTCAAGCAAAGTAATCCGTTGTAAATAGGTATGTTTTTTATTAAAAAATTACAATGAGTAGGTATACTTAAATTATACTTAGTTCACAGTTCATTTAACCTTTGAACAACTCTTAAACAATGTTTTCCTAAATACCATCGTGCCCTAAAAGTTGGTTTCCTCAAAAGTTTGGCTATATACATTCATCCAATGTGCTTAAATAAATCAAGCATTTTGGGAACATATCTACTGAACGAAGCCCTACTATAATGCACGTCTCACGCTCTTGACAATTTATTTAAATGGTCAAATATCATTTTTTGTATTGGTCTCTAAATTGAGACATGTATTTAATAACTATTTGTTAGACAGTTCTGATATGAAAATGATAACTTGTTAATAAAACAGGCAAAGACAAAAACTTATGAAAGTATCATAGAAGTAGCCATTGTGTTACCCAATACTTTATTATATTATTTATACAGTTATACTGGCATAAAATTGAGACAAAAAAAACAATACCGTAACAAAACGCCCAGAGTTTGTATTCGACGAGGAAAATGAAGTAAATTTTATTGTTACCCACGCAGTTAATAATTGAACACTGTTTGTCGGCGAGCGGAGGCGCTCCGCGTCAGCACATGCTCGAGGAATAGGTATCGTGGCATCCATACTTGTTACCCTCACTATTAACGCCATGCCATTACTTGGAACTTCGCTCCACGTGTAACTCCAAGTACGTTCTTACCTGACGCTGTAGTTTGTACTTACTTACCCTATTACTGTGAATTTATATATTTCCTTTGTCACAGAACTATGATTCCTCTGTCTTGCGATCGGATCGGGAAGTGTTACAGAGTTTTAAGCTCTATCGTGCTGAGAATAAGATGCTGAAGGAGTTATAATGGAGGCATATTTGTTGGTGTACAGCGTCGTTATCATCGCATGCGGCACACGTGTCTAAAGTCTACTTCCGCCCTTCGTTTCCCTCGGGGACCCAAGGACAGTAATAAAAGTCTTGCTTAATTACCAACGTTATAATTAACCAACAGTTTTATATCTTCGGAAGGAATAGCCACTTCAGTTTGAGCTTTGTTATCTACCCACAACTTAAAGTAGGTAAAATTCCAGGGCCAACGAGTACGGCCGAACTGTTCGTGGGATAGTTTAGTATGGATAGTACCTATACTTCTATATTTAACTTCTTTAATTAAGGTTTTAAATATTGATAACATCTAATAGGTTTTTGTTTGCGAAAACATCCCGGAAATCTCTAGAGTTGTAAAATGATATTTGGAGGCTAAATAGGCGGTGTGAAGCTTGTATGAAACTGTTAATGTTTGAAATCGATGTCACAAAAATATATAGTATACTGAACGTTCTTCTTTTAAATTTTTCCCAATTAAATTCGACTCTATAAGACCACTTTAATTGACTTTAATAAGTTTATGCACATATCTCCTTCCATAGGTGTTGCTTTTAAAATTCTCCATTGAGAAAATATCCAATAACAGTATTGACTCTGTTAACCACCAAATATGAATATTAAAACAAATCCAGTCAAAAATGTGCCATTCTATTGTTTTAGAAAAAAACTGAGTGGAAACCTAATTATTGTTAAATTATTTATTTAATTTTATTATTAAATTATTCTTACTAAATGAATTAAAATTAAATATGACAGTATTAAATAATGTGAAGTAAAATGCAATGTAAAAGTGTAAAATATATACATACTTAACTAAATGAAACAAGATAAAGACACTGACTTCCAAGACACGGGTTTCCCACACCCTATTTGGAAGGCAGTGATTATAAAAGTAATGTGCAATTTTTATGAACAAAATATTATAAATTTTGATTTTTTTTTAATTAGTATTAAAAACATCCAACTGAAGACTTAATTCAGTACGAGTAACATCGAAGGCAAAAATATTCCCACAGCACCTGCTTTACCATCGGCGCTGGATCGAACAATCGCGAGAGGCGGCCGGGTCGGCGACCTGCACCCCTTCGGCACCCGCCGCCGTATGATAATTAATTTTATCCTTTAACTACTTATGTTCAGCTTACGTTACGTTATTAAGCAACGCTACTACACTCTAATACCAGGGGCAAGGTACGTGAAGTGTGAAAATTAGGACTGTTGGAATCGGTTCATACCTTTGGTGGCAATCAAAAACTCTCCTTATTTCTATTTTGAATCTACAGAAGCGATGTAACATATTATAGGAAAATATGGGATGGTAACATTTTTTTCTTTAAAGTTTGAAATTGAATTAAGTACAAGATGTACCTACTAAGTACAAACGTAATACAAATCCTGGCATACAGACGGTGAATCTTTAAGTAGAATAGAATCTTTAAGTTAGTTCAAATACTAAAAACGTATAACAATTCATAACTCCACGGGAACAAATCGGTGTTAGTTAAAATTACCCAATTTAATCGTATAAATATCACATGCATTGAACAGAAACCAAAACATTCTCCCATTTTTATTAACAAAATTAAGTTATAGGTAAGTAGTTCTTATTAAAACACCCTATAATTAAATGATCCAAATAAATATAAATTATAAAGGAAGAATTTGCAATCTAAGTACAGTATTTAATGCACCGAGACCTTTTTTCGCTTTTTAGGGTTCCGTAACCAGAATGTGGCAACGGGACCTAATTAAATACTAAAGCTATGCGGTTGCCTCCCCACCGACGTCATCCCTTAGTGAGTCCTACCTCTATAAGGGGATGAATAATTTAAATCTTTGGTAACCTAGCCAGTTTAATTTAACACACAATAGGTGTTCTATGGGCGGATATTCTATCAAATATAGACAAATAAATAAAAAAGTAAAAACAAAGGAAACCCTTTTTGAAAGTTTTTTATGTTTGCTCTATCTATTAAAAAAACTGTAACAAATACTTAAAAATAAATAAGTGTAAATCTTGATGTAATTATAGTGCAATCCCTGAAGTAAAAGACCTATTTATAAAAATCAACAGCGATATTTGGGATTGCGTCCGAATCCTAAGGTTTTTGTAAGTGTG
Organism: Alcis repandata; assembly: GCA_949125135.1. Lineage (NCBI taxonomy): Eukaryota > Metazoa > Arthropoda > Insecta > Lepidoptera > Geometridae > Alcis > Alcis repandata. Next base: position 7,849,862 of record OX421234.1, read on the forward strand.
AACTTAATGAAATAAAAGATTTTTTTATACAAAAATAACAAGTATATTATGGGGTAGTACGGAACCTTCGATGCGCGAGTCCTACTCACCCTAGTATTATTTTTAAGTTGTGTGTTCGCGCCTCAAGGATTGGTTCCCGAATTTCTCGGAATTTAAACTCAGGACGCATAACGGCCATACTTTTTTTTGATAAACTGACTGAAGATTTTAAAAATGTATTGTAAATTAGGTATATTAGAATCTTGTGGTCTGTATTACTTTGCAATTTAAGTGCCTACTTATATTATATTGGTAGAGTGTGTACAGGGATATAAATCGTATCAAATAACATACTTAGGTACATACGTTTTTTCTATAGAGGCATCTTCTTACTTAATTAAATAGATAGAAACTAACAAGCAGGAAGTACTTACATTGGATGTAAAAAATTGGAAATGCCTGTAAAATAAAATGATATCTAAAATACTTATTATATGTACTTGGTTTATAATATAGAACGAAAAAGTGTATCACTTTGTGTGTGAATTACTTAAGTAAAATGTACTTACTTGCCTGATCATAAAATTTTTGTAGAGCAAGATGGACGAAGATCACGTCTAAGAACCACTAAGGGATGAACAATTGTTCTATTGGCCCATCCCATCGCCAATTGTTATATTTCCTAAATAAATGTCAACTCTTTTTACTCAATTATTGAAGCAGATTTTTTTAAAGATTTTTTGAAGCGGAAAAAGTCATATTTTATATCTTAGTGCCTTTAGTCGCGCGACCCTTGCGAGTCGTATGAATTTGTCTTGACTTATTTACAACTAATTGTCGTATGCATTTGAATTGAATTGTTTCTTTAAATAAATATAACCATTGATGGCTTAGTCGTAACTTGGCACAAAGCGTACAAATACCTGTGACCGCCTTGGGTGCGCCCACACACAATTTGAAAAATTTGTATTATGCATTATCCAGGCAAAAATTGGACACCTAAAGTATCACTTCACATCAAATATGGCTGCGCCGTAATAAGTAAAATAAGTTTGTGTGATTTATATAAAAAATAAAGCATGGGCAAGCGTAGGCTCGACGTCACAGTAAGTGTATGGTAGGAAAATTTCATGCAATTTTCCCGTTAAGACGCGACACATTTTCTGATTTTTTATTTCATAAATAAAATATTTAGGCTTGCGCCTACGGTTTGGAGGCAAAAGTCGTAGGGTTCGACAATTTTTTTTTTCACTTCGCTTGTACGTTCGAGGGCGCAGTAGAGCCGCCGCCCGCGCCCGCGCGCCGCCGCCGCCTGGGCGGCCACCCGCGCGAACCTCTTTCCTGCAATAATCATTCACAATAAATTAAATTTTAATGCATAAAATGATTTATTGACTTAAATATTAATAAATAAAACTGTAAAAAATAAAAAAAAACAATTAGGAAACGAAATAAGATCTTGGCAAAGAACGCGAGCTCCGAATTGATCTAAGTACATGCTGTTGTTGCTAATGTTTGATTAAATTGCGCACTAACACCCTTTTTTAGAAATTGCATTTCAGGACGGTTACAATTGCAAAATTAAAATTCGAAAAATATTTCAGGAAAAATAAAGAAAATTTCTTAAAGGCACACTTCGCCGGTTCGGGTGCAAATATTTTCGAATTTTTTTCATTGATTTCGGGCGCCGACCGGTCGCTTTAGGTTCCCGGTTTGGGGGCAGGTGGCATGCGCGGGGGCGTTCATACCCTAAACGTGCACAAAATGAGCACGTTTTTCGGTAGAAAACTAGGTTTTTGGGTTCGGTGTTGTGCGCGTGTGAGCGTGCGCGGCCGGCGGCGATTGGCGCGCGCGCGGCGCTGTGTGCGTGCGCGCCCCCGCGCGGCCTCTCGCCTGCCTACCGCCGCGCCGGCCGCCGCGCCGCCGCTGCGGCCGCACACATGCAACCACCGGCACAACCTGACACATATCCACAAATATATTTATTTTAAATTACTTTAGTCTTTTTGCTTTTAGAATTGATTTTGATTTTTATTATTAAATATAAATAAATGCATCAACGTATTTTTTTTATTGTTTATTTAATGAAAAATCAGATTATACGAGTAATTTTTTTTTAATAAATTTTATATAATTAAATAATACCTAAATGGTTACAATTTTTTGTTTTATTTTCTTAGGTCCATAGAATTAGGATTCCTTGTCAAAATGATAAAAGGAACGCTTATAATATAAGCATGGTGAGAATTTAGTGGATGTATGTCTGTCACACCCAATTTTTATCAAGAGCCATAAAAGATATCGACTTGGAATTTAACTTTTGATAATTGTCTTTCGATACTTAGCATGGGCATTGGTATCTGTTACTGAAATTATCATGTTTTGAGTAAATACAAAAATGAGCCAAATTATGTGAATTTACTATGCAGAATTTACATGGTTTTTGCTCTGGAAATGTTATCGGAGATCAAATTTTTTTTACTTCAGGGTTTTCACTGGTATAAATTATTGGCATGTAGGAATTAAAATATCTTTTAACGCAGTATTTGTACCCTGCTTTACCCTTTGTAACGCAAACTATACTCTAGTTTGCATTTAGGGGTCTTGTGTAAGGGTGCCAACGGAAGGTTACTAAACCTGCGCCATCTGCTCGTGTGTCTGTCGGTCATATCTTCAAGGGGTTGTATCTTTTAACACCACGCGTAAGCCGAGAAACCGTTAACATTTTGCTCTCTACGCCGAGTCGTTTTAATAGTTTGAAGATGCTTTGCCATAGGTATTTGAATTTTGAACTCTAATAACAATAAACACAGTGAATGTTTTTTCACATAATCTTTTCGCAGGTTTCCTGTTCCGGTTTAAAAATAAAGTGTATTGTAAACTGTACCTAGGTACTAGTGAACTTCACTAGTGAATATCTCAAAATCCCATAACAAACAAAGAGTTAAAAAATTAGGGATGGATGGAGGATGATACAGCCATTTTAGTTCTGAATATAATTTTTTAAATCCTTTTTATTAACGCTATTTCGGAACAATAGCCTAATACACAGAAATTGGTGAGATTATGGTGTAAACTCTAAAATAAACAAAAAAATGTCATATCTGCGTCGGGTTCGTGCTTAAAGTTCCGAACTTGAGTAATAAAAAAAAACACATACCTACATATTTTTATAACACTTAATCTTAAAAAAATAATTTGAAATAATAAAACTGATTTAAAATTCAACTAAAAGTAGTTAATTATATCTGGCAATGATTTTACTAAGGTCAATCAATATGCTAAATAAGTAAATTGGTAAAGAAACATAACAAAATCAAAAACACTGAAAATAATAACTTTACCGATCTAACTGTAGGAATTCACACATGTCGTAGGAATAATGTTCATGTCTTATATTATTCACGTCGTGCATTGTTTGATATCCGGAACCCTTGATCCGCGAGTCCGACTCGCTTTTGACCGCTTTTTTAAAATATTTGGAATAAAGATAGTTTATATTTTAGATTAAAACATAGGTACGCTACTTTTTACAAGGTTTAAGGTAAAATTAAAAACATCATTCATCATTGTTTTAGAAGGACGGGGTATATTAACGTTTCAATTGTACCTACTGACTCCATGGTGCTCACGAGCATAATGCACGTCATGGTTAACTCAGTCGCAAATGATCTGCGCTAGTGCATAAACGTCATATGCTAAGCTTCAGAGAGACAATAAGGGCATTTTTCACGTTATCATTTTAGTAGACTACGGATAGCAGAATAAACAGGTATTCAATGTAATGAGAAACAATTTTTGGATCGCCATTTATAGATATTAATCTTGATGAGCTAAAGAGATCTCCTGTTGCGTAATTAGTGTGAGGGTATTGGTAAGAGGTAGTTCCACAAAAACATTCAGACCAGTACACCTAGACACCTAGAGCTTAGCTAAAGGATGATGCAGGAGATGCAATTGACTGCCAATACCTAAGTAGGTACATAAATAAAGTGGTCACCTAAAAGATCCACGATGACACTTGAGTTAGAATAAAGCAAAAATGACTCCTTAAAATCTAGAGCACAGAGTTCACTTTCAAGCAGCAAGGCAACATTCGTCGAAACTGTACACAAATCTGTAAACGAAAGTGTTAATAGTGTAGTTGATACGATTGTCACTTTCTTTGATGACTGTGGAAAACAACATTATGGCTGACATGCAAAGGCCAACAAAGTTTATCTTTTAGCCTTAAACGAACTTTATTACATTCAGATAAGGTCATCTTTCCAATCGAAGACATATTTAGGAGCTATTGATGTTTCGGCGAAATACTTTCTCGTGAAAGATTTTTTTTCAAGCTTGACTCAAATGATGAAATGTTTTTCTATTTATAATCAAAACAAGTGAAATTCTACAGCAAATCATTCAAATAAAATTTAAAAAACATAATGTGAGGATTACATTAGGTACATGCACATTTTTGCAGAAAAGACATAGGTATAAAATGAAAATGCTTTTGTCCAGCTAAAGGACGCAATAGACTGAGAAAAAAAAACATTTCTAATACTAATCTTGGCTTGTTTCAGAAATCAGAAATATTTCATATTTAAACAAAGTTACACTTTATCGACATCCTTAGGATCGGTTAGTGATGTCACCGCATTTTTTTCAATACACCTAACATCATTTTTTCACAAGAAAAAACGATTTTGACATCCGGTTGCACATTCCGAATGTAGGTACATTGTAGCGCGTCATTCTCACTTGCTCACTTGATCTGTGTATCTTCACAGCGTGCTTGAGGATTACTATCTACAGGGTTATAAAGAAAGGGTATGCTAAGCCGAAAAGAGCTCAGAGTACCTACTTATCATTAAAAACAACTTTTACTATGAAACCAACCCGGAATTCGAAACAAATTAGCTTATCCATCCATAGAATCAATGAATCAATGACACTCGACAAAATGTATGGAACAACAATATTTTTTTATGAATTCCGGGTTGGCGCCATAATAAAAGTTGTGTAGGTATAATGACGAGTATTATACGCCTTTTTCAGCTTAGCATACCCTTTCTGTAAACCCTGTATACCAGCATTATAAACAGGTAAAATTTTGTATGTAGGTTTTGTATGTGGCTAAGTTTATGGAGGTTAATCTCCGAAACTGGTCCGATTTTGAAAATTTAATTTTAAGCTACAGCTACACTAGCTCTGAGTGCTATAGGCTATATTTTATAGCCACAAACTGGCAAGGCTTTATAGCACAGGGTACAAAATTCCAAGCATCAGCTAGTCTTTTACATACTTACTTGCTTTATTCACACGTTAAAAAATAAAATGTGTAGGTATATATGTGTATTGTGTAGCGTAAATATAATAATAGTGATTGTCAATCACAATTATCTTGTTGTATAATATAGAGTACCAAAGCATCTTTAAAGCATACAGATTATTCAAGATGCTACATCATCAGCGCTTGGACCACGTCTTCTAAACCTGACTTGTGTAGGTAGGTACCCAACATTCTAAACTAATTCAAAAACCGAACAAGGCGTGGCTAAATGTACTAATCAAATATGCGGAGAAACTATTATTTATTCCTTAGAATGATATCAATTCTCAAGTGTAAATGACTAACTTTGACCGGTTAAATTTCTTTTAAAGACCGGCAAGATGAGATGGAGAGGTTGCTTCTCATCTCGACCCTGTGCTAATCTTGTGTAGGGGTCTATTCTCGCGCGATGAAGATTACTTCGGTCACTATCACTCTGATCGGCAATTGGTAACGAGTGAGTGTGACCAAGATAATATCGAGCGCACAAGAATAAGGCCCCGGTTCGACCTGCAATTTTATTAAATCATATTGACACGGCTTGGAGAAGCTACTGATCCCTTGAAGGGCGAAAAAGTGAGATTTATTATTTTCCTCCTTCCTATATGAGCAAACTCATCAACATGTTCATTGTCCAACTTGCCTATTTAAACCTATTTCCTTGCTACGTTGCAGAAACTTTATTAGTCACAAAATAAGGAGTTCATATCGATTTGTTAAAGAGTAATAGAGCGCAGCATTCTGAGAATCAAAGGAGTGCTCGTCAGAATCATACTGGAACCACAGAAGCGAAAATAAAGCTGCTAAGCTCGAATGCGATTCGAAGTAGCATGTGAGTCGAATGCATCCGGAAAGTTGATCTAACATTTAAATGCTACTGTCAAAAATTCCGAAATTAACTGTGGAAGAAAGATGCGACAAAAGTGGGTCTTTTAAACATGATTAGAAGGATTCTCCGGATCGCGATAAATGAAAAGAAATGACGTTTTGTCTGCAAGTCGCGAGTGAATCGGTTCCTTCTAGGCAAGCGTGCTCCATATACCGCATCATTGCTTTATGCTTACCATCAGGTGAGATGGCGGTCAAACGCAAGCCTATAACTGAATAAAAAAAAACAAAAAGTAAGCTTCATAGGGTTGCAAGTTGCACTGAGAAAAATTTCAAAGTTCTGAAAGTTCGGAAGCAAACTGATAATCACCAAAAAGTACGATGATTAGCACCAGTTTTTACGGTGACATTTCTCACCCTGTGTAAACATTACTGTGTTCCGGTTGGAAGGGCATTATTTCCAGAGAAATTACAGGGCAAATAGGAGATTAAACACCTTATATCTCAGGGTGACGAGCGCAGTGCTGTGCCGCACGGGGTCTTGACTTCTAAGAATTCAAAATTCTGTGTGGCGCAGACCTGTTTATGGGCAAACGTGACGTTTAACATCAGGCGAGCGATTTGCTCGTCTCGTCTCCAATGATTATAAAAAAAAATTAAAAAATTCTAAATAAATTAACAATAACAACATAGACAATTGTTGTCAACAGATGTGAGAAGCCTAAGTACAAAGAAAATCAGAACTCCAATTGGTAGGTGCTCTATGAGGTAATCGTGAAACATTGTTAGTGCAGCCACCAATACACGGCTAGCGTGCTCTACCTATTTGGTACTACCACGACAAATAGTGAAATAGAGAAACTCTACTTTTCAGGTCAAAATTTACGCAAATATGTATGTAATTTTAAGAATCTCACCATGATTCAGTTGTTACTCATACCTATACTGCGCCAAGTGTGAAAATGGAAGCTACGATGTACCTTAAGTAGGAGAAGCATCACGAATAGAAAATGCTCGTTTATGAAAGTGAGCTATGTTTAGGTATGACATGTAACCTAAATACCCAATTTGCAAAACTCAATGCCATTGATATAATTTGCGAACAATTCACGTCATGTTCGTTAAAAAAAGTTTATCAAACTCGACGGTCGGCGAGCGCAGAATACATTATGCTCGTATTTAAACCGGATTACAGGTGGTAACACCAATATTTTGCAAATGAAAACGTGTCGATTGCGTTGCGAGACGAGCGCGTGGGTTTTCCTTTGATTTTCTTAGAGAGAGCGTCACGCACGACACCTGCGCACACAGCGGCGCGCCGCTTGCGCAGCTGTCAATACGTCATCACGTAATTCAATTATTGTAATCGATTAATTGTAAAGTGTGTTCCTGGGTGGCGCCCCCTCGGGCGCCCTGGAGCGCCGCCTCGGCACCGTGCTCGCTAGCGCCACCGCCGAGCTCGCTCCAGCGCGGCCGCGGAGCCCTCCGCACTCGCTTCCGCGCAGACACGGACCATCCTTGACCACTCCGCAAATACCATTTACAACCGCGTCAATTGCGTTGCACGTCTGTAGCGCCCAAGGTTTTGAATAAATATATGGCAAATTTTGTCTGTTACGACGTAAAGACCTTGTGAACTGTTTGAACGCTTGGTAATTGGAGGTTTTTGTTTCAGATCCGGTTTGTTTGCATGCGCTGAAATCCTGAAAGTCTTTGCGGTAAGTGAGTAAATAGATTGCTTCTGCATAAAAGAGAGACATTAACACAATATTATTTTACTCTATCAAATTACTATCCAGCTCTGCCTGACCTCTCAGGTCTCTTTTCGCAGTGGGTTACAAAACGAATGTCTCAAAAATTCCATTGGTAATATGTATTTTTACGAGTGTCAATCGCTTAATGCCGAGTGCAGTAGTTAATCAGGTTACAATGTACAAAGTTTGTGTAATTATGCGCGCCCGAAATGGGTCGCCGATAAGTGTGATGCGTACTTTAGTCGCGGATATACAAGCGGTGCGCTACCGGCATTGTTCTTTAACCTCGCCACTAGGTGACAATGTGCGCCTGCTCGTAACTAAGCGACAAAGTCACGACATTGCTTTGGCTCAATCGAGTACGCTCTCGCTTCAGACCACCCTAGTTAGCTTCTTTTATGTTATTCAGTCATAAGTTGTTAGTAACTTGGCATTAATTATTGCCCATACATAGTTATAGACTATTTATTGGTCCTTCGGCAAACACATTGATTTCCTTTCAAGTCGTATTTCACCTTACTCTTTGTTGCACTTTTATGATACTACTGGTATAATAATGTCATCCAATTTTATTACAGTACTAAAATAAAAATACGTAAATACGAAAGGCACCACTTAAGCACCTATTAGCTTCCCTTGCAAGCTAAAATAGATCTTAGCCGAAGCAAAATAAAGCTTCAAAAGATGTTCGAGTATCGGTTTCCATTCAGACCACTGTCTCACATCCGGTTGGAACAATTTTCGTTCCTCGCACAGATACACACAAGTCACCGCCCGCCCTTATCATATTTATTTAAAGTGTAACAACTTCAATTGATAACACTTAAAAAATATTGGATTGGACAGAGATTTCAGTACCCGTATCTTTAGGTAGCGTGTTTGATAATGGTTATGCCATTTACCGGATAGTGTGTAACTGTCACTAGCAGAGCTCTGAAGATAACACATTGGCGTGGGGTTCGCCAACACTAACTTACGCCTAGCCTAAGGACTCAAATCAGGAGCTGATGTTTACCAATATCAATGCTCAGACCAACTCCAAACTTCGTGTTCTAGATTCGCTGGAGAAGTTAAATCCGGATAGTTGTCGAAGTAGTCAGGTCGCTGATGAGCTCCACCTCCGACCGACGCTGATAGTGGAGGTTACACTGACTCTCGTTGACACAAATTGATTTATTATCGTCCAAAATGTGACGAAATTTCATGAGGACGTTACTCTATTTATTGTCTTATCGCCCGCATTAACGTCAATTCATTGAAATTTAGTTTAACATCAATTATTTTACGTCAGCGTTTGAGTAAAAACAATACGCTTTGGTCATGACCACTAGCTATTTTGTTATTAAATTCAAAAATGTCACAAACTTACACAATTCTAACATCTAAATACTCGTACTTAACTTCTAATATACGATTGCCGGGTGAAGAACCTACGCGAAGCAATCTTTGTTTTTATTTTTGCTTCTCTAACTTATTGAACAATTGATGATAAAAAAGATACTTACCTACTTCCTCATCGGAAATATCTTTCTTCTTTATTTTCTTACTTTAAAAAAATATTATTCATCATTTATTAATTCTTTTTTTTCTTTTTTTTTGCCTACTTAGTGTAGTTTACTCTTTATTTGATTTTGATTTGACAATCCATAGTTTAATGAACATTCTCCCATTACTCACACATTCTAATTTCTGACTATGACTCAAAGTTTAATCAAGTAATAATTAGCTGTAGGTATATCAATTACATTTACGTCAGTTCAAACACATGAGTACTTTATGGGGAATATACAATGGAATTCCCACATAAACTTACCTACCACCGGGATCGAGTGATTTTTTCCGTCTTCGAATTCTATAGTTTCCCGTTTCCTCGTGCCAACTAGGTATATTAAATGGGTTTGGGTACATTTCTGTGTTATGCAATGAGAATGTAACGAACTTATTCTCTTCTTCGTTTTATCCACTGTACCTACTACAAATTATTATAAATACACTGTTGGTATTAGTATGTTAATGGAGTTAAACAACGTCATCTGTTCAAAAAAATGTAGCTGATCTTAAACTTAAAAACAAAAAAACTTAACTAAGTAGTAGATATACTACGTACTGCGTACACTAAGTACGTGTACTAAGTTTTTTTTTTATGTAATTGAGTGACGAGACGAGCAAATCGCTCGCCTGATGTTAAACGTCACGTTTGCCCATAACAGGTCTGCGCCACCCAGAATTTTGAACGAGGAACTCGCAGAATTCAAAACCCTGCGCGGCACAGCACTGCGCTCGTCACCCTGAGATATAAGTTGATTAATCTCCCATTTGCCCTGTAAGTGCACAAATAGAGTTTTAGAGGGAGAATTGATAAGTAAAAATGTCACGTATCAAAGAAATAAAAATAGTGTGTTTGTTTGTTTGCGCTTTTACGTCTTTACTTAACCGATCGTCATCAAATTTTGCATACAAATTGTCAAGGGTACAGAAAATAACACAGACATCATTCATCATCACAATTTTCATCACCGCAGGTGAAACCGTGAAGCGCAGCCAGTAAAGAATAAAACTGATAAAATAAACTTAATTAATTTTTTATCATTTCTATTATATACTGTATGCAAAACATATCGCACTGTTACTGATAGGACGTAAGAAGACCACCCGCATTGTAGTGTGCACTCGTGTTTAAATAATATAGGTACTTAATTCACGCAATCGTAATCAAAAAGGTACGTGCGAGTTCTTTGAAAAATCATTACAGTTACATGTTTCAGTTTTTTAAGTTATCTAAAGTACAAAATATGTAAGTATACATAATTCCATCTATAGTAGCAGTATCCGTATCAGTTATTTAAAATTTAAATAACTGACTTTATTTAAATTTCTTTTATTTTCAATTTAGTAAATAAAACAAACGCTACTCAGTTTATTTTGCCTTACAAATAGCACACTGGTTATATGCTGCGCTTTGAAACATGAAACTGAAATGTAAACGTACACGAGCACGGTTTTAAATGGTTCTAAAGGATTCTAAAACGTATTTTTTGTTACTTTTACATACGTAACGTACAGCTTTTTTGACATTAAAACTCCCAAGTGAGACATCAAGAACCGTGCAGTGACTATACATAGGTTTTAACCGTTTGTAGCGCTGATACGTAAATAGTACCTGGGCACAATAACAGGAACAGCTTGAGTCGGTTCGTTATTGAGTACATAATGTAGGGAAGCGGACGCCATCGCACATCAAAGCTATCGGCTTCCGGTGCGCGGGTTATCGGGCGACCTCCGAATTCCCGGCAAGTAGAGTGGAGCGAACCCGCCACCTCCGGCACTTCCGCCGGCCAAGACGCCGCACGTGACGCAGACCGGCCAGGACTCTACCGTCCACTCGTTAGACCGACCACCAGTAGCATTAGCATGTATGCAGTAGCAGTCATTACCCGAACACTTGAGTCTGAGAAGACTGAGATGCTCTCTTGGTAGCAGCATGCTACACCATGTCTATAGCCTTTTTTTTCATGTTATACAATTTTCCAAGGATTTACATTTATGAACCTAAGCAAAATGAGAGCTATCATTACGAGCTGCATTGCTTTTGTGTAGCTGTAATTGCTACAATTAGAACTACATGAGTGAATTCATGAAAAAAGTCGTCACGAAAGTGTAAAGTTCAGCGGTTAGCTCCATCCCATCACGGTTAAAGTATTTGTAACCGTTAGAGATTTCGAGCAGCAGTCATCTAAAGCAATTATCTGTGGAGGAGCGCGGTAGGTACGAGTACGGTCACTAAATAAATACGAACAACATGAATGAACGTTGGATCGCGTCAAGCGCGCACTTCCGGTGACTCGTAATAAGGACACCACGCGATACCGACGATACAATTTCGAAACGGGAGAGTCTAAGTAGGACAACGGATAAGATTACGGTTAACTGTGTAAACAAACCGTTTACATTGATAACTCGTTAGCATTTCTGCGATGGCGCCTGTGACGTCCGCGAGGGCTCCGTTCTGGCGCTGCGCGCGCGCAGATAACGCCGCGCCGCGTACCGCCGCCGCGCCGCGAGCAGCCCTAGCTGCCTGTCCTATCACACACATAAATGTATACATTCTCCAAAACTAACTATTATTTTTTGACCTTTCTTATGTACCTCTATTTACCTGTTGGTTTAAACATAAAAATAATGATTTGCCAAATATTAAATTCGAATAGGATATCAGTCTTCAATGTCTTCATCCGACTGTACAAGAAATTGCATTTGAGCCGTCTTTTATTTTTTTGCACGTTGTTTCAATGTGGCCCTTAAAAATCTTTTCTATGAAGAAGCGCACGGCGAAACCATTTTATTATACGTTGTTACGCCAATACTCGAAAAATCCTTTAACACAATGATTTATTGCTATTATTTGTTATTCATGTTGCCTACAGATATCATTTGAACGCATAATCAACATCTTCCCAGTTGGAAGAGGAAAAATATGAGGCTGAATGCAATTTGAATCGATGAATGGTATTGACCTACATTCACGAATTTACGTCAATTTTTGTGCGCATTTATTGACTCAGTCATTACGCAGTAGAACCGGCAGATCAATAGTATCAAAACAATGGGCCCAAGTTTGAAGGCATTTCAAGACAGATCTAAACTAATTTAAAATAAATCTGTCTTTATCATTGCAAGCCATTAGACAAGGATGCCAATGGTTTTAGAAAATTTAGATCTGTCTGTAAAAGCCTTCAAACTTGGGCCTATTGTCACTTTATATAACTCGACGATTTAAAAATTCCAGATGCAAACTAATCTGAATTGTAATTATAAGAACTGAAGGTCGGTATTCCGCTGCGCTGTATATGAATGCATTGCGAAGAATGCTACAGATTGTGTGCAAAACGACGCCAGCCACCCGTAATCCGTTCCATTTTATCAACGCGTAGGTAAATGTAGTTTGCACAACACAATGAAACACTTGTTTTTAAACTCATCACTCCAATGTGTCACACACCTATGAATGAATGATAAAGCTCTGAATAACGGATATTCACAAACGGCCACTACAGTGATACATTTGTTTATGTGAGTCATAGTGTAGGAATGTCAAAAGCCAATAAGGTCCTGTAAGTTATAAGCAACGGAAATTATTTCCATACATGTATCATGACTTGACGTGCACAGTGATTCAATGTAGCATTATAATCAGCCAGAAGGTACCTAACTGGCAAATGACTAATAGGATTTGCTTTTAGGTGGTCAATAGGTCAGCCTGCAGACTACTTATTCATATCGTTCAGAGAATCGGTAATCATCGTAAATGACTCACCAAGCCATGATGCAGTTTTGCAGTCCTTGTACGTAGTTTATCTAAGTAACTATGCGATCAATCTATTAAGATCTTTTTCAATCAAGATCAAGATTTCAAAGTTGTTTTTTTTGTAATAAGTTTTTTTTTAGTTTCTTTAGTTCTTAAAGTTCAGTTAGTTTAGTTTATCTTATTACAATGTTTCGTTACTTTCGGTGCAGGTACAGTCAAATGCAGGTTGTATAACCTGTAATTTTTTTTCGGCAAATCGCAAATACAACTCTGGAAGCTCGAGGATTCCGTACATGCTTAAGATTTGTTTTCGTAAAAATATGGCAAAAAATAAATCTTTACTTTTCCTATAAGTTTTGCCTGAATCAATTTAGAATTTTCTAACTGCGAGTTTTTCAATTTATTTAAATGAAGACCCTCTTGACCACATTAGTAGCTTTGAAATGTTTGCTCTCTTTAAACTCTATTTTCAACAAAGGACAGCCATTTAGGCAGTAAGAGGACACATAGAAACAGACAAACACGCATACCTACAATCTACATACACCCGAAAAACATGACCCTCGTAGTCGTTTTGGGCACCCGAGTATAAAATAACAACAAAAAGACAGCCACTAAATCGTGCACTCGTATCGCAATATCAAAGCAATAAGTTTTCAGCTAGCTACCTATACTACATACCCACCTATAATATGTTTACTAAACCCACATTGCCTCGCCTAACATCTAAGTGAAATAGGAAATGATAAAATAACTGCTGCCACTTTCGACACGTACCTACCTATTAAATTCTTATCATGTTTACTACCACGCAATGACTGAATGGGACAGTTTAATTTTTTTAATTGTGTCATATTTTTCTTATCGAATAGAAGAATTTGAGTGGAAGAACTTTTTAATGGGGTGATAATGTGTAAGTTTAGAGAGTATTTCCGTTGAGGAAAAAAGTTCACAACCTTTTACGGGCGCACGCAGATACGCTGTGCGCGATACCGCACTCGAGCAATGGCCATATTCAGAAAACAACCGCACCCGCGCGTATGCGTAATTGCGTATTTTAAATTATATTTGATCATATAAGTAGGTTTATAAGTAGGATAATATCAGATATGCTAGACCGAGTTTACTGATCTACTGATTGCCGACGAAGCCAAATAACTGCTAGGATATCTATACGTACCTACTATTGCGTGCGACTGCAATCCGAGTTGACCCCATGATATCCTCGATCCACATTGCTCGGTGATCCTACGCGCAAGAATGGACCCTTAGCTTCACGAAAGAAAGTCTATATTGTGTTGTTGTCGAGGGTGGGAGCCGGCATGAATGGACAGGCTTGTGAATGAGCGGACTATGTCCCGCCGATAAGCGCTATCGTCTCCGGGGCCAGCTGACGGGCTGTGTTGACAAACCCTGTGCTACTTTCGACGTGCCCGGCACCACTTGGGTTTATCAATCGAGTTATAGCCGCACTTGCGTCGACTTTAACCTAACATACGCATTATTTTTGATAGAAACAATAGGTAGCTAAGTACTATGGTCATTGGTCACAAAGGATGTAAGATGGGCTATGTCTGTCTAACTGCGCGTTTATCATACAATATATAGCATAAAAACTGCGCAGTCAGCGCATTTGACGAATTGTCCTAAGAATTATCCTAACTCAATAATCCGTAACAAACCACGTGTAGCAAGTAGTTAAAGAAAAATACCTAACCCTTCCCTCGTCTAAATCTCAAGACTGTTTATGATAACAAGAAATCTATACTGTAACAACTTTGCAAAGTCGGATTATTGGCGCCCAATCTTGCCGCCCTCTTCTTATTCTTCTTCTTCTTTCTTTCTTATCTTATTTCAAGTACGATTTTTTTACTGTTTGTTTAATGTTGGTAGGTCAGATTATTGAGCGACCGACTGTGACAAATAAATGAGCACGAAAAATGTTGCCAATTTACGTCAAAAATATAGATCATTGCACGAAAAGCGCGAGCAAGGCTAATGCGCCGACTTTTTTGCATACTTTTTAATTAGGTACAGATTATATTTTTGAATGGGGTGGCAGTTAGTAATTATGAAGCTGTAACTAGAATTTTTTGCAAGTGGGTGACAACAGCATAGAAAAATATAAAAAAATGTTGATCCACGTGCATTTGTTTAAGTTTCGTAGAGATTGATAATGTCCATTCCATTCCATTAGAACTGTGCTCCGAATCGCTCAAACAATGTCTTCGGCTCGAAATGAATGTATTTATTATTAACCGACTTAAAAAGAATGAAAATATCTGTAAAAATATGTCATCTAAGTAATTTATGAAGTCAATTTTTTATGTTTATTACAACTTGAAACAAAATTGGCCTTTGGCAACGGCTGCAGTTTATAATATGTGTGAGAGGGAATTGTGCTATTCAGGCATATTGTATGTTAAACTTAACACTTGTAATATCAACAGTTAAAATTTTCAGTTAATACTAGCTGGTATCAGTAATTTCGAAAGTATTTCACAATGGAGACATTCGGTCTCCGGTTTCTCAGGTGAGAGATGAAAGGGAAAATTCCTCATAATTGAATACATTTCCTGAATAAGAATAGTTATTTAAATTCACTTTTTCTCATTTTAATCCCACAAAACTACAAAAATAACCACATGTGCCTTGCTATACCAAATAATGAGTTCGTGTGGCTTGTCAATTAACTTTTACTTTGCATTCTTGGAATTCAAGCGATAAGATAACGCGACATCTGCGTGAAATGTATCCATAAATACTTACATACCGCAACACATTAAATCATTGCTGTGCCACAGTTAAGTATTTATCTTATTGAAATTCATTCTAATAATACAAATGTCATCAAGTAATTTAGACAAATCCTTAGCGTACTTTTTAGCCGACTATGACGAAGCAAAAGAAAGGGGTTAGGTTTTTGATTGCAGTCTTATTAAAAAGTCAAACGTGTAGCAACAGTGCTTGCAAAAGTGCATGCTTTTTCATTAGAATTATCAATATTTCGGTCGTCCGTCGCGCTCCAATTACGGTTCAGGTTTGAATAATGATAAGAATCTTGTAGCGGAACCCTGTAGGAGCAGTAATTACACCGGGCGGATTCTCTCGCTGCTAACAAGGCGGCGATGCGCCCGCGCCGGCTGCGGCCGCGCACCTGCCGCGCGCACGCGCCCGCAAGCTGCGTTCTGCCGTCTTTCAATGTGGTGCCACTGTTGTGTGCATCGCACTCACTAACTACTGACGCTTTATGTTCGACTTACAGACTCTGGTAATCCACAAAAAAAATATAAATTTTATGAATAGAGATTTAAGAATGGTAACAAAATCTGTAAAGTAGCATTATATGCCAAATACGGTTTAACTTTTTTAATCCATAAAATTAACAGGAGGATATATTATTTTGTTTAGGAGAACCTACAGCGATCAATACAATTGATCGCCATCAAAATCCTTATGAAATAATAGTATAATATTTTATTGAAAATTTTTGAAAATAATATTTGTATAACTAAATCTGCAGTCAGTCAATCATTTCACCAGTCTAAAATCCTATCCTACCATACCACCACTACCATCCTATCGATCGATTCTATCCTATTTTTGCTACCTTACGAACCAATCAACTTTAAAATTAAATTGAATTGTATTGGTTTAGTTGTTGAAGAAAGTCGAAGAGCAACTAGGGAATTCCCTCAGTTTAGGATCAATGGCAAGTAATCTTGGAAACTGTTGCTCAGTGTGCCAACATCAGATCAAACAGAACCCTGTCCCATAAAAGTCGCACATCAGATCATCCTCTAAGCTGTTATCGTTACAAACAATCAGACAAATTCTAGAGGTAATAAATGGATAAACATACTCAGAACAGATGACGTTTCTGCAGACTCGATCCATGCTAAGTTCAACACAGAAAACCGCAATCAGTAGAACCCATCAAGCAAACCTGACTTGGCTGCTAGCTTTCAATGCGAAGATACAAAACAAGTATACCACAAAAACCAACATTCTCGTTCTAGATGACATCTCATTTGATGTTAGAGAAGCAATTATATCAGAGATCACGCGGTCGCAGGTTCTAGGAGGCATCCGCATTCCATCAGAACATGTTCCACTGTTTAGAGAACGTCATAAGCCATTTGCGACGGTGCACTACATTCATTATCACTACAGTAAGAGTTGACACTTCATCAATCGCCTGCCAGCAATCTGCTGCTTATTGCCGCCAATCGAAGCCAGTCGGCTCATTCAATCGACGACGGCTTAATGAGTACGCTCCGTTGTCGATTCTGTGATTCATCAAATTGAGGTAATTATGATATCCACTATAGATATGCGGAAATACCTAGGATTCTGGCGATTTGTTCCGAGAAAAGTGTTTAATTTGCATCTTTTAGTGTCGTGTCAAATCAAAATCCGTGTGAATCAATGTATTTATCATTCATTCATAACTTGATTCTAGATCCGGCATCACCAAACGGACGCTGCAGCTCTAGTCAACAGTCATGTTTAGTTGTATTACTTCGATGATTATCTTTTAAATATACCTTTTTCTCAACTATCCAAAAGGAGAGTAGGGAGGTGCTTTGAGTGTTTGTTAGTGTGTATGTTTGCATGTTCCTCTATGCGATTTGTCGATTAAATGGCTTGATGGATTGGAGTGCAACAGGTCGTTAGATTTATTGTAATGCGTCTTTATGTTCAAAGTGTCAGTTATAAGCTACTTTTTGTACATATATTGTAATCATCAGTTTGATGTATAAATGGAAATGGGTATGATATGAGTAGGTTTATTATACACTTCTTGGGTATTCGAAAATAGCTACAAACATTGCCTATGCCCCATAGAACTGTTGTCCGCAACGGATAGCCATGCACTAGTATAACTATACTTTGCTTCACCATTGTGAACAAAGTCTTAAAGTGGTGTGCAATGGACATGGACACCTGTTAGAATTTGTTGTAGCGGGTGTATGTCGCACGCGCAGGCATGCGTACGTGCGTCCCTCCCCGCGCCCGCGCTACGTACACACTCCCCTGCGACGCCCTGCCCTGCAGCGCCCGCTCACCATTCTATCGGAATGCTGGGCCAGTACTTGGCCCATCTCATTATCAATAGAAATTATTTAGACTTATTGGGTTTGTAGGTCTTTGTACTTATGTGAATTTCTTGAGAAGTTCTTCAGGTAAAAGTATTCTGTCAGGAGTTCTCACATTAAGCATTTATGATTTAGGGCAATTCCCGTAAATTCAGTTTCAGCTAATTTTCGCTCGATGTCTTCACCGAGGGTCGATCATCATAACCTATAGGATGACTAAACTACGAGTAGAGCACTCTGAGTAAACAAGGCTTCTAAGATAAACTTAAAGCATTTGACATGATCTCAACGTGATTTGACAGTGAGTAGCATTGCCCTTCAAATATAATGTTAAAGTCGAAAGTCGAGCAGCGGCTGATAACGTTTAAAAAGAGGAGGACGAAGTACATTGCATGTGCAGTGAGGAGTGTCAGGGCTCGATGTTTGTTTGCAGTGGCGGTGTAGAGCGCAGCGGCTCCGGCGGTGGCAGGCGGCGGAGTTGTTTGCCGGAGAACGGGCGGCGGCGCAGGCGCAGGGCACGAGGCATGCGAGGAATGCGCGGCCCTCGGCGCCGGTTTACAAATAGAAGGGCCGCTAGCGCGGACTGCACGTGTGATACATTGCCACGATTAATCTGTTAACGCTGATGCCTGCGCCGCGCACTACACGCGATCCTATCGCGAGACAATTGTCTATTAGTGGAAAGGATACTTACCCTCCGCAAAAATTAATAAAAACATAGTGAATCCGCGAGTGCTCTCATGCGTGTGAAAATAAACGTATATTTGATTGTAAAGTGTTACGAGCCCTTCGCGGCTCGATGTGTATGCGTTGCTTACAGGCCACGTCGGGTTTTCAATGAGGTGTCGTAGAGAAGTGTCGATTGTAGGAAAGGGAAGAGACCGGGAATGACATCTCGGAGGGTCGTTTGTCGGGTACAAGAAAGCGATCGGCGGCCCTGCGTTCGCTGACCCCGGCCGGACGTCACGCCTCAGAGAAGACGAGTGCAGCACGCCCCGCGCCCGCGTCCGTGGCCCCTTCGCCCCGAGCTATGCATCCCGGATCATATTAAAACAATTCTTATAAATCAAGCAATGAGGACCCTCTCTCCGGCGAAGGGGTGAGCTGTTCGGCTGTTCAACTCTCACGGTATTTGGGCATTGTCGATAACTGGAGTGATATCTATTTGAACCGTTGGGCGTTGCTACTTGCTACACGTGACGTAGCGTTGCGTTGATTTTATTATTATTGATAAAAAATATTTAATTTCACGCAAAAGACATAATCAACTCATTCGTTAATTCTTTACTGATAAATAGGTTACTCTTTTTGTTAATTAAAAAGGTAGGTACCTATACCTTTTTTATGTGAGCTTATAGAAATTGAGGGTAGATTTAAAATTTTATAAAATAACAAACATTTCAAATTAAAGACACAAGTCGTCATTATCTAACGGCTTAGGTGTTTGAGATAGACGGCGGCGGTTCAAACATTTTTTTTTCTTTTGACTATTCACATAATACATAGAGGTCTGTGTACCTATGTTCATTCAAATTTTGCGCGAAAATAGAAGTACCTTCAAGATGTTATAGTTTTCATAACAAAGGCAGAAACATAGGTACATAAAATAATAATGTTTTATGACATATTTAAATATACATCATAAAAAACAAGAAACATTTTTTTTAAGTTAAAGATGTGTTCATCACTTTTTGTCTAGTAGGTATGTTTATGATGATATACAATATTCTATTCATGCACAAAAATGCCCAAGTACCGGGTAAGAACAATCATTACAGATAAATGTTTCTTGAATGTACAATTTATAAGTTTGTCTTAATAATAGGTACCTATCTACATATGGCGTAGGCGGCACGGTTATTCCCCGCGCAAGGTTACCAGTGTTCAAAACAAAATCTACCTATTATATAATATGATTTTTAAAGATATGATTATTTTACTTTTAGAATGCTGCCAGTTTAGGTGGATTTTAGTTAAGTACCTACTTTAATAGATGGATAATTAAAATAGAAAAAATCTTTAAACAAATAAGCCTTAGGCACACTATTTCCGCTTCATTAAAAAGTGGGTCAGTATCATTATGATATATCATATCATAAATTTTTAAAACGTTAGTCAGGTATAGGTACATACGAGTATATACATATTATTTTCAATGCGTACCTTATTTTTAAATAGATTATTTAATAGGTAGGTAAATAATGGGATAACGATGTGTGTGATTTAAGTCTAACTGATTAATGTTTACAAAATTATTATTATTGGAAATATAATAGGTAACTGAATAAAAACCTCTAAGCTATTTCTTCGTCAAATTAACAACACTGAAAAACGTGTTAAATTCAAAATAAATTATGAAATACATATTTTCTAAAAGAAGTAACGTTTTTATCTAGGAGTTAAAATGGGAGACCAAGATTAGATAGGCACGGCCCTGCATTGATATCAGAGCGGTATGCCGACCTAACACGCCCCACATCGGCGCACCGCGGCCCTATCAAACCAGCATTTACATTCTATTTGAAAACTTCTTTTATTTTATCTCCTATAATCTCTTTACAAGCATTTGTAGGTTTCATATTTTATGAATGATTTTACCTATTTTTCAAAGAGGTTAGACATCTTTGCTATTATTGGTTTATGGTTCAATAATATTGCTAGTTTAGTATACTTAATATTGTGCTAAATATTATTTTTGTAATATTTTCTATTAAACTAGGTAACTGTTTAATTTTACTATAGGTTTCCACGCTAATTATATTAATTGTTTTATTGAAAGCCATTATGTTATACTTATGTAAACGTTACTTTTACAATATTTTCTTGTACTTTAGCCTCTTCTTTAGACACTTGTAGTTCGTCGTTTGTGTTAGCGCGAATAGCTACATTTGAATTGGTTTCTTTTTCTTTAATCAGTGTTGCTATTTTGTTTTTTTTTTATTCTACTTAATACCTATAGCATTTTTTCTAATTCATACTTACTTTATCTTCAGTGGGAATTTGACGAAAATGTTGATATCCATTATTGATTTTTAACCTCTACTAGTTTTTAATAACTTGCTTGTTCTCTTTACTCCGTTTTTAGGCACATAATATGTATTGCCTTTAACGTTTTATTCACTTAAAAAAAAAAACATGAAAATGTGTTGTCATGCTCGATTTTTTGGAAATTTTCCCATTTAATATTTTTATTTAATTTTTTCTACCTATTTGAAATCATTATAATTTAAACAAAAAAATTAGTGTCTAGTTTATCATATTAGTTTTCGTAGATTTCTTTATTTGGATTTATTTCTATTAATGACGGTTGCTATTTAAGTTTTTTTAAATCCCACATTTTTGGTGTTCTAAAGTTTTTATTACCATCCCTGTCAATTCAAAGATCTGATTTTATTATGAGTGTCGCTCAAATTATTTAACGAACATTAATCTCCGTTATATCGTTTTTTTTTCATCACTATGCAAGTGTTGCTATTATCGTGCAGTTGTTGCCGTTATTGAAAATTTTAGTCTTAAATTATTTTTTTTAGTAAGACGTCTATTTAGTCTTATTAAGTTAAAATAGTATGCGAATAAATAGCATCTCCTAATATTGTTTTAGCAAGAGCTTATATGGTTAGATAATAAGTAAGTGTAGGTAATTTGAACCCAATTTAGTGTTCAGTTCACAAGAAAATGCCTATATTATCTTCTATCTTATCTTGTAGGTATATTTTATGAGTTATATACTAAATTACTTAGGTAAATTTAGTAGTCTTATGTTATTAATAATAACTTATTACTATATTAGTAACGGACCTATTTAAAAAATTACCACTAAAATTTACCTTTGATGTTCCTAACTTAACAAAAGAAATAAAGTTATATAGGAACTTCACCGAATCAATTAAATAATTTTATTCAATTAAGTATGTGTAGTTTTCTTCTGTTTGTAGTTATTAATTTTTTTAAACAGGTATAAGTTTTTTAACAGTTATTTTATGATAAAAATGAAAAAGTATATTTTTTTATTATTACAACATAGATTTACAAACATTTGGTACGTTTTTATAATTTGGGAGATAGTAAAATTAAATTAATAGATTTTCGAAAATCTCTATTTTTTTTAAATAGATAAGTAAAAATATAATGCAAGTATTGAAATAATAATTTAGATGTTTAATTGTTGCATAGAAAATATCAGAATGTTTAAATATTACAATCGAGAGTTCATAGTAAAAGGTAAGCCAGTTAAAAAGCGCGCGCCAAAGCGCCTCGCGCGCAACCTTACCGCGGCGAATGGCAACACCGCCACGCACTTCCTGCCAACTTTTTATGCATCTACCCTCTCTATGATTCAGCGCCTATAGGAAATTACCAAAAAAAGTTACATTTTTTGTTTGTTTATGTATTTAAAACCTAATTTGTCGGACCCACCTACAGATTTTTTTTTTACAATAAACTAAGGACTGTTTGTCGTATATTTCATAAAATAAATTAAATAAATTCACAAATATGCTTGATTATGTCGTAATATATATTTTTATATTTTATTTATCAATAAAACATTACAAAATATTTAACACATATTTTTTATAACCAAAATACGCGCTATGGTATTTGAGTAGGTAGTGGGATAAGAAGATTCTTTACAATAATTGTAAAAGATATAATACATTACCTAATACCTACTAATATTTTTGATTTTATAATATGGAATAAAACTTATTTGATTAAATGCAGATAATAATTAATGCAATATATATTAATTGATTAATTTCTTTAGAATACAAAAATAGTAATGGTTAACATAGGTATGTTATATATTTTTTAATAAATACTATTTTGTTTTACATGAATCCATGCTATTAATTGATTATTTTAAGCATGAAAAATAATTATTTAAATTTATTACTTTTTAAAATATTAGATAACATTAATTACAAAAACATAACCAATAATTATTTTTGTACGATTTTCTAAACAAATTAAGTGAATTATTTTTTCATAATATCTACAACCCACATTTTTTAAATCAACCCTTTTGATTTTTAAAATTAAAAGTAGATTTAAATCTTTTAATAATTTGTTTTAATACGTAAAATTGTATTATATTTGTATCTGTATTACCAACTATAAAAACAACTAGTTAAAATATTATGCACACAAGTAGATAGAGTAAGACAATTTTAATTCCTTGTTAAAATAATGTGTATTAATATTTTTATTCCTGTTTAAAATTTGCACGTAAAATGGTTAAAACCCTGCATTTTTACGGGATTATTAATTTTGTATGAGTATATTTTTAAATATTCTATTATATCTACTTCATGTAAGTATATAGAATGAATGTGTTTTTAACACATTTTACGGCAGTTTTAAAAAATAAAATATAAAATTGACATTGTCATGTATTTTTAAACTCAATTAAAGGGTGTTTTAAAATATTTTTACTAAAGCTTTAAACCTTTACCTTACCGCGCTTTACCTTTTACTTAATAGAAATGAATACCTATTATTGGTAAATAACATAAAATAACAAAGAAATCATTTATAGTGATTTCCACAATTATTTATTACACCAGCAACCACAAATACTAAATTAATTTATTTTTATAAAATTTAAATCCTAAAATTAATGCTTTGCATGACAACAATGCTACTAAAACTAAACTTATGTACCTACCTTAACTTATGCATCAAGTTTTTTTAATAGATATCATTTGTTGAACACAATTTATTCTAGCTTATTATAAATAAATATGATATTTTTTGTTTCTAAAGCTAGGTAGGGAAATTATTAACAAGTTGTTGATTTTTCTTCTATTTTTGTTTTATTTATACGTATTATATTATTTTGAATATAATACGTATACGTATATTATTTATATTTATTATTTGAAATGCGTTATTTGTTTAAGTTATTATTAATTTACTTAGGAACTCAACTTTACATCAGACGTACCTACTTAATTTAATTTAAACTAAGTATTCAGTTTTTAATTTATTTTTCTATAACATTATCAGTACTTTAAAGTATTATTTTAATGTCGCTTTAAAATTCAATACTTCTCAAATAGGCTTATATTAATTAAAGGTAACATTAAGCCACAAACTTATGAAAAAATAAATAATTTTTACTATTGATAAAAAAAAAAACAGATCAAAAAAAATATAGGTACCTATATTGTTTTTTTTCTTGTGGCATTTAGCGTTAAAAAATTGTTTACCTCTAAAGGTTAAAAATAAAACAATTTAACCTAACTTAAATTAAACTGACCAACAAAATACTGTCTGACTAAATCACAGATTCCAAATCAGCGAATGATAAAAAAAAAACAAACCAAAGATAGACTGAAAATCTAGTTACTTTTGAGTGGGTAAAAAGGTAACACGGTAAAAGTACGAAATCATGGCAAGCTGAAATAGGCATTGTTGAGATGCAATAGAATTTAAATTAGTTTGGCGAGCATGTTTCTATGCACGGTATCTAAGTTTAAATAGGTAAACTGAGGATATTTTTCTTGTGAATTCAGTACTAGATCCAGGTTTGTTAAGAAAAATACGATATAATTTATTTACGTAAATTACTTAAATCTTCTACGTCTACCTTTTTAAAATATTTCGGGATAACTTATACGAATTTTTTAATACCTACTTCGTTGTTATAACATAAAAATGCTTTAATACAAAAATAAAAATGGATTTCTTCACACCAGAAAATAATGCACAAATACAATTACTAGGCAGTTACTTGCACAATGTGGGTAGATACATTTTAGGTTAGTATAAAAATCAAACGAATAGGTAGGTACCTCTCTCTATTGCTAAAATAATTAATTAGAGATATAATAATTCACATAGAAACATGGATCTATTCGAAGCATGGTTAAATAGTAATCCGAGTATTAGATGTGGTTCGAAACTATGGCAGTTCAAATAATAACTGTTCATCGGAGCGATAGCGGTTTACAGATTGGAATGTTAACAATATCTGCTAGAATGGCGTGACGTCGATCAGTTAAAGATCTTTACTTGATTCATATCATAATTGTTGTGTAAAATTGGAATGGAGTGTATGTGTGTATGCATGTTGGAGCGATGATCCCGCGCCACGTGGCAGAGGGCGCGCCGGCACAGTGACGATGCATGTCAGGTTTCTGGAAAAATTGTCAAAGTAGCACATCGGCGACGGCGGCGGCAGCGGCGGCGGCGGCGGCGCGAGCAATTCGCGAGTTTGCGCGCGTGTGTGGAGCTCGTCGCGACGCGATCAGCTCGCGCGCTCGTGTGCGTTGAGTGAAGGTCGAATATTTGTCCCTACTCCTCGGTCTATTGGTGTTCACGAGTCAGCACTGTGATAATGAGGAGCTGTGGTCCCTCTCGCTCTCGGCGCGGCGGGGCGGGCGCCGACAGGGACGGCCGGATTGAGCGCGTGCGCCGGAGCCTCCGCCGGCGCCGGCGCGGCCTGCCCTCATCAGTCTTTGCCGCGCGGGGAAGCGGTTCGCGTGTGCAGCTCCGTCTCGGGTCCCGTTGCGTTTTGCGACTGCTTTGCTTCGCACACGAATATTTATAGATAACAGCGGCAGTAATTTATTCGCAAGGTAGTGATCGCGCGCACTTTTGCGGATATCGGTATCGAGGCATGCGGGCTCGTGCTGGGTGCGCGGCGGCGTCGGGCGCCGACGGAGACGTCCCGATAGGTAAGCTGCGCACTTCCTGCGCGCGCGCCGCCATGTTCGGTCGTCGCGTCACTTCCGCCGGGGCCGGAACCGGCGCCGGCGAGCGGGCCCGAGCTGGGAGCCCGCGGCGACAGCGGTGCCCGCCGCGCTCAATGGACGGGCTCTCGATTCATAAAATGTCGGTCGCTCCATTCACGCCGCAGCGCGATGCTACACCGTCCGTTCACTCGTGACCCTCGCCTCAACGAATATTCATGTCTCCCTCGATAACATCGTAACCTCTGACTTCTTTTTGTATTATCACGTTGTTTAGTGAACGCCGCTAGTCGGGACCGGACTTCGTGCCAAGTGCTGGATACAAGTGTCCGTTCGACAATTACGCGAACCAACTGTGAAATGTGAACAGTGAACTAAACAGTGGATACCCTTTTGTTCCTATCTAATGGAGTGTTACATCTAATGTCGTAAGATTTAGATATAAATTTTGCTTTTTCCGTTTCTTGTGCTTCTATTACTTTTTCTATAGTTACAATTTTTAAATTTCCGCGACATTATTCGCAAATTTTTGCATAAATAAGTACGATTTTACTTCATCGATTTTCAACTAAATTAAAGTGAGGGTAGTTTTTAAAAATTATATGAACACGTCTCGTTCTTTTTAGAACACGTTTTCTGAAATAGGGTGTGCTAATGCGGTGGAGGAGTAGGTACCTATTAGTAGGTAGATATGGTCTGATAGTAAGTTGAAGACATCAGCATGATAATCAATGTGTAATTGATGTCGGATGCGAACAATGGTCTCGGCGGTGCGCGGACGCGGGCGCGGGTCGGACGCGGCGGCGGCGGCTCGGGACGTACGTCACCAGAGCATGACGTCTGGCGCGGCGGCGGCGCGCGCCGTCCCGCTCGCTCGCGCCGCCGCCGCCACCAGCGCCTGGTTATTGCCCTCAATATTAGTAGTGGTCTGCCCTACCCTCATTGCGCTTATTTAGATCGTTTACTTCAACTTCACTTAGCTCCGCATTCCGCCTTTATTGATTGTAATTTATAAAATAACTTTCTGTTAACTGCAACTTCTGTTCACTTTGAACTGTCATGCTTCTTCAATGATTTTGAGTACAACTTTAAACGTTTTCTTTTCTTCTTTAACACTTATTTGTTTCGAAATAAAAATATGAAAACTTATAAAACTTATGCACTTACCTAAAGTCATGTCAACTATGTTTTTATATTTAAAAATGCAATAATGCATTTATTTGTATTGTAGTGTTGTGTAGGTTATATCAGTACCGAATACTAATGTTAATATGAATCGCGAAAATAAGATATCAAATATAACGGACAGGCCGAACGCGAAAAATAGTTTTTTTTATTTTTCGACGGTATTAACAAACGAAATTTAAAAATGTTTCTAAAATAATAGCTGCACTTCGTAGTTTTACGCTATTCTACAGGAACCGTTAATTTTTGAAGTTAAAAAGCAGACTTTAGTTTAATCCAGGGTATAAGCTATCCATTTCAGTGTGATAAAGTAATAAGACATTCACACACATTAATTTAAATATGTACTTACACATGTTCGCATTTGTAATATTAGTGTGGACTGTGGCTAACGAGAGAAATTATCGAAAGTGTACAAATGTTTATTTCAGACTTTTATTTCAGGGAACACAATTTTAGGTGAATTTTTACATTCATGTAGGTAAAAATATATTATCCTTAGTTTAATACATCACATTTTTAAAATAAATATGAATTAAATTGAGTCCTAAATTAATTCATTGATATATGAAAATCTTTATTTTAGTACCTACATCGTATCTCTAATTGATATTAAACGTCAATTATTTTAAAATTAAATATTTATGTAACAATTATTTAAATATCATACAGCTCAGCTTTTGAGTAACACTTAATTTCCTAAAATTATTTTCTGATTTGTCTAAATAAAAAATCCATACCTACTGAAGTTGAGTGATCAATAAGTAAATTTTCCACGATTTCCTCGTACAACTGCATAATGCAAGTATGCATATATGTTACTTATGCAAGTAGACTACACGCATGCGTATATGATGTATCTTTCCCAGATTGGTGATAGTGCGAGTGATGATGAGTCAGGTGTCCGTGACGTCAGCGACACGTGTGCGCTGACTCATAGCATCTCGGTGACGTAGCGGCGAGAGACTCGCGCCCTTCCACTGTAACCTTTGCTCTCATTTATCAAGAGCTTATTTATATTCCGGCTTGCAATGGGAAGCTCACTCATGGTTTGAGGCGGCAGCGTCGCTGGTAGTTGACAAGTGACACATGTGCCGCGGCCGCCTACGGGCCGCGTGCGGGTGGAGTGCGTGGTGCGCCGCTTCCGGCGGCGTGGGCGCACATTTCATAAGCACTTCCTCCGGAGCTCTTCCTCCCACCGCGAGCCGCAGGACGGAGGTACTCTGCGCACTCCAGAAATGGCCGCGGACCATAAAACGACTCATTCAAACATTGACACGATTGCGACACACGTCGCGACCGCGTGTAGGACGAATCCGATTGCGATAAGCGAATGCCACATTACTAAATTGGTCTGTCATTGTAATATCCGTAGTGTGTGCTGTGGCCATTCATGATCCCATCGACCGCGGCGTTTCCGTCGCCGTACAATCGCCATAGTAAAATCTGTGATCGTCGATTTCCGCTAGATCATGACATGTCCCGCGCCGAGCCGCAAGGCGACGCGCCGGGAGCCGACATTATCGCACGGTGGTATGCGACGCCTAGCGCTTACTTCGTTTCTCAGCCCCACGATAAGCCATTAAGGGTCGCTCCGCAAAAAATGTTCATTATAAAAGATGTAAAGACTGCACCGGCCACAACGAGCCTTCCCAGAACCGGGCCATTCTTATTTCGTGCCGCCTTATTCACGGCTTTTTTTTTGTACGATTTTGGTAATTTTTTCACGGGTGCGGTTCTCCTGTGAGAGATTCAAGGAAACGGCTTACCGGGTTTCGTATAGAATGAGGCGTTATCTCGGGAGGGCGATCGGCGCGGCGCCGGCGGCCGCGCGGGCCTGGGAACGGCGCGGCGCGGCGGCGTTCGGCGTGCGGCGTGCGCGCACCGTTATGTGCCGAGCGCCGCATACCGCCCGCACCGGCTGCATCCGCGTCACATGACATCATCGATGCCACCGCACCACGCACCGCCTCCCGACCTATTCAAAGAAATTATTGCCATTTTAACTGCCGACAATAAACATATAAATTAAATGACCAATCAAACCTCCACACATCAGTCACTTTAAAATTGGAATTGCTGTTTAGATATTTCTATGGACTCAATTTTAAAGTAAAACTAAAGTCAGTATAGCATTTAAAATGTATTTCTTATTATTGAATAACTGAATATTATAATCCACAAGAAAACATAAATAAAGCTCGAAAAGCTTCCCTGAGATTTATGGTTACTTTGACGTTTACTTTACTAGATGACATTAGTATATCAGGCCTTAGATAAATTAACTGAATGATATGAAACACTTTGCAATATTAAACATTAAAAAGGCTAACTACAACAAATTTTCACCGAATTCGAACAAATGGGTTCTTTTGAAACAAATTTTAAATCTAGTTTAATAAATAACTATTTAATTTGTCCGCAGGTAAAGCTCTTTATAACGAAACAGCCGCATGACTTGACCCATTATAGAATAGTGTTTAAAATAGTTTTTATCTCCTAATTAATTGTTACAAAAGAAAAACGTAATTAAGTAACTGAGCTCAATATTTTTTCACACAAAGGCCTTTTACATTAAGTGCATTCGGAACGGAGCCAAGTGGAGTTTCCCACAAATTGTCTGAACCGTCGCTGGGAAACAATCCTAATTTTCAATAAGAAATAAATAAAGTTTATTGTTTATAATATTTTATCATTGTTCTAGGCAAAACTTCGTGTATTCAATATGGCTTTATTGTCTTTTTCAGCCGAAGGAGCTGAGAGATTCGACGGCCGCTTGTCCCCGGGACCTTCGGCTAGCAACCTCCGTACTCGACAACGCTGAATAAACCAGGTACGTTTACATTACGAGAAACTCTTTAGTTGCTATCAAATAGAACTTGGTGTACACTTTTTACAGTAGGAATGAACTACGGTAATTATAAATGTTTACCATAGTTTTCAAATAAACAGGTCTGTAAAAAGGATGTTCGTAAACCTCGTCGCAAATCATACACGCTCGTCGCTCATTTTTGATTATGGCATGGTACCATTTTTTTGACGAATTTTATAAAAATATATCTTTTGCATCATCAACCAATGATGTATACCTACGTATGTATCGAAGCAAGAAAAAGTACTAAAAGTAAAGAAAATATCAAACCGCGAAAAATATCAATCATTTCGGTGAAATATAGGAAAACTCTTGTTTAAATATTCTAGTGGCGCCATCCGCGCCATCTGTTGCAAGCTTTGTCATTCTATGTAGAATAGGTAATTGATTAGTTTGCGTTGTATTTTTTGTTAATTTATTTCTCATACCGAGCTTGCTTGAGAATTACCTTAGAAAACTGAAAACATGAAATTTATCGTTTATCCCACGGTTTAAAATACCGCTATCAAATATTTTAGAACTTTGAATTCTAATTAGAATATCCGCAATGCTGTTCAACACTTTTCCTCTAAGATTTTGTTTTAGGAAAAAAACGTTGTTTGATAATAGCGTAGGGGTGCCTGTTTTTGCGGACAGAAAGAAAGGTTGTTGGATAACTCTTTTACATTTACTTTTTCAGAATAAATGTAAAGTGCGTCTTTTTCTTTTTTTCTTTTTCATTATGTATGTCGCTACCTATGGAAATGTCAACCACACATAGCACGTTCCGTGTATTGCTCTATGAAATTGAAGAAGTGTACTTCGTTACTTAGTGTTAGGTGTTCAGGGGTCACGGGCCCTTATTGAGGGCAAAGGGAAGTTATAAATCTGTCGGCGCGAACAATGGCGCGATAAGGGCACCTTGCGCCTGCGCCGATAGCGCCCTCCCCTTGCCCCCCTCGGCCCACACCATCAGCCAAAACACAAACAGAAATCAGGGCTGTTGTCGAAGCTGAAGAAACAACTTCAAAGATCAATATCGAATCGTAATTTAAATGACAAAATAACCGTTTTGTTCACGACAAATTGGCTACCGATATTTAGCAAAATTTTGTAAGAAAAAAAATAGTTTAAAAATAATAACATCGCGGATTTTCCATGATTTTCACTATTAGGATACAAAGCTATTATTATATACCCGGAAATATTTTATACGGTAAACGGAAAGTTTCAGGGAAGGATAAAAAGTAATAAAAAAAGTAATAATAAAGTAATGTGTTCTAAATCCAGTTTAGGCAACCCTATCAACAACCGGCGCCATTCCATGGGAAATACCCTCGTTAACGTATAACCAGCACTTGTAGCCACATTCCTGTGTCCACAAACTGTTTTACTCTGAATATTCCTAGCATTTGTATGTATGTACTAGCTTTAAAAAATGTTCAGTAGAATAGTTGGTTTTGTTTGACGAGTTTAAAAACTATTGAACCGTTGTTAAAATGTAAGCTTTAATTAGAAATGTGTCAGTATAGACGGCAGTTGGCAAAGGCCGCCGTTTCCACAATAGATTCGGCGGCAATTTGGCACAGCGTTACAGTTGATAGGTCGGCCGACTGCCGAGGTGAGGGGAAAAGAGAGGTCGGCGTGGCGCAAACCTTATCGGTCATTGACCTTCACACCTAAACCGAGCCTCACATCTCGGCCTGTGCGCGCACTTTACACAAAAATTTTCAGGGACCAACGAGCAAATGAATGCTTACGTTTTTTGTTGAATTATTCGCTTACTTAAATTGTTTTACGGCGAGCTTAGGATAGGCGGTAATATTTTACGGCGCGCGCGTGTTTCGATTCCCGAATGAAATCTCGTAGTTACCAAAAACCAAGAGTCATGGGCAGACGCGCTGAAAGATTCGTTTCATCGTTCGGTTCGTCGGTGGCCCAGATTAATTCTTTGTTTGTCGAAAGTAGGTTATTAAAATTGGGCGGCGACGGCAGGTAGGCGCCGGCGAGGCCTTGACCCCTTTACTGCGGAGGTGGCGCGACACCGCGACGCACAATGGACTATTCCGCGACACCGGACCCGACACCCGACACCCGACACGCGACCCGCCGCCCCCCGCTGCGACCCGCGCTTGCGCTTACTAACCACACATGTGCATTATCTAACTGATTTATGTTCATCACGCAAGATACAAACATCGATTTCACGATTAGGCTGACAGGTGCTTCTTACCTCATTGCATTTGTTCTATAGTACAAATTAACAATGCTTCAGCATCTTTCGAGAGTAAAGAGATTCGTCCGCTTCGTACCCGGACGTTAGCCGGCCAGAAGACGGAGTTAGTGTTAGTATAAAAATAGTCGTCTATTTGTGAGTGCGACGCGTACTGTCGCAATGCAAGTCGTTGACTTCGGCGATAATCGAAATAATCGTGACACGGGAAAGTCGGTCATGATAGTATGTAATTAGAGACGTCTGACAAAATTTGGGGGGCGGCGCGGGTCGCGGCCCGCGTTGAATAATACATGGGGCGAGTGGCGCCGTCGGCGGCTCTAAAACAATACACGAAACTAGGTCCGCGGCGCGACGCCCGCGACCGCGCCCGCGCCCGCGCCCGCGCCCGCGCCCGCGCCCGCGCCCGCGCCCGCGCCCGCGCCCGCGCCCGCGCCCTGGCCGCACCTGAAACATCACAGATAACCTGGAAAACTAGAAACCACATCCTCGGTCTTATTCACATTTAAATTTCACCTCACATTTTTACGACTTATCTCTAACCGAGTTGCGATATCGAGACACATAAAATTGTTGCACAGGAATCCTAGAATACTAGTTGTACTGCGAGAGGCACTCCGTCTGTCTTATGATTTGCGAGAATGTCCATTTTGTGCAAATAAATTCAGTAAATACGCAAACCCCAAGAATGCGAAGTGTCTGCAACAAATTATGTATGTATGTGAAAGCGCTTTTTGTCATGTTTGCCGACTATTTGTGGAAATACCTTGTCTAATATAAGCACTTTTGTGTTTAAAACGGCTTATTTTGAACAAAGAGAAGAATAAAAGCGAAAGTGAGCCTTTAGTCCAAAAGTTATGGTCTTTAAAACATGTTTTCGATTTCGTAGCACTCGCGTAGCGCCGTCGTAGCTGTCTACGAAATTTGTAAGATATACCCTTATTGGGTTATCGTGATGGGATGAAACGATTGTTTCGTCTGATTTCTCATACAATTTTCTATAAAAACTGAAAATCAATCAAACCCCGGCAAAAGTGAAAAAACCTCTTTTTCTATTCGAATTAGATACACAGGCATAACAGACAGAAATGACAAAGCATTCCGTTTCCAAAAGCTCTTGAACCTTATAATCGTATGTCCTGTCCGTAGACCAATACTTGTCCGTATTTCGGAGTTAATTAGAGGATATCAATATGCGGGACGCGCGCCCCGGGCACGTAGCTCCGATTAGCCGAGACGCTCGTGTTGTCAGTCTAACTTATGGCTCCTATTAACACACCGCCCTGAATGCTAATGCCGCCGGAGCGGAAACATAAACATTGCTGAAATTCTTTCGAGATGTCAAAATTTCGTTCAAGATTGTAGGAAATGCCAGCTTTAATTAGTTAACATCTTAATGTAGTCGACCGTTAGTATGGCGCTTAAACTACTAATTATAAATGTCAAAGTTTAGATGTTTGTCGCAGAATTACACATAAACGGCTGAACGGATTTGGATGAAATTTGGTATGGAAGTAGCTTGTAAACTGAGTTGACAAATAATCTGAAAATGTGGGTGAAAACGCGACGCGCAGCTAGTGTGCTATAACGAATAATAACATACATACATACATACATATTATCACGCCTCTTTCCCATTGGGGTAGGCAGAGACTACATCCCTCCACTTGCTACGATCCTGACATATGTCTTTCGCTTCTTCTACTTTCATAAGTGTTTTCATACAAGCTCGTCGGTTGCGGGTACTTTTAATAATACTTTTAATAATAACGATACATTAAAATCAAATATCCTCGAGTAATTCGCCACTTTCCAGCCCTTTCAGTGTTTTTAAGGGACTGGTGACTAAAAGAATACTTTTAGTCGAAAAACCAATAAAAAACTTACTATAAAAAGTATACTTCTTTGTTTTCAATAACATCAAATTTTCGCTTTATACGTATCAATTACTAATTATGACAACAATTACGAATTTCTTCAAAATAATGTTTATGATTTGATATTTGTGGTTCGGTCCGGCAAAAGCATTTCTTTAGAAACATTCTTTGGCAAGACATTCAATCTCGAACAGTAATTGCTTGTTGCACATCGCGTTCCAGACTAAGCAACAATGTAACGCAATTGCGGGACGTAACTGCCAATTTATATTGCGATGAGCACAATGCAGTGTCGCACAAAGTTTCAAAGTTCAAACTGTTACGAACATTACTATTAAGCGAAAGCTATCTTCTTCTAATACTTTGATTTTCTTGCTTTTCTTGTAATTATAATTATCTACTAGGATGATGACATATTATACGATTAACTACTCTCCACAAAACATTTCATAAACTTTTATTGTTTTACTATTGTTTATTTATGATAACGTTTCTTTTTGTAATTAAGTGTCTGTTTAACAAAATTTTGACTTAACACTAAAAACCAAAATGAAACAAAATCTTGACAAATAAAAATTTTCAAGTATTGACTCGAAAAATTATAAATCAGTAAATTTGTATTTATCAATATTTAGACTCAATTGGATTCTCAGTCGATTGAATAAAATATACAATTGTATATTTCCCGCTGACTCGGGGCGAGTGGTGAATGCGGAATGCGGCGACGAGGGTAAACAGCTGCGCACGCAGAATCGCGGACACGTGAAGTGTTCAGTTGCAGCGGCCGCTCGGAATTTAAAACCGAACTTGTTTACTCACTTTACACGTTGTTGATCTGTTTTTACATCTTTGGGGCCGGTATTAACGACGGAACTGCTACTTTGGTATTATTGTTATTTAACACTTTAACTGCGGCTAATAATTACATGCTTGCCTTAAGTGCCACTAATAGTTAAATGCGTTGTGTTTTCCGCAGTCGAAGTGTTAAGGACTGTTCCGTAGACTAGGCAAAGGCGTCCCTACTTTCTGATTTAGGGCTTGGCTTGGTCCAATTATCATAAAAAAAGACAAATTATGTATTTACTAACTCTTTGGGTGCAGTGACCCAAAGTTGGCGTCCGACACCAGAAAACGCTTTCATCTTGATCTTGCACTATCTCTTACTAATCGTCGGTTTGAATGAAGTTCTACTATGAATTTGTTATTAGTATTTATGGTCTGTTCTGTCCCACTGCTGGGCAAAAGCTTCCTGATCCTCCTTCTATTTTTCGCGGCTTAGAGTTTTCTTGGTTCATTTACAAAAGACTATCGCGGAGAAATTGTGAGCGTCCCATAATACCTACCTACTATAAAACCCGAGTACACACTCGTTGTTTGTCAATCTTGACCACTTAATTTCTTTGCAAAATCAAGCCCATCCGTTACTGGTCCGAATTGAATGTTCCCCCAGGTCTCTATAGTCTATCGACAGACTGTCTGTCATAAAAAAGAATTCAAAAGATGTTCTTACAAATTAGAGAGATTATTTTTAAACAACATTAATGCATTCATCAGATAACATCAAATAAACTTCCTTGCGCAGCGCTAACCCTAATTTTACTTACGCAAGTTACTCAAAATGTAAACCATCTTTACTATGTGCTTTCATTCGTAAAAGAAAGTATTCAAGTTATGTTAATCTCGGCAGTTGCGGGTCCCGATTTGTGATTTTATTACGGTAACGCCGACGGACATAGTTATTATGGTACATTGTAGTAATTGAATACGCAACATGTAATGACTTTCTGATGCTTTACAGAGCTAGGGCTACCATCCGACAGCAAATCTTGAACCAGCGCCGCACTTAACTTACCACGAGATGTTCACTCGAATGCGCAAAAAAGTGCAACAATGAATCAACCCTAAACTAGACCTTATATACTCGCATAATGTCAAAAACGAGGCTAGACGACGAGGTAATCTTCGTTCTGATTATTTTGTTTTCTGACACAATACAGGTAACCCTAGTAGTTACGGAACCCGTTGTATTTCGGTAATTGCCAGAGATGGTATCGCGGCGCACTTATTAATTATGAGGCTCAGAGCCGCGCATTTATTGACCTTATCTCCGGCGGGCCCTTGCGTTTTCTTCGCTGCTTATTCGTTAATGAGCGTGCGCGACACCGGAACGAAACCTGATGAGAACCCCTCGCCTCGACTGCTCGCCTCCAGATTGAGTTATTACTTGTTCTATAACGTGTTCCTCTCTTGATGTCTTTAGCTTTGTTGCTATTATTTAGAGTCTAGCTCTAGTCTATGCAGTATGCATAGATTTTATTTTGTGCTGCGTGTTAATTTTTAAGAACGGGGAAACGCAGAAGGTTCCCGAAATACTCGTATGTGGAGGGAGAAACAGCTGGAACTAAAGTGTCCTCCCGAGAAAATAGACCATACGCGGACTGAAAGGATTGATTCCGAAATAAGCTTATTACATCAGGCTCCCCAGTAAAGCGAGCGTCGTTGCGTCGTGCCCTGCGGCGGTTATAAATAGGCGGCGGTCCCTTAAGGCGCGGGCGCTTGCTTCCGGGCTGGAAGTGTGCCGCTTCCGCCGGCGGCGGTCGTTGACGCCGCATTGTCGCCGCGCATTCCCCGCCGGAGCGCCGCGCGCCCGTCGCCGACGACGTTTTTAAATAGAGGAGCGATTACGAGCGTCTGGCTGCGGCGGCGCGGGCGCCGGGCATATGACCGCGCGAAAGTGCAGCGCCCGCCGCGTCACGGGCTATTTGCGACACCGCGCCGTCGGCGTCGCCGCATGCCCGCGCTCCGCGATCGCACGGCACCGCTCGCGAGCCGACACCTACATTCGCACTCCTCAATCTCCTCGATCTCGATTGCTACATCGTGATAACAAACGCCAACCTACATACATTGACACATTTTCGAATCACTAAATTAGCGACACGCGTTGAAGTCTTTTGTACGAGAATTCCATCCGCGGACAGGTACTATCCTCCACGGCAGTAATTCTTTATATATATCACTAAATTTATTCTAAGATATTATGAATCATACAGACTAACTCGTATTCGTGAATCACGAAATCGCGCTAAAGGTAGGAATTCAGCAGATGATTAGCTACGTCGGTCGGCGATGACGCGAGACTCGTATCGAGCATGGAGGAGAGCCGCAGTCGGGGCGGCGAAGCGAGAGTGGCTGCAAGCGAGGAGAGGCAGCCGGAGCGCGACCCGCGCAGCCAGCAGCGCCTCGAGTCGCGGCTGAATAAATTCGGAGGGAGGCGCGCTGGAATGCCCGCGGCGGCGGCGGCGGTCGCGCGGGGGGCGGCGTGCGACTGGCGCGCGCGCCGCTGTCCCACGGTCGCGCGGCCCCGCGCCCCTCACCCCTCACACTTTCTTTCGCGCCATAAAGGTCGTTTCAAATATTTCGGAATGCTGTTTGGTGACATTTCACCGGCTCGGGCGGCGGGGGAGAGTATTGCAGCCTCCGGCATTGGACAGAACACTCGGCTCCCCAACGCGTCGGAACCCGTCGCTTGCTCAGCGCACTGCCGATGCTGCAGTGCATCACAAACATGAGCTGCTTATATTCTTTTGCATATAAGTATCTTGGCTCGAAAGTCTGATACACTCTATGTGTACTTACTTTTAAAAGATTTGGCAATCGTCGGAAATCGGAAATCGTATAATACTGTAATCTGTGCTAGCTTCGTGAGCTAGTGACGACAGGGCCCTTGCTACGGCGCTCCAGCGGAGGAAGGCTTGCGTTAGGAAGGGCCTCACATGTCTCTTCATCTCTACGAGTCGGATAGTTAAAGCTCATCGTTCTACTTTCCACGCTCATGTGTGAACTGAGTTTCTCCAATTAATAGATTCGTTCCAATAGCAAACAGCGAGTCGGAGAAAGCAACGAGTGTGCGGGTCAACGTCCGGCGGAATTCACACCGCCCGACCGCCGCCGTGACGTTCACGAGCAAATGTGGCGTAACGCTCTAAAATTTCAAAAACCGCGCTCGATTTCCCATTCCGGGAAGGCTCGAGACGAGCTCCGATCGGGTCGAACCCTCGCCGGTCGCTCGTCAAATCGCGCTAAGCAATGAATGGAATGCGGCGCGGAGGTTGCGCAAGCGACTAGCTTCACGGCGGTCGGCGGAATGCGACGGGGAGCGCGCAGGCTGCGGGGCGCGCTGCAGCCTCCGTTGCATCTCGCGGCCATTCACGCCGCCCGCCGCCGCCGCCCGCGCCGCCGCCGCCGCGAAATAACTCACCGTTACACGGCTGGAATGCGCGCTCTATCTCTAATACCTGCTCTACACGGCTAATGGTTTATAGCTCACCGCACTGCACACCATACCCACGTGTCGCACGTTACTTGACGGTTCACTTTTTCATAGAATAAGTATCGACAATTTATAAGGTTTGTTAAGGTATTTGAGACTGCAGTCTTTATTTATAGTAAAGCGTTAATTTCTTTTTTGTCGTAGAAACTTACTACAAGAGTTCTACGAAATAGGTCTACGAGTTATATTTTTATTTATTTCGCTATGCTTTATTTTACCTTTTTTGGCAATGATCTTATAACAGAACTATGAGGCGGGGAAGATAAGAACGAAGCCTAGATTACCCTCACTTTGCATTTCGGTTCCTAATAAAAGTTATGTGGCAAAATGTTTAGTTGATTGCGAGCAGTGGTGGTCATCTTCACGTGCGGACAGCGCTCGCGCTCGCGCCCGCGCCGCGCCGGGAGCTCGTTTCGTCATCTCGTGTGCTAAATTCCGTTTTTAAGTCCATTGTTCGTGTGGTGTGCGCGGGCCGCGGCGACCCTCGCCCGCGTCGCCGTCGCATGACGTAACGATTCTCGTCTTCTCACACTGAACCACTCGATACGACAACGTTATGCCGCAGTGACCTAATGTTTATTATTCACACGATCCAATTCTGTCAAAAACGTTATAGTGTAACACTTCCGCTCGCTTCTCGCTGTTATTAGGGCGCCGGCGCCGCGCGCCCGCGCCGCCTCGGCATACTCACCGTTTTATTTGGCTTTCGTAGTCTTATTGTTTTACGTTGAAATAAAATAAAATTAATATAGGCCCACGGTTGTTGCCACGATAAAATGCCTAAGACGCCTCGTTCGTTATTATCACGAGTGTAAACACGGTTGGCGATAAAAAGTAACACATTTGCGCTATTTCCCATAGTTGTCAGCAATTAGACCAGCGTTTGTGGGTGCGGGTGTGTGGGGGGTAGTGAGGTGGAGGGGGCTGTGACACGTGTGTCCCACATAGTGCGCGCCCATTCAGCGCCCGCGCCGGACGTGACGTCAGAGTCACCGCGCACCTGCGCCTGCACCCGTACCCATACCTACCCATCACCACAACGACTAAGCAGACAACGTCACAAGAGTTATATTTGTATTCTGTTAATTGCAGACGATTAACGTTGACAAGAAACTAACTAAAACATGAATTACTATGTTAGGCAGAAGTAGACGTATACAGCTGTAATCGATAAATTGTGGAATCGATGATATTGGCGCCGCCGCCGCCGCCGCCGCCGCCGCCGCTGGCGCGCAGGCGCCGCGCCGAGGCCGCGCCGCACCATTTGTGGCCAGTGAGCGGTATCTCGCTGTACCTCTTACCTAATTAGCTCTCTTATAGTGGGTGACTGCCTCCGTGGGCCCGCCTTCATTTGTTGCTATATTCGTTGAAATAAGTTCAATAATGAGACTAAAGAACTTGTCCGCCATAACTCAACACCTACAAGAAAACCTCAAAATTAATCGTATAATTAGAGCACAATTGGAAATACCATAAAAGAACATTTGGCTTTCCACAGAACGATTTGTTTGCCAATAATCGTTTGGACGTGGAAAGGTTGCAAAATGTTTCAGACTTTTACGAATGCTCAAAGCGCCAGTTATAGCGCAAGCGCCGCGCCGCTGCGTTTGCGCTTAATTAAATATTGTAGTGGTATGAATAGACTACAGGCCACGTAACCGGTGAACAGATCGTAACTATTTTATTTTCACAATTAAAAAAGAGCCTTAATTTTTTTATTCACATGAAAAAAATTTGAGCCACTCAATCGCAAGTGCTTTTTGAGGTAAAACTTTATAACTTTGCCTCGACCGCCTGCGTAACCAGTAATTCGTAACTACGAGGAAAAAAGTAGAAAGTTTATTGCATGCGCGATTACTGGTTTTATTATCTTTGGAATAGGGAGACTGATGTTCAAAGTGAAATAATCTAAATTTATCTGAAAAATATGTA
Source organism: Alcis repandata (assembly GCA_949125135.1). Taxonomy (NCBI): domain Eukaryota; kingdom Metazoa; phylum Arthropoda; class Insecta; order Lepidoptera; family Geometridae; genus Alcis; species Alcis repandata. The sequence continues at coordinate 7,890,249 of OX421234.1, forward strand.
CTAACATTTGTAAATAAGAATAAGCTTTATACATCGCCTTCTTATCGGACTTGAAAGCAACCAAACATTTTATTCTGCATACCTACAAATTTGTAGCGCTTAGGACGTTTAGACTATACATACTTTAATTCTAAAATACGGGTACTAGTAGATATTTCTTTTCGTACTAATTGGTACAAGTATATATTGCAAATTTAAATATTGGATACAAGACAAGTTTCATCAAAATCTGATTTGTAAAAAATTACAAACAAGCTTGTATAACATTGTTCGTTTAGTTCACGCTTCATAGTTTAACTCAGTCCGTCACAGGATTACCTACAAGGAAAACTTTGTTTAACGTAACGTGTGTTATCGAAACTTAACTAACTAAACGTTTTTGTGAATTCCAGATGGCAAGTGGCAGAGGAAAAAGGCATTGTATCGGCGAGTGAGTCAGCATGATGTCATGAGCAGCTAATGGGAGCGTCCCGACGTCACGTCACATCCCATTCCCGACTAGGGACGCCATCCTGCGAGCCTGCACTGAGAAAAATGGCCATCAAAATTCCGATGAATTCACCTAAAGTACGGAGCATACTGAATACTGATATCACCAAAAAGCACGATGATTAACACCAGTTTTTACGGTGACAACTATTATGATATATGGTTGTCACCGTAAAAACTAGTACTAGCATCAGTTTTTAGGGTGACTTGTGTGAAGTGAATTCATCATTCTTTTAGCGGAATTTAGATGGACATTTTTCTCAGTGTGTGGAACTTCGGACACGGCGAAGACAACTGTACTGTAACACCACAAGCGGGACGTCTGTGCAGGTCGTATCATCCTCACTTAGAAAAAGACTTAGAACTGTAGCCCCTACGAAACAGTATGAAAGTCGCGAGTCTACGGAGTCGTGAGGGTGAGAGTCGGTTTCTTCTAGGCATGCGTGCTCCATCGTAGACCGCGTCATTGCTTATTATCAGGCAAGATGGCGGTCAAACGCAAGCCTATCAAAGAATTAAAAAAATATTAAACTAATGGTTTCAACCTCGAAACAGAACTCTCTTTCGAGTTTACTTTTCGTTCGATTTAACTAGAGAAAAATATAGAAAAAGGTATTTGCTAAGAGTCATGCTTCGGAAAGTTTGGTAGCAAATAGCGTAGTTAACTCCAATACCTCAGAAACACGAATAGTATAGTTAAGATAACAATATAGGTACCTAAGTCTAGTAGCTACCTAATTAAATTTTCTATCGGTTGGGAAACAGATTTAGCAGTGACTGAAATTCAGCGTTTTTTAAATAGTAGACTCATAGTTGTAGATAAGAGAGGCTCTATGGTAAAATGTTTGAACCCCTTTAAGTGTGTACTTTCTTTGCCTGGAATTCAAAACGCATTTTTTCGATAACTTACGCAATTAATTTCCATTCTCTGAAATACGTCTTACTCAATGTTTGGCCCATTCTCATTCTACCAGTAAATGAATACGAAAGCAAAAATTCCCAATCATGAAATTTCATCTCATTTTAAAAGCAACATTTACCCGACCTAACCCAATTCCAATTCGCCGAAATCCCACGCTTCCATTTCACTGGAATGCTAGTGCCAAAACGCGGGGTCTTTGCCCCCAAGTCCTGCTTTAGTCCCGCGTGTTGTGGTAACCCTATTCCTGCATACTTCATCCAATCGAGCGATGACAACTCCATTCATATTCCACATCGCCGCTAACCGTTCTGTTCGACGCTAAATTCTTGCAATTCCAGCGTAATTAACTCTTATGATGACTCGTTTTATTAGGTTAATGTGGGCATTGAGTATCTATACTATGGTTCTCTGCTATATACATTTATGGAATGCACAAGTTGAACAGTCTCTTGACTAACAACAGAATCGTAAAGATTTTTGTGAAGCTTTTTTTAAATGTAGGAAGGATGGGTGCGATCAACTGACCCATCTTTAGATGCAAAGAATTAAAGCTCAGAAAATGCGATGCTGGCGCTTCAGCTCAACTCTACAAATAATTTGATAAATTAGTAGATCGAGCTATGTGGTGTCAGTTATTTTAATACTAATTTTGTATCCATGTAAAAAGAAGGCGCTCAAATAATAGTCAAACCATGTTTTTTTTCTCAGCCCATTACTGACCTACTCACGCTGAAAGCTGCAAAGATAATTACGCCACCTCGTTTGGCTTCTATAACCCTATATTACGAAAACAAATAAATTATTTGAAACAAAATACTAAATTGATGTCTTAAAATTAGTGCCAATGTTACAGAGAACACCTTACCTTACAAACAGTAAGTACACGACGACGAAGTAACGCTGATAATTCAACGACGAAGCAACGCCGACCGCACTCGGACATTGAAAACCGAAGAGAGAACCAAACCGAACTGAAACGAAGAACTGAAGAGTGAAGAAATCATCAAAGGAATTACGAAACTGGTTTTCATAATGATTTGACAGATTGTTCTATATTCTGAGATCATTGTGAAAGCTGATTTTGTTCCTAAGTCGACGGATACGCTTCGAGAGCAAGTTAGCGACCGCCGCCGAGTTGGATGGAATCGGCCTGGGACATTTTATCAAGCCACTTATTAATTTTAAATTTTAAGTAACATGTAATCTAAGTAACAATTTTTGGTAATACTATGACAACGTGTATAAATTATTTTAAGAAAACGCAAATCAAGTGCTAATATAAATTACTAGAATGTTTGCAATAATGTCTAAAAACACTCTTGAGTAACATATTATGTCAAAGATTTATACTTAGTTTTAATTTAATTTGCTTTATTGATGGCAAAATACTGTTTCATTTACCATCATGTTTGGCAAATATTCGATGTTAAGTTGTTGTTTTAGCTTAGCTCTAGCACAAATCGACTGCTGCTACGTACAGTGTGCCTAGCACAACTTTGACGAAAAGATACGTATCGAGTTTTCGATAGAAACTGTACGCTATTTAAGCCTATCAGGGGCGATTCTGACGGGCGTAAATGGCGTACACTTTTCTATCGAATCTATCGCTAGGTATTTTTACGTCAAAGTTGTTCTAGGCACACAGTATAGAAACTGCAATACTACGGTTTTTTCATTGTACCGATTATACGAATATTTTAAGAAGTTTTAGGAAAAAAAAAATTAAAAATATTCGTCATGTTTTAAATCGAATAAAATGGATACTACACATTTTATTACTTTAGGTCAAATTTTGACTTGTATGGCTCTCCTGTAAAAAACCTTTTGTAATTTTGGTACTGTGCGTAGGGGCAATCGAAATATTGAAAAATACATAGAACCTTAGACTAAAATTAATAAATAGTAGTAGAAACATAATCGATATAAAATATTTAAAAAATGTACGGACAGCCAATATATGTGTCAAACCAAATCTATGTTCTATGCTGTATCTATGTTTATTTTTATCTTTTTATAGAGTATAAAGATTTGTAAAAATTAAATTCGAAATTGTATAAGAAATATATTATGTATATATGTAGGAAATCAAATATTATACATTCAAGTTAAATACATTATTTATTCTTACAAAGTATGAATAAAAAATTCAATTGTAAATGCTGCTTGTAAATGCTGTGCCCTAGTTTATTTACTGTACAATAAAGTCCTGCAAATAGTGTCATTTAGGTATCGTATTAGTGAGTTAAATAATTGTTAGATAATGACATGGCTATTCCAAAATGGTCAAATTTTCTTTGTCAAGCCATAATAACAAAAAAAAACATACAGTCGAATTGAGAACCTCCTCCTTTTTTGAAGTCGGTTAAAAAATGTAAATATTGACATCAATCCCGATAATTCGCGCACTAAACTAAGCACATCTGGCATGACTAAAAATATTAGTGCCTTGTTTTCATATGTGTAAAATCGAAGCCAACAATTTTAAAGCTGTCAAATTAAATTTAGTTCAGAAAATACCTAACTTCACTAACTATGCATTATAACTTACTATTAATAACTTTGCATTTATAATTATTAACCTACACTGTTTATTGTATTTTGTAGATAATTTATGTACACCACCGACCGTATTCCAATCCTCTCAGTCCTGTCCATCCAAAGGTTGTCTGGAAGAAATCACTTTAGGTGATACGGCCGCCTTTGTACCAACGAATCTAATTTTACTAAGTCTTATTTTTTTTTTGCAATGGGCGGTTGATGGGTTGATTACATGTAACGAGTACAGTGGCGACACAATAATGGACACACTCGGCCGAGCAAACAAATCATGGTTCTAGTTATTGTCTCGTTTCGTCAAACTGTTTATACAAACAGAGTACTTGGACGAAGGGACTGTCACGCCATTGTAGCTGTTACGTGTCATCAGCCTGTTTCTTAGATGTAGATACATTTTTACCAATTTCGCTAAATATATACTAATACGAGTATTATAGAGAGGAAAGATTTGTATTTTTGTATGTTTGTGTTGAATAAACACAAAAACTACTAGACCGATTTCAAAAATTCTTTCACCATTAGATTGCTACATTATCCCTGAGTAACATAGGCTATATTTTATACCCGTGCAAAGCCGGGGCAGGTCGCTAGTTAGTAAATAATTACGAGTATATCCTCTTACCAAGGTTTTAATATTTTTTGTAATCGCCATCAGAAGAATACCGATACCTTCCTACTAATTAGGCAAAACCAAAACTAAGTACTATCTTAAATACTAGCCAAAGTAGAAATCAAATAATGAAAGTAAATAAAAAAACAAAAATCTCACTCCAGCTAACCGCCATTTCACCAAAAGCCTTTTAAAAATAAAATAATTTCATAGACAAGTAGAAATTCTATTGTATCGTTATTAGAGAAATCGAATAATGTATGTTGATTATAACTACACGTGTAAAAAATTATATACCTACCTAACTGTAAAGAAGACCGCCATTTTGTGCAAAAAAACTCCAATAAATACCTATCCAAAATTTTAAGTATTTCAGTCACCTACTGTTATCTATACATAAACAAATTACCTACTAATTTATCAGTCCTACACAATATGCACCTATACGAGTATGTATTGATAGGTATAATCTGCTTCTATCTATAGCTATATACGTACGAGTATATAAGGGTGCTGATTGCTACGAGATTTTAGATAAAGCAGTAACGCCTACTTATTGTGTTAAATACCTACCTAAACCTAACTATAGAGAAGAACTTGCATTGGTTCTTAAAGATTTTTTTTCAAAATACCCTCCGTATTGGTTTCAATAATGAACTAAATATGGATAAGTTAATCGATGCTTCGTAAAGTAAGTTCTTATTTATCTGCCAGGTACCTACCTAGTCTTGGTGTCAAAGTTCTTAGGCCGCTTGAAAAGCCTCTGACAAGACTTGGTGGTTATTGTTATAGGATAGACAACGACAAGCCAACTTTGCTGTAACGTGCTTTGTCAACTTCTTGTTGAGAAGTGTAAACAACGTGAAACAATTAATTTTTAACTAAAACAGGCCGAAAGCCTGTTACCTATACGTTACCTATAGTTATACCACTACTCGAGCCAGCTTCTTATGAGTGTCATCGGAGCGTGGCTCTGGGCCGCTGGCAAAGAGTTCAGTGCACATTAATGAAGGTAAAGATTGTATTATAGTCACCGCGTTACCAACTGAGTCGTAGGGCCTTATTCGTAGTCGTTAGTCGTATGTTTCTATCTGATTTTATTCTTACCGATATGCGCCTATAACCATCTTACGCACATGCATGTGGCTCCATAAGACCCACAAGTGCGAGCGAGATAGACATACAGAAATGATTTATGGCCGCACGACTCAGTTGGTAACGTGGTGACAATAGTGTTGCTGAAGACTTCAATAGACTTTTAACTATATTAACAGTTAGGAATCCAGGATTTTGGTTTAGGGAGAGGGGGAAGCCAGGTGACTGAAGGCAAAAATCAAGGTTAGAGTTTACAAGGTATTTCTGGTGCTCTTTGGGGCGAGCTTGAGCCCCCTAGCGCAAACCCTGAATCCGCCACTGCATATGAAGACACCACAACGAAATACAAGACAGTGCACACTAAGAGTATTTATGATTTGATGGATTTATGTTAGATTGGTAATTTGAAACAGATTTTACAAATGAAAAAAAATCAGCTGTTCCATAGAAAAATGTCAATGACACTCGATAAAAGGTATGGAACAAATGATTTTTTTTCGCGAATTTCGAGTTGGTCCCTAGTAAAAGTTGTTCATAATGATGAGTACTATGAGCCCTTTTCGGATTAGTATACCCTTTATGAATAACCCTGTATTGAAAATTACCCATATCAAAATGTTGTTTCCATTTTGATATTTTTATTTGAAATTATGACCTAAAAATTATGTTGTTTATCTGTTCCATGAGATGTTATTTACTATAAGTACTTACAGGTGGAAAATTATTCCATCGTACTTCTTTTCAGGGTTACGTACCCAAAGGGTAAAATGGGACCCTAAACCCTATCACTAAGTCTTTGCTGTCCGTCTGTCACTAGGCTGTATCTCATGAACAGTGATACTTAGTTAGACAGTTAAAATTTTCACAGATGATGTACGTATTGCCGCTGTAACAATAAAATACTAAAAAGCTATAATAGAATAAAATAAATATTTAAGGGAAACGTTTTATGGAAAATGGTACGGAACCCTTTGTGAGCGCGAGTCTGTCTCGCACTTGGCCGGTTTTTTTACTTTTGCGTATTTTTTGCAGTGTTTTATGACATTGATTCGGGTAGTTCTTATGCGTCAAAATATGCGTAAATAAAGTATACGTACACAGGCAGTCGGGTAGCTTGTGGCTTCATCTAGATCTAAGGCAGCACTTTCAAGATCTAGGGCACAACATTCCTTTCTACTTGATCCGAGCATAAAGAGAATTCTGTGATAACACCAAAAATGTATAACAACACCAAAAATGTTTTAGAATCCGTTTACTTTGAAAAACATGGTGTTGGCTCTCTGAGTTATCTCCATAGATTGGTTGGTTTGGCGCCTGACGTATCTATTAAAATCTGATTATTCATTCCTTTACGTTGCTCAGATCAATCAGAAATGGACAAACAACTAAACAGTAGCTACACATTGATCGGGACTCCTGATCGATTGATTTTTAATTTAACGTATCGAATTAAAAGTGTAGAATAGAAAGTATAGTATAAAGTATGGATAGGTAATTTATCCTGATTGATAAAGATTCCACGCCAAACTTATTTTTAATTTGGCGTTAAAAAAGGTCGCCAATGTTGGCCAAATACATTGTAAGCGTGCTGTTAAAATCGAAGATAAAAAACCTGATTCAACTGTCAAAGTAGAAACCTAGAAAAAAAGAAACATTATTTACTGTCATTGTCATTAAATTATTTTATTTATGTCAACGTCAACCAAACAATACAAATTGCATATTTCCTCCGAGGTTATTTTGATGAAATGCAGTGTCAAACAAATGTCACTGCCAAAATCAGCTGTGTGAGCTGCGTAAGGGGTAGGCTGCGTATTTTGTTTTTTTTTTTATTAACCACCGTGGCTCCCCATAAATGAACTTGGCTCTGAATCAATCAAAGTGGTCCCTGCCCGTGGACCACCTACACAGTTCATCTGGGTGTACCCACGCATTTTTTTCTTCCCGTGGCTCACCTAAGTTCACCTGGCTGTAATAAGGGTATTTTTTTTCCCGTGGTCCACCTGCATTATGGATGCAAACTATTTGTGTAAATGGATATCTTATTTCCCCACATTTAATTTTAAAACAGTCACCGTCGATACCAGGTACAAGCGAGACACAACCGCGAGCGCATCATGCTTGTAAACTCACCTGATGAAGGTCACCGAATGTGTCCAAAACTAGTCGTAGTAGATGACTTAATTTTTACGTGAGTATTCCCATGATAATTATAACAAAATATCATTGAAAAAATAGCTTTTTTTAAGTCATTGCTACGACAACACTTTTTTTTTATTTTGTGTCTGTGGTGACGTGACATTAGGTGCGGTGCGGCGACAAAAAATGCCGAATGAGATTATGGTTAGGTTATGTTGATTTGTAATTACAAACATTGTTAGTAAGAAGAGCTTGTGAATTATATTTAAGATCATAAAAGTGAACAAAATATCGAACGAACTGACTATCCGTATTGTTTTAACTCACCATCATGGAAACTACAGAATTTGACACCACTTTAGATGGCAGAGAAAAACTGCCATATTCAATAAACAGTCTAAAATTCGCTGCATCAAGAAGCGTAGAAATTGCCGCTATGACTGAAAGCATCCTTCGTCCCAGTAAAACTAAACTTGTATTTCAATCTTTGCCCGTACACATGCGACGACGAGTCATGAGCCACAACTGTAAAAGATTGCCAAGGACACTACGACAAGCCCATTTAGAACAGTTAAAAAAGAGCGGCTTGCCTCCAAGACAAAAGAGACCTTCGAGAAAGTATAGGCGGCGCCCTGCCAATTTGCTGGAAGAATACAACAAAAGAAGGAAGCATAACATTTGGCTGGAAACTCACATTTGGCATGCTAAACGATTTCATATGACTCAAAGATGGGGCCATCGTCTACCACTTGCTCCTTGTGACAAAGCTTTTAGAGCTTGCTATCGAGCTAGCTCGGCACATTGTCTGATGCAAGACATCTCTTACTATACACCTATAAAAATAACAGGCTCTGTTGACAGTGTTAAAGAATTATTCCAAAGTATAACAAGTCCTTCCTGTGGACTCAGTGTTGGTGCCAAAGCTTACACAACTGGGAATAGAGAAGGAGATATGCACATATACAAAGTGAATTCCTTTCCCTTTAATTACATAGGAAAAGCTAATTTTCTATGGGAACCTAGTAAAAGAACATTGTGGCTATTTGTTCATCCATCTTACTCAAAACAAGTTGAGTCAATGTTGACAGATTTATTATCTTCTGTAGAAAAGAATGAAAATTTCGAAGTACCTGAGAAAAAACGAAAGATTGAAAACAACTTAGCGAAAGAAATTCGAATGAATGTTCTACCACAAGCATTTAACCGATTTCGTCTTACTGGACCAAACAGCCATGCCATTTTGGTGAAAAGTTTGAAATGTATAGCAGACTTGGAAAAGATTCAAAGTAATGAGTGGGTGCAAAAGTATGTGCAGTCCAACCATGAATTGTTTTTAAAAGAAAAGGAGGATTACTGGACAAGCATCCACTCTGTAGCAGTTCCATCACAGCTGCCACCGAGAATGATAATTGGTTTGATTGTGAGAGACCCTCGCTTGATGAGGCCCTCTAATCGCACTAAGGCTACACCAGAAGTAGACTCAACTATAAACCGGGAGACTTTGGCTAACATTCCACCAAACACATCTGTCTCTCCATTGTGGGACACTGACCTGCATAAAACAATTCAACATAAGGTCATGACAAACAATCAGTTTATTCAGCATGTCACTAAATTGAACCTTGTGCCAGGTGAAATTTTTGAAAATGACCCAAAACTGCAAAGCATCCCTGTGGTTCTCATTCAAAGACCTGGCTCCCAAGACGCGAATTATAAGAAACTTGGTAAGAAATTCATTAACATTTTGGCTGCAGGAAACACATACCTTGTTTTCCTTTGCGCGACGCGAGTGCGGCTGCACGTCAGGCGCGTAAAACAACGTGTTTGACTACATTGGGCCGTGCCTGGGGCAAGCGCATTTGTGATTATTAGCCGCAGTCAAAGTGTTAATAGAAACATATTTAATTATTTTACAAGTACTTATAAACTATTTTTTTTCTAATATTTGCAGGTTATGGAAGTGGATGGGATGTTATATTTCCTTCAGGTTATGGCATACCATTCTGGCTTACATTTATCATGTTTGGAGCCAGATCTGGTGGACTCCGTGAGACTGAGAATGTAGCTTTTGAAATGGGTGAATGTTTTCTTCCGCCTGACTCGGAAGCAGGATCACAAAATGAAAAGAGAATTGAATCAGAACTTAAAGAACGAAATTTCAGACTGCCTCCAAGTAAAAGGGTGAACTATGTGAAGCTAGGAATTAACAGCCCTTTTATTTGTCCCTGGAAATTATTGCTAAAAGATTGGGCTGATCAGAACGTGGATAGTTTCTATGTGTTGAGAGATTGGAGACTTTTGGAGGACTTTCAGGTAAAGACTAATGAATCCCTTTTATTTACATAGCATTTGGACTTGTTTTTAACTTAATAGTCTTACAACAACTTACTTAATAGTCTTGCCACAAAGCGCCAGAAATGGAGAAGCATTACGAGAAGTGCAGCAGCAATGGAAGGGGGCGTCGACGACGGCGAAGACCCTCGGTGTAACATTGCAACCACAACCACTCTGCCAAGTTGTTCACAACTAAGAAGAAGAATAGTCTTACACAAGAAAGCTCTGAAATTTCATTTTACAAAATCTTTATTGTGCCTAGTATTTTGTAAACTTTTCCTTAATGAGACTGCATATTTTAACACTTTGACTGCAGAAAACACATACCTTGTCTTTTCCTTTGTGCGACGCGAATGCGGCTGCACACGCCAGACGCGTAAAACAACGCATTTGACTATTAGCCGCAACCTAAGGCAAGCGCATGTGATTATTAGCCGCAGTCAAAGTGTTAACATACCACAGGCCATTGGTAAGTTTTAGAATAAGAAGTTAGTGCTAAGATAATCAACAAGAATGTTTTTGTTTTACAGGAATGTATCAAGAGAAAACAGAAATTGCCACAAGTAAGCAATTCACATTTATGTTTGATAGCTATCTATCTACATATGCCAGTTGGCAGTTTACGGAGACATGCACTCATTTGTCTGCCGAAGCAAACAGACCCAGCCAATGTGAAAGACTTATATGAACCTCAACATGAAGATCCTAACGAAAAACTAAGGAAAAGCAAAAAGAAAGAACATGTGATAACTTTAAAAAGAATGAGAAGGTCTAGGATAAAACAGAAAAAGAAGAATACCAACGTAAGATTTGCATATTATGTTAGTAGAAATATCTTTATGAAGAATAATAACAAATATTCTATTTTGTTATTCCATACTTATTTATTACAGGTGAATTCTACTAAAACAAAAAAGCTTAACAACAAAGAGCCATCAGAGTATGTGAAACTCATGAGAGAATTATGGCTTCCTTCACACATAAGTTCAGTGCGTCATCTTGGCTGCAGAGAAACTATGGGCTATGTATCACAGGGATATTTCAGCTTCACCGAAGCGCACTCGTGCGGCGTCGGTTACGTGACATACAACGCACTAAACACGCTGCTACAAAATGGCCTTAACCAAGTACTAGTCAGAAATACTGCTTCAAGGAAATATAGGCTGGCCAAGATAGAAATAACCAGAAATGTATAAAAATAAACGTCTTGTAAAAAATTAATGTGTTTTATTCTCAGCCATGTTATACATCTGATTCCCAATGAAACCTATAAAAGGTTTTCTTTTTGTGATGAGTGGACAATTCATGTTATTAAAAGAGCAACCAAAAATGTAGGCTACGACACTGGATACAAATATAAATCTTAACGTCATCGCAACACAAAAAATGGTCAAGTGGTGGGTCACAGGAACAGAAAAACATGCATACAGTCGAAAAACACTACCCTCCTTTTGGCAGTCAGGTAAAACGAACATTTTGCATTGATAATTCGTCAGCTACTCGAAAATCTATTTCCCATGCACATCAATGATTACACAAGTCAATCAATAAATACATAAAGAGGCCTGATCCATCAGATCATTGCTACATTAAATACTCGTATCATTATGATTTCAATTCACACAATAATGTAATATTATTGATGTAAATGCCCTTGTACAACTTCACTTCTGCCTAGTTTAATAATACATTAGCATTCTCTAATGCAAATAATTTCAAGAGTCGCAGTCGGCTGGAAAGCCAGCCTGTCTATGTATTACGAAATTTACACAGAACACTAATCATTGGCCCTATATTTTTGAACGCTTCCTTGCTATAGCGTCTTCCACAGCCTTCAATTGTTTCAAGAGTTCTTCTCTCCTTGAAACTGCTTTCTTGGTAGGACCAGAGTCGCCTGGTGAATCTGCTGATCTCTTCCTACTGGGCATTTCTGAAACAAATTACATAGGTTTATTCACTCAAAAACGCTACTGAATATATTTAACATATGCAATATGTATTAACTTTATTACTGGGCTCTTGTTACTTATATTACTGGGTCAATGATGGTGACATCATAGACTAAAAAATAAAAAAATTAAAACACCAAAAAAATATCTACTAAAATGTATACATACCTTCACTGGAAGATTCATTCCTGTTCGCAATTGTCACTGCAGCCGCTAGACCGGCGGCACTCGATTTAGCATTTAACCTGCAATCGTTTCAATATTATTATTTCGATAGTTTCACGTCGTATGCCCTGCAAAGGCCTGTAGAGTAAAACCCCGACTTATGCGAATTCAGAGATACGCGGTTTTTCTTTTTGATATCCGTAATTAAAGTATGATTACATACGCGGTTACGGTACGTATGATTACGTATGCAGTGCACAATACTGATTGTCTTTATTTATGTCACCTAAAAGACCAAAAAATTAGTCATTTAAACCTAAATAAATAAAGTTGAACCCCGACTTACGCGAATTCGACTTTCACTGTTATCGCTTGGTCGGTTGGTCCACCTATGGCGTAAGGGTCGATACACATCTGACGGAAAATGCGTCGCGTATTATCGGTCGCGTAACGCCAGAACAGAGAAATGTACCTAATGTAAACTTAACCGATGATGCGCTAGTGCGTCGAGTGTGAAAGGTTGGATGTTTTATTATACATTTCCCTGTTCTGGCGTTATGCGACCGATAATACGCGACGCATTTTCCGTCAGATATGTACCAACCCTTAGTCCGGGGTATTACTGTATATTACTTTTAGACCACAAATATGTTGTTCACGACTACGTCACTACAGTAATACCCAAATACAATGTAGTGGTAGGGCTCTTTTGCAGAGCCCGCCTGGGGAAGTACCACACCTTTGTCAGTTATTCCACCGCCAAGCAGTAATGTGCAAACATTACTGTGTTCCGGTTGGAAGGGCATTGTTTCCAGTGAAATTACAGGGCAAATGAGAGATTAAACAACTTATATCTCAGGGTGACGAGCGCAGTGCTGTGCCACGCAGGGTTTTGAATTCTGCGAGTTCAAAATTCTGGGTAGCGCAGACCTGTTATGGGCAAACGTGACGTTTAACATCAGGCGAGCGATTTGCTCGTCTCGTCACTCAATTACATAAAAAAAAAAAAAACAAGTTTGAGAAATATTGTTAGTCCCTATGAATAAATGATCTATGATGGATGGTGATGTCTAAGGACTGGATTATATGCAATGCAACATGAGAAGCTTGAAATATGCATGCAAAATGCGTAAAATATGCATCTTAATGGGTAAAATATGCAATATAAATGAATGAGCTTCAGAAAAGAAAAAAATAAATCGGCATAAAATCAATAAATTACGTATTCAGTCAAAAATTTAAATTTATCATTTTCGCGCTTTACAATCCGTGCGGTTTAGGTAGGTATTAGATTTGACCGGCAATAACGTAATTTATTTAGTGTAGGTATAGGACTAGGTATTCGGAGATTTTATTTGTAAGTTTTCCACTTATCATTTGGATAACCTACCAAAAAATGAAAAATACAGAAAATGGTTTAAATATGTAAATGCACATAATCCGGTCCCTAGTGATGACTAATAAATAAATTATGATGGCTTAAAAAATACATAGATATATAACATAATACATACTTATATTATACATATAGGTATAGCTTGTACCTGGGCCTCGCAGCTGCATTGAGCAGCCTGGCGTGCCGCGCGCGCCTCGCGCCGGAACTGCCCGACGTCGACGATGAGTGAGTTCCGCTCTCGGACCCGGTCGTCGATGTTGACGATTCTACAACAATAAACATTAACATTCCAATCAAACATGCTCATTTTAAGAAGTGCGCTTTCTGAAAAGTGCCCGTCCTTGGTGGTGCTCGTTGTGAGAAATGCACGTCTTGGGAAGGGCTTATTTTGGTCTGGTGGACATTTTGGGAAGTACGCGTTCTGAAACTAAACCCATCCACAGTTTTCTATAGACAATTAAATTCAGTGTCTATAGAATTCGCTATTTCTACCAAAACGCACCTGATCCTGATGACGAAGACCTGGAATACTTCTTTCTGTTCCTGCTGGATCTCGGGGGTTTGGTGCGCCCGTACTCGTCCAGTTCCTCCTGGATTTAAACAATTTCGTTACATGACAAATGGGAAAAGAAACAGGGACCTCTTTAAAGACAATAGACAAATATTTATTTACATCAAAATGTATATAAACACTAGCTGACCCGACAGACGTTGTCCTGTACACACGTCTTAAAAAAAAGATTAAATCGTTAAAGTCGTTCTCAAGATAGGTTATTGTCCTGCCCGAACAGCGCCACCTACCGGGTCCAATTGTGAATCTAAACCATTCTCGAATCTCGAAAAATTTCATCAACATCGGTCCAGCCGTTTAGGAGGAGTTCAGTGACATACACACGTACACAAGAAATATAAATATTAAAATAACAAAATTAAAATTTGCCTATAGTTGAAATTGTCAGTTTACCCACATTGGGCATTAAATATGTAGACAGTGAAATCGTTTGCGTAGCTGACCTTGTGCCGGCGAGCGAGCGAGGCGGGCGGCGGCGGGTTGACGGCGAGCTGGCGCGCGGCGCCGGGCGAGGGCGCGCGGCGGCGCGGCGCGGGCGGGTTCATGGCGGTGGCGCGCGCGCTGGCCAGCCGCCGCTCGCGGACTATCACCGACGGGGACAGCCTGCGCACACGACAGCCTATCTAATATTTGTCCGCTACTCGACATACTCGGATCAAGTAGAAAGAAAGAAATTCAACTAGCTGTTGCTCGGGCTTCGGCTTCGCAGATTTGAGACTGTAAAACATATTCACTAGATAGCCCAGTATAGCACTCGGGGATAGCTTGGGTTTCTATTAGTAATATTTTTTTTAAATCGAGTCAGTTATTTTGGAGATTACTCTACAAATCTGTATGTACAAATCTGTCCATACAAACTATACTTATTTTAATTTTTTGATGAAGCGTTTCAAGACTCTTGAAGTCGTTTTATCAGTGTAGAAGAGCCGTTTTAAAGGTGGTATTAGTCTCAGAAGAGGTGATATTGTAATTAGCTCGATTGACCTTGATTTCTACAATCAGGACGCTAAAACATGTTTCTGAGAAATCTTGTAAAAACCTGCAATAGAATATAACGGAACAAGTGTACGTGCTCGGTGCCAACTATGCCAATTAAGCCACCTATTCACTCTTGCCGAGACAACTCGTTTCTAATGAAACGAGAACCAGCGAAATCTTTTAACTCTGGACCACAAAACACGGTCGAGACCTGTCTAAATGTGGCCAGAGTTGGCGTAACAAGACGAGAACAACTAGTCTTCACTCACGATTTGTTTCGGCAAGAGCATACAGATTTATAAGGAAAGAGTAAATGTTAAGCCGAAAAGAGGGCACTCATCATTATGAACAACTTTTATTATGGGACGAACCCTGAAATCGAGAAAAAAAACGCTGTTCTATAGAAAAATGTCAACAACACTCCACAAAATGTATGGAACAGCTGATTTCTTTTTCGCGAATTCCGGGTTAATCCCATAGTAAAAGTTGTTCATAATTATGAGTACGAGCCTTTACGGCTAAGCACACTCGTTCCATATAACACTACAAAATACCGATCAAAACACACGGTGAGTCGTACCTTTGCCTCGACGAGGACGAGGCGCGTCGCTTGCGCCGAGCGCTCGGGGATCGCGAACTGCGGGAGCTGGAATTTGAAGAGCTGCGGGGTCAAAGGGACGCGGGGAGGCACGCATGCCGACAAACGCACACGCAGACACGCGAACATGGCACCAACATGAGTAGGCATGCAGTTTTTAGATGTTAATGAAGAGATGAAGAGGTTTCAGTTGAACACCAAAAAAACCACGACGTTAAGAGTTATGAAAGCAAACCCATTGCCGGGAAGAGGGGGGACAAAGCGAGAGGAAATTTCAAATTAGTGATCAAGTTTAACAAATATTGATTTTGCATTGAATTTGGTTGAATTTATCTAATGGACAACAAGATGAGTATTCTTGTTATAACTGATTCTTGTAAATATTTTCCGAATTTCTTTACTTTACATTTATGAAACAGCAATGGCTTATTTTATTGTTTACCTGTGTGTTATTTTATTTATACTACAATTGGTTTCTGTCATATAAGCTCTAAAAAGGCATGTAGAAGTATACCTACGTACTTACATACACCTGTTTAACACTACCTTTATTTTAAATATGGGGAAAAATCTATGTGACCGAAGAGACAAACTTCACAGACAACTTTATTACTGAGACTATTGGATTCACAAATTTAATATACATAGATTGACCAACAACAGATGTGTGATTGAATTTTTATTGTAACTTCATTCATAAGGCCGCATTGAACTCTGTAAACTAAAACAATACTATCACGGTGACTGAACACTTGCTTTAAAACAAATACAGAGTGTGAGCGTGTAGAAACCAGTGTAGGGTAGGCGTGATATTACCAATTCTCAAAATATCCTAATCTAAAAATCCCAAATTTTCTAAATGACCAATTTTAGAAACGCCTAATAAAAACAATAAAAAAACATACTTGATAGAATTAGTCAGTTTGAATTTAATTTTTTTAATTTGGACAAGTCCGCATTTGCCCACCAACTCGCCTGATAGTAGGCGACGATATGGTCAAAGATGAAGCTACACCTAGAAGATACCTTAGCTACCATTTTGAGAATTGATCATTTTCGGCCTAACCCGAGTGTAGGTGAGTGGCGAGTGATCGTACCTGGATGAAGAGTAAGAGTCGTCGGAGGAGGGCGGCTTGCGGCGGCGCGCGGGCTCGGTGCGCATCCAGGGGTCGGCCCACTCGTCGCCGCGCTCGCGCTCGCGCTCGCGCTCGCGGCCGCGCTCGCGCTCGGCCCGCGGCTCGCGCGCCGCGGGGCGCTCCACCTCCGCGCGCTGCACTATCACCTCGCGGGACGAGCGGACGCGCCTCTGTGCATATACAAAAGTAGGAAAATGAATGGATAAGGAAAATTTAATGTAATAATAATAATTAAACTTCATAATAATTATGGAACTAACCGGAAATAAATAAATTTTGAATTTTATAACTGCAGCAGTACACATACATATGTTCATCATCATAATCGTCAGCCTATATCGACCCACTGTTGGGTATAGGCCTCCTCTCCCTTGTGCTATTTCCCTGTCTCGGGCCAAACTCATCTACACATGACCCGCGATGGGTCTGATGTCATCGGCCCATCGGGCTGATCGTCTGTCTGTGTAGTTAATCCATCATCATCATCGTTTCACAGCTTTCACTCTCCCACTGCTGGGTATAGGCCTCTCTCCCGTTATGCCATCTGCCATCAGCCTCAGTCCCATGCTAATAGTAAGTTACGCATAGTTAATTCTGCTGTACCTTCTGGTATCCCATCTCGTCGAGGGGCGGCGCGCGCTCGTCGTAGTACTGCGGACGCTCGTAACCCCGCTCGCGCTCGAACCCGCGCTCGCGCTCGTAGAACCGCTCGCGCTCGTCGCCGCCGCCGCCGCCGCCGCCGCCGCGGTAGCCGCGCCCGCGGTACATGGCGCCCTGCCCGAACGGGGCGCTGGAAATATGAAGCGTGATAACATAGCATAGTAGCAACCCAGTATGTTCGAGCGCCGATTAATCGCTAATTGTAGTTTATTAGTCAAGTCCCGCAGATGTATTACAGCCGACCAACTCTATAGCGGTGAGTTCTGGAGCCAGATAATTGTAAGCGCGTATACTTATGCTTAACCTCCTCCCATGACCGAGCGCTGTGAGTTGTAATTATGTTAAAGCAAGTCGAGGGCAAAAGGAGCCCAGGATGACAGAGACGGAAATGGCTGGATGACATTAAGAAGTGGACCGGAATGAGTTATCATCATTTGAAACTCACAGCATGGGATCGCAAGAAATTTAGCTTACTGACCTCCAAACTTCAATATGAAGACCGATGGCACCTGAAAACGAAAACCTGAAAAACCTGATGGACCTGACCTGATGGTGCAAACGAGTCTGTCTGCAATTTTGCATGCAACGGTATTGGGTCGTATGTACTCACCGTGAGTAGTGGTGGTCAGGGTCCCGCGAGTGAGGGTGCGGGTCGAGCGCGCGCGGGGGCGAGGCCCCCACCGCCGCCGCCGCGTACGCCAGCTCCGCATCAGGATCGTGCACAACGCCGCCCACAGACAAGTGCAGTTTCTTCTCCTCGAAGTCCATGTCTTGCTCCTTGCGCTTGTTGGCTATGCGGAGCATCTGTTCACAGAATCTTTGTTCAAAATCCGAATGCTACGACTGAGTTGTGATGTGCTTGAGGTGGTTTGCGGTGGTGAGTTTACCATGTTAAACTGGAGTTTGTGGTTGACTTGATTGGCTAATTTTTCAGTAATATAAATTAATCAAGGCAGCAAAGCTAATTTTTTAGTAAATCTTTTAGTAAACCTAAAAAGCCACTGAAAAGGAAAAAAACAGCAAAAGTTTAGCTATTGTAAGTGCCTTTGTGCACCTACGAGTCCGTGCATTGAAAGAGTGGGGTCTTAACGGCACTGGGAGTTCCTGACACTAGGCAAGTCCCTGCACTATCTATCGTACCTTTTCCTACAAAATATCATCTTCATCTTCCTTATTTTTGTTTAGCTACCTCCTTAGCAGTCCGCAGGCCGCGCTCCCACGCGGACTCCGGCGGCGCGGCGTCGCGCGCGGGCGCGGGCTGGTAGGGCCCGGCCGCCGCCGGCACGCCGCGCACCACCTCGAACATATTGTAGTTGCCCTTGTCTGTCACGCCGGGGTGCAGGAATCTGATGGCGAATGGGTATTCTTTATTTTACTTTTTCTAGGGTTTTTTCAAACCAATGGTTGAAGGAGCCGTTATGGTAAAACTTCGGCGTCTGTTAGTGTGGAGTGTGGACTGGTTTGCCCGAGTGAGTGTTTCTCGAAATATATAATCTAGTCTGTCGCGAGTGAATCGGTTCCTTCTAGGCAAGCGTGCTCCATCATAGACCGCATCATTGCTTACCATCAGGCGAAATGGCGGTGAAACCCAGGCCTATCCTACTAATATTATAAACGCGAAAGTCGTTTGTTGCTCTTTCACGCAAAAACGGCTGAACAGATTTACATGAAATTTGGAATGAAAGTTGTTCATGGTCTGGATTATAACATAGGCTACTTTTCATTCCGGAAAACGCGGGTGAAACCGCGGGGCGCAGCAAGTAGTCGAATAAAAAAAAAGTCACAGTCGTTTATTTTTCTTACATTGGTTGGTTCTAGCCATCATCTATAGTTTACTTGTATTCGGTATATTATATGTGTTGGGAATAGGGGTAGTAGCTTTATAGTTCATTTATTTGCAAATTAAGTATGAACTTAACACTAACTAACCAATAATATTATAAAAAAAAAAATTATATTGAGATAAAATGATCAAAGATAGAGTTATAAACGTGCCGAATTTCAAAACAATAACAGTTCGAATTATTTATTTATTTGAAAACGTGATCGTACGTGTGATGTATTACATGTATAATAGGATGTATGTTACTTGCTGATTACTTGAATTAACTACTTAGCCAATAGTTCTAAAAGATTCTAAGTTAGCAGCACTAAACAAGTCGAACAACCCAAATAAATTAAACCAGGCCTCACTTAAGATCAAATGAGCAGCAGTCCACACCTAGCCTGTCCGCCTAAGAACCTAAAAATAAATGTGGTGCGACATGGCATAGTATAAATGCATGTCGGCCTTGCGAATGAGCATAATATAGAGTTTATTGATTATATATGAGTTGGCCATGCATTTTCAGAGTGTTTTATACAAAGTAACGCCGGCACACATTGATCGTGTTTACCCCAAGGTTGTTCCCAAGGGCAATTTTTCTTGTTTTTGTATCTTTAGTTTCGTATCCGACCTACTTGAATGCTCTAGAAATAAATTTTTCGAAGTCTAAAATATCTGACCTGCAACTGACTCCCCATGTGCAAGCCCCTCTTGAGAAGAATCTGCAGACAGGCCGGGGCTCGCTTTCCTCGGGCCGTCGGTCCGCGTCGTCCGACACCTCCCCTTCTTCCAGAGATGAGCCACGGGACCTCTTACCCGGTTTCACTTCCTCTGTGGCACAAATCAATAGCCCCTATTGACTAGGGTATTCGTATTTTTGTGAAGCTACATCAAATCAATGACTTGAAATCATTGATTTGAAATCATACAAGGTATTTCAAAAGTAATTGGTAATATGGATTTATTCATTTAATTTTTGACATTCATATTTTTTAATAGGGTGTTTCCCAATTCAAAATGTTAAGATACAGATGCAGCATTGATTGTCAATAGTATTAAAATGTTCTCCTGACTATAACATGACAAGCCAATTTATCTCAAAGAAAGAAGCCAATCGGGTTCATAAACTTCAATCAGAGAAAGCATTTTATCAGTATGTGGGTTAAAGTGGACAAAGTGGATGGTTATTAATCTATACTAATATTATAAAGAGGAAAGATTTGTATTTTTGTATGTTTGTGTGGAATAAACTCAAAAACTACTGGACCGATTTCAAAAATTCTTTCACCATTCGAATGCTACATTATCCCAAAGTAACATAGGCTATATATATTTTATTTTTTTTTGGCAGGGAACAGTTAGTTTATTATAATAAGTCTGTCAGTATAGAAATCTAGCGTCTTTACAAAACAATATTGTGTTTATTGATAGTCACTTGCCTGGTTCAGGTCCCTTGTCGTTGTCGCCATTAGCCGGCTCTACCGGTTTTGGCTCAACACACTCTCCTTCCTCCGCTTCAAAGTCAAGTTGTTCTTCTCCATCTTCAGTGTTACTCGTCTTTTCTTGAGGTACCTATTATGTATAATAGTATTTTACACTTGTGTAAGACTTAGCATTCTATTTTACGAAGTTTCTACAGTTTAAATTCAAATTCAAATTCAAAATAATTTATTCAAATAATTATGGGTACATCAATGCACACTTATGAATGTCAAATACAATTTTTACGAATAAATTAATACACAATAAATTAAATGTCAAAGAAAACAATATTATTAGAATGTCAAAAAAATTATATAAATTATTGCAATGTCAAAATATCAAGGTATAAAATAACTACAATAGTAGGTATAATCAGTCAAGACACTTATGAATGTCTAATACAATTTTTACGAATAAATTAATACACAATAAATTAAATGTCAAAGAAAATAATGTTATTAGAATGTCAAAACAAACTATGTAAATAATTGCAATGTCAAAATATCAATGTATAAAATAACTACAATAGTAGGTATTTAGTAGGCTTAGCACAACTATTTTTTTTTTTTAACGTGCATAATTCCGCGTTTGACCTCACTTTGACCAACTCGCCTGATGGTAAGCGACGATGTAGTCGAAGATGAAGCACGCAGACTTAGAAGATACCTATTCACTCTGACCTTGAAAAGACCAAGATTGTATCACTCAGGGAACAAGGAAGCCGGCAGCCGGCCGGATCTGACGTAAAATATGTAGAGGGTACTCAATTAGAAAATTGTGTGCCATTTACGCCCCTCAAGGGCACCCCTGACGGGCGTAAATGGCGTGATGTTATGGCAGATGTTGTGCTAGGCCTGCAACTTGTGACTCAGTAAGCTTTTGACAGCTCATTATAAATGTACAAGAGACGTGGTTACAAACCTTCTCAAATCTTGCAGAAGCCTCCGTCTTTGCACTATCACTTGGAGAAGTCTTTGGTGATGTCTGCAAGGCAGTACCGTTTAATTTTGTTTCTGCTTTAGAATCTGGGGACGTTGCAGGTGTTTTAGGCTGTAAATTTAAGGTCATGTCAAAAAGAATGTTATTAACAATCTTCGTTTTTCAATTTTAAGTTTTAAGTAAAAGAAATAATCCTAGTTACCTTAGCAATTTCCTTCTCTGTGGCATCCTGGCTCATTGAGTCTAGGTCTGAAACATCTGACAGATCTTCGTGGCTTATGTTGAGATCTTTTACTTCACCCTTCTCACTGGCTACAGATTTACTCATTGATTTGTTGTCTTCCTGATCTGACTCCATTTCTCCTGAATAATTAGATTTCACAGATTACATTTCATATTTTTCAGATTTAGTCATTATTAAAAAGAAATGAGCTAAGTCAAGTGTACCTTCAGATATTTCTTCTGTGGCCGGTTCTTTGCCCCTTTTATTGTAAGAGGAACCCCTGCTTGACTGACTCGACTCTGACCTACTACGTGCTCTGGGAATGGAAACCATTTTCTGTTCTGCCTTGGTGTGTCTTCTCCATTTGTCTTCTGGATTCCACTGGTTTTGCTTATCAGGAGATTTGGGTGGAGATCTGGCTAGTGACGAGGGGGAGGAATTCCTATCTGGGAATGGGCTTGATGATCGAGACCGTTGATTAGGGTTTGCCGAAGCAGGCTGAGACACCGAATCAGGAGATGCAGGCCGAGATCTACTCTCTGGCGAACCAGGGGGAGATTTTACCAAACTTATCAGGCTTTGAGGAGTTTTAGGACCTTCACCCATCAATGGAGAGGCTGGTCCAGGCTGTTCCGGTGAGCCAACATTTGACCCAACATCACTAGGTGACTTTGGTGCATCAGGGGACTTGAGCTCAGGCGGAGAAGCAGGCCCAGAGTTTTCAGGAGAGTTTATATCAGAATGTGCTTCACTCAAGTTATCTGGAGAGGCAGGTTGTTTGATTTCAGGAGCGGTTGGAGACTGGGACCGACTCTCTGGTGATGGTGACCTAGGCCCCTCAGACCGTGGAGATGGAGGTGAACGAGGTGGTGACTTGACATCTTTTTTAGAAGTGTCACTGGAAGTCGAGCTTCGTCGACTTCGAGAGCTTGAGCTGCTGCTACTCGATGATGATTGAGCATCTCCAGTACCATCTCGAGAGTCTTCTGAATCCATCTCTGAAAATAAACGGCAGGGGTCTATGAAGAATATGTTAGTAATACTGTGCCCATCCCAAACAAGCACTCACTGTTTGTTATTCAGCTTATAGCTTCAACCAATAGTATTTTTTGATATTATTAAATTTTTATTGTTAGTATCTCACTCTTAATTCAAGCTAGATGTTATGCAGTAACCTGTTCAGTTTTGACAATCACTTTTATGAACTCACCTGAGACAGAATCACAGAAAAATATATTGTAGCTAACCTCATATTACCACAGTAGGAAAAAGTAATCAGTACTCTTCAGGAATTATAGGTATTTACCGACTTTCTATCACCTAGACCTATGTTCTATCATTAGGCAACATTGTGGTATCTCAAATACTTTTCTGTAAATCTGTATCAATACCTACACTGCCTAACCGATTAGTTTAAATTAATATACATACCAGTAATGTGAATATCGATTTTTATGAATCAAAATGTTGGCTTGATAACTTTTGTTGAACACATAATTCTTTTGTGATAACAAAGTTTATTATTCTCACATGAATATCTTGTTTTAATTGTTCGTAGATAAACTTTACGTTTTATTGGCTACTTTTGAGATGTTTATTGAAGACACATCCAGCCTTACCTTACAGATGACGCCTCGACGCCAGATTCGGTGGCACTTTGTAACACTTTTCATATTGCGAGACTTTTAACTTTTATATGCACAACACAAATTAAACTTGGTTCTGTCACATATACTTGTGAACAACTTTAACTCTTTTTTAACGATTTACTCTCCAGAACTTATTAAAATCAACACTACATACTTCAACATGGCTGTGATACGGGAGGAATCAAGAACATAATAAATAATCACTGTTTAATACTTCCGTAGGGTTAACTTACGCCCTTACCTTAACTGAGATGTTTTAGATGATAAATTCTTGAAGTAATAGTTATTTTTAAAGAAAAAATCCTCTATTTGCGCCGCAAACGAGTCTCATCGAAGCGAAGTCATGAAAACCATAGCATAGCATAGACAATCCAAGCAGCAAGCGATGAAAGAAAGAAAGCAATCAATAGCAAACTGTCAAATTAAAGAGATGATCCAAGAACTACAATTGAATTCGACTTAGTTCAAAATAAATCGACTAAAACGTGTTTCATAATTATATTTCATTGCTTGAAACTGGATTAGTAGCGTGGTGGTGATAGCGGCCAGCCTTTTTGGACGCAATTAACTTTTTGAAAAAAAAAACAAATTGAATACTTCAATTACTTATTTTCATAGAGCATCTGTGGCTAAAATAAACGATGATGTCCTTAAAATCGATACAATATTCGAAACAACCTACTTTTTAGCATCTCTAATTTCATAGACCACATAGTTTATTTTTTTCTTATTTCCGAATCCGTTTATCCGTTTCTATTTGCGCGGCAAAATTTTGACTTGTAATGTAACTTTTACAGTTTGTTTTGCATTTCTTTGCCCGTTAAAATCCCTAAACTACAACAAAGGCATAAAAATGATTGAACAAGCTCTTGAAGGCAGTGTTTCTGAAAATGATGACGAGGAGAGTTTTTTTCAAGATGTAGATATGTTGCAAAAACATGGCATCAACGTAGCAGATATAAAAAAATTGAAAGGCGCTGGAATTTGTACCATCAAGGGAATTCAAATGACCACAAAGAAAAAGTTGTGCAATATAAAAGGGTTTTCAGATACCAAAGTCGATAAAATAAAAGAAGCATGCCAAAAAGTTGTAACTCTCGGATTTATGACGGCATTGGAAGTTAGCGATCGTCGCAAACTAGTATTTAAAATAAGTACCGGCAGTGTTGAATTGGAGTATGTTTAATTCTACAACATACATATAT
Organism: Alcis repandata; assembly: GCA_949125135.1. NCBI lineage: Eukaryota > Metazoa > Arthropoda > Insecta > Lepidoptera > Geometridae > Alcis > Alcis repandata. Next base: position 7,915,170 of record OX421234.1, read on the forward strand.
TGCCTATACCTACTTAAAACCATTATTTTATGGTTCTATTTTGAATATGACCAACTTATTTTTAGAAATAGTAAGATAAATTATTTCGGCTAAGCATATCCCTTCCTTACACGAGTAGGTAGCCCTATTTTGCACTGGCACTTTGGTTCGGTTCGGAATAAACGAAAGTGGCTCCTTACTCTTTTCTAAAATCTGTTGGTTGGATTGTTAAAACAATGAACTTATTAATTTCCAGCAAACTACTGGCTGGAGGAGTAGAGTCGATGGCTATCACAGAAGTGTTTGGAGAGTTCCGAACAGGCAAAACGCAACTTTCCCACACACTCTGTGTCACCACGCAAATACCACACTCTTCGGGATATCAAGGTGGAAAAGTTATGTTTCTCGACACGGAACACACTTTGTATCCTTTTGAATTCTGAGCTAGAAAATTTGCCTTTCATGGTAGGTATTTTACCCTAGCTGTTAAACATAAGTAGGCAAGGCATGCATCATAAAAGTTAGAGATGAAATCCTTCTCTAATTTGACTTCTAAGTTTTTGCAAACTCCGTTCGATTTCGATGTGCAGGTAAGTACCTTTTAGATGTGAACGCTGCGGCTGCGCCACATAAAGCGGGAGGCACACTTGGCATGTTGGCTAATGGCGCATTGCGTTACGCTTACGATTCATACGCACTACGCCACGACGCGACGTCATCAAAACGTTTTAAACGAACAATACTTACTTTCAGCAAATTATAATAAAATATTAACTTAATAATAATGTGAAATGCCAGGTGATTTAAGTTCGTATACCTACGAGTACGTACCTACTTTGAGTACCTAAGTAAATAAAAAAAACCTCACCATTTCTTTTCCTAATCTAAACCGAAATTAGCCGGCCCGACCGATTAAGGCCGATTGCAGATAGATTCAACTTGGATCAGAATGCAGTATTAGACAACGTTCTTTATGCAAGAGCCTACACATCTGAACACCAGGTAAGTAGGTAAGTAAGTACTTACCAACATAAATATTGAAGAAATGGAATACCAGAGTTCAATCTTTTCTACTTGGCATTAGTTTATACAGGGTTATTTTTAAATGAAAATTTCTCGCCGGTAGTTTCCTATATTTCACATAACTTTTGTTCCATGTCTTTTCACGAAACTCAATACCTACATTTACCAAACATTTATTTAAAGTTAACAAAAAATATTACAGCATATTTAGTTAGGTATCTTATGTATCCTCTCGCCCTTTTTTTTACTGTATTATTTTTTCGTCTAGGCTGAACTACTAGATTTCGTAGCAGCAAAATTTCATGAAGAAGGGGGAGTGTTCAAGCTTCTCATCATAGATTCTATTATGGCGTTATTCAGAGTAGACTTCTCGGGCCGGGGGGAGCTTGCTGATAGACAGCAAAAACTTGCGCAAGTGCTATCGAGATTGCAGAAGGTATAACCTTAAGTATAAAAATTGGTTTAGTTTTCTTTGATATAATATACCTACAATAGGTAATCCCATGATATTCTAGGTAGGTAGAGAGGTACGTAGATAGGTACCTGAAACCTACCTTACCTTACCTTGTAGGTTTAGATATTCATATTAAATTATGTAGGTACTTAGTCTTAGTTCTTTAGTTATTATATTTTATTGTATATTTTTCTTTTAAGGGTTATGTTTGCCTGAAATAAACGATTTTATTTATTATTATTTATTATTATCGTACTTATTTATGTAAAAAATATGTGGTACTTTATGTACGTAACTACGTAGTATAAATAAATATCTATAGCCATAAATTAATTAGTAATATGCAATTAAGTTATCACTTCTAAAATAAGTTGAACAATTTTGAGGTCATCGCGTGTTCTCGTATGTTGAGTTGAGATGAAACAACAATCGGTCAGCAGATAAACGCGTATCCGGCTTTTAGAAGTATGAGGACAATATTTGAACTCGTATTTTCGTAGGTGCTCGTATCTAGCTTTGATAAGAGACTATCGGACTTGGCACTATACAGGGTTATTTCAAAAACACCAGCAACCTCGCAGGTCTAGATACCTAACATCATAAACAACAACTTTTGCTGTGGGACCAACCCGAAATTCGCGAAAAAAAAATCAGCTGTTCCATACATTTTGTCGAGTGTCATTGACATTTTTCTATGGAACAGCTGATTTTATTATACCTAACATCATAAACAACAACTTTTGCTGTGGGACCAACCCGAAATTCGCGAAAAAAAATCAGCTGTTCCATAGAAAAATGTCAATGACACTCGACAAAATGTATGGAACAGCTGATTTTTTTTTTCGCGTATTTCGGGTTGGTCCCACAGCAAAAGTTGTTGTTTATGATGTTAGGTATCTAGACCTGCGAGGTTGCTGGTGTTTTTGAAATATCCCTGTATATAAATAAACAAATATTAGACTTGTTGAAGTTAATAACGTAACGGGACAAGCTAGTCATACACCTGATAGTAAGTGCCACCCTTGCTCGTAAACTCGTAACCATCCAGAGAGCTATTGATTTGCATCACCCTAAGAGTTTCAAAATCTTGGATATCACTTCTATGTTTCGGTCGACAAAAAACTCACTAAAATATGATTTAAAATATTTATGCACATGTGCTACATCAATAAGTTAAATATAAGTACAATACTACAATTGTTTAATATTCAAATTAATTTTACCTGTGAAATGATAGACGATTAGTGTGTGCCAGTGACGAGCTCGGGTCGTTTCCCAGACCAGTCTAAGACATTACTGTTATTAAAATGCATGTTAGGCACCCGACACCTTTGAAAGCCTGATAGAGTAGCTCATTTAATGAAGTAGCCTTCATTATTAATTCAAAATAATCGATCAAACAAGCTTGTAACAATAGAACTTACTGAGTACCTAGAGTAAGTGTAATATACGTATTGGAAAGTAATTACTTAAAAAATCAATATTCTAATACTAACCTAGGTGCTTAGATCCTTTACTGCTGTAGTGTACTTTGTATACCTTATATTCTGTCGTAACTAGATACTAAGTATAGTTAATTACTAAGCTGGTACTTAGTACTTATAGTTATTTACTTAGGACACGTTTTAATCATTAACTTCCAGGCTGATAATTATTACGAATTCAAGTTAGGATAAATCGCTTTTACAAAAGCAGTCAGGTACAGTGCGACTTAAAAGAGTAGAAATTAATGAAATTTAGATATTTTTGTATGTCATATACTTTGTGTTAATAATGTGGATTCCACATATTTTGAGGTGTTTTAAAATTATAGATTTCTGAAGAATACAACGTAGCAGTGTTTATCACAAATCAAATGACTGCCGATCCTGGGGCTACGTTGTCCTTCCAAGCGGACCCAAAGAAACCCATAGGTGGCAACATACTTGCGCATGCATCTACTACAAGAATATCCCTAAGGAAAGGTAGAGGCGAAAACAGGATCGCTAAAATATATGACTCTCCCGATCTTCCTGAGAGTGAAGCTACGTTTTCTATCACTAACGGAGGCGTGGCTGACGCTAAAGATTAATAAAACTTTTATTTTTTTAACAATTCTGTTTTTTCATTTCATTTCGTCTTCTCTGTCAAGTGTGAAATGTTCTGATTAGATGTCTAAACCTACCAAATCAACAATTTGTTATATTATAGGTAAAATTGTTTCTTAATCAGGGCTCACTAGCGTTCCTACTAATGCGTGGGGTTACTAGGGGTACTTGTCATATAAAAGTTCCTTTGCATAAGTCATTAACCTATATAAATGTGAGATTCCACATCGCATGTCATTAGATAACTTATTAACCCTCGTTTCATCTCCCGTCTCGCCACAAACCAATAGCCGGTAGCTGCAGACGCCGCGCCGGATGCAAAGTCCAAGCGTCGACAAAATCGTTCGTATTCGTCATTCAGAGTGGCGTGATTCCAGCGAACCAATTAAATTCCTTGTCGTGATTAGATAAACTGTATACCTACAATACACACGATTTTCAGATCCTTTATTGAATTCTTAATTGTACATCGAATAAAATTATGTCACGATAAACAGATAAATACGTAATAGATATGAGGTATATAAGTAAGTCATTACATGCTGTCGAGTGTTGAACGTTATTTTAACGCTATTGGGCCAGTTATTTCCGGGTTCTGACATCTTTCATGGTCTTTTTAACCGACTTCAAAAAAAGAGGAGGTTCTCAATTCGACTGTTTGTTTTTTATGTTTGTTACCTGTCTCATAACTTTTGACTGGGTGAATCGATTGTAATCTGTATTTTTTGGTTATTTATTTATTTATTTATTTATTTTAGATACCTGCCGCACTTACAGCAACGCCAAGGCGTGCGGCAGGTCAGATGTAGACAATTGTAACAAAAAAAATTGAAAATTTAAATTACAAAAAAAAAATAATAATAATAATAATACAGTCTTAACCACCGGTATGCTTGGGCCCTGCCCCGCTGCCGGTGGAACTCTAGGTTTAAGTTTTTATAATGTTTTTAGGTTTTTCTATAAAAATATTGTAAAAATTTAAATTTAAGAAAATTGAATAAATAAATGATAATAATAATAAAACATTGAAAAAAAAAAATAATAATAATTTGTACAATATAAAATTAAAATAGAATTAAAGAAATCAAAGTCGCAACAATATTAAAAGAAAAAAAAAATTAAATTAAATTAAATCATAAATTAAACATAACAAAATTAAAATAAAAAAATGTCAAAATTAAATTCAAATACGAGATTGCCAACTTAAATAATTAATACAAACATTCACAAACATACAAAATTTTATAGTAAAAATATCAACATCTGGTTGTTGAGCGAGCAGGGTATTGAGCAAATAGATAGCCTGGGCCGTGGGAGCATACTGTGACGTGCGCGTGCGCGACCACGGAGCCGCCAGCAGGCGCCGCACGTGCGGCCTGAGAACCCGCTCCGGAGTGACGAGGCCGAGACGCGACAGAGTGGAGGGGTTATCGATCCTGTTGTGGAGCAACAGGTAAAAGTGCACCATTATAGCACACTTGCGCCTGAGCTCCAAGGTGTCTATACCTACCATTCCCGCTACAAAAAGGGACGGATAAAGATACGGATAATATCCATATAACTTGACGTACAGGTATCGAGCAAACCGCCGTTGCACCTTCTCTACCATGAGTTTGTACTTGTCTTCGTGGGGGTCCCAGATTATGGAGTTGTATTCTAGTTTACTCCGTACAAACGCATAGTAGAGAGCGACAACGGTGCTCCTATCCTGGAAACGCCTTGACTGCCTAATGACAAAACCGAGCGACTTGTGAGTTTAATCGACAAATATCAATCGGAGTGGAAAATTTAAAAAATACGGTCTTTAAAACCTCACACCACCGTTTGATATTGAGTTTCTCTATGGAATTTCCTTTTAAAAGATACCGAACTTGTGGCAGGTAAATATTTTATTTACCTCTTTTTTACCCTAAAAAAAATCAACCATGGCAGCGTTGTGTAGGTAATCTCTAGATGTATTTTAAAGTCTAAATAAAAAAATTGTGACATACCGTGACATAGGTACCTACAGATTCCCAAGTTTACTACGGAACCCAAAAAATGCTAAAGTCCTGTTTTTTTTTTTCTTTTTTTAGACACTTAGTAAAAAAACGGATCTACCTAATCTACGCAATTAAACGTACTCATAAAATGAAATCGGTAGCCTAATGTGGCGTGTGGCGTGCAGTCTGCCTGTGGCGTGTGTGTGTGGCCTCGGTCGGAGTTGTGCCGCGTTCGTTCGTTTGTAAAACGACGCTGACGACACAGAACGCGCGTGCGCGCGCGCGTGGCGTGGTTGACAGCTGATTTTGACAAAAGGGGAGAAGTTTTGTGTCAAAGTCACTTAGCCCAACTCATTTCCATTTTTGTTTTGTAGGCCTGCCAGTCTAAAGATTTCTCCCCAAATTTGGGAAAGCATAAAGAGGAATGATTAAGACCCAAATCGTCGGTTTTTGAGAAGGAAACACCCAAAGTGCAATGCTGCATTTCTTGGATCATGGGCCTTTCAAGCTGTTTGTTTTTTATCAACATCCGCCAAGCCATGTCAGAGCTCTTCAGACGGCCTAAAAACTCTGATATCATGGCTAGCCACTCGGCCTAAATGAACTTACTCTATGGGTAATCAAGACTTAGGTAGGTATGTTTGTGTGTTGGCACAGAATAGTATTATTGGAATCGAGGATCTGTGCAGGCTTAATTTGACAGTCAGGAAGTGGCAGCACCGTTGTTTTTCCTTTGATTGCCTTTGATGCCTCGGCCGCACTCATCGTAAAAACACGAATATTTGTGTTGACGCGATGTATGTATCTAGCTCATTTATTAACCCCCGACGCAAAAGAGGGGTGTTATAAGTTTGACGTGTCTCTTTGTCTGTCTGTGTGTCTGTCTGTCTGTCTGTCTGTCTGTCTGTCTGTCTGTCTGTCTGTCTGTCTGTCTGTCTGTCTGTCTGTCTGTGGCATCATAGCGCCCGAACCACTGAACCGATTTCAGTTTAGTTTAGTTTTTTTTTTGGATGAAAGGAGACTTAATCGAGAGTGTTCTTAGCTATGTTATAAAAAAATCGATTGAGCCGTTTAAGAGTTATGGTGGGTTAAAGTGGGGATGGAAGAACCAAAATTCTACAAATGTGCCCAAAATGGTTGTCAAAAAAAATGAAAGAAAAGATATTTTATCAGTGGTAGGACTCTGTCTAGCCTGAGGAGTCCGCCTGGGTGAGTACCACTGCCTTATCTATTTCTGCCGCCAAGCAACAATGCTTGCATTGTTGTGTTCCGTTCAACTTGTTAACAAACAGAAAAAAATTTTGTTGCCAGCAGCTTGAATGCGTGATCGGTGGGTGATATGGGCGACAGTTACCGCTTACCACCAGGTGGGCTGTCTGCTCGTTTGTCACTGAGTAGTATAAAAAAAAAAACAAAAAATTACTTAATTTTTAAACTAAATCTAAAATAAAGTACTTAAATAAAATATACCAATTAACATACAAAAAGTATTAAATAAAAACTTAAATTAAAAATTTTAAAAACCCCCGACACAAAAACCTACCTAAAAAAAGTACGAAACAAAAATTTGATTTCTATCAACCTGTTTAAAAAAACTAAAACACCGCTAAAAACCGGGACCGCTTAACTACCCATACGTAGAAAAATATAATAAGAAGTACATAAAAGTGAATTACAAAATATATATAATTTATAATACGTATACTATTTTAGGTCCCCCCGACGCGACGTTTTCTTTGTAGAAATATTAATAGGTAGGTACTTAGATTCTTCCTAACTAATATTTTGTTGTAATTATTAATAATATTTTTACAAAATATCACATCGATGTAATTATGGCTAGCCTACCCTACGCCATACGCCGCGCGCCGCCGCGCCGCACTCGCTGTCGCCGGACGACGAAATTTAGTCATAACGAAATGTCATCGCGATGATAGGTGCGGCCAAGGCACTTTAGATATAGTCGAATCGAATAAATGTGATGTGCGGTCGTGTCTACAACTGCGTTTTTTAATTTAATTACAAATCTTTTAGCAAGCGTGTTGGTGTTCTATTTGTAAATAAAATATAACGCAATCGTTATTATGAGTGACAGCAATGGTGATAAAAAACAGATTCGCGTTTGGTGTGATGGCTGGTGAGTAATAGAAAACACCTATTTTTATATTTTGTTATTTCATCTCTTCGAAATTTTGTGATTTATTTTGGTGAGGAACATGTTTAGTATACGATCGAGTATTGCGACTAATTTTCCGCGCAAAAGTTGGTGTACAAAAAATAAGAAAACATCCGGCGCGCAGAGGCCTCGGTTTCACATGACTCGCGTTCCATTGGATTTGCTGACTGATCTCAGGGAAGATAGCGTGTTTAATAGATGTTATTATTGCAGCTATGATATGGTACACTTCGGGCACGCGAATTCTCTACGACAGGCCAAAGCCCTGGGTGATGTGTTGATAGTGGGAGTACACACTGATGAGGAGATATCCAAGCACAAGGGTCCTCCTGTGTTCACGCAAGAGGAGCGCTACAAGATGGTGAAGGCCATCAAATGGGTAGACCAAGTTGTAGAAGGTGCTCCTTATGTAACAACACTTGAGACCCTAGACAAGTACCAGTGCGACTTCTGCGTGCATGGAGGTGATTTTTTTTTTCTGCTAATTTAAATGTCTTAGTTACTAAGAAATTAAATAATTCACAAAACAGGTTTACTAAGTACCTAGGTGGTAGGTAACCAAGTGTTAATGGTTTAGCAAATAGTTAAGTTGTGAAAAACAAAATAATAAAATTGTTTTTCTTTCGAGAATACAATATATGGGTTTGTTTAGCTGTCTGGGGTGTCACCATTTGTATCAGCACAATTAAAATGCAGCTGTTCACCTGTGTAAAATAAAACAACACCAATTGATCAAATATAAAATTGTTGTTTTAAAATTGAATTTAAAAATATTTTAGTTTTGATCGAAATGATGGTAAATGATGACAATATTTATGCCTGCCAGCTCTGGTCACCCTAATTAGTAAAAAAAGAAAAGTCAGGAATCACATCTTTGCACAGCAGTGACATTTAGCTGAGAAAAAAGCAGTTAATCAATTTTATACAACATGAATATTTAGATATGTTAAATAAATAGTTCATTGTTACCTAAATAAACTCTTTGTTTACACTAGTAGAATAAATCCATTGTAAGTATATAAAATTTAAATTCAATCAGGTACTAAAACTTTCCCATGAATTTTCATTATACTCTTAATAATGACATAATTTATTAACAAACTATCTAATTTGAATATGAAAAATTTATTTAGCGTAAAAAGTATGATCAATAACAATAAAATTTTGCTGTAACTCAACACTAATATTAGAATAATGTTCCTACCAGCACTTACAAACTTGTGGGGTAAAAAGTGATTTTCCCTTTGAATTCATATTTTGAACATTTTACCTCAAAGTCTATAAATAATACAATTCTGGTATTGTAAATTTTATTGATACTAGGACTGCTCACTGCGCAATTTACAGATGTGTGAAACATATAGATATAATCTGGGGATTAAATTCTGGAATGAAGAGTGAATTAAGCGGCAAGTGTGTTCCATAATAGACCACATCATTGCGCACCATCAGGCGAGATGGCAGTCAAATGCAAGCCTGTAGTGGAATAAAAAAATGTGGATTGGTCTAAACTAGGAAAAGAATCATAAAAAAAAGTAGTTGGAGTCTATCTATTAGGATACAACTATTAAGAGGATTATAACTTAATTTGGAGTATACCATGCTAAAAATATTTGTTTTTATATTCAAGGATTAAATATTGTATAAGCAATTACTTGAGGCTAAAAAACATTAAAAAGAAAATAAAGATAATTTATAGTAACACAACATAATGTATGGAACAGCTGATTCTCTATTTTATAATAAAACTTAGAAAGCTGAGTACAGTCATACATTGTTATCATACAAACATTGTTTTCAGTTTAGTATAACCCCAAGATTATAAAACTTGCTTAGTCTACACATATAGAATTATAGACAAATCAAATATTGAATGCAGATGAAACAGCCAGCAGTTATATACTACATCGATTGAAGCTATTACGAGGAATACAATATCCATTTTAATTTGGATTGTACTTTCAGATGATATTACAGTGACTGCAGATGGAATTGACACATATCATTTGGTGAAAGAAGCAGATAGATATAGGTAAATTCAATTATATTATACAATACCTACTATCAGTGCCAGACTCATCCCATCCCTTCATCGGGGTAGATCAATCACTTTTGCTCACCACTTGCTTCAGCGACCAAAGGACTTCCCTTTCAGAGCTAAAACAATATGCTTGTTGGCATTTGCCGCCCTTGTGCTATTTGGTGCCTAGAGCAGTGAGAGGAGTCTCGCTTTGCCCTAGGGCTGCTCACTATTATAGCCACAAAATATGTAAAAAAAGGCATTTATAATAGAAATGCAATGCTACCTAGAAATATATTGGTATTTATTTTAGCATTCTACAAGACATGCACTTAATTGGTAGGATAACATTGCATTTTTGTTACAATTGTGGAGCCATTTGGGCATAGCTTGAAAAGTAGAAGAAGCATTCACATTGCCACTTTTAACATGGTCATTCGTAGGTACATGATACATAATGTTGCAAAGTACTAACTGTTGAGGTAATTTTCGAAATTAACCAGTTCAACTTTTACCCATGCTTTGGACCACTTTCTCTCAGCTCAGATCCAATCTCCTTGGTTTAATAGGTACCAAAAACAGCTGTAAAAATCACTGCTGCACTATTTTTGCATGCTGAGTGGCTAGCCCTAGTGTCAAAGTTTTCAAGCCGCCTGAACGCCTAAAATATGTAATATTTGAACCTATACATATAGATTTAATATTATCAATAAAACAAAAAAAAATATGTGGCAACGATTTTGAACATTCATGATGATTGACAATTAGTGTTTAAATGGTGTTATGAGTTACGAGTAGTTTTTGAAATGCGCATGCGTAAGTGCATGTTTAGGACTTTGAATTTTGTTACCTTTTTTGACGCGTCAATTCAATATGTATATTGAAACCCTTAGTATTCTTCGATGTATTTTAAGACATTTTTTTTAATTACAGGGAAGTAATGAGGACAGCTGGCGTGTCGACCACAGACTTAGTCGGACGAATGCTGCTGCTCACAAGAGAACATTTCAAGTAATAAATCATTTTCCATTGTCCATTATTGATTTTTAATCTATTGTTAAAATAGCATATTAAATGCTAATTTAAATTTCAAAAGGACTAGAAGAATAGAAAACTAGAAAGGATTATTTGGTACAGATGAAAGTAGAAAACATGTAGGTACCATGTAAAAATAAATGGCGTACAGACAGACACCGAAGTCTCGCCTTAAGGGTTCTTCCCAAAAGGAGGTTCAGAAGCCGAAAAATGCTTATTGTGTTTATCTATTTCGCCTACTAAAAATCCAATTATAAAGTTAATTAACTGTATCATTAATTAGTGTGTGGGTAGTGCACGCTAGAAATAGGAAGAGATAAGAGACATTTCATCACTTGTCTAACAGACATATCCGGTGAATTAATAAATATTCCATAAAAAAAATACATAAACAATCTAGTTCTAGGATATCATTGTTCTCGTTATTATAACCAACTTTTACCACGGGATCAACCTTGAATTTGCGAAAAGAAATTACCTGTTCCATAAAAAAAGTAAATTGACTTTCGACGCAAGTTATGGAACAGCTGATTATTTTCCCGCGATTTCAGGGTTGGTGCCATAGTAAAAGTTTGTCACTATGATGACCACAATCATATCCTAGAACATGGGTAGCGAACCTTTATGAATCTACGTGTCAATTTTTCTAAAGAAATGTTTAATGAGGCTCTAGACGTGCCGTTAAATAATTTTGCCTTATGGGGTTTGCCATCCCTGTTCTAGAACCTAGAATCTGTCCGTCGTTTAAAAGACACATCTATATATATAAAAATGAGTGAACTTATGAGTGTAATGTGTACCTATGTTAAAAAATAGATGTAAAAAGGGGCACCTAAAAATCATATCTTTTTTATTAAAACTGAATCTATATATATAAAAATGAAACCCGTTTTCCTTGGTCACGGCCTCACGCGTGAATGGCTGGACTGATTTCACTAATTCTTTTTTTGTTGTATTTGTTATTATTAGGAGAAGGTTCTTACAGAAAAAAATATTAAGAAAATCTCTCAGAAATATTGAAAAACCCTAAAAACAGCCCTTTTATTTTTCCCATACAAACGTTTTCTAACTAAAACGAGCTTTATTGCTATTGTATAAAGTTCATATTGAATTGCAAGCACTCACTGTTATTTAAGCAATGTAGGTATGTTCCTAACGTCCAAGAGTCAATTTGCACTTTATTACCTCTGTACAAAGTTCAAATTCAATCATATCTATCAAAACAGTGTGCGTTTTAAACTGATAATTTTTACTATAAATTGACAAGTTAGCATCAACAAACTACGGTTGCTATAGTTACGCAATAGCATGAGAATAGAGGTTATAACAAAGAGTTCCTATAATTATTCTCAACACCTTTGGTCACGCCATCACGCGTGAACGACTGGACCGATTTCAATTTACTCTACGTTTATCCCAAAGTCTACCCGTGCGAAGCCGGGACGGGCCGCTAGTTCCATATAAAACTATTCCAACAACTCCACTTAAGAGGTCTGCTTTTCCAGGAGAGGTGACAAAGAGTACTCGGTCGCCTTGGAGCACTCGTCGAACCTCGGCACCGACTCCACGGCGCGCTCGCCCTTCACCGGCTGCTCGCAGTTCCTGCCCACCACACAGAAGATCATACAGTTCAGCAGTGGACTCTCACCTAAACCTACTGACAAGGTACTTATTAAAATTAAATAAATATAGCAAAAGTAGTGGCTCCCGCCACTAAAACGTACATATTTCCCCTATTTTTAACGGTACTTATTTTCTGCAAGGCTATTTCTGCAGGGAAATAGTCTTCCCCCCGTTTTTATCCCGCAAGGAAGTCAAACATATCCATATTGTAAAGGATCGCTTCACACTCCCGAAAATAAAAGCTTCAGTTGTAGAAAATAGTGGACTGTATTTATTTCTTCTTAGTTGTAGTTTACACTTGACGTTTCGGCGAACAGCGAACAGGCCGTTACAAAAATGCCGCCTTTACTTATATACAAACTAGGTCGGCCAATTAGCACGCCTTGTGGGCGCTTACAAATTTCTCTTAACTTATAGTTTAATGCGAGCTGTGGCTTTAATTTTACAATTTGCAAAAAGATTACTCTGAGCTAGTTACAATCAGTATGTCCGCTACATTCTCCCCCCGGCGTAGTTTACGTAGCCCCGTTTCCTCTTGGCAGGACGATGATTCTTCTAGCAGGTCTTCTGAAGATGCCACCGCGCGTCCTCACCTCCAGGCTTCGCACAACTCCATCGTTGCCGGGATGGACGTCCACGACCACTCCTCGCGGCCACAAATTCCGTGGCAACATACCGTCGGTGATTACGACTAAATCTCCGATCTTCACATTATTTTTAGACGAGCTTGCTTCCCCGCGCGGCGCCAATGTAGGTAGGTACTCCCGCAACCATCTCCTCCAGAACATGTCAGCTAACGCCTGTGCGGCCCGCCAGGTTCGCCGGTCAGCTGGGTCGCACTTGCCGACGTGTGGTACTGCGTTCGCTGATCCGAGCAGGAAATGATTGGGCGTCAGCGCTTCCTCGTCCTCAGCGCTTACCGATACGTGTGTTAGCGGTCTCGCGTTCACGGTGTATTCGACCTCTGCCAACAGCGTCAATAGGATTTCTTCCTTGGGCGCCTTGTCCTTTAATACACTTGAGAGCGCTGTCTTCACACTTCGTATCATACGCTCGAATACGCCCCCTTCTTGCGGTGACTGAGGGTTGTTAAACATCCATTTTACACGTCTCACCATGACGTAGTTTTTCAGCGCTGGTAGCCACTCCTTGTAGGCGTTGTTGAGCTCGACGTCCGCGCCGTGGAAGTTTGTCCCGTTATCGGAGACGCAGATTTCCGGCCATCCTCGTCGCGCGGCCATTCGTCGCATAGCCATGATCGCGCTATCGGTGCTCAAGCTCGCCACAAGCTCCACATGCACTCCTCTGGTCACCAGGCATGTGAACAGCATTCCCCAGCGCTTCTCGCGTCGCCTCCCGATGGTGACTGTCATTGGTCCAAAACAGTCGACTCCGCATCGTGAAAACGGTCGCGAATAGGCCGTCAGCCTAATTTCCGGTAGGTTTCCTTTGACGGGTATAGCCGGTCTCGCCTTCCTGGTTCGACATTCGACGCACTCGTACAGTACTCCGCGCACCGCCGGTCGAAGACGTAGCACCCAATATCGTTGCCGCAGATTGTTAACGATCATTTCGCGTCCCGCGTGATTATTCATTTTATGTTCACGCCGAATTAACAATCTAGCGAAGTGGTGCGTCCCGTCCAATATCGGAGGATTTTTCCGCTCTTCCGATATAGCAGCTGCGTTGATGCGTCCTTTCAGGCGTAATACTCCGTCCTTGTCTAACGTAGGATCAAGTTTGCGTAGGCGACTGCTTCTTTCTATTGCTTTTCCGCTTTTTAAGCGCTTTATCTCGCTGTAGAAGCTTTCTCGCTGCGCTTGCTTGATCAATATGTGCTCTGCATTTTCCAGGTGACTCGTCGTTAGTTCAGTCGAACGTCTCCTACACTTGTCGACGAAGTAAAGCACTCTTCCAACCGTGCGTACAAGCCTCTCGTACTGAGAAAACCGCGTTATCTCAATCCACGGCGGTTCTTCGTTAGTGCGATGTACCAGGACCTCGTCGACTTCTGGAAGTGCGGACGTCTCCTGCGGCCAGTCCTCTTCCCTCTTGTATAAAAATGCAGGCCCAACAAACCATCTATCTGTAGCCTTTAGTTCGGTTTTTCCTTGTCGAGTCGGATTCAAAACCGCAAAGTGCGGCAGGTACCACATGCGGGGGTTATCGGAATGGTCTTCCTTGCACCGAGCGGCGTAGCCCTTTTCTACGAGCTTGTTCATCTGGTCCGTGTACGCTTCTCTCAGCTGCGGGCATCTATCCAGTTTCCGCTCTATTCCGCGTAGTCGACTCAGAGCCATGTCGTAGCTCGGTGGCAAAGTCACATCGTCCGATGTCCATGGCAATCCTGCCTCAAAACGACCGTCGACTCGTCTCACCGTGCGATCGAATATCTCGATGGCGCGCTCCTCTTTCGCTATGGGTTTTCGATTCCTTGAAATACCCAGCGCGTCCAGATCGAAGTGAGCTTTCACGAGTTCTCGCAGGTCGTCGTTCTCGTTGCTGACAGGGTCGTCACCCCGCATTAGTTCCTGCATCATCCTTACGTGTAGCACGCTCGCTTCGTGTGAGCGCGTTACGGCGCTTGTGGGCGTTGTTCCGTGCACGACCCATCCCAGCTCCGTGAGTGATGCTGCGGGTTGACTCTTCTTTCCTGTCAACAACTTCCTTGATACGATGAGATGCCAATTGTCGGCACCGATGAGTACGCGCGGTCGTCCGTGCGCGTAACACACATCGTCTCTTCTCATTTCACGCAAATGTGCGTAGTTCAGGAGGGCTTCGTCCACTGACTGGGCTCCTAGCGCGAGATCCCGGACCGTGCGCGCTCGGACTGAGTGATAACCGTCCTGAGTTCGGCCTCGTAGCTTGACTTCCACTATTCGGCTTTCAGGTTGCTGCTGACTTGAAGTGACTCCGTGGATGCGCAATGGCCGTACCGGGCCCCTTGCGCCGATCAATCCAGCGATCTCTTCATCGATCAGGGTTATCGTTGATCCCTCATCCAGTAGTGCGTACGTGTGGACTTCTTTTCCGTTGCCTCCTTTGATAGTGATCGGGCACACCTTCAGCAGCACCTGTGTTGACGATCCGACGAGGTGCGCGGAGGCCGTAATCACGTTATCCTCATTTTCGCGCTCTGGTGCGCTCTCCCTCTCTAAATGTAAAAGTGCGTGATGCGCTTGCTGGCACTCATTCACTCCGCACTTTTTACCTCTGCATTTGAAGCGCCTGTGCTTACTGTTCAAACACTGAAAACATATACGCGTCTCCTTAGCCCATGCCCATCGCTTCGGCACTGACATGGCGGCTAGCTTGTTGCACTTTGGAGTATCGTGCTCGTTCCCACAAGCTAGGCACTCTCTCTTGCCTTGGGTTTCCGTGGGGCTCGTTGTCGCGTACACGTTCACTTGCGCTCTTCTTGGTTGCGCCGCACTCGCCGCAGGTTTTCCGCTAGTGGCGCCGGCCTTAGTTCCGTAGGCGACGCTGCTCGCTGCGGCTGTATAAGTGTAGCGCATCAGGCGTTCGGCTTCCCGTATCATAAACTTCGACAAGGTTATAATTTCCGGTTCCGCGTGGCTTCCTTTATCATCTATGAAGTCACACCACTTGGACCTCAGATGAGGCGTCAACTTCTCGGTGATCGTTCTGGCCAACATCGGGTTTTGGAGGTATCCCCTTTCGTCTATGCTGTCCACGGTGATGATGATATTTTGCAGCTTAATCGCGAACGTATTCATCTCTGCTGCCGATGTGTTAGCGCTCAGTTTCGGTAGTTTCTTGAGTTCCTCGAGCGCATCATCAATCACCATTTCGGGCCGGCCGTAGCACTGTTCAAGCGTTCTCATTATTTGCGCCGGATCCGTGGCCGAAAACAACAACGCGGACACGCACTGGCGCGCTTCGCCTTTCACGCAGGTCCTCATGCGCGCCAAGTTCTCCGCCGGCGAAAACCCGTGCAACTTCGTAGAGTCCCGCATCGCCGCCTTAAAAGGGAGCCACTCGCCAGCGGCGCCGCTGAAGGTAGGCAAGTCTTGCGTCTGCCTCGGCGGAGCCCTGTGTCGGACCATCTTCTCCAACACCTCGGCTAAGCGTTCAATTCCCTTTTCTCTCGTTCGTTGCGGCGTGGGTGACCTCGGGCGTGGCGGTTCGCGGTATGTCGGCTGATTCGCTTCCCGGGCTTCATGCGGCACACGAGACTCCCCCCGTAGAGGAGTCTGCTGCAACCATTCGTCGACCCGATGACTGCTCTCAATCTGGTCGGCAGCGGCCACACTTTCCCGGTCTGTTTCATCGCGGAGAGTTGCGATGTCAGCTTCCAATCGCTTCTTTATTAGTAGCGCTTGCAACTCGAGCTGATCCCTGCGTATATTCGCCAGACTTTCTTCCGCTTCCATCTGCCTCTGACGAATGCGCGCCTCTACGCTTCTGGACGAGCGAACTGAGGCTGCTCTTGTTGCTTCTGGCTGCTGATGACCTGGTCCTCCTTCTTCTGGTTGCTGGCGAGTAGCCTGGAGTGAGTCCGCGGGTGGCATTGACGTCGATGCTTCGGCGTCCGTAGGATAGCCCGATCCGGCCGCGGTCGGCGGCCGTCGGTCGTTGGACCTCGTTCTGACCGGGCTGCGGTCGACCGGCATCTTCGACTCTTCAAGTCCCTAACCACTCCTAACGGCCCTAACCACTACCTGCCTAACTAACTTACTCAAAACCAAGTTATCAGCACCACGGCGCCTTGCTGTTCGCAGCTCGGAGGCAGCTCAGGATCCCCGCAGCGAACCCGGCGACACGTCGTTGGAGCACCGTTGGGTGATCTTCTCTCTTCAACACGACGTCTCGGCGTGGTCGCACCGTTGGGTGATCTTCAGCTTAACAGCCTCTTCGCTTCAAGTGTTGACTCGTAGACTCGTACTGCAGCTTGCACCAAACGTAGCTGCTCACGTGCACCTTCTCGGTCCCGGAGCCGCGCCCTGAATATTCGGACAGGGTAGCTCCACTCCGGTCCCTCGCTTCTTCACGGTCCCGAAGCCGCGCCCTGAATAATCGGACAGGGTAGCTCCACTTCGGTCCTCTTCACACGCTGCTCGTTGGTCTTCCTGAATTGATCCGGCTCGAAGGAAATTCTTGTAAAGGATCGCTTCACACTCCCGAAAATAAAAGCTTCAGTTGTAGAAAATAGTGGACTGTATTTATTTCTTCTTAGTTGTAGTTTACACTTGACGTTTCGGCGAACAGCGAACAGGCCGTTACAAAAATGCCGCCTTTACTTATATACAAACTAGGTCGGCCAATTAGCACGCCTTGTGGGCGCTTACAAATTTCTCTTAACTTATAGTTTAATGCGAGCTGTGGCTTTAATTTTACAATTTGCAAAAAGATTACTCTGAGCTAGTTACAATCAGTATGTCCGCTACACATATTGTAGCTTTGTCACATCTACACGTGGACGAAAACGGAAGAAAGAGTTAAAGGCTAAACGCCAGCTGGAGACAAAAAGAAAGAGGAAAGATAGATAGCTATCTATTTGGCACAAAATATAAATTTAGATTAAGAAAAGGAGCTAAGAAAAGAAATACGAGTCCGAGCAACACCACGTCGGAAGCCGTTTTAATCTAGTTGCCTTAAAAGCAATAAAAGTTTTAAACCTGGACAAGGGGTTGACTAGGAAACTATTTGACCTTAACGTGAGGTAGTATGCCTGATATGAGGTTTCGGGCATCAGCTAGTAAGATAACAAAACTCAAGCTAGACCTGTGTTATTGTTTTCATTGTTACCTTTTCACGGCTCAATGACCGAACGGATCCTATTAAAATTCATAAGTTATTAATTATTCAGGAATAATTCGAAATAGCTGGCAAACGCGAAGGTAAAATTCGGACAAAGTTATGTAAAGTTCTTTAATAACAATAAGCGGTTCTCATTTAAAATTCTTCAGAGCGTCCTAATGAGGCATGGCTCGGACGACCTTGAGTTAAACCAATAAATAATATTTAATGTTACTAAAATTGAGGTATTCACAAAATTTTGAAGAAAGGTATTTTACGTATAATTACGTATAATGACGTATTTGCCGTATAATTACGCTAATCAACATTCTGGCCTTAAACATCTGTTTGTTACGTCAAATATCAAAACCGACTTATGATTTTGTACTACAATATTTTAATCCTACTTCCTACTTATCTATCTTCTATCTATATATATATATGAATCTATATTTTCCTTGGTCATCGCATCACGCGTGAACGGATGGAACAATTTCACTAATTCTTTTTTGTTGTGTTAATTATGGTCAGGAGAAGGTTCGAAAGAAAAAATTAGGGAAGTTGAGCGGAACATTATAAAATTTAAGACAATTCGAATTCAATATTCATGGTTAAGACAGGACAACGTCTGTCGGAAAAGCTAGTAAATTACATACGTCAAAGTTTAGATATCTGTTGCTTAATCACACATAAGCGGCTGAACGGTTTTGGGTGAAATTTGGTATCAAAGTAGCTTATATCCTGGATTAAAATAAAGGCTGCTTTTCCCGGAAAGTGCGGATGAATCTGCGGACGCAGCTAGTCTCAAATAAAGTACTCCAATTTTATCAGATATAATTAGCATGTTTCGAGAATAATTAAATTACAATACTTCATTTTGTTTACAAAATATACGATGTTTTTGTTGTACTGTACTCTTTATTCAGATGGTATGACCGGTTTGACCTTTACTTTTTGTACAACATAATATATAATGCCTTGATAAAACAAATCAAGCGTGAAGATCATACAGGTCTCGAACTAGGAAGTTTTGGTGAGAACATCACTTTATAATAGTATTAAAATGCGTTAATTTGAAAGTATATGTTCCTTCATACACAACTCCGTAATAGCTGGATTTTCTATGAAATTTGGAACTTTTGATGTTCTATTTCCATGTATTCGAAACTATGGTTTTTCTCTACGTTTTTTTTTTTTGGTAATTTTTCTGAGGTTAGTGTCGAAAAGGTTTTACGCTTGGCTCAGGATAAGGACGAGCTACTGGCCAATCTTTAGTATACTGTTGTATACTAAAGATTAGATTAGTAGAGAGGCACTGAATGATGATGCTATTTTTTATCGCAAATAAACCAGCTTTTGACCTCTAACATGGAGATGCTGTCGAAGATGAAGTGCGTAAACTCAGAAGATACCTATTCACTCTGACCTTAAAAAGCCCAAGATTGTATCTTGGGAAACAATGGAAGCCGGCAGTCTGTTCCATTCCCTGACTGCACGGATCAGAAACGTAGATTCGAAACGTTTGATGTTTGTTTGTTCAAAACGAAATGATGATTGCGATTCAGTTAGGTTTTGTAGGACTGTATTTCTTAGAGGCTCGCGTCGGGGCCTTTACGGACATCACTGGGATTTCCATAGAAACGCACTGATGCCCTCGTAGCTATTACTTTACTTAGAACCCTAGATTATCACAACGTACCTATCGCATTAACATCATTAGTAGCTCTATGTATCGACAGAACATTCCGGTCGAGAACATAAATAGTTATAATGGTTGTAAAGGTCAATGATCAATGAAGAGACCTTTGTTCAATCTATCTAATCTAACACATTTTAGCTGGTTTCTTGTTATTGCGCCTAAATCGTAACTACATAGCATAGCGTGTTAGGTTCCTTAATTTGTACTAACTGCGCATCTCGCGATTTCACCTGCTGTCTGCTATTCTACAGGAAATGTGAATTATACCAAGAAGAAGTAGCCTATGCGTTAATCCAGGGTATAAGGTATCTGCATACAAAATTTCACTCAAATGCATTGAGGCGTTACAGCGGGAAGTACCAACACATTATCTCACTCACTTGCAAACTATGCATTTATTTATTTTTGCTTTGCTTTTGTTTTACTTTGTATTATTATTTGTTTATTGCATACATTACATATTACAAAACTAAGACTATTAACGTGATGTGATACATGGTTCCATAATTTGTAGTGTACTTATCTATCTATATATATATAAAAATGAAACCCGTTTTCCTTGGTCACGGCATCACGCGTGAATGGGTGGACCGATTTCACTAATTCTTTTTTTGTTGTATTTGTTATTATTAGGAGAAGGTTCTTACGGAAAAAAATATTAAGAAAATCTCTCAGAAATATTGAAAAACCCTAAAAACAGCCCTTTTCTTTTTCCCATACAAACGTATGGCAGTACGAAGTCTGCCGGATCAGCTAGTAAATATAATAGATTAAACGACGGGAAGGCCTAATCAATATAACAAGTACTTTGCACCTAGTTCCGACTAATAACCCACCACCAAACCAATGTAACTACTTTCCTATTTATCCTACTAATATTATAAATTCGAAAGTTTTTGTTTGTGTGTGTTTGAATGTTTGTAACCATGTATCACCGATTAAACTAAAAAAAATAATAAAAATATACCGGCTGACTGGTTAGACACTTGACATATTCTAGGTTATCATAGTACTCATCATTATGAGCAACTTTTACTATGGGACCAACCCAGAATTCGCGAAAAAAAAATCAGCTGTTCCATACATTTTGTCAAGTGTCATTGACATTTTTCTATGGAACAGCTGATTTTTTTTTCGCGAATTTCGGGTTGGTCCCATAGTAAAAGTTCAAAAGTTGTTCATAATAATGAGTACTATGATAATATAGAATATGTCAAGTGTCTAACCAGTCAGCCCGTATACAGGGCTATTCATAAAGGGTATGCTAAGCCGAAAAGGGCTCATTTTACTCATCATTATGAATAACTTTTACTATGGCAACAACCCGAAAATCGCGAAACAAAAATCAGCTGTTCCATACATTTTGTCGAGTGTCATTGACAATTTTCTATGGAACAGCTGATCTCTTTTTTGCAAATTTCGGTTTAGTCCCATAGTAAAAGTTGTTCATAATGATGAGTACTACGAGCCCTTTTCGGCTTAGCATACCCTTTATGAATAACCCTGTATACTAAACCGATTCTGATAAAATTTGGAATAGAAATAGCTTATGGACCTGGACTACTTGTCGTCATCACCGCCCAGCGCGGATGAAACACACAGCCAGTTAGGAAATATTTTTCATATTTATTTTTATTACCGCTATAAAAAGTACCATATTTTTGCTATGTACATAACGCATCTAGCATGAAGTAAGAATAAAAATATTAATTATTATTATTTTAAAATTCTACTATTACCTACATACCTGCATATTTTATGCTTGTACACTATTTTCCACTGAAATATTTCCATATGGAAAAATAAAAAATAAAACGAAACAAAAGGTTTCAAATGATGACTGTCTCTCACAGGTGGTGTACGTAGCAGGCGCTTTCGACCTCTTCCATGTGGGGCATCTAGACTTCCTGGCGCAGGCGCACGCGCAGGGAGACTTCCTCATCGTGGGGCTGCACACCGACCTGGAGGTGAACCGGTACAAGGGCTCAAACTACCCCATCATGAACCTGCACGAGCGAGTGCTGTCTGTGCTCGCTTGCAAGGTAAACAAAACCTTTATTATGTTTGAATGATGAATTTAAAAATCTGTTCTGGGTCTGGATGTCGACACAGGAGGCCCTTCATCAAAAGACATGAGTAATTAATGTAACTGAGATCAACTTTTATTAAACAATTAGGTAAGCGATTCGCCGCTATTGTACGCTGCGCTGACGTCCTTCTTGTAACCATCCTTGTTACAATATGGCCGCCCCGCTTCCATAGCCAACGGCGCTTCGCTAGAGTGGCCAGAGACAGCCAACTCTCTAATTTTGACAGTAACATTATCGAATTATGTCCAAGCGCCGTCACTCTGGGTGTTAGTTGTCCTTGTCTTTGTGTGTGTTCAATGGCATCCCCGACACAGGATTTATTCCT
This sequence comes from Alcis repandata, assembly GCA_949125135.1. NCBI lineage: Eukaryota > Metazoa > Arthropoda > Insecta > Lepidoptera > Geometridae > Alcis > Alcis repandata. Next base: position 7,937,426 of record OX421234.1, read on the forward strand.
AGTGGGGAGCTATGAGTGTGACACGTTTATTTATTTATTTAAATGTTAGTATGTAAGGTATTTATTTACTATGGGCCTTTGTAACTTGCATTGTATGCTAGTTATTTGGCCTGAAATAAACGCATTATTATTATTGTTTAAAGTTACGAACGGTTTTGGTTTGGATTTACCGCCTGGCCACGGGACATTCGCCGATGCGAATATTCGCGCGGTGCGAACGGCGAAGCGTCTAGCGACTGAAATAAACTCATAGCAACGTACTAAGTACATTGCTATGCGAGTGAAATAAATTCATAGCAACGTACTAAGTACATTGCTATGAGTTTATTTCAGCCGCTAGACGCTTCGCCGTTCGCACCGCGCGAATATTCGCATCGGCGAATGTCCCGTGGCCAGGCGGTTAGCGTCTGAACTTTGGGCTTTCGTCGGTGATAATTTTTGAAAGGGCGAAGACGCCACTTCCCAGGAAAACAGTTTTTTGGTTTTCATTACGATGATTATTTATTGTAATTGTTAGTTTTATTACATTATTTATGAGCCTGAGGCTAGATTGTATTTTTATTAATTAAGAAATGCTCTTTTGGTGTTTCTTAAAAAATATAATTATGTATAATTATGTACCAGCTGACCCGACAGACGTTGTCCTGTACACACATCTTAAAAAAAGAACGAAATCGGTAAAGTCGTTTTCAAGTTATGTTATTGTCCTGCCCGAACAGCGCCACCTACCGGGTACAATTGTGATTCTAAACCATTCTCGAATCCCCTTGAACACATACAAAAAATTTCACCAACATCGGTTCAGCCGTTTAGGAGGATTTCAGTGACATATACACGTACACAAGAAATAAATTATGTATATTAAGATTTGAGCATAATATGACAATGGCGTGAAACTACCATACATATTAAAGAACATATTTATTGAAAAACTATCAAGTAAGTAAGTGTAAGTATTACCAATTTACTATCTATATTGCCGCCAATACTCGCTTAATAATAATCCAGATACGATACATTTTATTCATATCATATTATCTCAAAATTTTGATGATTCATTTAATTACGATATAATTTGATGAATCATCATATATACATACAGGGTTATTCATAAAGGGTATACAACTTTTACTATGGGACCAACCCAGAATTCGCGAAAAACAAAATCAGCTGTTCCATACATTTTGTCGAGTGTCATTGACATTTTTCTATGGAACAGCTTTTTTTCGCGAATTTCAGGTTAGTTCCAGAGTAAAAGTTGTTCATAATGATGAGTACTATGAGCCCTTTTCGGCTTAGCATACCCTTTATGAATAACTCTGTATGTCTTAATAAACAAACGTGTTTTATTATTTTTTAGTTGTAACCACCTGCTTTGTATGTACGCACATTTTTTTGCTCTATTGCTAGTAAAAATAAATTCATGTCAATGATATAGGTGGCTCTATTAGGAAGTAAGTGTTAATAAAACAAACCGGTATTTCCTCTGAACATGTCACTGATAAGGGTTCGCAAAAATACGAGTAAAATTTCGAAATGTTTAATTTTCTTGCATGTTGCTTTTTGAAATTTTTATATTTATTATGCAAACCTCTTGTGAGTAGATACAAATGTTGAGTCACTGTAGGTAATAATTGAATCGAATACCTATTGAATATTGGTATCTTTATGCGGCGTTGATTAAGTATACTATTGTTTTATGTTTGATAATAATCTAAAACGTGCGATATGCTGATATCATTCTACGAGTAAACTATTACAAGGTACTGACTACTGACCTAGTAGTCAATCTATACCCGAGCCACCCTTAGAAGCATTTTGTTAACTGCAGTAATATTGTAAAAAGCTAGGTACGCTTTTACAATGTTTGCGAGATTTGCTCCTGTCATCAGTAAAAAGGCTACCTACTCTATGAGTTTCAGCATATGAAATGCTATCCGGTTGTGTGATCAGTATGCTCCTTGTTCCATATTGTGTAGTAAACACGTAAATAATGCAATACACATCGTCACGATACATAATTATAGTACACGTGCAAGATCGCGCGATCTTTGGATAGCATGGGAATTGAGGTTATACGAATGTTGACGAACACGTCAATAATGACGATAGGTACGGTCTCCTGCAATTGAATGAATCTATTTCGTTACAAAAACGTGTGATTACTCATAAATTATTTAGTCAGATATTCCGACTATACTTTTAATCATATTCGGTGATCTTGTACATATTATTGTATATACACAGGAAAGTACATCGGTTAGCTTCTTAGGTTGTAAATTGTATACATGACAGATTTATCGATAAAAAGTCATGTAAATATAATAACTACAATCAAATTTAAACTCATTCGTTCGCGGGATCTTCTCCACAGTTGGGGAGATCGGGGTTCGGCCTCGAAGTATTCTCTCTTTACCTAGGCAGGGCGCTGGAAAATCACTGCCTCCAAGTAATCGGAGATGCAAGTACCAGGCCCGGCCCGAACGGGGTGGTTTTTCAAGCACACTCCTATATGGTATATGAGCCATATCTTGGCTTCCTCTCTCTCTCTTTTCTTGGCTATGTATTCCACATAGCAGTGGGGTCAGCCTTCCTTCCTTGGCTTCCTATTTGTATTAATTTAAACTAGCTTTATTTAAAACCACCGTCGTTGTTCTCCTTCCAGTACGTTCACGAAGTAGTGATCGGCGCGCCGTACAATGTGACCGCGGACCTCATGGACCATTTCCGCGTGAGCGTGGTCTGCCACGGCCATACCACCATCGCCCGCGACTGCGACGGGGTTGACCCTTACCGGGTGCCGAAGGAACGGGGCTGTTTCAAGGTAAATAACATCTTCATTTCTAGAAGAAGCGGCCTAACGCCATCTGCGTTCGCTGTAGAGGCCTACAGCGAACGCAGATGGCTAAAAAAGAAATCGTACGAAGGTGACGGCGCTGATCTCTAACAGGTGTTCAAGGGCTGTATTAAGGTAAGTAACACTTTTGTGTCTAGAAGAACTCGCGAGCACCAACACAAGACAAGGTGCAACACAAGGTGCTTAAGGTTCCTAGAACGCGAGGTTCAACGCATTTTCTAGCGTATCGGTGAATCGAGGCATGGGTATTTATGCCAGCCGTGGCAGCCAAAAAGTTAAGTTAAAAATCAAGTTAAGCTTAAATACCGCTTGTTAATCTTCTTAATTCTTATAATGGCTCTCCAACAAGTCAAGGTTGTCTATAAATAAAGACTAATTATATTGTTAGACGTCGCAAATCAAGAAATTACCTGAATATCTATAAGACTCGAAACTACTTCACCAACAAGGGCAAGGCTCTTTAGTAAATATGTTATTATAAATGTAGTGTAGACTGTAGAGGCTCTTGTTCAGTAAACTGCCCCTCGATAAAGTGGAAACAGCCACTAGTTAGCAGTGTGACGTCACTGTAACGCCAATCGATTGCTAACAATATCAGCGCCGCGCTTGACCTTGTTAGGAATTTAGATAAAGGGGGAAATATTTCTATTAGCAATTCTTGTACTTTATTTTTTGTATTGCTAAGGAATGTTTTTCGCTTGCGTGACGGCAAAAAATGCATCGCAAAGTGAACCCTATAATTGAGATATGTACAGTACAGTTTTAAATAACATACTTCGTAAGACTTCGAAGGCGGCGGTCGGCGCGTTTTTTGAATTCTCTTGTCTTTGTATAATCCGAGTCAATAAAGAAACGAATCGAAACGAAGTGGCGCTAATCATCTCGTCTCACTCGCATTAGCAATATTGTACGATTATGCAAATGAGATGTCATGATTAGCGCCGCTTTGTTTCGATTCGTTTATTTATTGTGCGTTTAACTGCTTATGTAATATAGTAGGTTCACATTTAGAAACTTTTATTTTATACCATACTAATATTATATTTTGTTTACAGACGTTGAATTCCGGCAACAGCATGACTACAGAAGACATTGTACAACGAATAATTCATCATCGACTCGAATTCGAGGCGCGCAACACAAAGAAGGAACAAAAAGAAATCGCAGTCCTGAAGTCCATACAAAAACTCAAGCTCAATCCCGAACATCAACAAAATGGCGAAGTGAAGCAGAATGGTGAAATCAAACGAAATGGCAGCCATAAGCAAAACGGCGAATGTGTTGAAGCAACCTAATTGTATTCACACATTTCGGGCCTTACTTATAAAATCTGCTTAAACATTAAAAAAATATATTCAGAAATGCCTGCTAAAAATTCTTCGTTTTGTTTTCGCACGTGACATTTCACGTAACGAGAAGTTGTCAGAGAATTTTAAGTAGTGACTAACTTTAAGCAGTGTTTATGAGTAAGACCCTTTCATTACAATATAGGGTTATTTTTTATTCATCAAAAGCTTTCCTACATCATATTTAATAACTTTTGTTTGATTTGTTTTCACAAAACGTAATACGCAGTTATTAGATATCTATAAGGATGAAAGGTTTCTGGTGAATAAAAAATAATCCTGTATAAAATATAAACCAAATAATTCGGTTAGTTATATTTGTGCTATCTAAAAATTAGATGATTCCATAATGTTATGCTAATATATGCGTATGTAATAATGTTCGATCTTACTGCCTCAGAAGTGGTGCAAGGTAACTCTTCACGATTCGAGTGTAGGAACTAGTACTGTGAATCACAGAGACAATATGTTTAAGAGGAGGAAACCGATATAGTTCTCTCTTGCTCGGATATTCAATGTTTAAATTTTAATATATGGCAAAATCAATGGGTGATGTTGAAAAATGTTTCTAGAAGATGTAGTTCATGTCATTCGGTTATGATATAGTTCAAATGGTAATTTTATTTCAACTAAAATAACATAAAAAGAATAGAAAATGTAATTTAAAATTAAATCATTACGTTTAAATTAAATTATAGTTCAAATTATACTGAATTTTTTAATATATATCTGAAAATCATAAAAAAACAGTTGCAAAAATAATAAAATAAAAACGTTATTGTGCGAGCGAGAGAGCGCGCATGGGTCGATGCTTTCTCATTCTTCGTGAAATAAGAAATTGGTGAACTACCGTGAAGGGCACATCGGGGCACGACAAAGAGATTCTATTGAATATTTTCATAACTTATTAACTTATAAAAAAATAGAATTTAGATGAACAATCATACCAATTCTGAAGGCTTCCAGATCTAAATAACTAGAAATGTTAATGTCCTCGACTATTAGATCGAAATGACAAAGAGCTTTAATTTTAATGTAGCTTTATTGTGTTGATTGAAGTTTTCAGAATTTGTCTTGATTACAGGGTTACAAGCAACGCTGTTACTAAGCCGGAAAGCCCATGCTCATTAACTTATGCTCATTGTTAGAAACATTTTACCAATTTAAAGTGTAGTGTGACAATACTTTTTTGGAACAGCCGACTTTTTCCTTTATTTGAGAGTCATACCGAAAGTTGTTTATAAAGAGTATAATGAGTTCCTTTGGGCCAAGTAATACCGTTCCGTACAATTCTATAAACATAAATCAATTTGTATCAAGTTCAGAATGATTATTTATCGTTCACGAGTTACCCCGATTCTACCTTGGATGGTGTGCCATGTATTAAACAATGGATTTCCGTATATTACCGCCTGTTATTTAATATTGAATACATAACCAGATGTTTTCAAATTTACTAAGTTTAGGTCGGTATGGAATTTAAAAGTTATAATAACATTTTACGTATTGCTGTTGCTACAGATATATTGCCACGGTGGGGCCACCAAATATGCGACTCTTGCGTTATATTTTATTTATTTGTTAGTCCTACTGTATTAAGTTATATTAATTAATTATATTATAAATTGGATTGAGTAAATTCAGTTCTTTATTTATTGCATTTGTATGGCATTGGGCGTTTAGGCCTGTGGTTGGAGATGTTTTTTTATTTACCAGTGATTTACAAAATTACGGTCGACATCAATATAAATATGATTTTGTTGTTTTTTTTTTGCAAAATAAAACAGTTGTTGGTTGTCTTCCGGTTCTTTAAGGAGAATGGTTTTTTTTCGAAATGGATTTTATGGTATGACAGTACATTGGGAGTAAAGGTATGGTATATAAGTTTATGTCAGTTCTTTTTCAGTATTCAATATTCTGTTGCATAAAAAAACTATTTATGAATCCTCCATGCAATGCAATGGAACATAAATCAATTTGAATTACAAATTAAAATAAATATCGCAAAGTAACAATGCCGTAGGCTTTTACTCCATGCATATTTCTGTCATATATTTTTTCCATTTCGATTTAAAAAAGGCCCGTTATAACAAAACCATTATCTCTATTTGTGCAATTTAAAAATGCGTCGTTCTAATGGCCTTTTCTATTTATTTTTATTTGGCCTTTTAAACGTCTCTCAAATTTAAGTGAGATTAGTGTTGTGCTCTTCATTTTTGTTTTGCACTAAACTTATACGACGTTATTTTTAGGAGATGTTTAAAAGTAAGGCTGTTATTGTATATTCAAGCCTTTTGTGGATAAATATTATTGTAGTATATGTATATTTTAGCTTACTTTTTGTTATTTGTTCTCTATGCGTATTTGATATTTTAAGTAATATGCTCATACAAAAGCTTTACTTGTTTGTGAAACAAAAATGTGGACACTAATCCTAAATATTTCAGTGACCGAAGATTTCATTTAAGTTTTGTGTATTAGAAAATTAGAAGTCGTCTTTTTTTCTAGGATGTTGATTTTTTTTGCTCTCTGGCATCACAGATTCTCAGTTTTAATTTCATATCATAGTATCGTTGAAAATCAATAGATATGTGATAGCTATATGTGTCATAAAAAAATATTTAAAAGAATTATTATATTTGTCTTTCAATTTAATGAAATCTAATTATGTACTAAATTGTGAGATTAAACGATGTATTTCAAATTTAAATAAAATATTTTAAGCTAATTTTGATATTTATTTCTCACTAGCGGCCCGTCCCGGCTTCGCACGGGTAGACTTTGGGATAAACGTAGAGTAAATTGAAATCGGTCCAGTCGTTCACGCTTGATGGCGTGACCAAAGGTGTTGAGAATAATTATAGGAACTCTTTGTTAAAACCTCTATTCTCATGCTATTGCGTAACTATAGCAACCGTAGTTTGTTGATGCTAACTTGTCAATTTAAAGTAAAAATTATCAGTATAAAACGCACACTGTTTTGATAGATATGATTGAATTTGAACTTTGTACAGAGGTAATAAAGTTCAAATTGACTCTTGGACGTTAGGAACATACCTACAGTGAGTGCTTGCAATTCAATATGAACTTTATACAATAGCAATAAAGCTCGTTTTAGTTAGAAAACGTATGGGAAAAATAAAAGGGCTGTTTTTGTGGTTTTTCAATATTTCTGAGAGATTTTCTTATTATTTTTTTCCGTAATCACGCGTGAGGCCGTGACCAAGGAAAACGGGTTTCATTTTTATATATATAGATTAGAACTTTTTTATTAAGAACCACTAATCTGGTATACATAATAATGTCACTATAAAGTCTATTTCAAATAGAGAGCGAAAAACGGACATTGACCTTTTAGTGTTGCGCAGGGAAGACCAACCTTCTTTGCATCAATAAATTGTTTTAATAGTTAACAACTATTTTGTCACTATCAAAATTCAGGTTTTCAGTTTTTACCTAACAATTATCATTACATTACTATTATCACTATTTAACTCAAAACTGTAGATCAAGTTTTTCGTGTAACTATCTACCTACACATTAGTAAATTAATCATCTGACATTGGCAGGTGTAATTAGTTTAAGATTTAAGTGTGTGCCAAATAAACTATTTATAATTATTATTACCTATTTATAGGAAACGATTATGAAAATAAAATCAAACGAATAAAAAAATTACATTATATTAAATCTGAATCAGAATTACTATCGTCTGACGAGCTGCTGTCTGATAGATTAATGCCAATCGTTGTTTAAAGTCGACAGTAAAATAAATTCAAGTAAATACATTCAACAGGAAAATTATAGAATCGTTATTAATTTGTAAACAAAAAAATATGTACCTGCATTGACCCACGTTTCGTCCAAATAATATATCGGTCTTTGTTCTTTTCTAAACTTCATAATTGTTTTCAAGTACTTTATGCGCCACAATACAATATCGTGTCTCTCGATTAAGGCACTGTTTCTTTTTCTTTTAAGATATTTGAATTTCAAATGTTTTAATAACCGCCACAGCGCCGTACGGCTAATATTTGGCAGCATTTCGTCAGAATTAACTGCTTCCAAAATTTTATTTAATGTCGGGACCTCGCTGTTCAAATAAAATTCATGAACTTTTTTTCTAATGCATGACTTGTCAAACTCGTCAATCTTTTCAATTATATTTGGACCACGTTTTGGTGATGCAGGCGGCCTTATTGTATCCATTTCTTTATATTCTTTTAAAACACGATATACAGTTGCCTTGTTTATTCCCAGAATATCGGCAGTCTTTATTTTCATTTCCGTTTTGGACATATATTTGTCTGAAGGACACGTCTCTTTCACATATTTATAGACGTTAATTGTCATCATTTTTTCATTTTCCGACAGATGAGATAACTTGCGCTTCTTTCTAGGTGAGTTAAAACTTTTAAACGGTCTTGATGACGAGGAAGACGACTCCGATGATTCCATTATCACTCACAAACAAAAAACAACACAAAACAAATATATGTCCTAACAAAAACAGATATAACTAATTTAACTCAACAAAAAATAACAATTAACAACCAAACATTCAAATAGCACACTAAAACAATCCGAATCCAAGCGTATTCCAGAGCGGAATGTGGCCCCAGCCATATCTTACCGAAAAATGTCAAAACAGGTTTGCAATATCTGATGGACCTTGTCGCTCGCCTCGCCCGGTACCACGAAACACGGTAAATGCGTAAGCGACAGGGAAACGATACATAAATGTATGGATAACGATACGCATCGTTTGTTTTCGGTGCTCTCGTGGTACCGTGGCGTGAACGTACGTTTTTCGCTCTCTAGTTGAAATAGACTATATATGCATAGTCATTGCAAGCTATTATAGACAACGACGTCAATAGTTTTAGAAAATTTAGATCTGTCATAAAAAGCTTTCAAACTTGGTTACTTGGGCCCTTGCCTTTTTATTTAAAAACTTTGAGTAGCTGGGCTAATAATAATCAAAGGATATTGTTTTATTTTTTTGAAAATAACACTAAGACTCAATATTCAAATCAAACGAATTCTGGACGGTTGGGCTCAGTCGCAGCTGAGTGCAATTAGCATTTTATAGCGGCATACAGCTAGAAGGAAAGCAGTTCTGTGGGTAGTGGTTTTAAAGGTAGTTTAAAACCATGAGCTCATAAATGCCCTTTTTTTTTTTTTTTTGACCCAGGGAAAATCCTTTATGGATACCACGCCCGCCCCGGGGAGGGCAGGGTGGTTATGTGGGAGTCTCCGCACTAGTGGCGGCATACCCACTAAAAACCCTGGGAAGTTCCTCCAGGCAATGGACGGAGCCACGGGCCCATTAAATCACCGCAGCCCCGCCCAGCCTATGTCCGCCGTGAGGCAGACCCACCTCGGGTAGGGGGTGGCCACCCCCTCCCACACGTGGCGACGCGTCGGAACATCAGACGCGTCGACCACCCTGGAGGGCCCAATGCGAAGCAGCGGGTGTCCCCGCACCCGAAACTCCAGGCCCTCCTAGCGGAGACGGAGTGCGAGCCTTACTGGCCCCTCTGGCCTGACTCGCCCCCGTGTCCGATCTTCTCTCTGCGGAGCGGGTGAGAGAGAGGGTCCCTCTCTCTCTCCCTCTCGGGGTCTCGACCGCCGCTACCCGGACTGTCCAGGACGCCGGCCGAGTCTACCCCTCTGGAGGGCACAATGTGCCCCCCGTCGTCGTCCGCAGACGACCCCGAGCCCTACCACGTTCCCTCTCCACGGAGAGGTATACGGGAGGGCTCCTAGGCCCAGACCGCCGCTTCCCGGAATGCCCAGGGCGCCGGCCCGAGCCTCCACCTTTAGGGTTCCTCTTAGTTTCACCGGGCAAGGCGGCCCGGCTACTTATCCCCCCCGCCACGGAAAGGCGGGAACCCAATTCGGAGGGGAGCTCATAAATGCCTGAGAAGCGTTATTATCAGTTTCAATAACATTGTCAGAAACTAAATAGAAGTTGGTATTTTATTCCGATACTTTCGATGGCTTGTTAATGACGTACGATGTACGATGATATTATCGATGCATTGTCTTGCGATTTGCGGCACCAATACAAGTTTAGTGTTTGGTTTGTTAAATATTTGATAGTTTTTAAAGATTCGTAATTTTTCTAAACGTCTGCTGTGAAGGCGGTTTTCCCGCCAAAACGCGTCCGAGCTTACCGGTGTAGAGTTTGGCAGGTGTCACCCGAGTCAAAGGGTTAAAATTGCTATCTGATACTAGATGGCACAACTAATATGCATGAAACAACTACTTATCAATAGATGGCGCATTACATAAAGAATAAAGGCTGCTCCAAATGTTTCCATTACTTTGACAGTGGCAAAAAGACTAAAGGTACACCTGTTTTTTGCCATGGCAACATCGTTAAAAAATTCAAGATGGCAGCAGAAGTCAAGTGTGGGAATGAGAAAATTAATTATTTCTATGTTTGTGAATTAATAAAACGTAGTGACGTGGTGTAACGGACTTTTTATGCTTCGAGACTAAATTTTCACGTGAGCAATTAAGCGGAAAACACAACTGAGTAAAGGATAATTTATTGCCCCGAGGTAAGTTCGACGTAGCCGCCCACAGTTTCTATTCTTTTATTTCAACCTGCTTTGTTTTACTCATAATTTTCTGTTTCCAATAACATAACGATCGATTAGGCAGTATTATAACATGAAAGTTATCGTAAATTTCGTAGTAAAGCATGCATTACAGCTGATAAACAGTCTGAGATAGCAGTGATATCATTTTGCAAATAGTCTGACTGTCACGGATTTTGTACGGTAATCAGACACTACGCATTAGTAAGTTATTATTAACTCATCGATCAGTCGTTTATTAGCGGTCCTCGAGGGTCAATCATGTCGGCAAACAGATAGGAAAGATACTGACTTCTTCAACCTGTTGAGTGACTGCATTTTTCTTTTACTGATTACGCCGGTAAACTTAGGTTCGTATCCTAAGGACTATCCAATAATTTTGTAACTGCGGAACGTTGTGACAGCCTAGGAGTAACAACTGACCAGGATCATCAATCAAAACATGTAGGTAACTAACTAAACCCGTTAATTTTTGAAAGGACAAAAATTGGTATACCTTATTTTCTTGCTAATTTGAATGGTAGTCGGTTCGCAATTTATTCGTGGTCCAATATCTGTCGGTAGTTTTCTTAGAGCCTTACACTTAATTCGTTGACCCTTTTTCGACAAATCTCTTTTATTTTATTCCTATGGTTGTCTTTATTGGAAATTAGTTATTAAACACATGGAATAATGTAAACAAATAGTAACAAAATGGAGAAACAAATATTAAATAACCCTTTACAATCATTCCAAACCTGATAACCAAGTGTGAGTGCTCTGTTTATTTATGTAGATTATTTTGTTTCATTGTTATTTATATTGATTATTTCATTGCAAATCAAAAACCTTAATTCTTACAACCAACTAGGGCATGCAAAACCCGACAGTTTTTAAAACCCGGTTTTTTCGGGTTTTCAATTTTAAAAACCGGTTTTTTCGGGTTTTTCGAGTTTTTTTTTTATTTGGGCTTAAAATATATATTATATTAGTGTGTTTAAGTAAAAAAAGGCTGAAATGTAGTTAAAATATGTGTTTATTTTCGAAATCTTGTTCCTTGACTATATTTTCGAGATCAATCAGGTAACATTTGGTTTAAGTACACTATACTCACTCACGAATAAATCTAAGTAACAAGCCTACATTAAGCGAGCCTCTAATAAGTAAAAGTATGAATCGTTAAAACCTCTCTAACTCAAACCCTTAGTAAGTTACAAACTCGATAATTTAAATTATTTAACATTTCCCTTGTTTTTTAAATTTTCGAGGTTCTACTGAATGAGGTATTCTAATGGTTGTTGATTTAGCTATATTAAAACAAAACATGAAACTCGAGAAAGAAGATGGCTATAAATTAAAATAATTAAAATATTACCGGAAACCAAGTTTATACAAATTATTAAAATTATTATACAGCCAATCCGTGGTTCAAAAGAATCGCATTAAGTCCATCAGGAACGTGCTGAAACTGAATCCACCAAAAAAGAGAGAGGAAGAGTATGTGACCCGTGATTACGTGATACAAAATGTACAAATGCAACTGATCACAGGAGAGATCACTGTTGGACATATTATTTTTAGATATGTTAAGTTAAAATGTAATATTACCTACATTACTACTGATTTCTTATCAGAAACTAATTATTAAATCCAAAACCTATACAATAAAATAAATCTAATTCCTTTTTAAATTTTTTTCTTTTCATTTTTTTTCCTATTGGTACTTGATCAATTTGATCATAGTAGAAATACATGGAAGTAAAATATCCAAGCTTCCCCCCTAGTAGTAATAGGTGGAAAAAAAACCATTCTTCTCTACCAGTAGGGATAGATCAGTAGGGATATGTGGAACTGCCGTCGGGAAGTGGTTCATAATTTAGTTACAAGATTTGACCTAACGAACCAGAACAACATCAACAAAAAACAGGGCAAGCTAAATAAAAACTTGTAAATACATATTTTGTGGTAGAGAATATTTAGATTGTGAAAAAACTTCAAAAACACAAATACGTGCGCATCATAAGCGCGTCTGTTTCCTTCACTTGACTGAGCGAGACTGCTTGACAAATAAAATGGCGACGTTGTGCGCGGCTGGCGCGGGAGGTGCGGGCGACGCGAGTTGCGCGAGTGGCGCGCGGGCATTCCCCGTAAAGATCGCCGCATTAGCTTAGCAGCGCTTTACTCATCGGCACTCAATAACTCATACAACAACGTCAAACCAAAGCCTACTAATACATATATTGCTTTCTAATACCTAATAAGTAAGTATTGTTGTCAGCTAATCAATTTATTTGATCAATAGAGTTGGGAAACGGTAACTTGATCCTGTATTAATGTCTTAGTGGTAGTTTTACATTATGAATGTAAAAACTCGAAAAACCCGAAAAAACCGGTTTTTAAATCTTTAAAAACCGGTTTTTAAAACAGCCGGTTACTCGGTTTTTTCGGTTACTCGAGTAACCGGTTTGCATGCCCTACAACCAACCCAAGAGTTAGCTTATGTAAGAAGAAAAGATAAAACAAAATTATCCATTTGGTTATCCATTAAGTGGTTAGCCTATTGAAATGTAAATTGAAGTTTTGTTTCCCTATAATCTAAGTTTTAGTGAAGTGAATCTGGTGAAACAATAAATGCAAAAGAAACATTATCTATACTTAAAGCTAGCTAGCTACTACTAGCTTATAAGTTACAATGTATCAGTTGTTCAATAAATATTTCTGAATCTGAATCGGAATTATTAATGTGAAAGTTTTAGTGAGAGTGTATGAGTGTATGTTTGTGACTTCTTCACACTGAAATGATGTATTTATTTATTTATATTAGATACCTGCCGCACTTACAGCAACGCCAAGGCGTGCGGCAGGTCAGATGTAGACAATTGTAACAAAAAAATTGAAAATTTAAATTACAAAAAAAAAAAAAATAATAATAATAAAACATTGAAAAAAAAAATAATAATAATAATTGTACAATATAAAATTAAAATAGAATTAAAGAAATCAAAGTCGCAACAATATTAAAAGAAAAAAAAAAATTAAATTAAATTAAATCATTGAACAAAATTAAAATAAAAAATGTCAAAATTAAATTCAAATACGAGATTGCCAACTTAAATAATTAATACAAACATTCACAAACACACAAAATTTTATAACAAAAATATCAACATCTGGTTGTTGAGCGAGCAGGGCGTTGAGCAGATAGATAGCCTGGGCCGTGGGAGCATACTGGGATGTGCGCGTGCGCGACCACGGAGCCGCTAGCAGGCGCCGCACGTGCGGCCTGAGAACCCGCTCCGGAGTGACAAGGCCGAGACGCGACAGAGTGGAGGGGTTATCGATCCTGTTGCGGAGCAGCAGGTAAAAGTGCACCATTATAGCACACTTGCGCCTGAGCTCCAAGGTGCCTATACCTACCATTCCCGCTACGAAAAGGGACGGATAAAGATACGGATAGTATCCATATAACTTGGCGTACAGGTATCGAGCAAACCGTCGTTGCACCTTTTCTACCATGAGTTTGTACTTGTGTTCGTGGGGGTCCCAGATTATGGAGTTGTATTCTAGTTTACTCCGTACAAACGCATAGTAGAGAGTGATAATGGTGCTCCTATCCTGGAAACGCCTTGACTGCCTAATGACAAAACCGAGCGACTTGTGAGCACGGCCGCACACATCAACAATGTGCTCGTTAAACGTGAGTTCGGAGTCCAGAGTCAGACCAAGGTCAAGAATACGTTGCAATGTAAGGGATATGGATGAAATTTGGAGCCGACATAGCTCTTTTTCAACCTGGAACATATTATAGCTCCAGCAAAGTGGGTGAAAATGTATGACAACAGCTAAACGCTAAAAGCTTGAAAAAAATGGTGTAGGTTTCAAACTGTAAATATATATTTATAGGACATTTGTCTTTCTTATTTGTATATTTGTAATATTAGTGCCAAGTAATTTTTAATTAATGCTATGTTAGTAGGTTGTTGATACAAAACAGGATAGTGATAGGCAAACTGGTACAAAACAATAAAATAAGGTAAAAGGTATTTAGGTAAATTAGACAGACATGCACAATATACTAGAATACAGTATGAACATTTAAATAACTAATTACCAACTCAAGCGAGGCTCTAACTTAATTTACTTTTTAACAAGAGTGTCATGCTATCTTTATTAGTCAAAACTATGTTTTATCAATTTATCCAATCTCTAAATTTAATTATTTTTAAACATTCTAAATAAATAAAATGCATGCATATATGCCACTGCATTTGTATTAAGCATTAATTAATACATCATAAAGTTTTATATCGGACAAGATTACATAAATACATAATCTTTATCAAACTTTATATTACAATTGATTTCTTGAAGTCAGTAAAGAATATCTTATCTTATCTCGAGTTCATCTCACTAATCAAATATTCTACTTAATGCAAAAGTAGGTATGACAAGGCCTGCAGTGTAGCAAAACTGCCTTGCTAAAAAACTCTGTAACAAAGTTAAGGTTGTAAAATCATTTTGATTAAATTATTTTGCTGCCTAAAAAAAGTGGTTATAATAAATTTGAACTTGATAGATCCTTATTCAATATAATCCACACTGGCGTCCCATCTTGGTGGAGGATTTTGTTCCCAATTCTAAGTGCAATAATTTTGTGCATCCTTGATCTAGATTTTTAAATAGTTAACTGCTTAGTTTATAGATAACTAAAACTAAAACAACTGGAATAGATAAAGACAATTGAATTAGGTCTATCTCGCTTTAATTACTTTACTTATCCTTGCATATCAAGTGTATGTGATAAGCTGTTCTTTAAAAATGTCTAGTTTATTATCTACACATATTAAAAATCAATTAAAAAGTTATATTAAATCAACACATATTAAAAAGTCTAATAGTGAGTAGTTTTGACAGATCATTTTGTAGTTAACTATTTATTTTTTGCTACAAAAATTTTTTTACTAAAATTTTTTTAATGAACAATTGCTCATCAAGCGTTTATGCATAAAATGGTTAGTTAATATTTATTACACTCAAGGAAATTTGAATCCATATAAACAATGCCCATACTGTATGTACTAGTTAACTAGAATACAATAGTTAAGTACATGTATCTATCATTATTTTCAATTAGTTTTTATTCGCTTTGCCATTTCAAGTAAACTGCTCAAGACAAATAGGAGTACTGAGCCATTAATGGTGAGAGTTATTTGTTTCGATATGATACAGCTAGTTGCTTTAGTATTAAACTCTTTAGTCATAGCAATTCTGAGTTTAGTGCCGGCTATACACCCTCGCCAAGAAAATTTACGAAATCCTATTTACTTCGTTCAATATTTTCCACGAGGAAAAAAGAAAATTGATTCTTTCTTTCATCATCAGCTAAGATAATCTGCTTTCACAATGATTCCCTTTTTATCTTGGATGCACTATTCATTCTGTCAGTGACACATTTTTCTCGAGTGTTCATGACTAACATCACCTAATCCACGAACACTCCCGAGAATAACATTTTGCATTCTGTTAGCGTTAAGTCAGACCTTCTTTATCTTCAGGCTATTCCTGGTCCGGAGCGTCTTTTTGAAGTTTCTGTCGGTTATGATTCAATTTCTAAGTTCGAAATCCAGGTCTATGAGCTGTTGTTGTCAGTAGTCACTGTCGTTGCGAAGCGCGTTGTAGAATCAGCGCAAACGCAATTCTAGACTGGCAATATTTCCAAAGGGCCACTCATTCTAGATATGGTTTCCATTTATCAACTCACATTATTTGTTGTTCCCAAGTAGACAGTCTTCAAGACTGTTGACTTGTAATGAGGTTAATGGATGTTTTTATCCATATGCTTTCACATTACCCGTGTTGTAGTGATGATTGCCCAGTGCCTACGTGCCTGCCTAGAGTGAGTAGACTATTGGCCGAGGTCGCAGGCTTCGAGGCATTGCAGGAAAGCCTGGATGCGCGGGCGCCGCTCGCCGCGGGCAGTGCGAGCCGTGAGTCACAGCCGCCCAAAATAGCCCGGGAATGGGCGCCGCCTACCGGCCGGGGCGGGCGGCTAGATGGCTCATGGCTCAGTGGCAGCCGCGACGCCGCCGCCTCTGGAGGAGTGGTGTTGAAGCGCGCGCGGCCCGCACTGTCGGTCGGGTGGTGGCTCCGGCGCGGAATGCGCCGCCATGCCGGTACGACACCGCGAACTCGGCGACGAGATCGCACCCCCGGAGCCGAAACGCTGCAGACACTGCGACGGTACGATAACACCTTACTATTGATCGCCGGTGCCGGCGGCGGCGCGCGCGCGGCCCTCAACTTCACCAACACTGTAACAAACAATCGCTAATCCCTTCAGAACGTCTGTTAATCCTACCGATAAGTGTCTAGTGAATCAGGCTCACTGGCAGCTGTTGGTGAACTGGGGTTTACTATGTGATACTAACTCGACCGCTTGCTGACGTTTACCCTGTTCTAAAGGCTCCAGCTTGATTAGGCTGCTAAGCCGTCTTTCTTGTTGGCTACGATTTTTCGAAATATTTCATAGAAAATTCGTTCAAATTTCTTATTTTCCTAGTTAACGTACCTGAGTATGTGTTCTGATGAGGAATTTGTATGTCGTTTAGACACTACACCTAGAAGACTGCTTATTTTGTGGTTTTCCTAAGCTGCATTAATCATGTTCCTGTGACGCAACACTGCTGTTTTTAAATGTAATAATTGTATTTTCTGGGAAACCAAAATTAATAACAGTTACCTGGAGCTTAGCTGTGCAGTTCAATTTTTTCCCCATTAGTGTCAAATAATTGGTTATCTTTATTATACACCTAAACTGGCTCTGATTTGTGGTTCCCAGATTAATTTTATTTTCCCGGGTATTATAGACGGTCTATTTTTTGTAAATTATTCGAGTTCATAAGTTGGTTTTTAGCTGTTTATTTTATTTTTTGTATTCACATCGCAATCTTGTTAATTGAAAAATTGATAACACAAACCTTGCTTGATAAATGGTTAATATTCATCTCTATCTAGACACGCGGTAGCGTGTCAAGCCAAGTTCAAGTGACATCACACGTATTACCGTAATCTACAGTAATTTAATCTAATCTAAACTGTCGTTAACTAACGTTTAAGGTACAATTATTTAGCTACGTTTAATGGGAAGTGGCGTTAGTTGTTTATCATGACGAATTAGTTACCTTGATTACTGTTTGGCATTTAAGGATTACTAAACGCTTCCTTCCAAAGAGAAGTTGGAGGAAAAGGAAAAGTTTTAAATGAAATGTAAAGTTCTACCAAATTCTGTAATAGCTGTAAAATATTAATTCAAAGCTAGCAATAATAAAATATCTGCTAAATCTCGCAAGCTTTCTTCTGATTTCAACAAATTAAAAGCAATAAAAACTTAAGTTTTATCTGCCACTGAAATCTTGACGAAAATCCGGTCAGTGATAGAATTAAGCTGGAAAAGATTATCTTTAGCCATTCCTTAGTCACTGGAGAAGTGTGCCACAATGGCGGGAATGGAAAGTGCATATAAATAGTAATCTCCGGTGTGCACTGGGCCAAATTCTTAGCCTTATGCAACCGTGCGCTCGTAAACACACTCGCAGACAACGCACTTTCGTGTTAACAGCTCGTAACTGTCTTCGATATGCATAATTTTGTGGCATATCGATTCGACATCGCCATGCGATTTCATGCGTTTAACTTTTAGCTGGGGCCGTGTTTTGTGAGGAAGCCTGTCGCTTTTCCGACAGGTAAACATTTTGAAAAGGCTTTACGAGTCGCTATCAGGCATTCCTAAGGGGTTTATTTAGGGCTGCGGCTTTGTAACAGTTGACGTCAGCGGTCGTTACTGTTAAAACCTTAATTGATGAGGATGAATGTTTATGTAGGTTTACAATTTTTGTTTTCAAACAGCATTGTCCGCGTTAGTGTCGAGTTGATAGAAGCATACGAGTGAATAACTAGTCACTGGCTCTTTTAAAATGTAAGCTGAATCATATAAAATTGAATTTAATAATAAATTATTCCGTGATAACGGCGCTATAATGACATATGTTTTGCAACTCGTGTGCTATTTAAGTTAGTCGCTTGTTGATAAAGTAGTGAAGTGGTTGTTTTCTGTCATATTTTTATTAAATACGTACGTGAACGCTTAACCTTCGACTCGTTAAACAAGGTGGGCATTGGGCAAGCTCGAAGAGTTATACTTAACGGATACTTTTGGTAACTATGATATGGAACTAGCCTGAAGTTTGTGACTGTCGTTGCCATCAATCGACCAGCATTTAGAAGCAAAGCTTTTGTCGAAGAATCAATTTCCAGGCTCGGTCTTACGCAATTTACTACGCTTTTTGTAATCTGTATTTTAATTCATTTATTGTATTGACAGATTATTTACCTGAACTATCCAAGTACGTAGTACTCTTTAAGCGAGTCGTTTCCATTTTAGTAAAGTATTCCAACATTCTCAATCGAAAATCATTATTCCTAATAACAAAAACAATAATTAATAATAAAAAAGCTTTTATTACGAAACTAAATTTTGTAGTTTAATTTCATGTACTTAAAGCATATTACATTATTAAAACTTTGGCTTTGGCTGGTATTCATCATCATCATATGCAACCTTTAATCCTCCCACTGCTGGGATACAGGTCTACCCTCGAAGGGTGATTAGGCCGTATTCCACCACGCTGGTATTATTAGGACATAAATTTAGCTATTTAGGGCGTATTTCAGAACTCTAACTAACCTTTGCGGTTGCGGTTCGTAATTCTACTGACTCTGTTGAAACGTGGCCGTCTTTTTCTGCGTCATAACATAATATTAAGTTGATGTGGTCAACATAGTCTGACAAACATGAAAAAATCCATAAAGTCATCAATGTTTTACATTTTCCTTGGTAGCAAGTGTAATCCATACGTGTGCCGGCGTTGAACGCTAGTCTTTATAAAAGTTTAATAATATACAGACAGACGGACATAGCGAAACTTGTTTTAGTTTATTACGAAACCCTAATAATAACAATCCAATAGGTAATGTTTCTAAAGTCATATCTACATGATATTACAATATTATAATTTTTTCATGAATCCGAAAACACTTCCTTCCTGTTTTCGGGACTTGAATATGGATCATTTGTTTGTGTCCCCATTGTGTTCCAACTTCTGCACAATGACTGACAGTACATGAAGCCAATGCTGTCACTGTGTCTGTGCTGACCAGATCTAACTCTTTTAAACCGCACCGCCTGACACGATAAGAAGAATCAATAGAATACATAAACCATTCTAAGCGCCCGCTTTTATCATAACACGTGTGAAACTGCGGCAGGTGTCTAATATTTTTACGTCTTATTTCGAATACTAGAAATCGTTTGACGGCTGCCAGATCCGAACCTTGTCTGGAAGGTGTGGCCAACGTGGATATTATGACAGGTGTTTCGTCACGCGCGTGACGCTCCCTGGCCACCTCTAGCCGGTCTGGTCAGCTCGATTAATTAGCGTCCGCGAGACGGCCCCAATGAAATCATCGATCATCATTACAGCTCCAGCCAAAATACACACGTATAATAACAGTGTTTTAATAATTAATCTTTGTACATTTGGACTGGTGCTATTAGAAAACTAATTGTAGAGCAGAGATTTGAATATTGTTTATTTCTTTATTAGTGTTTACAATCTTAATATATATAAATCTCGTGTCACAATGTTTGTCCTCAATGGACTCCTAAACCACTTAACCGATTATAATAAAATTCGCACACCATGTGCAGTTCGATCCAACTTAAGAGAGGATAGTTTAAATCTCAAATTATAGTCGCAATTTTAATTTATTGCAAATTATATATATACTGATAATTTTTACTATAAATTGACAAGTTAGCATCAACATACTACGGTTGCTATAGTTACGCAATGGCTTTTGACAGGACAACGTCTGTCGAGTCAGCTAGTAATATTATAAAGAGGAAAGATTTGTATTTTTGTATGTTTGTGTTAAATAAACTCAGAAACTACTGGACCGACTTCAAAAATTCTTTCACCATTAGAATGCTCCATTATCCCTGAGTAATATAGGCTATACTTATTTCATACCCGTGCAAAGCCGGGGCAGGTCGCTAGTGTAGTTATACGTTTTAAATCATGGTTCATTGTACATTTCAAAACACTACTGCTTGAAGGGTACCTTATTGGAACATTTTATTTTATGAGTAACTATTAAGTACAGTTTTGATATGCATTGTACTATCGGTGTACAGTGTAAGTTGATTTATTCTTTCAATCGGGTCATAAATAATAAATTAACGCACATTTTTTTTTATCACAAAACACTCTTTGCAATTTCAAGACATGCGTGTACTAATTTTGCTCTATCCAGATCTAATATATATTAGAATGTACTTTCTAATAAACATTCCACTATCGTACGTGATCGGTTCCATTCAAACTTCAACCACATTCTAGTCTGCGAACATTGTGGCTAACGACACGTTACGTTATAGGTATGCCAGTAGTTTTCGCGGACTAGGGCAGTTACGTTACGCGAGTGGCGCCCACACGTGCGCCAGCGCATTTCGCCCGCCCGCCCAAGCGCGCCGCATACGCCCGCCCGCCTGCAAACGGCCACTACAAACTTTCTACGCCAATAAATCAACTTAATTCCCTTACCTCGATCGATCTTAATACGTAACGACCGATACGATATTATGTTGTTTTGATTCATGAATTGTGCGATATCATTGATTCTGTCTGGTTGAATTCTTTCACTATTAAAGTTTTATATTCTGCTTTAGTATTGACGTCACTCATGCAGTCGTTTGTCACGTCATAAATATGGCATGACTTCATATTCCCAAAAATAGAATGGTGAATTTCCATCCAAGAAATGTGTCTATTTGTGCACCGGGCGTCGGCGTTACGGTCCCGCCAGTGTTGTAGGTCGCACCGCACATAACAACGGAATGTTTTGTTTGGAGGAGTCGCAAACAAACTCGTAATTATTACCGAGAAGTGTAACTCGCTCACAATATGTTGTTAAATCGACATTGTCTTTGAGGAAAGTCTTGATTTCGATCACATGATTTCTCTTTACGTTACGGATATTTGGTATCCGTTGAAGCTCAAATTCAGAATGTTCCAGTTCAGTTGACTATGTTTTTTAAAATTATTTTTGCGAGTAAATGCAGAAATAAAACTTTGGATGTCGATTTTCAAATACAGCACATGATGTAACAAAATGGTAACTTCTAGATACTCGTAGTAATTAAGTCGTTGCATGCGATTGTACAAATGAGCACGTTTGTCATTCTAAACGGTTTAATCAGATAATTTCTCGCGAGCTGGAATAATAAACAATATGTATGTGATCCGGTTGTAAATCGAAGCTGTTGCTTGTAATGTTGTTTTGTTTGATAGTGTCGTTACGGTTCTCAGAGACAGTGGCTATTCGACAGTTTATGGGTGGCAGTTAAATATACCCGAGTCGGTTTGTCGTCACAAATAGAATTTTGGCACTGACTGGATGCGGTTGTGTAATTCACGTATAAACCACTTGTTGAATTCGAACTATCTGCTCACATTATACCATAGCTATAAGTACCTATCCTCTTGTAACTGACTATGACGTTATTTATTAACATTCCTCCGATATATCGATCGAATATGACATCCTTTAGTGGGTCCGGTGCCAACTCGCATATATTTTGGGAAAAGGCAGTACGGACACACGTCTCGTCTAATTTCTCTCGACCTATTTTACGGTTTCCGGATAAGTGATATTCACAGTGGCTCGGGTAGACGACTACTTAATTAGAAAAATATATACGTGAAAAACGTCTGAATTTTAACGTGTGTCCATTTTACTCGCGTTCAGTCCGTCCTTTCATCTTTTCTATTTATGCTCCGAGAAAGGCCAACATATTCACCACACGCATTTTATTTCTAAGAAAGATGTTCAGCAAAAAATACCGTGTCCCAAATCGATTGTCTCCATCGTCACCCCGGGGATATTTTCCATAGCATATGCGTATTGACATGGTGGGTGGGTAATTAGCGGACCCGTCCTCGTTCTAATTCTCCACCTTGACCTCGTTACGTTGCTTTACGAGCGACTACAATTTTAATACGTTTTTTCTTTGTACACATCTCATAAAAAGCGGGTGGAAGTTTCACAAGTAATAATCTGCATTAACGCCGATCACTTGTGAACTAGTGCGTAATTAACGCGCAATAAATAACGTTCAGTTAATTATGCAGTGCTTTAAGTCGTGAAAGAGTAATGAAACGTTTTGTTCTGGCATTCCTTTGCATCGAGTGTGAGTCCTTCGCTCGGCCGCTGCCAAATGCATTACCAATAATGACATGAACTTATAAGCGAGATATGAGTGGCGTTGGCTGCCGCTGCCGCTGTAGGTTATGATTAACGCAGTGTGTCGCGATGTCGTCGAACGCTATTACTGCTAACACATACTCCGGGCCCACACGGACCATATTACCATTATCTCCAGACAGTATCTTGGACCGGTTTCAATTGGACGTAGCCAACGCACTTTCAGTTTCTTTATATGCTCCATTATCAGTCTGTGCTACGGTTGTTTTCACACATCAATAAGCGACTTCCTGACGTTCCTGCGTATGATTCGCATTGCTTTATTTGTTTGTCGAACGCACCGACGCGAAACTACTTTAATATCTTACCTTACTAACTAGATG
The DNA here is from genome assembly GCA_949125135.1 of Alcis repandata. Classification (NCBI taxonomy): domain Eukaryota; kingdom Metazoa; phylum Arthropoda; class Insecta; order Lepidoptera; family Geometridae; genus Alcis; species Alcis repandata. The sequence continues at coordinate 7,960,920 of OX421234.1, forward strand.
ATGCAACCTGCATTGCGTAAAAAGTAGAAGTTCAATTTTAAATATCTCGTTTAAATAACAAAAACACACGGGACGATTTATTTTTATTTTTTTGTTTTCGGCTGAACTTCTAAAATATGAACTGTGTTAATTTACAAGAACTGTGAGACGTCCATTAACTATGCCTCGTGGACATGTTACGGCCGCATTTCAAAATAGTCCAAGTGGAATCTCCGACGATATTTCTAAATCATGTATTTTTCCATTCCCGAAAAGATGTATCGTATATACTTTATAAACTGTTGTTTATTTAAGTTTCGTGATTGTTTTAATTTAGACCCAAAAGTTTTCGACATGATGTTGTTTCTGGAATATAGTGATGTGATTTCTTTTTTAAATTTTAAACACTAAAATTGCTAAATGTAAAACAAATCAATACTTATAAAAATTAAATAAAATATTCTTGAAAGGCAGTCAAAATTTGGATTAGCTCTCAATTTAAAATCTTTCTAACTAATTAACAAGAATTCGAGAATTTCGCTTTTGTGACCGAGGGCGTCAAGGGATTTCATAAGACAAATATGTTAAATTAATGTGTTGCCTGGCATCCAACATTCCCAAATATATTCTAAAATAAAGACTGCCTCAGACGATACGACATTGGGCCGGCCACTAATAGGATTAGTTTATCCGGTGCGTCTCGTGTCGCATGTATCAAGGGTTATAAATTTTCTCGTATTTATAATTTAACAGCTTTATTATCTTTTTGAGTTTTATGTTCGTCAACTGAGATGATGTTCTCATTATTTTTAGCAGATTTCTTACCATAAAGTTATTTTTCACGAAGGAAATCGCGGAAACCGTAAACAAATTGTAGATCTTAAGTTTTAGCGCATGGAACCGGAGCTTCTATACTCATTTACCGGTCAATAAGAACCACAGGTGTCAGTCGAGTTTTTCTTTCAGTAGTGAAATAAATTTTTGTTTGACGTAATACTGCAAAGTAGTTCGCATCTACCAGCTTACCGTTTTGACGTCAATGTTTATAAAATGCAAGAGAAGACGCACGCTCGTTCGCTTCATTGGTGAATCATTGCATAAGAATCCGTTTTTTGCAAGTTTCCTTCCAATTTGGTGTAAGAAACCCTCGTTTTGGCAAACGCGTTAATTCGGTCGTCACGCTGCCGATGCTAGTGCCCATAACTCATTCAACGGAATAATTTGCGTGGAAATAGATGCTGCGAATTGTTGCCAATCTGTGCCCCGATGACAGCGGACATGCTAGATACTCGTCGAGCCGGTGCATCCTAATCACATCGGCCAGCGAATACAACTGGATAGAACGTAAATAAATAACGCGGGTTTCGTCAGCTCGTTCCTGAACTCTACCTTGATAAAACCCATTTAATTAATATTTCGAAAAATATACCATTAATTAGAATTGAACGGGAGCGCAAGTGATATTTTGTATGTGATATATGCGGTGCAGCTGCGGGGTGTCCAGCCGATTTTACACATCATGTTAATTCCGTACAAATGAGTCAGGGGCGAAGAGCGGCCAAATTACGTAATATTACGCCCATTCATGGCGCATCACCGGGGCCGCCGCCAAGCGTGAAAGTACCCACACCCACGACGTAACCTGACTTATGGTCTTATGCATTTCTTTAAGGGAATAAGTAATATTAATTGTGTCAGAGCAAAGCACACGTGTCGGCCGGAAATGCCTGGTTTGTTTAGCTTGCGGATTTATTTCTGTCTGCGCGCCGTGTCATCTGAGGGCGTCATCCTCTGCAGCCCCGAACAGCGCGCTTGGCGCTTGACGATGCAGATTTCGCAACCGCTTGCAGTGCCGTTGCGGTCATTACCTGATGATGGATATAGGGGCCATAGGCGGTTGCAAATTTATCATTTGTTTAATCAGTCATTCCCATTTAATGTGACACGTCGTTTAGTCAAATAGCTAATAAAATCTCCAAATATACATTACCTAGTAGCAGTAGGTTATTGCCCTACCCTCCCCATTATTAATATCTGACCGGAATGAACAAGGAAATTAGATGTTCATGTAAAAATAATGATCCACACCTGTCACAGTCTATCGTCCAAGATCAACAGTGAATATAGCGCAACTATGAGCTACAACAATGTAATAAAACGGATTTTATGCGCGTCCTCGCGTTGGCTCAGTAAAATGTACATTTTTTTAGTCCGTAACTATTTAATTGGTTCTATTTTCTTCATAATTTGAAAGCTGTTATAATTTGAGCGTACAGTGTGGGTAGTTACAATGAAGAAACTGCCGGACGAAAAGCCAAGTTGGGTCTCGATATGCCCATTAGTTAGGGCGGCGATCGCGTTCCTTGGTACACCGCCAGATTGTACGATCCTTTTGGCTTGTAGATAGGCTGGTTGTAGCCCGCCGGCGAAAATAATGTCAGTTCAGAGATTAACGAACTTCAGACGCCTGACCTATAAAACTCTTGCAGGTAAATTCATAAGGTGCACGCTTCGTTGACTGCTATTTAAATGATATACCAACTTAATCACTGCCTTTCAGGCATTCTTTTCGTCTGCTGTCGCGTCTGGCACATATTTATGTTGCTATTTTATTCATGGCACTTTCGATCTCCATGAATCAGCTTTTATTTTCACCCGTTGCCATTCATTCTTCTTCGACAAATTTCTGTTATTGCGTTTGGCTATGTTTAGCGAACTGGCTAGTAACAACGTTCTGATAATGTTTTTCTTTAGGGTTCTTTTATGTAGCCGTTCCGCGCGTGGGAAGCAGGCGGTGCTGTCAAACTTGTTTACGAACTTTGTCTATTTACGTGGCACCAATTACTGTTTTTTGACAAACGTATTCAGGCGCCAGCAAAACGGTATCTCTTTTGCCAAATGCTAATTTGCCTCATTGTTTAAATACGAGATTTACATTTTAAATTGACCATATCCTAGATCAGCTCTTTTTGATCTTGAAATAATAAAAAAACATAATTTACCGTTGGAACATGTATTTTGGAACGATTGAACCGTTGGAACGAATTTGAAAGTACGTAATACTTGGAAGAATTAAAAGAGTTAAATAAAAATGTAAATTAGAGCTTTTAGAAACATTTACGTAGCGACAGAATAGAATTTGCAAAACACAGAGCTACGTACAGTTAGCATAAGCATCGTGACGTTAGCACTGGCAGCGTGTAGCAGCGTATTTTTCTCGTGAAGTTTAATTGACATTTCATGCCGTTTCTGTGTAGGTAGGTAGGTACGTTTTAACATAGTTCACAGAACTTGGTAATTAATCTTGCTATTCCCAAAACTGATGTTTTATTACATTGCGTCGTATAAACAGTTTCGTAACGTTCACAATATGTTTATCAGTATAAAATATATTGCCAAGTTTTCTTATTTCACAGTTTTCGGCGTGGTCGGTTTAGTGTTTGTTTACATAATATAAACATGTTCTTGTGCGGTTCTATTTGCTTCCACTAACTTGGTATATTGGTCTCGGTTCTATACTAATTGTTTATTTTATATTTTCAGGTAATTAACCTTCACATTCCTCAATTCTGAACGCCTAAATGTTTGGCAAATCCACAAAGTTTCGGTGAGTCTGCCCGGGGACAAACATTAGATAATTAGCTGCGCTCGAGATACTAAAATTATATTTTTGTTTATGGAATTCGTAAAACTAAAACCATATCATGAGCACCTACATTTATTACTAGACAAATAGAGAAAAGCAAGACTCAAACCTAGAAACATAAAAAAAACTATAGCTGCTGAAAATTTATTTTAAAGAATTCGAAAGAAGCGAGGGCGGTAATATATAGGCGTATTAACGAAACATAACTTTCGGAAGAAAACTTCGAAGCAGAGATATATGTAAGATGCATCCTGCATCTGGTACCTTGTAATTTAAAAAATCCCAGTTATTTCTTTTATCGCACGTCGAATTATATCCGCAGAGCTGTTCAGAATGTAGAACATTTTGCTCTATATATCTGGTCGCTAAGCGCATTTACTTCTCCCACGCTTGCACGCAAGCCAAATTCTCATTTTTACTTCGTTGATCATTTCTCACAGTGCATTTTATCTACTTTTGAGATCCGTCAAGACGTGTTTGTTGCATTATTCATAGCATACAAATGTTTATGGCTAATCTACGGTGCTTATACTTTTGCTTTTGGGTCACGGTCTTTAGAAGTTTCCAGTTTTGTTGTACAGCAGTTAGTAAATGGCTGTCGAATAGTTAAATAATTTATATATGGCTAAATAGTTAAACGTCGGTGGCAACTTTTTTATTATCAATAATTACTGAAAAGATCATCTGGAGATTATCATTATATTCTGTAGCAAACACGATTTTCTGTTAATTGTATAGTATAGCTCTCGTTATTGTAAGGTTTATGTGTGTGTAGTGAGCGGTAACTTAGATTAACGTTAGCATTTTTCAATTTATGTAGAACATTGAACTCTACCGTACATTTCTGAAAGTTCTAATTTGTATTCTTGCGTTTCCGCAGAGTAAGTTTATGTTCTGAGCCTGTGCTGTGAAGGCAGCGTTGCATGGGACTGCGCTTTTAATTAACGGTCTTGCTTTAGGCAGGTTATTACTCTTTCAAGATTCCGTTTGGTTTGCTTATATTTTAGACAGTTAAAAAGTCTGACGTTGTAGTTTTTTACATAGATTTAGGTATATGAGTACATTCAATTAATTTATCAATTTAATTGAGTATCAAATCGGTTTAATATATTTTCTTGGCAAGAAGAAATGGTCTCTTGACTAAATCATAGTCCGTAGACGACACATTAATCTCCCTGGTAGAAGGTCCTTCGGAGATCATAAAATTCACAGATATATTATACATGCTAGTCATATTATGAAATCACGTTCTAGAGACTGCTATCAATTTATTTGGATTGAATCAGGTGTCTACAGATTTTTGTCATAAATAATAACAAGCTCCCACCCAACATACACATTTAACGATGTAGTTTATTTTTTGTAACCGAGCGGGCGGCATATTTCGAGGCGGCTTGTTTTTCGCGTAGCAGAAATAGACTAGTCTTCTACTTTGCTAAATAATAAGAAAAATCTCGGGATTGGCCGTGTACGAAATGACCATCCTCATCAATCAGCTGCTTGGAGCGAGTCCAAGATTTTTTCCACGTTTAGGTTTCGTAGTTTAGTTCGATAATTCGACTGGTTTCTTGTCGCGCCCGCCGCTCGGAGCTATGCAACTCGAACTGGTCGCCATTGTGAACGTTGTATTTTGCGTCCGTTAGTATATTACACAACGGAACCATTTTATGATTGTCACGTGAAAAAGTTAATGGTTCATTGGTTTTGTAGACGATGCCAGATTTTTCTTTAGACGTTGGTTTTGCTTCATTGTTTGTTGCCTTGAAACCAGTGTCGCGTTTTGTTTAGACGCTGATTCATTCAGTAGCTTACTATTTCGATGTTTATGATGTTCGGTAATAATCTAAGAACTCTCTTAATTGTTAATGGTCGCTGTCCGTAAGTTTCTGATAGTTTTCGCCCTCGCGCGATGTAAACGAGCCAATAAATACGAGCAAGTATTTTGAAAATGCCGAGCTATTTTTGATATTGTTGACAGACGATAATGGTATTTCTGTACTTTCGTTGTGAAAAGTTCTCAGAGACAGTTCGAATGAAGTGTTCACGACACCTTTATGCAATTCCTGTCTCACACTTTAACGCTTGCCAAGGAGCTACGTCATGCGAGCTTCTACCCTACTGGCCAAAGAAAACTGCTCTTCCAGACATTTGACATTTAAAGCTATATTTGTATGCTAAAAGTTCACGCGTACGCGGGTTCACAAATAAGCAACGATACAGGTGACATTATACTGCTACTCGCGCTGACCCATTTAACGTCTTGATAGCAATTTACTTTTCATCAAATTGCGTCGACAGTTGGAATGTTCTCGTTTATGACGTGGTATGAATTCACCTTTCAGGTTCTTACATTGGGTCAGTGTTATCTATGCAGCACGAAAGTGCAACTGTTATTGAAAATTCATTGACCAATTCTATTTTGGGTCTGTTGCCCTGAAAATGTTGTTTTCATAAAATCTGATTCTATTTTATGGACTAATGTCGTCAGATTGTAAAAAGTAGACGTTTGTGACAAGACCCAAGCCTGGTGTTTTTTGGACGATTTCTTCCTTGTCCGACGAGGCGGGCCGTTGAACTTTTGCTCCTTATTTAGATTATAGAAGTGGAGACGACGACCGACGCAATCGGGCCGCCTGGCCTGCTCCGCGAAATAGGTACGAATGATCGCTTCCGCAATCTACTGCGAATCTATGGTTTATGCTCGATTATTATATTTATGTAAAATTCATCCTACCTGTAGGCCTATTTCAATCTTTTTCTATTCCTATCTCTATTTGTACACTGATTACTAAATTTATAGCGATTTGAAATTGACGTCAACTAACTTACAATGGCATCACAATTTCACAATCTGTTTATTAGCCAAATATATAAGAAAACAGTGATTCATGTTCTGGAAACTGGATTGTATGAATGCACATTTTGGCATGGTTTAAAACTAAAAACCTGTTAAAGTAGACTGAAAATGGCACAGCACGTTGCAAAAGTCGCAACAACAGTCGAACGAAGGCAGTCCTCGTCGTTTAGTTTAGATGCAGTTCAGAAATAGACCACGGAAGCGTCCGACCGACCCGTTTGGTATTTGTTCAACGTTGACCTAAAACAGTGCTCGCTTTGCTCGTTTGTTATTCGCGTGGCCGACTTGCCCGCCCCGACCATTTCGATCGACAACGGCATCCGCCTATTACAAGACGCTGAAACTCCAGCTGTTTCATCTGCCGAGGATATTACAGAAACATGCTTATATAGCTTGCTCATTGTCAGCTCAACGAGCGTACGGCCAAAACGGCATGCTGGTAAACAACATCTTTCATGTATAGAATAATTTCCATTAATTGTGGCGTGTTCTCGTCACGCGGCACATTGCCAGAGCGTGCAGAGCGTATCACACGTGGAACATGACGGATGAATGGGCTCGTCACGTGAAGACATCACCGGCACCGGTTCAGACGCCACTGATTTTTTCCCCAAGTTTCCCGTGTCTCGTAGCGCACGGAAATTACTGAGCTGTCAACATAATTAATCAATCTGCAAACTATGTATATCATTCCTCAGCGTTGATTCAAATATTTGCAGAAAAAATAGGAAATACTCGAAGAACGTTATTTACACTGAAAATGCAGACAATTTGTCAATAGGAAAAGCTTTTGATAGAGTCGTTCAACTGGTCCTCGGTACATCTTAGGCATGTAGTGAAATTCTATGTTGATTCTATTCTGTTAGTGTAAATCAGTGACTTCTGCGTGTAGTGCCTAGCTTAGCCTTTCCAAAGGCAGAAAGTCTTTGAATCTTACAAAGAAGTGCCTCTAGGTAGCGGTCAGTCGCCTGATCTCTTTATTCTTTTCATCTCCACAAAAACGATAAAGTTGACAAATTTATTTAGAAACAAAGAAAATAATTTGGTTAGCGAAACGTGATTTGGTACTTCAGCTGCAACACTTAGTTTTTCACGGTTCAATGCAGGAACCACAAGAAACTGCTTCGGCTCTGACAGTGAAACCCAATGAACGACTTGTTTGTTTGGCAGTAGTATTTGTCTAGAAAGACACGTTGCATTTGTCAGTTTCTCGACACCTAGTCTCGCATTTTAATTGTTAGGTTTTCACGCACGTGATTTTTGTCATAATCTTCTTTCTGTCTCTAGAATGAAAATATCTCAAAACTTGCTAAAATTATCAGTCAAGTCTTTTTTTAAATAAAAACTGTTCAAAATAGTCTTGTAGCTTTTGAAACTAAGTATTTGTTTGTCTTTCGATATATTTTAAACGTTCTCATGATTCGAAAAAAATCCAATTAAAATGCACATGTAATGAATCACCGTGATTTAGACAAACGACTATTAATTTGGCACTTTGTTTCATAGCATACTGTATGAGGCTGCCAAGGAAAGTTTATTTCCCACTGTCTCCATGAGACAATTTAACAAGTGTTTCGGTTAATTGTCTAGTGAGAGTTGTGGTCTCTTGCCAATCCCTATAAATCTAGATTAAACAAATAATCGGCCGACGCAGTTGTCTATAGGTTGTATAACAACCGGCGCACGCGTATCGTCAAGGTTAGTATGTAAACTTCAGTGTTATGATTTTGCCCGTGCTGAAATCGCTGTAGTCAAATATAAAACTACTTAGTTTTTTAAATAAATGTTTGCAAATACTCATACCTAATTCTAAATTTAAAACCGCTGACATTTATTGTCGACTAGCGACTAGCCCCGTCTTTGCACGTGTTACAAATTATACTGTAAGATGGTAAAGCAGCACATGCACATGGCGAGCGCAGTGCTGTGCCGCGCAGGGTCTTGAATTCTGCGAGTTCAAAATTCTGGGTGGCGCAGACCTGTTATGGGCAAACGTGACATTTAACATCAGGCGAGCGATTTGCTCGTCTCGTCACTCAATTACATAAACAACAACAAACATAATTTTCAATAAATTTAGACCAGACGGAAATGCCTTTATTGTTTTAATTTTCCCTTTGATTTACTGGTGTCGTAAAGTCATAACTAAGATTGGTGTCTTAGACATGCCTTTTCGCGACTTTTAAATTAATTTAGGTACTAACAACAGCAAAAAGGGAAATATTTCTGATGTAGATATTTTTGTTTTAATGTTCCAATGCATTACTTTTTATCTAATAATCTTACTACGTTATATACGTGTTAATAAACGAAATGTCATCGGCTACATTTTTGCTTTCGGGTTTTTTTGTGTACAATAAAATGTGACGATTGTGTACTTGTACTGTAAAAAACCTAAAGAACGTACGTGGTTGTGTAGATAAAGCATCACCCTTTCATGAAAAAAGTGAATACGAAAGTAAAAAAACTTGTAAAAGTGGCTTTTGACGCGGAAGATAGAAATAAGGATATAGGTACTTCTCTAAAGTTTTTAAATTAAAGCTTATTTAGAGCCAGAATGGATTTAAAAAAGTAGGCAATAGAATTCTTCGGTATTTACGCGATTAATACTTAGTCACGTCTTTCAAAATAAAAAGAATTTCAAACCACTAGTGGACGGAATTAAATTGGCTCTATAATTTATGTGCAGAGATTTGCGTCAGCGGAGAAACATTTTTAGATATTTTAGCTACCATTTTGTCTTATTTTTTTTCACGTATGGAAATTAATGTTGAACGGTTATAGATATTACTAGCTGTTCCCTGCCCCGCTTCGCTGTGGATAAAAAAAAAATATATATATATAGCCTATGTCACTTTGGGATAATGTAGCATTCGAATGGTGAAAGAATTTTTGAAATCGGTCCAGTAGTTTTTGAGTTTATTCCACACAAACATCCAAAAATACAAAAATACAAATCTTTCCTCTTTATAATATTAGTGTAGATACGAGTAAGTGAAAAGAAAAAAAACGGTAATGAGAACCGTCTGGGTTTGACTATTAATTCGTTTTTGCAGTGGTTTTAATCGAACTAAATAAATATGAAAATCATCCAGTTATGAGCTATGTTTAATATGACAAATCTAACTCGTCGAAATTCGTATTGAACAGACAAACAAATACAAAAAAGATAGGGAATTAAAAATATAATAAAAATTGTAAAATCTTATAAATGCGCAAGTGAGTTTGTTTGATTTTTACGCTTTCAAGCTCTAACTACTCAAGCGATCATCACAAAATTTTGTCCACATGTTTTTGGGGTTATAGAGAAAGCCACAGGGTACTTTTATCATCATCACCACCGCGCGGGTGAAACCGCGGAGTGCAGCTAGTAATTAATAAACCTTAACTTACGTATAGCATTATTTACATCGCGCGCTACCTATATGCCCTTCACAAAAAGTTCCTAGTCGTTAAATTCTATTATAATGTCTTTCTATTATATTTTTTGGTAAACTTGTATAGATGAAAAGCACCGTACACAGTGACGGATTAAGACTACTAGATGCCCTAAGCAATCCATGCCCGTGGGCCCCCTATCCGTATGTCAACTAGAATCGGTCTTTAAACCTTTACCGCCTAAAACATTAGTTTTTTGTAAAATAAGATGATGAGATGTAACGTACTTTAGAAGTGGAGTAGGTGCGACAATAATAAAAACCAAAGCATAATTTATTTATTTATTTATTGAAATGCGCCTTGCGGCTTTTCCGAGCATTGAATTCACGCAAGATAGTATTAACATCTAACGTTTTTAACATATGGGACTCTATGTACAATATCGATAAATTATCGAGCCTTTCTTGTATCATCTTTGTCCTTTTTTCATTTTTTAATACTTTTAATTTTGAAAAAGAACGTTCCGCTGAGCAATTTGTAATCATAAGCGATAAAAATATACGCAGGGCTGTTTCCACATTAGGGAAAGCTGATTCAATCTTATCATCATGTATTATTTTATACAATTGGTTATGACTCTAGGTCGGACTCTATGTCAACTTAAAACTCGCGAATTTTCAAATTAGTCCTAGAAACTTTTTTTGGTGTGGTTTTTGGTGACGTGAGAGTGAGACGTGATGCCCTAAGGACGGATTTTTTTTGTGCTTCTTCTGGTGCCCCCTCAGACGTGATGCCCTAGGCAATTGCTTAATTTGATTAAGGGTTAATCCGTCACTGACCGTACATATACATATACATAAATTTCCTGAAGTTTTTTTAATGGTATTTTGTACGAGGAAATGTTTATGTCTTCTGGGTGTGTAAATGTCGCTTGCGTAACGCCCATCTTTTTGTAGGTTTCCACTTTTACATCTTCAGGTTTATTTTAATGCGAATTTAAATTTCTGGCATTCTCATACGTGAAAGCTTACTAAAATTGTCGTTTTATTGCTCTATTATTTTTTAATCTTAGAATTTAATATTGTGTTTGTGCGGGTATTATTTGTCTAGTTTGAATAGATAACTACATATTCTATTGTTGTATTATTACGTTAACAATAAAAAAGCAGTTAAAAGCTCTAGTATAGGAGATTGATTAGATTAGCGTTGGCGTTTTGTTCAGCGCTTACGTCGGTTTTGTTACATAACCGGTCGGTAGGGTGGCTATCATTGTGCGTTTATTGCGTCGCGTCGGCCAGAAGTGGCGTAATTCGGCGTGTTTTTACAGCTGCATTTCGGCATAGTCCCAGTCTGGGTGTAGCTCTAACTGTACCCCGACGATAAACAGACGGCCGCTGTTGCCGACTAGCTGAAAACATCCTTTTACGTCATCGGCCCGCTATGGTTTCTGCTTGAAACGATTTTAACGTGCGGTGGATGACTTTGTTTGGACAAAAAAATTGAATTGGTTCCAAATTCCGATTCGATTTTCTCAAGGATGTTACTCGAGTTCCTATTTTATGTACGACTAGCAGTGCTTCAGTGTTTTACCCGCTATTCTATAGCAACTTCATTTTAACGGGATATAAAATAGCCCAACTGTAATTCATTGTATAGACTTACTTTCAGCTTTTACAAAGTTGAGTGGAAACATACCTTACGCACTCCCACTATACAACTTCGCATTTTTAATTAATTATTTAGTGTGATATGAAGATCTTTTTAGAAAGACATGTCATAATGGTCTACGGACGAATGTTTACTTCTCGTATCTGTAGAGTGTAGGTATTATTTTATTATTTGAGTTCCAAGGATTGGATCAAGCATCGGATTTACTTTAAACCAGTGCAACTGGTTTCAAAATGAGTGCAAATAATGAGTCTTTATTTGCAACACAGTATTTTAAGTTTTATCGTTGCCAATGTTCCTAGAAGCCGATATCTGGTGTTTAAAGGACCACAATGTATGCTTGTATATGATTTTATGAGCATCTAATAAACCTATTTAAACGTATGGAATGTATTATGAACGGACGGTTAATGTGAACAAAAGCTTGTTTAAATACATTATGATTATTTGACATGAAATTGTAATTGGATATTGAATAGATTGCTAATCAATTGGATACAAAATAAAAGACCGCTCCAAACAGAACTAATTTATTTGTAAGCTCAAACCAGTTAGAGACAATGGGCCCAAGTTTGAAGGCATTTTAAGACAGATCTAAACTAACTAAAAATATATCTGTCTATCATTGCAAGCCATTAGACAAGGATGCCAATAGTTTTAGAAAATTTAGATCTGTCTTAAAAAGCCTTCAAACTTGGCCTAATGTCCTTTATTCAATAATAAATAAATTACATTGTCTCTAACTGGTCTGCTTAAACTTAAACGCATAATTTATCCACTTTCAATACATCTTTATATCTCAATACTTTAAACGTTCAAACGCTGACTCTGACGGAACTAAAACGAATGGGTATCAACAGATGTTCGTTGCTTGGTTAAATCATAGCAGATTAACACAGGTAAAGTGGGCTCGCAAATACATCGCGCATCATCGTAGAACAGCGAGCGGTGTTGTCCGTCAACAAGTACCGGGGGAACTTCATTCAACGTCTTACGAAAGTCAATTGAAAATCTGAATTTAGCCTAGTTGAGCTTCGGGAAGCCAAACGAGCCAAACTCATATGCGTTGTGCAAGTCGCTCTTTGCAGGAGACTGTTGTATGTGTTATCTGATTTGATTACTCATTTCTTCACGTACGCTCATAGACTTATTAAATAGTTCGTAAGGACGGGGCGTGCATTTAAAATAGACGCATCTCGTTTTAATTAGCGATCTTCTCGCGTCACGTTGTTCTTCAGACATATTTGCATATCTCTCACTTATAACCACGCTTCGATGCAACGTAGTTAAACATAGTGGAGATTTCGACGGAAGGCACCAGTTAATACTCGTAAGTAATAAACATGGGGACGCAATGTTCGGATCAACGCCTCTACAGATCTATGTATCACTAAGCGTATACTCGATGAGTTTGCCTTTGCAAGTTCGCGTTTTCGAGTGCGAGTATGAATGCTGTTTATTATTTTCTACACCACAACCGCCTAAACCTGAACGTGATGAAACATGCTCACCTTCAGGCCTTTTTTAACTTGTACAAAATGTGTTTGATACAAATATTTCATTGCGTACGGCTAACTGAGGGATTGATATCGCTACGAGAAATATTTATGTAATACGCCTTGTTCGTTGTTTCGCGTAAACATAATACATCTGATTGTTGATTTTTGTTGAAATGTGTTCCGTTGCCTATCCGTTTTAAGCCTAACAATGAGTCATGCTCTAGAGTTCAGTCTTTCCTTGCAAGATTCCGGTGTATCTGATCTTAACTCTACGACGAGATAATAAACATAATAAAAGTCCATTAGCGAGCAGGAAAATATCATAGCCGACAATCTGTGAAGCATCCCCTCTGTCAAGACGCCCTTCATTGAGCCTTAGGAGCTCTACAAGATCGTGATGATTACGCACGGTGACTGCCTCCTAATTAAGTTTAATGCGTGGGTGTTATTTTGAAATCTTTCTACCGTTTTCCTTAGGATTTGTATCCACAGTTAAGTTAACAGCAAAGGTCGAAAAATGGTACACGGTTTGGGTTCAGACAACAAACTTACAATGGTTACGGTTAACCTTTTATCTCACGGCGAGGAATGTTAAGTGGAATTCACCACTTTCCATGTTTTTTGTAAGTTTCGTGGCAGCTTTAACACAAGAAGGGCGGAGCTGCGTAAGTGAGCGTGATGGACGACAGAACGGGGTCAGTCGCCAGCTCGCCACACCACTTTGTCGCCGCCAGCTCGGGCAATGCGTCCCACAAATCATATTTAGCCTAGCACTATGGAAAATTGTGACTATTGCTGTTTGTCTTGGAATAGACGCGTTAATGAAAGCAGGCATCTGATACACGACACGTCTGTCTGGGACTGACCTAAATTTTAAAACCAAAGCAGATTTGCCAAGTTGATTGTCACATGTTTTTTCCTCTGAAGTGTGGATCAAAAACTTTCCGAAATATAAAATCAGTTCTGCGAATTTCGCTGTTTCATTTAAAAAAGTATTTCCAGGCGAACGTTTCGTTTGGTCATCATTTACGCCTTGCACGAAAATTAAACCGGTCTTTGCACTGATTGCGATTGTTAAAACTTTGACCCGCGCGGAAAATAATCATAGAGCGCTGTCTAATGGAATCTAATTAAAAGTAGCATTAAAGCGTGCGTCGTCATCTGTAGTTGATAAACAAAGCGGCGTGGGTGAGGGAGACAGGTGGCTCGCCCACGCCGGGCCCAGGGCCGTGTGCACACCTGACGTCACCTCCACAGCCTCTAATGACGCGGACCCTTGCGGAACCCGTCCGCGGCGCCGGCACACAAAGAACGTTTCGTAGGTTGCGGTTACGACTTCCTGTATCTCGTAATTTCCTTGACTAACTTTGTGGACATTCAAATGTAGGCCATTACTTTAAAATTAAGAAAGTATTCCAGACAAAACGTGGGCCGTGCAGTGGAAACAAGCGCCTGCGCATCCGTTGACATGTTGATTGACGTGTTTCGCTACGCTACGCGCATCACGCGTGTGACCAAGTTAATGTGTGTAGTTTTATTTTATTTTGTCGTAATTCTCCACTTGAACAGCTTGTAGTCAGACTTCAAAGGAGCAACCCTGACCCATATGCGCGATACAAATCAAAGTTTTAAATCATAAACTGAAAAAATAGATCGTCACATAGCTAATTTAGAAAAAAACTAAATTAAAAATTGCGCTTCCTGCGAGTTATACAGAAAATATTATATTGAAATGGATAGGACGGTCATGAAGTGCCGGAAATCGTAAACAATGTCGTTTTAAAGTTATTTCATTTTAGAGTTGTAAAACTGTTCTAGAAGGACTACCTACTACCTATTGACCGATTGACTAAGTAACCGAGTGGTGTCGTGTGATACCGAATTATGATACAGCTGAGCGTGTGGGCGGCGATGACACGAGACAAATCCGACCGCGCTGACTACCGCGCGGTAATAATAGAAAAACACCTAATAAACATGCACCTACCTGTTATTTACGTCCGCTTTTATAACAGCGATAAGAATGTTCGAGGAATATCCATCTGATTTTGCTAAATTAAATGCGTCGTGATTAATTTTTCGTTCCTGTCCTACCACGCATTCTCGACTATACTAAGTATTCTGTGACTATACTACGTATTCTAGTCAATGACTAGCAAATTATAATAGACCGAGGTGCTCAGCAAAATTAGAGTGTATGAATTAAATTTTGTAGCCCTGTATGTAACTGGCTTAGAACAGTTCGATTAAACGTCAAATGATCAGTACAGGGAACCTACACTCGGGCGTTCGAGATTATCTCCATCAGTATCACTTATGAAATTTCTAATGAGAGCTAAAGTGATCAGACAATATCTCACTCGACAGAAATTCAGAGGGCGGCCCTCTCTGATTCTTTTCCAGCCTTGAATTAGACATGAAATTGCTCTGTAAAAAATAAGTGCTGTTATTGTAGAGTTTAATTGATCTTTTTGTACATCTGCCGTATAATTCGCCGCGTGCATAATTCGTTGTGATTCATCGGACGCGCACGTGCTTCACTTTGTTTACATTATTCGGTAACATCATTGAGTAATGCTAAACAGGTTTGAATTTAACTCGGCAGTTAACCCTTTGGCTCAAAAAATAAGTTTTTTAAATACATTTTTAAATCGGCTTTTTTAATCGGACGCCTTTTTCGAACACACTGTGCGAAACAGAGCTTTTACTAGGAGGTTATAGCTTCAAGAAGCTTTTCCGTACAATCAGGCTTTCATTACATAGTGTGACAATATTAGTAACAGCCTAAACTTCACTAAAATCGGTAGAGCGAATCATAAGCTTAAAAACGATGATACGATAATGTGATTTACGACATACTCGTCAATACTGCGTACTCGTCAAGCCTCCAAAAGTTAATTGATTACTGATGTAATGGAACATCAGAGAGTTCCATTAACGTCAATACATTTCAGATTTTGTGGAAAAGCTAAGAAATACTCGATAAGTAAATTTAGTTGCGTAGTACCATAAATCCCCGAACAAACTGTACTTTTCAAGTTAAACTGAGACTCGGATTTTATTTATTTCTGGTTCTTGTTTACGGATTGATAAAGTGTTCTCTTTTGGTGGATGATGCCTCTGAATATTGGCGGCTTCCAAATCGGTAAACATCGTTGGGAAATATCATAAACAATATCGCCCCATATTTCACTGGCATACACGTTTTTAGCTTACATTCTTGTGTGAATTGAAATAAAAATATTTAAATGGTAAACGTGCGTAATTTCTGAAAAGAGACATCTAAACATGTACTTACATAAATTCGCTCGAGTGTTTCTGTTAGCGAAAACGCATGCTTGTTTTATTGTAGCCACTAGCTAAACAACCTTGTAGGTACTGCTGTGTGCTATTTATTATTATCGACATGCAGTTCCTATAGCAATATACCGATTTACGTTTTAAAAGTCTGCATTTGTTTACCTTACTTTTAGTTTTATAATGTGAGTGAGTCACGGACAGATGTTTTATTTTCAGCTCGTATTTTCTTTTCCTCGTATATCCAGCTTTATGGAAGCTCCGAACGTTACATAATACTTCCATCATTCCTCGCCTATGGAAATTGTTAAAACGTTGCTCTAAATTTCGCATATAGCAATCCTTTCGATTTATGATTTTAAGGTTAAAGCCATTTTTCATGCGCCGTTTTCTGAAAATAAACGTGAATTTATTTGCTTTTAGTAATACGGATAGACGTCAATTGCTTTAGGTATTGTTGTTGGAACAAACAGAATCTATAAACCTTTTTACAACCCCAGACGGAAATAACAATGAAGTAATTTAGTACTGAACTGACACTAATTTGGTAGAGATCGAGTTTTAGACTAAAATTGTTGACTTGCTTGAATCTGGGCCAATCTAGCATTAAAAGGTCTATTTAAGTTTTGGTAACCTTTCGGCGGTATAAAATAAAGTCGGGCTCAAATTAGGAAATCGGTCGTTCTTGGTGATCGTAAAACGGAAAACGGGTCTGCATAATAGAGTTCTCACGTAGTGCACAATGAATCAAAGCGCTGCGTTCCGCGGGCTTTACATTTAATGTACGCTCGCACGTAAACCTAAACACGTTCAAGGCCACAAAACAATCAGGGCGAAGTGAATGATCACACCGTGCTTGATCGCTGCCTCGCCTATGCCATAACAACAATATCGGGATCCTATACTCAGTAAACTCAGTACGGCAAGTTTTGCTGTTTCGCAGATGCTTCTTTCATTATAACGGCCTTTTATCGACGAGATTATAGCCCTTATCGCGATCGCGCTAGCATAGCCAGGCATGGTAATAACACTCTGGGCGGATCTGTCATACTGTCGCTACACACGTGTTGCTCAATATCCTAAACAGCTGTCCGCACCTTTTATTGTAATAGGTACGCACTTCCGATTTGAGTTGATCTCTGCTCTAGCTCTACGTTGTGGTTGGTGTGTAGTTTAGTTAGGCATTCAATCGTAATATTTTTTTACTATGAAAAATCAAATAACTATCAATTAAGAAAAATCTATGTATTATTTTCTTAGAATTTTGAAACTACAAATCGGACTCTAATTTGTTGACGGTCCAAATTGGTGGCTTTACGTATAAAATCTCACAGTGAATGGTCACAATAGCTTCACAATGGAAATCGTTCCACATGTGTTAAACTAGGCTTATTTTGGAAACTGCCAGTACATTCCCAATAAGGAGTACATTATGATTGATGACAGTGACGGTCAAGGTGGCTTAGACAGCAGGCTGTGACGAGGCGTAAGCGGGACCTCGTCGGCGACATGTATAGTATAGTTGTAATGTAACTGTGGAAGAGAGCGTGGTCGTGGCGACGACGGGACGCTAGCGGTTCGCTGTTTATCGTCCCTACTACACTTTAGTACATTACAACAACTTATCGCTCTGACTTTAAGTTATCCAGTGCACGCTAGAACTGCCGTTTTATCTACAATTTACTGTATTACTACTTAACTACTTATCACGTCACCCCGACGCTCCGATGCCGTTCCGTCTACGCCTGTCTTGGTCAGGAATAACATGCGATGTGTCGGGTGTTACAGAAAGCAGTTCACCTTGCGGTGGCGGCAGCGGCTCGTCAGGCTCGTCAGGTCGAGCGTCGTGGCGCGTGACGCTCGACCACGACCTGGTGGAGACGCTGAGCGCCATCTACCCGGAGTGGTTCAAGCCGCAGCACCGGCGCGAGCGCAGCCGGCCCGCCTCGCCCGGCTCGCCTGCCTCGCCGCCTCGCACGCCTCGCACGCCGCCTTCAGACGACACCTTCAGGTAGGTTCACCTTCAGCCTTTCCTAACGTCTATTCAGCACCATGAAATACTTGATTCCGAATCTATAATGGTTCGAAACCTGTCCGTAGCCAAATTTTTTAACTGTTCACCGAAAATTGTACGTCCAAAAGCTTGATTTCTTTTACTAATACTGGTTTAATTCAAACCGCCGCTAATGTTAACGTTTATCAAAAGAAACGTTTAGGTCCAGATAGAATGACTAACGAATCAGGCTTATCTTAGGCGTGAAGAATGAACTCTACATTGTCGTCTCGTATTGATAGCCAACTAGGCCGTGTCCATAGCCAATTAGTAAGCATAGTGAATACAAAGTATTGGCCGCCTACTGGTAAGCTATAAAACATTCGTGTGATCATTGAGCTAGGGCGTATATTAACCTTTTCATGATGTCTCAGACTGCAGCAATCAGAACTGACATGATATTTTAATTTGAGTAGATTAGTCAAGCGCGATTTTTCAAGTTTGCCGCATTTGTCCAAAAAAAAACAGCATACTATTAAATCCTATAGACGCCACTTCATATTATGTAGTGGGGTTTCTAGGGCTACGCTAAATGTATAAGGAACTTCTGTTCAAAATCTTATGCTCCTAAACCCACCGGCCGTAAGCCGTTGCCTGTCGGTACATCGTTAGAACTTCATTGACCAAATAATGCGAGAACGCTGAAAAAAATCTAGTAAAAAAGCGAGTTCCTGTAGTGTGATGTGTTGTCCGGTCCGCAGTTCTGGTGCGGAGGAGATGGCCGGCCGTCAGGCTGGCAGCAGCGGCGCCAGCGAGCCTTCCAGCTCGCCGCGCGTCTCCCCGCCCAAGGTGATCGTCGACGACAGCCCCCTGCAGCCTGCCATGGGCAAACACAAAGAATGTAAGTCTCTCTTTTACACCTCGTAAAAGGTTTATCACTCTCTCCAAGGTTAAAGTACAAAGCGACCGACGTTTGGCCAAATGATGGAACTAACATTTTTTATTGATGATCAGTAATGATCGTTCAGCGCGGGGGTTTATCTTTCCGTAGCAAGTGAAATTGGAGGTCCAATTAGCGCCTTGTTAAAGTTTTTGACTCGAAAGGCTTTGCGTTAATTGCATAAATTTCACATAAATGTTGGAAATTTGCTAAAGCAGTTTGCAATAAACCAATGTTTTGATACAGAAGAGACGCCAAAATGTTACCCAGGGCGCCGGTGGAGATAAAGCTGAGTTGTGTTAAAAATACGACTGGTTCATTACACTAGCACATAATATTATGTCAGTCGCATTGTACATTATATTTGGACACATTCTACTATTTTTTCAGGGTTACGAAAATCAGCTAGGTCTCTTCTCATTAGGATAATGACGCAAGGAATACATTCAAATTGTTCAGATGGTTGATAGGCCGATCATATTTTCAACGTCTAGATCGATAATGTCTCAGGGCCGAACCGGACAGCATAACACGAGGGAGTCCAATACACTTCAGTGGCTCAAAGAAAGGAAGGCTATTGTGAATGATGATTTTGGCTCTAAATCATTTTATTCATAATAGAGATGCCCATACTTGTAATATGCTGGTCAAACAATGCATGTGTGATCAGACGGGCAGTGCCCCGTGTTCTGTCTGGATCGCGCATTAGTATGCAAAGACGTGCCCGCTCTTCCGGCGATGTTTGTGTTGTTCGCATCATCGCGTAGCGAATAAACATCTCTTGTTGCCCTGTTCAAAAAGATACTGCTTTTTTGCAAGATGCCTTTAAAAAAATGTTGTTAGTTTATTTGTGGCAAAGGGTAAGGATATTTCTTTGGTGAGAATTCTAAAAGCAAGATATGTACGAGTATATTTTAGTGATTGAAGTTCCTAGTCTACATACTCGTACCAAGGATTCTGAATAGGTCCCAGGTGGAGTGCAGGCTCGCGAGGCGCCCAGTAACCCACAATATTCGGCCCACTGGTAGTGAATGTTTCGTCTGTATTACGGTCGCGGCATAACACTAGTTTCCTTGTGCAGTGTTTATTTATGTTGGCGGCGCGCCAGCGTTGTCCGCTCATCGCTCGGGCCGCGTCTACTCGCAAACAAGAATAAAGCAGCGCCTACGCCCCCACCGTCTTTTATCGATATTATTATTCGGATATCGATCGACGTATCGACCGCGTCGGCGCGGCCGCTCGCCCGACCGCGATGCTACGTCAATGTCCGTCACCTGGCGTCATAACACTATTCATCAATGCGACATATACCGGCTATTCAATCACCACTCATTGTTGGATGCAAAAGGTAGTCCTATCGCACTCTCCAATATCGGCGCCGTGGCTCATGGAATGGTTATTTATAACTTTGTAAGAGGAAATATGCACTAAGGAAACTCTATTCAGTGTATATACCTCGCATTAGAATAACTTATTTATTGTTTGTTTACAGCTTTAAAAGTGAAGCTGATGATGCGGCGACCCATCACTCAGCTCGTAGCGCAAGGAATCATGCCTCGTAAGTGTTCAATTCTACTTTTATTTCATACCACTTAGTGAAAAAATTGCAATAAGTGTCAAGCGTAATATATCGTTATATCTGGGCGTGTAACTGGGGTGACGCTCGTCTCTCAACTAGCCGCGTGGGTGAAAGAATGTTATTTACGATCTAAATGCCATGACTAATGAGAAATTTTAACTAAACAATACGAAAGACACGTTATTTTTTACGAGACGTTCTGAATAACATAGCACAGTAGACTTGTCTATCTTTTATTAAGTGTATTTTAATCTCCTTCGCAGCATCTAAAACGCCGCCGGCATATTTTGAACAATGCAAGCAACTAGAGAGAGCGAAGACTGGAGATTTGCTGAAGGCGAAAATTCAGAGGCGGCCCGACCGCCAGGAGCTAGAACGTAGACATATCTTGGAACAGGTGGGTACCTCGTCTAATTTAATTGAACTTTCATGCTACAAATTCAGTCAAAGATTCGATGTTATACTACGCTTTAAAATCAAATTGTGGTCGTCGTTCTTGACAAAAATAGAAGAAATCAGAATCACAGCGACCTCGAAGGAATTTATTTAAAACCCCACTTAATATCCGGAAAGGATACATTTTTATTGATATTCAGACACTTTTTATCGAGACTCTGATTGCCCAGTCCTCTTGCCATCTATCATAATAAATGTCGAGGTAAAATGTTGTGTTGTGTATCCCAGGAGAGCCATGTGGACCCGAGCCTGGCGGAGAAGCAGCGCATGCTCAAGAAGGCGCGCCTGGCCGACCAACTCAACGACCAGCTGTCACACCGGCCCGGCCCGCTCGAGCTCATCAAGAAGAATATCCTGCACACTGAGGAGACCATCGAGACCGCCGTCAAGAGCGGCTCGCTCGCCTTCAAGGCCACCAGCGAGGGCGCCTCCGGCCGCCCCGAGCACCCCTCCTCCTACTGCGGGCCCCCCGAGGAGCTCTCCCCCACGCCTTCGCCGCCCTCCACGCTCCTCTCGCCGGTCAGCGTGCACGTGCACTCGCCCTCGCAGCACAACGCGCCCGGCAAGGACAAGCCGCGCAAGAAGAGCTGCAAGAAGCAGCAGACTCCCAAGGCGCGGTTCAAGTTCCACGAGTACAAGGGCCCGCCGAACGCGCGCGCCGCCTCCACGCCGCCCGGCTCCGTCGAGACCCCGTACGAGCTGCTGCTGCAGCAACAGCAGCTGCTGCTGCAGCTCATGCTGCCCGCGTCGCCGGCGCCCTCGTCCGCCGCCTCCGTGGCCTCCGACTCGTCCGAGCCGTACGGCGCGCCGCCGCCGCCGCCCCCGCCGCCGCCCGCGCCCTCCTACTCGGCCGCGCGCTTCGAGGACATGAAGGTGTCCGACCTGCGCGCCGAGTGCAAGCGCCGCAACCTGCGCGTCTCCGGGCCCAAGCCGCAGCTGATCGACCGGCTGCGGCAGGAGGAGCGGCCCAAGTCGCCCGCGTCGGTCGCGTCGGTCGCGTCGTGCGGCTCGCCCGAGACGCGCTCCGAGTGCGAGCCCTCGGAGGACATCGTGCGCTCGCAGCAGCGCCAGATCGAGGAGCTGGAGCGCAAGCTGGAGGCGTCGCGCCACCAGCTGGAGGCCGTGCGGCGCGACGCGGCCGGCGCCAGCGACCAGAGCCGCCGCCTGCTGCAGGCGCACCTGTGCGTGTCACAGCTGCGCGCGCAGCTCGACGCGCTGCAGCAGCCGGCCGCCGCGCACCACGCGCCGCCGCGCCACCAGTACGTGCTGGCCGCGCCCGCGCCCGACGCGCCGCCCGACCGCCTCGTGCGCCTCTTCACCGTCGCCTCGCCCGCCGCGCCGCACGACCACCAGCCCGACGCCGCGCAGCCCAAGCCCGCCAACAACGCCTACATCCTGAACGGCGTCAAGGTAGTGCCGATCGCGATCCTACCGACGACCGCGCACTACGAGCCGGAGCGCGCGCCGCCGCCGCCCCCGCCCCCGCCGCCGCCGCCGCCGATGCCGGAGTCGGCGCTGCCGGCGCTCGGTCGCGACTCCTCCGAGGAGAGCCAGATCATGGACGACGTGCTCGAGATCCTGGTGGAGAACGGCGAGCTGCCTCCGTCGGCGGTGGAGCGCGCCGGCCACGAGGCGGCCGCGCCGCCCTTCTCGCCGGCCGACGTGCTCGGCGAGGGCGCGCTGGGGGCGGCGCCGGCGCGCGGCTCGCTCGCCGCCGACCGGCTGCAGCGCGAGCTCGACGACATCCAGAACGAGATCATGAGCCACGCGGACATGCAGGCGGGCAGCGCGCGCGCCCCGCCCGACCTCGACCCCGACCTCAGCATGGACCTGCTCTCCGACGGGGACTTCCACGCGGAGTTCGCGCACGACACGAGCACGCCCGACGGGGACGACTTCTTCGAGCGGTTCCTGTCCGGCACCGAGCGCGACGGCCGCCGCTCGCCGCTCGCGATGGACATCGGCGACGACTCGGAGCGGCCGCCCATGACGCCGCTCGCCAACGGGGACATCCTGGACCACTCGCGGCACGGGTTCGACTACATCGACGACCTGTCGCTGCCCTCGTTCCAGAGCGAGGAGACGCGACTCGGGCCCTTCGAGCCGCGCTCGCCGGCCGAGCTCGTGTCCATGAACGTGGACGGCGACGGGTACGACCTCATGGAGACGGACCTGTTCCCCAACATGTTCGGGCGCGGCCACGTGCCGCAGTGCGACCCGCTGCTGGGCGGCGTGCTGGCGCGCCCGCCGCCGCGCCCCGCGCTCAAACACTACTCGTGGGATAAGATCGAGTTCGACGCCACCTGACACGCGCTGGCGCCCGCGCCCGCGCCCCCGCGCCCCCCCGCCGCCGCGCTCGCCCGCGCCGGCCGCCGCGCCTGCTCGTCTCGGAGCGCACTGTTCGTGTAACTGCCCGGCGCCGGACGTCAGCCTCGACCGACCACTCGGTGGCCGATCGAGCGACGAAGCTAGTCTAATCTTCACGTTTTCAGTGACTCGTTCTTCCGAAATGGTGACATTGATTTAGTGATACGCGTAAGACGGAAACACCGAGTGTTTGATGGACGACATGGTTTAAATTATAACGTAACTTTGTACTTAACTTTTGGTACGGAAATATTTGTGTCGCTAGCTGATAATTTAATATAGTGTATTTAGTTCATGGTTTCATCGGTGCGCGTAATGGCGCGTCGTCGTGGCACGCGCCGTGACGCCCCCGGCTCACGTATCGAGTCCATTTTGTTTACTATGTATAGATATTATCTACTTATGTATATATTGCAAGTTTTAATACTCAACATAGTTGTGGATTACTGCATTCCGCCCGATGACTAAAACTTAGGGGAAAATTTATATCATAGGAAAAAGTTGTTTTTGTGGGACACGATCGAACTGGAACGCATCACGCGCGAGCGTCGATAACGTTGATACTCTACTATAACCGCTGAGGGCCGATGTCGTGTTAATTATAACTTTGCGTACCGTCGTCTTAGACGCGTGAATAGCCTTTCCCAAATCAATAAGTGACATTCCAGTCTTGTTGAAGTGCAAATTGGGGCACAGCCCTCGTCTCCCGCATTGTAATAATATGAAACTCGACTAAATTGACCAAAATGTAACGAGTGCTGAGAGCGAGGTGCAAATTCACAAGCCATCGTCATGGGTGGGACCAGCTTGGGAACAATGTTAGATATGGTTCATTTAGGTAACTTAGGGAGCCGGCTCCTGCCACTCAAGCAATTATGCAAACAATATACATACTAATTTAATTCACTTGTTTAACTGAACACTCGACTTTATTATTATATACTACTTGGAACTCAGCATGGGCTCTATGATAATTAATTGTAGCGTGTACTATGTACACAGCTACTATGTTATTGTTTTATTTGAAGTTAAAATTTTCCTATAAGAATATTGATAAAGAACATAACATTCTTGAAAATGTATCATTCCATTGTATTGTCTAAAGCGTAGGATAGGTGCACATTATCAATAAGCTGAATTTATTATTTGTACTTCCTAGTGCCTCTAGAGTGGATTATTATTTATGAATGCGATTCAATTCTAGTCTGTTTGCATAATTGTTTGAAGGCGTATTTATAAATTTATTTATTTTAATCTTCCATTTGTACTTACAGTCTTGTTTGTGTTATATATTTTTATTAATTACTATGTGTGAGTGTTTTTCACTAATGTATTAGAATAGTATTACCATACCACGTGTTATTTATATTTAGATCACCATTGCTTCGACAGAGAAATCTATAGAGCGAGAATTTGTGAAATCAAATTGTTTTATTGCCATTATTTGCATTTACGTTTTATTTAGTATTTGAATACTTGTTGCTACAACGAATTATTACGGCTTCACTGCCTCGCGTGTGCCAATACAGACTTTACCTATTTATTGAACCACTCGATGGGAGAGCGCATCATTATTTATCACAGTAAATCGAAATTGAACTATGTTTCTCTGACGATTGTCTAAGAATGTTGGGTGTTAGTGAAGGCGTATGTGATAGTACTATAAAAGCAAACGCATTTTAAAGTACGATCACATAAGGATTGGTGCTATTATTAAAAGTAAGATGTATAGTAAAACCTAACAATGAAATTAATATTTGTAATTGGAAATGCGTGGCTATTGTAAACAATACTTACTTTAATGTAAAATTAACGTTTTTGTGTAACAACCTTGTCACCAACTTTAACCAGCCACATGAAAAAAATGTATTCAAATTAAAACAGGGCTGATTAGGAAAATATACTTGCTTTTTAATTTAAGTAATATTCCATTAAATTATATTAAACCTTTAGAATTAAATATTTATTTAAAAAATCTATTTGCTCATTATTCGAAATTGTACTCATATTAACTGATTTATTGAAACACCATTGAGATGTTTTATCTTGAGATTTGTAGTCAGTTTTTCTTCGAAGTCTGAATAATGGTGGACTGACACTTCCTACTCGGATCAGAGTAAATTGTACTATTTAGAGTTTTTGGTTTTTGCCTGTCAGTCCGCTATTGTAGACAAGCTTAGGCTACCAAGAAAAACATGTGGCAGCCTAGTTGACACCAACCTTGTACAATACAATAGTGCCCGGAACCTTCCTGGTTTGGAGAAAGTAGCTTTGTTGTTGTAAACTAGGCATTATTCAGCTAATCTCGTGTAAAGCCTATGTCGATGTTTAGCTTTGTATTTACTCCTCCAGAGTTAGCATATTATAATATTTAACAAGATATTAAGTGAGATTAATGTTTTCAAATAGAATATTCTACTTATCTGCATATTTGTTTCGTTACTGTTGTATAATATTTTAGGAGAGTTCTAATATTTGTTTCATAAGTTCATAAAATCCCAAGTTAAATAGTTGTATGCTGGATCGTATGTATACTTTATTTTAATCTGTGCTCTCTGCAAATGAGTATTTTGTATTGGCTTCTGACACTTTTAGACCTACTGCATTTTAGTTAGACTTTCACTGAAGTTACGTAAATACAGCGTGTATCCTATATTCTGCACCATATGTTATGTAAGCTCTAGTTGCAGTTATAATGTTGATGGCTATAAGCCCATGGTCTGTTGCAGAGCCAAGTATTCAATAAACAATTGTATGGATGTGATACATAAGTCGTTTATTATTAGTATAACTGGATAGTTTTTTTACCTTGCCCTGTAATTGAAGCCTTGTAAATATTTACCAAGCCTTTATTTAGCATAAGAAAAGAATGTTGAATAAAAAGTTTTTGACAAAATCTTGTTTCATTTCGGTTTCAACTTTCAAAAGACAGCATTCTTGCCTAAAATTAAATAGGTGGTGAAATTTTATTTTTACTCATTAATAATTTTCGGTTTGGTCCCATTGTAAAAGTTTGTGATAGTAAAATAAGTTTGTAAAAGTTGGTCATAATGATAAAGTACTGAGTCAGTATAATAGGCCAGTCTTATGTTTAAATTCAGCCTGGAATTCCTAATAAACCTTGGTTCTTTAAATATTTAAAACAAAAAAACAATTTGTAGGATAAGGTTGGGTTTTACTTCTACTCTTCTATTTCTTGCAAAATAAGAGCTCGTGAACTCTATGTGAATGTGGACTGGATGACGGTATCAATATCAATTTTAATAGACATAAGGGGAGGAAGTTGAAAAAGTTCAAGAAATCTTCAAGGATTATATTAATACAATGAGCAACATTTAGAAGCATTCAAAAGATTTGTGATCAGCTGATCACATTGTATAGGTAATATTTATTAGTTAAACAGGGTTTTACGAAAAGAGTATGCTAAACCGAAAAGGGTAACTTAGTACTCATCATTAGGAACTACTTTTTCCAGGTTTTTACGTATTAGTAGGGGAGCCCACGATGCTAAATGGGGATATCATCGAGCGTCATAGAGACCTATTGGGTTGCAAAGCTTAGATGATAAGAAGAAAAAATGTTAAGTGATATATACCTTTTCATCGCTGGGGGAAGCGGCTATAGATTTTTAAATAGGTATGTAAAAAAAAACTGTTGCATGGGCATCTTCGAGCGCGTCAGATATTGATAGCATCAATGCCTTACGTATTTTTAATAATGTACGTATGTTAATCTGATCGTTTGCATGATGCGGGTGGTTGTATGTAAGGGTTGAAAATGAAAAAAAAATAAAATTAATCGAGCGCGTCAGATTTTCTAAGGGAGTGTTAAGTGCACCAAAAAATAGCTCTCATTCACTAATCTGACGATTTCGATGGGACGCAAACTCGCGGCCATTTTCATAATGTGCAAAAAAAATTCGCCATTTTGAAATACTCAAGCGCGTCAGATTAAGATATATAATGGTTCATCTTTATGTTCTAAACGTACTGTTTCATAATCTGACGATTATCTAGAGGAATTCGCCTGATCTGACAAAAAAAAATTAGAAAATCGGTTCACCCTAAAGGCCATCCCTGCAACTTCCCGCTAATTCCATTCTTGGGCGCTTATAATTGTACTTTTTGAGCTCAAAATATATTTTATGTGATATTTTGAGCTCGCTGAGTTCAAAGAAATAATATTTCTATGCATTAGCTCTTCCAGCTCAATAGTCTGATAGAAGTTTCATAGAACACTATTTTTGGAATTTTCAAACCGCAATAACTTTTGAATGGATCAAGCAATTTTCACGCAGTTGGCGGCATTCGATGAAGTTTTAATTGATCGAACCAAAAATTTCGGAGTAATCCCGAAAAAACACTTTTTCGGGTTTCTTTCGTTCACGATATCTCTCGAACGAATCAACCGATTTTGACCAGCTTGATGGCGATCGACGTGATTTTTTAAGCTCAAGAGCGGATTAGTTTTTGAAGTTGATCGATAAAGCAGTTTAAAAGTTATTCCAAAAAACCACTTTCAAAAAAAAATATTTTTTTTGAGATTTTCCAAAATTTCTCAAAATCTATCGGTCCGAATCAGTTCAAATTCACAGGAAATCTAATTTTGAGGAAACTCTTCAGAACGCCGTTTAGTAGATTCCGATCGGTTTAGTCGTTCAAAAGTTATAAGCGAGTCACATAGTCACACACACACACACACACACACACACACACACACACACACACACACATACATACAGACATCGCGGAAACATCGAAACAGGAGCATGTGTTTCGGAGCTATTTCCCGAAACTTCCGGTGCATTGTCATGTTCCACTACACTTTGCTCTTGTAAATACTGAAAGTCTCGTGGTATTTTAATTGCAGTAAATAATTTATAGCACTGTGCGTGATACAAATCATTTAATGATGATTCCATCGACAATTTCGAGGTTATCAAAATATGTTCCTCGAGATTTTCGGAAAACCGGCTTGCTACGACGATATTCCAAAATATTTACACATTTTTTTAATGTTTCTACTGTAAATTTAATTGTTTTTTGTAAGGTACTTTCGCCACAAAATACACATTTTAAATTAATATCACTCATATTAAATATTTATAAACTTTAATTCACTTAATATATACTCGTAATATTACAATATTTAGCAAAAAGAGCCGAAACGTTGGAAACACGTTGTAAACAGTATGCCACGAACGAGTCTTTATGATCAGCTGTGATGGCGTCATGGCAGCAGAAACCAGAGTGGGGACGGAGTGAGAGAGTAATAGATAGAGAAAGAGTGAGAGAGGAATAGAAACGCGGAGAAGGAAATGTAGGCATCACGCAGCTCCACGCATTTAACTTTATCGACGAATTTTTGTTATTTCGGCTTGCGGAAATCATCAGATTATATATTATTCGTTATTCTTGAATTATTTCCTTTAAAACAAAAAAAAATTTAGCTACGCTCGAGAATGTCGAGATGACGTTTTTTTTTTACAACTTTGCTGCCCTCCCCTTTCTTTACGTCACTCTCAAATTGTCAGATTAGTGAAATATACACTTTTTAGGATGTAATTAACTCTACCCTACCTTAATCTGACGCGCTCGAGAATTTCTGATGGTCAATTTTTTTTTACTAATCTGATCCTGCATCCTTCACGGGCGGCCTTATATTTGGGCCTCATGTTTGGTGGAGGTACTTAACCGGGTACAAGGTATCCCCCTGTATATCAATCTGCCGCGCTTTAGCACAACACGAAATCCCCGCTTGGGCTCCCCTACTATATGTACATCGATTGTAACTGTGGATCAATAATTTTGATGTGATATGTACCTACATCTTTACCTAAGTACATTTTAAAATCTTTCGTCACGCCTAATAGGCGTGACGAAAGATCCTCTTCCATAATGTGAGTACACATTTACTATTTACAAAAAAGCCTTTATTTCGGTAATAGACTTAAGTTTAACGAAGTTTGAAGCCATTTTTCACATATTTTTTCAACAGTGCCCGAAAACAGCTTGCTTGTGTCATGGCGTCGATTTGACGTCATGGCGTTGTGTCATGTCATTGTGTCTATGCGTGATGAGCGGCGGATGACCTGAGTTCACTTATGCGTGACGTCATACGCTGTGATTGTTGTTTCTGACACTATGGCCGATTGCTGTATTTTAATGTTTTAATTTAATGAAAATCTTAATAATCTGTTTTTTAAAAATAAAATTAAACATGTGTTTTAATTTTTTTTTATCTGGCTAGTCCGTGAAAGCATTGAATCGGCGATTTTTTGATACTGTCGTCATGCCTAATCCTATTAATATTATAAACGCGAAAGTTTGTAAGAATGTTGTGTGAAAAATGTTTATTGCTCTTTCAAGCAGAAATAGCTGAATGGATTTACATGAAATTGGGAGTGAAGGTTGTTCATGGTCTGGACTAACAGATAGGCTACTTTTTATCCCAGAAAACGCGGGCCGCAGCTAGTCTTTTAGACTGGTTAAACTGGGATGCAGTTTGCCTAGCTCAAGCTCTAGCTAATAAAAAAAAAACAATGACAGCGACTGATCGTTAGTTTGGTCTTACTTGTCATTTTTGTGATAGTGAAGCGACGTCGTATGGTTTTGAAAATATCGATAGAAAATCTTGACACAAAGCTTTGGTTTAGAAATAACAGTAGTACTTCAACTCTTTTCATGTGAAATAATGAATTATAATTTCTATTACCATTCGTTTTCAAGTAGCTAACGTAATGGTTTTTTGTATCTGTTTCAGTTATTAGACAAATAAGCAAATGTTGTGCAGAAAAATGGATTAGAAGTATTTTTTTTAATTTCATTTCATGGCAAAATATTTATCTAGTTTTAAGTATTAACTTTCATACCAACTACTACGGGAATCTCCACAAGAACCACAAAAGAGAGTTCAACCACCAAAAATCGATCCATCGAAAATCGAAATTCTACACCCAACACTAGTTAGATTTTTTTCTTGTTGTAAAATCATGGCGTAAATTTGATCGATTCAGAATAGAATTTACCTTTATATAAAATGTTGTAAATCCATTACAACGAAATTCGTCGTCCCATACTCACCTGCAAAGGGTGGTATTAATTGCGAATCCAACTAACTCGTTCTAAATAGTTATGATATTAGCTGAATCTGTGTTGTTTGCACTATCATTGATCGATACCGGTGCAATACTATTTCTTTTAGTGTACTTTATTATTACGTTGTCTGATTTGGAGTGCGATTATTTGAATGCACAGGAGTGTTGTGCAAAACTGAACTATTGGCTGCTCCCGAAGTACATCGCTCACTCTTTCGTCACGTTCCTGCTGGTTCTACATGGACAAGTTCTTCTGTTTGTACTGAATGTGCCGATGTTTGCATGGTTGACTTTCGTACACTTTACCATACCGAGAGGTAATCTAGGTGTCTACGATCCTGCTGAAATTCTAAATAGAGGCCAGTTAAAAAAGCACTTGCGAGATGTAATGATCTATGTTGGTTATTACCTTGTGTTTTTCTTCATCTACCTGTACTGCTTTATATTATCCTTGTTAAAGGGTAACCCAATACCACCACATACTGATGAGTATGTGACATCAATGTACTAGAAAATTAAAACTTAAAAATGTCATCAGAAAATGAAATTGCAAGAAATGATCTGCAAATATCAGAAAGTGATGATAATGAGGCCTCGGACTCATCACAGTCATCAGATACTGAAGAAGCTGAAAAACAATTGTGTAGAAAGTTAATGTTACCAGAGCATCTGGCGGCATATATGGAAGAACGAGAGCTAGATCGAGATGTTGAACCCATTCAGTGTAATGCAGAAATTGAAAAGATATTTGACAATTATGTTATTGTTAAAAACATCTTGAGTCATTTGCGATGGCAGGAGAAGCTGATTTGCAAAAGAGTTTGTCGACTTTGGAACAGTGTCGTAAAAAGACTGCATATAGAGCAGATGCAACCTGTGGATTTTTCAATCAATGCAGGCTATCGAGCCGTGAGAGACCGGGTATCAATGGTGAAGTCCTCAGAGTTCCACACTGAGCCACTGGCGGTATTTACATTCTGCACTGCTATGGCATATTTTATTTGCTCGAATGCTTGCCAACGCTTACTAACCTATCCACCATGTGACGAAATAAAAAAAAGAAAGATACAAAGTCTTGATGACATGATTGGCATGTCAGAGAATTGTGCACTAGGTACCTATAAAGTAAATTTTAAAGGTTTTAGTTGTTAGAACTCAAGTAACTTCACATGCTCAGCATCAAGTGTATCAGTTACAATAAGTTAGTTAACACATGCGCTAGCCCCAGGCGCCGCTAATAGTCAAACGCCTTGTTTTTTACGCGCCTGGCGTGTGCAGCCGCACTCGCGTCGCGCAAAGGAAAACATGTATGTGTTTCCCGCAGCCAAAGTGTTAAACTGCATAAAAACCTTGGTGCTGAACGGAGTAAAGATTCTCAGATATAGATTACTATGTTATGTGTATCAGTAACTTTAGTTTTGTCTTCTGGAACCTTTATAATCAACCTGTTATAACATCTCGACCAATACAATATTTGACTTGTGATAATAATAGTCTTCTTTCAGTTTTAGATGTGTTACATCAAGAGACAACCGCTCCAAAAGATTGTATGTACACAGTGAAAGCAAGCTCTGTATCATACATGCCGTTACCACACTCATTGACCATAGAAAACATTATAACGTTTCCATCCCAAAGTTGTGAAGCAGCCTTTTACGGAATATACATCCCTAAAGTACCGGGTGTAGAGTTCAAAATTATTAATATCAATTGTTCAAACGGTATCCAACAAGACTTGAAGCCGGAGATTAAGAAGTTAACAGAAAACTATACTGTAAAAGGTGTGGTTGCTTGCTTAACTGAGAACTACTTGCTGTATGTGGATGAGAATAATGCAGAGTGTTTGTCATTTCTTAATTTAATGTAAGTAACCTTTTTTTATTCAGTATAAGGGTCGGTACATATCTGACGGAAAATGCATCGCGTATTATCGGTCGCGTAACGCCAGAACAGAGAAATATATAATAAAACATCCAACCTTTCACACTCGACGCGGTTGAGTGTGATATGTACCGACCCTTAGGCTTGCATTTGACTGCTATCTCGCATGATGGTAACAACCATGTGGTCTATAGACCGCATTGTGAGGCAAGCATGCTCCATTATTGGCTTGCCTAGATGAACTGATTCACTCGCGACTTGAAGACACCCAGATTATATTTATTTCACCCACTCTCCACTCAATCTTACTTCATACTAGAAGAGGTAGAATTAGAAACTTTATTTCCAGATTTACTTTTCTTACATCAGGTTGACTCCCACTCTAGCTACCAGATCATAAAAATCTTGACTGTGAGAATAGAAAAAGGAAATGGAGGCATTCATCCTGCAGTGAGCAGCTATAGCCGAAATAATAAATACAGAATCCATACCCTTTTTTATCCTTTTTCTGAGTAAAATGCCTCTTGTTCGCTTTATCTATCTCATAGACAGTTTATAGGGCAATAAACCGCAAGGGCGTTTATTCATGTGTCAGTTGTTTACTTAATTTGAAGTAGTCAAAACCAAATTGCTAAAAATGCAAATTGCAAAATACTTTAGCATAATATTTGTATTAATTCTGCAGACAACATTTTTTAGCAAATCACTCTTTTTCCGCAACTAGGCCGGTAATCGGCCCTTTTTGCGTGAACTACATATGCAGGTTTCCTCACGATGTTTTCCTTCACCGAAAAGCCAGTGGTATGTAAATTCGTACATAAGTCCTAAAGAACTCATTGGTACGAGTCGGGGTTTGAACCCGCCACCTCAAGAATGCGAAGCGGCGGTTCTCCCACTGAGCTACCACGGCTCCTCATATCAGACCTACTTCAAACATGAATTAAAATTATTTTTTCAGGCAACCTGAAACCCCATTTGCGTTTGGAGGTTGTCTCGTAGAAGACACAGCTACCGAGAGCCAAGACCTAGTGGGCACTGTGGACTGTCTCAACAAAAACAAGGAGTATGTTAGTGGCAACATAATGTCACTGGGCGTATTTGTGACACCAAAGGGTGAAAACTCGACATCGGTTGAAGAGCCCAGAAACAATTTCGAAGCATATTCCGTAGTTTTGGAATCATCAGAGTGGTCTAAACTGAAGATATCTCAGTCTATTAAAGAGGTATGTACCTCCAGTTACATGTACTATACACTATACAGGGTTATACTGAAAGGGTATGCTTTAAAGCCAAGAAAAGCTCATATTACTCATCATTATGAACAACTTTTAATATGAGACCAACCTGATATTCGCGAGAAAAAAAATCAGTTGGTCCACACATTTTGTAGAGTGTCATTGACATTTTTCTATGGAACAGCAGTTTATAATTATGAGCACTATGAGCCCTTTTCGGCTTAGCATACCCTTTATGAATAACTCTATATTACAAGCTTTTATTTAACTTACACAAACATGCGTGCTGAACATGTTTTGTTTGGGACAAATCTTTAAAGCTAAACCTGAACTTCCTGACGGACAAAGCTAAATTTGGTAAACCTGTGTAACTCCGATGACAATACAATAAAAGCTTGTTCCTAGAGTTATTTTTTTAAAATGTTTTTTGTTATATGCTTTTATTTAGCTTGCCCTGTTTGTTGTTTGGGTCAAAGGTTGCAACTGAATTTTGAACCACTTCCTGATGTCCAATTGAGCTGAAATTTGATGTACCTGTGTAACTCCGATGACATGCAACAAAAGCTTGTTTTTAAATTATTTTAATTTGTTTTATTTTAGTTTTCAGAAAGTGTCCCTCGGTTTGAGCACAGCGTGGCTCTCAAGTTCTCATGCATGGCCCGTCAGCACAAGCACGAAGACGAGCAGGAGATGTTTCGTCTCCACTTCCCGCGCACGCGGCTCGGCGGCTGCTTCGGCAACGGCGAGCTGGGCGTCGACCACCCGCGACGGGAGTCCCAGGCTACCCCCAAAACAAAACACGCCGCGAAACGCCCGAGAGAATGCGTAGCCTACGAAAAAGTTCACTCGTACTCGACCGTGTTCTTTTACATCGGCTGGGGCAAGATTATAAAAGAGGCTGGACGAGACGAGATGACTGAGAATTGATAAGAAAACGTGAGACGACTAGACGGGCGATTTTTAAGCAATGGTTCGATTTGACAATGTTTAAGACGTGAGCGTAATACTGCCCACATTTCAATGATAGGTTGATCGTTTAAATGGACCTTTATAAAACTGATAAGACATTATTAGCGTTATTTATAAGATTGTGAGTGGTGCATTTTGCTCATTTAGACAGCACTTCACGTATCTGTTGTAAAATATTAGCTGTAGGTTATAAGAATTGGTTTTAAGTAATATAGATTACAGATTGAAATGAAGAAAAACACCTCATTAGACTTTTTGCCCTACTTGTTACTTGTTGAGCGGGTTCTTTTCCGCAACTAGGCCGGTGATCGGCCCTTTTTGCGTCTTTTTGCCCTAACACAGTTTCAGTGCAAATAACATAGAAGATTAAACATCTTATATCTCACTGTGACGAGCGCAGTGCTGTGCCGCGCAGGGTCTTGACTATTATTCTAAACTAGCTGCGCCCCGCGGTTTCACCCGCGTTTTCCGGGATAAAAGTAGACTATGTGTTAATTCAGACCATGAACAACCTTCATTCCAAATTTCATGTAAATCCGTTCAGCCGTTTTTGCGTGAAAGAGCAACAAACATACTCACAAACTTTCGCATTTATAATATTAGTAGGAAGGAAGTTCAAAATTCTGGGTGGCCTGGACTTGTTATGGGCAAACGTGACGTTTAAGATCAGGCGAGCGATTTGCCCGTCTCGTCACTCAATAGCATAAAAAAAACACTCGAGCACTAGATACCATTACCAGTTATTACTAATTCTAATTGTTGTAGAGTATATTAAAGTTTAGTGGGATTTTTTATATTACTTCTTAGGGCTTTACTATGATCTTGGTATTATAATAATTACTCACATACTCATTATCAAAATTCTTGTTTAGAATTAATTTAAAACAAGCAATCAAAACAATAAACAAACACAAAATCATGGACGTCAATCAAATAACCCGCTCCTTACTGTTCCTGGTGCAAAAGTGCCCATGACGCTCGCCGAATTGCCATGCTGAATGGCAATGGGCCAACCTTTTCACCAGAAACGAGCCGGAGCGGGAGTTACCTCGTGTCTTGCGCCCAAGATCATGGACCAAAGTTTTGGCTGCAGCTCCCCATCTTCCCATTGTCTCTACGGTAATGTGGCTCCAGACATTATTTACATGCTACATAATGAGTCGTGAACAAGTTTTGAAAATGTTTTAGCCCGTTTTTATATAATACGAAAATGTTGAATAGTATTTCGACTTTATTATTATGGCAGTAACGATCTAATTTGTTTACGTCTCGATTTTGTAGCATGCCACAAAGTTGCATGATGTCTCCTACAGTGTGATCCTACATAATGGTCAAAAGTGTAACGGTCGTCGTCTTATTTTGTCGTCCCGCTGCTAGATTTGAATTTCTTAACACTATAAAGAAAACAAATGATGTTACGGCTCCATAACCCTCATCCACACATAAATATCATACTGTATGTATAATCTGTGGTACGAGTATAATGGCGCCTGTTTGTTTTAAAATAGATTTTATTTGAACAAACTCTATTTTTGTTTGTAATTTTGTTTGTTTAGTGCAATTTATGACCGTGAGCGTCCCAAGGGTTAATTCTAAGTACAATCATTTTGAATTTGTTTAAAATATGATTTAGTTTCACAATTCTGTAACTGTCATACCTACCATATAGTCACAATACGTATTTGACTAATCTTTTTGATTAACGGACATAATAACAATTATTGTGTAGTATAGTCAATAGTCATATAACTCGTGTTTTAGGAAACTCATTACTCTAAGTGCAGATGTGAACATGACACTGCGTAATCTTGCAAACAAAAAACTTGTCAAATCACATGCCATGCCATGTCATGCCATGGCGCATGGCGTGGCATGTTTTTCACGTTTCACACTTATATGTTATTTAAATGATAAGTAGTAGCATCTTGGTGTTTTTTCCGAATCTTATTCTTATGAGCAAAATGGCTTTTTTCTTTTTAATCTCCGTTTATGCCTGTCGTATTATTCTAGGTATTTGTAAATGTAAATAGGGCTATAATTGAGGGTAGATGTACATCTGGTACCTAAATGTCTATGATTAAGTACCTAATAATTTATGAAATAAAGATAACATTTCAATCAATGTATTTTGGTTAGATTTTCGTCATTCCTCTTTAACGTCCCCAGTGGTGACCATCGGGAATCGTTTTCAAAACTAGTCTCACTTGTCACCAGTGGTGAAAGAATTTCATATTTCGTTCCCAGTTGTCACCAGTTGACGAAATTATCGGGAAATGAAGAAAAATAAAAAGAAAATAAAAATCTTAGCGTTGTCTTCAGTTGTAGTCGGAGAATCGCTGCGCTGGCGGTACGTAGAAATAACCTACCATGTCAAAATACAAAGAAACAAAGTTAAAATTAGTAAAACATCTTTTGCTATGATATAATGTTTATCACAAAATCACAAAAAACTCAAACACAACAACACACAAAACACAAAATTGTCATCACAAAATGTTAATGTTATCATGTTAATCACAAAAATTACTTCGGTGCCACCGACTCGCCCGGAGAGTTCACGTAAATCTTATTCCAGTGCCGACGACTCGCCTGGCGAGTTCAGTGTTTTTCAACCGTAAAATGTAGGCGGCACGGCATCCGAGAAGACATCATGAAAATCGTAGTGGTACTGAATGTGTTAATATACCTCCATGTACCTACTTAACATCTAGGCATATTCCTACGACGACGGAATTCTAAAAGGTTTCATAAATTTACAAAAATTTTGTTAACTTTGTAAGCTAATGGTCGCCGTACCACTAGTTTCGAAACAGTAAAAATAGAAAAAAATTAATAAAATGAACATAATATGAGCTATCAGTATCAAATTAGCGAGTTTCAAAAAAAGCTCGAGGCAGTCTCTAGCATCTAACGAGAAAATAATAAGAAAATTGTCTTGTTAGCGTGATAATTTAGGAATGTGAAAAGTGTTTTATAATATATAGGTACGCACCCACATTATTTGTTCTTACTTGCTGTTAGAGTTTAGTAGGTACTAAGTATCCATTTTAAGTTAAAGTGCTTTTTTAGGATTCTGAATCTCCTTCGAGGAAGAACTCATAAAGCGAGACTTCGGTATCTGTCTGGCTGTATGTCACGGCTAATTATTTTAGTATTGGAATGCGTAAATTCGGTACAGTATAAAATAAACTAGTGTGAAGCATCCTTTACGCTCTACTGCACAAGTATAAGCAATAGGTAAGTCTAATCACAGATCTTGCAGTTTTATTTTATTCGATGTTGTAGTTTACATCCTCAGATCAAGTAGAAAGGCAGATATTCCCGCCTTAGATCTAGGTGAATAAGGGTATTTGTTATGCGTCAATATGTGCTTGAAGTATATATGCACGGGCAGCAGGGTAGTTTTTTTGGCTTCACTTGGATCTAAGGCGAGACTGTATCTGAGTGTATCTGTATCTGAGCCTTTCTACTTGATCTGAGTTTACATCTCGTGTATTTTTTAGCTAGCCTACCTACCTAACAGTTTAGTAATGGAATGAAATGACAATCACTGTAAACAATAAATAGTTTTTGAAGCGGTTAGATCGCACCGTGAAACTGTTACAAGCAACGGTTCGTCTGAACAATACAGACAGATTGGTGTGACTGTTAATTTGTTTTTATGGATCAGTTGTCGGGAATCGCGTGTGGATCCTCACGCAATGCGTTTATAAAAACTTTGCACGTCGCATCGCTTCTCGGGCAGACGTTGTCAAGTAAGCTGTTATGTTCAGTTTGATTCATTGGTGTCTACTTGTATGTACTAAGTATACCTACATTTTACTGAGGTACTTTGGAGAAGAAGTATTAGCATCTCCTTAATTTCTATAGGTTCTCCGTCATTATATCTATACTTAAGTAACTATCTCCAGGGTTGTTCATAAAGGGTATGCTAAGCGGAAAAGGGTTCATAGTACTCATCATTATGAACAACTTTTACTATGGGACCTATTCGAAATTCGCGAAAAAAAATCAGCTGTTCCATAGATCTTGTCGAGTGTCATTGACATTTTTCTATGGGACAGCTGATTTTTTTTTTCTCTTTTTTTTTATTCGCGAATTTCGAGTTGGTCCCAGGTCCCATAGTAAAAGTTGTTCATCATGATGAGTACTATGACCCCTTTTCGACTTAGCATACCCTTTATGAATACCCTATTTAAGTGGTCGTACTTCGTACTGCATCAGTTCGTTTCAGAATCAACTTCAGAACATTTATTTTTATATTTATTGTAACTAATTAATGTAATTAATTAACGTTAAAATTAGTTATTATAGTATCACGTCGTTGTCGTAAAAATTACCCTACCTTAGAGTAGATGTGTTTCTTTTTTTAAATCTGCATGGTACCCACTAAATTCTCCATGCTTTTGTAAACAATATTTTAATCATATCTAAGTAACAACAAAATTATCAGTGGATACTTAGTCAGCTGTGTTCTTACTTCAGCAGACACACTGAAAGATCGAGTAAGTAGATAGTTATAAATAAACGTAAATGAACGTTTCACACTCATAGCTCACTAGGATAATCCTGTGTCGGGGATGCCATGGAACACACAAAGACAAGGACAACTAACACCCAGACCCAGGGCAGACATTTAAATTAATCATTCAAACATCTGCCCGGCCGGGAATCGAACCCGGGGCCTCTGGCTTAAAAGGCGGAAATATTACCGCTGAGCCAAACACGTCGTCGTAGTTAGAAGACATAGTTTAGCTAAACACCTGCAGTTAGCAAATATACAGCATATCATCTACCTGCTAGACTTGTACTTACTGCAGGTGTCCGTAAGCGACGGTGAGGTTAGGGTCGGGTCGACTGCTTGCTTGATACTTCTTATATATAAAATTCTCGTGTCACAATGTTCGTTCCCGTACTCCTCCGAAACGGCTTGACCGATTCTCATGAAATTTTGTGAGCATATTGAGTAGGTCTGAGAATCGGCCAACATCTATTTTTCATACCCCTTACTGATAAGGGTTGTCCACCCCAAACATTTATTTTTATTTTTTGGTCAAAATTTTTATTTCTTATACTGTTGCTTATGTGGCATTAAAAAATACATACAACCCTAAATTTTCACCCTTCTATCACCAACGCCTAAATTTATATGGCAACACAACGTTTGCCGGGTCAGCTAGTATCTTATAAAATCTGCAGTTACTTAACTATCAACTTTCCATTCACCAGAATATTGGTTGCAATTCTCCATTGGTGTAATTTCTCCTTTCTGAAACTAAATTTCAGTCGTCTCATCCCAGAGAGATCGGTCGAGTGTCAAGGCGCCTGCTCTCTGGGAGATGAGCAGACGTTGCCACCGGCTTCAGTATTCCTCCGCATGGCAGCGAGCGCGCACGCCTCCCGCCCGAGCGCTCTCCGAACACACGCACGCGGTAGAAAGTCGCTACTCCACTATCAAATATCTAAACAATTCCAACAAATCAAATTAATTCAACGTGTTTTGTGACCGGAAACTATTAGTTTAAACTGATATTTTTGCCAGGTAAAATTGGGTTTACGATTCAAATATGACGTTCTGAAATTCAGACGTCAAGTGCGATAAATACGGTGCAGATTGTCTAATTTCGAAATGATCGTGTAATTGTAATGGATGGAACAATAATTTATTCTTGAAAATTAATCATTAAAACGATACGCGAGTGAAGTAAGATAAATAGGGCTCTCATGCATCACACATTTCATAGCGTAATAAAACGTCTGTTACACGCATCAAATTACGCAGAAAAATTAATTAACATTCCGTTCATTTCTATATGATTTACATAATGGTATCGCATCACGCCCCGGGTCCATTTTTTATACGTGTTAGTGAAAGCTCTGTGGGCGCTTCGTAAATTACCACTATAATACAATTTCGCCAAAGTAGTTTTATGAAAACGTGAATGAGTCTGCGAAACAAAAAATGCGCACGCTATTGTTATTAAGCTCTGACAGCTATTAATGCTAATGTAGCGTAGAGTTTGCGCCGGCGCATCTCGCGTTCACTTTCTCCACGCAAATGTTACCGCTGCCAAAATAAATGTAGGTACGTAAGGTTAATTAATTAACATCATGGCATCTTCATAGGCCTTTGTGTACAGTTTTTATGTCATAATAGCTAAGAGCTGTTGATGAATGGGGGCCATGTATGAGGTAGTCAAATCATAAATCTTTACGAAATATAGCCATCCACCTTGCTAAACAATTGGTAGAGTGCATTTGAAAAATTGTAGTGAACGTCTCAAGGGTCATTGAAAGTTTCCAGCTAATTGGTTTTTGTTTAAGATAAATTGTTTTTAACTAATACACTTACTACAATTAGCGTTGCCTAAATCTACTGTCTACAAAACATTCATTCTAAATGTGTTTTTATTTTCTAAAACAAAAATTTACCCAATCTTAAATATTTTTTCTAGGCACGACTTATTTTGGAAATAAAAACGAATTCCTGTACCGTGTAAAAGTTTAAGTGGACTAATGTGGACCAAGTGAAGCTGTGGACAATACAGCACGTCCAGATTGAGTGAAAGTTTACTGTGGGACTAAAAGTGGAAAGACAAAGAAGAGACTAGAACAATGGATCACCTGTTCCGCCAACGTCGGATAAGCGTGCCCAAGCGGTAAGCACATTTTACAGAACTATACTTTTAATTCACCAAAAACCTCTCGCAGCGTCCCTACATCATACCTAATAACTTTATTTTTATGGCTTAGGTAATATTTCGTTTATCTATGTCCCAAAACCAATACGAAAATATTTAAATTAAGGGTCTAAATGACAATCGCTTTTCGCGATTTCAAATGAATAGATACAAAATTTTGGAATTGACAAATATAAGTAGATGAGTAGACATAAGACACGCAAACATTACAAACGCAAGCTATCAAGAAACCTTTCACCCGAACCTTTCTCCTGAGCATTAATTGGGAATGATTCCTTTACGCCTTTCTTATTTCTCACTTGCTGACTGCGTTTAGTGTTTTGTAATCAAAATGCAGTGGGTACGGTCCTGCAACTCATAGCATATCTCGGCCTACGAGAGATCATTTACCTACTGTTGGTTTACGTTTTTTCGGGTAGGTTGACAGTAATAGCTAGCTAAGGATAGTCTGGAGCTCTGGCCGTTTCCATACAATGAGTTTTGCCATGGCAGAATAATGATGACTCTATTTTGAAAATCGGAACCGCCATAACAGCGGTTTTTAAATTTAGTTTTTTTTCAAAAATCCCAAAAATGTTTAGTTTTTCAAAAATTATTTGATATATTCAAATAGTTGTTTTCGAATACCTCAACGTTTTAATTTAATTAGAAATAAATAAATTACAAATTAAAATGAATTATTTAAAATATGATATATAATATAATTTAATATTAGATACTTAAAATGAAACAAAGTCAACTTTTACGCAACGCAATTAGTTTTGAAAAAATAGAAAACAATTATTTTTTTATTATCTTTTCTCTTATCTAATAACAATTAGACTAGCACGTTTCAATATAAAGTATGAAAATAGTCCGAACTCCATGCCCGCCTTAAGTAGGCACCTACCTAATTCAATACAAAGCTACGTTATGGCGATCTCGCTATTCAAAACACAAGCTTTGTTCAGTAATGCCGGACTCGTTCGTATGATTTATGTCTCCATCTTGGGAAGAGCTGAGTATGAATGCGGATGCGAAACATGCTAAGGCTAATCCTAGATTTAGTACTAGGCTTGGACAGGTCTGTTTGTATTTACGTTTGTTGTAAGGCAATTGGGTAACTACATTAACCATAATACCATTAGTATATCTACGAGTACTTAGTTCTCTTTTGTATCAAAATAGAATCTGCGAAATTTCAGCGTTAGAAGAAACTACATAAAATCGAATTTAATAATAGTTGTCATCGTTCGGCAACAAAAATAAATATTTTAGTATAATATTTTAAGTATGTTTATTCAATTCAACTAACCATATTTTTGTACAGTTTGTGGTATTTTTGTACAGAAATGGTTGATAACTGTAAATAAAAATAACGTAAGAAAAAACACAATATAAACCTTGAACAAGATACAAAAAAGAGGAAAAAATAATAATATTCACTGAATTCTTTGGGTTTTAACCGACTTCAAAAAAGGAGGAGGTTCTCAATTCCACTGTATGTTTTTTTTGTTACTTCAAATTCAAATGACATCGTTAATGCTACGAGCTCGTATGTCGGCACAGGATTCGCTTGTTAAAAGCTCCTGGTGTATCACCAATAGTCAACCGACGTACCTTCTGAGTGGAAAGTCACGTTGTTAATTCTGTAAGCGCACAGGTTAATCTGTCTTTATAGCCTACGAGTATTTAGTATTAATGTACGCAACATGCAGCCAGTGGGAGGTCTTTGTCCTGCGCTAGAATTAATTAAGATTTCTTACTTTACTTATGTCTCTTTATTGCTCAATATGACAAGCCGTGGTTTGGCACATTTTGATTTAATTACACGGGTTTCGATTGTCAAACTTTTTGTTACAATGTAAAGTGTTAACTACCTACTCAAGAACAACTCAATTGAATTCTGTAGAGTAACCTACTGGTTTTACTATACCTACTGGTTTTTATAAAGTCTAGTACCATCTACCTAAAGGAAAAGTTTACTCTATACCTACTTAATGTACCTAAACCAAATTCTGTAGGTACGCAATAGACAGTCTATGATGTGTGTGACACACAAAAAGCAAGTCTTGTCGATTACCTCTTTTCCAAATCTTATAAACTTATAGTACCTTTATGAAATATAGTACCTGAAATAACTCATAAGCCAAAAACTGAAGATTGAAAAGTGAATAAGTAATTTTTTTTACCGAAATGCAAATTTCATTCTAAATGTAGGTAAAAACAGTCACGAGCTGCAACTCTCTCTATCGGCGTGTCTATCCGACGTGCACGATCGACGTGCGTTAACGCAATCATTGAAAACAAAGCGCGGATCTACGCATTTTGCTTAGACCTTAGATTTTTGCTGTTACATCCAGTTTTGTATCGATTATATATCGATTATAATCGATGTAAACAGCGATTTCCTCGAGGTGAACGACACGCCACAGACGCTGCACGTTTTTGCAGATATCTCGATTGTTAGCTGACAATGGCGTCAACTCAGATCCGTGCTAACCACCTGCTCGTATTTGAGTCATGATTGTGGAACGCTTTCTTTATGACTGGCTTCTTGGCTGTATTCCACTTTTGTTCATGTGTTCTATGTCATGTTTGCATGGAAACAAATAAGATTGGATTGAAAATGGAGGATCATTTGATCATTGTTTACTACGCAGATCTAGAACTAGTCTTTGATGGTAAGAATAGAAAGCTATCTAGTTTAAGTATTTTAGTGTGAAGCACCTGCCTACTTATGATAATAGATATTGTTTTAGTGTGCAAAATTGTGGGCCGTAAAATCATTAGGTGATATCGGAGAGCGTCTCAAATCACGCTTTCGTGACAGCTAAAAGTGAGGCTAAAAGACAATACCTACCTAAATACTTTTACA
Organism: Alcis repandata; assembly: GCA_949125135.1. NCBI lineage: Eukaryota > Metazoa > Arthropoda > Insecta > Lepidoptera > Geometridae > Alcis > Alcis repandata. The sequence goes on from OX421234.1 coordinate 8,005,318, forward strand.
TACTTAACAGAACTCTAGTGTCTTAATGGCGTTTAAAATACTTATTGCCGTTAATGTTACGAGAAAGCTAGACAAAGCTTATTTGCATCCCATGCCGTATTAACATTTCATTTGAGCAGATAACATTTACATTCACTCTACCATTTTATTTGTCTGTCAGTAGGTTTATAAGGCAGATTATAATAGCTTCCACGCTCTTACATTTCTTAGAAATAATTATTGTCATTAGCTTTCTACGAATGATTCTTTTTACATGTAAAGATTTATGTTCCTCATTTCTTATCTTAGTTAATTCCTCGACGTCACGTTGATTGTTTGCTAAATTGTCGCTATTAGATAATGCTCATCAGCGCCAATCCATTCCAATCAGGTTTGAATAAACGGAAGTTTGTCGCAATTAATAGACTTTTTAGTAACAATAGTTATAGCAATTAGCACAATTAGCAGTTAGCGAATGCTTACAACACTTCTTTTATAATCCAGCTTGCCGGAAATTAGTTTTAAAATAAAGAACTAGCTAGTTATTAACTAATTATTTAGGATGAGCGCTGAAAGCGTATAATCGAGAAATCGCTTTAATCGAGTGAATCAAACGCGCTGAGTACTGTCATAGTGTCTAGAAATCGTGTTCATGCTCCAGTTCCAGTTGTTGTAGTTGTGTAGAGCTGGAGTTGCATCTTCTTTAACGTGTCCATCATTCGCGCGAAGCAAAGAGATGTGTACATCGTGCAGCGGCGTTCCGCTCTCTGCCCGACGCTCGAATAAATATAGTGTCGTCTTCATAGACGGCAATCCACAAAATCTACTGCAACTTTCTCCGAAACCATTATGTCATGTTATGACTAAAAAATCGATGGCAAATTATGTATCTACGTCGAGTTCAGCGAAGTGATTGATACGGCTATTACGCATGTGACTACATTACGTAACTTCCACAAGTTCCACATTCACTCGATACCGCGGCATCTAGCGCTCCTCTCTATTCTAACTGGTCGATTTGGTATGGTAGACCTGATTCTGAATTGGGCAGCGAGTGTTGGTTGATTTGAATTAAGAGTCTGGCGAGTGTGTCAGTCTCGGATGTAATGGCCGAGGTCTAGGTCGTCGCTCGTGTCCGCGGCGGCGGCGGCGGACAGTTATCAGCGCGCCACGCTTCACTTCCTACCCTCAGTAACGGGTGCACTGGCTCCTATCAATAATTACTCGACTGCTCCGCGCCGTAACCACACTCTAGGCAGATTATTCGTTCATTTGCATTTCACGCACATTAGCCTTGCATCCCCTATATTGTAAGAACGATACATTCGTACTTAGCGTTTTCTTACGATTGTTCTCACAGAATAAAAATGCAGTTTATTTATTTGCGCGTTTTTTATCGCGCAATACATCATTTTCAAGTAAATTGATAAAAAGTCTGCATTGTGTTATTTGTATTGCATCGCGTAACAAGGATAATTCCTTTGTATTAGGTTCAGCAATGCGAAACTTAAAAGTCCATTCATGTCATTATAACAACGCTCGTACCTCGTATACCGCATACCTACATGTAGTTAACCAACTTAGCCGACTTGTAACAATGAAATTGCTCGGATGGATAGGAAATCGCTTAGACTTAGACAGTTAGTTCACGCAGAAAGTAGAGTTAAGATTTTGATTTCATTTTAACACGTCGAAATTTTAAATTCTTAGTAATAGGGGCTTTTGTTAAAAACATACGTGCACTGAGTCCGAAAATTGAGTAACGAACAGTTAGATAATTTCGTTCTCGGGGTCAGTACATGAATCTTGTTTTTGTTACCATGAGAGTTACCGTTCGATATCCGAATGCTATCTGCCGGTTATGATGTCTGTTTAAGTATAATTTGACTTCACATCTGTGAAGGTAAAACTCGGTTAATGGGTCAACGAGTTTACCACTTCCGTTCGGGGAATACTTAGGTGTAAAAGTAAATGACTCAATAGACGACACTTCACAATCGCAATTCATAGCCACCAAGAGCTCATCATTTTTATAAAGTCGTTACGCCGTACTTTCTTGTCCAAAAGCACCAGTAATTGCGTGAGAAAGTAAAATAAAGTTCGAATGGATAAGAATTTAGATGGAAATCTTATATGGGTTGATTGTATCGAAGTGTGGCAGCAGGACGCGCCGGAGTCACGCGCAAGAAAGTTTTGATTTTTATTGCGTTTACCCGCTACACTAGTAACTGTACTAAGGAAAATTTTGCACAAGTGAGAGTTTTGGCCGTCACAATAATGTAGGTTAATACTATATACCTCCATTGAAATTCAGGCTTTTAAAACGTAATTGCTGTACAAGAAATTGTATTTAACCATTCACAAGGCAATAATTTTAGACACGCGTTATTTCTCTTAAGTAAAAAGCTTAAAAGCATATACTTTATTTACAAATAAATGTTTCTCGTGGGTACTTTTCAACACTTTCAAGTTAACGAGTTTCACGCCGATCGGTTTAAGTCGACGTTAATAAAATCCAACTCGAAGAAAGTAGCGCATGTTGTACTGTTTTATTTTTAGCCACAAGATTCTAGGTCAGGAATAAGTAGTTTCCCGTGAAAGTTCACGATTCTGTGACAGATCTATTGATTTGGAAAATTAGTTTTTTTGGTTGCTCGCCGGTCACCGGTCGTTGACAAAGAGCTGAGTTTGTAAAAAGCAATAATACGGTTTTTTAAAGTAAATATGTAACGGTGTCAATTCTGCGGTATCGTTCTAGATACTAAACATTATTTTACATGATTTAAAATTAAATGAGATTATTTATTTGGTAAAATTAAATTAAATATTATAACGTAAAAAATACTATGTGACTAAATAAAACTAAACCAAAGGAATTGTTCTCAAATATTTAGATTAAATTAATAAAATATGAAAATGATGGCACCGTTTTTAGTCAAATTAATAACAACCTAAAAGTTGGTAAATCAGAATCGATCAGCACCGATGAGCCGGATAGAGGCCGTTATGATAGTTCATCAAGTATCCGTAGATAATGAGGACCATTATTGGAGGCTGAAGAAGTAATCTGCGATCATTCAGTGATACCAGTAAAATCTGAGTAAAAAGCGAATGTATCGTGAGAAGGCGGATGTGGATGTAGATTCCTTCGAGGATTCATTAACAGACAGATGGACACATTTTTCTTCTGTATAAAATGATAGCTTACTTTTTTATTGATATTTCTAAATACAACCCTACTTAGGTAATTTTTAAATGCTGTATTTTGGCTTCATATTAATTTTTCGTAAGTTAAATCAAAAGTTAATAATCAAATCTGAGTTTAAAAGGAATCTAAATTGTATTTCGGTTGATACTTCATTTTAGGTACTTATCGCAATATTAAAGTCGATATACCATTTAAATATTGACTTGACCATTTTATTAGATATTTTTTTCATTTTCAGATAAACTTGTATTAATTTCTATTTTCAATTATTATCTTTTGTTTTGAGATAAAGTTGTATCAATGCTTGTTTTATTAATTTTCTAGTTTAGCAAATAGTTACTATGGCGCTTTTTGATCTCATAACAGTGACACATATCTAGGATAACCGTGCAACACAATGGCATTCTGCAGAAACCGCAGCAGAGCGTCACGGAACCCACGTTTATTTAAATTACTACTTATTTCTTTAGCACTAAAGTTTATTTTCGCAAGTTACATAAATGCCACCAATCACCAGTTAGTAAGACTTCAATTCGCGTGACAAATCCTAGCCCTAGTTTATAAACGCTCGTCTTAGCATTGTTAACTATCCAATTACCAGCATTATTTCACATAGTCTGGACAGATGAGAGTAAGCTCTAAAGTCAGGAAGGTAAGGGTGAAAACTGCGTGTGTGGTAATCAGAGCGTCTCACGTGCGTTCGCGGTGCATCGGAAGGTTGCGTCGGATATTTTAATTAGTCGCTATAAACATAACAAAAGCGTTACGCAGTTGCAATTATTTGGTTGCTCGTGTTTTCTTCAGAACGTTAAAATTTCCATTGCAAGCGAGAATAAAATTTCCATTACTTTTGATTGCGATTTTAGGGAAATTAAGAAAGTATAATTCAGAATACCAACTCTATTTTTATATTTAAAAAGTAACAAAATTTAACTATGTATTCATTTACACTGCACAGAAATAATAGATACAAAAATAGACGTGCGTTATCAACTTTCTAGATCACATTATTCCTTTTTCTAACATCCTTACCAATTTGGACAAAAATAAAATAACAGGAAAAATTAAGAAAAAAACATTACTTTTCATACAAAATTTCGTTTTCAACGAGCGCGTTGATGTCTTTTGTACAGTCCCGTGCGAGGCGTAGCGCTCACGAGTACGTAGCGAACCTACACTATGTAGCACCTATACGTTATGTAGGACCTATGTATGTATGTATCTTTATAGGTAGCCTAGCGGTGTGACTCGGCTGGATCAGATTGCATTGAATTCAAATGCAGCGGCAGCAGGCTCTGATGTTATGATAGCTTTTCCGTCCTGTCCGTAACTGTATTGGCTGTTCCTTTACAATTGCGTGTGTTTTATGCAGCTCCTTACTTCAACATGGTGTTTCTTTATAAACATGATTCGTGTACAAAGAAAAAAGTTTAAAAATAAAGTAAAAAATAATTTACTTTCAAAACTAACGTGGTTTAAAATGTTTTGTTATAATAATTTACACATATAGAGATATAGAAAAGAATACTCCAAAAGTATTTTCGCATTCTGTGATCTTTTTCAAGGAGCTTTTTCTATCGTGATGCGCTCGCAGTCCCGTCCTGCCTAATATCCAACACAATAATATGTAATTGTTACAAAAATAATTTAATTACGAGTATGTATTCCACAAATACTTATTCCAATATTTTACAATATGCCCACTGAATATAAAAATAAATAAATCTGTAGGTAAGCAACTACATAAATGGATTTATGAGAAAAAACTATTTAACATTTATGAATAGTCAATACGATTCATTGTATTCACACGATTCTGAAATCGATCGTTCAGTGGGTGAATTTCAAAATGCACATTTCCAATAAAAAAATCATTGGTGTGATGTGATGCGCGTGCGCATTAACTTTCCACAATTATGTTAGTGATTACGCGACCGATTTACTCGCACTACTGACTTTGATTTTACTGGATTGCCGATTGTTGACAATTTGATTAGCGACTAATTAATATTATTCGTGTAACTTTGGTTGTTTAATTCCTAAATTTAGTTGTTAATCAATTTACAGTTTTGTGTAACTTTATGCGCGGTTTCACCTGCATTTTCTGGGATGCTGGTGAAACCTTTGTGTGGGATTAGTAGTTGATTGGATGCTTTTTTTGTTATGTGACCGGAACTAGTCGTAGTAGACGACTTAATTTTCACGCGAGTATTCCCGTGTTTAATTATAACAAAAAGGTGTGAAAACCACGTTAGTTTCCATAGTAAGATTGAATGCTTGTTACTCAATAACGCAAAAAAACCTAGATTAACATATGGGCTTATAGGCATATACTTTTATCCCGAATTTTGAACATAAAAATGAATGTAACAAACGAAATTTGCACTCCATAATCAGAAAATTATTATGTAGAAGTAGACAAATGAATTATGGTGGACAGTAGTAATATGTTGCATAGTAATTATTCTAGTTTTTGCTACAGGAGAGCACAGACAAATAAAAGCCAACAAAGATATATGCATATATTTATAAACATACTTGTCACACCCATACATATTTGAATAACATTATCTTTTTTTAAAGCTGAGTTTTTTTTTTATGTAATTGAGTGACGAGACGAGCAAATCGCTCGCCTGATGTTAAACGTCACGTTTGCCCATAACAGGTCTGCGCTACCCAGAATTTTGAACTCGCAGAATTCAAAACCCTGCGTGGCACAGCACTGCGCTCGTCACCCTGAGATATAAGTTGTTTAATCTCCCATTTGCCCTGTAATTTCACTGGAAACAATGCCCTTCCAAATAACTGGCAAAGGTGTGGTACTTCCCCAGGCCGGCTCTGCAAAAGAGCCCTACCACTACAAAAAGTAAAAACACAAGGTGTTAAAGGAATCTGTCTGGACCAGGGCCGTACTATGAACTCTTAGCACGAGCCTAAACTGCATAGTCCTGGGTTCCGTCTCACTCTATCAACTACAGAACAAGCGAGACAAATGCTAACGCGACCTCTCTCAGAGCTCATGGTACGGGTAATGGTGATAACGTTTCCTAGTTAGTATTCCTGTAAAGGAATAACTAATTACTAACCGTGTAAAGGAATACGTTTTTGCTAAAGGTAAAAGCAGCAAAACTAAAACACAGTAGTACGAAAGTAACTCTACAGAGTGTTCGATTAGATGATAGATTTACTTTAGAAGTAGGTCAGTAGAAGATTCTGGAGCCAAATGTTTAAAAATAAATTAGCATTTTGGGCAAAGACGTTCTGCTTCTGATAGTAAAGTAAAGTGAATTATCATATTTGCATTGACAAAAATGTAAGAAACAAAAAGTGTTAAAAAGCGCCATCTAGTTTATTTTTTTTCGAACTACAACATTTAGCTTGTTGATAACTTCTCATCATTTAGAAATATAAGAAAGAAAACATCGAATCTCCATAGAAAATTGATCGCGTGACTAAATATTTTGTATGGAGACTCGATACTTTTCTCTCTAATTTAGCAAACTTGTGTTCTAGAAGTTGTTCACTTTGACGTGTAGAAGAACACCCCTACGTATTACTACACCTTTCCGTTACAAATTGTATACGTCATCTTACAAAAAAAATCTGACACTTCAAAAATTCAAACAGCTGTGTTTAATTTTTTTTTTATCAAACATCCTGTATTCGTAGTTACTTTATGGCCAACTACAACAGGAATGCTGTGGATTTAAATTTCCAATTAAATTATAGTGTGCTTAGTGAACCGCGCCCGGAATACTGATGTTACATAATGAACCGATAGATATGTGAGGAGGAGGCCTCTGCAAACGGGTCATTAATTAAAATAGCTGATCAGACGAACAGCGCACTTTCTACTTACACACGGTACGAGTACCATGTACTCGTATACGCACATTTATATACCTGTTCGAGTGTTCATGTTCATGTATCCAGGGTTGTTTACGTTAATAAATATTGATATAAATGAACCTGGTTGTCCTACTGATGTTGTAAATGAAAAGTTTTTATGTCTGAAACTTTATTACTTAATGCAACAACAGCTGAAGGAATATAAGATGTAATTTGGTATGGAAAGCTTGTACTCTGAATTTATTAAGTATAGTTTTTTATCTCAGAACAAAATGATGGCTCCTGTAGGATAGCGAGTGGAACCGCAGAGTGTAGCTAGTATAATTTTAAGTTTTATTATTTTCTTTTTGTAAATTACCATGGATTTACTCATATTAGTTTTACGAGACTTGGAAGTTTTTATTTGTACAAAAGTAAGAGGTTTAGTGGTTACATCTCATTATGCCAGCTATGGTTGTTTTATTACCAACACCTAAATTTAATCGCATTTAAAGTTTTATAACATAATTTAAAATGATTTATTTCACTCGCTGATATTTACTTCACTAATTGTCCCATCAAAGTCATTGCTCTCTTTATTTCCCACATTAAAGTTTGACGAATTAGCTTAATAAATAGGCAAATAAAATAACTATGTATAATCAAGAAGAATTAGCCAGATTAAGCGGATTAGGCTAATCCACATGACGGATGGATAGTTAACGGTTATTATTAAAGAGGCGTCGCTCAAAGACATAGGATTTTTTCTGATCTTGTCCATTATCTGTCAGTTTTTATCAATGGGTAATATTTTGAAGGCTCCATTTGTATTGGCGTTCGTTTCGAGCTTTAGGCAGGTCGTACACAAAGTGACTCAACTACTCGAATAGCGTCAGTCGTCACGTTGCCGATGCCGTCACGACACTCGCAATGCGCTTAAAAAGCAGTCCACTCTTGTGCGTTTTCAGCTTTAACTAGCTTTTGCAACTATTGATTCACCTTGCGGATGCAGTCTGCACTTCGGGTCGATTACAAATTGTGTGTCAAAATTTTACTACAAAAATATGTCATTCAAGTTTCTTGGTTTATTTAGCACTTGCGCTATGACGTTTCTCGCAAACGTCAGAGGAAATACGAGTATTTCAACTGAAAGTGTACGTGTTGATCTAGCTTCTCAAAGTAAACTTCTCTATTGGTCTGAGTCTAGCTTATCCACTACGGCCTTTGACATCAAAAGACATCATTCAGTATCCATTCATTCATTCAAACATTTTTGGGCTAAATCTGAAAAAAAAATAAAGCCAATTAAAAATAACGCAATATTATGTTAATATAATATGTGGTAACATAGTTATCGAACAGAAATCGACTGAAATATTAGTTTACTATAAATACAGTCGTCGCTTTATGTACAATCGGCTTTATACCACGCGTCATGTCACTGTCAGGGACCAGCAAAATTGGCAAAAAGCTGATTAATGTTCGGATGATACCGATAATTGTAGCACTAAGCTGTCATTATTGAACTCATTTACCACGTTACTCGTAGTAATCGATTTTAAATCGTTTATTATTGAGAACTCGACTAATTGCGTTATAGCTAAAAATACATATTTTAAGCCTCTTTCTTTTTTCTGCCTGTGTTTTTGACAGCTTACCTACCATAAACAATTTTGCTTTTATTTTGGCAGAGTATTTTTTATATTTTTACGATATATTTTTATTTGACAAACAAATATATAAGTTTAGTACCTAAGTTAGAAAAGAGATATTTATGGGTGAAGGTAATGCGTGTTTCCGTTTTAATTTAATATAATTAGTAAACAAAAAAAAGCTTTTTAGTTTTTTGGTTTAAGCACAATAGTATCTTTGATCTAGGTTCACACCAACTCCAAAGTGCTCAGTTAAATAAATGGTTCGTCGATTTAAATTGACTATTCAAATGTACGTGAGATTAGATTAGATTCGTATCTCATTCAAGCGCATCTCAACTTCACTAAGTCGTTTATTAAACTATCATTAATAATCGCGGTGATTGATGAATAAGCTTTCGAACGCGTAATTATGCCTAAATAGTAATTTATAATGAAGCTATTTATTTTGATTGTATTTGTTGAAGTAATTGCTATAACAGAATTTCTTCTTTTCAGAAAAATGTTAAATACTCTTTGAACAATTTACAAGTCAATCAAGTGAACATAATCACTAACATAAGATAACTGCTCGGATAATTTAGTCGCTCGTCTTCCCTCTACTCGTTTTTTCATTTTCCGTTTTCCTTCTTTAAATGAATAGGTACTTAGTTTTTTTTCTTGAAACTAGTTTGTAAAAATAAAAAGGTTCTTTGCTTTTAAAATAGATTGAGCTGGTAATTCTAGTTACGGTCCAAAAATAAGATAAGAATAACAAGTGTAAGTAGGCGAGTGTTGGTAAAAAGTACTTACGAACAACATGTTGATTAATTTGAGCAGTTGTGTGTGTAATTGAGTGTGGCGAGATATAAAGATATCAGAGATACGATCTCCTTTTGATGGGATTCCGATGAGCTAACAATTTGTTTATGTCGGACTCAAACGAGCCGCGAAAGGGCAAAAAACAGGCGTTAAAATTAAATGTCAATTCGTCACGGCCACAGGTTAGTAAATAGTCGCTACTTCACACATTGGTATGCTGGCTGCAACTATGTTATAGACAACCTTTAGTTAATGTATTAGTTTTTTCGTCGAGAAATTATAAAATATCTGGTATTGTTTATGGTAAGTTGGTAATTACCTACTGGTAATTAGGGTTTTTATACAAATCGGTCCACCCTTAACGTAGACTAGGGCGCCCTGCGGCCAGGTGGAGCGACAACCTGCGTAAGGCGGCTGGTACCTGGTAGCAAGTGGATGCGTGAGGCAGAAGATCGTGCCTTGTGGCGTTCTTTAGGAGAGGCCTACGTCCAGCAGTGGACAAACATACGATAGGCTGATGATGATGATGATGATGATGATGATGATGGTCCACCCTTTTCAGTCTCGATGCGACACATAGACAGATAAACACATAGGTACATATGTGAATGTGACCCCCTCTTTTGACGTAGAGGTTTAAAAATAGAACACGCCAATTTATTTGAAACAGAAGAACTTGCGAAGAACATTCTATGAAATATTCTCACATAAAGTAAAATTCTTACAACAATTTATCATATTTATGCGAGGGAAATATCTACAGTTCATTGTATTGAGAGACAGAGGGGTTTATTAATAATATTTCTACGTATTTAGTCATTATAAAAACTAACGTGGTTTTGACACGTTTTGTTAAGCTATCGTCCGAGTAACCGAATAGTACGGGACCAATTTTTGGAACTTAAGTACAATTAAGTAGATATAAAAAAAAATATAAATCAAAAAATATATTAAATATTTTTAATAATAATATTTTGTTATTTGTGTAAATATTTTCATACCACTGGCTTTTCGGTGAAGAAAACATCGTGAAGAAACTTACATACCTACGTCCTTGTCCTTGTTTTTGTGTGTGTTCCATGGCATCCCCGACACAGGATTTATTCCTAGTCGGGAGCTATGAGTTTGAAACGTTTATTTATTTAAACGTCCGGGGAATCATTTCTATAGCATAATATGTGAATCAAACCACAACGCGCAATCTAATTACTTTTCGAAGGCAGACCTGGTAATATCCCAGCAGCAGTGTAATTAAAAGTTGACTTGATTCCTGTATAATTATAGCATAGGGCATTTCTTTTGCTTTAAATTAAATTGAATTAATTGTATACTTATTGTGTTATTTATCGCTATCAGCTCTACCAGCAATTTGTTGATTCAATTGATGGTGTAGAATTACATTTTCTGAAATCATAGCATACGCAGAAGACGTTCTCGTAATTACTAGAAAACCGCACTAAAAACATGCAACTGCCATCATAATGATAGGTTAAGATAAGGATAATTCATGGAAATTAAGAGTAAAAATCCATTAAATTCTATGCGTAATGCTAGTTTTGCCTCTGTATTACAGAAACCTTAGTCCAACATGTGATTAAAGACGCCGTCATTTGTTGTGTATTTTTATTATGCTGCCCTTAGGAACTCGACTTGGGCGGCGAAGGTTCGTGACAGAATTATTAAGTGTTCTATTTCATTCTAGAATTGCCCTGTCCGCCTAGCGCTTTGTATGCTATATGAGCTCATTTATATTTAAGATAACCAGCATATGGGATAAGTAAATGTGTAAATACTTTCATAGATTTACTTACACTGTGGATGTTGGGTTTAGTGCACCATATTTACGATAGAGTGTAATTTTGGACTATTTGGCATTTAATCTTACCTGCGATTACTTATTGGTAACCTACCTTTGATTTTGAGATTGAAGTTGGACCCTAAATCCACGTTCGTAAATCAACAACTTTAATAAAACATTCTTTTTGCTCATGGCGCAAACTGGCACTTTTTTAAACTCTTTTCTCTTTTTTAGACAGCTTTCGTGTACAGATTTTAAGGTCAATTATGGGTTTATTGTAACGGGATAGTCTAGTTATCGAAGGATCATTTGTACAAATAAATTGCGGTTTTTTTAACCGGAAACAAGCCGTAATTGTTATCATTGAAGCCGGCGTGTCTGCCTGTAAATATGTGGTTTGTTACCGCGCGGCGGCGGCGGCGTGAACACACAATGGTAATAAGGTATAAATTACAGTTTTGCAAATGAGGTTCTAAATTTTTTGTTTATTTATTGATTGTTGAAATTAGGGGGAATAAATTGTAGTTTTACATGCTAATGTTGGTATCACATGTGTGAGTGAACCGGTGTGTGGATCCATGTATGAGTGGTTCGTGGACTGTGGATACGTGTATGAGTGGTTCGTGGACTGTGGATACGTGTATGAGTCCACCACACATTGTAAGGTGTACCTACATGCAGTTACATCAATGGCCACCTCTTTTATATAACAGGTCAGGAAGCTTTTATAAAGACTACTTTATGTACTTTTGTACTAGCTGCACCCCGCCGTTACACCAGAAACGGTTATTTAACCGGTATACAAAATAATCTATGTGTGAAGTGAATGCAAAGTAAAATCTATTTTTAGTCCACACTAAAAACCTGTTAAGCCGTTTAGCGTAAAGAAGTAACAAACGTACACATCCTTACTCATTCACAAGTTTTGGCATTTACATTTGAGTGTAAAATGAGTGAGTGTTCAATGGTAAATCTAATATATTATGTATGTGTCTTCAAGTCGCGAGTGAATCGGTTTCTTCTAGGGAAGCGTTCTCCATCGTAGACCGCATTATTGCTCACCAGATCAGATGGGAGTCAGGCAAGATGGCGGTTAAATGCAAGCCTACCATCGAATAAAAAAGTATGATAGTGTTCTATCCATAAATACGTCTCTAGGAGTATCATCATATGCAACCTTTAATCCTCCCACTGCTGGGATACAGGTCTCTCGAAGGGTGATTAGGCCGTATTCCACCAAGCTGGCCAAGTGCGGATTACTGGAATTCACATACGCCATTGAATTTCTTCTCCGGACGTAGGTGCAGGTTTCCTGACGATGTTTTCCTTCACCGATAAGATAAGCCATATAATATAATACTAGGAGTATAATACGTCTCAACTTAACTGATCATCATGCACTTGTCCATCATTCTTGGCATCCAGGCCTATTGTCATACTTACTATTGCCTCTCATAACGCGCTGAATGGCAGCGCTTTGTGCTCACTATACGATTAGTCATGTCTTCATAGTTTTTAACAAAGCAACTGTGTCAGCTGTCAGCAAACAGGTGGTAGTGGTTACTGACATACCATACTTCTCGAGCATTTTTACTGCATTGTGTAATGTGTAACTACTACAGATAATTTATAAACTTGTCGTACCTCATGGGTAAATGTCTTTTTTTATTAGATAGATAGAAAGGAAACTCTTATTAATCATATTTTGATTCTCTTAATTTCTTTATTCTTCGAAACTTAGGCACTACTACTGCACTTCCATACAGACATCACAATTACCAATAAGTACCGAATTGTAGACAGCAAAGAAAGTATACAGTGTTACCATATACGACAACAAATGCTCCCCTAAACTCCGATAATTAGCACTAAATTTTAACACTAATCAAGATATAAAAACGATCGTCAGATTTACCAGATAACAGGTTAAGAAACTTACGTTAATATAATTGTATGTTACGCTTCTTTCATCGTGAGATGGCAAATTAATTCCAAATTCATCGTGTAATAAATGTACATTACACAATAACTTTCCAAGTTGTTTATAAAGCTCACCGCTTATGCCGTCATAATCAAAAGTGACATCGTTTCAATGCACTGCCCGTTCATATGATGTCATATTGTGTTTACTTGTTCGCTTGAGAAGTTGTTGAAAGTAAAAGTGGTTAGATTTGGCGCTCGGTTCCTCAATAGAAATCATAAAGCTGTTATGTGTCCCACGGAGGCACGAAAGTGAGAGGACGAGCTGTGGTGAGAGCCCACTTCCCTCTAGGCTATCTCGCTCATCAATTAATTTATACCACATTATTATGGAAAATTTTGGTGGAATGAGTTACATAAAATTAATTATGACGTAGGTAGCTTGTAAAAGTGACATTTTTGATGAATTTCTTTACAATAAATGTAAACCCACACTACCGCACAGGGTTTTTCCTAGTGGGGAGCTATGAACGTGAAACGTTTATTTTTAATTTTTATTTACCTACCTATCCAATTATATTATTCTCGATTATATGATGATTATATTTTTAGTTTTATAATTTTAAGTTTTGCATTATGGCTCTACATTTTTAAACAAAAAATAAACACTTAGTGAGAAAAATTGCGAATGTTATTTTAAAATAATTGTCCTAAAATTCCTTTAAAAATTTAGTAATTTAATCATTTATGTATGTATTTATATAAATAATAAAAGTACTAAACGTATAATTGTTTACTGTCTTACTGTTTACTGTCTGTTGTTTACTAAATTAAAAAAAAAAGCGTAACTCTAACCGGAAGCGCGACTTTAAGCGACGTAAAAACCACATGATTCAACACTTACCACTTGTCGAACGCAGCTTACAGAAGTGAAGATCTACCCGATGTTATCTAGATCAGGTTTAGAAAGCTGATTAATGATTATGCAATGGACTGGAGTGAGTGGAGATCTGGTGCTATTGGGGCTGAATATCTAGGCGTCCAACACAGACCATAAAACCAGCTGACAGATCGTATCTCTCGCGAAAGTGATACGCTCATAAGAGACAAAAGCTCATCAATTTCATTGCCTATAAATCCTTTAAGTAGAGTCTTCGAGCCAGTCAATTAAAAAGGGCGAATTGCGCACATATATTTTGCCACCCAGTCGTAAACGCGATTTATTACCACGTCCCGCGTTTTACGCGGTGAGATGCAGTGTAAAAAAACTGCATGCGCGATCTACCGCTTTTATTACCTTTGGAGGTTTAGGAGCGGCTGGCCAGGCTATTTTGCAAATTAGTGCGTGGGGGTTCAGAGCGTAATGAAAGCTGTGTTTATGTAACAGATAGATAATATATCGCAAATAATGTTAACACAAACGTGAAAATAAAACAACAAAATCGTCCAAAAATGGACCTAACAAAAAACGAAAGCTGGACATGTGACTGCGCGGTGGGTCAACGACTTTAGAGCCTTAAAAGAATACTAATCATTGTTTTCAAGCTTAACAAAAGATTACGCAGAAAGCCTTACCTACGAGTAGACTAGTGTCTCTACGTGCTAGCGCACATTGTGCACCTGATTAATACCCTTTCCTTAAAGCCCCGTAAATTGTTGTTAAAAACGACAATAAGTGGTTGTTGGATAAAAAAGGTTCCAAAAACGTTTTATATTAGAATTTTGAACTTTACGATATATTGTAACTCAAGAGATTGCTTTGATAGCTACATATTTTGCTTAAATTACCAAAGTTGATATGCGAGTATTCTATCACCAAAGACGGCCGTATTAAGAATGGCTGCTTAATTAGCTCGAACGGAATGCAATATCACGTACAAAGCTGTTTTTAATAGCATCGCCTTGTACTGAATTGGTTCTTATATTGGTACAGGGAAAATTAACCAATAAATCTCAATTCAACAAAAGGAGCAAATTAAATTATGAATTAAAATTTTGCTTCCATAAAACTATAATTAAATAGCACTTGCTGCGTTACGTGGTTTCACTCGCACGGTAATGAAAGTCAGTGATAATGATGATGGTTAAAAATGGAATTCCAGAATCTAACTGTACGAAATTTTATCCAAATCGGTTAAGTAATTACAAAGAATACGGAGTAGCCAACACAAGCTCAGGATAACATTAACTAAAAGTTTAAAAACACGCAACAAATTTACTAGAGTCTTTAGTTATTTACTAGCAATCAAATTAAATGATGATACAATAAAAGTTTTATGGCCACTTTGTTAAGTAAGTTTTTAGTTACCCATTAGCTTAAGAAGCAAAAACGAAATAAAATAAAATACATATTAAGACTGTCTTCGATAAAACGTAGCATTATATAACAATACATTAGCTTGATTATGTAATAAATGAGGAGAACTACTTACTGTTACTTAATATAGACAACATTTGCGAGTGCTAATTTGCCCTAAAAAAACGATAAATAAATAAGCACAGATAAAATTATATGTGAATATTTATTTTCATTAATATTCTAAAACACTATTACTGTTGAAACACTGTTGGTCACTGTTTAAAAGGGTCTGACAACATCTCACTGACGTGAAATATCCCGTACGAAAACAAGACCAAACTATAAAAGGTTATTCATAAACGGTATGCTAAGCCGAAAAGGGCTCATAGTACTCATCATTATGAACAACTATTACTAAGGAACCAACCCGAAATTCGGGAAAAAAATCAGCTGTTCCGTAGAAAAATGTCAATGACACTCGACAAAATGTATGGATCAGCTGATTCTTTTTTCGCAAATTCTGTGTTGGCCCCATAGTAAAAGTTGTTCATACTGATGAGTACTATGAGCCCTTTTCGGCTTAGCATACCCTTTACGAATAACCCTGTAAGCAACGGCTGCGAGAACTATAAGCATTTCAGCAATGCTTAACTTTAAGCCAGATTTATTAATAAGGCCTCGAGATTTAAAATGTAGAGCAGAAACTCAAGGATTAACCGTCGATTAAACTTAACCGTCTGTATATAAAAGCGTGATGTTAACCCACGATTTCTCGTGACATTCACCGGTTACAACTCACACATGCACCAAGTTATTGTCCAATAAAAAGCTAAAAGCCGTTAGATGTACATTTGACCTTACACTAGTTAACGCTTTCGATTGCCCATTATCGGCTGATGCAGTTACTGGAGTGGTTAATTCGAGCACAATGGATAATAAGTAGTCCTAAGGAGAGAGCGTTAGAGTTCAGTATGCTCCAGCTAATTTCATGCGTAGAAGTCTTTTGTTTCTTTATAACTTATTTTGCATCACAATACAATCATTAACGAAAGCAACTAATTTAAAATATTCAAGTAAAGAGAAATTACGTCTAAATATCTCAAGGCGACGAGCGCAGTGCATGGCCGTGCAAGTGTTTAAATTATCGGTTGTATCTATCATTGTATCAAATCATTGTAAATAAAGTCCATCTTTCTTTCTTGAACGGTGGGCAAGTGTGGCGCTTACCATCAGGCGAGTGACTTGCTCGACGAGTAGGTAACAAATTTTGTGTTTTTTTTAATTTTGGTGTTAAATTCCTGTTCTACATCTTACCATATTCAATACGAATTGTGTAGTATAAAATAATAAAAAGTTTAACGAAAAACAAAACTATCTCTTGCACCATTCCATTAAGTGGCGTTTTATTAATGAGCACGACAGCTATGATTATGTTATAAGTATCGCTATTAGGGACAATGTGCATGTGATGGCTTCTCTGATATCAGAAAGCGCAGCATGGAAAGCCGGCGGGTTGCGTCGCAACCCGTTAGCTGCACCCAACTTTCCAAACGCATCTAGATGGTTTTACGTCTGACTCGATTTATCGAGAGCTTTCTACGTCTGGGCACTTATTTCGCGGATTTAGGGCATACCTATTGTACCTATGCTTTAAGACTATTACACATTTGTTAAATTGACGAAATTATGCCAAGTATTGAGTAGGTACTGAGGTACCTAAAATTACTAACTAGACTGGAATATGGCGAGGTGGACCCAAAGTGGATCTTGTCTTACCACTTTCGGCCCACTTCGCCAGAATCGGTCTCACCAGTACTGTGATACCTGATGCAAATCGAGCCAATGGAGCTCTCATGGATTCCTCCTCACAGCATCACTGGTAACCAAAATGAAGATGGACTGGTCCTTGCCAAGTTTCACACTTGGTCAAGTCTACCTTTTTTGAAAGCTGCTCCTTTGTACAAGTTTCAGAAGCGGAGGGAGTTGCCTTTTAACCCGTTATTGTTTTTCCTTTTTGTACCACAGTTGTACGCATATCTTTAAACCAGAATGCAAGGAGTGGCAGCAATCCTTTCCGCATGTCCCACGCCTGCTGCACTAATCGTGAGATAATGTTACTTCGTGAAAGTAAATCCAGATTCAACTACATTATTGGCCAATTCCGTACGCCTACGGTGGTCTCATTTAAATTTCACGCCATCATAATTTATGGTAGACTAGCAGCGCCCCGCGGTTTCATCCACGTTAATATGTTAATCCAACCCTCATTCAATTTCATTCAATCTCATTCAATTAGTCAACCCTCATTCCAAATTTCATGTAAATTCGATCAGCCGTTTTTGCGTGAAAGAGTAACAAACATATTCACAAAATTTCGCGATAATAATATTAGTAGGATTCAAAAGTAGGTTTATTTATTCTCGTAGTGCCAGAAAACAATTTTAACAATTCTTTAATTTTTGTCCACGAAAAAGTATCAGAACACATTTAAATATTTTTTAAATAAATGTGAAATTCTTGACTATACTATCTCTAAAATACTGTGTTGATCTACATTGGTCAAAAACTCAAATCATTTAAGTCGAATGAAAGAAATGTGTTTCTGAATCCATGCTGTTTAACGAGGAGCAAAGTTGTGAATTTGCAACCTTGAAGAATCTCGTGCGTGACACTCCAGCACGGCAAAATGAGGTTTTTGCGCGTGCGACGTTCCGAGCAAAAAGTGTACATCAATATAGCGAATTGGTGTCTTTAGCTCAAACGTACTAGCTACGTAGATAACAGGTAGGTATACCTATTACGTGGAAGATAGAAATTTGCTCAAGCGTAGCCGGGACCCCGTGGTGGCCCGTAATTTGAGCTTTTTGTCCTCAAGTAAATTTTACAAAAAAACTGTTAAGTTTTTACTTGAAACCATCTTGAAACTGTAATTTTCAGTCTAAGCAGTTTACTTTTACGTCAGACTGTCTTTTTAAATAAAGCGGTGACTACAGGTAGAGTAGAGCACCATTGTAAACTAGATACGTCCCGTTGATTTACTGGTTCTTATAGGAACTAATACTTATTCTGGAATAAAAAGAAGGAGCTTATGTCAATTATTCGTTCCAGAATTTATGTGAATTCGTTGAGCTGATATTCAGTGAACTGAATGGGAAATACTTACTTACTTTTTATCTACGTATAAACCATTACGTTTGAAACAAAAGTGTATTTATAACCGACTTCCAAAAAAGAGATCGTTCTCAATTCGATTGTTTGTTTTTTATTTTATTTTTTTAATTAAAAAAAAACATATACCTAGTAATTTATTGGAATTTAAAAAAGTCGAAAAAGAATATTTATTTTAATTTCCTTGAAATAAAAGTTTTATTACATAGTTACGACAAAATAGCACCAGATACTTAGAAAAGACCTATAAATACAAGCCAGGTACAGCACTAAGCTTATTTTAATGGAAAGTAAACGACGTGTGTCGCGCAGACGTAAGGATAGAATTACGCAACAATAAGTTGTCGATTACGCGCCGTAAGTGCATTAATAAACTCGATTTTATGATTTATTCATCCATTACTATAATCTACTCCTTCGTTCCTCAAACTGTGTCCAAGACGGACCGAGCGGCAGACTTAATGGATGACACATGGAAAGATTTACGAGGCTTGTGGTTTATCTGATGTTATGTGTCAATTGAAAATAGCTTTTTTTTCGTTTGCACATTTTTATTAATTGAATGAATTAGAAAACATTAAAATCTGTAACATTAGATTGTTATTGCAAACCCTGTAAAAATAGTCGAGTCAGTACGCAGAGTTTTTGCTATTTGATTGGTCGCATGTCTAAAAAGTTTGAGAAACGCTGATCTACTCGGATAAATGCCTCTCCCAGTGAGATTGATGTGCTGATATAAATAACCTGGGAAATATCTGTAAGTTAAGGCTCGACTTTATAATTTATTTTCCGGTATGATATAATTTTTA
The DNA here is from genome assembly GCA_949125135.1 of Alcis repandata. NCBI lineage: Eukaryota > Metazoa > Arthropoda > Insecta > Lepidoptera > Geometridae > Alcis > Alcis repandata. Next base: position 8,024,780 of record OX421234.1, read on the forward strand.
TGTACCTAAGTACTGGTTGAAATCCCAGTATTTCCAAAAGTCAATATAGTTTGATTATTTTTTCCGGTAAAGCTGCGATTATGAATCATGTAATGAAATCGAGCGTAACCAATACACGATCATTAAATGGTGATTCAACTTCCGAAGTAGTTTTTCAATTTGCCTATGCTCATCATTTTCTGATTAGGGTTGTTTCCTTTTCCTCAGAAGAGTAGACACGCAGGCTTTCGGTAGTTGTGTTGATATCACACGCAACTTTTGCATAAATTGTAAGTTATTTATAAAACGTTTAGGTTTAGCTTTACCTATTCTCTCTTAGTATTCTGCCTACCAACCTAACTTTATAGAGGTAAGTTTGTATTGCTGACGGAGTGAAGCGAAAGTCTCAGAAATCCTAGGATAAACAAATTAGCTCTTAAATGTTTATAGGTACAGGGTTATATCAAACGGGTATGCTAAGCTCAAAAGGGTTTGAAGTACTCATTCTTATAGACAACTTTCACTATGGGAATAACCAGAAACCTGAGAAAAAAAACAGATAAACAACAAGAATACAACTCGTCAAGCGAGTGTCATTGACATTTTTCTATGGAACAGCTGATTTTTTGGCGATTTCCGGGTTGGTCCCTTAGTAAAAGTTGGTTATAATGATGAGTACCTACTATGAGTCTTTTTCGGCGTGAAGGTATACCTTTTCCATATAACCCTGAATTGATTCGAAAATGACTTGTGCAATGTTGATCCAATTTTTATGAAAATTTTGTGGGTAAGTAGTTTATGCAAAAACAATTTTGAATGAAGAGTTGCAAGGTCACAAGTTGGTATCTAGTTTATGGAAATCCATAATAGCTACTAAAGAATTATCGACAATGTGGCTACACATTGACACTAACTGGCCGCTCGTAAAAAAGCTGTTGGGCCGCTAATATGATAAATCGAAACATAAAAACATCAAACTAACATAATTTTACGACATGTATCGACAACGCCACGGCAATAAAAACGATGTTGTAAATACAAATGCACCCATAAGGTTTTTGTGTCAATTTTGTAGGTCAGTTTTATGTTCCGAGCGATTCTTTGCGGTTCTTCTTTCGAAATAGAGTCACGGATAGTGCTGGTCCGTAAATCGCCATTTACTCTTTCGATCACGCACCCTGCGCCGTGAGACCACTTTCTATTTTATTTACTCGTAACTACTTATAAGGAATACATATCTGGTTAAGTAGCAGGATATGCTCATACGGTTGCGGAATTTTTCCTCTGCTTCGTTAGAAAATAGCGTCGATTCTGTCTTAACATTCCCTAAATTAAACTAATCTGAGAGCACTAATAGAGGTAACTTATCGTTAATTTGTGTAAGTGGTAAAAGATCACAATAATTTTAAAACTACTTTTGCAATTTAGTTTACTTTAGAAAATGATTCAACAAAACTGTCGCAATAGTTGGTTTCATTTGGATATAGGGATAGGTATCAAACGCTGATCTCATAATCGTAGCATCTCTGTTACGAGCAAAAGTTTGTCATTGAAAAAGTACCGATTATCAAATAAATTACTATGTATTTAAACTAATTTTCACATATCTAAGAAACAATAGACATTTACCGCTAAAATTTGCTACCTCACCGCGGCCGTCGAAATGTAAAAACTATTCTCGTGGATGCGATTATGTGAAATTGCCCATTAATATTTAAATTGTTTGGCCTAAATATGCAACTAGTAGGTGCAGTGGAGATGAGTCTATAATTATTAACATTTACATGGTGAGTAAAACCAAATAAGTACCTACTTACATATTTATATGGACAACATAACGGGAACAAGACAGTTGCAAATGGTAATTTTATCCAAAATTAATTTGTACATAAAGTTTATTTAATGAAAGTGGGAAACCTAGTTACTTACATACGTTATTTATTTGTTCGGAAAACTATACACACAACATACTTTTTACTATTTTTACAACTGATTGATTATTTTATTAAAACTACACAATGCAGTGTTAAACAATAACGACGTTGTTTCTGTTGTATTATTTTCTGACATGGATAAATTAAGTTTGACAACTTTATGAAATGGAGCTATCCTTTTCTTGCGTATTGAAACAAAAGAAACGCAGATAATTTTAATTGTCAATTTGACAGCTGTCAAACTGTTTTAATTTAAAGAATGAACGACAGAATCGTTGTTATTATTGTCTTTGCTATAGCGAGTAATGAAGTCCCTTTTTATCTTTTGTTCTCGTTGCCGCCTCAGCTGCTGTTTTATAAATCAATTCAAGCGTGTATTTTGCATGCTGCATAGATGCATGCGAACGATAAACAACACCCTGTACTAGGCACTTATCCTAATGAAAAAAGAGGATCTTTAGAAAAGCAACTAGTTAAACAAGTTTCTAAAATGAAAACATTAAAACTTTCGCATAAGAAACTTCAATGCAATCTCAAATTAGAGTAGTATTTTTAAATGCTTTTAAATGTCTTAATTTTCATTCTTTATTATTTCATAGTTCATAGTAAGTAATTAACTTTTCTTTTATTTGGCAACCATAACCTTTGACTACAGCTTCAACCTTAATAATCGGGTCCTATTCTAGTGCCTTTGCGGCTAGATGACATATGACAAAACAAAATGACCTAACAAATCCCGGAACGCGCAGAATGAGTTCCTTGCCATGAAATGCATTATGTTTTCGTCATATTCGACTATGGTCATATTTGGATACGGTCACACTTCAAAGGCCAAACTACCGATTAATTTGACATTTGTAGCGCTTGCACAACTATCTATTTGTAGAATGTGACATTTCTATTCGTTTCCGTTACACTATAACTTGTTTACGGGCTCGGAGATTTTTCACACGCTTACTTCCTTATTGAGTGCTGACGTCGCTGACATACTTACCTGCAATTAGCGACATATTTGTTCAATTATGGATCATGAGATGCATATTTTAAAACATAATGTTTGCTTGAAAACTTCCAACAGATAGGAGGAAAGTGGTCAGTCAAGTGAAAGGATAACCTAAACTGCGCTTTTACCTCTAATTTTCTCTAAGGGAAAGGGAAAGGAGAAAATTTACTGTAACGCAAGCAACAATTAGAAAGGGCTTTAAGCGTGCACAAAAAGTACACTGCAAAAGACTGCATTTCGTTATGGTACAAATAGTACAGTTACCTGTTGATACAAAACAAAATGCCCTATTGGTACAGCTCGTAACAATTTTAGTAGCTTACATTGTTGCGCTAAAAAGATCTCTTACACCTTTCCGTTCACGTCTTTCTTGTTCTGTATCTTGATATTGCTTGGAAAATGCATCTAGATTGTTTTATCGTTTGCGAAGTTTGCCTCGGGGCGTCATCATTTCCGGAGTAGCGTCGACTTTGAAACTAAATGAGGGGTATTCTTAATTTTAATATACTATTTTTATTTCGACGCGTGTATCTGTATGTCTGTTTGTAGCATTTGAACTCCCAATCGGTTGAATCGAATGTGTTCATATAGATTTGTTTCATTAATAGCTGAGAGTAATTTTGATCAAGTCTCTTTTCAAACGGATGCAACATTTTCTTGAATCATGACAACACAAAACCATCAGATTTTTTTGGCCATTTAAAGCATATTAGCTCTTTTTGTTGCTTTCTTTTTAATTTATATTTTATCACTTTGTACTACATAAATAAATAATTTAAAAAATAATTTTACTTTATAAATATAGCAGTTGTATAATTTCTCAACCCGCTTGTTGCAGGACAAGCGAGCTGGTGGCGCTGGTGGCGGTGTCGTGCACACTGTTCCTGTTCCTGCACACGCGCGAGCTGAGCACCAAGCTGCGGCGCATGCAGCGGCACGAGGACGAGACGGGGCCCAACCATATAGGCGACAGTGAGTACTAAATTCTACCTTTTTCTTAACCGACGAAAAATCGGAGATTTTCAAGTCGACGTTTACTGAAAAACTGAAACGCAAAAAATAATAATTATTATAAACCTGAATAACTAAGTTTTTAAACTAATGTAAGTACCTCGACGAGCAAATCGATCGACCTTAACTAATATAACAAGCTTTTATTTAACATGCCGTGTCAGTATGTAGGTAGGTACCTGTGTCACTCCAATGACAATACAATAATAGATTGCTTTATATTTAATTATTTAACAATTTTATTTTGTTATAAATGCGAAAGTGAGTCTGTTTGTTACAGAAAATTACATAGGCTCTTACTTACAGCATAACATTGTATTACATGTAGGTACTTGTAGGTCTTAAAATAACTTGTTTTTTCTCGGAATACATAATATAACCCTGTTAGGTTTGTGCTGTTAGGGCATGGCAACAGTATTTGCGGAACGGAACGTTTATTTTTGTACGCATACAAGTTTTTGTTTGTTTATTCTTAGAATGAAATTTTCTGGCTCTAAAGTATTTTGAAGTATAAAGTACAATAAAGTATTCGAAAAAAAAAAACAGATTTAGAGTAACCTATTTTTTAAACTTTAGTGTTATTCAAATTAAAATTCTTTATTAATTATTTTAAGTAACTTTTCGACCAAAGCCAAGGCGTTAGTAGGTATAGGTTTAAAACGTTACGTTAGTTATACGTTTGTTTATAAAACGTTACGTCCAATATTCATTGACTTGGTATGTCTCTAAGATCTATCTAAATCTCTATGACTTTTGGTGAACCCCTAAAAGCGAAACAAAATAATGGAGGCATAGTTTCTAGCTTCAACGACGTTCAACTCTTCCGGCTTGGCTTAACTAGACGTCGCTAACAAGCCTCAGTCCGCAATGTGATTTATTTAACGCGAGTAATGTCAATTGTATCCCATTTCACAGCCTCGGCAACATAAATATGCCGTTTTCATAATGAAGCGGACTTCATAAATCGTGTAGCTTCCGCTGTCTCGACTAGGCATCACCATTACTGTGATGAGGCTACGAGACGTAGCGCCTTCTTGCATACTCACGTCTTAATCTACAGTGATCAAGTGTAATGGATATTAGCCGTTTAATGAACGGTTCGCACTTTACGTAATATCATATTATTATTACGTAGTGATTTATAAAAGCCCATTACGAACGTACTAGTTACCTTTGCCCGTGGCACCGCTAACGAGTTCTTTGACTTGTGCCGATTGTCTAAACGACTGCATTACTCATTGGGCACGTAGATTTCTTACTGTTAACATTTTTATTAACACGCTCTAATTACCTACTGTGTTTTAGTTTAAGTGTTCATTTTTACGTATCACACGTCTATTCACACTGATATCATAATTGCGTTTGTGAGTGAGTTTGCGTGTGGATGTTTTTTAATTCTTCACGCTGGGACGGCTTCACGGATTTTAGTTAAATTTGGAATGGAAATAGATCCTGGATTAAAACATAGTTTTTTTATCTTAATGAAATTAAAAGTAGTTGAAGGGTAGCGGCTGCAATCGCGGGGCACAGCTAGGCAGTAAATAATTCCAACATAATAGAGCATGCACTCAAAAGAGTACCTATTAAAATGGTTAGTCATATTATAAATTATAACCAAACATTTTCTGATTTATTTTTTACAATTCTTCAATATTAAAAACTACAAGTCATATTAAATTAATACAAAATGTGAATCTCCGGTAGAGCGTGAAATGAATAACAACAAGAACTATGTAATGTTTGGATAGGTTTAATTAATAAAAACATCGGCTTTCTGTCTGGAGCTATTGCTGTTACGTCTATAAAATATGACTACAGTTTAGTACTTTGTCAAATTAAATGTTTGAAATCTTTCCTCTTATTCTAAAGGAGGTACAAAGATAGTGTAAATGTAGCAAAGGTAAACTAAAGATAGCAAGTTGGTCTACGACTCCACGTGATACGGCAATTTCGAGTAATTGAGTGGAAACTAAGAACTGACCGCGCGTTCGACCTTTTTTTTTATACATTAATATTGAACGAGGAACTCGAGCTACCGGTTAATAACTTGATAATGACATCTTACGAAGTGCAGCCGAATAAAAAACAAGTAAAACCAAATAATGACCGTACTCGAATTACCTTCAGTATTCCGGTTCGAAAGCCGGTGCTAGGGAAATTTGACCAAGGAATGTATTGATAATAAAAATTTATGGACAAAGTGCAGTCTCCATTATGCCTGGAAGAAACTGCTTTCTCATTTTCATCCATTTATCTATAAAATACTCGCATTTTTTTAACAGAATTCATGCTCGGTGCACTGATAACTTTGAGATCACTTTGTCACATCGATCTAGTATGCCGACTTCGACTTAATCTGACTTCGGTGCTTTGTCATCGTTTATCGTTAAAATCTACTGTATCTATCTACAAAGATTTTTAAAGAAAGTTTGGTCTGAAATAGCCAATAACCACGCCACTCACATTACCATGATGTACTTATCTGTCCAATATCAATTCATATGTAAAAATAAATAAATCAAACAATAACCATCAAAACGCAATGACACAAAACAAAACTAGAGTAACTCGAAAATTGTCGTTTAAAGTCGCGTGACGGCTCTTCATTACTCCACTGCCCATTGTCTGTGCGTGCATCTCGACATCACGGGACTCAAACTTTCACTCGATAAGAAAAAAAGAAATAATTTTATGGCATCTCAGTTCCACGATTCTGTGATACCGTTCACTGCCTGCCGCCTTTTATTTTGAAGCCGTTCCTGTGCTGTGGTTTGGTAGCGTTCAGATTAAGCGATAAGAGAAGCAGTTTTATGTTTTCTTGGATTAAAGGGAGTGCCCGATGTAAGATAGAAACCACAATTCAAAGTTCAATTGCATGAATGGGTGGGTGACGATGATGCTAGAATAAATTGTAAGTGCAACGTAACTACTTTCTAAGCTGGCTTTTGATCAAAGTTGCTTTAATGAACTTTACACCTATCCTATCTATTTTGTCTGAAGTCGAGACTAAATTGTTATCTGACAAATGTAACTACACCCAGGCTTCCTTTTTGCAATATCATTCGCACGCCCCATGCCTATCGCGTCGTCCAAATGCTTCGCATCCGTCGCGGTGAGGCGGTGACTGGGTGAGTAATCGACTGAATCTCGCGGGCTTGAGCCCGGTGTCGTTCCGTACCGATGAGTTATTCGATACAATTAAGCGAATTGAATTTATTTTAATGATAACTTTCTTTTTTAATTAACACGGGAACTCACGTAAAATCCAGTCGTTTATTATGACTCGTTTCAATCACAATCAGTGATCAAAACAACGTTCAATGTTAGTACTTCAATACCACGTTAGTTTCCACAATAACTTTCTTCAAACCGTAGCAAATTTTTGGGGTTCCTTTTTTGAAAGACTCAATTTTTTACGACAAATAGTTGAGAAACAAATATGTTGTGGTGTAGTGCGCAGAAGTCTGCGCAGTCCGTGTGGTCTGGCAGTAAAATCCCGTTTTCACCACCATAACCGCCCGCATAAACGTTTTAGATCCAAATAATCGACATAATATTTAGTAGAAATTTGTTTAAAGCCTGCCTAACAATACAGCTATACCTATTTTAATGGAAATTAATTTGTTTTATTTTCACATTTTGTATGCAATATATTTGTTTACAGAATGGAAATTCAACGTTGGAGTGACATGATCGCACTCGCATATTTTTCGCATTAAAGTTTGGAGCCGGTCAGTATTCTAATTAATCCGAATCACGTTGAAGCTGGATATTCCGCCTGAAATATATCAGTCGTTAGTGTCCCGTTAACACAGGTTCGTGGACATGCATCCTATAATGCCATCATAATTTAAGCATGGGTAGCGCGAGTGACCATCTTTCTTAGCGTTGTATCTTCATTCAGCTGTTTTTTGTGGCTTGGCGTCTTACATTTTGCATCATAAACTAATATTATTAGCCAGGTTATAAGTAGTTTATATTTATAAGTTGTTTCTATATAAATGCAAAACAAAAGACATACCTACATATTACAGACATACATAAATATGTATTTTAGACATCCATAAATATAACAAAACAGATAAAATTTACATATATTATGTAGAGCAGTAATTTCCTATTGAGCTCCTGACACGGATTTCCCACACCCAGTTTCAAAGACAGTGATTATAAAAGTAATGTAGGTACATTTTTTTTAACAAAATAAATTGAATTTTGCATTTTTTTGAAAATTATTTTAATGTATACTGTAGTTAATGTTTTTGAATGTCAATTTGTCCGTTGATTCAGTTCGCAAGTTACCGTAAGAAAAACAGTAGCAAAAACCACGCAACTGCATCTAGGGTAATGTTTTCGGCGAGTTCCCACGTGGCGACCGCAGGATGCAGCGGTGCAAGCGCAGGGCACGCTCCGACGTCGCCACTTCCTTATTGGCCGCTCTAGATTGCGACTATTACGTGAATTGGCAATTGTGGGCGTCTGCAACCGCAGCTTTTCAAATATGTACTTATGGAGAAGAATTTTACACGTAATGTGTGTGATTTCAACAGGTGTACTATCTGGTCTCTAGTAAACTGCACTAGTGATTAGAACGGAAAATCAAAAAGAAAACCAAAATCAAATCACTTGAAAACTTTAGTAGAATTTGGCTGATTTTATTAAATTTTATGCATATTAAAATAGTCTTAGAATTTGAGTGTTATTTAAATAACCTAACAGATTTATCTTGATGGTATCCAAAAAGCACAACTTTAAATTGCTTTAAATGTACACATGTTAATATAGCAAGTCCACCACATCACCCATCATAACTAAAGCGATTACCTACTTGCAATTTTTTGTACTAATCGCTTACGTCTCAAAAGGCTCTTGTCATAATATATTCATATACAGATCTTATCTACTGTAAGTTTTTGTTTACCATACATTCGGCACAAAAACTACTAGATAATCGGCCGCTAAACTGTCAGACAATCAAATTATTTTATACCCGACAGTTATCGCATATAAGCGATGCAATTATCGTGTCTGATTGATAGGTTAAGTTCGTCGAGAGCTCATTACACCCAGTACTTTACCACAGATACCCAACTATTACGTATTTTCTATTATGAACTCTGTATGCACTTGTTTTGTAGAATATCGCATACTGTTTATCACTGAAAATATGAAATTCTTGTTAGGTACAAAATGCATGAAAAATCATTATTTTCGTTAATTTACGTTATTTTAAGAACGTAGAGACCTTCGTTGAAATTTTATTTTTTGGTTCGAATTGTGTTTTTTCACCTCATATTTAATTGTTACTTAGCATATTTATGTTTCTGCTGATTTTGGAATTATACACAATTCTCTAACAATAAAGTATTGTTATATTTAAAAAGTTGCAGTCGAGAATATAACCTATTTTCGGTAACTGAGGGGAAAATCATTTAAAGATACCCAATTACATAACTCTCATTAAATATTGGATCGGAAACTAAAGCTAGCTTTCCCTTAACAAAATAAGTACCGACCTTACCAAATAAGTAAGTTTACTCATTCAGTGAGAACTGAGAACACGCATGTAAAGTGGTGTTCTAGTTCTTGTACGGCTACTCTATGATCAGTTGCATAACACGGGTCATTACGGTAATGCTGCGTTTTGAACTGTGAAAGGTTTGTTTGCGCTGAGAACCGCAGACGTATTATTGAATAAACACTGGCTTCAGCTCTATCTTCCTTACGTAATCGGCAGATGTAAGAAGTTTTAGGATAGGTGATAATTTGGATTGTCAGATTAGAAAGCGATAACGTACCTACTTTGTTTTCACATCGTAAACCTATAGATCATGATAGCACTAATACAACAAGTTAGGAACGCTAATGTAGCAGGTAATCTATTTATCTATACCTTCTAATAAGCTTTTATTAAAAACCCGTATATAGGAGGTAATTAAATACATATTTTAAATGCGTTTGTTAAGAGCAGTAAAGATTTTATATGTCAGTTAACATCATCTATTTCCCGTTTTAAAGAGTATCTTCGTTTTTGATCTGTCAGTTAAATGCAATTCTATCGATAGTATAAAATCCAGAAAAATGTGGAAAATATCTCGTGGGTAGGTACTTTTTCAAACGGTTAAAAAGTTATGGAAATGTTAACATCAAAAGGCTTAAATGTGTGTGTTTGGTTAGTTTAAGTAGTTAGTTTAAGTATTTATAATTATAGATACTTAACAAAAGTAAACCTATTTAGCATAACTGTTTATGTATAACCTTCTTTGTAAATAATTAACCAAAGCTCAACTTCGGCGATGTTATGCATTTAGAAATGGCATAATAAAGGTTTGTGCGCTATAAAAGCCTTTGACGATTGCGGTTTACAGTTTAAAGGCAGCCCTTTCCATGGTAATACCTATCATTCTGGCAACCGTGTCTGCTATTACTGTTTTAATAGAGTTCTAACTTGGTCATAAAACCTCTTCTATTTAGATTTAATGGAATAACGCATACGGTGGTTCTATAAAATTGTTGCATGTTGCTTCTTCCTTATTACCATTGATACTCTTATCTGAGCTTATTATCATTGAGTATTTTAGTTTAAAAAAATCAAATTGATATCGGGTCAACGTTGAACGTTGAAAAACAAACAAAAGGAATCCTAAGTTACGTTCACGTTGAAAAATGTCAAGAAAACTTAAACTGTAGTAACTACGAGTATTTTAGTAATCTATTTATCAAACTTACTAGTAGATCCAATATTTTTTTTATTATAGTGAGAAAAATATACTTAGTTTTGTATATTCCAATTTTGAATACATTTCCTACGTCTCTATTTCATAAATCTTTATTTTCATACTTTTTCGTGGATTTTGTCCTAGACTCAATTTCTATCTTACAGTTTCTTCGATTGAGTCAATTTGATTCGACGTAGGGCGTCGTTTTGATAACATTAGCAACCGTGTCTATTGTAGCCGGCAGAGTCCCGTTAAATGCGTGTTACGCGTTCTATAAACACAATTTATAGCCATTTGTGCATTATAAAACGATTTCTCGCCCTTTATACGTGTATCGTTTGTTCGAATAAAGAGGTTCGTTGGATACAATTTATGGCTACTCATAGAATTCGAATACGCATCCGAAAGCTGAATAGAATCTTTGTAATACTAACTGGGAAGTACTGACTAAGAGAGCGAACAAGGAAAACTTAACAGTAATAGTTCAGGTTTATTCAAAAGGAAAAGACAATGGCCACTCGCCGCAACCTATATACCTACTCTTCGATACACTTATTAAGTAGCCAAGTAGCTTCAACCCGTGGTTTTACTCGCTATCCTGTAGGAACCGTTAAATTTGCGGAATAAAAGTAGCATGTGAAAGTCCAAATCCAAAAAAGCAGCCTATAAGTATAAACTATCCCAATACCAAACATTATTCAAACCCGTTTTGCGTGATTTAATAACTAAAATCTAAACTTTGACCTTATAAAATGAGTGGGGTAACTATGTATTGTATTTAACTTCAAACATATATTACAGTGACTACATATGCAGACTTCACTTACACTTTACATCCAGAAAGCTACACATTTAACGCGTCAGTTAACATCAGTAGCCGCTTATTAAAATTGAACACAATATGTTAAGTGAAAGTAATAATTTTTGCTATCTAACGATCTTTAAATGACTAACTGAATCACTATAGACAAGTTTACAAGGATAAAGTAGTGAGTCTTTTATATTTAGTAAAGCGATCGTATGCGATTGCAACTTTTTACACATTGATCTTTTATCTAAATGATTTATTTTAACTGCCTCTTTGTGATTTTCAATTGCGCGGCGTCTTCAAAGAAAATACTTCTCTGACGCGGTAAGTTATTCAGGTTAAACTGGGTTTTACTTCCAAAATTACACGCGTGCAAGTAATAATTACGGGATAGAACATTACACAAGCATTTTCTGTATAATTAAGATGTATTTCTTAAATTTCACTCAGGTGCAGTACTTTTAAGTCCCTTTTGATTTATTGTAGCTCACCTTATAGTCTTTTATTAAAAAAATAGGTGCAGTTTTTTTTTCTGAGTAAGTTAGTGTTTTTTGTTATTGTTTTTGTTCCATAAAAAGTGTCAAATTTAAAATAATGGTAATTATACGACTTTTTAATGTAGGTACTAATTAATTGATACTAAAGTCACATATCTCATGTACTTAACTGCGTCTTGCGGTCGTTTTCAACTCGATAAAACACATCGCAAATTTGCCAGATAAAAATTCTGTCACCTTCTCGTGGCCATAAATATTAAAAATAATTATCATCTGACAATCCGCATGACATTTATTAAGATTATAAGGAGAGTTAAGTGTTCCGAGCCCGTACCATGAGTTCTTAGCGAGAGCCTGAATTGAATCTCGTTTGTTTTTGTCTTGTTTTTTCTTTAGCTGATAAAGCAAGATGAAAGCCGGGGCGTTCTAGTTTAGACTTGCATTGAAAGCTCATGGTGCGGACTCAGATTTCAAAAACTTTCATGTAATGTCTTTGCTGTTGTAAAATACAATTATAGTAAATCCGATCCGATCCGTTATGGGCCTTTTATGACAAAACTAGCCACGTCCTGCGGTTTCGCCCGCATAGTCGCTAAGTAATAACATAACTACGTGTTTTATATCGGTATAAATTACTGAGGATGATTACATCCCAAAAAAAAATATTACACGCGTTGACATTAAAGTTAAATTTAAGCTAAACTAAAATTTAATCGATTTAATAAGAGTAAACATGGAGCAACCTGTAGTTAGGAGAGATGACATATAACATAGGTACTCTAATAAAAAGCCTACCGTCTTCAACATCGTGCTTGTAAAGTGCATATATGCTTAAACCAGTTTACTTAGCAAATTCAATACTCTTTATAATACTGACTGGAACTCATAAAAAGCTTGATAGTTGATTGCTATATTATACAAGCTTGAATATTGTGCTATAAATATACCGATAAAAAAATCTTTACACTTTGTTAATTGTTTTCTGGTATGGGTATCGATGTGCAGGAGTAATATGATACAATAAAATGTCGCAGGGAAAGTGTTCTCTCACGGCCATTCATTACGCTCGGCATTTCCCTTCAGATCTCATCAGCCTTTCTGTCTAAATATTTGAATGCCAGTCCAAATATTTAGGGCAGTGTTACACACGTCATAAACAGACAGTACACCCTTCCATTCATCATTTCTCACTACCGTTCTCTCATTAATTATTATCATAAAAGAACGCTCATTTGAACACTTTTAAAATTAAGATCAGCCTATACACTAATCGCCTTTCATTGACGATTGATCTCCGGATGCATAATAAAAGCACCTAGTCGTCACAGATAACTACAAAGTTGGCATAGAATTAGCCGCAGATTAAGTTGTAGTTTATAAGATCTGTCACAGAACATGGCTAAGTTACAGCGTAAGGTTTTCCAGATAAGGTAGTTGAGAGGTAAGAAATAGAGCGATCGCTTTCTAGTCAAGCATCATCTGATATGGCCTTTCCAGCTGAGTAATATGATTAGTAGCAGTCTGTAGGGCACGGCACATTACGCAGCCGCTAAAGTGATACTTGCTAATGCATGTGATTAGGCGCGAAATTGAGGCTGCTAATGGCAGGTACAAGTAGTAATTGCAAATACATCTTAGAAATGATTTCTGACATAGATTTCACGCGCATGCTGATCTATTTTACGAGTAAAAGTGGAAATGAAGAGAGTTAAAACACATGCACACTTACCCTTTAGCATTTTTTCATATCATGATTGTTACCTTCGCACTCGAGCCCCAAGATACAGACCTTGAGCCTAGTTTGGGGCTCACCGTTTATGCTTTTATGTTTAGGTACTAATGCTAAGTTTCATAATTCATTAAGTAAAAAGACTGAGGTACTTTTTCTCTTTGAAATAAATATATTTGATGGTACTTACTTGAATGTTCGTTGAGTTTGTCTAAATCTTTCAAGTGGATGTTTAAACTTAACACAAGTCCCTAGCCATTTAATTAAGTACCTAAATGAAAGTTAAAACTACTTTACAGACATAATAGTTACTGAACAGTGAGCTGAATTCGAGATACTACAGCGTAAACTGCAAGTAAAAGGCAAAATTCTAACGAACTTAGAATACATTTTATAGCCTAAACATACATTTTCAAGTGCTTCAGGCCCTTAAGTACGTACCCAGACACGTTCATAAAATATATCTCCTACTCACAAGTAACAAACGATATGTGCGGGACTACGGGTCGTAAATTTCATTTTACACGGAGAAAGTTAAGAAGTATAAATAATAATACAATAAACCCACAAATCATGCCCTAGGAGTTATGCCAAAGATTGCGAGGGTGTAAATGAGATTATATGGAGATGAATAAGAGCACGGAATTATACCTGCCTACGAGGCGAATAGCTTCGTTATTTGTATTGAGCTGTGAGCAACGATGCGACTTAAAAAACGAGACTTTTCGCGGTACCTATTGTAGCTGTCTAATCTTTTATCACGATTTAGCAGCCCTGCTTCGATTATTCCCCTATCAAATTATAATGTCTGATATTATCCGCAACCTTTCATTAAAGTTCAGCAACCTTCTAAAGCCCCGGGGTACCCCGGCTAGCCCGGAGTCCGGGAAGTGGGTACGGTCGTGACTCCTTTATCGACCCCCGCGCTGACATTGTCTTGTCGACCACACCTTATAAGACCAACCTTTGAATACCAACACCATATACGTATAAAGATTGACTGGAAAAGTCTTCCCGACTGACTTCTGTTTGTTTCACGTCGATTTAGCTCGAGATCGATACGATGAAGACGTCCAGAGTATGGAAATTGTGTTCGTAAAAGCTGCCACGATGCACGATTTATGTCGCTGTCGTGCATTGATGAAGAGATTTGTTGAATTAATTTTGAGTTAATGCCGTTTCATATCTTATCTTGACTTTGTAAGTTGAAAAATGAATCAAACCTTATTATTTTGCTATAAAACTTTTGTGTTCCCGCCTTTTAATTTGTTACGAATTTCTGTCTTCCATATACTCTGCGCACTACAAACTTTCAAACTACCTGCATTATTTTATGTTACTTTTAACAATGTAGAGGTAGTTATTTCTTATTCCTGTTTTTACCTTGAATTCCTTTCTATACTTTTGATCGTATCGCCAGCCCTTGTCGTAAAGTTTGATTTGTGACCTTAAACTGTGCCACCTTTGTGCCACTTTAACGTCGCTTTGTCGCAGATTTAGCACCGTCGGGAATAGGAACCAGTGTTAACGCTGTCCTGTAAAGCAGGCTGCTATAAATCGTGCCAATTTGATCAGGCGATAAATCGCTGAAACATCCAGTGTAACGTTCGGCCGCGAACACTTGAACAGTACCGGTGTAGCTGGGTGCGTGGAGTCACGCCTCTAATGTCATTACCATGGAACTGTGGCACAAGGATGGACCTAGTTAGACTTTACGATAGTTAGCTTAGAAAAAAAAGACGAATGAAGGACTTGGCGATACGATCATGCAAAAATACAGAAAGGAATTCAAGGTAAAAATGGAATAAGAAATAACTACATTGATTCGAATATTTAGAATAATTTGTAGCAAAAATTTAGTCCGTCCGTTACCTTTGGACTTTCTCACGCTGAAACAGTCCAACTAATTTAAATTTGGAATAGATAAATTATACCCGTGATTAATTAATACATGGGTTCGTTTTCTAACTATTTTTACTTACATTAATAACACGCAACACAATACAAGGTGTCTCTAACTGTTCCTTGAGCAAGCAGTGAATTCATCTCTGAACATGAGATCCCAAATTCCCCATATGCTACAACTCTAGCTGCTAGACGCATAAAGATGAGTTAAATATGATTAGCCACATATCGGGGTCCTAAAAATGATCTCCTTCATCCGGACCTGGTGCGCCTATCAACATCGTCTCGTCGGTACGTGACGCTCGCACGCGTCCCGGAACTTACACGCTATATCACGGCTGGTACGAGTTTACGCACGTCGCACCTATCAACTGAAGACAGTTTACTCACATCTGCATGTTACTAGATGTTAAAAAAATAAGATCGTACCAAAAACACTGCGAAAGAGCATCTTTACTTTACAAAATAAATGGTAAACAAGCGACTGCTATACCTGATTTTGAATGGTGATCGCCACCTATGGACACTTCCAATAACCAAGGCATCTTCAGTGCATTACCTACCTTTAAGAACTTCATTGAACTGTAGCGCTTCGATTAAAACTGCCCACATTTGTAGAAAAAAACGCAAGTCGCAGGTAAGAAGAAACCCCCCGTCCCACCGTAGGTTTCTTCTTAGAGAACAAAAGCTTATTATGTGTGGCGCCGATTGAATAAGAATGCTAGGTAACATTATATTCTTGAGCAAGTGTATTTCACTATTTATGGTATCTTAACCATTATATCGAAGCTTGATATTGTTATAATACGAGTTAAATTCGAGCAAATCGGTAAGTCGTGCTACTCAAAACCAGTACGCTTTAGCTTCTAATACTAACAATGGAGCACGACAGAGCTCTCTTCTGGGCCTTGTACCTCGTTAACCGGACCTGTATCGGTTAACCTATCTAACCCCGGATTTACGAGGCCCCTGACGGTGCGTCGGCGTCGCTTTAATTCGGCCCTTATTTACAGGGCAATATTAGCAAAGGTCAAAGTCAAACCAAGCGATTTGAGAATAATTATATTACTTTTAATAATATATTTAAAAAAATATATGTGCATGAGTGCCTTATTCCAATCGTCTCAGTTCTATCTATATAAAGGTTGTCTGGAAGAAATCGTAGGGCGATAAGACCATCCTTGTTCTACCAAATCTTATTCTAATTTGTCTTCGTTTTTTCTTGTAATTTGTTTGGTGTGCATAAAGCTATAATATTCTATTCGAATCAAACTGTCCCATACTAATATTATGAATAAGTACAAAAGTTTGTTTGTTAGTTTTTCTTAAACATTATTTTTGTTAAGTGCGCAACAAAGTAAGTTTGAATAAGCCGAGTGGCTTACCCTGGTGTTAGAGAACAATCAATGACACAAAGGCTGTAAGTAGGTAGAGGAGGCATTGAATGCATTAGGGGCCTGGCCGTATGCTTGTTTTAATCTAGACAAAATTACGGTTAATATGGGGCTATTTCGTATTATCTATTCGAGTAAAACCCCATTGCGTTACTAGCAAAAAAATCTCGTTTGTAGTAAGATATGGTAATTAATATGATTTTTTTATATCTTTTTATTTTATACAGGATACCTAATGCTGGAAGAACCCGGCCCGTTGCGCTGCGCCAACTCTATTACGACGTTGTGTCTTCGTTATGTCATAAAATCATATAATTTTTAATAGCCAGCTGAACTAGTTTTCCGTGTCTATTCCCATGACAAGTTGAAACATTTATATGGTTATGAAAGTAAAGAATATTATTTGCATAATAATTTTCCTGTTGAGATAACACGATTCCAGTTTTAATAAAAAAATGTGGAAATACGGAAGAAGAGTAAGTGTCCTGTTTACACAAAATTCTTCCTATTACTTACAAAGTCTTTGTCTGCATGTTTGCTTAGTTTGCAGAAATATAAGTAATACTTTATTTTTATCAACTTGTGCTATCCGACTCCAGGACTTCTAAAACGCTTCCTATAGGTACATATTCTGTCAGATAGTGCGATCAGCCGACAGATTCGACCAGTCTACCAAGAACGCATCAAAGTTGTCCCGCCAGCGTCTCTTCACCTTACCTCGGCTCTTTCGCCCGTTTTAAGGCAAAAATACTTACATCCAAAAATATCTAGAATGCTGTATAAAAGTCACCCTCAATAATCTTCATCATCCACCCATAAAGTCCACCGTTGGACCGTGTCCAAGCTCAGAGAAATAAACCAGTGTCCGAACCACAAGCCATTCTTCACCAAAAATAAAAAAATATAGTAGGATTTTTTCATAGTTTTGTAATAGTAAATAAGGCCCAAGTTTGAAGGTTACTTGACGGATCTAACTTTTCTAAAAGTATTGATGTCCTTGTCTAATAGGTTGCTATGATAAAGACAGGTATATTTTTAGCAAGTATAGATCTGTGAAATAAAACCTTCAAACTTGGGCCCATTGTTTTTGAAGTGACTGTAAGTGGTCAAATTTTGAAGCACGTGAACCATTTCTGTTATGCAATTAAATATTTCCTGTAAATTGTTTCTTACCAACATGTTGTTAAAATGCCAACAATACATGGTACAGATGTACTAGTCTGTATTTTTAGGAAACAGAGCAATCTTCCTAGTTAGCCGACCATTCATTTTGTCGTACAGAACATTAAAATGTCGTTACTAAAATTACACTTTTTACAAGCTGGTTTGAAGAAAAATATTTCCTTATTGTGCTGTAAAATACTATTATCTACAACTAGGTATGTTAAGACGTTAGGATTTATTTAAAGGTTTCGTTGTCACGATCGTTTGGTACGTGAACATTAAAATGTAGGTACTTGAAATTGGGGTAGTAGGTACCATAGTACAGTAATTTGTCAAACCTGGATTTAGTAAAGGTTATTATCGGTATAAGTTATTATCGGGAAAAAATAAGTTAAAATACCTTACTTGATGGAAATTGAACTTGAGTATTATGTACCTACCTTAATATATTAACTTACTTGAGTGCTGAGACTTTATGATATAGGTACATATATTAGTAAGTGCCAATGTGCTTCCATTTAAGGTTGTTGGAATATTCCAACGTAGGTACCTATAAAACGACAAGTATAAAAAGCTAGTCATACTGAAGTTGAACATTGTTATCACAGAATAAATGATAGTTATTTCGTGTATTACATTATGGCCTGGTCCAGTTCACTGACCCATTAAGCATTTCATCCGTTTTTTGTCCAACACTATTATGCGAAAAGTTACATTCACATCGCATTCAACATAATTTATGTCGAATCAATAAATTTAAAACGCAAATACGTAAGTAGGAGAGAGGTAAAAAGCTGAAGTGCTTGTCTATGGCCAGTATTTTATGCAAGAAGGTTGTTACGTTGCAAAAAGGTTGTGGATTGCGCGCGCATTTCTGCACTTATCCGAAGTTGATGGAGCCCGCGGCGTTAGGCACTTTCCTGACAGATTCATATGAGATGATTATACGATATGCTTCGTACATTTAATAGGGCTCTTCTAGCAGCTTTTTAGTCTTTTTGTAATTGACTACAGCCCGTGTATGTGAATGATGGCAGAATGCGCTTCAAAGCCGAGAATGTGTTAAACTCAACAGTTTTATTTCATAAAATAAGTATAGGCTGAGACCAAATAAATATCGCTTTAATGAATTATTTAATGGTGAAGTACTTATGTAAACCACCGTGGTAGGAGGATTAATAGATAAACTTTATTGCCATGTATGCAATAACTGGCGGCCTCATCCCTAAAATACACCACACTTGATTCAGTAACCTTTTCCTCAGCTCTCAAGATTTCCAGAAAGCTACGAGTATTCCGAGTTAAGATAATACAAATAGTTCGCCATAAAATACCGAAGCGAAGTTGCACGGTATCGGAGCATAAGTTAGTTCAATACGGGAGACTCTTGAACTTCGCTGTATAAATAACGTTCGCGAGATCGGAACGAGTCGATGCTGCCCTGAAGCGATGCAGCGGCGTCGTACTGAAACGAATTTTGCTTTGAAAACTTTAGAATTATTAAATATACTTTACTATCCTAGTAATTATTAGTTGCTGTAATTTTCAGTTTTTTCAGTTGCATTTTATTTTCACCAATTTACTTTTCAAGATTTTCAAAATTAACTTTTAAATAAAATTATAAATTTATCTCCCTTAATTTTATTTCTAGTCTAAGATAATAAAATAAAGTGAAAACTAATATACTCAAAATGAATGTAACAAATAGACAGGATCCCAAAACTTGGATAAAATATTTTCTAGTAAAACCGAAGATAAATTGCTTCAATAAAGTACGGAGAAATATCGAGGAAACGACGACGCGCCGGTCGCAATATTTGTCAAGCTTGATTTACCTCTGCAATTTCCAGCTTATTAAAGTTTCCTTCTACAATAATTGCGATGATGTAAAACACTGACCAGAATCAAGACCAGTATTTACAAGTGTCGATTGTTTTATAAATAGCACTCACTGAACTAAACTAATAAAAAATAGCTACGTCTTTTTACATTTCATGTAATTTCAAGCAAAAGAGACGTTTTTTCGAGCTATTGCTATGAGTTCAAAAGTGTCGCCGACATTTTCTTGATGAAAATGAGTACAAAGTGTAACAAACTATTCCGATTATGGCTCGGCTCTGCAATGAAGATCCAATTAAAAAGACAGCCGGGATTCAATTAAAAAACGTAAAAACTTGACTCTGACATCCTGTGTACTTACACAAAACATTGAGAGTGCAGAAGTTAAACTTTATAGTAACATAAGTGCGCTGGAGCTACGCACACATAGACATCGCTCACGGACACGAGTCTCGGATCATCGCCCGCGGAACTGCATTGGCATTCTTAGATTCAGATAGTTTATTTGTCAGAACATGGTAAGAAGTACTACACAAAAATACAAAGTCAACGTTTAACATCAGGCGAGCGATTTGCTTGTCTCGTAACTCAATAGCATATAAAAAGTTGCATAAAAGGTGTTAAACAAAATACATGCTTACGAGTATGTTCTTGCCACGTGTGGCGTACAAATATTAGACATTGAGGCATTGATCTGAGACTAGTGTCCATGAGCGATGTCCGTGTGTGCGTTGGTAGTAAAAGGGGGTACAAGTGAAAACATGAGCTGTACTTCTGTATTCTCTATATTTTGTGATACTTAGTTACACAAGCTGGTAAGCTTTTCCGGGAAACTTCATTATGATGTATGATACAGCAAACGAGATGCGAACTACTTTTTACATAAGTGACAAACTAGAGGCATTCATCATCATTAAGATAGACATTTTGTATGATATCACTATAAAAGTATCCCGTCCCCATATCCAACTCCAATGGCATAAGTTTCGCCTGAGAAAGGTTTTCCTTATGAGGAATAGTGAAATAAGCGACGTAAACTAACTAACACAAGGTGCCCCTGATTAATATTTGAATTCAGATTGTTCATTACCAAAAAGGACTAATTACGTAGTGTTGTAGCATTATTCTTCAAGCTGGGTGCAATTGGAATGCCGTTAGGATTGTGCAATTAGGAATAAACGCTACCGCTTATGAATAAACGTACCTATAACCTAGATCAATAATAAATAATCAACCTATAACCTTTAAACAGAGCTACTTCCTTGACTTTTTTCGAGCCAGGGTGTCTAGTTTTGAATCCTTTTACACGAGTGACTCATTTCGCATAAAAATCGAGTCCTAGTTCAAAATTTTAATCAAAACAATCTTCTCATAGAACTACGCTATTTCAACTCTACTTCTGGTTTATTTAAATTAACTGACGTTGTCGTTTGTCTTTTGTTTTGTCAAAAACATTGATAATAATAACAAACCATCTCGCAAACGAAACGTACAAAATTCTCGGCTGCCTCTGGATTTCATTACTGTTTGTCAACCAACAAGCAGAAATTCTATTACAACTCTTTGACTTTAATTAAGTTAGAACAGGATTCTGGTGTCTCTCGTCTTGTGTGGTCTGATTGCTTACAATTCACAACCAATTTCAACTTTGTACTCAAATAAAAATAGTAAATACCTACTATTACATGGAATTACTGGAGATAAACTTATATTTATCTAAATGTAACTTGTAATTACGAGCTCTTAAGCTTCAGTTTAGTTTTATGCTCTCATATTTATTTTAAAGCTTTTCTTGCTGTGCAAAAAGTGTGGTCAGTAAAATTAGGCTATGTTTTGATAGATGAGGTAGGCTACATCAAAAAAAATATCTACTTCATCTTTCTATTTGGAAATGTTCTAAACTCGTGGCGGACGATTTTGATCGTTCAGTTCGCGACAAAGACAAGTAGGTTGTATTTCAACTTTGTAACCATATTCTAAATTAATGTAACAATTACTGAAAAATTATTAGTACAAAATCTTTATTGATGAATCAGTGTTAATGTTAGTACTATTATTACTATACACACATCCATTTATTTTCTTAATTCTTAAATTTACAATATACTTAGAATATAAAAAAACAATATATTATAAAAAACTTAAAAACTAGAGTGCCACCGGCAGCGGGGCAGGGCCCAAACATACCGGTGGTTAAGGCTGCAGAGTGAGGAACCTCACTCTGCAGCCTCATAATAGGTACGCATTTAGTACTATTATTATTACTCATTACTATTATTATTTATTTTCGTAATTTTTAAATATTTTACAATATAGAATTAAAAAAACAATATATTATAAAAAAACTTAAAAACTAGAGTTCCACCGGCAGCGGGGCAGGGCCCAAGCATACCGGTGGTTAAGGCTGCAGAGTGAGGAACCTCATTATTACTACTACTATTATTTGTTAAGTGCGAACTTGATGGAGGCTGTAAAGTGCGCTAAAAGGGCGGATTAATTTGTACAGCAACTTCACTTATATTTGCTACTAATATTAGTTGCTGCGCGTGTGCCTAACATCACAGTCGCTATAAAGTTTGAATTGGGCTATAATATATGTGTTAGCTAATAGGTACCTACGCACTAAAATCAAGTAATTTATCGAATCATTTACATTGTACAGGTTTATAGGAAAGGCTAAAAGGCTATTCGAAAAGGGCTGAGAGTTCTCATCCTTATGAACAACTTTTAAAAGGCTAACCCTGAAATCTCGAAAAACAAATTAGCTGTTCCTTAGAAAAATGTTAATGACATTGGACAATACATGGAACATTTGTTATTTTCGCGATATCTGTTTTTTTCTCTTATAGGTGTCATATATGTATATAGGTACCTACATGGTGTTACATGGTGTAGGTACCTATTAAGCTAGTGACGCAACTTGTTGCAAAGTTTAGCTTAAGTTTAATAACCTCTCGAAGGTAAATACTACATGTATTACCTTGAAGGAAATAAGTAGTAAACTATGTAAGCCCGAGGGTCATTGCTGCGCACGTGCATAATTTGACGACTATTGGCATGCCGTGCCCGACCTGCTTCATGGCGTCGTAAATCACAATTTTCCATTTGATTCATATATTTTCTTACTATTTATTAATTGCTATAACAGTGATCTTACTAAATTAAATTAATAGGTTTAATAAAACGTAGCCATTGCAAGTTTATAAGACGTAAAAGAAGTAGAAAAAGTAAGTAATAAGTTCAAAGTTATAGAGAGCGCGTTACGTGCAAAAAAAAACAGCCACGAGGTTACTGGAAAAACATACAAACCGTAGTGACATTTTCTTATTAGAACAGAAGATTTTTCTTCGCGATTTAAGAGTTAGTCCTATAGTAAATGTCGTTAAGAATTATGAGTAAGTACTTCAACATATTTTCAGCGCAGTACACCCTAGGCTTAATACCACGTGTTTAGAAAGTGAACAATTAATGTGGAAAAGAAACATAAAAAAAAGCTAATTTTGCTAAAGGGCGCGGACCACATATAACCCACGCCACGGGGCGATTCATGATTATGTTTAATTTGAAAAAAGTTAAAGAACGGAAGAGCAACAAAAATTGCTATTTAGCATCTCCACAGCTACTCAATCGCTTCAAATTAAATTTCTCACCAGCCAGATATCAAAAAATAGATCAGCTGAAACGTACCAATTCATTTGCTCAACTTTTTATATTGTCATGTATGATACCAGTATTATTATAGAAACTAGATTACATGGCTGAATCCGACGTGACGAAGATCGCTCTGATTGCAGTCATTTGCCAATCGGTTTTTGCTTTGATCGAGTTACATATAATCTTATAGTCAACTAGCTACGCCCCGCCGTTTCACTCGCGGTCAAAAATGTTACATGAGTTTTCCGGGATAAAAGGTAGCCTATATGTTAATCCAGACCATGAACAACCTTCACTCCAAATTTAATGTAAATTCGTTCAGTCGTTTTTGCGTGAAGGAGCGACAAACATACATACTCACACACTTTCGCGTCTATAATATTAGTAGGATAGTCAATGAAACTGTGGAATGCTAATTCTAATTGCCTTTTATGAGCTGATACAGCATGTGCTAGTTATTTATTGGTTTTAGATGCTCATTATTTTATTCTCGGTAATTTTATACATAATCGCCTATCCTACTTGTAGATTACTATAATTTAATGCCAATTTAGCGTGGCAATTATTGTGATTATTTGGAGTTACATTACAAGCTGTTTATACGTATAGCACTTACAGATTAATACTTTGTAACATTTTGTTCCCTACTTTTTAAATGAAATTGAATATCAATAAACTTGAGATGGGGTGGGTATTTCTGTGCTGCATAGAAAATGTAATTTTTTTTTCATTATTACACTTTGTCCTTTTTCTATGAATCCTCCTTAAATTGCCAGGAAGAGATCGCGAGTTATTGCACTACTTTTTAAGCGATTCTATCCTTGTTTGTAATATCTATGTGAAAAATAAATAATTTATCTATCTATCCATCATTCCTTCAAAGCATTTCATTTGTTTGACGACCAATTATATACTCGTAGGTAGGTACTTACTTAAATTAAATTAGTTTCTAGACAACGTTCTTAACAACATGTCTATCACCGACATGGCCACGCTATGGCATGTTATATTAGAAAAACAAAACCTCAAAGAAGCTGACTTATTTAGGACAAGCGATCCTAAAAAATGAACCCGTTAATTACGGTAGAACATTAGCGGAGTTCATTTCTAGTTAATCGTGACCTCACGACATAGGCACCCTCCGCCGGATGCACTCATCTACCCGCTACACTTAATTCTTTCGCCTTTTTTGCTTTGTCAATATCATCATTCATATATCAAAGTTGCCGTCTTATTTATTTTCCCATTCGCCGTTATTATTCGGAATGAAGATGTAGTTTTTGCGGTTCAAGCAGTTTATTAGTATAGTTCACGGTGTAATGGTAATCAAATGGCTTTTATTCGGCTTCTTATTGCTATTTGCCGTTAGATAATGGTGTCTTAAAATATGAACAAAGTAAATAATGATGGGCACCAGCTAACTTTCTACTTATTCTATGATGATAGTCTATGGTTTTGGTTTGTAGCTGTTTATTTTTTGTTGTATTTTCAAACGTGAACCTCAATAGTTTTGAGAAAAGAAGGATAACGGGGCTTAGATAACAGCAGCCTAAAATCTAAAAAATGTTTTATCAGATAGGACGTGAATTGCAAAGACATTTTTCTTCTTTGTCAACAGTAAAGTTATTACAATGCTAAAGCGTAGCGGTTTTTAGCTATCTTTTTGTAAATCGGAATTTTGTTTAGGTTTAATCTATATTCGTGATCTCTACTTTCGAGAACGTAGTTTATTATATCATCTCCACTACCAACCGACTATAAACTACTTTGTGATGCTATAAATCTGAAATAACGTTGTAAGAGATTTTAATCGTTATTGTCACGTGAAGGCCTGCAATTACAGGTTGGCACGTGATTTGAAAATTGTCGATATTATCTGCATCTCCATTTACTGCTGCGGTTGTTATTTTATCCATTGAGCTAAGTTTTACGAGTACATACCTATTTCACATGACGCGGCGGTACATTTCTATATAGGAACCTACCTAGTATATATTATGTCCTATTAAATTATAGCATAGGTATGTGTCTCATTTTTGTGATAAGTATACAGTTTTAGCTAGTTTAAAAGCCTTTGGGTTTCATATTGATTTAAATATTTTTAAACTATGTGTTGAATAAACTATTTAATTTGATTTTGATTTCACTCAACCACTCGCTAGAAAAATCTTATTTTATGACAATATCCGGAGTGTCTCGTAATACCAGCATACCCTAATACATTTCTGCGAAAGGTACAACAGATCACAATGATCACACAACGAGCGCCTATAGCGGGCGACGAGTGAAGTTTGGTAAGGTTACCGCAATTAATCGGGACATAATTATTATGGCGTCATCTCTACCAACTAGTACAAAGTAGCTCAACGATTTTATCAGATGTAATCGGATCGCCCCATTCACCTTGCTTCGTTGAATGCGAATGATTGCGCAGATGTAACGTGTTTTTACGTACGTAGTTTTAAATACAAAAGGTCATTAAGGAAACGTGGAGTATCGAACGGGATCATCAACAGTTGGTTCCGGAGAAAGCAGCCGGAATTCACACCGATATCTCGCGTTTCTCGCGTAATGTCCGCACTCGGCAATACTGCACCACAAAACAGAGAGAGTACAGAAGTAAAGCTCATGTATGTACTCGTACTACCATAGACATCAACAACAATCGCGCGCGAGTGCGCTGGCACTTGATCCGAGACTCGTGTCCGTGAGTGACGTCTACAATTCAACAGCTGCTTCGAACAGTATCGAAACTGCAAAATCACATATTTTTCATTGTACGAACAAGACCAACATTTATAATTATGAAAATTTAGGCATAAAAATAATTAAAAAATATTTTTTTCGACATTTTTTTACATCGAATACAAATAAAACAATTGATATACTACACACACTATACTACACATTTTAACTTGTCAATTTAGGTCAAATTATGACTTTAAATTGCTCTCCAGTAAAAAATACCATTTGCATTTTCGAAACTGTTGATATAAGCAGTCGAATTGTGAGCGTTGGTCGAGTGCACTTACTATGAAGTTTGACTTCTGCAATTCAATGTTTTGTAACTGCACCATTGCACTGCACATGTAGATACATTAGCCCAGTTTTCACGCACGATCTCTTGTCGGTAGTTGCTAAGCATTATCGTTGTTTACTTATAATTAGCTATTAGTAGAGGTAATCCTTTTCACTAAGAAGTTTGTTGTTAACTAAACAAATTACGTACAAAGTAACTGGATGAGGTCGCTTTAGCGATAATGCGGCCAGTTGTTTTACTAGCTTTGAACGTAATTTAAAACTAGTTAATTTTGTAATTTCTGCTGTGAACATGAACAATAGAGAGTTTATCTATTATCTTCTACTTAGCCAACTACGTACTATACAAAACAGTTGTGGATTATCCACAGGTCATTGAAGGCGTAATGATAATCCCCAGTGCTCAGGCCAACTATCTGTAAACTTAAGTTGCTTACTTATTACCTAAGTAAGTATTAAGTAACGAACTGTCCCGGCTTTGCACGGGTATAAAATATAGCCTATGTTACTCAAGGATAATGTAGCAATGTAATGGTGAAATAATTTTTGAAATCGGTCTAGTAGTTTTTGTGTTTATTCAACACAAACATACAAAAATACAAATCTTTCCTCTTTATAATATTAGTATAGATGTCAGGGTTGACAGGGTTGGTTCCAAAGTAAAACTTGTTTAAAATGATGCGTATTAGGAACCCTTTTTGTCTTAGCATACCCTCTCTTTATAACCCTGTAAAAATCGTTAAATACATAGCCATAAACTTTAAATACGTTAACTTAACTCAATATTGAATCATCCCACTTTTGGGATACCTCAAAGGGTACAGGCCGAAGTAAAATAAATTACGTATACAATTACACAAATGTTTTAGCATAAATGTAAAATAAATGTACATAAGTGTGGTATTTTTTCATCCATGTAAGCTGCTATTTTAGTAAAACCGTCGTAAAGTATCCCGCGATAATCTTAATTGTTCTTATGAATCTTAATTACCAGAGTCTTGCTTTTGCACATCCTTTTTGAAATTAACAGTCCGCTCACTTTTCAGTTTCACTTTTGTTTGTTTATCATCTTGCAATATACTCCTTTCTCCTGTTTGCTACCTACTATTTTGTGTGGGGGCGAGGGCCGCATGCGATCCCGAGGGGAATTTAGGTATGTAGTTCCTTATTTCGTTTTAAAAAGTTAGAGAAATTATGTGCATTGAGATAAGCGCCATCTAGATCAATTCACTTCGAACTAAACCGTATTTCTGGTAAATGTTTTTTTTTCCTAACTATTAAATAAATTTACTATACGTAGGTATAATTATTTCAATAAAATTGTTGAGATTTTGAAAATGAATTAATTGTTTACCTCACTTTATACCCGACTACTAAGAAAGAGTTTTGTCTATGAACTTAGTAAATTGTTAACTTGTTTAAGAATAACATTTATCTAACTACGACTACGTATTTCAAGAGACCGCAACCTCTATTGTCAATGCAAGCTCCTTTGTTAAAAGCTAAAAGGAAGACCGTGCTTTGTAAGTACTTGTCGATTTTTCTTTTTCCAAATCCATCAACTAATACCGTATTGTGGTCAATTTTGTTTCATTTCTGATCGATTTGTTGGCCGATCCAAATCTGCGTGAGATTGACAGGCGGCGGTAATCGCGCACTCTACTAGTAGGTACTACTTACTAAGATTTTAAGGGTCTTTCGTAAATTAACATAAACAATATGCAATCGAAAACAAATGAAGATAATAATTAATGATTACAAAAGATGCTTTTCGTTACAATACTCATAAAAAATCATAATAGCCGTAATTCTAGTTTCATGGTTATTAACATAGGATGTTTTTGCAATTTATAGTGGTAAGCAATTTTAATAATAACTCATTTTACGTAGACATATTCATCCACTTGTAACTCTATGTACTGCTCTACTAATTTTATTGCTGAATGCCTTTCTTGGAAAGTTTTTATAAATAACTTTAACAAATTAATTTATGCAGCAATTTCACACGAAATTATCTAGTTCTTCCGACCGCTTAGAAAATGGTCCACTTCCAAAACAAAATGTTTGATTTAAAACACGTTTTTTGGTCTAAATATAACACACATACACAACCTAGTGTGCGACCACCATTTGTGGTTGTCTATAGAAGCTAGGAACAGTTATGTCATGTAAAGCACAATAACTGCGTATTATCGATTCGTAAAAGACAATTTATAGCAGAGGTCGTGCGAAGTAAACGTGGAGACGCGAAGTGCATTATCGTATGCGGAAATAGGGTCGAACCTCGCTGGGACAGGAAGATTAATCTGGAGTGTTGTCGGTGCATGTGTGTTGCTAGTAGGTACATGTGTTGTCGGTGCATGTGTGTTGTTAGAACATGTGTGTTGTCGTTACATGTGTGTTGCCGGTAATGATAAATTACGAAGTGAAGAGTTAATTCAGTCTGAAAGAGCGTAACGGAGGATTTTCATTGTGAACGTTCATGTTTAAAATTGCGATGTACGAGGTACATTGCAGTTTTGGTTTCATTGGGTTATCTTTAGAAATGTATTTGTATTTAGCTGAGAAGCTTCCATTGCCTAATTTAATATTTTTAAAACTACGATACTTTTAGATTTTATGTCTTATTTCATTCAACTTGTTTTATCGTACTTGTGGGCAAAGAATTACCCCAAATTTATTTTCCTAGTTTCTATTCTTGAGCCAGCTAGCACGTCCAATCTTTTTAAGCTTTCCAATATCGTTGCGATTAGCTTTCTTTTTGATCACAAATTCACAATTCAATAATGTAAACCTCGCTACCTTTGCCCTATCATGTGCTTCGTAGCCGAGCACCCTACGGCATGCCTAACTGTATCTCCCTATTGTGAACACGCCTTATTAGCCCTACTCCAACGAGATAACCCAACGATGGACATAAAAGATAGCTAGTTATTCTGCTTGCCTAGACATTAGATTGTAAATACCAAATAGCCAATTTGTATTTAGCAACAATATGAGTAACAGTAGGCGTCAATTAAACTTACAACAATTAACTAAGGTGTTTGTTTAACCGTTATAGTTCAAACAAGACACAGTACAAGAGACTTTATCCATGCAGAAGTGCTCCTACAATCGTTATTTTACCTAAGCAAAAAGTAACAAATATTTTAACCAGCAATATGATGTATGTCTTCAGGTCGATATATTTTTCATACTACTTAGTGACTTAGTAAAATATTTTATCACGGTAAGATTTATCGTTCCTGTATGATAGCGGGTGCAATCGCGGGACGTAGCTAATACATTATTGTAAATTGTTAGTTTGTTAGGTCCTCTTTCACGCACTACAAACCATTGATTGACGCGATTTTTCGCGTAGGTTTTACATCAAATGGCCCGAGAGTGATATAGACTAGTGATATAAAATTATTGAGAAAAACAGGTTTCTGTAAGCCCTAGTAAATGTTAACGAACGACGAACCTATATAAAATTCTGGCCTACCATATCGCAGGAACAAAAAAAGCAGAAAAAATAAATAAATACTGACCGAATAAGTATCACATACCTAGTATCATAAAGTATCTAAGTATTACATTCCATCGCATGCACAACACTTAAAAAAAACATATCGCATGATAAGAGTAGAGTGGAAAAAGAAAGCATTAAAAAAAATATATTACCTAATGTTACCTGGTATGCAAAAAAGCTACCTGTTTCATGTTAAAAGCAGCATCGCACATTTTTCACATGATAAAGTGTTAGCTAACTACCGCTTTAATGCTCGATTAGTTCTAGAGTCATCAGCCTGTGATCACAGCGTTTTTATATGAACGGCGCATTTTTCAACGCAAATTACGTTCAATGCGCTTTACCGCCAAACTCACGTAGCGCGATAAAATTGCTCTATACTTTGCTATAAGCTATAAACCTGTAATTTACTATTCCATGTTTACCTTTGGTTTTATTATGGTTTTATGCTTATTGGCAAAAGAATTAGAACATTGTTTTTTTTATCACAAAGCTGTGAGTCAATAAAAAGTAAAAAGTTTTGTGCAAAGAGAATGTTTCCAAAGGTTTGATTTTAAAAGAAAAGGAAAATAAAACGATTTAAGAATAAGTACTGGCCGCAAAATCATTCAAATGAAAATGTTCTAAAAAATAAAACGTTCAAAACTTTTTGTTTCAATCTTCCCTTCTTATTTATTTCATCTTATTCGTGCAAAAAGTATTTTATCTTTTTAAAACCTTTTAAACTTTTACAGAGAACTTCAAAATATGTAAAATTCAAGTAAAGTCCCATTTATAAAATCTTCACCGACCTCTATAATTTCGTTGGTAATTGTAGGTCGAATTTTAAGAAAATGTGATGGAAACTAAACTTAAGTGGCTTAACTTTAATGTAAATATTTTGTCATTTATGTACACCACAGACCATAATATGCCATTTTTGTCCTGTCCATCCAAAGGTTTTCTGTAAGGCGTTTTATTTGATAAAGGGGTCATTTTACTCCCGAATGTACTATGAAAAAAAATAAAACCAAATAAATTTTTCAGTCTTTTTTTTCCTTGTAAAATATTAGGTGTGCAATAATTATATTCTGTTCTACTCTACTAAAGCACTAAACGCTGTTCTACAGTTAATTGTATTATACTTTAATGGTATAATTATGTAGACTATAATGCAATCTCCGTTTGTTTCAGGAACTGAGCGGTCGGAGCGCGGCTTCGCGTCCGCATTAGAATACAAAGGGTCGCTAGACGCGATACGAAGGAACACTGGAGTGGTGAGACGCTTGTTTTATGGCCCGTGCTAGATTTAGTTATCCCCGTTGAAGCTATCTTTAGAATTAAGTGTTTAACTCTTAACTGGTAGTTATTTTTTATGAAGAGTTTACGATTATTAACTTGAAAAGAGGCTTTGTGGTTAGGCGACCTATATAACGATAGCTATACGGTAGAATATAGGTACGCTCTAAAACTCCTCAAAGAAAGAAATCACGATTTATATTTCTTTTTAAATGGTAAAAACCTCCACGCATGTAAGCGTCAACCAAAAAGTTGCATTGCGGCTTGGTTTTTTTTTAAACTCCTTGCATTCCTGTACTGGCCACTTTTTCCTATTTTTAAGCATATTCTTATTTCAATTCTTCAGGAGCGAAATAAACCTCAGCGCACTTTGGAAGCGGAGCCTGAAGAGTCTCAAGAGGAGTCCGAGCAGGGCTACCTGGACGAGCTGCTTGTGCCAGATCCGTGGGAGCTGAACAATACAGCAAGAGCAGGGATAGATATACTGTTCTTCAATAGAGTGCCCAAAGTCGGTAGTCAAACCTTCATGGAACTGCTGCGGAGGTTGGCTATCAGGAATCAGTTTGGTACGTACTTTTTATGCAAGTTTTTTTTTTCAGTCGTCAATCATGACGCACAAAGCATGGGACGCAAATGTGACGAAACAATGTTTTTTTTTGCAAGTTGTTTGCTTGATTGTAAGCGCCACACTTCAAACCAATAAAAGTTGCAGTAAAATCTGATGGGCTCGTTGCTGATAATATGCATTATCAGCTGGGTAATTTTATTAAGTCCTCAGGAAATACCAGTTCTGTTTCTCACCATGTTTTACTTATTATAACCAAAACCAGTAACAATTTAATTTTACTTCTCGGCAGTAGAATTACCCATCATAATAATGTAAAAAGTATCTCCATACGAACTAATTTTATGAGTAACTTACATAAGTGTATGTAAAGTCTACACGAGAAGAGGTTAAGACAATCTTCAAATTGGTACAAAAAATGAAATCAATCGCTCGCTAAGTTACACTGTCATTATCTACCATGCCATTTAACGTCGTAACGTTATATGAGGGTAATAGCTGTATTAACCTACCATAGAGTAATAGCATTTTATTATAACTAAACATTTATAAGTATCACAACCGCAAATTGTAGTTGGCACGGCACATACGCCGTTTTCATACGCCGCCGACCACCGTCGTTATTTACACCACAATTATCATTAAAGCATATTAAATTCCTGAAATTATGTCCCACGCTTCCATAAAGCATGCCTAGATTATCTCTAAACGAATTAATTAAATAGTAGCGCGTTACGGTACCACATACTTGGTGCCATGAGTACCGCAATTTTGCGGAAAATCCCGCAACGTTTTTTTGTGCCCATGTTTGGGACATAAATTACTTTGGCCAGATTTGCAAACAAGGCAGCTAATTGTGGTTAACTAGAACTACTGATGAGCGGCTTAGATCGGACCTAGGGAAGGGAAGAGGAAATAGTTTTTATTATCTATACTAATATTATAAAGAGGAATAATTTTTGTATGTTTGTGTTGAATAAACTCACAAACTACGGGACCGACTTCAAAAATTCTTTCACCATTAAAATGCTACATTATCCCTGAGTAACATATGCTATATTTTATACCCGTGCAAAGCCGGGGCAGGTCGCTAGTATGTTAAAATTAGGATCTACTCAACTACTTATAGTAAAAATAGCGGACGCAGTGCTTACAACATTTCAAAACAAAGTAGGAAAATGTGTGTATGTAGGATGTAGGACAAATGTTAAACGCACCTATAGCTATGGCTTACAAGTTTCAAAAAACCATTTGATTTGTCTTGGTACCTACTTAATTCAATGGCGTATGTGAATCCACCAACCCACACTTCTCTAGCGTTGTGCAATACAGCCTAATCACCCTTCGAGGGTAGACCTGGTAGTAGGGGTATCCCAGCAGTGTCATGATTAAAAGATTGACTTGAGAGGGGTTACTTTAACTATTTAGATCTTACGTCAAAACAAAGCTACCTACATGGAACGATGCTAAACGGTCGAACGGTTCATGATGGTAGACCGACCAGTCGTGGTAAACAGTCGCACAGGTAAATGATGATGGACGGACCAGTCATGTTTGCTTGTTGTTGTAGGATTCCACCGGGACACGGTGCAGCGGGTGGAGACCATTCGGCTGGCGCCGGCCGACCAGCAGGTGCTGGCGGGGCTGGTCACCGCGCACGCACCTCCAGCTTCTTACATCAAGCACGTCTGCTATACTAATTTCACAAGGTACGATATACAGCATAAGATTACAGCATTATACAGCATTTTAGTCCGCGTTTGACCAGCAAGTCACCCAGGTGGTAGGTGCACCCAAACTTTATAAAATTGATCCACTGAACCATCAATTTTCCCGGCAACCTCGCTAACTTTGAGAGCGATGTTGCCATTTTTCATTTTTCAAAGATCGCTAACTTTAACGCGCTTAAATTACATATCAATTCCAATGTCTGGAGCAGACAAAAACTCGCAGCCTAGGCCAAAGATTCACCTAATTGCACTCTCGAAAAAGTTTTTTCAACTTATTAAGATACGATCGCTGCTACCTCCTTATGTAAATATAATCATTACATATTTGATTAGCGCCAGTCTTTGAACCCAAAAGACGCATGGGTTGACTTTTAATTAACAGACGTTACCAGTATACAGGTCAACAAACCGCCAATTTTTTACTCCTATTGGTTTAAATTTTCACGAGCTTCATATCTAAATGTGCAATCTACAAACTAAATCTACTAAAAGCGTTAAATTGATAATCTTAATTTAGCTTTACAGTTCTTAATAACCGATTCAGTCTATCATCGATTTTTTTCGCAGCGATTCGATGGTTGCGCTTCTAGTGTTTGGTGTTTCCTTTTTGCCGATCATCAATTTGATCATTATCTCTCATCGCAGCTCATCAATTAAAACTAGGTTTCATTAATAACCTATCTATCTATTTAGAGTTGGGATAAAAGAAGCCGACAATCGAGACGAGTGCAATTTGTCTACTCGCAGCATTTTATTGTTCCTATTTGTTTTAACCTACTTACCTTTGGGAAAGGTGATATTATTTCCGATGAGCATCAATCAAAGCATAGGTAGGGTTGTCTCAATTAGTTTCACGTTGTGAATCGGAAACGCATACCTACGCTACGACACACAAGTACCTAGGTATCCATTTGTATGTACCGAACACATTTTGCAAATTATTAACTTACGTCACTGAAAACACTATAATGTGTAACCATTCAACGTTTAGGTGCAGCGCAGACGGCACACTTTTTGTGCGATCGAGTCTGCGGCGCTCAAAAAGTCTGCATGGCGCGCAAAAAGTCGGTCGCGGATTTTTCACACACGACGCACATCTTCGATCAATACTTGGCGATCTCTGCACGATTTCCATAGCGTCTACGTCCCTACAGCTCTGCCGACAGAATGATCGAAGATGTGCGTCGTGTGTGAAAAATCCGCGACCGACTTTTTGCGCGCCATGCAGACTTTTTGAGCGCCGCAGACTCGATCGCACAAAAAGTGTGCCGTCTGCGCTGCACCTTAATAAAATCTCATAAAAAAACAAGGTAAAAAATCGTGCTTAGTATTGTCGATATGACAAATTCATAACTAGGGTTTGCCAAAATATTCTAGTTGACCTGTAATTTATTGAAGTGCAATTAAAATACATTTTCCTTGAAGAATTCGTGACTCGGCAGCCCTACGACGACTGTCGGTATACTTCACAGACTAATGAAGAGTTACTACCGCGTATCGACCATACTTGATTAATGTATCAGCACATTAACTGTAAGGCGCGTATCCCTTGTTAGATATAATTACTGCAGCCTGCCTACACACCTGTAAAAACTGTGTTAATTGCACCATTGTCTAGTCAGATAAACTTAGATTGTAAGCCGATAATTATGGGAGTGAAATACGTTTTGGAGTACAAATAAATTATTATTTTACGTTCTATTGTTTACATAAACATTTGAAGATTACAGAAATTATAACAGCAAAAAGAAAGGGAAACAGTTTTTGTTTGGAAACATTGTACATTGGTTATTCACAATCTTGTACCAATGTTATCGTTCTGTGAGAACTTACTGGTATCTTAATAGATCGTAAAGTTCAGTTCTACAATTGTGTTTCTTATCTTTGTTATTCATTTAATAATTACTTAATTTTACTACGCCAAATACGGTTAAATTCAATGTTTGTAATAGTGTTATTTATCACCACCAATTAATTATCTAAGTTACCAAAATTATTATAAAGGAACAATTGGAGAACATTGTTTCCCAAATCATTTTTTCTATTTGAGTATTACCTAATTTTCTTTAATTTTAACTATCGTTCAATTCTTTTTTTTATTACAAATAAGTCTGTTCACAGATTCAATGTTCTTTATTTTTAAAATGCTCATAAATGCGAGCGACGTGGACGCTTATAATTTGTCAGCACTTCCGAAAATTCCCATTGGTAAACTGACACTTAGTGCCTCCACATTCCAGATTCGGTTACCCGTCTCCGATCTACGTGAACGTGGTCCGCGACCCGGTGGAGCGCGTCATCTCGTGGTACTATTACGTGCGGGCGCCGTGGTACTACGTGGAGAGGAAGCGAGCCTTCCCCGACCTGCCGCTGCCGGACCCTGCCTGGCTCAAGAAGGTAATAAGCATTGCTTCAACTCGTTTACAGCAGGACATTGTTTCGGGTACGTGGTGATCATACAGCAGAACCGCCGTCATAAGCCAAAGAACGGTGTTTAAAAAAAAATGACAATAATTAAATCTGTTTTTTTCATGCATCAGGTGCGTAATTTTTCAAGCTATTAGATGCATGAAAAAATAGTTTTTTTTGAGATACCTCTTGGGCTTATGAGGGCAGAGAAGCGAGTCTACGACGACCTGCTGTTGTTGGACCCTGCCTGGCTCAAGATGTAATCAGCATTGTTTCTGCTTCAACACGTCCAAAGCCGAACCGATTAGGTTAAGTAGTGAATGTAAACTAATCTTTCACGGCCATAATTATTGCTGCAAAGATCCTGCTTTATTAGAGCAGCTAATCGTATCATAGTCATCTAGGTATGTTCAACTAATCACTCGCTTCAATATGTAAATAGTGTTTCCATAATAAGGTCTTATAACGGCAGGTTTATTTGCTGACACGACAACGAGAAATGACATTTTACAACAATTATACCATAAGTAACTCTTGGACGAAAAATCATTAGGATATAAAAGATTCTCTGTCTTTAGCAGATTAAAGTGTCAAAATGAAATATTGAAGTGGGAACTTTATCAATTACATAAACAACTAAACTGATTGCAGGGACTGACTGTAATGAGATTGCGTCGCACGAAACGCAAGGGAACCGACTAACTGATAGGAAAACGGTTTATTGCTAATAAAATATTTTATAGTGTCTGCAAATGTACTCAGACTCAGCAAATAGCATATAAATAAACTTTCATCTCAAGGTACTCCTCCTCCTCTTGTATACCGCGAGTCTAAGATATTTCCTTATCTTTTCTAAAAGGAATAATTTGAATTCTATAGCGTTACGAGATTGTATACAGTTTTTATAACGTCTCTATTGCCCTCATATAATGAAAACTGTACAGTCTTGTAACGCTAAAGAATTCAAAGTAATTACAAGCACAATTAGAGTAAGTAGGAGTAGTTTCATAAAAGATTGCTACAATAATCTCGATTTAAGTTTATTTATCGAACGTAAGATGGATGGTCAAGGAAGTCATGGGTCAGCTATCAGCCGTCAATTTATAATGAAAAGTACACAATGGTCACGTGCTGAACCGAGGAAAAAACTTGAAAAGCATTGCGTGACGATGCTATTATTGCATAGGATTTATTTACCGATAACTAATACTTATCGCTGCATCTCTTACATCAACGTAATTGGAAAATCTTCGCGTTTATTGTGATTGCTTTAAAATTACTTTATTCATTGCAGCGAGTTTTTGCTTATCTTTAAAACATGCTACCTTATACATACATATACTTCGGTATTTTTTGGCTTAGTCTAGGTATTTCCTGTTACACAGTTCTGCTCTTATGAAAAGCTAGATCGATCCAAGAGAGTAAACGATAAACCGACGGAATAACTTTTAATTGATTTCAACTTGACCCAAATTCTAAATCCCACAATTTGCAAACAACTTGAACGGTCACGGACGATCGAAACAGACCGGATTGTGTCGATCGATTCCCATCGACTTCGTTTCGGCAGCTCGATTTCGGAAACCGAGTGTGACGCGTTCCGTTATAGCGCCATGCTACGCTTCCATGGCTTACTGACTGCTTACTAAACTGTGACTGTTCCGAATCTGGGCAACTATCAGCTGATCTGTGGCTCCTTGGGATCCTACACGGTCAGGGGTTCAGATTAGCGAGTCACGAATCACGATTGTGATTCTGACGCGCCACGATTCAAGTTAGCGATCACGATCGACGATCTTCGACAGATAATAAGATGAGAATGGAGGCAGATTAGATCCCCGATTGATGTGGTTAAACAGCTTTTGTAGAGCAGCTACTTTTTATATTTGACCTTTGCCTGCAATCTGTGCAGCGAGCTTTCTGAATCCGAGAGCGGTTTATTGTTATCTGTTGAACTATGGCATTGTAGCCACGCTTCATATCATAACTTAGAAGCTCATTAATAAGACAGCAGCGTCCCTATCGAATGATCACTGATAGCTGAAGCTAATTTTAGAAAAGGTAATAAAAATCTTATCTTTGCAGATGCTTTGTTTGTATTTCTTAGGTAAAGCAAAAAATACCAGCTGAACTGGAACGAACAAAAATGTGTTTTCACTCATCTTTTACGATCAACAGCAGCCCTGCCTGTCAACATCTGATAAAGAAGTACAAACTTTTAAGGAAAGCATTTCACGCTACGTGCGTCATTTAATGTTTTAGTTCGTTCATTCAGTATATAAGAGCGTTGCTCTTGTCAGTGTAGTAATTTCCAGTTACCAGGCGGCTCCTAAGTTTTACCTCTCTGTACAACATGACATTAGCCATCTCTTTTATCAGACCTAAGAAAAGAAAAGTCTTCTTGATTTTCCTGGCCTAGTCTTGGTCTTGTCTTTCTGGTCAGATCCTAGCTAAGAAGATCTTCTTACTATTTATCACAAAGCTTGATTTTATTGTAGATACTTGGTACAGCATCAATTAGTTCTAGGCTATTCAACAATGTCCAAATCGAGTAATAAGTACCTACAAGATATCTAGTACCTATACAAGATGTAACGGAAAGGTGTAGTATTATGGATGTTTTTCTACACGTCAAAGTGAACAACATCTAGAACACTAGTTTGTTAAATTCGAGAAAATTGATCACGTGACTAAATGTTTTGTATGGAGACTTGATATTTTTTTCTCGAATTTAGCTGACTTGTGTTCTAGAAGTTGTTTATATTGACGTCTAGAAGAACAACCTTAAGTAAAACTACACCTTGGCGTTACACCTTGTACTTATGAAGCTCTAAGTGACTATACCCATACGGTTTCTTCATTATTATTCAGTCGAGTTATTGATCCGACATCGTCTTATTAAGTAAATTGATGATAGTTTGCGCGAGACTAATACGAATTTTCCGGGTTAATAAGTTCTATTGTTCTATCAGCTACTAATTATGTGATTAACTGTTAACTACTAGTTAAGAGATTGAGCTATTTGGCCTGGTTACTACAAGCGTGGCACAGAAATTATATTATGTTTTTAGTTAATTTAGATCCGCCAACGAAAGCTACAAGACAATATTTTTATGGAACAGCTGATATGTATATTTTTTCGCGATTTCCGGGTTAGTCCCGTATAATAACAGTTGTTTATAACGATGACTACTATGAGTCTTTTCCGGCTTAGTATACCTGATGTACCTTACAACAAGCTCTCCAAAAATAAAATCACGAGCTCAATTTTTGTGATGAGTAATACCTACTAATGAAATGATTTTCTATCTTCGCATACTCCGCGAGCTGTACCATGCAATAAGGACGCGTAATTGGTATATGTATTACCTATATATCTGGCTATCTGCATATACACTCCATAGACTCACAGCTCAAACCCATTGCCTCGCCTTATGAATCTAGTTACTCTTGCACGCAAAAAATAAATTAGCTTTATGGCAACAAAAACGTTGACGTTATAATTAGTTTCAAGCAAAAAGCCACCCTGTTTAACAGCGTTTAGTGGGATCGGCCACTCGATAAACATTCCTCATGGAACCTGCAGCCGTAATGGGCTGCTAATAGATAAATTGCGTGACGATGCGACGAGTTGATTGAACTGATTAAATAAACCGACGATCAAGGCCTGGTGTGCGCATCAAATCAGCGCTCATGATGTCTGCTCGAGCGTACGTACTATCGAGAAATGTTTGTTTCGCATTTGAAATAAAAAGGAGGGAAAATAAGACTAGCGTCCTGCGTATACAGAATGTAAGACTAGTTTTTATCGAATACTAACGACGATTTGTTCGATAGTATCTCTGTTAGAAGCTGGGAGTAATTAACGGAGATGGTTAGTCAAGTACAAAATAGAAAATACTTAGATAATAAATAAATTTGATAATTCAGACTTTATAGTCTGAATTTTCCGCGTAATTTCGATCTATCCTTATTAAAGGTAAAGAAAAAATTGAAGTGGATTTGAAATCACGAAACGCCCAAGACAGAAAGCAGTTTACTGAGATATTTTTCCCCAATAAATTAAATGTCAACAATGACCAATTAAATAAATAAATGTCGTGTTCAATTTTGGTAAACAAGAGTAAATTGGTTTAACAAAAAGCTGTGTAGCATGAGGTTTCTGGATTTGTCAAATTAGACCCTTGTCACCTGAGCTTGTCATCTTACTGTAGAGCGGGAAAGTTACATTTTGATAGATTTAGGAATAGGTAATAAAAAAAATATCCGTAGGTACTTTTATCATTTTATTTCGTGGATTGGATGACTTATTAAACACTAGGCTTCAGTTGTTTGTATTAAGCCATGTCAGGGGCAAGCCACACGGCCTTTACGAGCTTACTGCCTATTATAATGTTTCACACTCATAGCTCCTCACTAGGATAAGATAACCTGTGTCGGGTATGCCATGGAACACACACACAAAGACAAGGACAATTAACACCCAGACCTAGAGCAGATATTTTAATTCTTCATTTAAGCATCTGCCCGGCAGGGAATCGAACCCGGGACCTCTGGCTTAAAAGGCGGATATACCACCACTTAGCCAAACAGGTGGTGAATTATTATTATTAAGCATTTTTTTTATTATTATTGTTATGTCATTTGACCGTCTCTGGCTTTATCTTATTCCAGGACTTCGAAACTTGCGTGCTGAGCGGTGACCGCGAGTGCCGCTACATCGAGGGCGAGACGCACGAAGGCATCGGCGACCACCGCCGGCAGACGCTCTTCTTCTGCGGACACGAGCCCAACTGCACGTAAGAACACTGTTTTTAACAAAGATTTCTTACTTAGGGGCCAACCTCAAATTACGTCACACGTAAGGGGCAGGGGAAAGGGGTTAACTAAGTAAGTATGACAAGTGTGTTAAGGCCTCTAAGTTTGGTACATTTAAAATCTAAAATATCTAAATATCAAAAGCGAAATTGTAGATGTAAAATTGCAAAATATAACACAAATGTGAGGTCTCATAAATGTGATCAGCTGTGACAACAATGGGGTCAAAAAATAATTTATGGATAGCCTCTACTCCTTTTTCCTTTTTATCGATTTAAAAACAGGAGTTTATCAATTCCACACGTATGTATGTATGTATCTAATATTATTTTCTCTGTAGTTACCCAAAGTATGGTTAAATCACACACAAACATGGCCTTAGGAAGTCGTCTATTATAGACAATTTAAGCAGATGGGCTATTAAGGACAACCTCGTTGATAGCTCTTTCATCCAATACAGTTAAATCAACACGTAACCAAAATACCAACCTTTGCTTACGTTAACTACTTGCTTTGCTTTATTTGGTTTGGTAATTGTATGGCAATGTTCAAAATGATGCGTAGGTACCTAGTAGTTTGTTTGACTTAGAATCTGCCTAGTTTAGCCAACAACTTTAATCAAAACCTTGTTTTGACTAAACCTCGGCTAAAACCAAAGCTCAAAACTATTTTGTAACTATAGTTTTGAAGCCTGGATAAATCTTTATGGGCGGTTAATGTCTTTTTATAGTAGTCTAAAGTAACTTGCTATAATATTCTTGACAGGT
This sequence comes from Alcis repandata, assembly GCA_949125135.1. Taxonomy (NCBI): domain Eukaryota; kingdom Metazoa; phylum Arthropoda; class Insecta; order Lepidoptera; family Geometridae; genus Alcis; species Alcis repandata. The sequence continues at coordinate 8,066,533 of OX421234.1, forward strand.
TTATTTTTACAATACGTCTAACTGAGTTTTTAATACGACTAGCGTTCATACATCAACATACCCAAAAAAATCATGTAAAAGTATTAATTGGATGAATACAGAACTGCCAACATATAATTATTTATTTATAACTGAATTCAAGCCTAATTAATAATATGTTTAATTAAAAACAAATATGTGAAAACTTTTAATCTGTGACCCAGAACAGAAATACAGGCCTAGTCTAGTTTCGGGCCCAACATCTCATCAGTTTTACACATTGAAATTGATGAAAAAATTTAGATATCATTCTCATGTTGATTGACCGTATTCTCCTAATTCGGCTCTTTTTGTGCGAGGATCCATAGTTGCGAACTAGTTCAATTAGCAATGCAGCAGCCCATGCATGGATGCACAGATCTTTAATTAAGAATTATGAATACAATACGAAAACATACCTACACACATATTTTCTTAAAATCATTATTTCTTTGTGTTTTTACAAGCTTTTATTTAGCATGCCTTGTTTGTTGTTTTATGTTTTATAGGTCAAATCTCACAACTGAATTATGATCAACATCAGGCGAGCAATTAGCTCGTCTCGCCTCAAATGACATAAAAAAAAAACAAAAAAATGAACCACTTCCCGATGTCCGATGTCCGATGGAGCTAAAGTTATGTGTGTAACTCCGATGAAAATGCAATAAAAGCTTGTTTTCTTTGTTGCCGATTAAGCCTGTGACTATGAATAAAACATTCTGTCGGCGGCTCAACCGGCAGAGAAACGTGCGTATCAGAATGTGACCCTGTACCCCGTGTCCCGTGTGTGTCAGGCCGTTCAACAGCGCTGCAGCGCTGCAGCGCGCCAAGCGCGTGGTGGAGCAGCAGTACGCGGTGGTGGGCGTGCTGGAGGACATGAACGCGACGCTCGCCGCGCTCGAGCGGTACGTGCCGCGCTTCTTCGGGGGCGCCGCCGCGCTCTACTGGGGTCAGTGCACCACACAATACCACATTATACGAGTATTAGCGATAACGCTAATAGCAGAACGTACACTGACAAAAATGCCCATCAAAATTCCGATGAATTCACCTAAAGTACGGAGCAAACTGATATCATCAAAATGAAAAGGAAAAAACGATGATTAGCACTTTTTGGTCATATTCATATCAGTTTGCTCCGTACTTTAGGTGAATTCATCGGAATTTTGATGTATTGTGTGAAGTGAAGTAAATTCATCATTCTTTTAGCGGAATTTAGATGGACATTTTTCTCAGTGTAGCTACTCTACGGCTACGCCACGCTAATGACTGATAGGCGTTTATGTAAATTATTGCATGTGAGTGAGGGTAAAGCTTTGGTAGCTTAGTGGAAAGACAGCCGCTTCGCATTCTTAGGGTGGCGCGTTCAGACTCCGACACGTACCAATAAGTGCTTTCGAACAAATGTACGAATTTACATACTCGTACCACTGGCTTTTCGGTGAAGCAAAACACCGTGAGGAAACCTGCATACGTCCGGGGAAGAATTTTAATGGCGTATGTGAATCCACCAATCCGCACTTGGGCAGCGTGGTGGAATATGGCCTAATCACCCCTCGAGGGTAGACCTGTATCCCAGCAGTGGGAGGATTAAAGGTTGAATATGATGAATGAATGATGAGTGAGGGGTACTTATGTGTGTCTGTTCTGTTCTGTGACTTTTTCAATCGTTGAGACTTGAACGGGTGAAACGTGGAATTTGTTTAACTAGGACACTTTACGTTTAAAAATCATCATCATTTTCCACAGTCTTATTAATTCAACTGCGGGGTAAATCAGTTACGTTTTTTTAATAAGAGGATGTTATTATTGTATGGAAGAACTTTTAATACCGCTCGTTTTGCTTCCGAACTCCCAGACTACCATCAAGTCGAAAATCTGTCGCCAATTGCCTCGATAATACCTACATGATATGTAGCAACAGCACTTAATTTTATTATCAGTTCTCATTCAAGGCCTGATTACCATGTCCGAGAGTCCGAGTACACCGACGACACGCAGTCTTGATATATTCGGTCTTGGCAGAGTACTTCATACATGCATGACTACTGGTAGCACTGCACTTACTTTCAATGATTGGCACTGGTATGAATGACTATTATTATCGAGCAAACATAATTCACTTCAGATTTGTATCCTCATAATTCATTCGTCACGTTTCTCTGTCAATACTTCACTAGACAACATAATCTATTTTGAACGTTCGTACTAACTACTATTAAGGTAAACAATACGTAGATACAATATAGAATAGAATACAGGGTTATTCATAAAGGGTATGCTAAGCCGAAAAGGGCTCTAAAAACTTTTACTATGGGACCAACCCGCAATTCGCGAAAAAAAATCAGCTGTTCCATACATTTTGTTGGGTGTCATTGACATTTTTCTACGGAACAGCTGATTTTTTTCGCGAATTTCTGGTTGGTCACAGTAAAAGTTGTTCATAATGATGAGTACTATAATCCCTTTTCGGCTTAGCATAACCTTTATGAATAACCCTATATAGCTTTATTGCACACCAAACAAATTACATTGTACATGACAAAAACAAAACCTTTGTACCTAAGTAGAATTACATTGGGTTGTACCATAGCGATATAAGCATATCGCTTAAAGATTCCTCCTTCTTGGTTTTACTCCTCGAATAAAAATATTTTTGACCAATCCTTAGTGAGTAATTGCAAACCAACTTCTCAATTCCATTCTTCTCATTTCTAGCTAGTTCTAGTGGGGAGCTATGAGTGTGAAACGTTGATTTTTGATTTTTTAATTTGATATTTCCAGACGAACTCAACACCTTCAACCGAATCAACCGCAACGCGTTCAAGCCGCCAGTCTCAGAAGCGGTCAAACAAATTGTCCGCGCAAACTTCACTCGCGAGATTGAATTCTACGAGTTCTGTCGACAACGGCTGCATCTTCAGCTGCGAGCCCTCAGGGACCCCACAGTCACGATACCGACCGTCCGCAGCGCGAGGAGACGACGCGCGCAGAGGAGGCTTGGTCGAGTGTAGCTGTAACGTAAGTGCGTAAGGACTTTGTAAAGATTACATCTCATTAGTGTGAAGAAGTTTTGAAAGCTACATCTGTGTCTTGGTAACGGTTAAGTAGCAAAAAAGACCGTGATCGAGGATGCAAAGGGTACCCACGTAGCAAAAAGGAGTGCTTTGAGGTGGCTGTTGTGTTGGTTTAAGATCTTTGTAAACTACAACTCTAATTTAGCAAATGTAGAGATTTTAGCAAGAGAGAATGTACGTGTCTCTTTTGAGAATGCTGTGCTTAGAAAGTGGTTTTTTAATATAATTGAAACAGCTACATTATTTCGATATCTTTCCTGCAAAGAAGACAAACTTATCAAAATTCAAAAGAGCACTCATGACACTTCTAACCTGTGATGATGATTCAAGACCTAAATTTTTCCTGAAAAGTAATCCTCTACATAAGCACCAATTCCTTAAAAATAAAACAACTACATTATCTAAGCCCAGCTCAGACGTTGCGCAGAAACGGTACTTAGCCAAAGTAAAGTAAGGAAGTAGAGAAACGAGTAAAAGCGTAAGAGGGATTTGCTACAGGGATGTAGTTTAGTTGTAAAAGCTTTGTAAATAGTTATAACTTATACTTACTTTGTTGTTTTAGTACACATCTACAACCAATCTATTTTATTTATGATTACAGTGCCTAGTGTGATTTAAAATGAATTACTGAATCAATTTTAAAAAAAAAAAGAAAATTAAGAAAATTTCAATAAATATAAATTAATAATAGTGTAAATAAATAAATATATGTACCTATTTTATTTTTAAAAAGGCGTGGGGTGCTTTCTAAGATATTATCAAAATGCTAATCACTCTACTCATGTCTGTCAATACAAAATGTATCTACAAAATATATAATATCTATTGACCCATGCACCCCACGCTTTTTAAAAATAAAATACATATAATTTATTTATTTACACTATTATTAATTTATATTTATTGAAATTTTCAACCCTATTCTTAATTTAAATTTATAAAATTTTATTTTCTATTTTTTTAGTTCGGTTTTTTATAAAAAGCGTGTTTTTTGTGTATAAAAGTGTGTTTGTCGTTTCCTACGTAATCTCCTACCTTTAGGGTTCGCGCACATTAGGCAGGGCAGGTCACATCGATCCTCAAAACTCATCCTAGTTGTATTTGTTTTATCGCATAGTGGGCAGCACCGCCAAAATTTGGATTGAAATACCGCAAATACGCTGCAGCCCGTCCTAATGTGCGTGAACCTTAAATGTAAAATGAAATTACAATAAGTTACAAGGAAGTAAATAGGTCCATAAACTTAATTATTTCAGGAAAACAATAATTTTAAGTAATTAAGTGCTTAGGTGCCTATTTGTAGTAATTAAGTAGAATTAAGTGACATTTAATAATTAAATTATTTGTTAATTATTGTTGAATAATTGTCATATTGTGATAATGTATCGCTTAACAAAGCGGTAATAATATACCTAGACGAAAACATAATAAAGCTTACTTTATTAATTATACGTGTTGACTTTCCTTTACTTACATATTTACGACCGGTTTAGCTCAGTGGAAGAAATGAAGTCTGCCGTATGTGCAAGAGGTCCCGGGTTCGAATCCTGGCGAGGCACATGTTTGATTTGTTAATTTAATATCTGTTTTGGTCTTTGTATGAGTTTCGGTCCCTGCCCGTGGTCCCCCTATACAGTTCACCTGGGTGTATCAGGGGCATTTTTTCTTCCCGTGGTTCACCTCTGATTAACGGGGCGTACCAGGTTTTTTTTTCTTTTTTGCTTGGAAAAAGCAAGCATGACGAGGAAAGCAAGGTGAAGTAGTTGTATTAATTTGAATGGTGCAAACGATACAAAGCAGTTTCATCTGCACCATTGATGGTGCAAGTCAATGGTGCAAACGACGAGGAAAGCAAGCCCCGAACTATCAATGGGGCTAATAGGGACAACAAGGATACGTGGCCACGCGACGTAAAGAATTTTATTTTCCGTTCTAGCAAAAAAAAATTAAAATCTGCCACATTATATTTTCCAGTTATTCCCGCCAATGTAAGGGAAATATTTTTAATCTGCTCTTATTCCTTTCAAAAATACTTGTAAATACTCTTTATCATAGTAACCATTTATTTTTAAATTAATCATCATTACAAGCGCCTACCTATTCTTTTTATAGATTGATAAAGTGTTGTATACCTACCTCTTATTGTATTTTAATGGATTTATCGATTTCAGTCTAGTAATTAATGTAATTTTCATTATCTTGATCTCTGACTTCACTTGACCTATATAATTTGTACTATCCACTTCAATTTTTTGATAATGCTTAATACGTTTATATTTCGTTGTTTTTTACTACTTGACCTCTAAGAGGTTAATACTGGACAGTTATCTACCAATGAGACTCCACCAGCAGAGCTAGCACGAGGCGGGGAGATAGTCCCCGTTTTTATCCTCACGTATGGATACGTGACAAAGTTAAAGAATAATATATGTTTATCTCTTTCTCGAGGGATAAGAATGGTGAGAAGACGACTTTTCCACGGCCCATGCAAAGCCTGCAGACAGGCACCTACTAATAGAATATGCCTGGAAGATATCGTTCTTAGCGATAAGGCCGCCAGTTGTTGCACTGATTTTAGTTGTATGATCCTTTTTGTCTGTAATTTTGTGGTGTGAACGATAAAGGGTTTATGTATCTATCTAATAGAGATTTTCGGAATCCGTGAATTCTACCTGAAATTCGTACCAGGCAAATATTCTTTAGGCAGTAGTCTATAGTTTTCGTTAGTCTTCATGTGGATAATATATTTACGTAAGTCTATCCGTACGCAAATTATTTATTAGTGTTAAGAATCAAAGATACTGTTTTATACTGCACATTAATTTATTATTATGTAGGTACAATAGTTATTAAATAAAATCAGGGGTCAATACAATAATAAGAGTAACAATAATATTCTATAGGACAGCAGCGATATCGCAAACAGTAAAATTAATATGGCCACATTTCAAGAATTCAGGTACATATAAAATAGAAAACGGCCTAATAAATTACATTTACATTATTGCTTATATGGTAAAAATAATTTATTTTCATAATTTCTAATAGTCTCATGTAATAAAAATCTCAAACCAAACGATTCACTAATTTATCAGTTCTGTAGTATGTCATGACTTCGTGGTTATACAAAAATATAAAATGTACATCATATATTATTTATATTCAATTCATAACGGTTATATAATTCAATTTTAATATTAAATAGTTTAGTAATATTCGCTATTTATATTTTATATTTATTTTCTCAATCAACACTTGTTGTTACACTTAAGGCTTTATCTTATAACGTCCGATTAGTTAGACATTAAGATATCTAAGCTTTAACAATTGAAGAAACTCTAGTAATAAATCTAACAAGATGATATTGAGTCATCACGAATACTATAATAACTATAAAACTATCAGTAAATTTATTATTTATCTACAGTTCAATTTTATAACGTACCTAGATAAATGACGTGTTCTAAAGTCTAAACCTTACTATAAATAAGTGATGTTTTCGTTCTTACTTTCAACATAACGACTATTACATAAAGGCTAATAGTGTCTGTAAAAGTTATATTAAAATATCAATATCATTCAGAACTAGTATCTCTCAACAGAGGTCCGACCGACCGGGCCGCGGTCGTGGCCCCTCCTTACCACTCCACTCGCAATCACAATTTATAGTCCTGCCAAGACAAGCTACCGAACAATAGTAGGTAGATTAAAAAAATAAAATTCGATTTAAAATTATTTCAAAGTCGATATTGCTAATGGCACTCTGAGAACGAGCGTTCGGCTCGTTTATTTATCCTACAACTAAGCTATAGTATAGTTTATATCACAAGACGCTCGACAACCGTGAAGCCTCAATGATTCGGGACGCCATCGCCATTCGTGCTCGTGCTCATTTCTCGCTGTCCCCGATCGCGGTCGGCGCGGGCACAGGAATGTGAGTGCGGGCAGGCGCGGGTGTCCACCACCGCGCGCCCGCGACGCGCCGCCGCGCCGCCTCGGCCGCGACCGCTCTTCGATCCAAAACCACAACGCTTGCGCATCTCAGCTGCATCAGTAGAACGAGGGATGCCAGTCCACTGTCGGGTGCAAGGGGCCGCTGGACCCTGGCGCCGCGGCTCCCGCCACCGCTCCCAGCGCCAGGCAGTCGAAGCAGTAGTTCGCTCCGCTGTTGTTATCCCACAGCTGCTGGCCTTTGCATTGGAAGCGGACCGCGATCTCGAGTCTCTGGCCGGACGATATCGCCGGTGCGTATAGCACGAACTGGAACCTATCGGAGAAACCATCACACGAGCCAGCCACGTAGTTGGCCTGCAAGTCCGTGTACGTTTTCCACCTGTTCATCGAGTATCGCACGTGCACTGTTTTATGGAAGTCTAGATTGCGCACGCGCACTGATCCGCACACTGTAACGTGCACGCCATCGCAAACACGCGCGCTCTCCAGGCAACAGTTGAGAGTTTCGAGCTTAGTAGTGAGGTCGGGCGGCAGTTGAAACAGCGGCACCAGCGTGAGCGCGCCGAGCCTGGGCGCAGCGCGTGCCGGCGGGGAGCTCTGCACGTCGCATCCAGTCAGATCATCATAAGCAGATTTAGGAATGACAGGAATTTCATCCATGAATGTTTTGACATCCGCGAGATCGAGCCCTAGCACGTCCGCAAAGCGAACTATCTTCTTGCGTCCTGGGGTGCCTGGTGGTGTTTTACCGGTTTTCAATGAAGAACAACGACGAACGCGCTGCGGAAAATCGTCTTCTACTTCGTTTGGTTCTGTTTCTTTTTCTTCGTCTACTTCAGCGCCTAAAACTGGCGACTCCACGTCCGTCTCCGCAGATTCTTTGATAACACCTAAAGTCAATTCCGTCTCGACAAGAACATCACTGGTTGTTACTGGTTCTTGTTCATCTTTTACAATTTCTGTGGAGCTGCATGGGGTTTGTTCTTCGACCGCTATTTCGTTTTCTTCATCTAGAATAGTCTCAACTTCTGAAAGTGATAGATTTTCCACGCTTGGCGTTACTTCTTTTTCGAGATTATTTTCAATTTGGATGGTGTCATCATTAAGATCGCTCTTTGCAGATTCAAATTCTGAATCACTGTCTCCGGTTGACACGCAACTTACTAAAGGAAGACACAAACGTTCATTATCAAGCACGGGGGATGGCCTTGCTATACTACAGTCTATTTCATCTTGACTATTTTGTCGCGCACAACCTTCAAACGTCATAGCGGAATAAAGCCTTTTATCCGCATGACCATTTTCTCTCGGCACCGGCTGTAGTTTTACCGGCGACTCCGTATAAAAGGCCGTCGAAAATCTAAAACCATTTTTCGTTTTGTCCGGCTGCTGCAGAAGGAGCTTGGCCTGCTCTTTGGCGACTGTTTCCGCGTCGACATCGTAGAAAGGCGGTTCTTGGTCCTCAGTGGGTGACCGTTCAGTGAAGGGGTGGTCCAATTCGTCGACAGGACTAGACGGGCTCTCGCACTCGAGCTCAAAATCGTAGAAGGTGTCGAGTTCGCGTTGGTTGGTGGAGGTGGTGGGCCGCGCGAGTGCCGGCGCGGCGGCGTCGCGCGCCAGCCAGCTGCTCTCGGAGTCGTCATCGGGCGCGGTGCCGAGGTTGCGGAGCCGGCTGTGCAGGTCGCGCGCGAACGCGGCGGCGCGCCCGCGGCACGACATGGGCAGCAGCGACGTCAGCCCACACTGCGGCCCCGGCCGCTCGCCGTTCATCTGCGTCTGAAACGTAACACGAAACCTCATTAGTCAATGTTGTTGATGATAATCCAAACTATCATACAAAGTCATTGACATTTATTGGATTTTAATTAGATTTTTTCGATTGTTTGGCGAGTCAGAAGGCCGTGGTGTATTAGTCATTATTTGGACAGCACATCGTATTTTTATCGCAGGTTGGTTGTTGAGTTTGTTCTCTATACTAAGCATTTCGTTGCATGTCAAAATTGAGTTAAATTTATTAAGTAATTGTTAGTAGTTGCGTTGCAATGCTCAAAGTCAAGAGTGAACGACCTCGATAAGATAGCTAAATTACATGCTCGCTGGTCGTCTATGATCATAATATCACACCACTATTCAAGATAATGCCTCACACAACACGGTTTCAACAAATATATAATGAATACTATCACTAAAAAGTAAGTAAATAAATATAAGCCTGATAAACGGCATTGTTTTCAGAGAAAAAGTATCTACCCAATTGTAAGTAGGTATTTGAAGAGTTAATTAATGAACTTATGAAAAAAAATATTTATATAACAGCAACAGTTATCTCGTATTAACAACAATACTTTGCCAATTTCTTAACTCAGCTAACAGAAGCCACCCCTTGTTGAACATATAAAGTTGTAGAAGCAGTCCAGTAATCACTTCAGAAATATTTCAAAAATCTATAACGTCACATGACTGACGACGAAAACTTGGCACAGAACATTACAAACCTACGCACACCTCAGGCATGAATGCAATCTAAAAATATTCATAATTATTATTTTTATTTATGTTTGAAAGACGCCGTGGTTTTAAGAAGCGCCGCCTGTCGCACCAGAGCAGTAGACATCTCAACCCGAAGAGTAATATTACTCACAGTCACAGGCCTCTCACACGGTGACGCAAATTGAAGGTCGAAGCCTGACCCATTTTGAAGGTAGTGACACTTGCGCAAACTAGGTCGCCTGGATTCGACCTCGCTATAGATGTTATTCAAAAAAACTAGGACAGAACTAGAGCTAGGTCTGTGACATTGAGATTAGACTAGAATAAGACGCGATGGTAAAAAATATCAATAATATGTCCAGAGAGCGAAGTCTGTTAATTTGTTTAGGGCTTGTTTTTTTGTCAGCGCAGACGAAAGGCAAATGATAAATTCACCTGAACCAAATATTCACACTCGCACCATCCTGAGTTTTTCGACTGTTTGTACATTCAAATTTAGCACAATGCATTTAAATGAAAGCCGGCTGAATTTCAGCGCTGCCGGCATGCCAACAGAGGTCAGATATTTCAAGACAGACGTCTTCTCATGTTGATACTCGGTGCGCCAACGATATTGTCAATCCTAACGTGTTTACGAGCTCCAAAATTGATCTAAATTAGTTGAGCACCAACACGAGAGGAAACTAAATGAATTGCATGTGACAATGACAATCTACGTTTCTTACGATACAAAGGTTGAAAACGCAACACTTGACTTTATTCTGTTGTTTTCTTATTCGCGTCTACCGTAATCTATACTAATATTATAAAGAAGTAAAGTTTGTGTGTTTGTATATTTGTTAAATTGTAAGGGGTAATCTCGGGATCTACTGAACCGATTTTAAAAATTCTTTCACCAATAGTAAGCCACATTATTGCTGAGTGTCATAGGCTATATTTATTACCTACCTGAAAAAATTAGGGATCATTACTAAAACTTCAATAGTGTAACCAAAGGTGTAAAAAAATTATCCATAAAATGTCTTTCATCGCATACGCTGCGGAAACTATTGATGATAGACCTGAAAAATGTTCTATATAAATAGTAATTTAAAAAAAATCTACTTATCACCCGCATAAAGACGCATTTAATCTACGTTTATCCCAAAATGTTTAAAAAATGAATGTCCACCCGAGCGAAGCCGGGATGGGCCGCTAGTAACATATAATATGACGAATTGTCGACGTACATTTGCCATTACATAAATAGCGAACGAACGCCAAAAACAACGTCATAGGAACGGAGGCGAGTCCAGAAGCATCCAACCAATCAAATATTTTGATCTTGACGAATATGATTATAAAATATATCATACTACAAGTATCTATTACTTTGCAATCGACAGACATCAAAGTAGTTTTTCCGTGTGTTACGAAACTGGTCGCCACGACGCCGACGCCTGGGTCCGATCGGCTCGTGTATTCCGAAGGTCTCCCCAGACAAATATAGTTCGGTCCTGCATCCTACTTTATCCAATCAGTGGAAGCGGTCACCGCTCCGGCCACACTCGTTATTGTTCATAAATAATTCGAGTCCGCTCCGCTCATGTGATTACGAAACGATTTGCGAGTTGCTGCATCCGCTGAAAACAACTCTAGTCTTATTTTACTTCTGAGATCATGCAGCCATAAACTTTTCAACTTGTCATTTTATCTTCTACTTTGTCAAATTAAATATAGACAATGTTTCGAACGCTGAAGCAGAAATCAGTAGGTTGCGTTGAGTGAGAGCGTCGGTACGTATTCTTATCGGACTCTTTTATCAGGACGACAAATGCATTATTTATAATTGCATTAGCTGCGCCCGCGGTTGCACTCGCTGTTCTACAAAAACGGCTTATATTAACGAGATAAAAGCAGTGTACATGTTAATCGAGGTTATAAGCTATCTTTATTCCAAATTTCAATCAAATCCTTTGCTCCGTTTCAGTGTAAAAAAGTACAAACCAAGATCTTTTACCTGCTGTTGTTGTTTTTTTTTTTATTTCATCTTACTGTACACAAACGTACAAACTCTCGCATTTATTATATTAGTGATTATAATCATTGACACTGAGATGTCAAAAATGAGTTATTAGTGAAATGTATTCAATAACAGTACATATTAATTACATCACGAGAGGTGGAGTTTGTAAACAGAGCCGATGCCTTTCACGATTGATTGATGTCCAAGGTGACTCGATGAAAATAAAGAAAGTACTCATAAGTCATTACGATAACTTTATCAACCAAACAGACGCATGTTGTGTTAACAATATTAATTTCTAGATTGAGAAAAACATAAAAATATCTTTTGAAAACTATGACAGAAAAACTAGTCTGCAAGCCATAACATACCAAACAATTCTAATTTTGCATGCTTCATCTTCGAGTACATTGTCGCTTACCAACAGGCCAGTTGGTGGTCAAATTCGTAATATAAAAAGACGTGTACGAAACAATATTACTAATTTTAATAATTTTTAACCGACTTCAAAAAAGGAGGAGGTTATCAATTCGATTGTGTTTTTTTTTTTTGTTTTTTTTTATGTTTCTTACCTCATAACTTTTGACTGGGTGAATCGATTTTGATGATTCTTTTTTTTATTAGAAAGCTGACGCTTCCCATTTGGTCCCATTTCAATTTAGTCCAGTTCTGTTAATGGTATCCATGAGAAAACCATATATATAAGTCTTAAATTGGCATTAAGTACGTGCGCGACAAATAGATGAATAACTCAATAGTCGGTCTTTTGAAGTCGGTTTTTGTTTTTTGTTTTGTAAAAATAATGTTCTTGTTGATAAATCTAATTCCGAAATGGAAATAAACCATAGTGATTATTAACAACTTATTGCACGTACGCTATTATTCATGATGATAAATAAAATAGTAATAAATAAAATTATGTGATAAGTGACGTTGACAACATTTATCACACGATCAGACGATGTGACGTTTCGTGATAACGTTAAACATAACAAGCGCATCAAGCATCAAGGATAAAATAATGGTTGTCTGTAACTCAGAATATTCATTATTCTGAGGTCTGTAAAGTCGGTTTACGGACGATAGTTTAACGTGACAACGTCATAACAAAACATCCTTGATCGATGCAAAACATCGATGAAATGATTGCATAGGTACTGTTTTCGCTCCGATCGTGACGTCACAATGAGCGTAACGGGACACTTTTTCGCGCGTGCACCCGGCGTTTATCGATTTATTAGACGTTGTCACGTCAAAAATACGATTCAACTTTCTACTTGATATCTCACTCAAAATGACACACATGTACACATTTATTATCAATAATGACTACATTCTGGAAAATACATTGATGATGTTATTTAATTTTGTACCTAATACCAGCAGCGTGGATAATTTTTTTTTGGATAAGTAGGTAATCTATACTAATATTTTAAGAGGTCAAGTTTGAATGTAGATTTTCTTTAATATGTGTAAAGGGTCAATTGGAACTACTGGTCCTATTTAAAAAAAATTTCATCTAATGGAAAGCTACATTTACCAGTTACCACTATCCCTGAGTGTGATAAGGGTGGGTTGGATATTTACGAGTAGATATAAAAGCTCCAAAACTATGAGGCCGAAAGCCGAGCAGGACACGACGTCCCGAGATTTGATGTTAAATGTTTTTTTTAGCTTGACCTGTTTGTTGTTGTTTGGTTTTTTAGGTCCATTTTAGTGATTGAAATTTTATTTTGAAACCTACATCGAGTCGAGTTGATTTGGAATCGAGTTAACCTACTAAGATTATACATGTCAAAGTTTGTATGTTTGTTGCTCAATCACGCAAAAACCACTAAACGGATTTGTTTAAAATTTGTAAGAAGGTAGCTTATATGCTGGATCAAGATATAGGCTACTTTTATATTCTAGAAAATGCGGGGCAAACCGCGGGGCGCAGCTAGTACATCATTAAGTAAATCATAAAAAATGTGTAATTGTACTGTTTACGCCTAAGTGTGTGAACACAAGTGCTGCTAGTATCAACACACTTAAGAATTAGAGTCGTTACGTCACAAGGAGCTCAATGAAGAAGTTCGATAAGGCGGTCATTGAACCGGTAGATAACGCGAAATTGCTTGCTGATACTTATTAATAAGTACCGTATCAATATTGCCAATGAGCTATGAGTGGAGCCATTCTATAGCGAATTTTATCACGATAGAAAATTACTATTACACTATTATAGGTAGTATGTAAATATCAAAATTATAGTTTTTTTTAAATTTGGCCATTACATTTTTAGGTATTTTTTGTAAAAAGGGACTTTTATGGTTTCGGTCTTTCTGTACATCCGTCTGTGCCGGTAATTTTATTCACAGCTGAAAAAACAGTACATGTAGAGATAAATTATTATAGTAAAATTAGGGGGAAAAACGCCTATGGAAACTTTCCATGATGGTATTTCATACTCGTATTTTATTTTGTAAACAAACCTATAAAATTTTATTGCAATGCAAGTTAAAACTTACTTATCTGGAATCGCAGCATATTTGTTTTACGGCTTTCGCCTGAAACGGTTCCCAACTCTTGCTTCTGACTTTATTAAAAAAAAACAATGTCTAGACAACTTTTATTTTATTCTTTCATAGTGATAGCAACATAAAAATAGGTACTTTCTTTTTCGGGTTATAAAGATCAACTACATACATTGAACTTTCTAAGCAAATGTTGACCTCCTGAAATGTACTTACATTTATTAGGTAGATTCAAATACTTTCAAGAAGGTATTACAATTCAAGTGTGACATTGAAACCCAAAATAAAGTCAAAGAAAGTAACCTTGACACACCTTGACCTTGACAACAGGTAAACAACATTATGTATAATTATCAACGTACTTGTAACAGCTCATATCCATACTACTTAATTTTATCAGTTATTTGGCACGTAGGTATTTTTCTACTTGAATTCGCAATCAAATGAAATGAATAAAAAATGGCGATGATGAGCTCTTTTGTCATACCTACCACATATTCAAGGTGGCGTTATATTATCTACTCAACCTTATACCACCTAAAGCTACCGTATTAAGTAAATGACCTATGGATCTTTGATCGGGAATTAATCAAAACAAAAGTCAAAAAACCAATAGCCGAGGCTATTTAAATTTCGTAGCTTCCACGTGTCTATTAGGTTGATGACTGTGATCGAAATTCGAGGCTATTTCACCAAAATCTGTTAGCATGGAGCGACGTGCTCAGAGGACGAATAGCGGTCATTCGCATGTTTATGCCGTCTCAACGAGGTGCCTACGAGTACATCGCAGTGAGTTGTGCATTGTGCGAACACGTTCCACCTCTCAATGAATCTACATTCTACACAATTGCTGTCAGTTAGTAAACTACCGGCTTGTGTTATTCTCAATACAAGTCATATTATCGAAAGAAAAGCAAAACATCACACTGTCACACTCGAAAATAAAGTCTTTGGGTATTTGACAGTCCGGTAGTAAAGACGAATCTTATGACTTCTCGCTTTTCAAAATCTACAAACTTCAGGCGGAAATAATCATAAAAGCGCAAGTCGTAAGCTTACAATATAGAAACATTACTAAACTTCTTGGGCGGTCGGTAAAAAGCCAGCAGTAGCTTGCAAAAAAATACGTGTTTACTTCCCAAAGTTGGTCCCAAATTGGAAACCATTTGAACACCTGACAAAGGTTGCGCTCGTGAGAGCATTCTTTGTCGTCGACATACCACTCCAGAATCTGCACGTGTTAACTTTCTGGCAATCTACCAAAACAATCAGGTGATTTCCAATACAACATTGAGACTTGACTCGATCAATCTTCGGAAGACTATCGCTTACATGTGCATTACACTGATTGTCCTAAAGTATCTCAAATTGCCTCTGTGAAAGGAGATGCAGTGCTTTCAAGAGCATACGTCACGTTGAAATGAAGAACAATGAGTAATAAACCCTTACGAGACAGTAAGTGATGCAAATGTATTGTCAGAGATTTCGTATGTGCTATTTCAGTCATGACTTTCACTTTGTGCTCTAAAATAATCCAGAGACGCATCCAGACGTAGTTAGGTATAAATAACTGATCACGCGCTTGGCACTAGCTCCTTGACTCCTAGCGCTGAACCGGCCCACTCAGGACGCGATGGGAAATTATCGTGTCAACAAAAGTTACGTGCAAATCTTATCTGCGGCATGCGATACATTGAATTAGCATGCCGGCCGCTGTTATCGGGACATGCAGACTTTCATATAAATAGCGTGGTAATTTTATTTCAGAACAACGCACGGTGCAGCCTAAACTAGAATCAGCAATTCTGTTCTCATAAGCCCAAGAGCGGTATCTTAAAAAAAAATTATATATGTTTTTTCACGCATCAGAAAAAAACGTGAGAAAACAGAAAACAATTTTTTTGGGATACCGCTCTTGAGCTTATGAGGGCAGAATTATAATTTGGTATTTATTTTTTACAATTCTACTTCTTTAGCTTTTCTATTGTCGTGTCATGGGGCATGAAGCGGAGGCCGTGACTGAAGCCAGGCTGCGGTTTAACGGATTCTTCCTAGTTCCTGTTTTATTATGATGTAACCACGAGAAGTTTGTAAATGAAAGCAATTTATTTACACGCGTGACGCGACAACCGCTTGACAAATAACAATTGAAGCCACGGTGCATTTTTATCTCACAGGTCTTTTCTTTTCAAGATTTTGTCACGTATGAGGAATATTTATTTATCTACTCGTCATTTTAAAAAAATTGACCGAGTGAAGCAAAGGTTTTAAAGTTCAGGTTCGGGTTTCAGGGGGAAAAAACTGACTCTTGTATTGCATGTTTGTGCATTTTGTTCGACGATGTACGAGTATATTATGTAAACGATAGGTAGTGCTTGTGTGTACTTTTGAAAAATACATGAAATTTTGTAAGCAATTTGCTCATGCAAATACAATTTTTATACTAGTTGGAATATGAGGAAAATCAGTTGAAAGCTTGATATGAAGATATAAGGGTCGTGAGGTTATAATTCGGCGCCACAATTAGTTATATTAATAGATATAGTTCTCGTGTTTCAATGGACCATAGATAAAGCAAAAATGAGCATGTCTTAGCCTTTTAAAGCCTGAGTATAAAAGTGCATATGAGTTCGATAGCTGGTTGATATTTGTGTCATGTTTCCACATTGCCAACATAGTACAGTGGTAGCCGATTGTCAGAGGGCGACCGGTTCCGTAGAAAACTCAGTGCGCTTTCACAACGCGACATTTGGCGCCGCCAGAGTTTCCCGCCAGGAATCTCGATAATAGAATAGCCATATCGTGATCAACTATATCGATGTGTCGATCAAATATGTCTATCACGATACTCTTCATTATACGAGAAAATGAACGAGATACTGCTTTAAATCGCATAAAGCATACAGCCAATCGTAAATGTTTTACGATCAATAGGAATATTTTTAACTTTCTTTATTCAATTAGTTGAATCGGCCATGTTGGAATATTGAACGTAATTGAAAATCATTGGGCAATAACAAGCAGTACAGACCAATAAATCGTATTTTAGGTATCGATCGAGTTGGTGTATGTACCGCTGCTGGGTATTTAAATATTTGATCGGCTCGAGTGGCCGACGCGCGCCCGATTGTGAATGCACACAGAGCGCTGCGCTGGCGGGCTCCTTTCTGTTGTGTCTAATAAACAGTTATCGAAATGTTTGCGATTGAAAGTTTGACACTCGACAACACACTTATCAATACTGATGTCTCGAACATATTCGTTGTCAACAATTTTGTCAATTTTGTCGTGACTAGGAAAGAAAGTCGGCGTTAAGTGCATCGTAGGTACTGTTAAAATAAACAAAGTTTTTTGCCATAGATTCAGAATTTGAGTAACAATAGGTACAAATATTAGTCAAATAAGTTTTTAGCATTTTCAGCTGATGAGGCTAAAAGATACGCCTATTCTCAGCATAGATTACGGGGCAACGAATAAAATTTCAGAAGACGTTATTTAACTTTGCTGATAAGTGCGTTATAAATATGCACCAATAATTATTTTAAATTATATGACTCAATGGTAACCATAACATGCTACGTTTCATGTATCCCGGATCAGTAAAATTTACTTTCAATGTTGGTAATGAACGTCATAGCTATTTTAATTTTGCATAAACTGGAGATTAATTTCTATTTTATAGGCGACTTCCGAACAAATTTGCGTCAATAAGTTTTGCCAACATTCCGGCGCGCATGTGCATGTTTATTACACATGTGATGTAAGGGAGAAATAAACTAGTCCTGCGCCTGCGCATGAACGAGGGCCGGCGCCCTTGACAACTACCTGCATTCCAGGAGCTTCTATATTTATTTTAAATTTTTTCTTATCGTATTTTCTCTATCGTCGCGTTGTTCTGTCTGCCTTATCGATTGCCTGACTTAGACATTTCAAGATAGATATAGATAAACTCTCCATAAATTACGAGAAAAAGAACAATGCAGTTTAAAACTAGTGTAACAACTGGCGACCTTATCACTAAAAGTGATTTTTTCCAGGAATATTATCATACAAGTGATAATAATAGATTCAGGTGGGTGAGACGAATAAATATTTTTAAAACAGTAGCCGTTCCAAGTATTGTGAAACGTTTCAGTTCGTTCAGTAGAATATTATTTATAACATAATAACATTTGTAAGTTCCAGTTACTGTGTAAGACGTGCATTGAAAACTTTGTAAAGACTCCTACCAATAATAGTAATAGCAAATAGGTAGGTGCATATAGCAAAATCTATTTTGTAAATAACTGTGCAAATGTCAGGCCAGGTTAAATTATATAGAAATAAACATAAAGACGATAATTAGTGCTATCTCTACCAATGAAACGATGTTTTCGAGGAATGCAAGTACCTATTTGGACTCTGACTTATAGGTGAATTAATTAGCTGATGTCTATAGGTCTAATTAACGTCTAAAATACTTTGTTGGTCTGTCTGTTTTTTGTTTTATTTAGTTGTTATAGGTAGACAGACTTTCAAAGGCTTTCTTCAAAAAGACAGTGTTTGTGTACCTGCTTCTATACAGTGTTATCAATTTGGCCTCCTGTCCTCGAAGTCATAAATAAACAAAACGTGCCACCTTATAAACAAAACAAGATAGCCTCTATACAGGATGTATCTCGTTTAAATGGGGTTCACCCACGAGGTCATTATGGGACCAACTACGTATAATACCTACATATAGACACAACATTACTTTGAAGTTAACTGAGAATCATGAACTAACTAAACAACGAAACATGTCTAGGAATCAATTTTATTGCGACTATCAAGACGTCGTATTTGTCTTGATACGAAAAATTGCACTCAAAAGGATTTTTTTAAATTCAAACCCCCAAAGGGATAAAAATAGCAAAAAAAATAGTGTAAAAATATGTACTTGGTTTCTATACGTTTAGTGGTGTTAATTAATATGTATTTGGATAGTGAAATTGCGTTTTTCAATAAGGGGTGAAATGGGGTGATAATTCTTGTATTAACAAAATAGTAAATAGCCGCAGATAATTTAGATAGAAGATTTAGATTGACTCTTCATTGATTTGATTTTTCTTTCTTTCCTTACTGCAGGCTACGCGGTCGAAGCCACTAACATAACCTAGTCTAACTACAAAACTAAAAACATCAATCTGATTTAGTATCAAAACATAATTAAGACGATGCGACAGTTACGAAACGATCACGACGATAGTCAGCCTGCCCCGATAACACGCAGGGCACCGGCCAGAAGGAGCGAACGTGATCGTGTTGTTGTTAATCTTGTTATTATTGCAATAGATTCACCCCACTAACTACATATCCGGTTTTACTCATTTAGCTGTGTAAACAAACAGTGCAAAAAGTGCATACAAAATTTCAGGTAAAAAAAGCAACATACAGTTGAATTGAGAACCGTCTCCTTTTTGGAAGTCTGTTAAAAGAGGTTTAACTATTTGCCCAATTTAATTTAATGCAAACAGTGCATACAAATCAGGTATAAAGAAGTTTCGTTGCATACTCAATCAAAGACATGCGAAAGTTAGCGCAAAAAAGTGTTTACAAATTATGAGGTAAAACGAAGTTTAGCTGTAAAACCAATCTGGCACAAAAAGCGCATACAAATTTTCAGGTAAAAAGAAGCTATACAAGCATAACAGGCTAGAGGTTTGTGTCCATAATTTAAGTTGTAACAATGTTGTTAAATTGCATTTTACTATGCAGTAACTAAACGATTCAGTCCTAAAGATTGCTACTATTCAAATAAGTTTTCTTATGTTACTTTGTCAACATTAAGTGTCCCTACTATGTTGTACCTACTACGACATCGTTGCGTAGTTAGCTACCAAAAACAATTTAGATTAAGCCTTTTTTTACTAAAAACAGTAAAAAGTTGCATCCAAAAACAAGTAAAACGTCAAGTCAAGTGTGTTTTACCAAAAATAGACAAGAATGAAAAAGTTACGCTTTTGGAACACCGAAAACAAATCAAAAGCTTCCTGCGAGTCAAGTGGCCCGTCCCAGCAGTGGGACGAATATAAACCGACGATACCGTCAATGTACCGATAGAAAATATTTTAGCCACTGGGCAAACTATTTCTAGATAGGTGAACGACCGCGGGATCTTCCACACAATGTGACTCTTCAAATGTTACAATGGACATTAACATTGAACTAGTGACATTATAGAATACTTTAATTAGAGCAGTTGCATAAACAAGTGTAATTTAGTTTATTTCAGGTACATGATAGTCATGCGGAATTTCCTAGGTTAAATAATACTAATACTATGAAAAAAAACTATAAATACTATGAGGACAGTAAATGTTCAATTACAATTATTCGGGATAAGTAACTAAAGTATTTTTTTTAAGATTTAGAATTCTTAGGATTGTTTTTAGAGAACGTTAAATTGAACCAAAGTAATATTTCGGTACATGTAAGTATACAACTAATCTTAAAAGGGTTCTATTCTAAGTATACAACTATAATCACTGTTTATAATGGCCTTTGCATAATTTAAAATCACGCCTTGTAGATTAACTGGTGAGTGTTCATTTTGCCTTATACATATTTTACTATCACAGAAAACTGCTTTAGGCCGGGGTAGAAGCCTTTAAAAATAATGAAAAGTGAAAAAAAATAATAGTAGCATGAAACCCATTAGAAATGGAGGAGAATATTATAAAAATGAAAGGAAAAATAATTTACGGGCGATCTGAGGTCGGGAAGGGGGTGGGGGTGAGTGTTTAAGGGTAAAAAACGGATTTTCACGATTTCCGGAAAAACTAAAAGTCGTGAGGAAAAAAGTCCAATGGCAAAGTTGTAGGTAATAAGAAGATCTAAAACTTTTGTATCGACACTTTCTTCACATAACCTCAAAATTTATGTGAAAAATTCAATAAACCATGTTTTTGGTTTTTTATTTTTATCTTTTACAAAAATTATTTTTTTTTCACGAAATTTGGTGAAAACTTACCTTTTTATGTCTCAAGTACGCTGTAATTTATTTGATTAAAAATATTTATTTTTTCACCTTATTTTCGAAAATTATCGAAAAAGCACCCCTAATTTTCAATCGAAAATTCACCCGTCAAAATATCAGCTTTTTTCAAAAAGTTGGTATGTTTTCTGTTGAAATCTCTACTTACTGAAACTTACTCTCACTCTCTCTCTCTCTTACTTACTCTCGTTGAAATCTCTACTTACCGATGGTGAAAAAATATATATATGTTACCATAGTAAATCTTCTCAGAAAATGCAAAAATCGAAAACTCGAATTCGAATTTTATTTTCAATTATTATATACAATTTTGAGCTATTTATTAAAATTTACACTTTAATTACTCGAAAAACGTAAGATTACATGTTACATTGATAAAAAAAATTGCAAATCAAAATATACTACCTTAATAAACTAATATAACCCTTTTGATGGGCTAAAATTTTTCGTAGGTCACTCAGGTATATAAGTTATCATAAAATAGTTATAAATAGGCATCTACGCATATAATTTAAAGAAGATTCGACAACTTTCTCCAAATATTGTAGATGTCTTATTAAATATTAATTTTATTAACTTATTTGTTTGTTAATTATAGTAGTATATGTTGATTTTAATTTTTTTTATCAATGTAACATGTAATCTTACGTTTTTCGAGTAATTAAAGTGTAAATTTTAATAAATAGCTCAAAATTGTATATAATAATTGAAAATAAAATTCGAATTCGAGTTTTCGATTTTTGCATTTTCTGAGAAGATTTACTATGGTAACATATATATATTTTTTCACCATCGGTAAGTAGAGATTTCAACGAACAGAAAACATACCAACTTTTTGAAAAAAGCTGATATTTTGACGGGTGAATTTTCGATTGAAAATTAGGGGTGCTTTTTCGATAATTTTCGAAAATAAGGTGAAAAAATAAATATTTTTAATCAAATAAATTACAGCGTACTTGAGACATAAAAAGGTAAGTTTTCACCAAATTTCGTGAAAAAAAAATAATTTTTGTAAAAGATAAAAATAAAAAACCAAAAACTTGGTTTATTGAATTTTTCACATAAATTTTGAGGTTATGTGAAGAAAGTGTCGATACAAAAGTTTTAGATCTTCTTATTACCTACAACTTTGCCATTGGACTTTTTTCCATAGGACTTTTAGTTTTTCTGGAAATCGTGAAAATCCGTTTTTTACCCTTAAACACTCACCCCCACCCCCTTCCCGACCTCAGATCGCCCGTAAATTATTTTTCCTTTCATTTTTATAATATTCTCCTCCATTTCTAATGGGTTTCATGCTACTATTATTTTTTTTGGTTTTAAAAATTATCGACCCCGGTCTACTTGTAAGACTACTAAGTACAATGTATAGAATCGAATCTTCACAAATTAGTAATTTTTAAATTTATTATGGTTTTCCGTAGCGAAAAAATGCGTTGGTAATTATGTAGATGGCTGGATCGCATCCTGTTTTAGTACGTACTAGCGACTACCCGAGTAATTTCGTCGATATGATTACATGCCAATAGTTCTCCCTACAGCACTTATAGTCTATAATAACTGGACTACAGCCCATAACTCAGTGAAGAGCACCCAATAATTTACAGGAGAGCCCTGGAACCGGTGTCTGAGAAGTTGAGAAATTGAGAACCTGGCATACTAAGTTGCGCTTGTAAAGTAGCTATAAAATTACAATTTTATGTTAATCTATTCAAGTTCGCTGGTGAACAAGGAGCGTGGACAATTTTCACACGCAATGACTAAAGACCGGTAAACGGTATCCAATTATCCATACACGAGGTAAGTCAAGCGAATCTAGGTTGAAATGACATTTTTTTTTAAGAAAACGCAACATAAACAAAAGTCAAATACAACTTCTTTACTCAATATTTTTGATCGATAGTTGATCGGTTTTTCGATAGTTTCTTGACTAGCCAGACCCAGCTCTCACCTAAAGTGCACACCGGCCCTTACATTTAAATGTAGGTGTGTGACCACTAGAGCAAGTTTATGGAAAAGCAAGATTTTTCCCCGGGAAGTGAAGCAGTACGACGATGTTACATAAACATGCAGTGAAAGTATTGTAATTAGATTCCAATATTTGCAAACAGAGAATAACTACCGAATGCAAATAGGAATATATCACTCTAATAGGACCAAATGGACGATTTTTTACAGTCATAAGACCTTATAATAAAGGCCCAAAATGTATTTCCATCTCAAATAAATGGTATGGGATCTATCCTAAACCCAACTACTTAATTATAAACCATCCCACGCCATATTTTAATAAGACAGCATAGTTTCGTATAGTATGCTTCAAAACCATGTATTAAATAAATAAAATCAATTTATTTCAGGCATTCCACCCATAATACAACAGCAAAATTAATTGATTAAAAAGTCCAAATTGTCTACAAAACTAAAGTCAAATAAAACTAAAAATGTCACGAAACGTTACAATAATATTAGAAGTTTGCGTAGGTGCATTCGTTTGAAAGATTTATGTACCGACAAAGAGTCCAAAAGTAGCCAAAGATTAAAGTCGCCTATCCGTGGGCGGTGCGGCGGCGGGCGCCGTTATGCGTTGCTGGTTGTTGCGCTTGCGTCGCCTAGCCCTCGTTAAACGAATTACAATGTTGCTAAACTGATCACTTAATGCGATGAAAATGTAAATTAGCTTTACAAGTAGCGTGTTAATTTGTTGGAAAGTCAGGATAAGTATGAATAATAATTATTGAAAACGTGTGAATGTTAAAAAATTTGTATAAATTAAGTCATGTTTCCTGATTGCCTCACTACCTCACTTAATTCGCTTTAGTTGTTAAACTTGGTAAAATAAAATAACTGAAAAATGTACGGAGTATTTTTTATTCAATATTTTTTACCCTTTTTAACCGACTTCAAAGAAGGAGGAGGTTATCAATTCGTCTGTATGTTTTTTTTTTTTTATGTTTGTTACCTCATAACTTTTGACTGGGTGAATCGATTTTGATAATTCTTTTTTTATTAGAAAGCTGACGCTTCCCATTTGGTCCCATTTCAATTTAGTCCAGTTCTGATAATGGCATCCATGAGAAAACCATATAAGTCTTAAATTTGCATTAAGTACGTGCGCGACAAATAGATGAATAACTCAATAGTGGGTCTATTGAAGTCGGTTTTTGTTTTGTAAAAATAATGTTCTTGTTTGTTTAAAAATGCGAGTGAAGTGTATTTTCTAAATTACCTTTTTTAACAAGACAGGAATCTGGCGCTCCAATGACATTTCAAACTCGGAGGAACTCATGTGTATTCTGTCACTGGGCACTCAGTTCATCAATCACACCTCGGGGTCCAATCGCGTTCCACTTATGATACAGTCTATTTATTTAATGATTATGTTTATTATTATTTATTTTATTAACGCACTACAGATAACTGTCACTCGTCGTCGGTGTGATATTTTTATTTTTTATTCAGTATTTATTTACGTTTGAGGGTGTCGCGTCGCGCAGCCACTCATCGCATGCGCTCGACGAGAATGAGCGGAGCGGCGCGGGCGCAGGCGGGCGAGGGCGGTGCGCGCGCGGCCCGGACTAGCTCACTCCCTGCACCACCAATTTCAGATACAATAACTATGCACTCCTGTCACGCTTAATTAACTTCTGTTTGTGTAAATTATAGTAACAGATAAGTCGGTCGATGGAGCGATAAACTATCACTTACACGGATTTTGCAGTAATATTTACATGGAGTATAAATAAAGCGCACGATGGCGGCGCGTGACGATCACGCACGGACGGGTGGCGCTCGCCCTCGGATTCGCCGCCAACAATGTGAACACGACAAATTAAGATTTTATGAAATCAAAAGCATTGCACCACAAAGAGGTTCGACAGGCTTTGCGAGATTTTGCGAGGAAAAGCACCTGTTTTTATTAAGTATCTGTTTTTATGCAATAATATCGTCGAAAATCAGGTGAGGCGAGTCTTAAATAAAGTCGTAACAATAAATAAAATCGTAAGATGTTTTGTTTTATTAATCGTGTTAATTGACCTTCCATATGTTTTTTGTTTGGAATTTATTTAATATTTATAAAATATTGATTCGAACAGGAGCAAATAAGCTGTCTTAATAAGATATATTTGTCTAAAGTACGTTTCAATTATAAGTAGCAAATTTATATTAGCATGTATATTATATACACATATATATATATACCAGAAGTCAGAAAAAATATATTTATAACACATTTTATATTTTTTATTTTATTTAATTTTATTTACCATCTAAATTAAGATTCACAGAGTAAATGAGTCGCCTTAACCTCAGAGAGTTAAATTGTAATTATCAGTGTTACCTAATTGAACCAATCAGTAAAACGTGCAAGACTTAGTCAATAGTAAACAGGATCTATATTACTATCTCATACGATTTATGTCACCTAGAAGTCATTAGTCAGTCCGAAACTGCATTAGTAAACCAATACTATGAAATACGATGCCGTGGCAGTAGATATCGTAAAATACTAAACTTATCGGGAATAAATATTACCTTTTCCACGACCACTACTTTTCTAAACCACGAAGCTTTCCTATATATGGTCATTATTTTGCGTGGTAAATGAATATAGGTACTTTATATCAGAGAATAATCAACTATAAAAACTTTAGCTATACATATCTACGTTCTACAAGATTGTACAATGTACATACATACCACGAAAGTACATTTACGCCAGTCGCTACTTTTAATTAACAATATTTATTGCCTTGTTGACCACGAATACCACCTTGCTCATAAATTCGGTTTTGGAATTACTTATTGGAAAAAAATCAAACATCCGCTCTGCGCTGCCGCTGCTCTATAATAGTCTCTAAACATGCTATTTTTTTTTTCAAAAATGGCACCCCAACTTGAGGTCCCGACTCTGAAAGACAAAATGTACCTACAAAATTTGGCTACCATATGTGCAGCTTTAACTAACGATCTGCGAGGAATGAGGATGATAAGCAAATGATTTGTGAGGATTTTTAAGTTGTTTTCATTTTACGACTGATTTTACCACTTCCGTAGCTAAAGAAACGAGACTATTTATACTATTGTCATTCATTAATTTCGAGGAACTGTCAACTAACAGTTCGGAGCGCTGTCACCGTTGCAGCTTCCAACTCTGCCGTTTTAGGCTTCCAATGCAGTATTTTTAGCCAGTTGGGTGCATTGCACTGCAACCGACTTTTCCTGAGGAATCGACACTGTTTTGTTCATGCTTTGGACTTTGGACTGATGTTGACATGAAATAAGAGCATGCGAGCTCGATCAATGAGTTTTTAATTGACCAGTTTAGTGAGAAAACAAATAAAAGTATGTATATGAAAACGAACGTGGTTTTGACACATTTTGTTTATTCACACGG
The DNA here is from genome assembly GCA_949125135.1 of Alcis repandata. Taxonomy (NCBI): domain Eukaryota; kingdom Metazoa; phylum Arthropoda; class Insecta; order Lepidoptera; family Geometridae; genus Alcis; species Alcis repandata. Next base: position 8,093,006 of record OX421234.1, read on the forward strand.
GAGTATTCGTATTATGAACCAGATATAAAATAAAAAATATTTTTTAAGAACAAGCTTTTATTATATTGTCATCGGAATAACACAGGCCTATATCCCAGCTCAACCGAACATCGGGAAACGGTTCAAAATATACCTAATACAGTTACAAGATTTGACTGGAATATAAAAATACATACTAACGCCCAAACTAAAAGCTTGTAAAAAACAAATTGCTATATATGTAATAGCTGCATAACGCACTACACAGCTCGTTTCAAATTTTATTTACATACTATTAATTATCCAGTGACCTACACGCGTAGTACTATCATACCGACTTAGTCTTTACAGAGATTAGATTAAATGGAAGGTTCGTCTGAGAATTTCTAATACCTACATAATATTTAAAGTTAGTTGGGACTGGATAGGAAAAATCAAGATTAGATATTAGGAAAGCGTGTAAATAAATTATGCACAACGAAATGATTTGTTGTACGATTATTTCAAAGATACACAAAGATATGTATGTATATATATTTAGATTTTTATATACTACAATGTAAACAAACGTAAATGATGATAAATATATTAAATATATTTCATTCAATATAATTTTGTTTCAGAAAACTAAATTCTACCTAATTAGAAAATGAATGAATGAAAATAACACTACGTTACGCTACGCTCCATGTACTCGTACAAGCAATGAGTAAAACGTGCGTATAATAAAGACCGAGACACAAATCTGTTTAAAAGGCAGGTAATTTTTGAAAATATGCCCGACGCTAAGCATCAAAGGTATGCGCCCGCATTCAACTAATCAAAAGACCCGCGCCTGGGCCACTGCACCTCGGCGACAACTTCATCTCTTTTTATTATTATTATCTCAATATACTTAGTTCTCTTGCAAAGCATCTACTTTAATAAATACAATATAATTCTACATTTACCTTATTTTACGAGCATCATAATTTAAGTTGGATGAAATTAAAAATATGTAAATTTGTTGTTGCATTTTTTCTTCTTTCTACTCCTATTTCTTCAAAGAGATAAACCAATCTGGTTCAGATAGAATCCTCTAAGTTAATCTGTCATAAATCATAATAGATAAGACCGTGGAGAGAATTGGGGCATTTTTTGTGTCCTACGAGAATAGTGACGGGACGTCTCGGACAATCTCAATATTCTCAGTCCGCAGTGACAGATGAATGCATCGTTGGGTGCGCAAGCGCAGCGACCGCCGGATATCGATCTCTAAATTATTCATTGAGTTTAAGCTCATCAGTTACACTCAGCCCCGGATCTAGGGGGGGGCGAGCCGGGGCCCATGCCCCGGGCGTCAAGCTTAGGGGGGCGCCAAATTCACACTTTACAGACGAATAGACAACTCATCATTTACTAAACTTTGACCACGGAATAAATAATAGTACAAGTACAGTCATGACCATATCAACTCGACCGATACCCAGAGCGCGGAGTACCTAAGACGTGCTGTACGAACATTTATTATTCGCGAGGCGCGTAGGGCATAGTCAAAATACGCGCCCGCTCGCCCGCAGGAATCGCCGATCACGGCAGCACGCGTCCGGTTACCGTGCGTGCGATAGGGATGATATTCGAAAACTTCCTCGTTGATTTCCCTCCACGACAGTGTTTTATTATGAACATGTGTGTTGTTTGTCAGGATAGAAAATACTTGTTTTTTATTAAGTTACCGTTTGAATAAAAACTGAAAGCGTCTAGGACATAGACGCCAAAACAAACGCGCTCGCTGCGCTCGCATATTTTAGATTAATTATAACCATTACACACACCCCGTAATTAAATAGCCTGTGTTTAATTTAATAACAACCAAATCAAAATCATTACGCTCACTACTCGCGTCTTGTTTTTCTTTTCGGTAAGTAGATGCTGACTGTTTTGGAATTGACCGAAAAAATCTTAAATCTATTCGTGTTGGTTGAAATCAAAAGTTTTCAACCAACACGAATAGTGGGTAGTTTTCTTTGTAAACAGCCTGTCCTAAATTTCTGAAAACGTCTCACTTTTTTGCGCTCGCTGCGCTTGCGTTTTCTGGATGTTTAATTTCCGTTGTGCATAGTTTGTCAAATATGATCGATCTGTTCTGAATTGATCAAAAATGCCTAAACATTTCTCATTATATGTTTATTTTGCGCTTTTAGACTTGCTGCGTACAACATACTGAAGGCTTTTTGTAGTTTCCGCTTATTAATCGAGCACTGTTTGTGGGCAGAGCAAATTTATGCAAAAACATTTTTTTTTTATCAATTTTTATATCAAAACTTAATACACAAAGCTACCCAAAACTAAGTTAATTGATTTGTCAAATAAAAACGGTTTTAATATTTGAATAAATAAGCTTATTACAGAAAGAACAGCGATAGATGCATTATTTCCGCTCTGTTTACGCATTACTGAGTGCAATTTCGTTTGGAAACAGGCTCTCGTAAAATAAATATGCATATCCTAAATTGCTAAACATACGTCTCAAAAATTTCGACATTGTTATTATTTAGTGTTTTGTGTGACCTAGCGCGTGAATTTTATTTTCAAAATGACAGAATATAACTCCAAATTTCGCGCTCGCTGCGCTCGCGTATTCTTGATTTCTGATATCTATTAAATACACTCCGTTACGTAATAGCCCGTCCTAAAAACAAAAGATCTTCAAATCACTGCGCTCGCTTCGTTCGCGCATTACTATTTATTTTATAAAGGCCACAATTATTTTTGAATTGATTGAAAATATTACAAGTTTTGTACCCGACGCGACGCGAGTGTTGTGTAATTTTCGTTGTAAATAGCCTGACGCGTAAAAATCTATCGTAAATTGTTCAAAAATATCTCAAATTTTCGCGCTCGCTGCGCTCGCGTATTCATGGTGCTTAATTTCCGTTATACGTTTAATTCGTAAAAATTCTATGTTTTCAATTAATGAACAATGTCGAAAAATTTCGCGCTCGCTACGCTCGCGATTTTTTTTTATTTATCTGTGCTTTTAAACTTGCTGCGTATAACATCCAAATGCCGGTTGATGAAAACTGCTACGAGATTTGAACTAACTTAATCTAGCACTGTGTTGTGGGTAGAGCAACTGTGCTTGATTCACAAAGCTCTCAAAATCGAATTATTTGGTTCATTGAAAAAAAAAAACGGTTTTGTTTGTATTTTTTAAACAAGTGCGGCCCGCTACTATTTCAAATTGTCACTATGCGGCCCGCGTCTGCCAAAAGGCTGCCGACCCCTGATATAGATGATAAAGGTAAAAATAAATATAAGTGGGCGGGGGCGGCATTTTTCAGTTTTTGCCCCCCCTAAAAAAATTTGTAGATCCGGGGCTGGTTACACTAGGTCGATACTTTGTAACAATACAATAGCGGTGTGGGACAACAGACGACATACACGTTTTACTGCCTACTCTGGAATATATTATCATAAAACATATGAGTACACACGACGACAGTCGACGAAAGTGAATATCTTAAAAGCTGTATAGGTATTTTTCGAAGATGTTTACAAACTAAGTTCGGCGATTTTTTCTTTTATTTTTATAGGTAAATAGGATATTCTAAAATGTAGGTTCTTAATATTTGTCAATGTTTTTACTAACCAGATATTTTTTCTTAAAAATATGTACTTTTGTTTGTTTGAAGTTTTAGATTTTGTATAATGGATCGATTAGCTTGTACAATATCCAGAATCAGAACAAATTCAACTCAACTCGTTCGGAGGACTGAACGAGCTTCTATTTTGTTTGTTATGTATGTATTTGTAATTTTGTACCTATGAATTAAATACACATTTGTACTGTAAATTATTATTGAGAACCAAACCAAACCAAACCTAGATAAACCTAATTAGTAGGGGTTTAAGGCAATTACTTTTTTAAATTTATAAAAAAACAGGCTCTACTGCTTTATTTATCCCCGGAAACTATCGCTATTAAAACGCATTTTTATTGTTTTACGGTTATTTATGTAGTGAAAGAATTCATCGGTTTAATCGTTTCATAGATTCATAAAATTATAGATTGGAAGCGTAGATAATTTTATAGCACTAGTGAAGTGGAACGGAAAACTTTTAGAAACTACGGGTTATAGCCATCGGCAACATTTCAATTCCCGATTAACATTGTAAGGTCGTAAGTTGTCATAATTATAAGTTAAGATGTAACTTTCTAACGATAAAAAAGCAGAGCAAGTTTCCCGAGCATAGCGATACTAAAATATGTTCTAAAGAATAAAGTTTTTTATATTTTTAACCGACTTCAAAAAAGGAGGAGGTTATCAATTCAACTGTGTTTTTTTTTTATGTTTGTTACCTCATAACTTTTGACTGGGTGAATCGATTTTGATGATTCTTTCCATTTGGTCCCATTTCAATTTAGTCCAGTTCTGATAATGGTATCCATGAGAAAACTATATGTCTTAAATTTGCATTAGGTAAGTACGTGCGCGACAAATAGATGAATAACTCAATAGTCGGTCTCTTGAAGTCGGTTTTTGTTTTTTGTTTTGTAAAAATAATGTTCTTGTCAAGGACGTTATTTGGTTTTCTATCGACCTCCAGCATTCTTTTAGGTATCGCAATAGTGAGTGAATGAAAATTAACGTTGTTCTGATACATTTTGTTTACGGCGACAATAGATGTGTCTTAGTTTACAAGACGTAACCACGCGCGCGGTGCTCGTAATATCTCCTTGAAAAAGATCACCGGATGTGAATGAAATCGGAATATTCCATTCAATAAAAGTAAAAGTGAATAAGTAGCCAAAATAATGTAAACTCTTTCCCTTTATAATTTCTCCGTTACACATACATATATAAAACTAACGTTACTTTAAATAATCTTGTTATACAGTACAACATAGATAATTAATTATATAAGGTAATAGCAGTGTAATAGCGATGTGTTTATAACAAATAAATAGATTGTTGTAAAAAGATTCAAATTCAATCTATAAAAAGATTGAAACAAAAATGTATTTAATAAATTATCTAGTGACAAAAAACCAAACAAAAATCTCAAAATCTTTGCCAAATGTATTTCCAGAACAACTGCAGACGAGCGTGGGAATCTCTAAGGAGGACTCACGTTTCATAATATTCTACGTCTATTACAACTCTACACTACCCATCTACCTGAGTATTACAAAACGTGGCTTATACAACATTACAGAAATAAACCATCCCTTGATCCCTTCCCGTTCTCACCTCCGCGCTCCGCCGCAAAACGACATCGTCGCTCGTCGAAATATGAACCATATGACTGGTTCAGTACAGCATGATTTCAAATGACAACTACGATCTATATCACCGCATGCAGCTGTGTAGTTCGAAACTTGTCATTTGAAATTCCATTATACGTTACATGATATTGAGTTCATAAACAAACGAGTAGCGATTTCGTTGCAATGATTTCGCAGCGAAGGTATGCTACCAAAGTTATTAAAATCGATAGACCAGACAACTTTGACGTAAAAATACGTAGCGAGTATTCGATAGAAAAGTGTACGCCATTTACACCCGTCAGAAGCACACTTGACAGTCGTAAATGGCGTACACTTTTCTATCGAAAACTTGCTACGTATTTTTACGTCAAAGTTGTGCTCAGTGTATCTAGCACAACTTTGACGTAAACTTACGTAGCGAGTATTCGACAGAAAAGTATACGCCATTTACGCCCGTCAGGGGCGCTGTTGACAGGCGTAAATGGCAAACACTTTTCCATCAAATACTCGCTACGTAAGTTTACGTCGTAGTTGTGCTAGGCCTATTAAAAAAAACCCCCGATAAAAAAAGCTGATGATCTTCAGATAGCTGAATAGATTTTCTTGAACCTAGAATATCTACAAATCATCGGCTTAGTACAAGAACTCAATAACTGTAATACCAGTGCCAGGCTGGACGCAACTTCGAGCGTACTATACGCAGATTTAAAAAAAATATTATATTTTCACACTTTTTATTTTATCGCTCGTGGGATTTTCCACGTGTCTCTGTCTACTGGTTACAACGTCTATATATGTACATTGTACATTTACCTACATACAAATATAATATTACTTTTGTTTATGACAAAATTAAATGACTATTCCGATAAACCCAATAATGATTAACGGTGTCAACTATAACAGAATAACAAATAACCCCAAAGCAATAAATTTAATATAAGCAGAAGATCAACTTGTGTAGTTTGTTTGTAATGTATAGAGTTTTTGTAACAGTTAGTTCGAGCCCCTCGCGGGCTCGCAACAAAAAATTCACTTAATGTCAGTAGATTACGTCTTTCCTCCATTTTATCCCGCGTAGATTATGTCTTTCCTCCATTTTATCCCGCGAAAATAAAAAAAACCTTCTCTTAATATGGATATGTTTTTCTAACTTGTTTTTTTTTCTGTTAATACTAGAATATAATTCCAGCTTTGTCACATCTACGCGTAGATAAAAATAGTGGAAAGACAATTTGTCCATGGCTCGTGCTGGTTAACGCGTCGCTCGTCGTTGCACGCACAAACTGCACTTCACTTCTCCGTAAGCATGCGTTTGCATCAAGCGGCTCGGCTCGCTGACTACTGTAACGCGTTACAAAAATTCGATACATAACAAACGAACGATACAAGTCAGTCTCCCCCTTAATGAGCGATGCATTGTGTTGTTTTGGTTCATAACGGGGTTATAGAGTCAAGTTAAGTGTCTATTGAATTGAGGGCAGCTCATTAGCATCACCCGGAAGTATGTGCATTAATAAGTACCTATTATACCTAGATACTGTATATTTATGAACTATTACTGATTCATTTTTTTATCATAATTGCTCTTTCCAGACATATCATATAGGCATAAGTATAATGATCAAGTAGTTATACCTAGTGGGTTTTACTTGTTGTGATTTGTTTATTTGTTAGCCATTGTAATCTATACAATTATGAAAGTTATAATGAGGTAATGTTTGTATGTTTATTGTTAGTAGAATTTGTATGTTTTCTTCACCGAAGTCGGATTGTTTTCTTCAAAACTACTGGTTTAATTTTAAAAATTAGTCTACTAACGCACGGAGTGCTACGTTTTATAGCCCCAATCTGTGAGGCCTAAAACCGAACAACATGAGCTACTTAATAATTTAGACATAGATATACGTAGAAAAAATATTTTTATTCACACCAGAAATTACAAACACGAAGATAATAACGCTAAATAACTAGTGCAACCATTTATGATCGCTAAAGGAGACATTTTGACGTTCATAAATGTTAAATAAAATTGTGGTCAAACGCTACGCCTGCCAAAACGTACGCAAGTACCATTTTATGTTTGCTTAATAAAATTAGGATGGAATCGTACAGCTCATCCAAATCAGTCTAGTTGTCACTAAACACAAACAAGCTTTCAAACTTCTAATAAACGAACTAATTAGCTGATGATGCATTAAATAAATGTTATAGAAATAACTAATGAAGAACACTAATGTGATTTCTCTGAACGGATCGTGTAACCCAAATATTGAGATTACATCAACACCAGAACACCGCATGGACATGTGCGTCAAAGTTCTTTAAATAACTCTTGCAAAAGACATCAACGCGCGTTCTGCATTCTAACTAAACGTCCTCATTTACTCTTACCTCATAAAAGATAATATTATAAACCAGCTTTAATCTGCTATTAGCCCGTATCTATTGAGAAGAACATTCCAGTTCAGAGCATTCACATCTCATGGTTTATTTAGGCAACATTTTGTCTGAGTAAATCCCTGAGTAACGTCTGAGTAAATCCCTCAAAGGAGCTAGGCTAGCATAATCCTCAAAACGAGAATCCAGAGTAAAACCTACCTCCAGTTAGAAAAGTAAGTTCCATCCAAGTCCACGCTCTCTCACTGACTTATAAAATTAGTGTGATAGTTATCATCGCCCTAATTATACGAATAAATAATTGGCATTTATATTATTAAAAAACAAAATAAAGAATTGCATTTAGATAAGTAAATGAGATAATTCTAATGCAGCATCTGGTAAAACATTGCGTTTAAAAATAACCTGATACGGGAGCCACAAACACGGCCACATTTCCGACAAGTTCCATTTCGTAGACACAGCACTGCAGACAAGACAGAAATTCTCAGTACGCCACTTCGATATAAATTGCAACACGGACCGCTCGCCCAAGGCCCGAGCTGGACTAGGAATACTAGGATCAATGAATTTAGTTGTCCTGGCGCCGACAAAGAACGGCCTGCGCTTGCGGTCAGCTGCGATAGAGCGACGATTGCCAAGCGATCGGGGAGGCCTTCAGAGTACGCCATGTAATCTCTGTAATAAATTTACTTTATCTCTTTGAAAAAATAATTCTCTATATCTGTAAAATATGTGTATCTTAGGAAAAGCTCAACTCAAACACAACCAGCAAGCTCAACTTAGCTTATATGTATTTAGATTTTTAATGCCGTGGTAAACAAGCAAACGGGTCGCTTGATGGTAAGCAAATTCAGTATGTAGTAATGTAGAATGGAAGTAACTTATAACCTGTTTTAATTATTCACACAATTTTCACTATTACCTACTTGAAAATATTTGCATAATAAAAATATATAAAAAAATACAAAATGTATGCAACAGTTAGCACAGAATAAATAGTACTGGTTTTATTCAAACTAATCCTTTTTCTAACATTTTATATTAAACTAGCGGCCCGTCCCGGCTTCGCTCGGGTGGATATTCATTTTTTTATCATTTTCGGATAAACGTAGATTAACGTCTTTATGCGGGTGATAAGTAGATTTTTTTTTAATTACTATTTAAGTATATATTCTCATATAATTTTTTACATTTTTATCTATAAACGTATTTTTATTCTCATCTATCGTAACTTTATTTTTTATTTATTGTCCCATTTTATTTATATTGTGTTTAAGATTAAATACTTTATTTATTTTTTTAGGTTTTTGGTTACAATTTTTTTACTTGATCTTATTTTGTTAAGGATCCCTAATGTTTTCAGGTAATAAATATAGCCTATGACACTCAGCAATAATGTGGATTTCTATTGGTGAAAGATTTTTTAAAATCGGTTCAGTAGATCCCGAGATTACCCCTTACAATTTAACAAATATACAAACACACAAACTTTACTTCTTTATAATATTAGTATAGAAGTATAGATTATCAATGGCAACATGCCATGTCATGTCAGCCTGTTTTCTTAAGCTTACGTGATAAGTTGTAAATAGCTTCAAAACCTGTAACAGCTATTCAATTGTATTTGTTACAGTTATTGACAGAAATATCTTGTTTACATAACATTCAGCGCTACGGTTCCGCCTTTCGAAATACTTCAACTGCAATATCTTTGTTTAATTTAGCTTTTAGAATAGATAATTGTTATTCCAAAGCACTCAGATCTCTCTGTGGGTATGCTAATCGAATAGTTGCTTTAACTAATTTGACGTTGAATTAGACTTGACAAGGGCTAGATAGAAGTAAGCGACCAGTAAATTCCTTTAAATGTCCTGAATAAATCGAATTACAACGACTTAGGAACTAGTAGTTTATGTATGGGTACTACGAGTATGTCAAGTAAGGCATATTGTCTTGCTTGGTTGAAGTGAGGGTGGTTTTCAATACAGGGTGATTGTTGGTAAAGTGCGAATTTACAAGGTTTTTATTTATTTAATGTATTTATTGCGTATAAGAAATCGGTCTTAGCAATGGCCGCCAGTTGTAGCTCTCGTTTTTAAGCGTTGTTGTCTTTTTCTTTGTAATTTCTGGTATTGTATAGTACACACCAGCAATTATAGGTATATTTTAACAGTTTTATCTATTACTTCTGGACTAACTCTGTAATGGCAAAAAAAACAGGTATCGCATAGACAAAAGTGACGTTAAACAGTTGTTGAAAAATATCTCGTATGCCTGAAAGTAAAATTTTACATTTAAAGTCATAACTCTTCTTCGGAGCTTCTGAAAAGCGGGCGCAACCTTCTCGATAATATTTGTTCATAATGACTTCCATACTGTTTTGAAATTTTTGTTCATGATGACTGTGATACTGTGGGATTATGTGTATTTGGAGGGTGATTCTCTGTAAAAAGATCCAGTCTGAAAAACGAGTCCAACCTTTCAGATTTGCATTTTCCCAAGAATCACCCTGTGTACCTGAGGTTTAAGGAATGTATTTCTGCAAGAAGCAGTTAGGAACATCGAGGCAGGCGGTCTCGGCTGGTATGCGTCGGGAACCGGTCGCAAGCCACGCACCCGCCCCGGACACCTTCCCAATAGGTATAGGCACTGGAATGTACTAGTCCGATGTTAGGTGACTATTCCAAGGTAGAGATAAACCAGGATAGTACGATGTTATGTAGTTAGATTTCGAAGTAAAGCAGAGGAAAATCCGAGTTGCATTCAAGAATGTGGGGTCCAAGCTAATTGATTTTGCGTTCTTTGATCTAAGTGCTGTAAACCTATGTCCAACAGTTGACTAATGTGGGCTGATGACGATTTCTGATCAATTTGATAACGAAATAATAGGTTAGGTTTAATAAGTAATTTTATTGTCATTTTAGAGCCCTAACTCAAATTGTCTTATTACTCGTATTATAAAAGAAAAAAAAATAAAGGCAACGAAGTTAAACGTAAGAAAACAGTATGAGAAAGGTTATTTAAAAATAACCCTGTGTACTTGTTTAGTAAAAAGTGTAAAAGACTGACGCAACAAGATAGACAAAATTATAGGAAAGGAAATCACGTCACCCGAGCATTTGCGTGCAAATAAAACCGCGAGAACCAATAAACTCGCCAAATGTTTACAATATCGGCTAGAACGAGCTTGTCGCGTGATATAGCAAAAAATGTACCAACACCGTGTCCGCAAGAAAAACAAATATTGAAGCCAGCTTCTCTTGTAGACGTCGATCTTTTTGGAGATAAAAACCACAATAAACTCGCCAAATATTTACAATATTGACTAGAACGAGGTTGTCGCGTGATATAGCAAAAAGTGTACGTAGTAGAACACCCTTAAGTAATACTTAAGGGTGTTCTACTACGTACCCGTATACCTTTCCGTTACACCTTGTATAATATAATTATTTGTTATCATACCGAGCATTGTTGAAGGACAAATAAATGAATATGAATATGTCACTTAACTTTAAGCAAACTTTATAAGTGAGGCTTTTTGTGTAAAACCCTAAATTATTGATTGTACCTATCATCGTGTCAAATAAATACCTATCTACCTTTCTTTATGTCCAAAGTCGGCGGTTGGCTCCGGGTTTAGCTATCAATGCACGTGTGCCCTCGGGCGCGGCCCGACATTACTTACGGACCTACCGCGGTAGAGCTGATCGTGCACCTTAGGATAGATTTACTAAATTTCTGGATCGGAAACAATACATTTAATATAATGGACAATTATTGTTATTTATTGTGGACTAGCGACCTGCCCCGGCTTTGTACGGGTATGAAATAGCCTTTGTTACTCAGGGATAATGTAGCATTCTAATGGTGAAATTTTTTAAATAGGTCCAGTAGTTTTTGAGTTTAATCGTTACAAAGATACAAAAATCGAAAAGTACAAATCTTTCCTCTTTGTAATATTAGTGTGGATGTAGATGAAGCAGCTAAAAGACTGGTCGGCAGCAGCTCAAGGCGTCTTAAGAGTCTTAAGAGTAGAGGGAACCTAACGATCGGGAAAAATTAAGGGAAAGTAGGAAGAACTTTGCCCTGCAGTGGGGCTAATAGCTCAATATAATAAGAATAAAAATAATTTAAAATACTTAGAACTGAAAATTATAATTCGGTTCTGCTCAAATTTCAAATCGAATTTAATCTTTGGTGTACTCTATACGCACTCACTGTGTTTTATATGTAGTGTAAGTAAGTACTTAACACTGGGACATTAAACCAATATGTACAAAATAGCTCAACGACGAATAATGACAAAGAAGACATGACCGATGACAGTACTAGACAGTCTCTGTAGTTATACAATATATATAATAAAAAATATATAAATTATGCAAAGCGCGACTCAAACATGCGCTATACATTTTTCTGTGGATAAGGCAGTAAACTAGTAAGTGAAATTAAAACCGAAGTAACGTAAAAGTACGTGTTATAAAAGTAAGTAAGTAACGTAAAAGTGTTTGATAAGATCGTCTGCGATAAATCGGTAGGTACCTATCGTTATGAGAGCCTCCCACGATCTTTGATCACTGAACTGAATGACGCCTAAAGAAAATACTTACCAAAAATAGAACTAACAGTCAAAAGTAAAAAAGTATGTTAGTTCAAAATTCTGTCGAAAATAATTAAGACCTAAAAAACTTACAACACATAAATTCATAAGTTCCAAGACTAATTCAATAAACAGTCGTTTTTATTTGTATTAGGAAAGTCATAAAAGTCTCTTTAATTTATTCTAATTACATTTAAATAATTATCTTTGAACTCTATTCAATTATCGAGTGCTCGTAAAATTCACACTTATTTTACACCGGTTCATAGATTTCAAATTGTTTACGTCGATAAACATGTTATTACCGTCTTATCTAACAATTAAAAAACAACAATATTCAATTCGATTTTGTTATTCACACAAATAAACAAAGGTTTATATTTATACAGACAGTATGTAGTATCAGTGTTCCGTAAACATTACGTATTTGGTAATGAAAACTCTGAATTCCCGTGCTTAATTGGGCGGGGTCGTTGACCTGTTAACGGGCTTGTTATTCGGTGGGCGGGCGGCGGCGCACGCGCACCGCGTTTGACCTTCGACGACACTCACCAAAATAAACTGCGGATTACGACTTTCATATCTAATAAATTCGGTTTATTTTATATAGCTTTTTATTTTGTGTTTTAAAGTACCTCTATTTTGTTTACAAAAGATAATGCATCAATATAAAATTGAGTACCTAGTAGGTACCTAAACCTGAAGAATGTAAATATTTGATAGTTAGTGAATAGTTAATATTAAATTTATAAACTTTCCACTAACTGTGAGTCTGTGATAACCCTAATGTCTATCTACACTACAGGGCAGTTTTTCTAGTCCTATTTATACCAATAATGATACTATAATCGAACGGGGAAAACAACCCAATACTCGTAATATAGATCAATAAGGTTATCAAAGTTAGCAGAGAGTTGGCAAAAATATTTTAATCGAATCACTGTTATAAATAGCACGGGAAAAACTGCCTAAATAAAGCACCGTAATATCCAGAATTACAGACGGACGGACATTCATAGCGAAATTGAAAGGATTCTTGGGTTGCTAAGGAGTTCTTAGTGTTGGTCAGTATACAGGGTTATAAGAAAAGGGTATGTTAAGCTGAAAAGGGCTCATCGTAATCATCATTATGAACAACTTTTATAATGGGGCCAACCCGGAAATCGCGAAAAATTCAGCTGTTCCATAGAAAAATGTCAATGACTCTCGACAAAATGTATGGAACAACTGATGTTTTGGTTTGGGTTGGACCCATAGTAAAAGTTGTTCATAATGATGAGAATTACTATGAGCTTTTTTCGGCTTAGTACATATACTCTTTCCTGACAACTTTGTAGAGCAGAGGTTATATTGGGATTAACTTCGACTAAAGCTGCAAACTCCATTCAGGATACGTTACTAGTAGAACAGTGGACCTAAAATGGATGGTGTAGGTGGCGGGTCACGCTCGTCTCGGCGCACTCGTGACGCGGCGGCACGCAGCGTGACGGCGAGCGCACCCGGCGTGACATAGCTGGTCCTAGCTCGACACACTTGCACACTACTTGAATGGGGACTGACTTTACTAAAACATCTTTCTTACGAGTATTTTATGTCATATTAGCTGTAACTAGCGGTTTCACCCGCTATCTCAAGGAACCGTTTACTTTACCAATATAAAGAGTGTACAGGGTAAAAGCTACCACCCATACTAGAATTTATCCATCAAAATCCTGTTTCAGCGTGAAAAAGTAACAACGATATGTGTCAACATATGACTATGGCCTGACTTACAAACTTATAATAACTAAACCTAGTCGTTGCGGTCTAATAGACAAAGACAGACAAATTTTTAGCGAGCTTTTGGCTAGTATAGTTCAATCACTAAAACCTTCATATCATAATTGACTGCATTATTCTTTAATCATACTTCAAACATGAATGATTATGAAGTGGCTCCAGGCCATATAAAGCCTGATAATTAAGCGCTATCTCCACACGCGATCTCCGAAGCACGAATGTCACTAGATAATTCGAATAGATATGGCAGCACCACAGCTCCCAATCCAGGATACAGTTGCCTGCTTACTCGACCCATATTTGGCGTCATTGCCTGTATCGTAACAGCAAATACCGTGAATTTAAGATGCATTACACGTTTAGATAAGTATGGTATGGTACCTTTATAGATTGGTTGGTAAGGAACAAATAACCAGCTGTACGTTTTAGTTCTAAGTTATTGGAACTAGATGGCGATATTCATAATGCTTTACATTTCTTTAACTATTTAATAATCAAACATAATAGTGAAAGAACCGGACACATTGTCATTAAAATTTTATGGAAGTTTTAGTTGGTACACGCGGTTTTGCATACCTATATAATATAGTGCTGCTAATTTTAGTTAAGTCAACCGGATTAGATTATAATAAACTTACTAAGGTTTTCAAGCGGTCCATTAGATCATGCGTTGTCCATTAGTTTTTGACTGATTAGATATTTTCAAATGATATTAATTATTATTCAAATGTAGTGTCCAGCAGTAATATTGTCTACATCTTTTTGTTAAAGTATAAAGTTAGAATAAACTTACTAAGGTTTTCAAGCGGTCCAAAACAGTCGTGGTTCTGGGCAGACAGCACAACGGGCCAACTCCCATTCAAATCCTCCCTGGAACCGTAAAACCACTAGTAAAGCAATATCTATTTACAATTAAATCAAAATACAATCTATTAAACATAAATATAAAGCTGAAGAAGAGAAGAGAACCGGTCTGAGAAAAAGAAATTTGTGCAGAAACGGTCAACGCTTGAATATGAAAGAAAGAGCTAGCTGGTTCAGAAACGTGGTGAGCTCAAGAATAGGCCTCCCACAAATACACCACATAACTAAATAAATAGCAACATGTTTTGCATCAACTGCTTACGAACTTTTATCGCAAATAGGCTACATGAGACATACAAAAGCACACCATCTAAACTCAATTTAACCGAAGCAGAAGTCGCTGTGGCCGAAATCGCCTAAGAAAACATCATCATCATTAATAAAATCCATGAAAATTAAATTCTGTTAGTTCGTAAGTGGTTCACTTGAGAACGGTTGGATCGATTTAGCCAACACTTAGAAAATCATCAATGATATTCAGCGAGGCTGGAGACCGAAGCTTGGATCTGAACTCCGAACATGTACCTAAAGCAGAAGGCCGAGCAACATCGCATCGGTTACGAAGCTAGTTATGGACTCAAATTGTATGGTTGTTCAGTTTTTTTATAATTATAAAGCAGCTTTGAAATTGAGTTAAGAGTTAAATGATTTCTGCCTAATTTATATCTTTTATCTAATCCTAACTAATGTCATTAAGGCGAAAGTGAGTTTATTTCTTTGTAACGTTTTCGCATAAATTTTTTGCGTAGGTACCATTATTTTTACACATTGACAGTGGTACAGAAAAGGATTTAGCTATTTCATCATCATCATCACACCGTTTGGAGAAACCACAAGGCGTATCTAGTCTGTTATAAACAACAGTTGTTCCGTCACCCATGATCCATAGGACATTAGCATTTAACATTTCCCGAGACGCATTCGTGACTAATTAAATAGGTCTGCGATGTATTCGAAATGGTATTTAAAACTTCATCGAGTATCTGCTTTCACCGAGAATAGCAGGCGTTTATCATCTGCAATGGAAATAAGGGCCCGTTCTAACGAGCCTTATCTTGGGAGAGATGGCGGTTGCCGTTGTCCCCTGCGCTACAGAATACTTGGTATAGTACATTTGCGCATATGTAAATGTATAAGTATATCTGTGAGTTAGTTTATATAGAATAAGTGGCTTGAGTGTGGTATCGAAGTTTTAAGGCCTCTAACGTGAATTTACGGTTGTAAAAGCGCTCCGTTGTAAATCTCAGCTGCGGTCACCTATCCGAAGACTGATCACCGTTACGTCGGTGATCAGTCACGATCGTAGTCGAGCTACGCCTCTGATCCAGAAAAACTTATGGATCAGCTATACCTACAATACCTACTCGTACCTACTCGTATATCTTTTAGAATCAAAATATAGCCGCGCTTTCCAGTAATGTGAAAACGAAACAATGACTGACAGCTCTACCACAAAACTTGGAGCAAAACGATGTGGCGCCAGCCATACAAACATAATTTCATAGTATTAGAATGGGTCCCACTCCCTTCTTATTCTCTTCTCAAAGAACTACAGGCTGTCTGTTATTGTCTAATCCTGACATGAATTAGGTGAGGACTCGTGGAACGCTCGACTTTACCCGCTGGTCGAGTCGCAGTAACCGCTATTTACTCATGTGCCAACAGACAGATACCAGTGTTGGGTTAGTAAACAATAACTATGTATTTGATTAATAACTACGACATCCTCGATACCGGATCGTGAGTTCGAGACCTTTCGAAAGAAATGGCTAGGATAATAATTATACGATAATAAAAATTCATTAATAAATTGTAGATTGATTTGGATTTGTTATTTTATAATACACTAGCTGCACCCGGCGGTTTTACCCGCAGTTTTTTTTTACTTTTAAACCTTTCCAGTATTAGAGCAAACGAAACAAAAAAAAAACCTAACAAAACAGACCAAAAAGATCGGCCCAATTTCTGAACACACCTATAAATATTTGAGAACCAAGTGACACTATTTTTTATTTCTAAAAAGACAAAAGAGATGGGACATCCCGAGTTTACCGTATCGATAAGACCAACATCAAATTCTATTGGAAAATTAAATTGTCAATTTGAGTATTTTTCTTTACTTATTATTCAGGTTTCTCACCGTTTCCCTGAACTTTTACAAAATTTCAAGATCAAAATTAGCAAAATCGATCCAACCATTCTCGAGATATAGCGAGACAAACGAATAGCGATTTATTTTTTTATATGTAAGATAATATAAGTGTGCGTATTTTTACACATGCATATGTAGCGTGTTAATACGACTGCCATATTTTAAACTAAAAATAGGTATCTCTTCATCAGGCATGGCATGAAATATGGAGTTTACAATTTTTGTTTTCATAAGTTTTTGACACGCTTTTATTCGTTTCACCTGTATGTTTGTAATCGACCCTTTTGGACTCGATTTTGCCCTACTTTGAACGATCAGATTTAATTCAAACTTTGCACACCTGTCAAAGACTGATAAAAATGCGTGTTTTTTAGTTTTTAACTATTTTTTTTCCTTTTCATTCATAAAAAAATCTTGTATATTTAAAAAAACAAAGTTTGCTATTTATGTGCATTTTCCAGCGTTGTGGTTATATAGTGTGCACAGATAATGGGTTTATCGATGGCTAGATCGTTAAAAACACGTTGATGCTCTAAATAGATGTAAATGTTTCCAGAGACCGAGATACCCTCATTTTTAGATAACAATACAAGTTATATTTATATAAGTTATCTTTATTATGTCTGTGTCACATAATTTTGTGCACCTGTTATTGTGAGCAATTTTATCATTATCAACATAACTTTATATTAATACTAGCTGCGCCCCGCGGTGTCATCTGAGCGGTGACGAAAATCCGTGGTGGTTATGATGATGATGATGATAAAGGTTTTGTCCTTTTCTGTACTCCTGATTATCTGTGGAATATCAGTTCAGGCGTGAAAACGTAATAAACAAACAAACTCATTTTCGCATTTGTAATATCATCAATGTTTCACACTCATACATAGCTTCCCACTAGGATAAATTCTGTGTCAGGACAACATGAAACACACACAAAGACAAAGACAAAGACAACTAACACCCAGACCCAGAACGAATATTTAAATTCATCATCCAAACATCTGTCCGACCGGGAATCGAACCCGGGACCTCTGGCTTTAAAAGGCGGATATGTTACCACTGAGCCAAACAAGTCGTCAATTTTATTCGGATATTAATATAACTGCTCACAGAGCTCAAAAGCTATCAGTGCTTATCTATAGGTAGATGCGCAGGCGCACCTCGTAGAAGAAAAATGTTAAAAATGTAATGATAACCGCTCACCCGCAAATCCATCTCATAGAATGACACACACATGCACACAACACGATTCGCTTATTGCTGTGATAAATGATACACGAAGGTTTATATGTGTGGGACTGTAGGTATAGTACATGTAAGTTACGAGTAATGATGAGTGCACGACCGATAGAGGCGGGTGCGCAGGAGAGCGTCGCGAAGGGACTGCGCCTGCGCCGGCGATCTCGCAGGACGCAAGGATAAGACCTACCCTACCGAAGAAAGTCACGCGTCACTGTGATATTTAGTCTACAGGACTCTAAGAAAGGGTATGCTAAGCCGAACAGGGCTCATAGGACCATTTTTTACTATGGGACCAATATTGCAATAGCAAAAAAAATATCCGGTTTTTTTTTTCAAACATTTTGTCGAGTGTCATTGAAATTTTTCGAGCAGCTGATTTATTTCTTTGGTGATTATCGATAAGGTTGGGGTTTGTTGTAAAAATTGTGCTTAACTTCACATAATGTGTTGTGGCTGTCATCTTAACATTTTCTCTTTTGCTCTCAAAGACAATAAATAAAGATAAACGAGACAGAAATAGAACGACCGCCACAGTTAAGTAATCAGAATTTCTTACGCTGCAAACTGTACATAAAACAAAATGAGGCGACCCATATCTATTATACATCAAAATATTGAAGAATAGTTCAGTCAATCTCACGTCTAAGCATATGTATTGCAGAGACTAAAATGGCACTAAAAACCTTAGGATTTGGTTTGCACCGGTCATCACTATGTAAATAAGAGTGAGGGGAACGCGTAAGTATAAATTTTCTCTTATTTACTTTTTTGGTTCGACACGGACGGCGCCGTTCTACAAAATCAGATATAAATAAAAACCGTCTAAGCCGAAGTTCTACGAGTTGATTAACCTCCAAATGCAGATTATGGTTTAAAAGTGAGTACCTAAGTTTGTATTAGCCGAATGGCTAGCTCTGGTGTCAGAGATTTTTTTTTTTTTACTTTAGTTCGATAGTGTTCGTAGGGGCAGTTGATTTTAGAAAACTAAAATCTTCCATTAAGCCTTTTACATGTTTATAATCATTTACAAGTGACGTATATACTAGTAACCGGGACAAGTCGGGAGCCTGATTACTGCGACAGCGCAAGAGGCAGCACTTTGCTTATCTTGTAGGGGTTAACGATTTTCGCATGGAAAAGTACCAACACGATTACGCGTAACAGTACAGTACACGGCTTTATATATGGCACTATTAGAGGTCAGCAGAAAGGAGAAATGGACGGCTAAAATTAGCCAGATTTAGTTTTGTAGTTTTTTTTAGTCGCATAATGTGTTGACTGTTGTTTTTGTTAATTTAATATATCGACAACATGCCGCCGCCATCGGGAATTGTTTTTAGGATATTTATTTTATTTACTTAAATTATTCGTTACGACAACTCTTTAGGATAGGATCCAATCTCTAAGCTGCATTTAACGCGTCCGACGACATAATATGTCATAATTTTTCACTGTAATAGATTAAATACATGAAACGAGTACAGAGACGAGACGACACACGAGACAGTTCCTAAAACTATGATTTGTTTCCTCGGTCGAGTATGCCCACTTACTGTCTCGCTGTACTCAGTACATGTAATCAACCCATAAGCGACTGTAGCGCTAAATTTATGAAACCTTAATTATCCGAATATCTCAGTCTTGTCCCCGACGATGTGCCAATGGAAAAACCGGGCACTGTACTGTAGGTAGAGCAAATAAAACAATGTCACATCATATCTATGGAGCAGTAGGTCGGTGCAGGAAGCGCGGCGCGGGCGGCGGCCCTCGGCGCGCATGCGCTGAAATTTGGCACGACCAGCACAACACACGACACACATACACACTTTTTAGCCACATCTAAATTTGACGCAATTTAATCCCAATAATAAATGCAGGCGGTGCAGGCGGCTCCGAAAATCATTGACGTCATATCTGACAATTTCATTTAAATTTAGCTTTGCATGCGTTTGCTCGCAAACAAATGAAATGTGTGTGCAACAACATGAACACACCAGCAGAACATTGTATATTAGAAGAAAGAGTGGAACACGGTAAACAATTGTATTTTCACGGGCTCACGGCCTTACTCACAAACGTTGCTTAAAGTTAGTCACTGCATAAAATCCTCTGACTACCTCTTACTGACGTAAAATATCACGTGCGAAAACGAGACAGAGAACAATGATTAACTTTAAGAGAGGTTTTGTAAGTAAGGCCCTCAGTTTCTTTTACATGCAGTTGAGTATTAAAGCAGTAAAATCATAGGATTGTAATATAGCCGTGCGATGCAAGTCGAACTCGAGAAGTGCGGTCAACCGCACTCTGCCGAACAAAACATGATACCGCTGTGTACCTATCTGTCTCTATTTGTCTGTCTATATTTAGATTAGCTCTATCATTGACTTAGTCATGATAGGGTTCTGTATATCTGTTTCTATGCTAGAAATAAACATCACCATTCGTAAATGCAAAGTTTTCAACAATACTTATTCCACTCGATGGGGTCGATAAACATTTTTAATACTTGTTCTGCATGTTGAAAGTCATAAAAACATTTCATATTATTTTCATTATTCACTCTCTCGCATAATCAATGAACAAAGAAAAATAGGTTTTATTTATGGTTTCATTCAAGAACAGGAAGCGTAAAATGTCAACGTCTTCTTTCACCAAAGAAAAAGGATCTTATCTGAGTATCATATGATTGTTTGACTTTGCTTACCATTGTTGACTTATTAACCAGTTGATAATGTTATTGTCATTGCCAATTGATTTTATCTCCATGATTTCCAGCAAAGACTTGGCAATGACTTATTTGGAAGAATTCTGTTTTCTCCAGTTTGCAAGAAATTAGAATAACACTATTTTAAGATATCGTTCATATCAATCTGTGTTCTTTTAAAATACTTTTTACATATTAAGTGCTGTAAATGATGCATCCAAGGCGACTACAAAGTATTACAAACGAAGCACAAACTAATCCAGCTTCAACACAAACTGAACTTAATAAAAGCGTTATATTATCACCCAGTAGAGCGAACAGACCAAACGAAGATTTAGAAGGCGGCGAAGAACATGAAATTGCAGCCCAAATTACACTTCCACAGGATCAAGGGTGGGGTTGGGTAGTCGTAGCCGCCGCATTTTGCTGCATTTTTATACTAGACGGCGTCGCATACACCTTTGGAAGCGTTTACAGTGCTATCACAGAAGAACTTGAAATGGAACAGGCTTTAATTGGACTGATAAATTCCATAGCGGTATCACTGTATTGCAGTTGTGGTCCGTTTGCATCGGCGTTAATCAATCGTTTTGGATTCCGAGCAGTTATTATGTCCGGATCAATAATCGTTTCATTTGCCATGTTTGGAACATACTTTGCTACAAGTTATACTGGGCTGTGTTTATTTTACGGTGTTTTCACTGGAGTAGGATACTGCTTCATTAATATGTCCTCCGCATTGGTGGTCGGATTTTACTTCGAAAGACTACGATCGATTGCTTTGGCAATAACGACAACTGGATCAAGCTTTGGAATTATGATAATGTTTCCAGTGAATTCATACTTGGTCAAGTTATCTGGTTGGCGCACGCTCGTTTTGTTTCATTCCGGATTATTTGGAATAGTCTACTTCTTAGGAATGGCATTCAAACCACTCCTATCTGTAACTGTAACGAAAACTGCAGATTCTGACACCCATCCAACGCAGACAGTAACTTATCTGCCGAACGTGTCTACACAATCAGTCAAACTATCACCATCAAGAGCAAAATCTGAAATCCTTGCACCTACTGCTACCGAAAAATTATTTAGTGCAGTGTCTAATTACAATTACCCAACGGCAAAAGCCGTTGTTGACGAGGGTGTGTCAGTCAATACTAGCCATCAGTCAGGAGTACCGGGACCATCGGCAGCACCACCAACTGTATCTAGACTGACGCTAACAACCAACAGTAGCCTGACCGACCGACAGCTACAGCAGGTACAAACCATGATATCGAGAACGAGTGTTCAAGACAAAACAAAAAGAAACGTAGAGGTAACAATTACAGCACAAAAACCAAGAGAGCGCAAAACATTCTGGAGAAGGATATTTCAATGGGAGAAACATAATGAACAGTCTCGTCCAATGTACAGAGACGACGCTTTTTTTGATGGAAAAATGGGAACACTTCCAGCTTATCAAAAAAGTAGGATTGTGGATCCATCTTCAGACCAGAGAACCGGTCTCGAGTATCAACTAGCCGTGTCTCGCGCGGCGACTACAGCAGATTTACAGGACAAACATGGAATGTGCACTACAGCTACTAGAAGGATTCTTGCTACAATGATGGACCCCAATCTTTTGAAGAGATGTTCATTTCTAATGTTTGTTACCAGTGGTTTTCTCGTCTCTTTAGGTTATTTAGTACCATATATTTTTGTACAAGAACGAAATAGAGCTGCTGGCATTGATGAGAAGCACTGTACCTGGTTCGTAAGCGCAATTGGATTTTCTAATGCATTAGGTCGGTTGATACTTGGGGGATTAGCGTGTAAAATAAACCCATTAAAATTATTTGCAAGTTCAAGTTTAATATCCGGAGTTATAACAGCATTGTCAAATTTATCATTTAACGTGTACTACCAATACATTTGTTGTTCAATTTTTGGATTTTTTATAGCCGGTATGGTATGTCTCCGAAGTATGGTTTTAGTGCAGTTGTATGGGTTGGAAAAATTAACGAACGCAACAGGAATGATGTTGTTATTCCAAGGAATAGCGTGTATGATAAGTACCCCAGCAGCCAGCGTAGTGAAAACTACGTTTGGTTTTTCGTACACATTTTATTTTGCGGGGTTTTTTATTTTTTTGAGTGGCGTGTTTCTCTTGCCTATACAAAGTATTTGTGATAGAGAGAAAAAGAAAGAAGAAGAATTATTGGCAGAACAAAATAGACTGTTTCTGGAAAAGCAACAGGCTATCGCGTCTGTTACCGCTAAAAAGCGTCCAATAGCCAAAAAACCGCAGAAACAATAAATACAAACTGATTGAGCCTGATATGAGTATGAATAGGTACATAAATAAGGTATAAAACTGTTTTATATAATGTTGTAATGTATGTAAAAATAAGTGCAAAGATTCGCCTAACTAACGACTTAGGTATAACCTTTTTTTGGTAAATCATTTCGGCAAGTCATAGTTCGGCGAAACCTTGCGCACCACATTATTAAATTTGATAAAATATGAGTCTATTTTAATCGAGACGCTTTTGAAATTCATTTGAAAAGTTCGACCTTAATTTGAGCTACTGAAATGATAGCCGTCGGGGAAGCTGTATAATCGCGTATATAGGGCTGCAGGCGTCCAGGGATGGTAAACCAATGCGTGCGTGTGCAACTGTGCATGCGATTAAAATAATGTTTTGGGCACGCCATTGATCAATACGGTTTGCATTTGAATTTAAAGTAACATTG
Source organism: Alcis repandata (assembly GCA_949125135.1). NCBI lineage: Eukaryota > Metazoa > Arthropoda > Insecta > Lepidoptera > Geometridae > Alcis > Alcis repandata. The sequence continues at coordinate 8,116,719 of OX421234.1, forward strand.
TTCACTATGAAGTACGTATTAGGTGCACAAAACATCCCAAACGGGACGTCGGTGCAGGTCGTGCCCCCCATTTAGAATTAGAACTAGGTGCGAACTGCGAACGTACGCAAATGTTTTGCTGAAAGCTTTGTGGTATTCTTAATAATTACCAACATTATTTGAATGCACGTCTATGGCCTCTAAGTTGTTCCATAAAGGTTCGCCATCCCTGCCTCATGTGATTTACCTAACTACTAAGCGAACTGCGGGTTTTCGGATGAGTTTTCAAAAACAAACGTGGGTGTGGTTAATATGTGACACGCCACACAATAATCTGCTCTCTTATACAATCACTAAGACACAATACAACGGTCAGGCGACGACATACTTGGCAGGTCAAACAACGTGAGCTGCCAAGGTTCACGCTTCCGATCCGAAGTTAGGGGTAAACAGGGCAGGTGCACTAGTTCGATAACAATAGATAACACGCCCACTAAAACCTTTCCTCTAAATTAATTACTTACTTCCGCCCGCATCCCACATAGCCTTACAAGAAACAATAGGTATTTATTGCCTGTAACTTTTTTCCATACGCTATAACGGCATAACATATTTGAAAAACGTATGGAAAAGGAGCTTATTCTGGATTAGCACATGTAAGCTTCTTTTTATCTCATAAAAGAAGGCGAAACCGCTGTCCGCCAATCCCAGTTTCGAACCTCGTAGCCACCAGTATCTTTTCTGGCTGCAACATTAACGCCACTATAAAAATTTCCACTCCTTTCTTTGAACCCGGGCCAACAGCGTTTTACGCAGGATTTCGCATTTCTATATTTACGATCAAATTATCTCTGAGATTCGCACAACTTTACAGAATAATACGAATGACACATTATTAACACTCTTTATTACATTTAGTAACGGAGTATGTATCTACATGTGCCCAACTGTCCGTATACCAATCGATCGATCGACGGTCGGTCGATGCCACCGACCGATCGTTGATAGAATAGATTGTCAGTCGACGTCGATCACTCGTTGACTGATATTGATATTATATATTATATGTTAGTGTTGACTGATCGACCGTCGATCGATTGGTGTGTAGTGTGACCTGAGCATTCCAATCCAAAGAACGTTCGTAAAAACAAAAAAAAACTGAAATTATTAAAAAATTAGAACTTTGTGACGATTTTTTACGAACTTTTTGAAGTAGGTACCCACCTATGTAGGGATATAATTATATTCTACATAGATGATCATTTGCGAAAATAATCGACAAAATACATGATGATGATGATGATGTTTGGCGTTATCGTTGAAAGACAAGATTTAAGGTTGGACGAATGTTCAATATTTTCTCCCTACTAGTTTATTTTTCAATTGAGTGACGAGACGAGCAAATGAGCAAGTGCTCGTCACAAGTCTAAAGAAATATCTTGCTGTCGAGCGATACGTATCTATAATAAATGTCAACGTGTCATGTAGCTATCTCGGCTAGCGCTTAGTTGTAAAGCAAAACTTTTACAGCTTAGTGATGGGCGTGTAATTGGATCTGGGACCCTGTTCTCGGGCACTCGAGGTCGAGGAGGGGTCTCTCTCACTCTCATAACATTTCTAATGAGAGCGACAGTGACCGAGAAAATATTTCACTCGCGAGAATGGGCTGTGCAAGTGTGCATCTCATCTTGAACCAATTGCATGGCCGTCGTTCTCGCAGACCACCTACCCGTAAGCACAATTTAAATTAACTTTCGCGTTCTCAAGTATCTCAGAAATAGCATGACTGATAAATGAACTAGTGTCTATAATATACGCCTTTTATAAATTTCTAGAGGTAGTAATTTGTGCTTTACTATCTAGCAACTTGTACGGCACATGCCTTGCAAATTGCTCGCATGAGCTTGTTGATTTATGAGCTTAAATATAAACTGAAATGTAAAAAAAAAATATTAAGTGCGTATCGTGACGTGACACTCATGATAGGGTTCTGCCGCTATATAAAAATAAATAATAATCATATTAGCATATGCCTAGATTTTAGAATTTTACTTTTGCTTGTTATTTGTTGTTGTTCGTTCGGCCACATCGTCGCTTACCAAGAGGCGAGTTGGACGTCAAACTCAAACGCGAATTTATTAATAATAAAACTCTACTGAATCATATTTTTGGACTGGAGGAAGAACTCGAAAAAATTCGGGGAGACTTTTGCCCACCAGTGGGACAGTATAGTTAAAAAAAAAAACATTTTTAGAGATCTAATAATACTTTCTATTACTATGACTAGCTGCTCAACTGCACTGCACATTAATCTGTATCAGACTACCACTTCAGGCCATGAAGGTTCAATCGTAAACTAAATGGCCGTGCACTTGAAATGTACCTTAATTGATTTTGTCGATAGCTGCCCGTAAATACCTAAGTGATATCGCACTTTATACTTACGTCCTACTACGAGTATTGCACGATACGTTTATATATATTATGACTTGCAACTTACATTTACCTATGTCGATTTCCAGGATAACTAAAAAATAATTATAATCGTTTTCTGAATCAATTCTACCTACTCCAAAATGTTTCGCGGATTTTTTGGACATACCTACTTAAGTGAGTAAGTGAGTGCCTATATTTTTATGTGTAGGTATTTATTATTATTAACACGTATATAGCGCTTCGCTTTTAATTTAGTAAGAACGTTTGTTTGTAACTGTTGTAAGTACTTACATTAAGGGTGACGAATCAACATCGAGCTGTGCTGAGCTGTACTGCGCTGTGCTATGTTTCGTCAACTCGCTCGTCTAATATTTCAATGAGGATAGAAACAAACCATGCTGTGCTGCGCTGTGTGAAGCTACGCTCTGTTTAAAAACGCAGCAGTCTCGAGCGAGGCGCGCTACCCGCCGTGCTGTGTCGAGCTGTGCTAGGTTTTTCAAACATGGAGCACGCTGCGTGCCCCCCCATCGCCCTCAGACGTCTCTCTCACTCACTCACTATGTCATAATGTTTACGTTTTTTTGAAAATAAAGTCATTTTTTACGAGATAAACGACTACACGAGCTGCTGATTACTTTTATACTGAGCTAAGCAAAGCGCAGCACAGCTTGATGTTGATTCTTAAAAAAACGTAGCTTAAGAAACACAGCACAGCACAGCTCAGTACAGCGCAGCACAGCTCGATGTTGATTCGTCACCCTTACTTAAAATATGTTCACATGGTTGTTAAGTTCAAATCATTCAAGAAACTGGTCAGTAAGTGGTTATGTAAAGCATTTGAAGTAAGTACCCCATTCACATAGTAAACCAAACGTTACTTAGTGTGCAGTCAATTGAAACTTCAATTTACGAGAATTGAACAGAGCGACTCGATACCCATCGCCCACTAAATGAACACGGTGGCTAACTGGCCGGCAGGCGCGGATACAGGATGGGGGCAACGGGTGCACCCCCCCCCCCCTCTCCCTTCACCCTGACTCACGAACAAAATTTTTAAAACGAGTAAAGATCGTCCAGCTAGTCCAATGACGACGAAACATTGGTGTATTGCATCATTTGCATCTACACACCTACTTTACATGTGACGTAGGTAAACACATTGGAGCAGCGTGGAGTTTTAGACTAGATGACGATTTTCGATATTCGATTAACTTTTTAACATTTTGAAATCCAATTAAATTATAATCAAATTTAGGTACTTATGTTTGGAACAGACTTAGGTACAAAAAAGTCCACACATTGGGCAATGTCAACGCAATCCTGGATCCGCGCCTGCTAACTGTCTACCCCATCAAGCATCTCTGATCATAATCTATGATGTAAAGTCTCGACCCCTTCCTTCTCTTGTTCTTTTGTTTTGTTTTATCAAACAGCAATCACAATTGCAATCGTTAATAAATTGAATCGTTCTCGGATGTTGATTGGTGACACATCAGAGCAAGGTGAAGATCGTTGGTAAATATCGAGCAGCGAGAACATGTTGAAGAATAAAGCTCATTAAAAAATGGAACCAAAGTCGAGAAGTATTGTCTGACTCTTTCGAGCTGTTTAATTTTTTTTTAATAGTCTAGCATTTGTTTTCCTTACGGATGTGCAGAAATGGGAGTATGACTACGAGAACATGTATGTATATCGTCGTAGTCATACTGGTATGAGTCATACCGTATGACAAACTAGTATGATCACGAAACGCTGGAAAGAACGAATCATACTTCATCACTGAATCGAGCCAGACTGATGAAAACGTAAGTTCGCATAAACTTACCTTTTTAGCTTGTTAAAGCTAGCCCCAACGTCAGAGGCAAAGCTTCTGACATGGCTTGGCTGGTGCTGGTTTTGAAACAAATAGCCGGAACCAGAACATTACAATTGAACGCGTGAAACCAACCCACGGTAGTTCTAATTAATTGCTTCTACTGACCGTCTTATAAGTAAGTACCAGTTTCCAGTTTACCTAACAGCTGAACACTGAGCTTGAAGATCAGGATAACTGCTTATTCTGATTTATGCAACATTGTCTCTCTTATTATAAAAGTCATGGGAGTGAAAGTGACCGCTATAATATCGCACGCGCCAGAATTAACCCAGGTAGGTACTTAACTCGTTTGTTTGTTGTCAAAAACTGGAAACAAGATTAAACTTCGAATTTACAAGATAAATAATCTTTAAAATTTCCAATAACCATTCTCGTTGATTTACTTATAATATTTAGGTATAGCGTTTATGCGAGTTTAGTTAGGTATTTGATTATTTCCCTAAAGAAGGTTAAGGGGGCCTCACTTGGCCATGGAAGGTAAATCAACTAGGTAGGTATTATAAGTAGGTACCAACTATACTGACTCGCCTTGTGCTTGTTACCGGCGCGGCGTGGCAAATGATTTCCTATAACAATTTTATTTCAAACAGGTGTTTTATTTTCCAATAAATTTGGGAACCTAGTACCTACCTAGCTATTCATTAATTTTGACAACACTGCAGGGTAAACGATTCCCTATCCTCGTTCTGGTGTCTTACCTACTTAATTTATTCAGATTTTTATCCTCCATTAACTGTGATGATTTATTTTTAAAACTCTGGTACGGAACTCTAAAAATGGGTGGTAAATTATGGAACCAGTTCTCTATTTCTGTGAAACAATATCTATCGTTTTTAATTGTTAGGTAAACTATAAATCATAATTACTAAGTGGATGTCAATCTAAGAGCATCTAAAAATTATAATTCAGTGATTATAATATTTTAAATATCTACCATTAAAACGAGAAACAGGTAAATAACATACTTACCTCCTCAGCACGTAGCGTTTAGCGTAGGTACCTATGTATCTCGGTACATAAAATACATATATATTTTTAGATATGTACTGAATTTTTAAGGGTCCTAAAATTGCAGACGTGAACAAGAACATTATTTTTACAAAACAAAAACCGACTTCAAAAGACCGACTATTGAGTTATTCATCTATTTGTCGCGCACGTACTTAATGCAATTTAAGACTTACATATATGGTTTTCTCATGGATACCATTATCAGAACTGGACTAAATTGAAATGGGACAAATGGGAAACGTCAGCTTTCTAATAAAAAAAGAATCATCAAAATCGATTCACCCAGTCAAAAGTTATGAGGTAAACAAACATTTAAAAAAAAAACATACAGTCGAATTGATAACCTCCTCCTTTTTTGAAGTCGGTTAAAAAGCAGAATATGCAACATTATTTCTACATTTGCATGCCTAATTAATATTTCATTCTACTGAAAGTCGGCAACAAATTATTCATCATTAATTATGTTCGCGACATGAAATTCTTGTATGAAAGGTTTTTTATCAAAAAATGTTTCTACTAACTTCGTTAATAGTCCGAACTACAAGAGAAAGGAACAGTTCGTCTCGGCGTTCGGACGAGGTGAACGCGTCGACGGTTTTATAAATATTATTTACTATTATACTACGCGGAATCGTTGCTGATAAGCCGGCTACCTGTGAGTGCCGTTGGGTATTTACCTACGGGCGCCGCAGGCGTGCCATTAAGCTACGATGGACGAGATAAGGTCTATAATAGAAGATGAGGAGGTGATGGATGCGGTAAGCACCACCAGCGAGACTTATAGTGAACAGGAAAGAATTATAGAAGCATTGGAAAAAGAACAAAATTTATATGAAATTACAAAACAGCTAGAAGAGAAAACACAACAAAGCAAACAAGATACTAGAGTAAGAAAAGCAAATAAGAGAGAAAGGGATGAGGAAGATGCAGAAGAATGGAAAACGGTACAAAAGAAAGAAAAGATTTATAAGTCAGGAAATGGAGTGAATAAACAGGAAATATACATCTCGGCTAACGAGAAAATGCCTAAACAGTTTGCTTTGGCAAAGATTTTTAAAAATCTAGGCATACGAGATATAGACAAGGTCAAATACGTGAACCCCTTCAAAATAAGAGTCGACGTCCCGAACTTGTTGGCAGCCGAAGTATTGGAGACATGTCAAGAAATAATAGACCGTGGATGGCGAGTACAAAGAGCATTAGAAGTCAACCTGTCATATGGAGTGATCAAAGATGTAGATTTGGACTTAAAGGACGAAGAAATAGTGGAAAGTATATCGTGTCCAGATCCAGGGAAGCTCGCGTCAGTGACTAGACTCTTACGTCGAAAAGCAGGTGGCGAGGGTTGGGAACCTAGCGAGTCGGTCAGGCTTTGTTTTAAAGGTTCATTTCGTCCAGCATTTATATTCGTAGATGGGTTAAAAATAAGAGTTGACCCTTACATCTTCCCAGTGTCGCAGTGCAGCCATTGCTGGGCTTTAGGACATACCACGAAAAGATGCCCGTCAGCAAAGATCATCTGTCCTAAGTGTGGTGAGAACCATGCCAATTGCGAGACCACTTTATTTAAATGCGTAAACTGCGGTGGTAACCATATGGCGCTGTTACGATCGTGTCCGGTTTATCGGAAGGAAAAAAGATTAAGAGAATTAATGGCAGAATTCAACTGCACATACCGGCGCGCTTTGACCCTATATGTTCCAGCATCTCACATCAACCAAAGAACACACCCACCAGTAGTAGAACGAACAACTAAAGTTGCACCTGCAATGGAAGAGGAGGTATCTTTTACGACCAGCCAAAGACCGTCATACGCGGAAGTCGTCACACAGGCGATCATTCACAAAGAAGTGTCAAATACACCTACACCACCGCGACAACCTAAACAACAAAGAAAGAGAAATACAATTTCGGAGCCATTCATATTCGAGGATCCAGTAGCACCTTACGTCCCTCGGCAACCTGATAAGGGAGAAGAAAAGAAAGGAAAAGATATAAAGTTCAGCGAGTTAACGAAGAGGTTACAAGAAATTTTTTATTTAAAAGGAGTTCCAATTCAAGAGAAAGTGCATCGAGCAATCAAGTGTTGCATAGAATGGATAATTTTAGTAGCAGTGGAGAATATCTCGGACTGGCCAGTATTGAAAGCAATACTGGAATTCATAGGTCTAGGATGAACACTAAGCACAACTTGTTGAAAATTAATGTTATTCAGTGGAATGCACGGAGCCTCCAACATAAATTAGAATCTTTAGAGCATATATTATACCGAGAGAAAATCCACATTGCTGTTATCTCCGAAACATGGCTGGACTCCAATAGTCGTTTAAAGGTAAATGGTTATAATATATACCGTAATGATAGATATGACTCATACGGCGGTGTCTTGATTCTAATACACAATTCAATTAAAGCGGCTTATTATGAGGTGAAATGTAGTAATCCGGATATACAAACAATAATGGTCGAAATTTTTAACTGCAATCATATCCAATTTGTTTTAGGTATATATTGTCCATCGTCGGTAGCCACTAAACAGGCGGAGTGGGAACAACTCTTTAACATCGTAGATAAAAAAACGGTAATTTTGGGAGATTTTAACGGACACCATACTAACTGGTCGTACAAGACTGACTCGCGAGGTACACAAATATACGACGCATTAGCTGAAAGTAAATTTATCAGCTTAAACGATAGTACCTGTCCAACACTCATAAGATTGGTACTTAATAAATTACAGCAAACTTCGCCCGATTTATCATTAGCTTCATCTGATATAGCGATGAAGTTTAACTGGGGAACTACCAATGAGAATTTAGGCAGCGATCATTTAATTATTAAGATAACTATGCATACAAAGAAAAATTCAGATTTACTTATAACTCGTCGTAATTATAAAAAAGCGGATTGGAACTCATATAAACAAGAATTAGAGACTCTTTTGGCTAGGTTTATATGTGATATAGACAACCCTCAAATCGCATACGATAATTTCATAACTTGTATAAATACAGCAGCGGACCGACATATACCATTTATTAAAATAAATAACAATCCTAATAATAATTTTACATCTAAACCTTATTGGCAAACTTCTATATCTAAATTAGTTGCTGAGCGTCGCCTAGCGCTCACCACATTTCGGCGTAACCCCACCCCTAGTAACTTACAGAAACTACAAGGAAAAATTAAAGAAACACAAAGATTACTACGGCAATTGCGTAATAAAGCATGGCGTGACCATTGTTCTTCGTTCGACGGTTCTATCAGTCAAAGTGAAATGTGGCGTAAAATAAAATGGATAAAAGGTTACAATACTTCTCGACCATATATCACTAAAGAGCGGGCCGCTGAATTATTACATAGTTTAACACCTGACTACGTACTTCAGCGTGAACCTATTTTCCCAGAAATAAGTACAAGCTTAGATACAGAAATTACCAGACACGAATTGGAATGTTGCATGCGTCGCAAAGATACCGTACCGGGAAACGACAAAATATCGTATTCAATGTTAGCGCATTTACCTGATAATGGAAAGGCTGTTCTTTTAATGTTGTACAACACATTTCACTCGTTAAGTTTTGTCCCAGTGCAATGGAGAGATATTAGCGTTATACCTATACCTAAACCGGGTCGTAGCCCCCAGTCCCCCGGATCACTCCGGCCTATTTCAATGATATCGTGCGTATGTAAAACTTTTCATAATATATTAAGCAAGCGGTTGGAATGGTACATGGAGAAAAATAATTTGTTATCACCTAACACTACAGGTTTTAGAAGATGTCGTTCTACAATGGATAATCTGTCTAGTTTAGTATCGAGAATTCAAACAGGTTTTTCACTGCACCAAAACACCATGGCAGCATTTATTGATATTGATAACGCTTACAATAACGTGGATTTGAGCTGTCTAATTAATGTCATGCAGAAGTTAGGAATTAGTTCTAAGATATGTAAGTATAGTTGGAATTTTTTGAAAGAAAGGCACTTAAAAATACAGACAGATACATATTGCTTATTCAGGAGTACATCCCGTGGGATTGCCCAGGGTGACCCGCTTTCATCGCATTATTTTAATATAATAACGGTCGATATTTGTAAGAATATAAATAATGTATTTATTTCACAATATGCAGACGATTTCGTTTTATATATAAGCTATTATGACATAAAAAAAGGTAAAAATAAATTACAAGAGGCCTTAAATAAATTTATTAAATTACTAGACGCTATTGGTCTACAAATATCAGCAACTAAAAGCAAGCTTTGTATTTTTAAAAGAGGTTATCATCAGGACTCAATAAATATAACTATTAACGGTATATCTTTACAAATAGTTGACCACGTTAAATATCTAGGGCTATGGCTTGACAGATCACTACGTTGGGCTAAACAAGTCAATCAGCTTAGGGAGAACGGCTTAAGATTAATAAATATATTTAAAGTTTTAACCGGCGCGAGTTGGGGTATTCACCCGAGTCACTTGAGGCGTATTTACATAGCTATGATCAGCAGCAGGTTAGATTACGCGAGCGCATTGTACGGAAACAGCTGTAAAACACACTTAGGTAAGTTAGATAAGGTTCAAAACCAATGCATGCGCATTATCGGAGGTTTTATAAAAACCACTGCGATACACGTGATGGAATGCGAATTACACATTCAGCCCTTAAGTGTCCGTAGGTACTACCTCGCGGGGAAATATTGGTTAAAATGTAGGTCAGTGGCTGATAATGAAATAATTAAAATTATCGACAATTTAAATAACCTGTGCCACAGTGAATATACTGTATCTTGGGTATATTGGAGAAATAAAAGAAAACCATTGTTGTGTTTAGCTCATCAGCACCTTAAAAGCACAAATATTTATACCAGTAAACAACTAGAAATGTTCTCGCTAGATACGTGGATCAGCAATGTGGATATCTCGACGGTATTAGCTCCCAATATAAACGACATTACCAAGCCAAAGCATAAATATCATAATGAGGAACTTAGACAGATTTGTGTACAGTTTTTAAGTAATAACTTTTCAGAATTTTACCAAATTTATACAGATGGGTCCAAAGAAGGTATAAATAGTGGATCAGCTGTTTTCGACCCACAAACAAATACGTCTATACAGGTTAAAATTAATACTAACATATCTATTATGAACACTGAGCTAATTGCCATATCGAAGGCCATTTCTTATGCGGATGCATTAAAAGTTGAAAATTGTATAATTCTGACAGACTCTAAAAGTGCTATTTATCATTTGGCTCGGTGCACCTCGAATGTTCGAGGCACTCCGATAGCCTACCGCATTTTAGAGTCGTTACGCAACAGAGATAATTATAATAAGATAATGAAAATCCAATGGATACCATCGCACGTCGGAATACCCGGCAACGAGGAGGCCGACCGCCTCGCCAAGGATGCTTTGATACACGGAACTCCTTTTTACTGCTTACCTCTTTTCTCTGACTGTTTAAGTACAGTTAGGGATAGAGGTATGGAGATGTGGAAGGAGCACTTTGACGAGCAATCAATTTCGAAGGGCGTTTGGTATAAGACCATACAGCCGAGTATTTCACGGGCGCCATGGTATACCGGCGCTGATATGAGTAGGGCGGAGATGATTACGGCCATGAGGCTTCGGTCCGGTCACATTCCACTCAACAAATTTCTACATCTAATGGGGAAATCTGAATCACCAAACTGCACCGAGTGTGGGGTGGTCGAGGACTTGTATCATGTTGTGATGGAGTGTGTCCGAGCCGAAGCTGAGAGGTTTGAGTTTTATCAGCATGCTAACATAAAAGAAAGGGACGTTGGATGGTGCAACAGCATTCTGGCTGACCCCTTATCGGAGGAGGCCAGATTGCTGTACAAATTAGTTAATTTGTGCATGCTCAGACGATAAGTTTAGATATAAGGTATGACCAATTAGGGTGGCATGGTCATGTCTGACCAAACCCTATTTAATAAATAAAGATTTAAAAAAAAAAAAAAAAAAAAGAGAAAGGATTGAATTACTCTGGAATTACCAATCCTCTAAAAGACTAGGCACCGTTTAGCATAGCTCTTAGCTGGGGTACTTACCTACTGCTTTACTACGCAGCGCAGGAGACTTTGAACAATGCTTTTAAGTTTATACCACCATGGTGCACTGGATATTAATTAGGTACCGGCTTTTGATCAAATCAAATCAAATCTGTGACTAAAAGAACCACGACACGAGGACGGACAGACAGCCAAGCCCTTGGGCCAAGCCTGTACCTAAGGGATTGCTTTTTTATCAGCGATAAGGACGCTAGTTGTTTATTATCCTCTTGTTTATTATTTCAGGTAAACAATAAAGAGTTTATCTATAAGACAGCAATAGGGTTCTGTTTAGGCCTTTAGATAAGGAACCCTAAACTTTTATCAAACTTCAATCAAGCGATCTCTCTTCTTGACCTTTTCGGACATCGACCTTTGGCAGGGGTCAAGGTCGCGAATCAAAATAGATCAAATCGAGCGTGATTACACACGCGCCACCAAATATTTAGATATAATCGAGATAGATTGAGTTAGGGCTGTTATGTTTACCTATATTAAATTCTGTTAAACGATTGAAGTGTAGAAAAATATTAAAAATATTAAAGTTGGGATTATTATGTGCGTATCTGTGTATGTTAGTTTAGTTTCGTAACGCAAATGACAACAAACCTGTCTCTTCGCCAGCGCGTACCACCGTAGCCCTACACACCGCTCCCGGCGCACATGACACCACACTTCACGTTAATTTCCCACAGTCGCCGATGCGAGTTCGAAAGCGAAAGTGTTCCGTTTCAGGTGTTTAATGTTTACATGCGTGGCGAGGCGGCGGGCGCCGTTGACTGGCGACGACACGCGGCGGGAGGACGCGGGAAGGTCGCGACGCGACGCATGCGCGCTGTGACCGCGCGCCGCCAAATGCTGCCGCCGTTGATGCCAACGCTGCGACCTTACTAACTTTCTACATCCGCTTATCACAACATTGACTGTACAGGGTTGCGCAGTACGGTGGGTCGAAAGACCAAATATGGGGTTTCCCATACAATTATTTTCATCGCAGTAAGTATCGTTTTTGAGATTTTGTTTGGTTTCATTATTTTTTATCCTCCTAGTTTCACATTTCGAAAACTTAAAAGAAATTTAAAAAAATAAGTAGGTATAGGTATATTTTTCCTAATTATTTTTTTTTCTAAATATTTTCAGTTAAAAACTTGGGCTTGACTTGAATAAATTAGTAGTACCTATAATAAAACTAGCTTGCCCGACAGACGTTGTCCTGTCTTAACCATGAATATTGAATTCGAATTGTCTTAAATTTTCTAATGTCCCACTCAACTTCCTTATTTTTTTCTATCCTAAGAACCTTCTCCTGACAATAATTAACACAACAAAAAATAATTACCGAAATTGTTCCATCCGATCACGCGTGATGCGATGACCAAGGGAAATAGAGATTCATTTTTATAGATATATAGATTAAACAAATCACCACCTAATCAGCAATTTAAGTTGTAGCAGAGATAACAGCTAGCCAAGTAAGAGATAAAACGCTTTTGACGTATGTATCAACAATTTTGTTAACTACCCTACAAACAAAACTTTTGTCTAAAAAAATAAATAGGTAATAAACCTAAACCTAAAAATAAATAATAAACCTAGATAAATCATTCAATCCAATTATTGAGGATTTTTGGAAATCACAGACATATTAACACAATATTCAAACCATAGCTTTCATGATTAATTTTCATTTATTCAAATAATCACATAATATGGAGAACAGCTCAATGAATAATATATTTATGATATGACTCGCTGCGCCCCGCAGTTTCACCCGTGCGGTGATGACAATGACTCAGATTCAGAAATATTTATTGAACAACTGATACATTGTAACATAAAAAAAAAGCATAAAAAGAAGAAGAAAAAAAAGCTTGTCCTTTCTGTACCCCTAGGAGCGTGTGTGCAAAATTTTATGATGATTGGTGTGCGTAACAAACTAACTTTTCTATTTATATTACCTATATTATAATATAGCCGGGACGGGCCGCTAGTTATAATAATTATAACTAGCGGCCCGTCCCGGCTTCGCACGGGTAGACACTATAAATATATTAAGATAAGGATTTCTTCAATTGATACTTTAACAACTACCTACTTTATTTATCTGAGAAAAAATATCTGATACAAACTTTTTTAACGTAACAATAAAGTAACTGTCAAAAATTGTCAAATGGCAGTTTTTATTATTTATACGTCAAATGCGGCTGACATACCGTAAGCTGTTGATATTCAAGAATTTTTAAACTCAATTAATTAGTAAACCATGTTCAAAAACTATAAATTGCGATGTGAGCTATCTTATCTCTTAAGTTAGATCGAACTGCACACGGTGTGCAAATTTGATTGAAATCGGTTAAATAGTTTATGAGTCTATAGCGGACAAACAACGTGACACGTAATTTATATATATTAGATATCAGTTATGATTTGTACTACTTGCGCCATCTATCGAAAGCACTAACGGAAGCCTACAACTTTGTGCAGGCAGCTTCTGGAGAACTTTTTTGGACTTTGCTTTCATCTCCCTCTTTTTCAGCGAGAACAAAAGAAACCAAATTATTACAGAGATTGTACAAAGATTGTTTTTTTCTACCTAAATAAAAAAATATATATATTTCGGTTATCATCTATGTTACTTTACAAAAAAAAACCGGTTGTCTGTAAAGTCGGTTTACTGACGATAGTTGAACGTGACGTCATAAAAAAATACTGATAGAATGGTTTCATTTTTCAAAAGAAAATTTTAATTTGTACAAAAATTTCTGAACAGACCCAAAAATATTTGACAACCAAATGACACTATATTTATTTCTAAAAAGACAAAAGAGATCGGACATCCCAAGTTCACCGTACCGATAGCGATAGCGGTAACGCCTCATCGAGGTAACGGCACAATACATACGTCACACTTTTTTCGTACTTGCACCCGGCTCCATCGAATTATAAGACGTTATCACGTCAAAAAACTAGCAAAAATGATCAGGGGCTCTATTTTTTCTAACATTTACGGCAGATTTATTTTTATTTAAGGCAACAGAATTTACGGATTTACATACTAGTAACTGCTGGGCGCAGGTATATAAAGCTAGTAAAAGTGAGATCAATTCTTATTTTAACTTACATACAGACAAACTGTTGTAATAATACAATTATATTATAGTATTAAGACATATGATATTTCTAAATGCTCTATAAGCTCTATAGAACTATCTATTATATCGTGGCTGATGAGAAATGCTACAATATTGAAAAGTAAACAAAAAAGTTTGTAGAGCAATTAAGCGATTACATATTTAATAAATTAGGTTTATAAAATATACAGCCAATTCTGAAGGCTTTAGTTGAAAGATCTAATTTGATCGAGGAT